>OU452172.1:12727859-14091789 GCA_911728515.1 Peribatodes rhomboidaria
ATGGGTACGTTCCCCAGGATACTTTACTAAAACTTTAAGTGAAGTTTTTGCAGAGAACACAAATAGTCGCGTTTCGGCGTTAAAAAGTCACGTCACCATCTTTTCGGTTTCCGCCAAAACTCTCCTTTTCTAACATTACTAACAAATAACATAGCCAAGGTGTCATCAAGTCTTGAAGGTGAATCGATTTCTCTTAGGCAACTGTGGTAGGCCGCATCGCTGCTTATAACATGCATCAGGCAAGATGGCGGCAAAGCGCAAGCCTGACATAGAATTTAAAAAAAAACCTTCAGGACCAGAAAGTTGAATTCTTCTTATGTTGATATCCCAAAATGTATGATTTCCCAGAATGTTGTTTTATTTTTGTTTCACAAAATGTTAAATTCTTAGAATATAAATAAAGACATTATAATTACGTGTAGTAAGGTTTTCTTTCATCTCAACGTTGTTATAATTCTTTGTCCCTTCTGCTGTTATCTATTCATTACAAATGTTTCAGCACATGGTTATGCATCGTCACGTTTCTCACGACTCTGAATATTTTTATGTCCTCCACCGATGCTAATACTCGGATCCTATCCACAGCTTAAATTAAAAGCAAACATGAAATGTTCAGGCCTTTCAATTGTAGCGTTTGTTTAGCTGATTCCGCTAAATATCAAGTGCTCTGAAGTTAATTGACGCAGCGTCGGTTTGCGGTTTGCGGAAGTGTTTTGGGATAAGAACCGTACTCGGTCCGGCTCTGTAATAATATTGTATTGTACCTACAGTTTAAACCTAATTTGAGCTTATTTCTAAAGCACTGCGGTTAGTTAATTTTACCAAAAATACTGGCGTTAGCTTCTCGTGTGCTTTATATTTTTGTTTGAAAAAAAAAGTATGTAACATATAATTATTATTAATAAGGTAGCATAAACAACCACAGACAATCTTTTTACAAAAAAATAATTGATGATTCCATTATTACTTCGACCAAAGACTTGGCAAAATATCGTTTCATTCCATGCAAGTTTTAATTCGTATCGAATCCCACTTCTGATTTGCATTCGCGTCAATCGCCAATAAAGAAACGAAAATACAAAATTGCTCCGTACCAAAGCAAGTCGGATATCGTACTGGAATTTGCATGAAAATATTCATACTGCAACAATATGATCAGACTGCACAGACTGAATAATAAACAGCTGGAATTCTAATAGCAATAAATAAACAATGCTTGATTAAAAACTTTACTATCCACCTTAGAGCTCTAACGCTGTAGCTAATGAACTCGTGATGAGTGCATTAAACTGTAGTACTCATGGAGAAATTCATATTGTTGGACTGTGCTAACTGCTTTAATAATTGCCAGTCATGACCGTTAATAAGTCGACAGTGAGCAATAGAATTCAAGAGTACATTTTGGTGACAGTTGCTGTTATTTACTTTGAGCTTTTTGTCTTTTATGTTTTCACAAAAATTAGATAGATAGATAGATAAGACTCTTTATTGTTCACACCACAGATAACAAAAACAACAAGAGAAAAAGAATGATAAAACTTATTAAATAGTGTAACAACTGGCGGCCTTATCACTAAAAGCGATTATAAATTAATTAATTAATTATGTTATTTTCCTTAGAAAAATTACATTGTTATTTATGAAAATTAAAAACAGAGTCTTAGAACGTCAATCGTGAAGCCGTGTCAGAAGTTTCTAAACAGCTTGAAAACTCGGACGCAAACACAAAGGCTGGTTGGCTATTATTCTTTTAGCCGTTACTTTTGTTAAGGTTCCCTTGTATTTTTTGTTACTTATCGGAAAACCTTGTTTTAGAAATCACGCAAAGGCGTCATAAGTAATTTACCTACAAACAGGTACCTACTTACACAATAAAGGTCTTATAAGCATTCCAAGAAAAAGGTATTTTTCGAAACATCATCTCAACCGGAAAGTTACTACACTTAAGTACCTAGTCGTATCCATAACCATATCATTGGTATCGTCGTCTCTGTGGACGTCCAATGTAGCCATAATAAAAACAAGTATAAGTTTTCATAGCCCCCGGGCACTGCTACTTGGAAGGAGCAGACCGCAAATGGCTACGGATTTGCTACGAGAGGTAGGTACAACTATTTAGTGTAGAATAATAGCCGAATGTTGAACTTCAATAAGGATTTACCCCGGGGTTGTTCAAGAGAAAGATGAATAGGTACCTATCTCTTAAGCCAGTATAAAAAAGGGGGTTTTGGCGGGAACCGAAAAGATGATATCGTGATTTTGTATTATTTTCTAAAACTTGTGATTCTCCGAGTGGTAATACTTAATGGTGGATTATTAACGTTTACCGGTTCGTCAACGAGCACGTGTGTGGGCGAATGATACAAACATTGCGAAACGCGACTTTTTGTGTTCTCTACAAAACTTCACTTAAAGTTTAAGTAAAGTATCCATAATTTTACTGGAATGGGGGGAAGGGGAGGGATTCATCATCCCATCGTCTGTGAAAACGAACGATTAGTACTTGACACTGGCAAATGCACATGACGCCAAATTCCCCTTAATGGGGGAGAAAGAAGAAAAATTAAAAAAAAGGTCTAGCGTTTTGAGAGTTTGCATCCGACTACTACTCTTGTCATCGCCATACTCTCTCTCGAACTTGCTATGATAAACTAATAGTAATAATCAATGTCAATAAACGTCAGATTAAAATAAAATGTCAAAATCCTACTAATGTCATAAACGCGAATGTTTGTAAGAATAAATGGATGGATGGATTATGTTTGTTACTCTTTCACGCCAGAATGGCTGAACAGAATAGATCTGAATGTAATTTGGCACAGAGATAATAATATAGACTAAAATAGCGGGTGAAACCGCGGAGTGCACCTAGTATTACAATAATTTAAGACACAAGATTTAATTACAATTCCCTTAAAAAAATTAGTAAAAATACATAACTTACTTAAGTACCTAATTCTTATTTAAGTAAGTGAAACGACTTTGTAGCGCTTTTCGAAGTCACCTCTCAATTTGTCAAAGTCTGATTAATATTGTCATTCGAACTACCATGAAATAGTCGTATTTCGAATATTGGATTAGCGTCAAGCAGAGCAGTGAAGTGGCAAGGGTCGGAATATCGGAGGTATTGGAGGATTGTTGACTGTGGTCTTGCTTACGCATCGATTGACGTCACTGCGTGTCACCCACGTGACCGTTTTTGTCTATGCCTGGCGGGGTATATCTTATTATACCTTTAAATGAGCAATTCTTGTATATATATATATATATAATTGGAATCTCGGAATCGGCTCCAACGATTTTCATACAATTTAGTATATATGGGGTTTCGGGGGTGATAAATCGATCTAGCTAGGAATCATTTTTAGAAAATGTCATTTTATTCGTGTTTTATCGATAATAAACTTAAACATAAACTTGGAAGAAAAATAACAAAAAGGAGGCGTTTCCTGACATCTATTGGCGAATTATAATACTATTTTTTGTGAGCAACTAATTGCTTTAACGACACAACAGCAGATGGCGTTGTTAAGTAACACGAAGTCAATGAGTGTTTGCTTTGAGGTTAGACTAAAATCAATTGTTTATTTTCCAAAAAAAACAATTAAAAAAAAATACCGAGTAAAGCTCGGTCATCCAGGTCCTTATTATAACATGTCCTAGGCAAGCTTGTCCCTTGCTCGTCTTGATAGTGGTCAAACAGATGCCTTGTCAGATATAAAAAAGAAGAGTTTTTAATACTAACTAGCTGATCTCTAAGACATTATACACGTCATGTAGTTGTGAGGCTCGGCTTTCGGCCTTGCAGGCCGGGCTTCACCGTCGCAGAAACAAAGTTTCAGCTCAATCCGATCAGCAGATGATGAAAGACCGAACGAATGTACACAAATATTATTTTGTACATTTAGAACAAGATGATAAGCTCATTTGGTACTAAATACAAGTCAAAGATGGTTTTAGAAATCGTCAGAAAGTTAAAAATAGTTTACAAGGAATTTAAAAACTGATAGAATGGAAAATACAACAGCAATATCGCGACAAAAATCTATTATTGCTTAAAGAAAATGTAATCAAAATCGAGCGCCGAAATGTAAAAACAATATACGCTTTATTGACTTTTATTAAAAATAATATTGTTTCATTCGTGTTTGTGACTAAGATTTATTATCCAATTTGAAATATAAATTAAATATCTTTGACAAGGGCTCTGTGAATTTAGAAGCGAACCTGTCAATATTAACTTCGATGGAAGTGTCTCTTTGTGATATATTTACAAGCCGAAATTATTCTATTTATATTATAAGCCTTAAATTTTTCGTTAGTGTTTAAATATGTGCTTTAATTTTCATTGTGAACAATCGCAATGTTTTATAGAGTTGCCTACAGATCATACTACCTTTGTAATCCTAATACAAATAACACCCACACTTCGCCGGACAATATTCAGTCGCAAATGTGACAGGGAGCGAACCTGTCAGCATACACCGGGCTCCGTTATGTATGACAGATGACATTAAATACGAAAATGTTTTCATACAATGAAGAATTTGGTGCGTGCCTTCGGCTGGGCCCAAACCCGCTCCCTCTGGCTTGAGAGGCGAGTCTTCTCCGACTAGGCTATCATCGCTTTTTTCAATCATACCTACTAACAAGTGTTATCAAACCAAATTCAAAACTTACTACAAAATGTAGAGCCCAGGTAATAACGGGAAGGAAATTAGTACTAACAATGTCTTGCAATCCAAAATTGGTTAAGCCGTTTAATCGCTAGGTCACATACAAAACCCCCTCCACCTGTATTCCTCCTAAATAATAAAAATTAAGATACCTACTTAACAAAAGTCACTAAGTTACTTAACAACATTAAGATACTTAACAAAGGTCCC
The DNA here is from genome assembly GCA_911728515.1 of Peribatodes rhomboidaria. Taxonomy (NCBI): domain Eukaryota; kingdom Metazoa; phylum Arthropoda; class Insecta; order Lepidoptera; family Geometridae; genus Peribatodes; species Peribatodes rhomboidaria. The sequence goes on from OU452172.1 coordinate 12,732,746, forward strand.
CGAAATCCGTAGAGTGTTTTATGAATAAATAAAAAAAACTAAGATAGACAATAGACAATAATTTATTTGTTGTAAAAAACACAAAATAAAACAGTAGGTACAAAAATAATAAGAAGTAATAGAAAAAGTAACGTTTTTTGCCACAAACCGGCCCCAACTCAGCATAATGCCGGCAGCTGTAGACAACCAGCGCTGGACTTCCGTTGGAACCGGCAAGTGACGTCACGCACGGACGTCGAGCAATATGCGCGGCACATCAACAAAACAGTTAATTAAATTAAAAAGAAATAAAACATTTAAGTACATAATAAATAAACAAAACTGAAAAATTAAAAAAAAATAGTGTGAATTTAAACAAAGTAAGTAATAACAAATAGGATAGGTACATATTCACAGACCTTACAGACCCACACACCCAAAAAAGAGCGCTTTCTCTCAGTACAGTCAGGTAAAAAAGTGCAGATTTTTTATTTTAAACTACAGTTTTTTTATTCTACAGGTACACATACAACCTGAAAGCATCCAACACAATACTATCTAGTAATAGACATAGTGGTCATAAATAAAGTCAATTTTTAGCCAAATAGTTCCTGAAGACCACTATAGGCCACGAAACGTGACAAGTTCAATGTTAGTCGGCGACCCAAATTTAGGACTAAGCAGTGGGAGTCACGCACGTCGGCAAAATATGGGTCATCAGCAGGCATTGAATGTTGTCTGGCATTTCAAATACTTTTAGAGGAAGAAAGAACTAAGTACCTAAGTACGTTGAATCACTCTTGACTGCCAAATAATGACGTCTATAAAATTTTATGAATGAATGAATTAAATATAAAATGAAAGATTTAACAGCTCTCAAAGTATTGTCATCCTTTTCTCAAATATATCGACTGTTGATTGCCTCGGTGGCTCAGTTGGTTTTGAACCTGCTTTTGGAGCTTCGGGGTGTGGGTTCGATTCCCACCAAGGGCAAACATTCACGATGTTCATCACATCAATGTTTGCCCTAGTGTTTGTTCTATGTATGTATTTAAAATTATCTAAGTATCTATACCAGTCTCTGGCAGCCATAGTACAAGCTTTGCTTAGTTTGGTGTTACGCGACCGTGTGTGGAAGTGTCCCGTATTTATTTATTATTATTACTGAAAAGAGTTGATATTTTGGTCCTATTACGAGTAGAGTAGTATAGTTGAAACGGTGGTATAACAGAATTTTCACACCACCTGCTCGACAATGACCAATTACACATCACATAGGCTCGACGTAAAGCAAGGCATTGCGTCCCTAGGACTATAAAGTTATATGAAAATCCCAATGGAGTTTTCGAGCAAAAAGGTTAAAATTGAATGTAAAACTTAGCATACGGGCACTGTAAGAAGAGGTTATTCTAAAATTGAACTGGCCACCACAAACAAAAAAATAGCAGCTGGTGTGTGCGCATCGCACCGTCTATCTGCACGCGTAGTGCGGATAGACGGACGACTACTCATATGGATGGCTATACTGAAAGAATAAGAATAACTTCTCGTGTCATAGGGGTCTACATACCTTCATATTTTACTCAAGCAGCAAGAAAAGAAGCCATTATTTGTGGTCTTTGGCAAGTACACAAACAAACACCAGGAGATTGTCCATCCAAGCATGAGCCACTCATCTTCTTCAACCAGAAGAAGACAGGAATTATTTCAAGTCTGGTGCAGATTCAATCAATAAGATCCATTGTCACGTCGGACGGTTCGATTTAATTATTGATAGCAACCACTGGACTAGACCGTCGCTAAATCGGATTACGGAACAACCTTAGTAGAATTAGCTTTTGCCTTTCCATTTTACTCTCCACTGAATTGGAGGAATCGTTTAATGTGTTTATTGTGTGCTAGTCACGTACCGGGATTTCATCAGCTATTTTATAGGAACACACATTATTTTAAGCATAAAATGTAGCTTATATGTAAATATATAGACAAAATAGACAATTTTTATTTGTAAGCAAAAAACTAATATAAAGAAAGAAAAAGAAAGAAAAAAAGTTTATTTGTGACCTATTGAAATTAAAAACATTAAGGGAATTTTACAATTTACAAGGTCACAAAACGGCCCCAACTCAGCTTAATGCCGGCTGTTAACCGGCGCTGGTCTTCCGTTGGAACCGCTTGGTGATGTCACGGTACAAGCACATACACAGTACACACTACAAAATAATAATAATTAAAATACATAAAGATAATTAACAAAAACTATCAATAAACTACAACAGTAATAATAATAACACAAAATTAACTACAAAAATTCAATGGACACTAAAGGTAAGTATGTATAATTTGCAAAAAATATTGCAATTAGATTGCCACCTAATGGACAGTATTGCTTATATAGCACTCGTGTCGTGTTTAAGAGTCTCCTGCCGTTGCTGGTGTGCAGTCATAATTTTTTTAAGTTTAAAATTAAAACATTTAACATTTTGCTATTAATTTAATATAAACTAATAATAACACTAAAACTATACTAACAATGTTTTTAAGTGAATTTTATCCAAAGGGGGCAAATATGTCTGTGGGGCAATTGCGTCTTTCAAGAATTACTGACAAACCCTTCACAAATTAGGCAAGTAACGCTATCTTGCACAGATTATTGCACTTAAAGTTTAAAAAAAGATGTAGGTGGCGCCTAATTTGTGAAGGGTTTGTCAGTTATTTTCGAAAGACGCAATTGCTCCACAGACGCATTTGCCCCATTTGATCCTACTTACCTACTGGTAGTTATTTCAAGCTTCACCAAAACTCGTTGTACCGTTTCAGTGTAGAAAAGTAATAAGGAATATTTTTTGCACTTGTACCGATTGTATTGTATCACTTGTAAATAAAATTATTAAATGACTTACTAGAAAATTAGATACTATATTATCTAATTTTCTAGTAAGTAATTTACATACTAGAAAATACATTATAAAATTACATTACAATGCAATACAATACAATACAACAACTTTTTACTAAAAACATAAAACAATTAAGTACAATAATATTTAAATAAGGTTTAAGTTTTTAATGGGCGGCCTTATCATGCAAAACGATCTCTTCCAGGCAACCTGTACGGACAGGAACATATAAATAAATAGCACATAACAAAAATAACTTAAAAGGACAAAAAATAAATTAAATTTATTAATAACAGATAAACAAATATCACAAGTACATGAAATACACATAATAATCTATATTACACAATTTTATATATAAATATCAGTAAAATCTAAATACATAGTGCGACATTATTTGTGTTATACAATTCTTACTGTCTTTGAAAATCATAACACACTAGAAAAAAAATACATTAGCTGAGGAAACTTTCTCAGGCAAACCTGTCCATTTTACCGTAAAAGCTCGTAGAAGTTTGGATAAATATTTTCCTCATTTTCTTCAAACTTTTTAATATTAAATGTGACCTCAACAGAATAAGTAATAGCTACTATACGCCTCAGCAGACATAGATTAGGCACCTTGTGGAAATCACCCAGACACATTTCGCATACCGTCCGACGGATCGTTGGATTGAACCCGGTTTTATTTGTCGGCAAAATTGGAATACGGGGCGCTGGGAATACTCACAATACTTGTATACAGAACCGTTCGTATACAAGGTGACGCCGGCGCATAGCAATTTGAGCGTCGCATCTCTACGTTAACGGGTGTATGACGCAAATGTTTTTATTAATGCGTGCGAAGATAGAAGTGTACAGTTATAAAAGTTGGATATTGCTACACGAGTTGCAAGTATTCGATACTTTGCTCGCCAAGTGTACGAACGGCCTTAGTTTGGCTGTACCTAGTATCAATACGTATTATGTTGGCTTGAGTACGTATCAGTGAAAACAATTTCTGTATCTGAGGATAGTGATTGTTTTCTCGAGGTTTTTCTGTAAGTAAAAGATAGCCATGATTTTCTAGTTTTTTTGGCATTTTTTTGTTGTAAAAAGCGTCGTATGTGTTAGCAGCTCATACAAAAAAATGCAGTCTATGCTCTGCTGTGTGAAGTTTGCCGAGCGAGCTGTCAAAGGAATGTCAGTGGAGTAGCGCCTGAGTCGCCCGCCCCGCTCAACCGGCACTTTTCGTTAGAGCACGGAAGATGACGGATCTCGTATTGTTTTTTCTTTGGCGTCTTTCTGTCGTATTGATTTTGGTGTCCGTTCGATTCATACTGAAATTACCCACACATACATGTACATGGTTTAGATTATTAGAAATATTAGTGGTTTACATTTAGGTACATTAAGAATGTTTTGAATACTCTCTCTTGAAAAATAGTTTAATTAATTTTGTTAGGGTTGTTCCACACGTACGACGACCACACAACACCGCAGCAACAAAAAAAAATGCAGCAGTGGTTACGTATAAATAGTACCGCTGCAGCTTTTTGTAGTTGAGTTGTGGTTGCAAAATATCGATGTGGTTACGTCGTTGCAAGTGGTTGCGCTGTGGTTCCTATGTGGTTACGATCTACAAAAAATAAATCCGTGTCTAAGGTATCGGTCGGTTCACATCAAATTTAATTAAAATCTGTGCAGCCGTTTACTTAAAAAAAGGAAAAGATAGGAAGGCAGGAGAGAACACGATAAATGAGGCTTCACTGAGCCAGCGTGGTGGGTAACGGCACCATCATTTTTGATGTTGGGTAGGTCAGTGTCCTTGTAGTGGGACGTAAAAGACTGTAATGAAAATGATAGGGCTTTACAAAATAGTTTATAAAAGTCTTTACCTAAAACAAATAGATAGTCAGATTTATGTAGTGTGTTCAAAAAATACTTTATGTTGATCAATATAGCAATAAAATATGACTTATCGATGTAGTTGAGATAATTTTTATAAGTTTAGCGATTCACTTAGACCGCAAATGATACTTTACGACTATCATATATCTGTCTACTCCAAAAAACATGGTAATAAAATATTATTCATTCAATATATCTAGACGCATGTGTACGTATATGTATAGCGATGGTAGCCTAGTTGGGAGAAGGCCCGCCTCTCAAGCCAGAGGGAGCGGGTTCGAACCCAGCCGATGGCGCGCACCAATTTGTTCATCATGTGCGTATTGTATGTCATCTGCTACGTGACTGGAGCCCGGTATCTAGCGACAGGCTCGCCCCTGTCACATTTGGGACTGAATATCGTCCGGCGAAGTGTGGGTGTTATATAATACCTCTGCCAGCCCCGTCGGGGGAAATGTGTGATGATATTATGTTTGTATGTAAATGTATACGTTATATTTATCCATCTGGTAAACCAAAGATTTTAAGGCCGGTTAAGGTTTTATAGTACAACTCAGCCTTAACCTTACATTTCTAAAGGTTCTGTTATCCATTGATATGCAATTTTTTTTTTCCACACACACTTTTATCTTTAATTTAATTACGACACTTCGCATAATTAATGGCCCGATCAAGTGCTTAGTGCGGAAAATGCCTCCCTAAACAAACAAACAAACAGACCTCACATAATCGAAATTGACTTAAAAACAGAAAAACTTACATAAAATATTTGCAAGGACCCACAGCTGAAAAATCGATCACCTTTTGGCTTTTGGGATTGATAGGTACCTACTAATTTTATTATAATTTGTCAAATATTTCCAAGAAGTTCCCAAGATCGCGGATATCAGGTGTTACACACGTATGCTTCAACCCCTTTCTTACAGATGTGTTCAACCTACTAAATAAGAAAATTAGGCCGACTCTACGATTACTCATACTTAAACCAACATAAAGACAAGTATAAATTAAATTTTAAAAAAAAAAACGACACTGTGAGAGTGTTTTAGCTATGTTTGATTAAATTCAAACATAGCTAATATCTATTATAAGCTTGATTAAAATCAAACATAGCTAATATCTATTATAAGCTTGATTAAAATCAAACATAGCTAATATCTATTATAAGCTTGATTAAAATCAAACATAGCTAATATCTATTATAAGCTTGATTAAAATCAAACATAGCTAAAACACTCCCGACTAATTCACCTTTTTATTTTTATTGGTTTTGTATCGGGTATATTTCGGGGAGGGTGCGTCTGATTTGCACACAGACCTAAGATTGTTTTTGCTTCGCAATGCATGACCTTATTCTCCCTAGCCCGTTCTTCTATAAAACAACCAAGGGTACAAAAAAGCGGCATCGTTTTATGGTCGACATACCTACAACACGCACGAAACGCTTTGGTTCCTCATATCTTATACGGACCGCTAGAGTGTGGAATACTCTGCCAGAGTGTGTTCCCTGATTATTCTCCTTATAATCTGGTTGTCTTCAAGTCTCGAGTGAATCGGTTTCTTCTAGGCAAGCGTGCTCCATTGTAGGCCGCATCACTGCTTATCATCATGCATGTTGGCGGCCAAACGTAAGCCTGTTAAGTAATATAAAAACCTTTCTAACAAAAAAACAAAGTCAAAATCGATTCATCCGTTCGGAAGCTACGATGCCACAGAGAGATACACACACACACACACACGTCAAACTTATAACACCCCGTCGTTTTTGCGTCGGAGGTTAAAAACATCAGCAAAAGACCTCCAGGCCTGGGCATCACTGTGGCATTAATTACTCCACCGACAAGAGCAGCGTTTTTTAAACTGTGAAAGAATGACACAAGAAACATGCTCTACAAGTACTTAATAAATTTACAAATGGGTAGAAAAACAACTTTATAAGGAATTTAAAAAAACTGTGTCCAACGTCCAATGCTTCAAATAATTTCAATTTGAATAGAAAGCCAGTATGCGTTGGGAATTTTTAATTTTCTCCCTAGAGCGGAAATCTAAAGACTACTGCATACTTGAAACGCTTTCGCAGGGGTGTATTTAGTTCAGTGTTGAATCGTCTGTTTTGCTACAGCCACTTTAATATTTAGCTATACTTATGCAGTATAAACAACAGTTGATTTTGGGGGCTGAGCTACCCACGTCCGTAGGAGTGTACTCTAATTTGATTCCCTACACGTGGTCCCCGGGTAGTGCTAACCGGGTAGCAAACTCTGGTGGGAGGCTTCGGCCGTGGCTAGTTACCACCCACCGGACCAAGCCATGCCGTGAAATGACCTAGTCGTGTTTCGGGATGTAGTAACCGGTGAACCGTTCCGAAGCGCAGTAGCGCTCTTGTAGCGCCTCACTCAACTGCCGTCTTTGTACTTCTTCACTCTAGTAAACTTCAAAGCTAAAGTGAATAAGTACCTTATAGGTCGTCGTGATCCATCTTAGACCACAACGTCGCTTAACATCAGGCGAGTTGGTGGTCAAACGCCGACCTATTCTACATAAAAAAAAAAAAAGTTTAAAACATATTTTCGTTACGGCATATCTAGATTACATCCTAAAATTAAAATACATCCTAATCCTAAATATTATATTATAAATGCGAAAGTGAGTTTGTTCATTTATTTGTTTGTTTGTAACGCATTCACGTCTCAACTACTCAACCGACAGTTTTAAAATTTTGCATACATGTTGTCTGGAGTACAGAAAAGGACATAGGGTATTTTTTATCCCGAAAAACATAACGGTTCCCGTGGGACCGTGGGTGAAACCGCGGGCAGCTAGTAGGTACACATAATTTTTAGCAAGCTACAACACGTGCTATGATCAACGGCTTAAAGATTTCTGGTTGTTTTATTGATTAAGATGATATTTTTTTAGTTAGTAATGATTCAAGAAATATAAGAGACAGTTTCTCGAATTTTTTCATAAATACCTACCAAAAAAGTTAAATTCGGGACATTGTCACACACGGTCGCCTGACCCCAAACTAAGCAAAGCTTGTACTATGGCTGCCAGAGACTGATATACATACTTAGATATTTTTAAATATATACTTAAATAGATAATAACACCCAGACATAGAAGAAACACAAATATTCACCACATCAATGTTTGTCCCAGGTGGGAACCCACGCCCCCAAGCTCAGAAGGCAGGTTCCCTACCAACTGAGCCACCGAGTTAAAAAAAGTCCTACCGTTCTTTAGCCGCTAGATTTTAGGGTTCCATACCAAAATGTTAAAAAGGTGTTATTTGCAAAGTCAGCGTGCTTAACTAAACAAGAATCATTATTAAAAGGTAAACAAAAAAAGCCCGACTGCAAAATGTAGTCTGACACTACGGGTAATTTCACCTAATTAAAATCTTGTACACTATGTCACTTCCACTATCAAAACGATTTAAATGTCACCTAACATGTTGAAATCTATCAAGCTGTTTAGACTGTAGGGAGTGCCAAAGTAACCTCATACATACATACACACACATGCCCACATTAATACCCACATACATACTTACATACATACCCACACACATACCAACATTAATACCCACATTCATACCCACATACATACCCACATACATACCCACATACATACCCACATACATACTTACATACAAACTTACACTCGAAAAACTTAACCCTCCTTCTTGCGCAGTCGGATAAAAAAGCTTTAGTCAAAAAATCTCCATAGAAAAGCTACTCACAGCACTACATTTTCTCCTACTGTATAAAAAAGTGGTATAAAGTGTTCTACTTTATGACGTCATTAAAACTCAACGTGTCGCTATTGTTTAATGCGACGACAGTCGTAGCTATTAGAAAACTTCTTTATGAATCCAGATGACCTACTTCCCCTATGTATCTTCCTAACATGCTTCCTACTCATATTAATGTAAAAGTTTCTAAGTTTCATGTTAATATGATGGTAATAAGAATATGTTACGGTATCATTTTACTAGCACGATCACGAAATATAATGCATGGGCAGATAATGTATAATTATCCTATCTTCCTACTAATATTATAAACGCGAAAGTTTGTAAGAATGAGGAAAGGCTATATTTTCCAAAATATAACTTTGAAAACAAACTTCATAATGCACTTTAAAGTTATAAACCTGCCTCTAGCTTTCTTAAAAAAATATCATGTTTTCTTCTAAAATACCTATTCAGACGCATTAGAATAGAATCCATCCATCAGATAAATACATATATCTATTTAGATAAATCTTTCCATCACAGTGTAAATGGCTCTCAACCAGAGCTACTGATTGAGGGTTCCAACGCCTTTATGTGATTTGATTTGTTCCAATGTTATTGCATCGCAGTCTTGTTGAGATTGCATCTACGACTACGTAGGTACAAAGCGGAATACTAATGAGAAATGTCGAGGAAAGTATTCAGAAACTCCCTTTTATGCGTCCTTTTAAACATTCTGCATTGAAGCTAAAGTTTTTCAATGTCCTTTTTTATTTTGTAGCTACTAGCTACCTATGAGGTATTCTGTTTTGTTGTGGATTTTAAGAGGATGTAATTTGAATTTGCTTTTTTAAATTGAATTAAATTTCATTTATTTTAGATAACTTGGGATCCATACAATTATAATAGGAAATTACAACAATTTGTTTAAAATTAGCATATAAATTTAAAATTAGTTAATAATATCATGAAAATGTCAGGGAGTTAAAAACATGGAAATGTTATAGTAAAATAACAAAAAAATAGAACACCACAAAACAAACTTTTGAAACTAGAAATACCTACAACTTTGAATCTGGCTGGAAAAGAAAATCAAACCTCCTGGAAAGTAAGCGCTTGTTACTTGTTATTTCCACCCTAAGTGTACACCTTCGCAAAGTCAATTATCACCAATTATCAATTGCAAATTTTTTAGTCGACTGAGCGAGCCTTATCGAGCAAAGCTTTAAGCTTCAGCTGCGACAAAAACGCTTTCGTAAGTCCAGATGTCTGTCTGTCTGTCTCTATAGGTCGCGGTTCTTAACCGATTCTCTTCAGATTTTATGAAAAGATTCAATAGAATTTTATCTTACATATTTCATAAAATTCTATATAATTATCGAACCTGCTCACAAAAGTTCACGAGAATCGTTTGAGAAATGCGACCTGTATAGGAGAACAAACGTCAGCCGCGAGGTGCACAGCTTACAGAGTCACTACAAACAATAGTACTAAATTAAAAATACTTATTTATCTAAAACAAAAGGGATGACAGCCTAGTTGGGAAAAGGCCCGCCTCTCAAGCCAGAGGGAGCGGGTTCGAACCCAGCCGACGCCACGCACGAATTTGTTCATTGTGTAAGCATATGTGCGTATTGTATGTCATCTGCTACATGACTGGAGCCCGGTGTATGGCGACAGGCTCGCCCCCTGTCACATTTGGGACTAAAAATCGTCCGGCGAAGTGTGGGTGTTGTATTACACCTCTGCCAGCCCCCTCGGGGGAAAGGCGTGACGATTTATCTAAACAGCATAAACGCTACATTAGAAACATAAACTATTAATAAAATGTCACAACGCATCTAACTTCCCAATTCCTGCAAGCCCCATCTTCCCAAACCAACCAATCACCGAATCAGACAGGCGAACAAAGGGCACCCGGCCGTGACGTCAGAGTGCGGCATGACGTCAGCGCCTGCGTGCAAGTGGGTCAATAGAACGCGCCGGGTAGCACCCCTGCGAAATAGGTCACAGCTAAAAATAAGTCCCAGGATGCACCGGAGAGAGCCTTGAAATGCTGTGCAAGTAATGCACCAAATCAAAGCATTCAAAATCGGATTCCGGGAAGTTTCAGGATGTAAGGATGTAAGATGCAGGGATGTAGTATCGGCTTCCGTGAAGTTTCAGGATGTAAGGATGTAAGATGCAGAGATGTAATAGTATTTAGGATAATGTTACTTAGCATATTTTTTTAATTATCCAGATTACGCGGAAAAATCCAACCTACATAGTCTAGTTTTATAAATTGGCTTCTGCAGGGAATACCAATTACATCATCATCGTCAAACCTTTTTTTTTGTTCATAATCCTTTATGGATACCACCAACAGCCCCGGGTGCGGGCACAGAGTGGTCATGTGGGACTTCCGCCACTGAAGGCCTACCCACTAAAAACCAAAGGGTGTTCCACCTCAGCGCAAAATGTCGGGGCTACGGGGACGCTTTCGCACTCTTCCGTGGCCCCGACAGTACCAGCCCCTTCGGGCACCTATCCGAGCCTGCGCTCTCTCCCTCTCGATGACGATGTGTCGAACACCAGACACATCGTCATCATCCACCTCCTCGTTTGCCAATCCTGCCAGTGGGCGCCAGCCAGCACCCGTCATATCTACGATGCAGGCTCGACGGAAGGGAAAAAGCAAATAAAAATGCATTAGTGTAAGCGTAGGGCTTGTGATAATGACAAGAAATTGTTAACATTCGTAAAAGGGTCTAAGCGTAGTTGCTATAGTGGTGATTATAGTGATGGTTGAAAGCAAGAAGGCTTTGTAAGTATGAAGGGGTGTAGGCCACTAATTAAGTCCCTCTTGTGTTTGTCAATGTAAAGTATGCTTTTGAAAGAGACGTTGAACATGACGTTGGTAAGTAACGACGTCCCTTGCATCGAGAATACAGCATTTAATTTTGTGACTTACGACCTGAGGCATTAGACAGGATTTCCAACGCCTGCGAGAAATCTAGAAATGTAACTCGAGGACAGTTGCTATTAATCTTGGCGCAGGTTGCATTCCCGCTTTACTGCTCTTGTACAAGTAAGAAACAGTTCTGCTGAGCTAATAGTTTAAGTTCCAGTGTATAGTAAAAGTTTTGATCAAAGGTTTTGATCCTAATTTTCAGTTCTGTTGTAACACATTGAATTAATAGAGTTTTCTGAATGGAAAACTTGATACAATTTCTAGAACAACTGAGTTCAAGATAATTATTATAGTAGGTTTCTACTAAGAACGTACGTTATAGTACTATATATAGTACGTTACACGTACGTAGGTAGTACGTTATAGTATTGTAAGAAATTACAATAATAAAATATTTACTTATTTTAGGCAACTAGACCCGTACTCGTAGTAATAAATACCTTTATACAGCCTAACATATTACCTATCATATCTTCTATAAATAATATAAAACAAATTCACTTCCCGGGTCTGTCTATCTCTCTGCGACTGTATAATGTATATCCAGTAGCTCCTCCTAAATTTGTTGCGGTTTTTACCAGCAGTTAGAATAAAATACAATACAAAACTCTTCTCTCAAGCAATCTCTTCCAGAAAACCTTTGGATGGATTTAAACATAAGAATGGATTGTGGTGTACGCTAAAGAAAATTTAGCAGTAAATATTTATTATATTATTATGAACTTACAAAATTAAACATATATCATACTAGCTGTCACCCCGCGACTTCGTTCGCGTTTATTATTTATTTATATATATGTGTGAGCTATCCTATCTGTTAAGTTAGATCGAACTGCACACGGTGTGCAAATTTGATTGAAATCGGTTAAGTAGTTTAGGAGTCTATAGCGGACAAACAACGTGACACGTAATTTATATATATTAGAAGAAGATATAAAATTTACATATAGTCACGCCTTTCCCCCGAGAGGGCTGGCAGAGGTGTAATACAACATCCACACTTTGTCGGACGATATTCAGTCCCAAATGTGACATGGGGCGAGCCTATCGCCAACGTTAAAGAGTACAATAAACTAATTTACTAATACACCTACAATGACCTAAGTACATAAAAAAACAGTTATTACATTATTTTTCACGGGAGGTTTGTACATACCGTGCGAAGCCAGGGTAGGTTGCTAGTTGTATAATAAGGTATTAAAAAAATCTGGGATTTAGCCTCCTTCTTTTTATCAAGGGAAAACCTTTTATATTTACCACCCTGCCCTGGGGGGAGCAGTGTGGTGATGTGGAAATCTGGGATTTAGTCTCCTGTGCGATGGCACAGGGATTAAATCCCAGACTCCCATACGTTACTAAGTACTTAGGAGATGTCCTAAATACTTAGTAACTCCGGAATATTAGCCCCTTTGGCCAGTACTCAGGCGAGGGTAACGCTGCTTTGTACTTCGAAACCGGAAAATGTAAGACTGAAGAAATAAGGTACCTACGTAGTTAGGTAGATAAATAGATAGTACTCACTTGCTAAGATCGAGTTATCTATTTAATTCTAAGTTTATTACGAGTTAACTACTCATCAGAGGTTAAACTAATTATCTTGAGCCATCAAGAGTTAAAAGCTAACCTTATATGCTAACACAATACTGGAATAACATTTACAACATTTCAGAGTTATTTAACCCTGCGATAAAGAATTTATATCTTCTGCAAGTGGACCTGAAGGACTAAGAAAAAAAAAGGTAAATATGAAAGGATATTGTTCCGCTGTTTGGTACCGAAAATGTTTGAATAATAAAATTATTTTTTTCGGAAAAGAAAACTCAGAAAATTTCTGAATGAAAACCGCTGTGAATAAGATCCATGTTGTTATTCTTTTTGAAGTCACAGGTATCTGCTCAAGGCAATAATTATTTTGTTAAGGATTAAAATGAAAAGGAAATTTAAAACAAATATTTAACAAACAATGATTAGTGATTGTACAATTTTACGCTGTTCATTGTGATGTCCTGTTGTGCATTCATTCATACATACATATACTTGAGTTGACAAGATGTCGATTGATGACCAACCCTTATGTATATTGTTGGAAGAGAAATTCATCGTTTTCATCGTATGGTCGCTGCGGCGACAGACGCGACACAACTGGTCTGTCGCGACGGTGGGGCGACACTGCCGCGCAGCAGTGCTACCGCGACATATAATAATATAATAATAATAAGGCACCAGCTGCAGCAGCACTGCGGCGGTAGCTCTGTTACGTGCAGCGGAGTTCAGAATCATACCTATAGGGTGCATTTCCTCTGAAGCGGAGACGAGCAGAGCGGAGTGTGATTGGTCACTTGTCCATTCAGCGGTGCATCGATTGACCAATCACAATGTTCAAAATCTCCGTTCTACTCAATGTTATTGGTCAAGGCATCATCGCTGAGCTCCATTCCGCTCCTCTCCGCTTCAGAGGAAACACATCCTAAGTCGAGTAAGCATAGCGTCTGCTGTCTAAAGGAAATGCCTAAATCCCGTTTACCATACGAAATATAAAAAGCTCTCTGTTTTATTACAAGCTAGTAAAAAGAGATGCAAGGCTCGACATAAAATCTTGCTATAAGGATGTTTTATCTCGCACTTAACGCTTGTATCCTTCACGAAACAAAGGATTCCTTGGCGATATATTTTATGGGGAGAATTGTTTTTTTCTGATACCGAGCTCAATGCGAACACGATAAAGATGGTGAGAGATAAAGTGTGCCGTTTGTGTTTAGGAAATGGTATTTGGGTTACGTTTGTGTCATACGTTGTTTTATGGAAGGTTACCTAAATAGAACCAATAAGCCATAAGTTACAGGATACGTTAGGTGTATTTTTAGCCGACTTCAAAGAAGGAGGAGGTTCTCAATTCGTCTGTTCGTTTTTTTTTTCTTTTGTTTGTATGTTACGTGATTACTCTACCAATTATGGATCGATTTTAATGTTGTTTTTTTTGGTAGATCATACTTTAGAGGTGGTCCCGTTTAAGTTTATCGAAATCGGTTAAGCAGTTTTTAAAATATCAACAAAATTCTAAAAATTGTTTACATGGATGACGGAAATCGGTTTTTTAGGCTTTGCTTTTTATTTATGTTATACTAGTGGTCGAAGAGGAATAAAATAAATCGTATATTTACTTAGGAGTCCGGTGACCACTTTAGACTAACTTCGCATTGGCTTAAGGTTTTCTGTCTGGTTTTCTGTCCATCTGTCTTCCTCTGCAGTGTCGCATTTCTAAACCGACTCTTGAAATTTTGTGCGTACATAATTAAATAGATTTTTTTTGAGTCAGTTTTTGGAAATTAAAATAAAAACATCTTATCTCCACCTTTGGAGAAGGACAGACGTCGGCCGCGAGGTCTACAGCTCACAGAGCCAATAGCATTTCTTTTTCCAATATTTCGATTAGTTCGATTCCCACCTAGGGAAAAAAATAAATATTATATTATTCATCACATAAATATTATTATTCGAGTTTGCCCTAGGTGGGAATCGAACCCACGCCCCCAAGTTCAGCAGGCAGGTTTACTACCAACTGAGCCACCGAGGCAGTCAATACATTATATTATATTTCACAATGTTTTTCGTTGTAGTTAATTACGTTACCCAGAACGCTCCAGAGAAATCCCATAAACCCCTTTTATACCAATGAACATGACGGCTAGAATTTCATTAACCAATCTCTGTAACATTAATCTCGACACAGGGCGGCACATCCCACTTCTGAATATACTAGTTAGATAACTTAGTTCCCACAGTGCCCAGAATAGAGCTGGCCTGAATGTGCGTTGATGGCCTTCTATGTAGGTCATTCGCAACTGGATGTAAGTTTGATTGATCCTTGTTGGTAGAACAAAGGGGCTTGAATTGCTAATTAATCTAGTTCAGAAGAGCAGTGAGAGGGAAGTTCGGATGACCTCTGAGCTTCTATATTGATAATGCCGAGCAATACTGCTACGAGAGACAGTCTGTTTTAAAATAGACTGTCTCTCGTAGCAGTATTGTTTGTTTTAAAACAGACTGTCTCTCGTAGCAGTATTGCTCGGCATTATCAATATAGAAGCTACGAGTAGCTCAAAAATTAGGCGGTTATCAATTCGTTTGTATTTTTTAAAAATTAATGTTAGCGCATTACTCCGTTATTTACGAACCGATTTTAAAAAAATCATTTTTATTCTAACGGAAATACACACATATTGGTCTTATTTTTTACAACATCCAATTCGGATGAAGTTTTTTTTTTTTTATTTGAAACGATTAAAATTTCGACTAAATGGTTCATGCTTGTATTTCAGGCTAATTGAATACCATTGCAGAAATTCTAATACAGCTACTAATTAGTCACAGACTTAGTTTAATCGCCTTGTCAAGCTTTGATAAACTTTGAGAGATTCTGAGGGTGATATACGCTCAGTGATGTGAAGTGGAACGTAAAACTTTGCTGTTCAAATTTCTGGGTGGAGAAGCACTGCAGCCGATAGCGGCAGGCGGCGCTTACCTTTAGAGAACGACTAACTTCACTCTCAATCAAATCATAGACTATAACTAATACTCGTATTATGGATTAATATAGTTTTGTTATTAATTTTTAATAATAAATATTCAACTGTGAAATGTAACTATAGGAGTTATCAACAAATTCTGATTTACGTTAGTCTATGATATGAATATACTATAATCAAAATAAAATTTCAAAAATAGTACAGTATTTAGCGTAGGGGCGCGAGCCGCGCGCCATCTGAAACGCTCCGACAAAGTTATTGAATTTGAAGTATAAACAGCATTATTATGAAAAGCGCCATCTAGTTTCATTCGTTACAAACGAAACATTTAACTGGTTAATAGTTTTCCGCAAGAAAGAGACAAACATATCCGTGTTCTTGCTTTGTCACGTCTATGTGCGGATGAAAACGATGGGAAAACAATTTGTACCCGGCCCGTGCTAGCCCTGCAACTACAGAGCATACCAAATTACATAATATATAGCCAGATACATTAAAATTATATTTACCTTCAATCATCCTTACTAATTATAAAATCAAAAGTAACTCTGTCTGTCTGTCGGTTTGTAGGCTTTTCGATACTTCTTTCTGAATAAATATTTTTTTGTCATGAAACTCTGTAAATTAATAAAAAATAACGCACCGGTTACCAAATGCACTATACGACATCACAGAATAGTACGTAGTTGGAACTAAAATCCCAACTGACAACTAAAATTAAAACTCCGCTCAAAACCAGCCAGTATTTTTTTATGTTTGACTCTGATCTCTTTGGTAACGGATTGTTATTCATAATTTGATATTTAGTTACAATAGGTACGAGGATATTACGAGAAGGGTTTAAGGATACCATTGTCTGAATAAACGCGAACGAAGTTGCGGGCAACAGCTAGTATTAAATATAGTTCGATTCGATTAAAGATATTACCTAGTTGTAAGCCAAAATTTGTGAGTCTGTAATTTATTTATTCCTTCTCAGTTTCTTGCCTGTTCTTCTGAGTAGAGGCTTTTTATCCGAACAAGGCGGTCGAGTCTATTTAAATAACTTTGACGTTCATAAGTGTATCTTTGATACCTAAATTGAATAAAAACATTTGTTGACTTTGACTTTGATTCGATCTAATAACTGCTAACATTTTTTCATACTTGTCCTGAAAACGTTGACCCAAATCTTGCGTCAGTTTATGCAAAGCTTTCAATGTAGGTCGATCCCTTTCACTGTGAGTCAAATTAATCCTGCAGTCGAACAGATTGAGCCGGGATCCAGATTCGAGCTGGAGTGTTCCATCACTGTGAGAATTCGATCTCTAATCATTAGAGAGATAGAGAGATTCAATTAGAGTGAAATGTTTATGAAGTGGACTGTTGAGCGTATAAAACAGGTACTGAGTACGCGCTGTTCGGACACTCTATTTGAAATATACAGGATGGCGAACTGGAGGTTTACTTAGTTTTGATAGCTAACGATTTTTTTTTCGTTTGGCTCCATACATTTAATCTAGTTTCATATTTTTCCGCCAGGGGCGCTTTATTGGAATATATGGAGCTAAACGGAAAACGGTATTTGAGTAGGTATTGCAAAGTGACATTATTCTACGATTTTTGATATATTTTATGGCTATCTACCCGACAAGCTAAAGAATGTTACTACTGAGTCATAAATTGCCTACATATTTAGGGAATAAGACCAATCTATATATGACATATTTACGTTTACCAATCGGATGTAGATGTACTGACTTGTTATAAAACTAGATGCATCCGCAGTGTTACCTGCGGTTAAAAAGTACCATGTCTGCTACTCCAGACTATAATCTATCTTTGTGCCTAATTTCATGCAGATCCGTTCAGGTGTTATGGTGTGATTGAGTAACAAACGTCTACATCATTAATCCAAACTTTCGCATTAAAATATTAGTGTGGTTGTGATGATAAATGATTAAATTGCCTATTGATGTAGATGAACCCACACCTATAGAGTACTAATAATATAAAAAGCACAACTTGAAAAACTGACTTCCCGTCATCCATGCAAACAATTTTTAGACATTGTAGATACTTTGAAAACTCCTTATCGATTTCAATAAAATTTATATGGGAGCACTTCTAAAGTATGATATAACAAACAAAAAAAAATCATTAAAATTGATTGGCGAAGAAATCACGTAACATCCATACAAAAAACTTTTAGACGTATTAAGAACCTCCTTTTTGAAGTCGGTTAAAAATATAGGGTGCTCCAGATGCAAGACAAAAAAGCCAAATTCTAAACTGCTATTTAAAAGGTAAACAACTTACTTCGCGAAGTTTTGCACAAGTTAAGCCCTTCAGCTTACAGCTCAGCGTTAACACCAGTAACTGTATAAGTGAGTTAAGCACTTACTTAATTATTCGAGTGCATTGTCGGAGTTATTATAAAGTTAAGCCAGTTGCGAATGTAATGCAATTTATCAGCGACACCTGCGGGAGAATAGAGTTAAGAGTTTTTCTCAGGATATTTTACATAAATGAAAGCGATGATAGCCTAGTTGGAGAATAATAATAATAAATTCAGGACACTTCCACACACGGTCGCCTGACCCCAAACTAAGCAAAGCTTGTACTATGGGTGCCAGAGACTGATATACATACTTAGATATTTTTAAATACATACATAAATAGATATTTACACCCAGACATAGGACAAACACTAATGTTCATCACATAAATGTTTGCCCTAGGTGGGAATCGAACCCACGCCCCCAAGCTCAGAAGGCAGGTTCACTACCAACTGAGCCACCGAGGCAGTCAAAAAAAGCCCGAAAAAGAGAAAGCCCGCCTCTCAAGCCAGAGGGAGCGGGTTCAAACCTTGCCGACAGCACGCACCAATTTGTTCATTGTGTGAACATATGTGCGTATTGTATGTCATCTGCTACATGATTGGAGCCCGGTGTACGGCGACAGGCTCACCCCCTGTCATATTTGGGACTGTAAATAAGCTAGTTGGCTGCGACATGTGCATCACGTTACAAGTACGCCGCGGTTCCCTTTCCTTCAATGCACGCATTTTATGTAAAATACATACATTACAAACATATCGTCACGCCATTCCCCGGAGGGGGCTGACAGAGGTGTAACACAACACCCACACTTCGCCGGACGATATTCAGTCCCAAATGTAACAGAGGGCGAGCCTGTCGCCATACGCCAGGCTCCAGTCATGTAGCAGATGACATACAATATGCACATAATTATGTCACAATGAACAAATTGGCTAGTGCCGTCGACTCAAAAAAAATTCGTCGTCTAAAACATTCGAAATCTGTGACGCACCTTGTGCACAAGTGAATCGCAATTCAAAACGCGTGTGTGTCTAAACCAGAACACGAACACATTTCGTCTGTAGTCTGTACACAGTCAGTCAGTATTATGGTGTAATTCACGTAACAGCCATGGTGTGTTAGCATCTCCCCTGAACCGTACAAATGTAAGGAAAGAAATACGCACGCCACGTCACCTAACCATAAATCACTAGCACAAGGCCTACCCGTTACTAAGTAACGCTGAAAGCGCCATTACCATCTGAAGTCACTTCGCTAAATGGTGAATTAAGCAATTTCGGTAAATAGTCCCTTTTGGGAGAGACGAGACGATAGAGATCGTTGCTAACAAACAGTATGGACTAGAATCTAGATAGATGAGTACTGTAAATCGGTTTGGACCTACCAGACGAGTAAATCCGTTTGGACCTACCAGTTTAATTTTGTACTAGTTAAACCCAAACATTTGAAATCTATACCTACTCGTACCAACTGACCACAACTTTATCCTGGATAGAGGGTTCCGCAACGCTCTGAATTTTCTTGAGAAGTTTCTTGGAAACCATTTGTCAGATTACGATGAAGTTTGGGAAGTACAATTAAGCTATAGCCCCTATGTTCTTGGTTTTTTTTAAAAACGTTCTTAAGATAAAATAGAGCTACGAAAAATCTCCGCATTTGTAAGGGTTTACTTTTGACTGATTTTTAAGTTATCTAAGACTTATTAAAGAAGTGCAAAAGTCATAATTGAAATTGAACTTTGCCACTCTGTACATAACTTTAGAGACTCGTCAATATCTTTACTTGCTCTTTTTGCTCGTCGTCCTCTTTGAGACGAAATGGCAATAGAATCCCTTTAGCCAATGCAAAGTTAGTCTAAAGTGGTCGCCGGACCCTTAAAGCGACTAGGCTGTCGGTTATTATACTATAGTGCTATACTCTATATCTAATACCTGGTTTTTTGGTCTTAATTTATTTGATTAAGACATGCACCACGTGGTCCACTCCATATAGTTAATCACAATTTCGGCACCCAATAGAGAAGGAACGAGAAAACAATACAATCGAAGTAGTGTATGTATGTAAATAAGTTAGGTGTTTATTAAAATAAATAAATAAATTCGGGAGACTTCCACACACGGTCGCCTGACCCCAAATTAAGCAAAGCTTGTACTATGCTAAGCTGCCAGAGACTGATATACATACTTAGATTTTTTAAATACATACTTAAATAGATAATAACACCCAGACATAGAACAAACACAAATGTTCATCACATTAATGTTTGCCCTAGGTGGGAATTGAACCCACGTCCCCAAGCTCAGAAGGCAGGTTCACTACCAACTGAGCCACCGAGGCAGTCGATATAAAAAATATGTATGTATGATATAAAAATGTGTATATAAAAATATGTAGGTATGCATGTATGTTGGTATGTATGAGGTTTCTTCGGCACGCTTTACAGCCTAAACGGTTTGATGGATTTCCACATATGAGGTGTCAATTTTGAATCGTCTTGATAGTGGAAGTGACATAGGGTACAACTTTTTGTTAGAATTATTCGAAGTATCAAAGACTAGTACATTTCGCAATCGGGTTTTTTTTTGTTTACCTTTTAATAATGTAACGTGTCTATTTGTAGTTGTATCCTTACTGAGCTACAAACTTGTTTTAGATAGGTACCTATGCATATCGCTATTCTCGTAGCTAGTTTGTTACTGGCTCTTTTTGGAATTGTGAGCTCCTGGTTTCACTTTATCGTTTCTTTTCTCTACAACAGATAAAAAGCTTTTGAAATTGTTTTATTCAAGTTTCTCGTTGGTACTTGTAGGTTTATTACGTCTGGACCAATCAAGGCCAAGTGTCTCCCTAATTAACCTTTGTTACAGTTCTCAAAAGTAATTTTGAGAGTTGATTAGAATTGAGTATGAAGTAGTTACCTACTATTCAACATAACGGAAATGTAGATAATGATATTTGTTTTATATTTTTATAGGTATATTTTGGTTGATTTCCATCCAAACTTTTTAGGTCTGTTTGTATGTATGGCGCAGCCAACTTTCTTAATCAGCCGTTCAATTAAAAGCCTAACTATTTTACTAAACGGTGCCGTTCAACTAGCTTCCTGAATTATTTTCAGCCTTAGCGTCTAATACATACAACATATAATAAACTGGCTGGCTCGTACTCAGACCATTCATACAATAGGTATACAGTCAGTCAGTTTCTTGCCTGTTCTTTTGAGTAGAGGCTCTTTATCCGAGCAAGGAAGTCGAGTTTATTTAAAAGAAAAAACTTTGATGTTCATAAGTGTATCTTTGATACCCAAATAGAATAAAAACATTTTTAATTTGACTTTAATTCTCACAATATGCAATTCATACAATACACACATACAATTCATACATAAAATACAATTCATACAATATACAAAAACTTGTCAAAAATAATATACTATTTTTCACCGAAGAAATTTTGAATTATTAATTATGATAAAAATAAAATCAGAGAATCAGTGAAACGAACTACCTGGCCTGCCTCAGACCAAACCCGACTGAGATTAGTTAGGTTAGAAGGCAAGGCGCGAGCGAAGCGAAGCGAAACCTTAGCTTTCGTGTTTTTTTTAAATAACCCGAAGCCTATGTATAAATGACTAGGCTAGGCACTTGCCTAGCCCAATCCAGTGACTGCTTAGTCTACTACTATCGATGCAAGTCATTTTGCCTAGCCGTTTGATTGAATGGCTCAATGTCATTAAGAAGGTACTTAAACGGCGCCGTTTAGGAACAAGGATAGGCTGTTAATTGAACGGATTATTAAGCTAGTGGGCGGTGATATTTACCCACATTTGTTTTTTAGGTTTCTCTTATTACGTCCAATGATAAGCACTGGTAATAATGAATCATTTAAGTTTTCTAATAATTCTACACTACAGTCAATGTTATTTGATCACATCCTTCATTCGAATCACTTGTTACTAAAACTTGTGCCTATACTTGTTACTAATACAAACATAGATAACTAGCTACCACCGCGATGTTAAATACCCGTAGTTAAAAAGTAGCCTTTATGCTAATCCAGTGTAGAAGCTTCCTCTATATCAAATTTCATTAAAGTCTGTCCATCCGTTTGAGCGTGAATAAGTAACAAGTAAACAGACATACACTCTTTTCACAATCTTTCGCATTTTTAATCGACCGAGGAGCGTCAGCGAGAGAAGTGTCTATGCTTCAGTTTTTTTTTTTTTTTTTTTTTATGTAGAATAGGTCGGCGTTTGACCACCAACTCGCCTGATGTTAAGCGACGTTGTAGTCTAAGGTGGAGCACGACGACCTATAAGGTACTTATTCACTCTAGCCTTGAAGTTTAGAGTGAAGAAGTACAAAGACGGCAGTTGAGTGAGGCGCTACAAGTGCGCTACTGCTCAGACCCGTCTTCGGAACGGTTACACCGGACTACATCCCGAAACACGACTAGGTCATTTCACGACATGGCTTGGTCCGGTGGGTGGTAACTAGCCACGGCCGATGCCTCCCACCAGAGTTTGCTACCCGGTTAGCACTACCCGGGGACCACGTGTAGGGAATCAGAATAGAGTACACTCCTACGGACGTGGGTAGCTCAGCCCCCAATTGCCAGTTTCGGCAGAAATGCTTTCGTATGTCCGAATTCTGTCCGGATCTCTGTTCGGACCTCTGTCCTTCTCTACAAGTCGCATTGTGCGGAGATTGAATTGATTGTGTTAAATCAATCATATCTCCGCAATTTTGAAATTTTTACAAAAGCTCACTCAGCAAAAAAAATCTGTAGAATTATCGAACCTGCTCACAAAACTTTACGAGAATCGGTTGAGAAGTACGACATGTAGAGGAGTACAGACGTCGACCGCGAGGTCTGCAGCTCACAGAGCCCTAATACGAGTATAATTTGAATTAGGATAGGATATAATGTTAGCAAGAAGAAATTCAATGATGAAATAATTGGTAGACAAAATAAAAGTAAACCGCTAGAGAAAAGTAAAGAGCCTACATTCTAACTTTGTAACTAAAAACCCTTCCACATCCTTTGGGTTAATTTATCCCAATTTTATATCCCGAATACACAAAGTTGAATCGAACTGGGATCCTTTTATCCCATGCGATCCTTGACCCATTTAGGTGCGAGAGACGGATTAGCAGTGTTTGGCGAAGACGTTTTGATTTATATGTTCAGATCTAATGGATCTGGGAGGTCAGGATAGCTTTTATGTTGGATGGTATAGTGATAGACACTGAAGGTAGTGAATATTGAGTTAGCTTTGTGAAATACGAGTAGGAGGTACTTAACCGTACTTACCTAGTTAATTAATGAAAGATTTATTTGAACTGTAAACACCAGATAAACTGAACATAAGTGATATGGTTCTCTTTTGAAGCACATCTTCGTTTCTGCCTTGGGCGAATGTCATCCAAGATTTTCTCTGTACCATGATCCAAAAAAACAAGGCATTAAGCAAACCCGTAATGACGTAATCGTCATCTGTCTTTTTCGAACTTGTTGTAAATTACTTATTTCGGTTTTGCTTAAGAGGTTAAGATGCGCCAATGACATTTAGCATTCGGCGCTCAGCTGGTTTTAGCGCCTCTAGTGATCAACGCTCGAAGCTTTTGAACATTGAGCTAGCATTTCTCAAAGACAAACAAATTCAGACGAAACACCGTGAAAAAAATATTTTTGCCTAAAAATGAAAGCCCTCTGTGATGTTATGCTTTATTGTAATGTTTTTTTTACTAAATTATTTGAAGCCAACGGCGTTTTAAAGTTGAGCTTTTTAAGCAGCATGAGCGCGGTAGTTTGTTTATAAGTATAAGTAGATTAAGTATGTACTCACAAATATCCCGCATCTAAAGGTTTTGATTCCCTTTGGTCGTGCGTGTAAAATCTAAGAACACAATCATAGACCACGGACTCTCTGAAGTGTGAGATATCTTGGTCCCTCTCAATTTTATGATTTTTCAAACGAGAGAGACATTGACCAAAAAATATCTTGTGCGTAGGAATAGGGGAAATAATATAATATCGTAAGAATAGCCCTGGAGGGCTATTCTTACAACACTTTCACTTCACACATTTTCACTTACTTTCACAAATAAACACTAATATTAATTAATATAATTATTATAAGCGCTACCCATCTATTTGAAGTCGATGCCAGCCAAGTCTTATAGGTAGAAGAAGATGGATACTACTTACAATGTATCTACCTAATTACTACATATACATAGTACCTATATACTACCTACTTGGCTTGGCTGGTTCCGAGTAGTAGGTAATTCCTACTGAACATTGAGACTGAAATATTTGGCATAGTACGAGTAGCTCCTAGTACTTCTACCTATTACCAACAAGTATATAACCTACTTACTACACAAATTGTAACTATCTACTCCATATTAGACTTGGCTACCTATTAGATTTAGCTTGGAGGCCGAGTTAACGGCTTACCTACCCGCTACCCTTGCCATAGACACCTGTCTGAGCGTGACGTTTTAATCGGACAGTGCCAGCCAAACCCAGTATAAAGACAATTGCCAATGCCAACTAGATAACTGTTGCCCGTACCATGGTCTGGCAATATGATGATGGTAGAGAGAAGGGTGCAGGTTCGAAGTGGGACCTGTGAACGACAAATACAAGAAACTAACGGTACGAGCTTTTTTTATCTACGCGTATGAAATCGTGAGCAACAGCTAGTAGTTAATATAGTAAAAAAATCCTCTCTAGCTGGACTAAAGGGGTCTTAGATTAGATATTGAAAAACCTTTTGTAGCTGAAATACATGGATAGTGCTTAGATTTTAGCAAACACAAAAAAAAAAACAAAATAAACCGAGAATCAAAAAATATCAATAAATCAAATGCTTCGAAGGCAGTAATCGCTCAGATTAACACATCCTTAATCTAACACATGAAAATCAAATGTTGGTTTTATAGATGAAACATAAATTCGAGCGAAGCTTGCAGTTGGGAGTTTCCAAGCAAAGAGGTTAACATTGAATGAAAACTCAGAATAAGCACTGTAAGAAGAGTTTATTTGAAAATTAAACTAGCTACCAAGAAAAAAATACGAGCACGTGCTCCACGAGCTGCACGAAATTTAAAATAAAAGACTGTACCTTACTAGTACCTTTTTATTAGTTATGAGAGAGTATAATATTAGACAGTATTTTTAGTAGAGGATTCGCTTCTAGGATAAAGCAGTGTTTTTGTCTTGGGCGACTTGAACCCCTCGCTGCCCTCAGGACTCATCTTCCCTTGCTGCGCTCGGGAGTTAACTCTAGATTCCCTCGTTACGCTCAAGGTACAATAAGCCGCCCGCGACGTAAGGCACTGCTTTGTGCCTCGGTACATAATTTACTATTGTTACTCTTTATTCACAAAAAGGTGAATTTAGAAGCAAGACCTGTTTGCTCTTCTCCAATCAAGTCTATCGATTGTTTGGCGCAACCAAATCCACTGTGTCTTGATATTTCCTTCAATTTTACGAAGAAGAAGCTAATGTTATAATACGCCAATAACTTTTGTCTTTCTGTTCTTGTTCTGCTTCTTCTTCGACGATGAGATTCGGCAATAAAGACTGATATTGTTGTTCCTAGAAACAATATTAAATAATAATTAATTTGCAACCATACTAAGTCCCAACGCTCGTATCAATAATTTATTTATGTACATTGTGTACACAAAAAAAAATGATTACCAGTTTATTCGAAGGTGAAAAAGTCCCTGTTCCTCGGATGCTCTGATAACCTTCGGATAATTTTGAACTAGGCATCTGTAGATAAAAATATAGGAAAAGTTTTTAGTACTGAAACGGAAGTTCTTCACTCGCGCTTCGCGCTCGCTAAGTGAATGGTTGTACTGGTGTCACGCATGCCCATAGCAGTTCAGCGCCACTCTGATTATAAGTAGTGGCTCTATGAGCAACGTCTCACAAATTACATATCTCTGCTATTTTAAATAAAACCTAAATTTACAAAATTTCACAAATATCGGTTGAGAAATGCGATCTGTAGAGGAAAACAATCGGACATCCGTGCAATCAGACGCTGGACGCCTGACATACGATAACTTCAGCAATAGCATTTCCATTTGGCATAGCTCTGACTATGCACTATGCTTGTCACCCTAATAATATAAGATGTTAAATGTCTTTTAGCTCACCTTAGTTCAGTACTCGCATTTGTTGTTGGCTGAACGCTTGTGTTTAAACTTTGATAATTTCGTTGATCTCTGTTTCTGAAAAAATGAAATAGAGCAATTTAAAGATATTAATTACACAATATTCGTATTACTCAAAGCGTCTCGTTTGTCTCTTTCCATGATACCATAAAATATAAAACAATTACCAATCTATAATCCCAGTTTAAAATATATTATTATTCTAGTCATGCAATAGAGACTAGATTAAAATAACTATTAAGACTAGATGCAGGTTGGTATCAGTTACCAAAGAAATTGTTGTATTTAATAAATATAAATAAATAACAATACATACAATAGTGACTCTGTGAGCTGGAGATCTCGTGACCGATGACTGTCCGATTTGAAATTGTCACATGTATTTTATACCCAAATAAATTATTTGTATTTGTATTTCGTCGCCGGCCAGCAAGAAGTCACTAATTGCAAAAAACTAGTTTGGAGATAATCGCGTTTTAAAGTTTTTTTGTCTTTAAAATCGGCATAGCTCATTAACGGTTGTAGTTACAAAAATAGCATATTTAGACAAAATATTGACATTTTTAAATTACAAAATAATATTTAATAAACTATTAAAATATTTTTAACGTCACTGAGATACATATTAAAAAATGAGATAGTTAATTTTAGCATACCCAAAAATTAACATTTGGGTTAATTAATTAACTTTTTGTGTTACTTAATTAATTCTGGGCACAACCTTTCTTCAGATAGTAAGCACTTAGTGAATTCTTCAAGGCTGGGTAGAACAAAAAAAAAACAAAATTACGTAGCAAAAATCAGTCATTTATTTATTCATTTATAAACTTAGAGAGCAAAAATTCAGTCATTTATTCATTAATAAGCTAAAAAACTATGATAATTAAATCATCACATCTAATATTTAAGAATCTTCTTCATCAGTACTATTTTCGAGAGCGTCTGGTTCTGGAAGCTTGTTTGTTTCGTTGTTAACTGGCAAGGATTGAAACCATGCATGGAATTCAACCGGAATAATGTCTGTTCGGCAAAGATTTATCGAATCTTTCTTCTTTGACTGTGTTATTGGTATGATTGACGTATATGCTTTAGGCAACATCTCACCAGATGTACCCAGGACAGCAAGACCTTTCTTACTTCTTGTTTTTTTTGTCGTGTCTAGCAGTGAGTACTCACCATCATAGTCGTATCTGAATTTTATTACGCCAGGATTAGTTTTTTCGTATCTCAGACATTTGATTTTGAGCCACTGTACCTTCTTGCCATCTCGATCCATGGTTTTGTTTGTAATCAATCTTGCAGTTAACTCTTTGGTGTCAATTACGTCGTTATATTTTAATTCCTGAACTTCATAAGGTAGTGCGTTCTTTCTATGTCTACTAGATCGGGCTCGCTTTGCCACATTTTTCCAGTCATTCATAGAGAAAATAGAAGTTCTCTTTCTTTCACATTCTATAGCGGAATGCATGGAGTCAACTTCCATCATGGTGTGTCCAGACTCCAAATATTTCTGTTCGATAACATCTAAATGTGACGTTTGGATCAAATTCAGGAAAAACGCTGCAATAAATTGATTTCTGTTTTGCCCTGAGCAAGTGTCGGAAAAAACAGAAACCTCCTTAACACTTTCCGGGATCATACTTATCCACCTTAACAGACAAGTAGCAATCTCAGAACTCCCTCGTTTCCCATTGGTTTCGTTCCACATAAAGCAGAACCCTTTATTGGGTGGTTTTGATTCGTAGACAGTAAAATTGTACACACACAATTTTCGTGTATAATACAACTCTCCTACATCTCCACTAGGTATTTGCAAAACACTTTGAAGATCTGCAGTAGCTGATAAAAATGTGGCATCGCTCTGTGATCTCTCTTTATCACGCCTTTTAGCTTCATCAGCTGACGTTTTTCTTTGTTGATGCTCTTTATACAGATGTTCATATTTTACTGGATCCTTTTTGTACTTGTGGCATAATGAACACTGGTCTTTTTTTGGCGTAAAGAAAGAATAGTTGTATTCAGTTCCAAACACTTTTTTGTATTTACTTTGTGACAGCGTAGTTTTGTCCTGGGCGCTGCATGATGTCTTGTACATCTGATACATTTTAGCAATGGAAAGTTTTTGGTCCAAATACAAACGTTTTGACGACTTCCTGCAATAATGTGATTCCATTGTCGGAAAGCTTTCAATATGATCGCGCAAAAACTTTAAATCTTCTGATTTACATTTATTGGGAGGTTCTTTTTTCCCGCGGTTATCTGTCCCAACAAATTCACCAAACTCGTTCACATTTTTTAGTGCTCTATTGATAGGACCATTTGATATACTCAGCGTCGCTATGAAAAACGAACTGCACACTCTAATTTCCGCACCATGTTTAAAAAAGTAGTATTCCCTTGAAATGGTGCGATTTTTTGTTTTTACAGCGTTAAGGAGTCTTTTAGGGTTTTTCTGTTTCACATGTCGCAATATAAACTGTTTCTGCTCCTTAAAACTTGTTAACGACCAATAAGCTTTGCAAAGAGTTACTCTGTCTTCTTCATTAAACTCGTTACATCTAAATCGGCAACCTCTATCCATACAAAGTACTGTTTTTGGTTTTTTTCCAGGCATATTCTTTCCCAATGCATTTTGGTAAGGTTTACAGCTGTGTTTATTATCCTTATTAATGTTTTTCTTCCATTTTGATGGTTCTGATTTTTTCCAACGGCTATTTTTTATTACTGTAGAAGGCTGAGGATCATCCGCTTGTGTTGAGCTTGTGACAAAATTTTCTGACGAAGTAGCTACGTCTAAAATCTCTTCATTTGTTATTAAAGATGGTCTGAAAGTATCTGGAGCATTATCTGAAGAACTAAACTCCGTGACATCTGAATCTGAAATCCTACAAATCGCTTTTCGTGAAATCTTTCTAGGGGTACAGCCTTCATCAGAGTCTGGTACCCATGATGATCCAGATGATGCATAGGTGCGGTCGTCAGTGCTTGAAGGTTCTTCTAATAATGAACTTGGTGGTCGTGGGTGGTAAATATTAAAATCATCGGATGTAATAGATGGGATGGTAAAGTCTATTTCCGGCGAGTTTCCCATTGGCAAGCATGCTGATCTTGGTCTTTGTGTTTCCAAATCATAAATCTCTGGCAAGACTGAAGGTGGTTCTGAACATCCAGCCAAATTCATTGAAAATGGTGAATACTCGTTGAGCTGTACACAATCTAAATTGACGTATTTCTTTGGTGACGTATTAGTCGGTGATAACTGTCTCGGTGTTGGATCTAAATTTTGTTTATCTTCTACATAAACTGGTTCATCTACAGGTACTTGTTGATGACCAAACATATTTTCTGCATCCTGAAACCAATGAACAAAATAGTTAGGTATTTGTATTAATAATTACGTGTACGTTGTCAATTATGACAATTTAAACAAAAAACATGAAGTAATGTACTTAAGCACATTTTAAGAATTTTACCTACTTATAGGTTCAATTAACGTTTACAACTAGCGACACGTAAGTCTAGCGCTGAGGGTACTGTGGAGGGGAGGGCTGCGCTTGTAGACCGCCATACTAAACTCATGCGCAGCCACCCCCTCCACACTTCGCTCAACGCTAGACTTATATGCCGCGACCTGTATTTGGGTATGTAGGTACCTAACGTACCTACCTACAATTTCTTACTCATGCAATGTGTCCACTCATTGCACGAGTAAGAAATTTAAGCACCTACAGCATAATAATATTATTGCTTTTTGAACAGATTAATAAAAATGACAGACTATTCACCCACAACACAGGAATCCTAGTTAATGGACTGCAGATCTTCAAAGTGTTTTGCAAATTACCTAGTGGAGATGTAGGAGAGTTGTATTAGTTAATGGTTAGTTCATGGAGTTCATTTAATAACTCAGGTTATTTTAGCTTACCTAAGCTAGATACCACACTAAATCCCTAAGCTTGTTATGTCAGGTAGTAGGTACCTATTACTTAATAATTGAAAACTTACTTACTTACAGGTTATTATAATACTGTAATCTTACCTTACAGTTTATTATGAAATCCTCTTTACACAGTTAGATACTAGACACACAATACACATTATTTTACCTATTAAATTTTCAAGAATAATCATAATACGAGTAAAAGTATGATCCCTAACCCGACCACACGTCTTATCTCATATGGGTAAAGTACCTAGACTGCCTAGAATTAATGTAAAATAATAAACTTGTTGTTTGGACAGGTAAGGCGAAGGTAGATAAGTAAATGAGTAGAAGTAGATACTTACATCATTTTTTTGCGAGTTTTCTGGCAGTAGAGACAGTATATAATGGGATCTACTTTTCTTCATAACTAGACGATTTTTACTATTTCCACACTTAATTAACCAAAATAACGTGCGCTTGGCGGCAACGCCCACGAGCGAGTAGCGACTGATGTAGTCAACTAGCCACGCGATAGAACAACGGAGGCGCGGGCGCGGGTGCCGGTGAGCGGGGTAAAGTAGGTGAGCCCAGACATTATAACTAAGTCGCAACACGAGTGGTTTTGCTTTAATTAATGTACTTTAGTTAGATTTCGGAAAACATAAATACTGAAAAACGTCCGATTACCATGATACAAATTACTTAAGATCACTTGGTGACTTTTATCACACAACATAATTTCATTTTATTTAGTTTTTACCGTGCCAGAAATAACTAAGTGCCATCAATAGTGGGCCGCGTCAAAAATATTGTGTGCAAAAAGTAACTAAGTGACTTTGAAGTTAACAAAACGATTTGGATAAATTAATCAAGTTACGTTAGTTAATTTTGATAAACTGATTTTTTGCTTGATAAGTAGTTGACTACTTCTGACATTGTTATATTATCTGAAATAATTTGAAATCAGCTCTTTTTATCTTTCCATAGGGTAGATAATAGATTAAAAAACACTTTGACATCATTAACTCATTTTGGCTAAAAATGTCACTTAGTGACTTCTTGCTGGCCGGCGACGAATTTTGTCCTCCTCTACAGGTCACACTCCTCAACCGATTCTCGTGAAATTGTGTGAGCAGGTTTGACAATTATATAAATTTTTGTTTTGACTCGGAACAAACATTTTTTTGGAAATTTTCCAATTATGCAGATATATCCTTTTTTAAATCACATCTCTGCCATATTGAAAAATTTCCAATAACCGCCTAGACAAGAAAATTCTTTTTAAATATCGGACTTATAAAGTTTCAAGAGAATAGGTTAAGAAATGCGACCTGTAGATTAAGACAGATCTGAACAGAGATACGGACAGAAATTCAGACAGAATTCGGACATTCGAAAGCATTTTTGTCGAATCTGAAGCATAGACGCTTCGCTCGCTAACGATCTCTGGCTCGGTTATTGTTGTAAGAAAATGTAAAACTTTTCTTTCGAATTCAATGGCCATAACTCGGAACACTACTTTCTGAATGCAAATGCTTGACTTTTTGTATTAAGGGGTTAAGATGCGCCAATGACATTTGGCATTCGGCGCTCAGCTGGTTTTAGCGCCTCTAGTGATCAACGCTCGAAGCTTTTGAACATTGAGCTAGCATTTCTCAAAGACAAACAAATTTAGACGAAACACCGTGAAAAAAATATTTTTGCCTAAAAATGAAAGCCCTCTGTGATGTTATGCTTTATTGTAATGTTTTTTTACTAAATTATTTGAAGCCAACGGCGTTTTAAAGTTGAGCCTTATAAGCAGCATGAGCGCGGTAGTTTGTTTATAAGTATAGGTAGATTAAGTATGTACTCACAAATATCCCGCATCTAAAGGTTTTGATTCCCTTTGGTCGTGCGTGTAAAATCTAAAAAAACAATCGTAGACCACGGACTCTCTGAAGTGTGAGATATTATCTTGGTCCCTCTCACTTTTATGATTTTTCAAACGAGAGAGACATTGACCAAAAAATATCTCGTGCGTAGGAATAGGGGAAATAATATAATATCGTAAGAATGGCCCTGGAGGGCTATTCTTGACGCGTGAGATGTTTCTTGGTCACTCTCACTATGACTTTTAAAACGAGAGAGACATTGATCAGAAAATATCTTTCGTAAGAATAGGGCTCCTGATGGGCATCCTAAGAACTCCGGTACCAGGGATAAATTACTCAACCTATCCTAAACCAATGCTTACAACATTTCAAAAATCTCATAACAAAAAACATATTTACTAGGACTAGCAGAGCTGTTCAATCGACGGCCCGCTTAAAAAATGTATTCTACGAGTTGGTAGTACTAATCTGTTTTACATAATCAGCAGGTAGTATAAAAATGACTAAAATGATTGAAAACATAGTGGACCTAGAACTTACAACCTCATTATTATCTCGATAGTTTCTTGCCTGATTTTGCTGATAATTATGTTCCTACTCGAAGTTAAAAACGCGTTTGTGTTTAATATCTTTTTCATCACTCTCACTCGTAAAAAGGACTTTATTACATCAGTTTTAGATCATAATCCGAGCTATTAAGCACGTGTGCTGTTACTTTACCATTATCGCACTAGTAACTAAACTAGACTTTTTTTTAAATAAATCAACAAGAGTTTTTTTTTACTTTTCTTAAATTCTTGATTTAAAGTATCATAACTACGTAATAACAGTAAATAAACATTATTTTTTTTATCAAAATATTGACAATTAATTAGGTATGATAATTTAAACAAAGTACTCGCTTTATTATTATGCCTAGTAAAATTTTGATAAGTGGAAAAGCAGCAAAATGCGCATACATTTTCAGAAAAATGTATTGACTAATGCAAGTCTGTGTTTTTTCCCCTCGCATGTGTGATGAAAAACGTCACATGAAACGCGTGTGCGTTAATAATTTACACTATTGGCTCCATTAGTGGGCTCGCATACGGCTCGCGCTATAATACCGCCTCGAGTGTAATAATCTTAGCACAAAAGTGTCATAATTTACGATATAAAAAACTACACTTTGACTTAATTTTGTTTACTTAATTTTTTTAGTAAACTGATTTTCAATAAAAGTCAAGTTAGAAGATGTTTTAAGT
The DNA here is from genome assembly GCA_911728515.1 of Peribatodes rhomboidaria. NCBI lineage: Eukaryota > Metazoa > Arthropoda > Insecta > Lepidoptera > Geometridae > Peribatodes > Peribatodes rhomboidaria. The sequence goes on from OU452172.1 coordinate 12,766,292, forward strand.
GATCATTGTAACAAAATTAAAGCGACTTCCAAACCACAAATAAGCACTAATATTAATTAATATAATTATTATAAGCGCTACCCATCTATTTGAAGTCGGTGCCAGCCAAGTCTTATAGGTAGAAGAAGAAGGATACTACTTACAAGTATCTACCTAATTACTACATATACATAGTATCTATATACTGCCTACTTCGCTTGGCTGGTTCCGAGTAGTAGGTAATTCCTACTAAACATTCAGACTGAAATATTTGGCATAGTACGAGTAACTCCTAGTACTTCTACCTATTACCAACAAGTATATAACCTACTTACTACACAAATTGTAACTATCTACTCCATATTAGACTTGGCTACCTATTAGATTTAGCTTGGAGGCCGAGTTAACGGCTTACCTACCCGCTACCCTTGCCATAGACACCTGTCTGAGCGTGACGTTTTAATCGGACAGTGCCAGCCAAACCCAGTATAAAGACAATTGCCAATGCCAACTAGATAACTGTTGCCCGTACCATGGTCTGGCAATATGATGATGGTAGAGAGAAGGGTGCAGGTTCGGAGTGGGACCTGTGAATGACAAATACAAGAAACTAACGGAACGAGCTTTTTTTTATCTACGCGTACGAAATCGTGAGCAACAGCTAGTAGTTAATATAGTAAAAAAATCCTCTCTAGCTGGACTAAAGGGGTCTTAGATTGGATATTGAAAAACCTTTTGTAGCTGAAATACATGTATAGTGCTTAGATTTTAGCAAACACCAAAAAAATAATCAAAATAAACCGAGAATCAAAAAATATCAATAAATCAAATGCTTTAAAGGCAGTAATCGCTCAGATTAACACATCCTTAATCTAACACATGAAAATCAAATGTTGGTTTTATAGATGAAACATAAATTCGAGCGAAGCTTGCAGTTGGGAGTTTCCAAGCAAAGAGATTAACATTGAATGAAAACTCAGAATAAGCACTGTAAGAAGAGTTTATTTGAAAATTGAACTAGCTACCAAGAAAAAAATACGAGCACGTGCTCCACGAGCTGCACGAAATTTAAAATAAAAGACTGTACCTTACTAGTACCTTTTTATTAGTTATGAGAGAGTATAATATTAGACAGTATTTTTAGAAGAGGATTCGCTTCTAGGATAAAGCAGTGTTTTTGTCTTGGGCGGCTTGAACCCCTCGCTGCCCTCAGGACTCATCTTCCCTTGCTGCGCTCGGGAGTTAACTCTAGATTCCCTCGTTACGCTCAAGGTACAATAAGCCGCCCGCGACGTAAGGCACTGCTTTGTGCCCTCGGTACATAATTTACTATTGTTACTCTTTATTCACAAAAAGGTGAATTTAGAAGCAAGACCTGTTTGCTTTTCTCCAATCAAGTCTATCGATTGTTTGGCGCAACCAAAACCATTGGGTCTTGATATTTCCTTAAATTTTACGAAGAAGAAGCTAATGTTATAATACGCCAAAAACTTTTGTCTTTCTGTTCTTGTTCTGCTTCTTCTTCGACGATGAGATTCGGCAATGAAGACTGATATTGTTGTTCCTAAAAACAATATTAAATAATAATTAATTTGCAACCATACTAAGTCCCAACGCTCGTATCAATAATTTATTTATGTACATTGTGTACACAAATAAAAAATGATTACCAGTTTATTCGAAGGTGAAAAAGTCCCTGTTCCTCGGATGCTCTGATAACTTTCGGATGATTTTGAACTAGGCATCTGTAGATAAAAATATAGGATAAGTTTTTAGTACTGAAACGGAAGTTTTTCACTCGCGCTTCGCGCTCGCTAAGTGAATGGTTGTACTGGCGTCACGCATGCACATAGCAGTTCAGCGCCACTCTGATTATAAGTAGTGGCTCTATGAGCAACGTCTCACAAATTACATATCTCCGCTATTTTAAATAAAACCTAAATTTACAAAATTTCACAAATATCGGTTGAGAAATGCGATCTGTAGTGGAAAACAATCGGACATCCGTGCAATCAGACGCTGGACGCCGGACATACGATAACTTTAGCAATAGCATTTCCACTTGGCATAGCTCTGACTATGCACTATGCTTGTCACCCTAATAATATAAGATGTTAAATGTCTTTTAACTCACCTTAGTTCAGTACTTGCATTTTTTGTTGGCTGAACGCTTGTGTTTAAACTTTGATAATTTCGTTGATCTCTGTTTCTGAAAAAATGAAATAGAGCAATTTAAAGATATTAATTACACAATATTCATATTACTCAAAGCGTCTCGTTTGTCTCTTTCCATGATACCATAAAATATAAAACAATTACCAATTTATAATCCCAGTTTAAAATATATTACTATTCTAGTCTTCATGCAATAGAGACTAGATTAAAATAACTATTAAGACTAGATGCAGGTTGGTATCAGTTACCAAAGAAATTGTTGTATTTAATAAATATAAATAAATAACAATACATACAATAGTGACTCTGTGAGCTGGAGATCTCGTGACCGATGTCTGTCCGATTTGAAATTGTCACATGTATTTTATACCCAAATAAATTATTTGTATTTATATTTGTCCTCCTCTACAGGTCACACTCCTCAACCGATTCTCGTGAAATTTTGTGAGCAGGTTTGACAATTATATAAATTTTTGTTTTGACTCGGATCAAAAAGTTTTTTGGAAATTTTCCAATTATGCAGATATATCCTTTTTTAAATCACATCTCTGCCATATTGAAAAATTTCCAATAACCGCCTAGACACGAAAATTCTTTTTAAATATCGGACTTACTCACAAAGTTTCAAGAGAATAGGTTAAGAAATGCGACCTGTAGATTAAGACAGGTCTGGGCAAAGATCCGGACAGAAATCCAGACGGAATTCGGAAATACGAAAGCATTTTCGTCGAATCTGAAGCATAGACGCTTCGCTCGCTAACGATCTCTCGCTCGGTTATTGTTGTAAGAAAATGTAATAACTTTTCTTTCGAATTCAATGGCCATAACTCGGAACACTACTTTCTGAATGCAAATGCTTGAATTTTTGTATTAAATACTATTTTTTACAAAAAAATACTTTATTTTGATCAAAGTGACTGATCAGAGTGTTAGTAAGCATATTCTTTCAAATAAAAAATAAATGACGAAGTTATGCTGCAACAAACATTTCGTAAAATTTATACAATGTAATTGAGTGCGTCCTAATTTTTGAAGTCGGTTAACAAACCAGGATAAGTTAGAAAAATATGCTCACTACACTGCTAAAAATAATAATGTATTGCGGACCGTGGTTGGTCAGCTATAACATAAAAATGTGATTGTTTCTAGTTTAGGTAGGTTAGTTTAGGAAATGTGCTATACCAAAAACAAAAAATAGTATTAGTCATTTACACCGTTCGCACGCAACGACCGCTTTCCGATATTGACATCGTAAGTACACATAATAATTATCATTATTTTATTTTTACCCGATTGTTCAAGAAGGATTATTTATTATTATTAACTATAGAATACTCCCCATTTCTATGTTATTAACTAGGTGTTGGGGCATCAGCAAGTATGCCACAGTTTCAATTTGAAATGGCTTAGGTATATTGACCTTAGTATAATTTTTGTGAATAATTGAATCAAATGAAATCACGAGAAAAAAAACAGCTGTTTCATACAGAAAGCTCATCGATCGTCGACAAAATGTAAGCAGATGCTTTTTTCCCCGATTTATATTACAAATAAAAAAGTTTAAAAAGTAATCGTTGTTTATAATGAAGAGTACAATGACCCCCGTTTGGCTTAGTACACCCTATACCGATAACCCTGTGCAATGTACTAATATGACACATATAGGTACATTTGTACATAACAAGAAAAAAAGCACAGTTCTGACAAGTCTTGCACTTGGATAATTATCATGAGCAACATGTACAATGGGGCCCGTGCCGTGGCGTGATGATTGTAGTACAGCACGACGCTGCGCGACCGCGGCTCGTATCACAGCAAAATAAGGTTCATGGTCGCACAGCGTCGGCGGCTAAATCCAACAATCATCGCAATAAGGTGTAATGGACGGTGAAGCCCTGAGAGTTAACATAGGTCGGAGGACACGTCTGTAGTTTTCTATTAAGTATTTTTATCAGGAAAACAAACGTCAGACCGAATCATATGCCACTAAAAACTCAGACACTAGGGTTAGTCACTTCAGTCTACACAATAAGAACAAACGGGTAAAAATATTTATGTGGTAATTAAATATTAATAGGTAGGTAGGTACTTACCACTTAGCTACCTAGTTGGAGTCCAATTTTTTTGTTACGCCTAGCTGCCTTGGTGACATCTCCCATTTTCATCGGATCAACCTTCTGTACCCTCTACTCACAACGCGATCAATTATTGTCCAAATATTTTCACTAGTAGTAAAGTCACTAAAAACTTATCAAATGTCTTGAAAAACTACTTTTTTTGATTGTCTCTGGATAATTAAGCACTGTTTAATTGATGATTTACGTACAAATAGAAAAAAAATGCGTAAATATTTTTCGGCAAGGCGAGTACGTCCTTCCTTCGTGAGGCGCTGGCGCCGACTGGCCCGTCCCCCGCAAAGGAGCTCGCGGGTGTCAGTGGTCACGTGATCTGACGAAATACTTCAAAATAACACAAAATATTACTAAACTAACTCAATTTTAGCTCTAAAAATATGGTAAAAGGACGATCAATCATATTTTTAATTTCCTATCCGAAGGTGTAAAAATATATAGTAACGTAATCTCCGTAAGCACGGTATTGCACGCCATGAGAACGAAAACAACGTTCATTTAATATTTTTTTACTCGCAATCTAGTAAGTAATATAATATTTTAATTAGACTAATTAATAGGTAACAGAATGATCTTATTGGTGATATTTTTTTCATATCGGTAGGGTCCGTAGCTTCTTCACTATTACGAGTTGAATAGACGCATTTGGCGAATATTCAAGGCTTAAATACTATTTTTTACAAAAAAATACTTTATTTTGATCAAAGTGACTGATCAGAGTGTTAGTAAGCATATTCTTTCAAATAAAAAATAAATGACGAAGTTATGCTGCAACAAACATTTAGTAAAATTTATACAATGTAATTGAGTGCGTCCTAATTTTTGAAGTCGGTTAATTAACCAGGATAAGTTAGAAAAATATGCTCACTACACTGCTAAAAATAATAATGTGTTGCGGACCGTGGTTGGTCAGCTATAACATAAAAATGTGATTGTTTCTAGTTTAGGTAGGTTAGTTTAGGAAATGTGCTATACCAAAAACAAAAATTAGTAAGTATTAGTCATTTACACCGTTCGCAGTTCGCACGCAACGACCGCTTTCCGATATTGACATCGTAAGTACACATAATAATTATCTTTATTTTATTTTTACCCGATTGTTCAAGAAGGATTATTTATTATTATTAACTATAGAATACTCCCCATTTCTATGTTATTAACTAGGTGTTGGGGCATCAGCAAGTATGCCACAGCTTCAATTTGAAATGGCTTATATTGACCTTAGTATATCCAACAATCATCGCAATAAGGTGTAATGGACGGTGAAGCCCTGAGAGTTAACATAGGTCGGAGGACACGTCTGTAGTTTTCTATTATTTATATCAGGAAAACAAACGTCAGACCGAATCATATGCCACTAAAAACTAAGACACTAGGGTTAGTCACTTCAGTCTACACAATAAGAACAAACGGGTAAAAATATTTATGTGGTAATTAAATATTAATAGGTAGGTGGGTACTTACCACTTAGCTAGTTGGAGTCCAATTTTTTTCTTACGCCTAGCTGCCTTGGTGACATCTCCCATTTTCATCGGATCAACCTTCTGTACCCTCTACTCACAACGCGATCAATTATTGTCCAAATATTTTCACTAGTAGTAAAGTCACTAAAAACTTATCAAATGTCTTGAAAAACTACTTTTTTTGATTGTCTCTGGATAATTAAGCACTGTTTAATTGATGATTTACGTACAAATAGAAAAAATATGCGAAAATATTTTTCGGCAAGGCGAGTACGTCCCTCCTTCGTGAGGCGCTGGCGCCGACTGGCCCGTCCCCCGCAAAGGAGCTCGCGGGTGTCAGTGGTCACGTGATCTGACGAAATACTTCAAAATAACACAAAATATTACTAAACTAACTCAATTTTAGCTCTAAAATATGGTAAAAGGACGATCAATCATATTTTTAATTTCCTATCCGAAGGTGTAAAAATATATAGTAACGTAATCTCCGTAAGCACGGTATTGCACGCCATGAGACGAAAACAACGTTCATTTAATATTTTTTTACTCGCAATCTAGTAAGTAATTTAATATTTTAATCAGACTAATTAATAGGTAACAGAATGATCTTATTGGTGATATTTTTTTCATACCGGTAGGGTCCGTAGCTTCTTCACAATTACGAGTTGAATAGACGCATTTGGCGAATATTCAAGTACGTGCTGCTGAATACCTGGTGGAGTATATTATAAACCATGCCCTGGACCAATAATTTTACTAATATATTCTAATTACTTTGCTTGCGAATGCTGACCTAAAACGATTCACTTGAGTCTATTTTGTTTCGTCCTGACATGAACAGCTCCTTGTAAGATTGTCCTCTTCCTAAATATTTTCCAAAATAGGTTTCCTTTTTTGTAGCAAATTAGTTTTTTACTGAGTACATTGAAGTACCGTACTTCTCATCACATTTAGGTAAAAAGGGACTTATTAATATGATGACGGTGCCTAGTGCGTGGGTCGATGGAGACTCAAGATATCCGGCCTTTGACCTTTGCCTGACTTTTAATCTGATGTTGGGACAAATACAAATGGGTAAACTTATCTGATTGGATCAGCTCATGTGTTTGTTTCATCGGAAATGGTTCGGAAATAAGCCGAGGGGACATTACGAGAAGCTTATTGCTTTTATAAATAAGCGATCAAAGAGTCTGGGCGGTAGGTTCAATGAACGTAGGTATATACTCAGAATCAGCCAAATGGAAATGTAAAGATTTGCTAAGAGGTAAATAATATCGTTTTCAAAGAATCTAATATCTCTTCTTTAGTAAAAAGTAATTTTTCGTTTTCTTTTTTCATCATATTTTAGCCTCAGATCAACCTAGAGGAAAAGATGGACCACTGCGTCACATCTCGCTGAATCCACTTCTTTTTAAACTTGTGTGCGTGGTAATATTGCCATGAAAAACATTTACAATTGCACGAAAACTAATATTAATTCCTAAACTCTACGTTTGACTTGAAAATAACTGCACAGTTTTTAAAAAGAACCTCAACATGTAGTCCTGGCCACAATTTTATAATGCAATGTGTATATGTATGTACACGAAATCATACCATAAACCTATATATAACCTTCAAACATAAACAAAAATATATAATAATCCCATATAATATAACATATTATGCATAATACTGTCGAGGTAAGAATGACCAAGCGAGTGTGCGTGTTGTGTACATAGCGACAGTAGCGTAGTTTTTGGATGGTTTTTGACTTCACCTAAATTATACGCCGTGTGCCATCTTATTCTCTAAGTTAATCGGAGATTTTAGCAGACACTAACTATGAAAACGATACCGATCATAATCATCATCAGTCTACATGAGTCAACTGACAAGCCTTATCAGCTCAATTAAAGTCACTGCCAATTTCGAGAGTGGCGGGGCGTTCTACACTATGTGTAGTACAAAGAAGAGCACAAGACACAAAGTGCAGCAGCAAATAAGCAGAGTGTTCAGGTATTTCAGTATTTCAAAGTAGTTTTCCCCAGTTCATCTCTACCAATTTCGAAACGACGCGCTCAAATGGATACCTTTCTATCAAAATCCTTATCCCTCACCACTAAGGAGTTCGAGGTTACAAGAGTTTCTTCGTCTTGCTGAAGGGATCGCAGTAAAACGCAATCTCAACAAAGTATCCGTGATAAAACAGAAGGAATCTGTCCGAAGATTTGAATGAGACGTCGGCACATCGCACATTAAGGAAACTTCCAGATGTTCTACTTTTGTTCAGTGTTAACTGTTATTACGAAACTTTGATGCCAGGGTTGCCAGGTTATAGTTTGAGAGATGCTTTGCATAATTATTTTTTGGATTGGGGTTGATTCCACTGGTTCTACTATGTCTTGTTATAGTGCAAGTATAAATATACGCTCATACGCTTAATACGATTTGGTGTGTGTATGACATAAAACAGATATCAGAATTTAGCACACAGTTACCTCTAAGGTTGCCTGAAAGAGATTACTTTTGGTGATAAGGCTGCCAGTTACTACAGATTAAGTGGTAAATCCATCTTCTCATATTTTGTTATTTCTGGTGTAAACAATAGAGAGTTTATCTATCTATCTATTTACAGGTCACAGTTAAATATTCATAAAAATGACAAAAAAAAACATAGTAATATTAAATAATTAGAGACGGCGTTATATCATCATTGTTGCATCAAATATGTTTAGAATTAATTATGTTGATTTTGCCAGACCAAAGACCATCAATTGGCATAGAAACGTGAGATAAAATAAAATCTGTAAAAAATTAATACCATTTAGAAAATATTCAGAAACTTGAATTTCTAATTCGCTAAGAAGTAAAAGTTTTTATCCAATTCTGAAGACTAAGTATTTTATAATAATTTATATCTATATAATAAAAGTGAAAAACCAGAACGAGATAAAAACGCAAGACGGAGCGAGATGGCGATATTTAAAATAATTTCCGGGAAATGTCATAGATATTTAGAGTTTTTATTTAGTTTAGTTACCATGACTACCGTGTTGTTGATATGTTGACATGTAGCGTCAAGAGAATAAAAGAAAATGTAATTTCGTAAAATAATTGTTTAATTAATAAACCTGATGTGCACACTGCAGCTAACTCTACTAGGTACTCTACATACTACATCACAGGTTATGTGAATCTACTGGATTATGTTGTGCTGGAGGCAAAGTAAAATTGCCACAATTGGTCCCACCACCAGATCCTTTTGGCGAGGATCAGATCGCGAAATGACGTTGCTCTAGCGTTGGATTCATCTGGAATAGCTGCGACTCTGCTAGAAAGCGGACGAACTGCGCATTCTGCCTTGAAATTACCATTAAACATGCAAATCACCGAAACACCAATTTGTAACATCGCCAAAAATAGCGCAATGGCCAAGATCCTACAGGTATGCAAATTAATTGTTTGGGATGAATGCACAATGGCCCATAAGAGATCACTGGAGGCGCTGGACAGAACATTGAAAGATCTTTGTGACAACCAAATTATTTTTGGTGGGCCACATGATTCTGTTGTCAGGTGATTTTCGTCAGACTCTTCCAGTTATTCCCCGATCAACTGTTGCTGATGAACTAAATGCATGCCTAAAATCATCGAATTTGTGGCAGTACGTAAAGACACTCCAATTAACAACTAACATGCGAGTATTTTTGCAACATGATGAAACTGCAAATGTGTTTGCGAAGCAGTTGTTAGATATTGGAAATAATAAAGTTGCAATGGACACCTCGACCGGATTCATCATATTACCCACAGATTTCTGCCACATCACAGATTCAAAAGAGGAGCTTATTCAGCGTGTTTTCCCATATATAGCGCAAAAGTTCAATAACCATAATTGGCTGGGTGAACGAGCAATATTGGCAGCGAAAAATAAAGATGTCGAGGATCTCAATGCGACCATTCAGAATTTTCTTCCAGGACAGTCGGTTTCCTTCAAATCAGTGGACACCGTTATGAAACAGGATGACGTTGTCAACTATCCCACGGAGTTTCTAAATTCACTAGAATTGCCTGGATTACCACCTCACAATTTGCAGTTAAAAGTAGGATCAGTTGTCATCATGCTGCGTAACATTAATCAACCGCGACTATGCAATGGAACAAGACTGGCTGTGATAAAGCTGATGAATAACGTCATTGAGGCAACAACCATAAAAGGAAAATACAAAGGAGAGGATGTCTTGATCCCGCGAATACCGATGATTCCAACGGATTTAACATTCGAATTTTAAACGCTTACAATTTCCAGTACGTCTGGCCTTTGCGATGACAATAAATAAATCGCAAGGACAGTCTTTAGAAGTTTGCGGAATTAACTTGGAGTTTCCCTGTTTCGCGCATGGACAATTATACGTCGCGTGTTCGCGCGTCGGAAAACCGTCTTATTTGTTTATTTACGCACCACAAAACTAAACAAAAAATATAGTTTATGAGAAAGCTTTAAATTGATTAACAAACTGTATCATAACAGTGTGTGTTTGTTAATAATAATTTAATAAATAGCCAGTATATCAGGAAAACTCTGTTTTTTTAAGTAAGCAACATGTGTCGAAAATAATAATAAAACTTCATGCTTCATTAAAAAAATTCTTTTTTTTTTCAATACGTTATATAAACAAAAGTTTAGGTCTTTTATTTATCGATTGAGGCAGTACGAAGTCTGCCGGGTCAGCTAGTTATCCAATATTATCCACTTGTTAAGAACTCGAGACAGAGGGCAAACTTAACAGCCTACAGAAGCTAAGCTACACTGACGAATTAAAACTTAATGTAAAGCGAAGTTCGGAACGTCTATTGTTTTGCTGGCAACCCTGCGGCATACAATAGCTCCAGTTTTATTTAGTAAGCCGTCTTTATGAATCGCGGCAAAGCTCCAGCGAAGTTTGCTTATGTGGGTCGGAAAACTCGGAAAGCAATTCCGGGATATTCCGGGACATTTGGGGACTTGGAATCTTAGCAGCCTTTGATGCGTCGCGGTTATGGGAATGGAACGTACGGCTCAAACAAAAGTAAGACACGCTTAAATTTCAAAATTTCATCAGTTGACAAACATATTTTGGATTCCATAAAAGTTTTAAAGTTACGTGAGAGCGAAGTATTAGTCGTGGAAAATACAAGTTAGTCGTATGTCAATCTGAATCTCAATATAAACGTAAAAGTAAAGATAAAGATAATTTATTAAACGAAAAGAAATGTATGACCTACACAGGAATTACAGGTTTTTAAAACTATTTTTGGGAAAGTATGTTATCTGTCTGTCTTTCTGTCTTACATTTTTTAAATAAATGAAAGCAGAAGGTACACCTACTGTACTGAAATCTTAAAAATGTGTATCCATACTTTCAGAATCACGAATCTCGGATACCAGCTTTTTATCTTATGCAAAATTAGAAAAAATCAAAATCGAAACGCAATTTTTTCGAATACGAAGGTACTAGATTCATCTTAGGACTAGGTGTGCCCGCGACTTTGTTTTCATAATGCCGCGGCACACATCATACTCTATATTAAAAGCGCGAAAGTATTTGTGTTTGTTTTTTACTTCTTCAAATGGATCGACAGATCTGGATGAAATCCGGAAAGGCTTATAAAATTAGAGAAAGATAGCTTAGACCCTGAATCAGCACATAGGCTACTTTTTTACTGCGCGCTATGGCGATATACAACGGAACGGGACGCCATTTTTTGAAGTTATACTTCTTTTGGAGCGATAGAGAAAAATGATGAGAGTGAATTTTTACGATGCGCGCGCACACCGACACCTAAATTCTACATCGTGAAGTTAGTTCTAGGTGGCATGAAAATTGATAATAAGTTCAAGCAAGTTCAAGTTCATTGATAGCATGTTCAAGTTGTATATTCTAGTATTTTTATATTTAGAACACGTGTTTCGTAAGAGTACAATTAAACAGTGAATAAATAAATATTATTTTGGTGTTTTTACTAAATCAATTTCATATACGACGGTGATAGTATTTACTAATAATTTATTATTTATTAGTACATCTATATATATTGAATATTAGTGATAAAACTGATTTGAATAAACTGTTTTGAGTGCATTTATAGATTTGAGGTTAAGAAGTATAACTTCTAACGCGTGTACATACGAGTAAGTATACACACTCTTTTTTGATACCAAAACATTTACGTTGATTTACCCCAATCATGACTTAAGAGTTTAAACTCAATTTGCCATCAACTTAACTCGATTTCCATTGATCTAAAGCAAAATTCCTACCCTTATACAACTTTACCCTCGCCTTACCTTGACCTATATTCATCCACCCTAATTTAACCTCTCACCAGCTACCGTAAATATTCCTTATTGCGTTACCATAACCGTTCAACTTAAAACTCTATTTCGTAGCAGTACAATCTATATTAGCATAAATATTGTTTCGTGTATTATATTGTGAGCATGAAAATTGTCGTGTAAAGTACACTTGTAAGGTTTAATGAAGAACCGGATAGGGAGATAAGACGTTTCAGGGCTGAAAATTAGCCTGTTACTATGAAATATGTAGGGAGGTCGAGAGCCCCCAAAATCTTGTAGTAAGTACGAACTTCAAGTATAAATGACATCGTAGAGGTAGTAAAGGGCTCTGGTACATTTGGTAAACCGCGACCGCTGGACACATAAATTCGCGTTACACTAGTCCGTGGTCACCGCGCACTAGGTAAGGAGATTATGTAGAAAGTTGTATGTATACTATATGACTCGACATTTCACGTGCATTGCTTTCGAGAAAGCAAGAATACCCTAGTTAGAGAAGGTTCGCCTCTCAAGCCAGAGGGAGCGTGTTCAAACCCAGCCGACGGAGCGCACCTACATATTTGTTCATTGTGTGAACATATGTGCGTATTGTATATCATCTGCTACATGACTGGAGCCCGGTGTATGGCGACAGACTCACCCCCTGTCACATTAAGGACTGAATATCGTCCGGCAAAGTGTGGGTGTTGTATTACACCCCTGCCAGCCCGGTGTTATATTACACCCCTGCCAGCCCCCTAGAGGAAAAATCGTGACGATAATAAATGTTATGTTATGCTTTCGAGTTTCGACCATAATCAGAGACAGTGGGGCTATTCCTACGCGTGAGATGAGATGAGATTTTATCTTGGTCACTTTCACACCTATGACGTTTCAAACGAGAGCAACAAGGACGAAAAAAGGTGAGATGAAAATTTTAAATCTCCGAATAGGGTCCCAGGGCGTTTCTAGCTAAAATGTAACGAAGCTTTACGTATTTTATACATCGGTTCATTATTTTTTTGGACTAGATTTCGTTTCAAAATAGATTAAACAAGGGTTGGGAATTGCATGTTGTTATTGACTACCCTTAAGACCTCAAAAGCTTGTTGTAATCTGGATAGCAATACTGATCACTTTGGTTCGACATTTTTAAAGTTATAAACGATGAAAAGTGGATAATCAAAACTAAGCATTACTAGTTATACTGAACATCACGTACGCAGTAACGTCCATGACCTAAAACAGCAATTATTATGAACGTAATTTCCAATCCAAACTTCCGCAGCTGCCATTTATCACCAGAGACCACAAGTGGGCCTCCAGCGGCCTCGGTCGTAAAATCCGGGTCCATGCTCACATTACGCTGAGCATAACTTATTGAACTGGGTTATGTACAGTCACGTTTTGTCTGAATTGCTTGTTATATATATTGACTTGCTCTTGCTTCTGGATCTCGTCCTGGCCCCTATTCTTGACACGTGACATGAGATTCGGTCTCTTTCACTCCTATGACTTTTCAAACGAGAGAGATAAAGACCAGAAAATATCTCGAATTGTCTAAGTACCCCTTGTAATGGTTAGACATTATAAAGTACCTATAAAATCGGGATCACCTAGTAGAGGAATCTTTGCTAAGAATCTTCCGGCAAAGTTACACACCTTATCTAGATAGCTTAGTTCTAGTTTTGTTGTTTAGACTAATAATAGACAGACATCATAGATTTACATTTTTAATGAAGCTATATATTGACTGCTACTGAAAATCTTCGGAAAGTTCCGCACCGTCATAGCATTAAATAACTTTTTACTGAGCATTAACTTAAAATCTTCAGCTACGCCATTTTGCTAGTCTATGGTTCCATTATTAGGGTAGAGGTACCACTACAAATACATACAAGTAACACAAATGCAGTACTTTAGTTTTTGCCATATCTAGATATTCGGGACTTTCTCGTAAAAGATAGAAGAAATGTTAACAGTTCTTTAACGTCATAGTACATTAAACGAATGAAAGTTCTTGATACTGAATAGCTACGAGTGTGTGAGTGTGTTATTATATACCTATCAAAAAATTCGACAAGAATTTAAAAAATCCTTTCTTTAAATATATTTCTTAAAGGTTCTTTCTTGGTAGTGGTTTGGGCTACACAAACATACCGACTTAAGTAGTTATAATCTCCAGTATATAGGATTTAATCCTCATACTCAGACTGTGAGAGATTACTCATATGACTGATCACGAATAAGAAATATGTGACATGTCTGGAGACTTATCCCAAGTACTTGGACATTTTTCCTAATAGAAATCGCTAAGGACATCTCTAAGTTTGGCGCAAGTTAGATTTACGATCTGTCAGAGTTTTGGCAAGGAATTAGTGAGAGAACTTGTAAATTGCGCTACGTTGGTTCCATTCTATTAATTAACTTTAGATCTGCGTTTGTTTTGGGGGTTTTAATTATTTTACTTGTTTTTAGGAAATAAACAAAGATGACAGCTGCAAAAACATTTCCACCCTTTCCAATAAACGTTTAAAGCGATGATAGCCAGTCGGAGGAGGCTCGCATCTCAAGCCAAAGGGAGCGGGTTCCATCCCAGCCGAAGACACGCAACTATTTGTTAATTTGTGAGCATATGTATGTGCGTAATTAATGTCATCTGCTACATAAAGAGAGCCCGGTGTATAGCGACAGGGTAGGGGCTCTGCGAGCTGTAGACCTCAGGGCCGACGTCTTAACTCCTCGACAGGTCGCATTGCTTAACCGATTCTCGTGAAATTTTCTGAGCAGATTCGATAATTATACTGTTTTTTTAAATACAAATTTTAACCGAAACCTACTCACAAAATTTCAAGAGAATCGGTTAAGAAATGCGATCTGTAGGGACAGAGATCCGGACAGTGATCCAGACAGAAATCCAGACATACGAAACCATTTTCGTCAAAGCTGAAGAATAGAGGTTTCGCTTGCTAACGCTTGCTTTGTCGACTATAGTTTTGTTTTTATCTTTCTTTTATTTATTTTTAAAGACGATTCGCTGTATAACAGTTTTGAGGCTATACAACGTTTGTTAATGTAAGGAGGTTTGTCTTTACCTATCTCCCAAAAATAATCTTAGGTAGATCCAAATGATTTGTAATAAGTATGTTATTGACATTTCTTGTAAATTGTTCGGTCCACCATTAAACTGCAAGAAGCAATTTCGACGTGATAAATACTGGGATTTTTTTTACAAAGATCACAGAATACTCCCTTGAAGAGATCGCTTTGAGCGATAAGGCCGCCCATTAAAAACTTAGTTAAGCCTTATCTAAGTACTATTGTAATTATTTTATTGTTTTTAATACAGAGTTGTTGTTGTTGTTGTAATACATGAAAAAGATGTTAAAATTGAATACCTGTTGGTATGAAATTACAATGCTTATAAAAATTCGACACCTGACTACCTGAAATAATTTCATCATGGATATAAACTATAAATATCTATTTATTTTATACTAAGGTTACAAAAAACTGTGCAAATTAAGACTGAAAGTTATAAAGGCAATAAAATCAGATTAATAAGCACGCCAAATTTTGAAGTTTCTCGTACATAAAATACTCAAGAAATAACCAAAGTGGAAACCCTCAACAAACTCACCTTGGCAACAGTTAACATTGAAATTTATCGGTCCTTGAAATAAACCATAATGAGGCAAAATTACATGAAGTAGAGTAATTATTTAAACCGCACGTGATTCCGTGTTTCGTATTCTTGCTTTAATTTTGTAAAATTCCCATTCCCGACTCTAATTTAAACAATAAATAAAAAAAAATTATCAAAACAAACGGGCCATTTGTCACGCGAAATTGGTTCATAAATATTTAGCAACGTTGCCGGGCTTAATAAAATGATGGCTTTACGTAGGAGGCGATTTCCTCTGTTGGAAATAGAATATTGCTATAGAACCTACAGTACCTAAGTTTTACGCTTTTACCTTAGCTTTGACTAGCTTCGCCCCGCGGCTTAACCCGCGGTCCCTCAGAAAGCGATAAAAAAACTACTTTATCCCGAAAAACAATTCAGGATAAAAAGTACCCTATGTCTTTTTCTGTACCTCTGACAACATGTACTTATGCCAAAACTTCATAACGGTCGGCAGAGTAGTTGGAGCGTGAAAGCATTACAAAAATGTTACAGTTTGTTTGTTACGCTTTCACGCCCTAACTACTCGGCTAAACAATTAAATAAATAAACAAACGTTAGGATAGGTAGGTAGTTAGCAAGTTAGGATGTGATTCTCATAAAAAGCCTCAAAAAAAAAAATTGAAGTTTGAATTAAGTGGTTTATAATATACGTATAGCAGATAGGATTTTATTATGGAAACTGACGTGGTTTTCACACATTATGATTTAAAACACGGGAAGTACTCACGTACGATTCAGTCGATTATTCCGACTATAGTTTCAACCGCATTCGGTGGTCTTCATCAGGGCGAGTGCGCACGCGCGGCTGCGTCTTGCATAGCACATGTGCTATGCGCTATAGTCACACATGTGCTATAGTCGGAATAATCGACTGAATCGTACGTGAGTAATTCCCGTGTTTTAAATCATAAAGCAGATAGGATGTTAATTCCTAACTCCTACATACCTTGTTTCAAACCATAGGCTTTAAACATGTTTTGTCACAACAGCCACTAATAAATACATTCTACATATTCTATGCGATGCGCCTCTTTCTTGATGGGGTTCTTCCTTTTTACGTAATTATATTTCCTGAGACCTATTTTCACTCACTTTATTGGTATCTAAAATCTTGATGACCCGCTTTGTTATCAGTAGGTTGTGGTCTTTAGCCTTAAGCCTTATTACTTAATTTTTAATAGCATTGCATTGGAAATATTTTGATCAAGTCAGTTTTTTCTAATCCGAGAAGGCTCGTCCCTAAAGCCAGAGGGAGCGGGTTCGGACCCAGCCGAAGGCACACACCAATTTCTTCATAATCTGCTACATAATTGGAGCCCGATGTATGGTGACAGGCTCGCCCCCTATCACATTTGGGACTAAATATCGTCCAGCGAAGTGTGGGTGTTGTACACTTCTGCCAGCCCCTTCGGAGGAAAAGCGTGATAATATGTTGTGTTTTGTTATGTTATTTTTTTATTTTTGGTATCTAAAAATTCTATTCAATAGCACTTATATACCAACCAGTACTACTCTACCACATCCTTAACTTATCAAGTTCAATTTCTAGCAAATCAAAAATGTTTTATTTTTCCGTATTTCTGCCATTATTATAATATCCTAGCAAGACTTGATCGTAAAAAAAAAATCAAGCCTACCAACAACCTTTCCAGTGGTTCATTAATAATTCTAGACATAACACAGTCGATCTTATGTCTAGACTGGCCGTAAAAGTCAATAGTAATCAATTATTTTATTCATGCGTAAAACATTTCGGACATTGTTTTTCGTGTCCTAGTCTCGCAGACTTTTCCAATTTATTAGATACTAGCTGTTAACCGCGACTTCGTTTCGTTTACTCAGAAAATAGTATCAAAAAACCTTGATTAAGCACATAGCAAGAGTAGCAACTGCTACGGGCCCTGCACGAAAGGCGGCCCCGCAATTTTAAACCCACTCATCCCTGCCTCAGCGTAGTTCTTTGAGTAAAACTGTTCTTCTTTTTCATTACATCAGTCATTTTATAAAGTTATTCAACATTTTAATTCTGATAAGAACTGGCCAAATCAAACCTAACCTACTTTGAGATCTCACATTGTTAAATAACAGCAATTGTTATAGGTAGGTCCAGTAAAGCAAAGAAATAGAGTTTCAGAGTCCCGCGGCCCTCTGAAATTTCCATACAAACGCGGTTGTCAAATTTCTTGGAAACCATTTGTCAGATTTTATGAAATTTAGCATGTACAATTAAATGAACTAAATCTCCGCCCCTAGGTTCTTGATTTTTTTTAAAAAAACGTCCTCAAGTGAAAATAGAGCTATGAAAAATATCCACACTTTTAAGGGGTCACTTTTGACTGATTTATTTAATAGACAGACATAGCAAATCAAAAATCCCTTTACCTATGGAGGTTGTCACATCACTGCCTCGGTGGCTCAGTTGGTAGTGAACCTGCCTTGTGAGGTGGGGGCCGTGTGTGGAAGTGTCCCGAATTTATTTATTTTATTTATTAGCTTTTAAATGAATCCATAATACAAGGGAAATTCTTAGTTATTTCAGAATGATTACAGAAGTGCAAAAGTCATTAAAAAAACTAAAATTGTACTTTGTCTCTCTGTAGGTAACTTTAGAGGCTCGTCAATATCATTACTTGCTCTCTTCGCTCGCGGTCTTCTAGACGAAATGACTATAGAATACCTTAAGCCAATGCGAAGTTAGTCTAAAGTGGTCGTGGTACCTTAATACTTGTTAATAATGTTACTTTGTCCCCATAAATACCTATTTCGATTTTGCATAGAACTTGGCACTCATTTAGATCCCCATTCTTTTTGCGGCGAAGCCCACAGCCAAGCATAATTTTTATATTGCACTTGGCTCTCTTTTTTACATATATGCTTTTGGTGGGTCAAATTTTATCAAGATCTTTTTAAGTTTTACGGCTAAGCAGCTAAACGCTTAGCCGTAAAACTTAAAAACCTACAAACAGACAGACAGAGTTACTTTCGTTTTGATAATATTAATGTGGGTTATAGCAGAACAATAAGATAGATGGTTTTTTGTTTTTATGATTATAAGTAGGTTTTACCGGCTATAAAAACTATTCTTTTTCTATGGGGTTTATTTTTGGTACTTACTACTTTTTTCCACCTACATCAAAATCTGTTGAAGTTTTCCAGAGTTATAATGGAATTTAGAAGCCACACAGACATACACCCACATGATAATGCCGAGCTAAACATAACACTTTATTTGGTAGAGTAATGAAAAAGGTGACTGCCTCGATAGCTCAGTTGGTAGTTACCCTGCTCTCTGAGCTTGGAGCCGTGGGTTCGATTCCTCCACCTAGGGCAAACGTTCATGTGATGAACATTTGTTTTTTTTTTCTGTTTCGGTGTGGTAATATCTATTTATGTATGTATTTAAAAATATAAATATAAATGTAGGTATGGCAGCCATAGCACAAGCTGTGCTTAGTTTGGGGTCAGATGACCGTACGTGCAAGTATTCCGAATTTTTATTTTTTATTTATTTAAGTACCTACTGCAACATGATCTTTAATCCAACCCGATTTGTAATACAGCTGCTTATCTTTCTGTTCTTCTTCAAACTCCGAAATTGATGGCAGGCGGTTTACGGCGTCGTAAAACTTCGCGTTTCGGCTTTCCTGTTTGTTAATCTAAAAATTTGGGACAAGAAGCTTTTACACCTTCTGCGTGGAAAAGGGGTTGGATAAAATTGGCAACATTTCGTCACGATTGATCTCAGGAAACTATTTTAGCAGCTGCGATGAAAAAATAACTCAGTTTGACGTTTACTGAATATTATTTTGAATGTATGTTTTCAAACTTGCAAAGCACGCAGTAACACTCACAAATTTTCGTGTTACCTTTTTATGGAAAAATACCACGGTGTTACCCTGCGATCAAAAATTAACCTATATAGGCTTTTTTTCAGACCATAATCTATGTCTATGCCATGTTTTATTAAAAACCGTTAAGCCGTTCTGGCGTCATTAACTACCAAACATCCATCTATCCATCCAAACTATGTTCTAAATATGTATTTAATATAACTATAGATACTTATGTAGAGATATTGATTTTTAGAAAAAGTACGTGAAACCTTCGTGATCCTAAAATCCTGCTTCTCATACGTGAGCTACACGCACACAAATACATCAAAATCCGACTCGGACCTAACGCACACATAGTCATCTGGGCAGTAGGTATCTTGCGTATGACAAGCGAAATTGTAAGAGGCTTCACACATTTTCTCAACAACCTCATATCCGTACTTTAGTATTATGACATCCTATTACTGTTTTCATGGCTCACTACTTCAGCCTTCATAGCACACTGCCTTCTCTACAATTTTTTATCACTTCAAGAGCTATTTTATAATTTTTTTACCAAACAGACAAGAAAAAAAATTTATAATACGGCGTTTACGATTTTCGCAACAGATTATCATCGTTTTATAATTTAAATATTAGGTCCTTACGTATGAAATTGGCGTTTTGTACGGGAGGAATAAAAAGTCGTTTTTTTTTTTGTAAAATATATTTAATTAATCAAAGTATGCACCGTTGTTATCTATGCACTTTTACCATCTTATGGGTAGTTCATTGATCCCTTTACTATAAAAACCATGGGGGCGAGAATCAATAAACTCTTTGAAGGCGGTTTGGACTGCTGCATCGGAGTGAAATTTTTTTCCTTGTAAGAAGTTGTCCAAATTCCGGAAGAAATGGTAATCTGTTGGAGCAAGGTCCGGGGAGTACGGTGGATGTCGCAGACATTCCAATTGTAGCTCAGCTAACTTAGTGGTTGTTTGTTATGCAGTGTGTGGTCTTGCGTTGTCGTGAAGCAGCAGTGGCCTAGAGCGATTGACCAATCTCGGTTGTTTAACAGCTAGTTCTTCCTTCATGGTTTGCAGTTGCTGACAATAGATATCTGCCGTAATCGTTTGGCCAGATTTAAGAAAGCTGTAGTGAACGACACCGGCGCTAGTCCACCAAACACTTACAAGTAACTTTTTCTGAGTCAATTTTCGTTTAGGGCAGGATTTGGCTGGGTCTCCAGGGTTCAGCCATTGCGATGAGCGCTTTTGATTATCGTACAATACCCACTTTTCATCACAAGTAATGATTCAATTTAAAATCCCTTCATTATTGTGTCGGTTGAGCAAAGTAACACAGCAGGCGACCCGTGTTTGCAAGCTCGATTCACTCAATTCATGAGGTACCCATCGTTCGAGTTTTCTTACTTTCCCGATTTGCTTCAAGTGGATTAATACAGTTTTGTCACTTACCCCGAAGCCTGCTGCTATCTCTGAAGTGCTTTGTGATGGATCCGCTTCCACAATAGCCTTTAATTCTTCGTTTTTCACTTTGATCTCCGGCCGTCCACGGGGTTGGTTCTTAAGGTCGAAATTTCCAGAACGAAAACGTTGAAACCAAAAACGTACCATGCTATCTTTAGCGACACCAGCGCCGTACACATCATTAATTCTTCGAGCTGTTTCTGCAGCACTGGTGCCACGGTAGAACTCGTACTCGTAAATATACCGATATTTCATGTTTTCCATTGCGCGGTAATAAGCGACGCCAAAGAAAAAATAATGAGGAAAATAACAAATGAATGACTGTATTCCAAAGAAAAAAAAACCAGCTAAATGAATTTATTAATTTGAATTTCGAATTCTTAACCAAAGAGGAGATATTTCAGATCAAATTGATCAGTACGACAAAACGCCAATTTCATACGTAAGGACCTAATACTTACCGCAAAATTGTGACTAAACAAACAATTAAAGATTTTATAATATTAGCCTCACTTACGATTCCTACAACAGGTTATCATTGTTTTAAATTTAAAACAATAAAAAATGATTTAAAAAGCGATGCCAGCCTAGTTGGGAGAAGGCCCGCTTCTCAAGCTGGTTTAAACCCACCCGACGGCACGCACCAATTTGTTCATTGTGTGAACATATGTGCGTATTGTATGTCATCTGCTACATGACTGGACCTCGTGTATGGCGACAGGCTCGCCCCCGTCACATTTGGGACTGAATATCGTCCGGCGAAAAGTGGGTGTTGTATTACGCTCCTGCCAGCCCCTTGACGTGACGATATGTTAAATTTAAAATGATTAAAAACTTCCACTCCACAACATATTTTATTTTAAAATTTCACCAATCAAATACTTCTAAAAAACCGCTGTCAAATACTTCCGCGCAAAACCAAGTAACTTGGACTAAACAGGAAGCCTTTGGTAACATTTATTACGGCTATAGAGAAGTAATCAATTGCGAGTAGAATTACATAGCCGGCAGGTCAATTGAATATCGTATTGTACTGGCGTGTCACGGAACGTGAATGGGGTTTGTACACGGCAGAAAAGTTTACTGGTACAAAATGTAGAGTTACCAGGATTTATACGACAGATAAGAAAAGGTATGTTAAGACACCTACTGAAACCACATACTTTTTACTGAAAGAATGCCTTACCGGTTTCTTTACTTAAAGATTTACTTTTTGCTCTTGGCTAAAGCTTGTAGTACAGCTTCCCTAGTTAGCCGATCCTAGATCACGTAAGTTAGGCTACGAATAGGTAACCGCGTGTGCTATTTATTCACAAGATCTTAATGACGCGGAAGCGATCAATAAAATCACTGCAAAACCAAAACATATACTCGTAGAAGGAAATTTGGAAATAAAATAAAAATAAATAAATAAAATTCGGGACACATGAACACACGGTCGTCTGACCTCAAACTAAGCAAAGCTTGTACTATAGCGGCCAGAGACTGATATGCATACAAATATACTTTTAAAAACATACTTAAATAGATATTAACACCCAAACATAGAACAAACACAAATGTTCATCACACGAATGTTTGCTCTAGGTGGGAATCGGACCCACGCCCCCTAGCTCAGAAGGCAGGTTTACTACCAACTGAGCCACCGAGGCAGTCAATAGTTCAATTAGTAGAGAGACAATAGTGTTAAAAAGACTTTTTTAAAACCAAAATTAAAACACTGTAACCTTCTGTAATATAATATCAGCGGTAAGGAAGCAATAAGAAACCGTACAATTAAGCTACCGTAGATATACAGTATACACCTATGAGATATAGCTGCTATCAACTCACGCTACATCGTTACAAGAGTTAGGCACAAGCCCTTTGCGTTTCCAGTTTGTATTACTAGCAATAAACCTGAACATCGATTGCACTAGTTCACAAGCTACGCTCAGAGGGCCTACCATGAAATCTAATTTCCATGATGGTCAGTTTCGTTTTGCACGCTACGGGACCGCGAATCGTAACACCGCGCAATAAGGGCTATGTTTGCACAGCGTCGAAAGCAAAACGCAACCATCATAGCAATCTCAGATCAACCTAGAGAATAAGATGGCACACGGCGGATGATTTAGGTGAAGCCAAAAACCATCCAAAAACTACGCTACTGTCGTATATATCCACAACACGCACACATTGACCCAAAAATAAACTACGCTTCTCGCTTGGTCATTCTTATCTCGACATTATTTGCATTGATTTATGGTATTATAGCTTCTGCCCGCGGCTTCGCCCGCGTGGCTTACAGAAAATGTATGACGTTTTTATCTTCAGAAATAAATATTATAAGCGGTCACACTCGCTCTCAATTGAATACACAAACTGACAATTTCCCAAGCAGAGCAATATGGACGAAGTTCTTTAGTTAACTAAACTATCTCTGGAATGAGAAAAGTAGTAGTAGTAATATGGTATTAACAGAACTTAAAGCGTGTGTGAAAAGATAAAATTATAGAAGACAACCGAAAGTAGATAATCACTACATACGAGTAGTATAAAACAAAGTCGCTTTCTCTGTCCTTAGGTCCCTTTGTATGCTTAAATCTTTAAAACTATGCAACGGATTTTGATGCGGTTTGTTTTTAATAGATAGAGTGATTCAAGAGGAAGGTTTATATGACATGTATAATAACATCCATTACATAGTGGAGAAATACTGTTATTTGAGGTTTCTAATGTTATGTCGTTAATTATCAATTTTTTTCCGCTTACATTGCAAACGCAGGCTGAACCCTACGAGATTTATCAAAATAGTGTACTAATTATTTGTACATATTGAAGAGGTCTACAGAAAACTCCGCGATGGTATATGTCTATCTCTTATGGATATCCCACAATAACATATTTGTGTTTATACCCGTGCGAAGCCAGAGCGGGCCGCTATGTTTTTTTAAACAACTATCACAGTTTTTCTGTAGTGTATTTAGTATCAGCATTGCACCCGTGCGAAGCCGGGGCGGGTCGCTACTTGTCAATAAATAATGTTTACAACGAAAACCTAATTATAATTTTTATCTTTTTTAGAAACATTTGGCTGCTCCATGAGCTTACTCTGTAGCAGGCCACGTATAACTAACCGTGTTAAAAGCATTTTAGTCAATTATGAGTTTGACTTGAGATTTATTTATGGCATTATTCAAAGAAGACTTTGAGGGGAAACTGCACTCTTTTTAACTCGAAGGGGTAGTTCGGTGGTGTTAGAGATATTAGAGGAATCCTCAGCATAAACACAGACTCATTCGGAAACTACACCAGTCAGTGTGCTGGCAGACCTTTAGTTAAGACCTTCGAAGCAAAGACAACCCGTAGTAGGTTTTGTCTTCCTAATACTAAAGAAGCTTCTTCTATTGACTTCGTCTATTTTTGCTAAATACTGCTTCTAAGATCAGACAGACATAATTATAAATTTCATCTCCTAGCTCATCTACCTGATCTTTATTGACAGAAAATCTCTTCATTTGCCGTTTGTAATCTTCTGACAGGCTTGGACTTAATTCTTGTATTTTTCCCTTACTGATTAAGTAGGTTTGAAATCTGATAGAATGTCAGCAATATAGTTCACACATTTTACACGGAGATTCATATGGAAAAAGCAATGATAGTTTCGTTTTTAATGTCATCTGCTACATGACTGGAGCCCGGTGTATGGCGATAGGTTCGCTACTTATTACATTTTGGACTGAATATCGTCCGGCGAAGTGAGGGTGTTGTAATACACCTCTTAGGGTAAAGGCGTGACGTTTTACCTACTATACGTAACTACTACCGTTATATTATGGAAAATGACGTGGTTTTCACACATTATGATTTAAAAACACTATACATATAATATATATATGTAATATATATATATGGATGTTATTATACTACCGTTATCTAGATCTGTGCCAAATTCCAAGTTGCTGGCTATTACAGTTTCCAAAATAATCAGCTCACAGACATACAGACAGACAGACATCGGAGTTTCATGATAAGGTTCCTTTCACCATTTTAGTACAGAACCCTAAGAATGATAACAGCGTCGTTTGTAGTGGGTTAATAACTTTCTCAACAAAGTTTTCGGAGTAAAAAGAAGCCCTATTAGACTCTGTCGGTGGATGATGATGATGATGATGATGATGATTTTGGAAAAACTGTGATACACGTGTCTCATAATTTTAATTGAAGAGTATTTGTACCAATTTTTGAGTCAATCGACCCAGAGAAAAAAAAGTTTCATAGAAATTTGAACCCCCCATTTCCACCCCTTAGGGGTAGTATTTCGAAAAACCCTTTCTTAGTGGATGCCTACACTGTACAAAGAATATATCCTCCTAATTTCATATTTCTAGGACCAGCGGTTTAGGCTGTGCGTTGATATATCAGTCAGTCAGTCAGTCAGTCAGTCAGGACTTTGAATTTTATATATATAGATTTCGTGTACATAAATATACATAGTGCATTATAAAAGTGTTGCCAGGACTACATTCTGAGGTTTTCTTTTTAAAAACTGCAGTTTTGTTAGAAGTCAAATTTGGAAAAGCCGTAACATTAAACTCTTGCAAACATGTGCAGTTTTAGAATATTAAATCTACTAAGGTTGTATAGGCCTCTAGAGGAGGCCTTCACCTTCGACTAACGAGGGGTTCTTGTTATATTTGTTAAGATTTTACATAAACCTAATATACTTAGTTAGTAAGTTAAAAATTAAGAAATTACTTTTTTTTGTTAAAGATGTATTTTATTTATTAACAATAAATATAAGGCTTTTTTATTTTTATTTATTTTATTAAGGTTGTATATTGGAACGGAAATGGCTAACGTAGAGTTTGGGAATTAATATTAGTTTTCGTGCAATTGTAAATGTTTTTCAACAACATTACCACGCGCACGCGATTCAAAAGAAGTGGCTTTAGCGAGATATAACGCAGTGTTTCATCTTTTCCTCTAGATTGATTTGAGATAGCAATGGTAGGCCCCCAGGTCGTGGGCTACAATATCTAGGTTTCCCCGGGCCCGATGGAGAGAGACGGATAGCTCGATACCGGGGAAACTGGGAAGCGAATCTGAAAATTGTAACGCCCCCGGGACGCACTTTGACTTTCTGTTTGATTTAACATTTTGGTTGAATGGTCACAGCTCAAACATTTACGGGATCGGTAATAATATTCAGTGTGTTTACTTAGTAAATTGTGACTGTACCTTCATGTTTGTGATAAAAGAAAACCTTACAAATTGACAGAGAACAAAAAAATAGCGCATTGTATAACAAAAGATAAAACTGCAACCAAAACGAAATGGGGACTTTTTGTAGCATAATGTTAAAGTTGTCAAGACACCTTGTTTTATATTCAACTAGTTGCGCCACGCGGTATCACCCGCAATTAAAAAGTATCCTATAATCTAGACTATAATCTATCTCTGTGCCAAATTTCATCCAGATCTATTCAGCCGTTCTGGCGTGAAAGAGTAACAAACATCCATCCATCCATCCATCCATTCTTACAAACTTTCGCACTTATAATATTAGCAGGATCTTTTTGAGCTATCCATGTCCTCTTTCAAGCGTTTCAAAGCAAGTCTCAGTCTATTTACATTTTATACCTTTTACTTCCCTAAACATTTAATTTAAATACATTTCTAAATTTTCCTCGTAGAAATGCCAGCATAAGGTGCGACTGCCCGGGCGAGCTATAAATAGAATCAGGTCTGCATTTACCTTTGCACTTTGCGCGGAACGTGGAACGCTCGCCCAGAGCTACTATTATACCTAGCTGTACCTAGAGATACTATAAAGGCCTATTTCAGTTCAGGAGTTTAATTTATAAATCATCATCATTACTATCGATTTTCCACTTACTGCTGAGTATGGATACCATATTTAGTGCGATATTTGGTAAGTTAACTGTAGGTACTTACTTACCTACATCTCGCTTTTATTATTTAATTTATTATCTTCAAATCAAAATGTAGCATGTAATAATTATTCTTGTTATCAAACACTTACTATTAAGGTAAAGGAAACATAAAGGAATATGCTAGGATCTTTCCTACTTTCAAAGAGGTTTTTTAAATTGGCCTTTTTATGTGCTTCCGTGGCTATAATGATGTTTAGCTAAGTATGTACATACCTATCCAAGTATTAGTTTTAGTTTTCAAAGAAGAAGCACATTCATTCATTTTCGGAAACCTTTATTTGCTAAAAAAACCTTTTCTTTTTGAACTCGTGTTTACATTTGTGAGACAATTTCATCTTTACAAATAAGGCTCTGAGTATGTAGGTAGTCATTAGTAGATACATATAGGTACATACGAGTATTCCCAAGAATGCGTAATAAATTCTGTTGAAATACTCGGTTAACTTTATTGAAAATTATTTTACGTATCAACGAGTTTTGAGCGGATATTAAGTTAACAAAGTTTACTTTACATTAACCAACATTTTCTCATTTTCTCTCGTAAATGGAACACAAATATGCGAAAAAGCACGTTTCCTTAAAATCTGACACATGTTTTCCATTATAATTTTGTCTGTATAAAACTCCAAAATTTCAACAAAACCCAACCGACCACCTTGCATTTAAACACAGTTATTTACGTTTGACCTTTCACTTCGCCTAAAGTTAGAGAGACTGGAACGTAAACTCAGGGATTCAAAACAAATTTCAGTAAATTAATTCAGTATAAATGAACCAATGCTGAAATTAGCAACAATCGAGAACCGCAAACCAGGTTCTGATAGAAATATACAGTTGATCAAAGGTCATAAACTTTGAATGTAATATAATATAGCACACAATGACGTAGTATGTCAATGTGTGCGTATCGGGATGGAGCCAGGTAGCGGAGCCTGGGGCTTGCGTATTTTGCTGTAACATTGACAGGAAGTTATATTTTACATCGCCAGTATCACATCTCATGATCATGTAGTAATTTATTGATGGAGAAACAATATCATAATCTGTCTTAAAGCCTTGAGTATAAAGCAAATATTCAAAGCATTTTCAATTGACACAAGCAAATAGTTCTTTTCTCACCCGATATGTAGTAAAAATAGTGAGCGCATATCTAACATAGCATATAATTTTTTAGTATTTACAACAGTTTGCGTAGGTTGCTTCTAAGACAGTCCAAACTGATTTTGTGCGTTGTTTCACAATGTGTTGCCGTAGTGTGCGTGTCGGCAGGACGTGTGCGTGACCTAGATCGCATCCAGGGCTGCTACTCACGCCCTGTAATAGCGAATAATGCCTCTCGTAACGGATGGCTTGTGTTCAACAACTATGACAGATATTTTTAGTTACATGCTCCAACAATTACGAGCCGTAACCAAAATGTAGCGCATTAGAAGTAATTACACATTTTAGGTAACGTGATTTCATTAAATGTCTATTGCTTTGTTTCTGAATTTCTACGTCATACTTTGATTTAATTTCATTTTTGTATACTAAGGACTGTTTTCAGACATCTTGTTTCTGTACTGAGTATAATTTGATTCGTTATTAGGAACCTAACAACCTTTATCAAAATACGACTGACAAAGGATTGCAGAAATGAATAGAATCAAAAGGATATTTATATTTTTCGCATTGGGTAGGGCTTGTGACTAAAGCTAATGATAAAGAGCACCTATCTATTCTAAAAATAAACTACGAACAAAACTACTCATTATACAAGGTACTGGTTTTGGGTGTAATAATACATAAGGGTGTTGTCTACCCATCAAAGTGAACAACAGTAAGAACATATAAGTTCGCAAAATTCGAAAAAAAAAAATAGAGTCTCCATAAAAAATAATTAGTCACGTGATCAATTTTGTATGAAGACTTGATTTTTTCGAATTTGGCAAACTCGTGTTCTAAAAGTTGTTCACTTTGACGGGTAAAGCAACATCATTAAGTATTACACTCAAACCCAGTATCTTGTATAGCGGCAAAACAGTAGTTCCATATCCCATAGTAAGAAACTTTGTTATCCCCTAACTGTGGCAATCAGAGACTTGTTAGAGCAGTTAGCGAAGTGAACAAGTTTGTATCAAGTGGCTACTCTTGGAGGCTGTTAAAATCGCTCGCTGTACCGGGTCCGACCGTCACCCTGAGCTTGCTATATCTTATAATGTCAGAGGTCGCGATCGATGTAGCGGCCGCCTACGTTCGCGTCCGCATCCCACTTTTGTAGGTTTAAGTTATAAGCAGCGGCGAGGATGTTATGACAAATGTATGCAGAAAAGAGTAGATAGGGTCCACTGGGGCAAATGCGTCAGTATTCTCGAGAGATGCAATTTACCTAATTGTATCTCTCGAGAATTACTGACTAACCCATCACAAATTGGATTCTAACGCCATCTTGTAGTGAGTGTATTGCAACTAAAGATAGAAAAAAGATGTAGGTGGAGCCTAACTTGTGAAGAGTTTGTCATTAATTCTCGAAAGACGCAATTGCCCCACAGACGCATTTGCCCCAGTCTCCCTATAATTAATTTATAGGCATTAAAAAGGGACGAGATGTACATGCCCTGTTAACTTGACTACTTGGCTTGTCGACCCAGCGATCGTTAGCAGCGACGCGTCTAAGCTTCAAATTCGGCAAAAATGATTTTGCCGGACTAAGACCGACTGAATATCCGGCGTCTGTCCGAATTCTGTCTGGCTATCTTCTTCTACATAATTATTGCATTTTTCAATCGATTCTCCTACATTTTTGTGAGCAGGTTAGACCATTGTATAGAATTTTCGAAGCTGCTCACAAAATATTTCGAGAATCGGTTAAGAAAAGCTCCGGCCACGATTCTTCAGCTCACAGAGCCAATAGTTTAAGCTTCGAGTTTGTAGTACGTACTTCGTACCTACTACAAAGGTGCATCGCGTAGCACCTTTGTAGCACACTGGTGGTGTCGCTACACTGTAGTAATTTTGATGTAGCATTTCTGTAGCACCCATGCTATAGCTGAAGTGTAGTAGCTACGACGTAATTCTTTCGAAGCGCGCTTGTTTCGTAGCTCCACTGTAGCATTCATTACGACGCATCTACGCAGTGTGCTAGTAGCGTATTTAGCATTTCTGTATCACTCATAGAGTAGTTTTATTGCTAGCTAGCAAATTCAGCAATACGCGTGTTATTTATGTAAATGTTACATAAAAAGCCGAATCACAAGATCAAATTATTGATCCGATTAATACTTTGATTAATGACAATCGGTAGATTTTGCAAGATAATGTTATTTACACTTTCAATCTGATCCCGGGATCGGTGGAGCCAAACCATCGTAGTCTTACCACGATGCTTTAAATTAGGGGGTATGATTTTAGCAAACACATCTAAAAACCTTTTGGTTTCATTATGATATTTGAGAGAAAATACACTTATAACGTTTTATAATCTATGTCACTCGGAGATAATGTAGCTTTCTAATAGTGAAATAATTTTTGAAATCAGACTAGCAGTTTTTAAGTTTATTCGTTACAAACGTACAAAATTAAAAATCATTAACATTAACATTAGTGTAGAAATTGAGTAAAAAAATCTATGCTTGTTCGATATATACTTGATCCATTTCCTTTGATAAATGATTCCAGATGGACTGAGAAAACATTTCACGAGCCAAAAAGAATAACAGCCAACTGTTAGATTCTATATGAATAAAATGTGTGACGCAACTCTAGTAAAAGACGTACCTGTTACGCACACTAGTATATGAAAAAGATGGCCTGTCACTTTTCGTTCATAAACAGTACGGTACTCTCTCTAGACATAGAAGTACGCATAGTCTATTTCATCAATCCATCCATTTTTTCGTCAACACTTGTTCATAATGTTTTCATCCCACGCGATGAGACCGCCCATTATATATTTGAATGTTTAGTTAAGCCTTGAATATTCGCCAAATGCGTCTATTCAACTCGTAATAGTGAAGAAGCTACGGACCCTACCGATATGAAAAAAATACCACCAATAAGATCATTCTGTTACCTATTAATTAGTCTAATTAAAATATTATATTACTTACTAGATTGCGAGTAAAAAAATATTAAATGAACGTTGTTTTCGTTCTCATGGCGTGCAATACCGTGCTTACGGAGATTACGTTACTATATATTTTTACACCTTCGGATAGGAAATTAAAAATATGATTGATCGTTCTTTTACCATATTTTTAGAGCTAAAATTGAGTTAGTTTAGTAATATTTTGTGTTATTTTGAAGTATTTCGTCAGATCACGTGACCACTGACACCCGCGAGCTCCTTTGCGGGGGACGGGCCAGTCGGCGCCAGCGCCTCACGAAGGAAGGACGTACTCGCCTTGCCGAAAAATATTTTCGCATTTTTTTTCTATTTGTACGTAAATCATCAATTAAACAGTGCTTAATTATCCAGAGCCAATCAAAAAAAGTAGTTTTTCAAGACATTTGATAAGTTTTTAGTGACTTTACTACTAGTGAAAATATTTGGACAATAATTGATCGCGTTGTGAGTAGAGGGTACAGAAGGTTGATCCGATGAAAATGGGAGATGTCACCAAGGCAGCTAGGCGTAACAAAAAAATTAGACTCCAACTAGGTAGCTAAGTGGTAAGTACCTACCTACCTATTAATATTTAATTACCACATAAATATTTTTACCCGTTTGTTCTTATTGTGTAGACTGAAGTGACTAACCCTAGTGTCTGAGTTTTTAGTGGCATATGATTCGGTCTGACGTTTGTTTTCCTGATAAAAATACTTAATAGAAAACTACAGACGTGTCCTCCGACCTATGTTAACTCTCAGGGCTTCACCGTCCATTACACCTTATTGCGATGATTGTTGGATTTACCCGCCGACGCTGTGCGACCATGAACCTTATTTTGCTGTGATACGAGCCGCGGTCGCGCAGCGTCGTGCTGTACTACAATCATCACGCCACGGCACGGGCCCCATTGTACATGTTGCTCATGATAATTATCCAAGTGCAAGACTTGTCAGAACTGTGTTTTTTTTCTTGTTATGTACAAATGTACCTATATGTGTCATATTAGTACATTGCACAGGGTTATCGGTATAGGGTGTACTAAGCCAAACGGGGGTCATTGTACTCTTCATTATAAACAACGATTACTTTTTAAACTTTTTTATTTGTAAATTAAATCGGGGAAAAAAGCATCTGCTTACATTTTGTCGACGATCGATGAGCTTTTTGTATGAAACAGCTGTTTTTTTTCTCGTGATTTCATTTGATTCAATTATTCACAAAAATTATACTAAGGTCAATATACCTAAGCCATTTCAAATTGAAGCTGTGGCATACTTGCTGATGCCCCAACACCTAGTTAATAACATAGAAATGGGGAGTATTCTATAGTTAATAATAATAAATAATCCTTCTTGAACAATCGGGTAAAAATAAAATAATGATAATTATTATGTGTACTTACGATGTCAATATCGGAAAGCGGTCGTTGCGTGCGAACGGTGTAAATGACTAATACTAATTTTTGTTTTTGGTATACCACATTTCCTAAACTAACCTACCTAAACTAGAAACAATCATATTTTTATGTTATAGCTGACCAACCACGGTCCGCAATACATTATTATTTTTAGCAGTGTAGTGAGCATATTTTTCTAACTTATCCTGGTTTGTTAACCGACTTCAAAAATTAGGACGCACTCAATTATTACATTGTATAAATTTTACTAAATGTTTGTTGCAGCATAACTTCGTCATTTATTTTTTATTTGAAAGAATATGCTTACTAACACTCTGATCAGTCACTTTGAATAAAGTATTTTTTTGTAAAAAATAGTATTTAATACAAAAATTCAAGCATTTGCATTCAGAAAGTAGTGTTCCGAGTTATGGCCATTGAATTCGAAAGAAAAGTTATTACATTTTCTTACAACAATAACCGAGCGAGAGATCGTTAGCGAGCGAAGCGTCTATGCTTCAGATTCGACGAAAATGCTTTCGTATTTCCGAATTCCGTCTGGATTTCTGTCCGGATCTTTGCCCAGACCTGTCTTAATCTACAGGTCGCATTTCTTAACCTATTCTCTTGAAACTTTGTGAGTAAGTCCGATATTTAAAAAGAATTTTCTTGTCTAGGCGGTTATTGGAAATTTTTCAATATGGCAGAGATGTGATTTAAAAAAGGATATATCTGCATAATTGGAAAATTTCCAAAAAACTTTTTGATCCGAGTCAAAACAAAAATTTATATAATTGTCAAACCTGCTCACAAAATTTCACGAGAATCGGTTGAGGAGTGTGACCTGTAGAGGAGGACAAATACAAATACAAATAATTTATTTGAGTATAAAATACATGTGACAATTTCAAATCGGAAAGACATCGGTCACGAGATCTCCAGCTCACAGAGTCACTATTGTATGTATTGTTATTTATTTATATTTATTAAATACAACAATTTCTTTGGTAACTGATACCAACCTGCATCTAGTCTTAATAGTTATTTTAATCTAGTCTCTATTGCATGAAGACTAGAATAGTAATATATTTTAAACTGGGATTATAAATTGGTAATTGTTTTATATTTTATGGTATCATGGAAAGAGACAAACGAGACGCTTTGAGTAATATGAATATTGTGTAATTAATATCCTTAAATTGCTCTATTTCATTTTTTCAGAAACAGAGATCAACGAAATTATCAAAGTTTAAACACAAGCGTTCAGCCAACAAAAAATGCGAGTACTGAACTAAGGTGAGTTAAAAGACATTTAACATCTTATATTATTAGGGTGACAAGCATAGTGCATAGTCAGAGCTATGCCAAGTGGAAATGCTATTGCTAAAGTTATCGTATGTCCGGCGTCCAACGTCTGATTGCACGGATGTCCGATTGTTTTCCTCTACAGATCGCATTTCTCAACCGATATTTGTGAAATTTTGTAAATTTAGGTTTTATTTAAAATAGCGGAGATATGTAATTTGTGAGACGTTGCTCATAGAGCCACTACTTATAATCAGAGTGGCGCTGAACTGCTATGGGCATGCGTGACATTCACTTAGCGAGCGCGAAGCGCGAGTGAAGAACTTCCGTTTCAGTACTAAAAACTTATCCTATATTTTTATCTACAGATGCCTAGTTCAAAATCATCCGAAGGTTATCAGAGCATCCGAGGAACAGGGACTTTTTCACCTTCGAATAAACTGGTAATCATTTTTTTTTGTGTACACAATGTACATAAATAAATTATTGATACGAGCGTTGGGACTTAGTATGGTTGCAAATTAATTATTATTTAATATTGTTTTTAGGAACAACAATATCAGTCTTCAATGCCGAATCTCATCGTCGAAGAAGAAGCAGAACAAGAACAGAAAGACAAAAGTTATTGGCGTATTATAACATTAGCTTCTTCTTCGTAAAATTTAAGGAAATATCAAGACACAATGGATTTGGTTGCGCCAAACAATCGATAGACTTGATTGGAGAAAAGCAAACAGGTCTTGCTTCTAAATTCACCTTTTTGTGAATAAAGAGTAACAATAGTAAATTATGTACCGAGGGCACAAAGCAGTGCCTTACGTCGCGGGCGGCTTATTGTACCTTGAGCGTAACGAGGGAATCTAGAGTTAACTCCCGAGCGCAGCAAGGGAAGATGAGTCCTGAGGGCAGCGAGGGGTTCAAGCCGCCCAAGACAAAAACTCTGCTTTATCCTAGAAGCGAATCCTCTTCTAAAAATACTGTCTAATATTATACTCTCTCATAACTAATAAAAAGGTACTAGTAAGGTACAGTCTTTTATTTTAAATTTCGTGCAGCTCGTGGAGCACGTGCTCGTATTTTTTTCTTGGTAGCTAGTTCAATTTTCAAATAAACTCTTCTTACAGTGCTTATTTTGAGTTTTCATTCAATGTTAATCTCTTTGCTTGGAAACTCCCAACTGCAAGCTTCGCTCGAATTTATGTTTCATCTATAAAACCAACATTTGATTTTCATGTGTTAGATTAAGGATGTGTTAATCTGAGCGATTACTGCCTTCAAAGCATTTGATTTATTGATATTTTTTGATTTTCGGTTTATTTTGATTATTTTTTTGGTGTTTGCTAAAATCTAAGCACTATACATGTATTTCAGCTACAAAAGGTTTTTCAATATCCAATCTAAGACCCCTTTAGTCCAGCTAGAGAGGATTTTTTTACTATATTAACTACTAGCTGTTGCTCACGATTTCGTACGCGTAGATAAAAAAAAGCTCGTTCCGTTAGTTTCTTGTATTTGTCATTCACAGGTCCCACTTCGAACCTGCACCCTTCTCTCTACCATCATCATATTGCCAGACCATGGTACGGGCAACAGTTATCTAGTTGGCATTGGCAATTGTCTTTATACTGGGTTTGGCTGGCACTGTCCGATTAAAACGTCACGCTCAGACAGGTGTCTATGGCAAGGGTAGCGGGTAGGTAAGCCGTTAACTCGGCCTCCAAGCTAAATCTAATAGGTAGCCAAGTCTAATATGGAGTAGATAGTTACAATTTGTGTAGTAAGTAGGTTATTATACTTGTTGGTAATAGGTAGAAGTACTAGGAGTTACTCGTACTATGCCAAATATTTCAGTCTGAATGTTTAGTAGGAATTACCTACTACTCGGAACCAGCCAAGCCAAGTAGGTAGTATATAGATACTATGTATATGTAGTAATTAGGTAGATACTTGTAAGTAGTATCCTTCTTCTTCTACCTATAAGACTTGGCTGGCACCGACTTCAAATAGATGGGTAGCGCTTATAATAATTATATTAATTAATATTAGTGCTTATTTGTGGTTTGGAAGTCGCTTTAATTTTATTACAATGATCACTTAAAACATCTTCTAACTTGACTTTTATTGAAAATCAGTTTACTAAAAAAATTAAGTAAACAAAATTAAGTCAAAGTGTAGTTTTTTATATCGTAAATTATGACACTTTTGTGCTAAGATCATTACACTCGAGGCGGTATTATAGCGCGAGCCGTATGCGAGCCCACTAATGGAGCCAATAGTGTAATTATTAACGCACACGCGTTTCATATGACGTTTTTCATCACACATGCGAGGGGAAAAAACACAGACTTGCATTAGTCAATACATTTTTCTGAAAATGTATGCGCATTTTGCTGCTTTTCCACCTATCAAAATTTTCCTAGGCAAAATCTTCAAGTAGGAACATTTCAGCAAAATCAGGCAAGAAACTATCGAGAAAATAATGAGGTTGTAAGTTCTGGGTCCACTATATTTTCAACAATTTTAGTCATTTTTATACTACCTACAAATTATATAAAACAGATTAGTACTATCAACTCGTAGAATACATTTTTAAAGCGGGCCGTCGATTGAACAGCTCTGCTAGTCCTAGTCAATATGTTTTTTGTTATGAGATTTTTGAAATGTTGTAAGCATTGGTTTAAGATAGGTTGAGTGATTTATCCCTGGTACCGGAGTTCTTAGAATGCCCATCAGGAGCCCTATTCTTGCTAAAAATATTTTCTGATCAATGTCTCTCTCGTTTTAAAAGTCATAGTGAGAGTGACCAAGAAACATCTCACGCGTCAAGAATAGCCCTCCAGAGCTATTCTTACGATAATAAGCATTATTCCCCCTATTCCTACGCACGAGATATGTTTTGGTCAATGTCTCTCTCGTTTGAAAAATCATAAAAGTGAGAGGGACCAAGATCCGATGAACCAAGATATCTCACACTTCAGAGAGACCGTGGTCTACGATTGTTTTTTTTAGATTTTACACGCACGACCAAAGGGAATCAAAACCTTTATGCGGGATATTTGTGAGTACATACTTAATCTACCTATACTTATAAACAAACTACCGCGCTCATGCTGCTTATAAGGCTCAACTTTAAAACGCCGTTGGCTTCAAATAATTTAGTAAAAAAACATTACAATAAAGCATAACATCACAGAGGGCTTTCATTTTTAGGCAAAAATATTTTTTTCACGGTGTTTCGTCTGAATTTGTTTGTCTTTGAGAAATGCTAGCTCAATGTTCAAAAGCTTCGAGCGTTGATCACTAGAGGCGCTAAAACCAGCTGAGCGCCGAATGCCAAATGTCATTGGCGCATCTTAACCCCTTAATTCAAATATTTTATTTGGTGTCAATAAAGATTTGTGTTGGTTTGTAAGCTTGTAACTTGCACCAGCCACTAAGCTACCAATGGGAGCCCGGCTGAAATGTAGCTGAACGGGTCAAATAGCTCTGTGAACATTCAGCACTACACTCGAGGATACACGGCCAGCAGCGCTTTTAGAACATCTTTGGGAATACGATATCGAGCAGACCTTGCTACAAATATTATCACGGAATGGGAATTCCTTTTGAAGTTGGAGTAGAGAGTTTTATTGAATAAGGTGAGAATGTTTGTGTGTGTTAAAGATTTCTTTCAGTGATATTAGAAACGCTTATTGAAGATGATAATTATGGTCTACGTAGGTATACCTATATTACGCATAGGTGCTAAAAAAATTAGGCTTATCGGTTTTAAGCTCTACTAAAATATATTTTTGGAAAGTTTATTCTTAAATATTGTAATTTATGCAGATTTGAAATGGTTTAATCACACCAATATTGTAAATGTAAAAGTTTGTTAATGAAGTGAATAAGAGAGTGAGATTGTGTGCTTGTTACTTTTTCATACTGAAACAACTCGACAGATTTGGATGATGTTTTGATAAATGTTAAGGAGATAGCTTATACTTATACTTTTAAGATTTTGTATTAAACTATTAAAAATCCTTAATACATCATCAAACAGGCTTATACTTCGATTAACACAGAGTATTTCTTTATTTATCGATGATAGCCTTTGGAGCCGTTGGAGAAGGCTCACCTCTCAAGCCAGAGGATGCGGGTTCGATCCCAGCCAAAGATTCGCACGAATTTGTTCATTGTGTGCGTATTTCAAAATAATTTGCTATAAAACTGAAGTACGGTATATGGCGATAGGCTCGCTCCCTGTCACTTTGGGACTGAATATCGTCCGGCGAAGTGTGAGTGTTACAAGACACTTCTGCCAGGCCCTTCGGAGGAAAGGTGTGACGATATATTGTAAAAAAAAACTTATAGGATGGTGACTGAAACCGCAGGGCGCAACTAGTACATAATAAAACTCGATTTTGCCTCAGTAATGTCCCAGCAGTTTCAAGGAGTAATAAAACCCAGGTATCAAAATTCTCTGTCTGTCGTTAATTCTAGGCATTCAAGAAAGAGCTCATTTACATTATAATACGTATTTCAGGAACAAACTTTCCCTTTTCAGCATTTATTTCCCTTAGCCGAAGCGTAATGATGAGACAAAGTTCTCTGCAAAGTGTTTTAATTAAATATAGGACTTTTCAGCACTACTTTTTTCTTTTAGAAAATAAAATTGAAAGCGGTGATAGCCTAGTCGGGGAAGGCCCGCCTCTCAAGCAATAGAGAGCGGGTTCGGACCCAGCCGAAGGCACGCACCAATTTGTTCATTGTGTGAACATATGTGCATATTGTATGTCATCTGCTACGTGACTGGAGCTTGGTGTATGGGGACAGACTCTCCCCTTGTCTCATTTGCGACTGAATATCGTCTGGCGAAGTGCGGGTGTTGTACACTTCTGCCAGCCCCTTCGGGGGAAAGGCGTGACGATATATGAAAATAGAATTTTACATTCACTTGGTTGATTGCATACTCATATCGTCAAGCCTTGTGGTTGTTTGGTTTTCACATAATAGTAAAGGAAGACAACGATGTGACCTTGAATGGAGCATGTCTTAAATTTCAGATTTATGTCATACTAGCTGCTCCCCGCGGTTGCACCCGCTCTCCCACAGGAATCGTTTATTTTATCGGGATGGAAGGTAACCTGTGTCCTTTACTTTGTACCTGACAACGTATTTGCATCATGACAATCGCTTCAGCAGTTGGGTCGTGAAAGCGTAGTAAACAAAACAACTTACTTTTGTTTTCGAAATACCTTTATTATAGT
The DNA here is from genome assembly GCA_911728515.1 of Peribatodes rhomboidaria. Lineage (NCBI taxonomy): Eukaryota > Metazoa > Arthropoda > Insecta > Lepidoptera > Geometridae > Peribatodes > Peribatodes rhomboidaria. Next base: position 12,805,308 of record OU452172.1, read on the forward strand.
TCCAAATAAATAATTTTATAGGGTAAACTGGTACAATTGCGTCTTTCGATAATTATTGACAAACTCTTACAAATTAGACAGCTAACGCCATTTAGTACAGATTATTGTAACTAAAGATAGAAATAAGATGTAGGTGGCACCTAATTTGTGAAGGGTTTCTCAGTAATTCTCGAAAGAAGCAATTTTCCCATAGACGTATTTGTACCAGTTGACCCTATTTACATTTTGTATTTGTAAAGACTAGTTAGGAAGGACAGGACTAAGATGATATGTTATGATTATGTTTTATTAAGGATTCCAATAAACGTTTAGATATCTTATTTTATAGTTTACAGAAAATACAGTAGACAGCCGCTCTATTCAGCTCTATTCTCTGCCAGTAGACAAGTCCGTATGATAAGCAAGGATAAACTTACAAAGACAGAAAATTGGCACTTTTTGTTTCTTGAACTAAGTGAATCTTTGGCAAAGTTCCAAATATTTAGTTAGAGGTTCTTTGATTGGAATCGGCCCTTATATGCCTCCAAATGATTTTAAGTGAGGCAACTTCATTTTAGCCGATCAAAAAAATCTTGAAAATTCTTTGCAAGTAAAGGTATATTCATCGCAGAACTTTTTACTTAAGAACTTAAAGGTTTTAGGCATTAACCAGAATGGATTAAGCGTAGTATGAAAGATTCCATTAAAGCAAATAAAATAATAAAAATTTACTTTAACAAAAGTCCAATAACGTCAGCAACAGTAGGAAAGGTCTCGCAGATCGTAATAAAAGGTTTCAATGCGAAAATTGACGAAAATATGACTTCTGGCAAGAAATCCACTTATTACCACTTTATTGAATTTCCTGACATTTCACCTCGCCGGGAAAATGCCAACGGAAAATCTTTTCCTCTATAGTAACGTTATTATCCGTATAAAATAAGGTTTTAGGGAACTGGCTTATCGCTTTACCTACCTTAAAAAAGAATTTTGTTAAATCCCTCTATGCTGCAAGGTATTTACTAACAATACAGTGTTTGTTTGCTTAAGACTGCTCTGCTTGTCCAATTTTAATATGGAAAACTGGTCCGTGTTTCTGTTATTTATAAGATATTGACAGACTTAAAGCCCACCGAAGTATTTAGGTGGCTGTAGTAATGCGGCGATATAATTCTAGTATCGAGGCCCTAGAACTGTTAATTCTAGCTACCCTAAAGTTCAAAATTGGTCTACACTTAGACCAAAGTAGATAGATGAGGTTGTTTATTGCTCGTAATGCAGTGCAATTTTGAACCTACGTTTAAAAATATTTGATTTCGCTACGACTGTTTGTATGCCACACTTCTGCGTCTACTAATCAGTGAGTTTTAGGTCTACACAAACACACACACACGATACAGCACATACGTACGATGTTGCACGCGACATCTAGTGTCGGAATATTAATTTTATTTCACTCTACAGTAACAAAATATCTAAGTATATAATTATCTATTGTAACTACTGAAACCAGGGGGGCAATGCAGCTCAGCTCAGCCGATGCGTAACTGAACCGTTGATGTTGCGTTTGTCATAAAAAATCGGACGGGGAACGGCTAATTATCACTACTGTCTCACAAACGTATCAGCTAGACTACCGGTGACACGTTTGTAAAACGTTAGTGATACTGAGCCGTCCCCCGACTGATTTCTTATGACAAACGTAACATCATCGTTTCAGTTAAGCATCAACTGAACTTCGTTGAATTACATTATTATGGGGTACATAGCATAGATGTACCCCTGCCCTGGGGGGCAATTCCTATACCATGTCAAAGTACCTACTTTAGCGTCTATACCATGTCAAAGTACCTACTTTAGCGCCGCACTCAGGGACGATAATGATTACCTAAACTACGGCTAAGTAAAGATTTCATACAATACAATACAATATTACTTTATTGCACACCAAAAACTACATGAAAATCTTAAAAACGGATCCAGACCCAAATATAGGCTGAGATGAGAACGATGATAGTAGGATAATAAACTGACTTGATTGTATTGACTTGATTGTAATGTATTGACTTGATTATGTATACTTGTAATGATTATGTTTTATCGTTTATTGATTTATTTATTGATTATTCGCATATTTGTAATTTTTAATTTAATTTTTGTGTTTTGATTTTTAATTTAATTTACATTTTTGATGATTTTGTGTGTACCTATGGAATGACTGTTCTGAAATAAACTTTATTATTATTATTATAAAAACTAAAATACATTTTTCGGCAGTACAAGGGCGACCTTATCGCCTAAAGCGATTCATTCATTCATAATTTTTTTTTTTATGTACAATAGTTCGGCGTTTGACCACCAACTCGCCTGATGTTAAGCGACGTCATAAGGAAATGTAGTCCTTAGTGATTGTTTAAAAAATTGTTAATGTGTCTGAGTGCGCCAGTTAGTCTTGATAACACTTACTCTTGGTTGGCTTGTCATGTTCCTTAGAGTTTACGATAAAAAAATAAATTCTAAAAGTACTTATCAAACAAAAAGTACCTACTCTTAAAAGAATATCTGCCCTCGGTTATCGCCTTGAAAATATTTAATAGACCATAAAAAAGAAATATCTTTTGTTCGAGAAAGCCTCCCTTTGGTTTTACTAACGCGATTGCTCTCAGCGTTTCCGAAAAAGATTTAGCGAGTCTCAATATTACAAAAGGATCAATTTCCCTCTGTACATAAATTTAAATGTACCTACGTAAAGACACGAAATCAAAAAGTACCTAATTCATTCTCGCTACTTCTTTTACTGCAGATTTTTAAAAAAGATTTATGCGTATTAAAATTGTAAGTTATTAGCGGTACTAATAACAATACTATTACTACGAGTTTACCTAACTATACTTTTTTCGGGATAAAAGTTACTCTGTCTGTTTCTGTACCTAGCTCTGACAACGTGTATGCAAAATTTCATGATGATCAGTTGATTTGTTAAGGCGCAAAAGCGTAAGGAACAAACAAATAAACAAACTCAATTTGGATTTAAATTATTAGTTAGGATAAAAGGTGTGACCTTTTTAGATAAAGGTTGCCAGCCCAGTCAGAGATTGAGGCCGTTCAAAAGCAATAATTTTGGGGCAAACAACTGCTAACAGTTTTAATATGCTATCCGAAACATGGTGGTGCTTACCTGCTTGTTTACAATTAAGCGCCACCGTGTTTCCTCCTCGTAGTCATCCATTTGACAGTTAACAAGTGGGAGTCCGGTTTATAGCTTCATTATTACTGACAAGCCCCGCGGTTTTGCCCACGGTTAAAAAGTATTCTATGTACTATTAATGTCTGTATAGATTGGGGGCTAAGCTAGCACGTCCGTAGGAGTGTACTCTATTCTGATTCCCTACACGTGGTCCCCGGGTAGTGCTAACCGGGTAGCAAACTCTGGTGGGAGGCTTCGGCCGTGGCTAGTTACCACCCACCGGGCCAAGCCATGCCGTGAAATGACCTAGTCGTGTTTCGGGATTTAGTCCGGTGTAACCGTTCCGAAGACGGGTCTGAGCAGTAGCGCACTTGTAGCGCCTCACTCAACTGCCGTCTTTGTACTTCTTCACTCTACAAAACTTCAAGGCTAGAGTGAATAAGTACCTTATAGGTCGTCGTGCTCCATTTTAGACCACAACGTCGTTTAACATCAGGCGAGTTGGTGGTCAAACGCCGACCTATTCTACATTAAAAAAAATTCTAGACTATAAACTATCTTTGTACCAAATTTCATCCTGATCTGTTCAGCCGTTCTGGAGTGAAAGAGTAACAAACATCCATCCATCCATCCATCCATTGTTACAAACTTTCGCGTTTATTAGTGGGATGTAGGATATGAAAGGCTGTAGTTTATCTAAATTACCAGCGTTGCACATTTATTAAGCACCAGTAGATGTCAACTGGGGCAAATGGCAAAATAAACAATAATAATATAATATGGGGCAAATGGGGCAATTCGTTTTTAGAGAATGACTGACAAACCCTTGACAAATTACACCACCTACAATTGCGCCACCTACATCTTTTTTTATCTTTAGTTGCAATTAGAATTTTTAGAAGGGTTAGTCAGTAATTCTCGAAAGACCCAATTGCTCCTCAGACGCATTTGTCCCAGTTGACCCTACATAGTTAAGCTACGGTTCTAAGAAGACAGGTCTAAAGCTGTAGAAAACATCTCGTTCATTAACCATTGACCTAAAAACCTAACAGAGATTAGTTTGTTTACACTCCCGCTACAGAGCGTGGCAGGAACAAGTGGGCTGAGATTACGGTACATAAAGCTGCCTCCAACGGTTCCGATCCCTGAACAATAGCTAAGATAAATGGTTTGTCCTCGACAGAACGTCCTATTATCCGATTTCTTACACCTGGGGCCTGGATGATGCCCGGGTTTTAATGTTTTGTCAAAGATTTTGCTCCATTTGCATGGAACCGGAAGAATGGTGTGTATTTGGAACAGTTGCTATGACGTTACGTAATAGTACAATGAAGAAGCCTGCAAAGGTTATTTTTACAAATAAAAGTTTAAATAAAAAGTAAATGGAGCCCGGTGTATGGCAACAGGCTCGCCCCCTGTCACATTTGGGGCTGAATATCGTCCGGCGAAGTGTGGATGTTGTATTACACCTCTGCCAGCTCCTTCGGGGGAAAGGCGTGACGATATGTTATGTTAAAAAGTTAAGCTTCAAACACCGAATTCCCGTCACCCCATATTTTAGAAACAGCATGACCGATTTCAATAAAATTAATATGGGACCACTTCTGAAGTATGATGTACCAAACAATAAAATGATCATCAAAATTGATTCGTGATTGCCGGAATGATCGCCAATCGTAATCTATTTACAACGAAATGCGATTGAAAATAAAGCTCGTACGGCTGTGCCTTTGTTAGCTCGACTTGGCCGACACAACCATGCCCCCAGATAGTGTTTGTTTTAAATTTATGCGCACGTAGATTTCAAACTGAACAATAAGTTATAGTTAGTATCGGACTAAAACAATGTAATCTGAATTCTGTTAGAAACAATTTGAATAATTTGCTCCTCACGCCCCTTCGGGATCGTTATTGGCGGATGCTGTGGAGAATTCTACTTATTGTGGCTGAAATTCCACGGGCGTGTAGATGTTTCATAGTAACTAAGTTGTTTTAATAATATTAGGTCCTTACGTATGAAATTAGCTTTTTGTCGTACTGATCAATTTGATCTGAAATATCTCCTCTTTGGTTAGGAATTCGAAATTCAAATTAATAAATTCATTTAGCTGGTTTTTTTTTCTTTGGAATACAGTCATTCATTTGTTATTTTCCTCATTATTTTTTCTTTGGCGTCGCTTATTACCGCGCAATGGAAAACATGAAATATCGGTATATTTACGAGTACGAGTTCTACCGTGGCACCAGTGCTGCAGAAACAGCTCGAAGAATTAATGATGTGTACGGCGCTGGTGTCGCTAAAGACAGCATGGTACGTTTTTGGTTTCAACGTTTTCGTTCTGGAAATTTCGACCTTAAGAACCAACCCCGTGGACGGCCGGAGATCAAAGTGAAAAACGAAGAATTAAAGGTTATTGTGGAAGCGGATCCATCACAAAGCACTTCAGAGATAGCAGCAGGCTTCGGGGTAAGTGACAAAATTGTATTAATCCACTTGAAGCAATTCGGGAAAGTAAAAAAACTCGAACGATGGGTACCTCATGAATTGAGTGAATCGAACTTGCAAACACGGGTCGCCTGCTGTGTTACTTTGCTCAACCGACACAATAATGAAGGGATTTTAAATCGAATCATTACTTGTGATGAAAAGTGGATATTGTACGATAATCGAAAGCGCTCATCGCAATGGTTGAACCCTGGAGACCCAGCCAAATCCTGCCCTAAACGAAAATTGACTCAGAAAAAGTTACTTGTAAGTGTTTGGTGGACTAGCGCCGGTGTCGTTCACTACAGCTTTCTTAAATCTGGCCAAACGATTACGGCAGATATTTATTGTCAGCAACTGCAAACCATGAAGGAAGAACTAGCTGTTAAACAACCGAGATTGGTCAATCGCTCTAGGCCACTGCTGCTTCACGACAACGCAAGACCACACACTGCACAACAAACAATCACTAAGTTAGCTGAGCTACAATTGGAATGTCTGCGACATCCACCGTACTCCCCGGACCTTGCTCCAACAGATTACCATTTCTTCCGGAATTTGGACAACTTCTTACAAGGAAAAATATTCCACTCCGATGCAGCAGTCCAAGCCGCCTTCAAAAAATTTATTGATTCTCGTCCCCATGGTTTTTATAGTAAAGGGATCAATGAACTACCCATAAGATGGCAAAAGTGCATAGATAACAACGGTGCATACTTTGATTAATTAAATATATTTTACAAAAAAAAATCGACTTTTTATTCCTCCCGTACAAAACGCCAATTTCATACGTAAGGACATATCAACATCAACTATTTAATATTACTGCTGAGTAGATCATCTCTTCAGCGTGTCAAAACTATTTCAACCGTATTATTTGTAAGATGAGACCTGTGTATTTCGGCAGAATTATTTGACTAGACTATACAGGGTTATAGGTAACTCACCAAAAAGCTCTCAAGGGTTTATTGTACGCATCATTATGAACAACTTATATTTTGGAGCGAACTCTGAAATAGTGAAGAAAAAAATCTGCTGTACCATACATTGGTCTCACGCCAATGAACGTTTTATTTGGAACAGTTGTTATTTTTTCGCGATTTCAGGTTTGGCTTCATAGTTGTTCAAATTAATAAGGACAAGATTTTTGGTGAGTTAACTATAACCCTGTATAGGCGCTTTTCAATGGAATAATTCTGGTAAGCTCGAGTCAAACGCCTAACCTAAATAACTGTAAATAATCATGCTATCTCATTTGCGCCTTCCAGCATTACAACATGGTATTCAAAACTGCACACACAGACACAGAGATAACTTCACAACTACTAGGTACTAGGAGAGCATAGTTGCAAGAAGCATGCTCCTAATTAGAGAAACTTGGAACCGCTCACTGCTTGTTAACCCAGTTTGCTATGGAATCGCCTGGGGCAGTGGACGGCTCGACACCTTCTTTAAACATTTTTAGCTCTTGATTTGATGAATGGGTCACACGTTCAAAGTCACAAGTCCAAATAATACGCTGGGTATTATTAGTCAGTAACTTGTGTTAGAACTTCATAGTTGTTACACAAGTTACTGATGTAGGTATATATTGTCACTAATAGTAACTTCATATTATATTTATCATCATCAATAATTCAATCGTTTGCTTATGTGATCGTCTATTGTGAAAAGTTAAAAGAGATCTTTAGTTAAACAGCAGTACTAGCTACTTTAAGGCACTTCACCAAGAATGAAGCAAGTCGGTGGTGCATACGGTACATCGGAAATAAATAAAATAAAATTATCTGTTGTTTCATTTTGATTATCGAAACAAAAGTTGTACTTACGAGTACCTAATAAAAATAACCTGTTCATTAGCATATACCCAAATTTAAGTATAACTTTAACTAAGCTTTTTGACTTTGCCTAAAACAGGTCACTTATGTAACATCGACATTATAAATACTACCTACACCAAAAAGGAATAAAGCTCATATTCATGTAGACAGAATAGCGCTTTTAACAACGTAGCTTAACACACCGAGCTGTGTAAGTACTTACATAATCTAAATTTTTCGAAGCCTCAAAAGCAAAAAAGAACCACTTCATTCAACATATAAAATTATGCTAATGATGTCAGGAACCCTTTTAAGTGGTTCAGGCTGTATCTGAAAGCTTTTTTTAACAATATAGCTACTTAGGTATACTTTTAGGTGTAAGAGTATGTACATTACTGTATAAACACATTTTCAATGTTCACAAAGTATCTAGAAATGCTAACCTACTTAGCATTTAAATCTTTTGAATCTAGAGTAGGTATTATGTTGCACTTTGTAAGCAATATTGATATTACAAAGAAATGTTTCTCTTTAATTCGTTACTTACAGTTGAAAAATAAATCTAAACGTATACCTACACAGCAGTGGGTAGACAATGTTTGATAGTGTTAAATCGTCGCAGGTACTTACCGCTAAAGTAGATTATTAGACAGCCTCGGTGGCTCAGTTGGTAGAGAACCTGCCTTCTGAGCTTGGGGGTGTGGGTTCGATTCCCACCTAGGGCAAACATTTATGTGATGAACATTTGTGTTTGTTCTATGTCTGGGTGTTATTATCTATTTAAGTATGTATTTGAAAATATCTAAGTATGTATATCAGTATCTGGCAGCCATAGTACAAACTTTGCTTAGTTTGGGGTCAGGCGACCGTGTGTGGAAATGTCCTGAATTTATTTATTTGTAAAAAATAGGACACTATCAAATGTTTTAAATTATTAATATGTTTAAACTTACTGTTTATTTTCAACGTGAATAAATGGATTTGTCTTAATATTATGTAAGGTTTTATAAAACGGGAATTACTCACGCACGTCCGATTTGAGTCAGTTACTCCGACATCCCGTTTTGTAAAATTATGAATGATAGCTGCGCCCCGCGGTTTCACACGCGCTTAAAAAGGATCCTATGTGCTATTCTAGACTATAATCTATTTCTGTGCCAAATTTCATCGAGATCTGTTCAGCCGTTCTGGCGTGAAAGAGTAACAAACCTTCATCCATCCATCCATCCATCCATCCATCCATCCATTCTAACAAACTTTCGCGTTTATGCTATTACTAGCGGCGCCCCGCGGATTCACCCGCGGTTAGAAAGTATCCTATGTGCTATTCTAGAATATAATCTACCTCTATGCCAAATTTCATCCAGATCTGTTCAGCAGTTCTGAAGTGAAAGAGTAACAAACATCCATCCATGCATTCTTACAAACTTTCGCGTTTATAATATTATATTAGTAGGATATATAAATAAATATAAATATAGATGAATAATGTTTAAGATCCACATGTGTTTCCATATTATAATTTATCGTATTTTAACTTATTTTTAATTTCTGTATTTTCTTAGTAAGCTATTTAGGCGAAGCAATAACTTGCTTACCTAATTATTTGCATGCTTTTAGGTACTTACTTAGTATACTTCCTCTGTTCGAGATAAAAAAAGTAAGTTAAAACACATCTCCGAGCCCTTGGCAAGCTATACAAAATACGATAATCTCAAGCTAGCAGCGATAAAGATACAAAATTAAACGGTTCCTAGCGTTAAATTCTTAAAAGGAAGGATCTTTGTACCGACAAGCCTCCGAGGCTCCGAGGTCGTTCACCCTTCTTAACATTTTATCTCCTTGAAGGTAACACGAGGTCTATTCGCTCGGAACCGAAACAGAAATAAATGAGTTTCTTATGCCAATTTAATTCATCATTCTCCGAGTCTCGTACCAATTTTCCTCGCGAGCACCTTTGAGGCGCCACATGAATAAATTATAATATAAAATATTATATGCTTTAAAAATATTAAGTATCTAGTGTACTTACTTCCTTACCTATTCTAAAATAATTCATGGTCGCTAGCTGACCTAGCGTGCGCAACGCGACAAACGTATATCGACTCATTTTATCGAGACAGAAGTATGTATGCACATAGCTTTGTCACGTTCTAACACGACAAAAAGTGACAAGAAGAATTTTGTCTCGCGCGCATGCTAGGGGCGCTGATCTCTATCAATAGGGGAAACCCGATCCTTTTCTTAGTTACGTTTTTTACTAGCGACTTGCTTATCTTGTTACACAGCTGTCTATATAATAGAAAGTCTTTATGTAAGAATTTACTTATGAATAGAATACACTTGCGTAGTCACGCATAATACTACTTAAACCTGTGACACAATTGGAATAAAAATTCCCACATTGAAGGAAAATTCGATGTGGATCTACCTAAAATGTCAGAGGATCAGCCTCGATGAAAATAGGACGTGTGCGGGTTTACGTAGGTATCAAGTATTGCCGAAGGCTGAAGTAGGTGAATTCAATTTTCCCAGTCTTGACCCAGATGCTGGGATACGCAACTGATATTTTACATCCATTATTAAACCTTACCCGCTGCAAAATAGTTTTAAAAAAGCCAATTAGGTAGTAAAACGTGCTAAAACTGAATCTTATATTTTTAAAAGGAGTATTGCATACATATTATAGATTAGGCCAGTGTATAGCGACAGGCTTGCCCCCTGTCGGGACTGAATATCGTCCGGCGAAGTGTGGGTGTAGGATACCTCTACCAGTCCTCGCCTCACTCAACTGCTGTCTTTGTATTTCTTCACTCCACAAAACTTCAAGGTTAGAGTGAATAAATACCTTATAGGTCATCGTGCTCCATCTTAGACCACAACGTCGCTTAAGATCAGGCGAGTTGGTGGTCAAACGCCGACCTATTGTACATTAAAAAAAAAGAGCGCACGCGCCTCATCCATTAACTATGGATGAGGCGCGTGCGAGATATCTATGTGTGGCCAATATTGGAACCGATCGTTTGTTAATTTGCCTTAGAGTACTTGGCTAAGGTTTTCGTAACAACGTATACCCCATTATACGCTGCATTGGGCTGATATTAACCGACGTTCGCCTACACATTAGCCAAACATAATGAACCCACTAAATTGGCAGTTATGTTTACGCCTTGTTCAGCTAAGCTCATAACGCAACGTGATCAAGGAAGCTCATTATGGGTACAAATAATGTGGAAATATGTGCCAAAGCCTTTTACATAGCTTATGTTGGAGAGGCCTAAAGCTCACAAGCGAAGCAGAGGCGCAACGTACCATGTACCATGGAAAAGTTAGCCCTGCATGGTTTACCATAGGTTCAAAGTTGTCCCGCCGCGTCTGACTTTAATAAATAGCGTACAATATTGAATTCACGGCTAATCGGGAAGAGTTGACATATCCATAGCAGCTTATGCGAAGCGTCGCCGGCTTCACACACAATTCATCGCTGCCTTTGAACTTAAAGAGAAACAATTGAGCTAAAGCATAGGTCGTTTCTAACCATGGGATTTTTATTGTATGATAAAGGCTAGGCTTGAAATTCGGTAAAAACAATAACAAATCCAGCAAGTAAAATTTCGAAAAAACCTAAAGGTTCTAGAGAACCTACAAGGAAAACTGAAGGTAACCTGAAGGCTAACTTTTGTAGTCTACATTAAGAAAAATTACGACGTCACATCCGGAGCCACACCTTGATAATCTGGTCCTATCAGGACGTGACTACATACGATAGTAGGAAAAATTATACGATTTCTTATCCAAGGCCACCTTCCCATCGGCTACTTAGGCATTCTCGACACGTAAGAAATAAAGCTGCATATCCACGTGGCGAGTAATTTTCCACAGACTGTATCACGTCTTCATCTAGATGGTAAGTAGTTGGTACCTTGGCGCTGTGCCAGAGACCCTGATTGTGCTACTATGGCGCCCCCTACATTAACAGTTCGCGCCGAACTTCGCTACAAAGAAAAACAATGTTAAGTGTTTTCGAGGCTGATTGTTTTGACAATGTGTTCCAGTTACGGAGATCGCGATTGTTGCAAAACTTTGGTGGATTGTTGTTGACACGGTTTATTGGAATATAAGTATTTTGTTGTGCTAGTGTTCCTAATTTTATTGAGGATAGAGTCAATGTGATCCTTTGTCTTGTCAATATAATATTCTGTTTGAGTCATCACTCACCTTATGTTCGGTTTCTATTTTGCTTAGGTAAGTACTAGCTTTACTATAAATTCTATGCCGTTAATTACTTTACCTCAAGTTGTTTGTTTTGTCAAGGGAATTAAATGGTTTAACTAAACATTAGTTAGATTAGAAGTACGATTAAGTTTACTTGAATCAAATCAAATTTCTAGAATCATACTTTTAGGGATAAGTATAAACGTTAAAGAATTAATGTTTTTTTGTAACAAGCCCCATTCTGTAAAATAAAATGGAAAAAAATAATCATCCTACTAATATTATAAACGCGAAAGTTTGTAAGAATTGATGGATGGATGGATGTTTGTTACTCTTTCACGCCAGAACGGCTGAACAGATCTGGATGAAATTTGGCACAGAGATAGATTATAGTCTAGAATAGCACATAGAATACTTTGCGCATAGGGCATAGGGCGCAGCTTGTATCTCATAAACATAAAAATTTGCAAGTCTGCCTGCAGACAAGATGCAGTTCATCATACTAATTTTAAGAATTTTAATAGTAATTAGTATTAGTATTCCAGTAAATAAGCAGTCTGATTTAATTTGAAGAAAAGAGTACCAATTTCTCATAGAAGCATGCAAAAACCACTAAAGTAATATATTTGAGTAAATCACTGTCCTTCAACCGTCTACGCTTGCAAAAAAGCCCTGATACGATCGAAAATCAATTTACAAGACGGGTAACTGAATGTCAATAGCAAACAAGGGCACTCAAACATCAAGTAGCAACTCGAAACAAGCTCCATCAGAAGTATCTCTACGCATGTCTAAGTGCTTAAAAACCTGCTTATTGAGGTTTCGGATCAGTGTTTACGAGATCAAGTTTATGGGTGTTTACTTTTAGGTTTACAAAAATTAGTAAAATGCAATATTTAAAAGGAAAAGGAAAATGCAGTATAACGAAAGTCAAATCGAAAAAAAATTGTAGTCTACAACTGCGAAGGTATTACCTACTTAGGACCGTGCAAAAGTCCGGGATGTCTTTTTGACTAGGCGTCAATTGCTCATCAGTCGTCTTACGCCACCAAGAGTTAGAAGCTAACCTTGAATAAACACAATATTGGAGTGATGTTTATTACATTTTAACCCTAAGTTAGTTAATCTAATATCTGTCTATCTAGTATCTTCTGCAAGTGGGCTTAAGTACTAAGTACCTACATACATACATATTTCGTCAATCTACACGCCGTGACGGACCACTGGGATTCACTTAGAAAAGTTTTTATTCTAACTAAACTACTACTAGATTTCTAAAAAAATTCCAAACTCAACGTGTTTCTTTCATTTTATTTTTAAAACACAGAACGAATGGCGCTTTATAATAGTCACGTGTTACAATAAAAAGTACCTAAAGCACAAAAGTTTTCATAGTTAAAATGTATAGGTATATTTATTTTATTTGTATTCAGTACGAACAATTCAATTTATTTCGGTCCCCGTTTCATAACGCGACCGGAACCGGCACACGATCCACGGAGCCGTTGCAATAACACTTGGCAATATTCCAACTGTGTCCGCGTACGCAAATCGATTAGAATTTCAAGTTCTGGCCTGCTGAACAAAGTATACAAATTATGTGACCGCGGAAGTATAAGAATGCGCTTGAAATATGCAACCAACCTCATTTCCAAAGCGTTTGAGTACTTAATTTCTTTATTATGAGCCTGTTTAGTTGAAATACTAAACATAATAGAATATTATAAACGAAATATTAACATGTAAAACAAGAGAAATATTTTCCTACCTAATTAAATTCATTTTGTTTTCTATCGTAAAGCTTTAACGAGTATGCTTAAATAAATACACTTAAAAATTTAAAGTTCTCGTGCTTTAAAATATGTCTATTAATACAAGGAGTTTACAGCATATTTTAAAATGTACTCAGTTCCATTGTACTATATCTACGTTATCCTTAAGGTCAGGGTTTTAATTTGACAATATATTCTAAAATAATACAATACAAAAACTCTTTATTGACACCAAATACTAAATAAATCTAAACAAACACTCAAAAATATAGGCGCAATGGGCGGTCTTATCACCTAAGAGCGATCTCCACCTTATATAACAATATACAACTATTTATAAGAATATACCTAACGTCTATTTTGTTAAGATCGTAGCGGTGTAGTAGGTTTTCAAATCCCAACATTAACTGAGAGCCCAAAGGTGCGAATTAAATGAAGCAAAAATGCTAATAATCGACTTTTCGTCCAGCTTACTAACATGTTTGCCCGTTGCAATGCTTGGCAATCCTCCAAACGTGCCTGTAGGCAAATCGATTGTACATAGTTCCTGGCATGTCTGCTAATTATTGCGAACCTGGTAACAGAACTTCAGACTTGACTTTTCATATATTTTCTAACTGTTTTCATAGACGGTTTTATTTTGTAATACCTTGTAAGTTGTATGGTGTTTTTGTGTTATTGTCTAAACCTTGAAATAACAAGTAACATTATAAAATAAAAGAAAAACAAAAAAACCCATTGCAAAATCTTGTACCCTAGGTCACTTCCACTATCCTGACTATTCAAATGACACCTCACATGTCGAAATCCATTAAGCTGTTTAGGCTGTAGGGCTTACCAAAGAAACCTCATACATACATACACTCGAAAAACATAATCCTCCTTCTTGCGCAGCCGGGTAAATATTGGTGACAACCGTTTTTTTTTTGCTAGCTAATATTCAGAATGCTAAATTGCTAAATCAAAACTATTATCTAAATGTATAGATGTCCTTGTCTAACACGCAGCAATAATAAATACAAACATATTTTTAGCTTGTTCATATTTAGCAATTTAGCGTTCTGAATTGGGCCTAATGTCACGTCAAAGCAATAAAAAACACTGATTCGTCACAAAATTTGAAAACGCATTTCATATACGCAAAACGCGTTTCATATACTATATGAAACGCTGAAACGCTGGAAACGAATTTCACAATCATTTTCTGGATTTTATAGCTGCGAATAGGCTCGATTTTATATGAGACATTTCTACGGAATCCCAAAGGACATCAAAACATATTCAAAGTCACCTTTAGTAAGCTTTAAACAAAGCAATAATTTTAGTCGAAACTTAAGATATTTAGTGAACAGAAATTCTATAAGATTAGCTAGTTTTGAGAATTTGTGTCATAACTCTGCCAATATTTCATATTTTAGTCTAGTCAACAGGCTTTAATTTTCAAAAGACGTAGCGCAGCAAAGATAAATTAACTAATAGGTACTTAACAGAAAGTTTATTAAAATCTTAGCTCAAGTTTATACAAGGCAGCAAAATGTATAGTAATTAAGAACCTCCAAAAAACTCCTACACAGATACACTAACAACACGTACAAATTAGCTACGTATTTGAAACAGTCAATAAGTATGTCATTTTTACGTTTTCTTTATAACAAACAGGGCAGAGACTTTCACAAAATCTAAGCATTTTACTGCTTCTGACGCACATCAAATAGTATTTTGCAAAACCTCGCCCCAATATTGGAACGAGGTCGCCCCTCAAACTTTCGCGGGAGGTTTGCACGTTAAATATCCAAATAAAATACGAGTAGGTACCTATTTTATCGTTACAATAAGGGTGAATTGAGGAAATTATCATGTTAATACATTCGTAGCCATGTTTATTACACGCACCGACAGTTTTACGGAATAAACACAGTTGGCTCCCGTCCAAATGGGCAGCCCCTGAAGCCTTGATGTAGTCCACATCTTTGTCAACATGTCCGTCTTCACGAGGGACTTGTAACTTTTAGTAGAGTAGGTATTTATTTGTTTATACAGAAATTCCAGTTTTATAGTATAGGCGTATCTAGACAGCAATAGTTGTAAAATATACGAAGCTCGCTTTTGAATAATAAATGAATCAGTTCTGTCTTGGAAAGTTTGCAAAGTGGGATAATGTATTACTTATGTTTGGTTCGGGGCTTATTCACGAGAGTAAGTTAGACACGTTTCTCGGAAACAAATGTCAAGAAACACACTTCTTGTAAAGGGAAATTAGAGACAGACTTTGAAAGGGATTAGAGGTTGCTGAAGGAAATTGAGAGTAACCTACCTAAGAATTTGTAGATTTTCTTTGAGAACCTATTTAAGTAAGATAGATGTATCTTTGCCGGTTTAGGTCCATGTCCGTACTTATACCTAAACCTTCAATAAAAATATCACTTTTTGTCAGCAATGAGTTCCAAATTCAATTTTTTCCTTACTTACTAAATGTTTTTAAATTTCTTTAATAACAATATCTGATGTGTCTCCATTCTCAATTCTCCAAATTCTGCAGCAACAACTGCAACAAGGGAGAGGTAAGGTGAGATGATTCTAATGATGATAATATTGAACATGGGTCATTTGCTTACATTGCACGCTCTACATGCAGTGTCAACGTTTAGACTGAACTGGCAAACTTTAACCGGAGTTTACTGGAGCGTGTGACGCTGCTTCAGAATTTAAATTTCGTTTGCTGATAGGTTTCGGTTGGAAATGTTCCGTACATAGTTACACTACAAGTGTACTGTACTAGTTTAGATTTTACTGGTAATGCTACGACCTAAAAATAATTGGAGGTTTACTCGAGTCACTGTCAAATTACTTTATAGATGAATATGGTTACAAATTTGAAATCTAATATGTCCTGTACTGTTCTAATAAATGTGTTGAATAAAAAAGACAATAATAAAATATACTTATATTATTTGGTTCAAATCTTTATACCAAAATTCTCAAAATCAACAATACCTAAACATACCTACGCAAAACGCATACCTATTTATTCTACCCCAGTAACTTACTAACTTTCATAAAACCAAAATAATTCCTAGCACACACAGATACTTCGTTGTAATCTCCACTTCAACTGTCTATTTCCACAACTTTTATACCGCAGGAAACAATTTTGTTTACCCTACACATAAAACCGTAACATAAGCACAACTAGATCGTCGAAACTGCTTATTTCGCAAACGACTCGCGAGGCGCGTCAAGGCAATTTCATCGCCCCATAAAATTTTCATCATGTTTACCCTTTCATTTTCACATGGCACAGTTTCCCGTGAATAAATAATTCTTTGGTTCATTTAAAATACATTAAGCTCCTGAGCACGATCAGTCGTTGCGATGTAAACGGTACAAGCATGGCTGGAGACAGGATTGTACTCAAGTAATAGATCTGGAATTATTCGAAAGCTTGCGAAATATTCCGCACAATTTTAAGGGCAGGGTCATAGGTTATAGGGTCAACTGGGGAAAATGCGTCTGTGGGGCAATTGCGTCTTTCGAGAATCACTGACGAACGCTTCACAAATTAGGCAACTAACGCCATCTTGTACAGATTATTGCAACTAAAGATAATAAAAGATGTAGGTGGCGCCTAATTTGTGAAGGGTTTGTCAGTAATTCTCGAAAGTCGCAGTTGCCCCAGTTGACCCTACCTACTGTCGTATCTTATAAGTTACTTTACTTTATAAAGTCACTTATTTCAGGAAACCTATTTCAGGAGAGTCAAGAAGCCAGACGCCATTGTAAGCCTGTTTACTTTAGTACAAACAAAAAACAAAGAGCAAGTTATCGATTGTCGATGTCTCGCCAGAAGTGTATTCTTTTACCGTTTGGGAATGGAACCCTAAAATCGAACTGGCACAGTTACCCATAAAACTCCTAATAGACTTTTCTGAATTGAGAGTTATTAGTTGTTAGTTAGAGTTATTATTCGTTTCTGTAATAAATAGCAAATACTAACAAGCAATAGTAGGAAGTAAACGCTTTTACCTAGCTTACATCTTAATAACATACATTACTTAAATTTTGCTAAAGCACTCATTACATTTCAATTTACAAACATTCGCAATGCGCATGGGAAAAAAAACAACAACATTCTATAGCTGACCAGATTTGTATTTTGGTTAATAAAAAATGATACAGAGCTGCAAGCCTTAAATTACAAGCGTTAAGAATTATTTACCCTGAGTCCGTTCCCCAGTAGAGGTAATTTCTGTGGTTGTCCTGCTAACCCGTCGAAATTACGGTGGGGTCCCCTTGTAGGTACTTATAGCTAATGATTAGGCTGCTATAGGTATAATTAATTATGGCACCGGACCGGAATCCCCAGAGCAATTACTCAGTTTGCTCACGGAAACGCTGGTATTTCGAAAGACAACTGATAATAAATCAGTAATAAAGGAAAAAAGCTTCGTACTTACGTTATTAAATAAGTTTAGATTAAAATATAAGTAAAATATCTAATGGACGCATTTTAATTGTTTTATTAATTTAAACCGACTCATTCGTGTTTTTTTTTATTAGCGTGTGACGTACGTTACGTATAATAAGGGCAAATGCGTCTCTGGGGCAATTGCGAGAAATTAGGCAACTAACGCCATCTTGTTCAGATTATTGCAACTAAAGATAGACAAAAGATGTAGGCCGCCCCTTATTTGTGAAGGGCTTGTCAGTAATTCTCGAAAGACGCAATTGCCTTACAGACGCATTTGCCCCAGTTGACTCTAATTAAACACGATTCTAATTCCCATTGTGATTATACATTACTTACTGATATTTTTTAAGCTACTGACAGCCTAAGTTTTTCGCACAGCTGCTCGCTCGTTTTTAAGCGAAGGTATTTTTTCACATTTAGATTGAGAAATATAAAAAAAATTGAGTGCGCATCCAGTTGAAAACTATTTGAAAAACTTTGTGATTTATATACCCATCCCAAACAATATCAGTGCATTAAGTATGAGTTTACAAAATATTTTAGCAGAATCCATATTATTTATTGTATTCTCTGGGCAATTTACTAAAGTTGAAAGGTTGTTGGTAAATATTTTGAAAACAGGTGTCTGATTTAGTTTATTTTTTCAATTTTCGTTTTAGAAAGTCTCAAGTCTCAAATGCGAGTACATAAATCTACATCGTATGACTTTAAGGCGTAGGACACCTCGGATTATATGGAATGATTATTAATTAATAATATAGGCTGTACTTACAAGTAAAGTAGATGGCAGGAAGCGGAAAGTCGAAGATCGGACCGAGAGGTCAGGTTATAATTATTATGATTATTAATCGACTGTTTTAAAACAGACCTTTATAACAATCTACGCAATGCCGGACGATGTTCAGTTCCAAAAATATGACAGGGGGCAAACCTGTCGCCGTACACTGGGCCCCAGTGGAAGCCTGTCTGTCTGCCCCTTCAGGTGAAAGGCGTGACGTTAGGATGATGATGATAAGGAGTCTAAGGAATATACTTACTAAACTCAATTTCCTATAGCAAAATCACTACAGGCTACAGCGTTCTACCAGCTTACATTGTTTTTCATTACTTGGACATTGTTCGTGGTAAAGCGTGTTACTAACAATAAATACGAAAGCAATGTTGTACCTACATAACAATTTCGTGTCGTACCACAGTAGCGTAGGCGTAGCGACGGACGTCCTTGATTGCTCTATTTATACACAAAAATACAAAACGATTGGGGTGGCTTGTTTGTTACCCTCTTTAATATTAAAAGGGACGTGATTTACTTGTGTTGACCTTCCGACTCACTTTCTGTATTGATGGTCTGTTGATTCTATGACCTTTTTTAAGTGACCGAAGTTTTGAAGTAGCATTCCATTGGAAAAGATTGAGATACAAATATGCCTAAATGCCTCTTGGATTTGGTGGATATAATTATTTATGTATGCATATTTATGTACCTTCGTAACATAAATCAAATAATTAGCATTAACTATATGATACTATAACTATTAGTATTTAAACGTAAGTGTGCGTGTTTGTTCCTACTCAACTCCGTGACAATTTGTAACTGTGTAGTATGAGTATGTTTATTACGATTTAAGTACAATTATGAGTATTTTATGTTATTCATGCGCAAAAGGTTGCTAAAAATCTAGCCTATCTTTGTTACTAGTGAAAACAAGATAAACATACGTTTCCTTTCTTTGCGAAAAGCAAATTTTAAATAAACAGTGTTAAAAGTACTTAAGAACAGTCCCTAAAGTACATAAGTATCTCTAGCCAAGTTTAAAAGTCCTGTGGACCTTGTAAAGCGATAACAAATTGCGAAGAATGCTAGTTTGTGTGTAATGCTAGGGGTTTATAGGGAAATTAAAATAACTTGCTTAAATCATGCAGAGTTATCTTTGTATTAGCATATATTGGTATGCGCGGCCGCGGTCCGCAGCCCGGATTGCATGTATTTGCATGTTGCATGAAGCTTCTGACGTCAAAGTGTGTAAACAACGTCACTGCAGCTTACACTCAAACCAAGTTAATGTGTTGTGATTTGAAATGACAAAAACGTAGTCAGAGTGTCGAGTTTAATAGACTATTTGTAAAATAGGTAGACAATGTTTTGACTGCCTCAGTGGCTCAGTTGGTAGTGAACCTGCCTTCTGAGCGTGGGGGCGTGGGTTCGATTCCAACGTAGGGCAAATACTCTTGTGATGAACATTAGTGTATGTTCTATGTCTGGGTGTTAATGTCGATTTAAGTATGTATTTAAAAATATTTAAGTATGTGCATCAGTCTCCGGTAGCCATAGTACAAGCTTTGCTTAGTTTGGTGTCAGGAGACCGTGTGTGGAAGTGTCCCGAATTTTTTTATTTATTATTTTTTATTATTAAGTAATGTTTTTTTTTTCTATATTAAAAACCAATTTTCTGTGTTGAACTTGAACATGATTTGTAAGAGTCTAAAGCAGTTTTTTTTTTTAAACTAAGATCTTTTGTGTTTTGCGTTGCAATTTGGTTTACCAAGAGACTCTTGCTACCCGGAGCTAAGATTAGGAAGGTTGTGGATTTCGATGATAGACTACAACGTCATTTGAGGAAGAGTAGAGTCAAAAGTATATTAAGCATCGGATTAGAGTGGATAAGTGCTTTTATTTCTCTATCACTTTACTCTAACAATATTATATACGCAAAAGTTTGTATGTATGGATCTTTGCTACTCAATCACGCCAGAACGGCTGAACGGATCTGGACCAAATTTGGCACAGTAATAGATTATAGTCTGTACACAGAATACTTTTTACCTGCGGATAGCTGTGTGTAGTGCATCGTGTTAATTTCTAAATAACTGTAAACAAAAACCTTTTAAATGAAAGTTAAAACTGCTGTAGAAACCCAACGCTGTTTATGGAAATTCTCAGAAGAAATAGAAAATGAGAAAAGTAACATAAAAGTAAATTGACATCCGTGTATTTATTTCCGTATGTCCTTCGGCCCCTTATTTATTTTGCGTGAAATGGCGCAAATTAGGATTTAAGAGAAATATTCCGAAGGACGGACTTCATAATTTGAATTTTATGTTTGAGTATAATAAATAATTCATCAGGTAGATTGTCCTTTCAAGTTTAACGCTGATATTTCTTTTTTGTAAAAATATTTGATTGGTAGGCAAATGTTGTTGAAGTGGAGCGTTGGGCTAAATCCTCATAGAAAGTTCTCAACGACAGAAAATGATGAAAACCTTTGATCTAAAGTAAAATTAAAGAATAAAAAGAGTTTGTTTTTCTACAAAACCGTGACCGCAAAGTAAACAGCGCCATTATTTTTCGTTGGCCAAAACACGAACTCAAAACTCCATTTCCTTTCCTGCATTCCTTTTCCAATACAATTCCAGAACATAACTTTATTTATAGCAATCTAATTCCATCAACGTTACGAGATCCAAATAGTCTAGACGCACCTACATTCTTATGAGGTAAGCGAAATAAAAGGGCGACTAATAAAAGCCAGAAGCTGTATAAAGCGACAATGGCGCAACTAGGCGAGCTGGCACATCCGGGAACGCGGGCGGGTCAAGGTCACGGCCCGCGGATCGATGCAGCTACGGGCTACGCCGCCCGCGCTACGTCCCCCTCGCCCCGCTACGCCGCTACAAGCTACGCCGCTACGCCCGAATCTCGGGGATTTTTAATCCCCTAAAACCTGAACCCGTTTTCGTTCTGACGTCAATTGACAAAACCTGTTTTAGAATAGATTTAAATTTACTTTTCTTTTTGATCAATTGAAATTTATTGAAGCTTCGAGTATTTATTGAACTGAGACTGTGTAGTTCGTTTTGTTAGTTAATAAATGAGTGGAGTTGTACAAAGCAGAGTTGAAACGATTTGCGAAAGAGCCTCATCTGCTTTCTGCACGATAATTGGGAAATAAAAGAAATTGGTTTTATCTTCGCCCTTATTCTCGGGCTCCGTTGTTTTTAGATTTCTATTTGTGTAGGCCATTGTGCTCGAGCGAGCCTTTGGTGTTTTTTCTTTGTTTTCTCTTCTACCTCAACGCAAATGTTGTTTTGATTGTTCCAATGTTCGCTTCCCAATACCTATTTTCACTGAAATTTAAAAAATAAATAACATTGAAACAATATTCTTATTAAGTAGTCCGGGTAACTCTCAAAACAAAATCATTTTAAATGAAAGACGAAGTCTTGAACAATATAATTTTTATTCACTCACGTAAAACAATAAAAACCTAAAACATAATCAGAGTTAAAAGTCTAGGTTAACCAACACACTGGTCGTACATAAAACTAACTTATGGACCTATTACGGAATCGGCTTTGTAAAAAATATCACAGCAAACTAATGGCTGCGTTCCAAACACGCAAAACCAAAAAAGGCTGACAAAAAAGTAACAAAGTGATATATGTTTGGAGAGCTTATTACTCAGCCTGAACGTGGAGTTAAATGCCACGCTACATTAGTAAAATGACATCAAAGGCTTTGTCAGATTAAAAATAAATCCTTGTTAATAAAAAACACTGAGCTAATTTTCTATTAGCTACTGCATACAAGCTGTTAGCTAGATTTGTTGGAAGATATTTACGTTCTAAGCTAGATTAAGTTGAATAGTAACATTGTTTTCTGTCTTCGTGAATAGAATTTTTTTACTTTCGATTTCTAATGCAAACGTTAATCTAGATATTCTAGACATTCTAGGTACTGTTAAGAGAATACTTACTTAGGAGGCGTTACAGTTGGCTCTAGGTTGCGATAACCATTTAGGACTACCGAGTCGCTTGCTACGCCTTTAAATCCAATCTAGTTATCTGCAGTGAGGCATCTTTTTTTAAGCATTAAGCATAACTTTCTTCTGTCTCACCCTCGCTTGAATTCATACCATGCTAAAGTTCATAATTAAGGACGCTCAGTTTCGTAACTTCCGTGGCATGTCGGATCCGTCACGGCCATGAAAATGACTTTATATACCGAGCGTCTACCCCTTGCGTTCCAGCGGTCATGGTCGCGATACGACCCCTACATTAAAGACGAGATGTCCGCTCACCTCGGCAGCTCGCGTTCGAATGGCCTTCTACCCAGTAGCGAGTGAGCGTGGGGGAGGGGAATGTTTACCCTCCTACTCTCCGCCCGTGCCAGCTGAGCAGCGGCACGCTATATTTAGGTTGCGCTGTAAATATTCGGTCCAAGTACGGAAAGCCACCCACCTCCCCCGGCGGGCGGTCGCGAGGGTGGGCAGGAAGGGAAGGTACGCTCGCGCTACATAGGCGAGTAAAAGTTGAAAGTTCACCAACGCCCTGGCACACAAGTTCGCGCTGTTAGGGAACGCTTCTTTATTTAAATTCTATTGCAACTTGTCCGCCATTGTACTCTCGGCTGAATTCGCAATGCCGACTCTAATTTTTCAATGTTGACCGAGCGACTTTCCGACTTTTTCTGTTACAAAAACTTATCCAATTGTTTTCTGGATTTCAATTTCGTGTTGTTGAATTTCGACACGTTTCCTCGCTTTATCGTTATTGCAGATGCGGTCCAATTTGTTCGGAACAAGGTCCGAGAGTTATTATCGTGATAGCAATGATACGAGTATGTCGGCAGCCAATGTGGAATGGGCGTGTGTATCCCTCAGTAAAATTGAAACGGATTACTTTTGCTGATGGGCAGTTCGCGTGGAAAGTAATTCAGGGTATCATCATCATTTACATTTGTCATGCGAGTGGCGTTTGTGAAAGATGGGTGAATGCAAAACATAGCATCGAATTCACTTTGCAATCGTACTTTGAGTACCAGCAGCAGATTTTTTTTGTGATTCCATAACCGAAGAGGAAGACGCGTCGAATTGGTCCGAGGAAGTGTCATCGAAGAGCGATCTGGTGTAATCGATCTCCGGTTCGTCATCTTCTTTATGGTACTTGTCCTTTTCATGTTTCGGGTCGTGGAACTTGACGATGTTGAAGGTTGTGGCTGTTCCTCCGAACGCTATTCGTTCTTGGTGGCTGGCGATGGCTAGGACGGTGCCGGCGGCGGGGTACGAGCAGGTTATGTACCGGTTGTGGAGGTTTATTACTTCCACGCATTTGGTTCCGCTGCCTCCAATGATAGCGTACTTACCTTTCCGGTTGTACTGTAACAGAATTGAACACGTTATTAAGTAGGATATAATAGGTACATATCTACAGTTACAATTGCGGTATTTATTCATATTTGACTTCAAGATTTTTAATTTCTTGTATTATATTATATCCGGATTATGCAGGGCGGACGTAGGGCGCGGACAACGTTCATTGGCGCAGTGCCGCTTCAAAACTTTTATATAAAATATTTGAAAGCGACATGTTTTGAATTATGCACCAGCGACGCGGTGTAGGCACGACGCTTCACAGTTTTACGCCTGAATCGTGTCCTCGCTACATCGTCGCCTTACGTCCGGTCTCTATATTTTGCGCCTTAGAGAGGAGAAAGATAATGAGTAAAAAAAAATTGGATGTCTGTAAAGTCGGTTTACGGACGATAATTTAACGTCATAACAAAAGAAGAGTGGAAGAGAGGTAGATACGGCGCAAGCCGAACGCTCAAGCTGATCGTGCCTTTTACTCGCTCGTGTAGCGCTCTTGCTCCAATGGTAACGTAATGTAACGGGACAATGAGTCATCCTTTTGGTGCAGCCGGCGTTCATCAATTTGTTAGACGTTGTCACGTCAAATATAGAAATAAAAGTTTTGCACCAAATTAAAAAGAAGTGAAGAAATCTAAAATCTATAAACAGTGTGCATAGCAAACGGTTATGTCAAAAAAACTTTCCGCATTTTTAGGTAAATACCTTAATAGGTATATTAATGTTTTTATCATTAATCGCTGCTTCTCTAACTATGAATGCTCATTTGTGAGTTACAATGAAATCCAATAGCTATAAAATATTTCCAAATTACCTATTAGCATCATGTAGGCTAGCATAAACAGTACCTAACCTACCAACTTCAAACAAAACTAAAACACATTAAAACTATAAGCAGTAACTCTCATTACAGCCAACAGAGATATCAAAACTCCTAAACAATAAAACGAAACGATAGCCAGTATCACACCGCAACATAAAATGCTTGTGCTTGACCCAAACTACCCGAATTCCCTAAAATTACCTGGGACCTTCCCATTACTGGGTGTCTATTTAAGAAAAACAAACTACCCTAAACTTCCCCCTGTTCTTTGTCGCTACCACGAAATCTCGACACGCACGACCTCCTTGGAAAGTTTCTAGAAAATATTGTTGGAAGGTGTCAGGAAACTTCTGCATTTCGAAGTTTTCTGGTGTCCGTGCAAAATACAGCCGTGTTTACTCGAGATTTTTAAATTTCATCTAAACTAATATTAAAGAGGAAAGATTTGTTTGTAAGCATGTTTGTAACGAATTAACTCAGAAACTAATGGTCCGATTTCAAAAATTCTTTCCCCATTAGAAAGCTACATTATTCCTGATTCACATAGGCTATAAAACGTGAGCTAAGCCGCAGGCAAAACAGCTAGTTTATAACATATTTCTTTTGTTTGTTTGAACATTTGAATGCTAAAATTTAAGCACATCAATGTAGGTGTTTATCATGGAAATCGAAATCAAACATACTAATGCCAGTAAGTAAAAGATGGTGCACACAAAAAATACAACAGAATTCTCCGCGTAGAGTGGACGAGGTAAGCAATTGCTACGACATGGCATCATAAAGAGATAATGTAAGGTAATGCAACTGGCGAGTTAGGCCTACCCCACATAACAGCTTCACCACCCTTTTAACTGTGCGTACTTACCTGAGCCATGTTGGTAAAGACACGATCGGCTCAGTTTAAGTACGCGCAGGCGTCATTCTTGTCGAAATCGTCAGCTTAGATACAATGTTGTCAAATGAAGAATTATTTCTACTTTTAATATTTTCAAGTGCGTAGTGAAAAGTTTGGGGAAGTTGTTGCGTCTGGTAGGCCTGCAAGGCCCACTTGTAGAAGATACGGAGTTAATTTTTTCAACACAGGGTTAATTAACTCAAGAGTTAAAATATTACTAGCTGCGACCCGTGGTTTCACCCACGGTCCCACAGGAACCGTTGATTTTTCCGGGATAAAAAGTACCCTATGTCCTTTTCTGTACCCTAAACAACATGTATGCAAAATTTTAAGACGATCGGTTGAATAGTTCAGACGTGAAAGCGTTACAAAGAAACAAAGAAAATGAACAAAGACTCACTTTTTCATATTATATGTAGTACCTTTGATTTTAGTCTAACCTCAAAGCAAACACTCATTGACTTCGTGTTACTTAACAACGCCATCTGCTGTTGTGTCGTTAAAGCAATTAGTTGCTCACAAAAATAGTATTATTATTCGCCAATAGATTTCAGGAAGAGTCATATTTTTCAGTTGAGACTACTCAAACGCCTCCTTTTTGTTATTTTTCTTCCAAGTTTATGTTTAAGTTGATTATCGATAAAACACGAATAAAATGTCATTTTCTAAAAATGATTCCTAGCTAGATCGATTTATCGCCCCTGAAACCCTCTATATACTAAATTGTATGAAAATCGTTGGAGCCGATTCCGAGATTCCAATTATATATATATATATACAAGAATTGCTCATTTAAAGATATAAGATTAAGGCCACTCCAACATTGTGTTCACTCAAAGTCAGATTCTAACTCATGATGGCGCAAGACGATCAGTTGGACTATCAGTTAATCATATGATGAGCAGTTAACTCACAGTTAAGAAGATAACCCGAGCTTTTGCAAATGCCCCATAGAATATCACTTTTGTGAGAAGGATAATACAATACAATACAAAAACTCTTTATTGACACCAAATACAAATAAATCTAAACTAAACACTAAAAAATAAAGGCGCAATGGGCGGTCTTACCGCTTAAGAGCGATGTCTTCCAGATAACCTTTGGATGGAATAAAAACATTATGATTTAGCATGGACGGTGGTGTGTGCTAAAGAAAAATAATAATAATTAAATGATAGGTAGTTGTCTACTGTTTATATAATCTATGACCGAAGTATTAAGCAAACTCTCGCAGAAACATTTCATAAAATGATCGTAGATTTTCAAATATTACCTGTGTTAGAGCCAAAATAACACTAAGTAATGTTTCCCTTAGTACCACCCTCAGCAGCACAATTCATTCCCGTTAGCAACAGAAACCTCTAGAATAACAACCGAGGTTTATTCAGCGGTAATTGTATTTTCTTACCAAACACTGTACACATAAACTTTGCCGAAGCATGATAACTTGTAGCTACTTCTGATACAAGGTAAACTTGATGCCAGATTAATATAAACATTAATTTTAGGAAGACTGTGATGCTTTATTAATGCCTATAAGTAATACTGTTAATGTTAACCTTTCTCACAGGGATTCCTAAATTGTTTCAGATCGCAGCGTACTCACTCAGCACAGATGTAGTATTTTGTCTGGGTTATTCCCAGAGTATACCAAGAAAAAGGTTTCAAAATGCTCCACGAAAAAAATATCAAAACTATTCATGATAATTTTGGTTTCAATCTGCTCCATGGCATTCTCAAAGTACTCCACGCTGCTGGTTTCGTAAAATTAAATAAGTCATACATTCATTCTCAACCAACTCCACGTATTTTTTATTTAATTTACAAACACTGTTTTTATGTTTAATTTTACTCCAAAAAGCTATCGTACAGTCCTACCTACTTATACAACTCAAGTTTACTCAACTCACAACATTTAGGTTTTATATTTAATACCGAAACTCTATTTATAACACAGTCTATAAAAATAGTTCTATTTTATACCTAAGAATACCCAAATACCCTGATGTCAGTGCGTGTCGCCCACGTGACCTTTTTTTGTCTTGGAACGCTAAACCTGGCGGAGGATATTATTATACCTTGCTTTGAGGTAATGTTGGTTTCTAAGCGTAAATACCTAAAAGGAGTGAGCTATGTATTCAGAGCGCGTTAATTGTGTACCTGCAAATACCTAAAGTTTAGTCCGCGGAGAAAGTCTATGCCACAGAGTTTCTATTCTATTGTCAATTAAGTATAACCAATCGGTATCTGTACTTGTGCAATGAACACGCAGTAACTTTTTTTTAAGGCTTTAATGAAACAACGATTATCAGAATACTTGCACAGAAAGTCGGAACCTAAATCGATTAAAAAACGACCAATACTTAGATTTAAAAAATTGGTTGTCTGTAAAGTCTGTTATCGATTATATAGCTCTATCGAATTATAAGACGTTGTCACGTCAAAATAAACAGTTTCAGAACACGGTATTGCGAACGGGCGAACGCCATATCTGTCAGTGATTCACTTGACTTGGTTGAAGGCGGTCGCACGCAATCATCATTCGCAAACCCATTAGCTCTAAATCGCCAATTATTATTGTAATCCTTCACTAATTAAGTAATCTATTTGTCTGTATTATTAAAATAGTGAAAAGTCAACACCGCTGTCCTCTTATTTTAACGTTCCTGAAGTCTAACGCCCACCATACATACCCGTGATGACGAGTTCATGGATCAGAAATCAGACGCGATACCTCGGTCTTCCTGACTTATACATACATTGTATCGTACATAATCTGAACATAGTCTGTAAGAAATCGCTTTTTAATAAGACTGCCAGTTGTTATCTTTCTCTTCTTAAATTTTGTTATTTCTGATGTGACCAATAAAGAGTTCATACATCAATATAACAATACCCCCTTAGCAATAA
Organism: Peribatodes rhomboidaria; assembly: GCA_911728515.1. Lineage (NCBI taxonomy): Eukaryota > Metazoa > Arthropoda > Insecta > Lepidoptera > Geometridae > Peribatodes > Peribatodes rhomboidaria. Next base: position 12,834,008 of record OU452172.1, read on the forward strand.
ACGTTGTATGTATATATATAGCCTCGGAATGGTTTCACATTCTTTTGTCTTTCTCGATCGAAATACAAAATGTTAAAGAAAGAAAAAGACACAACACTGTAAAACCATTCCGATTCTATACAACGTAAGGGAGTTCATGTTAAACTCAAGGTTAAGGTCAATGTAAAACTCACGTCAGTGGAATGCCAGTATCTGCAAGCATAAATATATTCTCCATCTACGTCAGGCCGCCGGTTCTGCACCCTCACTACACTGATCCTCTTCTTGGCGACCAGATCCCAAACCGAGAGGGCCTCGGTCGTTTTCCAACTCCCCGAAATGCATTGATTACGCTGAAAGGATAAAACATAATACTTACTGTTTTAAAAAGGAATATTCTGCTCGAGTTGTAGCCAAAATCTGGGCCTTTTAAGTCTTATGGGCTCCGCGACGCTCTGAATTTTCCATATAAACGCGCTTGTCAAATTTCTTGGAAACCATTTGTCAGATTATGATGAAATTTAGCATGCACAAATAAACGAACTATATGTGTCCGCTGTAGATAACTTTAGAGGCTCGTCAGTATCCTTATTTGGTCTCTTCGCTAGTCGTCTTTTTCTAGACGAAATTGCAAAAGAAAACCTTTAACGAATGCGAAGTTAGTCTAAAGTGGTTGCCGGACCCTTAAGTTAATCAGCTTTTTTCTAGACAAGCGAGATCCATCGTAGGCATCATCATCATCATCATTTTGATTGAAATCATGCGAAAAGACGGCCAAACGCAAGCCTATCTAACGGGTTTTTAAAAATTGTGTGTTTAAACCTAACTTCAGTTTGTTAAGATAGGCAAAATTAGCTCTCTACAATATAATTTTAATTTAAACGCAATTATTCTGTTCAATGAATAAAAGCAAACTAGAACAACATATATTTAATGTATTTTATTTCTGTTTGAATTCGAAACTAGCTGTGTCTTGCGGTTTTACCCGCGTCGCACGAACCGTTTTTTTTTTCGGGATAGTATATTAATTTTTTCTTTCATAAGATCATTCTCCTGGCAAAAATAAACATAACAAAAAAAAAAATGCGAAAAATGTTCCATCTGTTTACGCGTGATACGATGACCAAGGGAAATAGTGATTCTTTTTTATGTATACCCAAAATAATATTAATTAATTAATATTATACTTAATATAATAAGTACATATATTTTAAATACTAATAATAAGTATATTTTATAGTGTACTAGCTGCGGTCCGCAGTTTCACCCGCAGTTAAATAAAAAGTATCTTATGTGCTATTCTGGACTATAATCTATCTCTGTGACAAATTTCATCCAGATCTGTTCAGCCGTTCTGGCGTGAAAGAGTAACAAACATCCATCCATCCATCCATCCATTCTTACAAACTTTCGCGTTTCTAATATTAGTAGCATATTGTCGGCGTCTTTACCTTGACCTCAAATAAAAATATTTGGAGCTTTAAAAAATAGCTTCGTCGAATAAAACGTGGGTAGAAACTATAGGTACCTACTTAAATAAGTTATCATAGTAAATAATGACATTTGTCTTTACATAATATGATGTTTATAATATATACTTAGAAACATTTATTACTGTCAACAGAAAATGCGAACCAATCACAAACTTGTATCCCTTTCATACACGTTCACTTTACCAGTTCCGAATAGCTGGTAAAACGAGCTTGTGTTTGATTGAAGGGTATCTAGTTCCTGGAAAATATCTCTTTTATTCTATGTACAAACGTGTATAGCGCAATCGAGCAAAAACAGCTCTTACGAACCACCGAGAGATAAAATACTCCACTCGAATGTACGGCACAGATAGGACTTTACAGAAAAAGAAAATATGAAATAATTAGTATAACTAGTAGTAGTAAATTAATTAAAAAAGAAACAAAAACCTGGCTGCAAAATGTTGTACCCTATGTCACTTCCACTATTAAGACGATTCAAATGACAACTCAAATGTCGAAATTAATCAAGCTGTTTAGGCTGTAGAGCGTGCTAAAGAAACCTCATACATACATACTCACATACATTCACACATACTTCCAGACATACACTCGAAAAACGTAACCCTACTTCTTGCACAAATCCAACCATCTCGTGTCCATTTTTCATGAAATCGTACCTGCTATTTTTCTTTAAATAACCGCAACCTGATTCCGTAGAATGTTTGATTCATTCGTACACTTTGTAAAGTAAAACAAATAAAAAGTTAGGCGCTCCACCCATCAAACGGAAGTTCGAATAGGCGCTATTTTAATTCACGTCCGGTGAAAGGATTGGAACGGAACCGTCCATTCGGAAATCTCGTTTTGAGCTCAACACTGCACCAGAGCATAATATACATATACATACGCTATCTAACTTGTGTAAGGTATGATTGCGATGCAACTTAACACTTTATGCTTAAGCATAAGGCATAAAATTAGCTGACCGTATTGTAATAAATGTGACAGAAAGAGCTCGTTCACAATGCACGCGGCTTAGTAATTTGGACTCTGTCACATGATGCCACAGCGCGAGAGAACAGCATTTCGAGTCCAAACGTAGCAGTTGCTTCACGGCAGCCGTGTTAATGAGGCTTATGGTACATATCGCCACCTCAAAATATGAAGGCGTCTGTTGGTGCAGTACTACTACGGAACCGCCCACGCCGTCTTATATGAAAGCGCCATAAAATAATCATCAGCACGAAAATACATGACGAAAGGCCTACTCTTATTTAGACGTACCATGATCCAAAAAAGCAAGGTCAAGCATTCAGTAAACACGTAATGACGTCATCGTCATCCGCCTCTTTCGAACTTGATGTAAATGACTTATTTCGGTCTTGCTTAAGCGTCTATTGACGTCACTACGTGTTGCTGAATGCTATACCGTACGAAGTATATTATTATACCTTTCGCCGTACCATTGAACAGCCAAAGATCAGAATAGTTTTCCTTGTAAATAGATATTGTCCGTTGCAAATTTATCATTTGTAAGAAGGTTTTTATCGCAGATAGAGTCAATTATATATCTTGAATCTATTACTGTCGGAAGTAGGTTTGCTTTCATCGCATCACACGTAATCACGACTCATAGAAAAAGGTAATAGCTAAGGTTATCTACAATTATAGATGGCCCTGAGTATCTAAATCTAATAATAACGGGACATATTCTCATGAATATTCCTTTTTTCGCAATAAGGAAATGTAATTGTGTTTGTGTAAATAAATATAGAAGGAGGAAAAGAATACTTATTATATTTAGAAAAAATGTTTAGATACTCAGTTGGTATATGCTTACAAGGAAGTATTCGATATTTCTACCTTCCCAATGGTATACAAAAATGTTTTGAAGAAAATAGCCAGTTTCCATTCTGCCTAAATTTTTCAATTTCTTTTTACATTTGTTTGTCTGTTAACACTCACATTTTGATATGGTTGAAGAATTAACGTTTGCCTAGGTAGTATCTATGAACTTATTTTCACAAGCCCGGGTTCTAGGTACCTGTTTTATGTTCCTACTTCTAGAACTATCAATAAATAAATTCGGGACATTTTCACACACGGTCGCCTGACCCCAAACTAAGCAAAGCTTGTACTATGGCTGCCAGAGACTGATATACATACTTAGATATTTTTAAATACATGCTTAAATAGATAATAACACCCAGACATAGAACAAACACAAATATTCACCACATAAATGTTTGCCCTAGGTGGGAATCGAACCCACGCCCCAAAGCTCAGAAGGCAGGTTCACTACCAACTGAGCCACCGAGGCAGTCAAATCGTCAAATTATCAGTATTATACTAAGTTTTTTAGTCGAGCTGAATGAATAAGCTGAGATAATTGACCTTAGCCTGAAGGTATTTTCGCCGAAGTACGACATGGAGTGTTTAAAAAAGGTATCTTATAATTTCCGGTTTGGCAGCGCATCAACACCACCGCTGCAGGTGTTACAGATGTGCCTAAGTGGCGGTTACCTTTTACCAATAGGCTGACCGTTCGCTTGTTTGCCATTCTCCTTATAAAAAAACTTTAACTCAATTTTTATTCCTATTTGCACAAATATGTCGATTGGGCAATTGAGTGCTTAAGGAAATTCATGTTAATAGTTAGTAGTGCTTATAAGCTCGCATAGAATTATAAGCATAGTAGGTAGTTATAAAACAACCAACGTAGACCAGCTATAAAAATAAAACAACAAGCAAGTTTCAGTCGATATTACAGCCCACACGCCAAAGTTAAACTACCATAAGCGTTAAGCGCTAACAATTCCTTTAAGAACAAAAACTGTACAATAATATTCTTCAAAGGCTCACAAACTATGAGAGCGTCAAACTTCATAACGATGTGACGGGGACGGAATAAGGATCAGTGGTTGGGCGGTGAGTGATTATAAGATGGTCACATGATGCAGAGTAATTTATTCTTTACAAGCACTGCTATCCTTTTAGAGATAATAATTCCACCACCAGGACTAGCACGGGTCGGAGATAAATTTTCTTTCCACAGTTTTTATTCCGCGAGAACGAGACAAACCAATTCGTACTCTAGCTTTGTCGCATCAAAGCGCAAATAGAAACGGTGGAAAATCAATTTGTCTCCAGCCATGCTAAGCCTGCTGCTGGGTTATGATTGTTTATTCAGGCATTTACTATGTGGTCATGTTTAAACTCTAGATATTGCACTAATGGTATAATCACTTGTTCAGAGATTACAGAAACTGTAGGTATAGTAGATTATGCACCGAGGGGGTTAAGCAGTTTCTTACGTCACGGGCGGCTTGTTGAACCCTGAGCGCAACTAATGACGCTAGAGGTAACTTCCGAGTGCAGGGAAAAAAAGCGTTTTTTGTTTTAAGGCCCCGTATAATCGCGATTCGAATTTCATTTTCTACCTGCGCATACGCGGATAGAACTGGCGAAACGCACGGACGACGGTGCGCGTAGGTAGTGCAACAGCTATCTGGAGACCTACCACGATATCTTATGCTTACGTTTTGTTGTCGACGCTGCGCGACCGCTAATCGTATCGCCGCGCAATAAGGTCCACACTTATACTCACATTTATTCACAAGGAACGTTGCATACAGTACATGTGAAACATGCAGATAAATTTTTTGATTGATTTCATAATCAATAACCGTTCTTGCAGGATAGAGGATAAAATGGGCCATTCCCGAACTCCTCACTACTTACTCCAATGGGGATTTCGGGAATTATCGTCACTAATATTTTTCATTATTTTACTTCAACATAATATAGAATATGAAATAGATTTAGACACAGTTATAAATGTAGCAGAATAGAAAGTAAATTACCAATAATCAATGTATACGCTGATGAGAGTTGGAAGAACTCGACTTTATGTCATCATAATTATATAAATAAATAAATAAATGTATGTAGGAGATACAGATAGGAGTATAGATATGTATTATATAAAGCAAACTCACTCACTGCAGATAAGATTTGTAGGACCATCTGGGATTATCGAATTAACTATTTCAGGTGGGAGCTCGATGCTTACGCTACAAAAGTATAAAACACTAGCTGCTCCCCGCGGTTTCACCCGCGGTTTAAATGTCCTATGTGCTATTCTAGACTATAATCAATCTCTGTGCCAAATTTCATCCAGATCTGTTCAGCCGTTCTGGCGTGAAAGAGTAACAAACATCCATTCTTACAAACTTTCGCGTTTATAATATTAGTAGGATAGGATTGAGTTATTATTATTATTAAGCCAAACTATTCGACTACGCAAAGGTGTGCTTCATAAGTATTTACGCCTAGCATCCCTTAGCAAAAAAAAGCATCCCTTAGCAGGTACTTGTACTGAGTATTCCTATTATGTGCAAGTATTTTTCTATAATCTGTTGTTTTGCATTTCCGCCAAATTTACAAAAGTAGGTGTACTTTACCAACAGAGCGCGATTCATTATAAAAATCATCACCAAAAAAATTAAAATTTTAGAAAATCTATTTTTAATTAGGAAAACCATATGTTGTACGAAGTCGCGTACGTACACAAGCAAAGTACAGCTGCAGCGGGCCGCGGCGGCTTCTTTGACTTCACAACGACGTAGTAGCTTCTTTGACGGGGCCGGCGCGCGTTTGATACATAGAGATGTGTACTGTCTTTTTGCAATTTCTAGTACTCTAATATAAATTGGTTAAATGGGAACTTTTAATTCAATATGTAAAACGTAAACTTACTTATTATTATTATAAGCAACAATTGGTTCCACTGACGTCATTTAACTTAAGTCTTGATTGCTTGACCTAAAATTATGTAAAAAGTTATTTTTTTGTTAAATGCGTGAGGTCTTAAGTCGTTGTAAATTTGAATCATTATAATTTAGTCCCAACAAAAAAAGGTAACTAAAGACGAACGAAAGAAATTCAGATACAAATTTTACGTTGCAGTGTGTCTCTATCTAGTTTATTTTACACAACTTTGAACATGCCCTAAAATTAATGATCAACGTATTATTTTTTTGGCTTTATTTGAAAAATAACGATCGCACGATAAAAATGGTTAATAAAACTAAAGCTGTAGAAAGAATCAAATTTATAACAACTCAGTCCTTTTTTTTGTTGAAAACGATCCGATAAAAAAATATTTCTCATTAAATTCAAGATGGCGGCTACCGCACCGGCAGTCTTTGGTTGCCACTTTGAATGTAGACTACCAAGGATCACCCCTGAAGGTTAGATAAGCAAGCAATCAGAGCAATAACATTGCTGACAGGGATTATTTTCAAGGCTCATAAATGCTAGCCCGTCTGGGCTCGTAGGTCTATACATTACATTGGTCTATACATTAATTCTTCTGAGGTACTTGGTTGGCTAATATCAGTATTTGGTACCGTCATTTTTCGCTTCTCCGAACTAAAAAAACATAGCTTGGGTAATAACAACGAGGTACATAACGTCATCATAATGTATCTGAAAGTGTAGCATATAAGGTACTGTCATACCGTATACTGTCGGCGCGGCGGCGGCGCTCGACCTGCTCAACGCGAGGGCTCATGCTTTTGAAACAATCAATGTGGACTCTATTTGTAGCGAGTTAAAGTGCAAAGTCATTTTACCAGTATGAATATTTAAAATATTCATACTGGTAAAATGTAAAATAAAGTCACTATTTACAACGACCTACAATCTGCTATATTCAAGTTATATATAATTTTCTATTATAATTAATATACGATGTATAATTATGTGATCAAATTATACGCCGGATCGTGCCACAGAGCGGCCGGGAACGACCTTTCACGTCGAGCGCTGCTCGACGACTAAATCGGATGTCGTAGTCAATTTCTTACCCTCAGATCAACTAGAATATCAGATGGCGCACGGCGTATGATGTAGGTGAAGCCACTTCTTGTTACATGTGTGCTGTGGAAGTGTTGCCATGAAAAAAAAATTACCCTGAGTATTGTAGTTTTCCAACGTATGTATCCGCATTCCACTGAATTCATGTAATAGTTCTCAGGTTAATTAATCAAATGTTTGCCAAATATCAATTGCCAAAAAATCATCATCATACCTTAATCATAATACCTAAACTGGACGACAGTTTTGAAATAAAGATTTTTTTAAATTATTCAATGGAAGGCAATATAGTAGACTTAGTATTAGGGTTCTGGTAGCACCCCTTGAGTATGGAACCATAATACGTAATCAGAAAAAAAAATTATACGCGTTGAATTGAAAACAACTTTTCGTTGGTGAAAAATTAAAACTTACCCTGATGGGATACGCAGTCCTTTTCAGACGGCGAAGGCCAAGCTTGGTCAGGTAAAAGTCTCTTTCATTAAAATGGTCTGAAAAGACAACATCTCTTTTTGATGGTTGCCATTTTTGATCATTTCGACTTTTTTGTATGGCAACCACCCATTCTTTTAATGTCGCTTTTTCAATCTTAATTGGGAACCTAAAAAAGTCTTAGGATTTAAAATAATATTTTGGAGAAAAAAATGCGATTATGACAACACTGCACGACATTCCACAAATTCATGTAATGTCATTGTCAAGTCCTGAAATGGCATTATGGAGTTTGTATCCAGTTGCCAATAAAATAAAAAAAAGCACTATGTAAATAAAGGTATCCGAAATTATAACCTAAAACAATGCTGTTTACTATATAATGAGATGTTATTAACAATACTTACACATTTCTTTTTCACTTTCGTGTAGTTAGTGCACTGTTTCACAGCACATGACGGCATCGTTCCAGATTTTTTTTGTATGTTCTCAGCGTGACGTCCAGGTTAGTACTGACGAAGCGAGTAGCGTAGTTTTTTTGCGTCAATGTGTGAGTGTTGTGTACATATACGACAGTAGCGTAGTTTTTGGATGGTTCTTGGCTTCACCTAAATCAAACGCCGTGCGCCATCTGATATTCTAGTTGATCTGAGTTTCTTACCTAAGCAGCTTCATTTAATGTTGAAAATCGCCTAGCATATTTATGGTAAAATGAAATCGGTGCCTAGAATTAAATTTTCTTGCCGTTTCTATTGGTATTTAATCGTAAAAAGAACACAAATACGAAAAAGTTTCTCGGTTAAAATTTAGAGGACTAATCTGGCTATTTAATTATCGAAAAAAAAGGCGTTGTAATCGCTGAAAATTTGGAGAACTACGCGCAAACAGTTTTTTTTAGGAACATACTTTTTGTGATTTTTTTTTTCCAAAATGAGAATGATTTTCAAAATTGTTCTTCGGTTAAAATTTAGTTGGTTGTTTTTTCTACCAGCTGTATTTTTTTGCATCTGATCATCATAGTTCTTCATATCAAACTAGGTGCAAACATAATACTTGTTTTCCTTGATTTCGTGATCATACGGCGCCTTAATTTCATGCAGATGCGTTTTTTTTTTGGTAGTGGCCAGTTCGATTTTCGAATAATTCTTTACAATGTCCCTTTGCTGAGATTTTATTTAATTTTAACCTCTTTGCTCGGAAACTCCCCTGGAAGTTTCATATACCTTTATCTCAATTGGTAGGCAATGCTTTGCTTTATTTTGAGACTACGTGCTATGTAATTGGTCATTGTCGGGCAATTAGTGTGAAAAGCTCGTTTGTGATTGCTGCAATGGGTTTAAAAAAAACTGGTTTTTTTTTAACAACTGTAACGCAATTCATGAAACGGTAATTGATCGTTTATGTATATTTTTAAATATAATTTGAATATATGGTTTAAAGAACACACCAATGTACAAATAGTCATAATAACATGTTACGAGCTGAGGTAATTGGATAGTTGCAAAAAAGAACATTGTTAAACTTCATTTTCCCCCTTACTGACTACGTCCGCGTAAGGTTCAAAACTGAACTACGGATGAAACTGAGGGCGTTAACTTACAACATGACAAAGGCAAGTTTTTAATTAAACCGCCACACAGTTAGGTTTGCTAGTTGAGGTTGCAAACGGACTATGAACGTGACCGCTGTGAATCTCTACTTTTGAACCGACTCGGAAAAAGGGTTCTCATTTTGATTTTGACTTTTTTTGAGTTTGTTACCGCATAATTTTACATCGAAAAATTATGTTTTTTAAATAATACAATTTCAAATTGGTTGCACTATTTTAAAATTTTAGTTCTGATGACGAAAGTCAGTTTATGAAAATAAAATATATACATAGGTATATAGGTACATATCTACTGTGGACATAATATAAATATTTATAATTGTACATAATTGCTGAATCTTTTTGTTTCCGTAACCAAAGGGTAAAACGGGACCCTATTACTGCGAGTCCACTGTCCGGCTGTCTGTCTGTCCGCCACCAGGCTGTATACCGTAACCGTGACAGTTAGACAGTTGAAATTTTCACAGATTATGTATTTTTGTTACTGCTATAACAGCAAATACTAAAAAATAGAATAAAATAAATATTTAAGGGGGCTCCCATACAACTAACGTGTTTTTTTTTTGTCGTTTGTATGACAATGGAACACTTTGTGAGCGAGTCCGACTCGCACTTGGTCGGTTTTGTTATCTGTTAATAAGGCAAGATGGCGCACAAATGCGGCCTGCATTTGGGCGCCATCTTGCCACCTTGTCACCTTGCCTGATATTAAGGAATTATGCTGCCTACGATGGAGTACTTATGCTTGCCTAGGAGAAATTGAATTCACAGAAATGTGGGTGTTAATATATGTTATACTGCACCCACCCACGGTTTCACCCGTAGTTAAAAAAGGTCCTATGTGCTATTCTAGACTATAATCTATCTCTGTGTCAAATTTCATCCATATCTGTTCAGCCGTTCTGGCGTGAAACAGTAACAAACATCCATCCATCCATCCATCCATCCATCCATTCTTACAAACTTTCGCTTCTATAATATTTATGTAATTATGTAATGTAAAATAATGTAATATATTCACACATACACATTTGATTGTTACACCTCTTTCTATGTGCTACATACATAGAAAGAGGTAAAAAATATATTTTAAGCAAAAGCTAGCCTTTGACAAAAGGTGTCAACTTTTCGTTGGTGAGACGGGTCACGCCCGAAAAGGACACAAAAACTTTTTTAACTGTTTTTGGAGATTTTTGAATAAGATCATTTGTCTTCAGCTAACAGCACAAGAACTAAGCAGCCTGTCATGTACCTATTCACGAGTAAAAACTTTTACGTGACATCACTTATCATCACCAACGACTTTACTACATTTTTTTTTCTTCTTCTTTCCCATGAATAACTAATATATAAACGTTAAAGTTTGTAAGAATGGCTGGATGGATGGATGGATAGAAGGATGTTTGTATGTTACTCTTTCACGCCAGAACGGCTGAAGAACGTCGCTTAGCATCAGGCGAGTTGGTGGTCAAACGTCGAACTACATAAAAAAAAGATCTAGACGAAATTTAGCACAGAGATAGATTTCAGTGTAGAATAGCACATATGATACTTTTTAACCGCGGGTGAAACCGCGGGGTGCAGATAGCTATTTATAATAATACCCCTTTAGCAGTAAACGTTGCATACTCGTACCTAGACTCAAAATCAAAGATACACTTACAGTTTTTTGTCCGTTTCGATCGTTGTTAAAAATTGAAAAGAAAGATAACAAAACACTGTTTAGCTATTCCGAAGCTATACAAAGTTTATTGCTAAGAAGGTTTAAATATATAAAAATCGATGTGTATGTATAGATTTTGGTTCCCTATAGACTCCAAAACGGCTGGAGTAATTTTTTTTTTTTCAAATTTTCAGGAAATCTTCAGATTAGCCCAGCGGATGATCCTACACAGTTTGGTAGCGATCAGATCAACAGAGCGGGTGCATTTCTATTCTATTCTACCGCTTCATAGAAACCCTAAGCAAGGAAAAACTGGTGTGGTCCAAAATGACCATGACCATGAAAAACCATATGATCCAAAAAAACAAGGTCTAGCATTCCGGGAGCAAACACGTAATGACGTCACTTGTCATCGTCATCCGTCTCTTTCGAACTATTTGTAAATGACTTATTTCGGTCTTGCTTATGCATCGATTGACGTCACTACGTGTTGCCTACGTGACCGGAATGCTATGCCTGGCGGAGTATAATATTATTATACCATGGTTTAAACCACAATTTTACGGGAATAACTAACGTATTAGTGAGTTCTTGATCTTCTCTATTACCTATTTTATCTTAATATCTTAGCTTGTGTCGTGCAGTTTGTCATTCTCGTGTAATTAAAACAACAACAAAAACACACACAAAACATTTTCATCCACGAAACATAATTATGAGAATAAATACAAACTTCTCGATGTAATCCCCAAAATGTCAAAGGTAAACCTCTATAAAATATTCTGTGGACAAGATCTAAAACTCACGGAACGATGTTTGTCTGCGCCTGCCGCGCTGACCGCTGTTATTTCCCAAGCGACACTGCACTATTTTGCGGTTACGTAGCCATTGCGGTTGCAGCACGGATGCAAAGTATAGTCCGGAAATAAGCCTGAAACCGTGACCGAACCGACCGCAAAGTTCGCCGTCGACGTCCACCAAAAACACGGGTACCGCGAGTGCGTTGCAAGCAACCATGCCTGGGGGGCTATTCCTGCGCGTGAGATGAGATGAGATTTTATCTTGGTCACTCTCACACCTATGACGTTTCAAACGAGAGCAACAAGGACGTAAAAAGGTGAGATGAAAATCTGAAATCTCCGAATAGGGTCACTGGAGGGCTATTCCTACGCGTGAGATGAGATGAGATTTTATCTTGGTCACTCTCACACCTATGACGTTTCAAATGAGAGTAGAAAGGACGAAAACAGGTGAGATGAAAATCTCAAATCTCCGAATAGAGCCCGAATAGGGTGGCAGAAAAACGCTTCGTGAAATATGCTTTAGTTTTCTACGTTCATAACGCGGGTCCACAACCGCGGCGGGCACGGGTAAAAACCGCCCCCTGAGTTCTTAGCCTAACAGGTAGGCGATTGCCGGTCTTTTAATTATAACCGCTGGGCTAAAGGTCAAATGAAGCAGTTCCACCGATAATACAATCGTTTGAGTTCTACGTGCCTCGACTTGATAAGCTGGCAAGTGAGACCTCAAGTTTTCTACACCACTAACCGCAGATTTTTCATATTATTGCAATTTAATAAGGCTGAAAATGTAAAGCCATATCATACTAAATTGTGTGTGTTTGTGGGTTTCATTATAGAAACTGACATGGTTTTCACACATTATGATTTATGAAAGGGAATAATCGACTAAATCGTACGTGAGTAATTCCCGTTTCATAAATCAGTACCTGGATGGCCGAGCTTTGCTCGGTATTTTTTTTTATTTTTTAATTGTGTTTTTTGGATAATAAATAATTGATTTTAGTCTAACCTCAAAGCAAACACTCATTGACTTCGTGTTACTTAACAACGCCATCTGCTGTTGTGTCGTTAAAGCAATTAGTTGGTCACAAAAAATAGTAGTATTATTATTCGCCAATAGATGTCAGGAAGAGTCATATTTTTCAGTTGAGATTGATTATCGATAAAACACGAATAAAATGATATTTTCTAAAAATGATTCCTAGCTAGATCGATTTATCGCCCCCGAAACCCCCTATATACTAATTTGTATGAAAATCGTTGGAGCCGATTCCGAGATTCCAATTATATATATATATATATATATACAAGAATTGCTCATTTAAAGGTATAAGATAATGTGTTTGTGGGTTTTTTGGTAAAGAGGTAGGTACCTAAGTAGTTTTTTTTTCTTTCTAATCCAGAGGCTATAAAACCGGTTCTTTTAGGGTAGTGTCTGGCATAGTAAGGCGCGGTTACATCTTACATAGAACAAGTTACTTAGTACATCACTGGAGCATCTGTCATCACATACTCGTATACTTACATTATAAACGCAAAAATTTGGATGTATGGATCGATGTTTGCTACTTAATCACACCAGAACGGCTGAACGGATCTGGATGAAAATTGGCACAAAGATAGACTATAGCGTGGAAAAGCAGAGTGTTGATTCTACTAAGCAATTAAATTGTCTATTTTTGACACTTCTAGCATACAAAAAGTATCCATTTGAGGCAATTCACTGACAATTTTAAAACAATTGGTCAGTAGAACTGGGTGCTGAGGCTACTTTTAACGGCGGGCAACACAGGGGGCGCTGCTAGTTTATTAATAAGTTGACCAAAAACTACCAACCCGTGAAAGTTCCTAGATTTACCCTAAATATTCGGTAGTGGGTGGCCGACAATTAATTTTGAAGATGATGCTGATTGCAAAGTGCTCAGTACTCACAATAAGGTCGATACTGTCGCTGCAGATGTCGACACCTTCGAATGTCATGACACAGCCAACTTTGCATCTCAAATCCCAAATCTGGAAAAAAAATTAAATGTAGGTAGAACAAAATAAAAAACAAAGTAAGTACACAAAGCAACACAATTAGCCCCTCAGAGCTCGAACGATTGAATATCCAAAAATAAATTATTACTGCGTTAAAATAGACGTACTGAATCCCGATCACAAACCAAACCAGACAAGTAAAATTATTTTTTTTTAAAACCGGCTGCGAAATGTTTAGTCCCAAAGTCACTTCCACTATCAAGACGATTCAAATGACACTTCATATATCGAAATGCATCAAGCTGTTTAGGCTGAAGAGCGTGCCCAAGAAACCTCATACTAACATACATACATTTACATACAAACATACACCCCAAAAAACATAACCCTTCATCTTGCCCAGTCGAGTAAAAAACACTACTACGAGTACGTTCACAGACTTGAATCCCGAGCAGAATCAAACCAGACAACGTTAAATTTATCAATACCAGATAGGTATTAAATATTAGGTTTAGGTAAATTAATATTCAGTCCATTTTTATGTTTAAAGAGACTCACACATATTTATGCATTTCAAAAATTTAGACACATCCACACAACAAAGTGATATGCAGTAATTCGCAAATAAAAGGGATGTTTTTAAGCTCAAAGCTTTACCGCATGATAAATTAAAGGGATTATAAATCGTATTTTTAATTGCATAAGAGATAAATTTGCGTGTTTATAAAAGAGTTTAATAAATAAATAATTTGAGAATTTAAGCGTTGAGTGAAATATTTTAATCTGGACAGAGTTGCTTTGAGTTAGGTGTGGTTGGTAGCCATGTTTTATTCAGGACGTGTTTACAAGAGTTACCCGTTTCGTACTGCAAAGTACTGTTAGGTACACAGATCACCTTCAAAAGATTCCGCACTCTCGACGATCCTAGCGCACGGCGCATGTATTATCTAAATTTATGTGCGCATTTCGACGCATGGATCATTTAAATGTGAGTAAACTTTCACCATAAAACACACTTTCTTTGACTAAGAATTGCTAAGCGTAACCTTTAAAGTAAACTGGAATGCTTCAGTCTTCAAAATCCCACGATTTCCTCCAATATTTTTTTAAGAGCATAGCTGTGACAGTCAATGCGTTACCTACAGCAGTTTTCTGTGGTTAGTTAGGAATGGTCGGAGATACGAGGACGTTAGTAGGTCGACGACAGCGCAGTACGAGTGAAGGGACGCAGTTTAGACACCCGCGCCAATCTTGTGCAGTGTTTGGGTAGTAAAGAACGTAGGTAGTAGTAATACCTACCTATTGTAGTGTTTTTGTTTACTTTTTCGAGTCACTACTTAGATTCTCCTCATCACTACATAGTATAAAACAAAGTCGCTTTCTCTGTCCCTATGTCCCTTTGTATGCTTAAATCTTTAAAACTGCGCAACGGATTTTGATGCGGTTTATTTTAATAGATAGAGTGATTCAAGAGGAAGGTTTATATGTATAATAACATCCATTAAATAGTGGAAAAATACTGTTATTTTTGAGGTTTCTAATGTGATGTCGTTAATTATCAATTTTTTTCCGCTTACATTGCAAACGCAGGCTGAACCCTACGAGATTTATCAAAATAATGTACTAATTATTTGTACACATTGAAAAGGTCTACAAAAACTCCGCGATGGTATATGTCTATCTCTTATGGATATCCCACAATAACATTTTTTTGTTTATACCCGTGCGAAGCCAGAGCGGGCTGCTATGTTTTTATTTACAACGTTCACAGTTTTTCTGTAGTGTATTTAGTACCAGCATTGCACCCGTGCGAAGCCGGGGCGGGTCGCTACTAATCCAATAAAACAAGGTCTAGCATTTAGCAAACACGTAATGACGTCATCGTCATCCGTCTCTTTCGAACTGGTTGTAAATGACGTATTTCGGTCTTGCTTAAGCATCGATTGACGTCTCTACGTGTTGCTGAATGCTATACCTGGCGGAGTATATTTTTATACCATGATCCTCCGCAAGTCGCATTCCTCTTGTCTGAGGGTCGTGGCCACCACCTCTCATTACTCTCTCTCTCTTTCTTATGGTCTTCTGCCATAAAATTACTACTTACTTTACTTTAGCTACTTATATATGTACTACTTAAAAATACAATGGTTTTCTACACTAATGTAATAATGATGAAAGATTTGTTTTCGTATCTTTGTATGTTTTTAACGAATAAACGGTCCGATTTCAATAACTCTTGTATCATTATAAGCTACATCATCCCTGAGTGACATAGGCATATGAAAAGCGAGTGAAGCCACGGGCATAAGAGCCAGTTAATATAAAATAGGTAGACGTTAGTCACCACAACCGGCAATTCGCCTGATTTAAAGAGACAATGCGATGTTGTGACCTACATACCTAGCTAAAAATACCAACATTATATTAAGCGTATCTTCTTTGTAAGATCACTTTAGTATCACTTTATCGCTTTTGAGTCTCTAGCAATTAATGCTGCGTTAACGTTATTTTGAAAGCTTTTTTTGGGAAAATTGCGAACAAATAATTTATTTTTAATGATTTTCTCTGATGGTCTAGTTTTATTTTTTCTTAGTATAAAAATCGATAGAGACCTTTTTTCTACTTCTACTTTTTTTTTTTGAGACATGTAACTTAAAAATTTTATTCATTAAGGTTCCGTTTGGTCTCAACCTACTCGATGTTAAGCAATAAAGCCGTGATGATAAATATAATAATACTAGCTGTCACCCCGCGTCTTCGTTCGCGTTTTGAGCTATCCTATCTCTCAAGTTGGATCGAACTGCACATGGTCTGCGAATTTTATTATATAATCGGTTAAGTGGTTTAGGAGTTCATTGAGGACAAACATTGTGACACGAGATTTATATATATTAAGATAAAACGCAAAGCTTAAAAAACCGACTTCCCGTCGTCTATGTAAACAATTTTTAGACTGCGTTGATGATATTTTAATTGATATTTATAACTAGATATTTTAAAAATCGAATCATCATGGTTTTTCGAAATCGGTCAAGCAGACCGATTTCGAAAAACCATGTTTGAGACCACGTCTAAATGATATGATCTACCAGACAAAAACAGAATGATTAAAATCGATTCATAATTGGCAGAGTAGTCACGTAACATACAAAAAAGAAGAACATTATCACAGTCGAATTGTAAAACTCCTCCTTTTTGAAATCGGTTCAAAAGAGTGAAATCCTTTACCCAGCAGTGTGGTGGAGAAAAAAAAGGTCTTTAAGTAAAGCAAAGAAAGTATTAAGAGCTTACTCTTAACGTCTTATCCCAGGATCCACTAGCGAACATATTAGGATACACCGGGTGGCATCGTAGCGCGCAAACTTGTCCGAAATGCATTCTCTGCAGCTTCTTCGGTATGAATTGAAGACGAAGCTTATGTACTTTGTATGTAGCATCCACCTGAAATTACAATGTACAGTGAAACTTGGTTAAGTGGGACCTGGTTAAGTGAGAAACCTCCATAACTGGAACTCATGCTGAGGTCCCAACACTTTGGCACTGAATTACTTCTGTTAGTGGGACGAGGTAAGCCTCTATATCTGGGATTTGTTTTTTCGATTTATCATCATAGTTACCTCTATAACTGAGACAGCGAGTAAATTTTATATGCATAAACCTCTGTAACTGAGATAACATTGTTTGTTTACTCATTCTTATTCTACCCACAAATTCCACACGTAATTCCAAGTACGTAAGTAATTTTGAGCTTCAATTACCTTCAGTTTTAGTTTCGCTTTACTATCATACAGATGTTTATTTGAAAAATGCCAAAACGAAAGCTACAATCGTTATCATTACGTGAAAAACTGAAGTAAATTCTCACCTCTATTAATGGAACCCTCTGTAAATGAGACAGATATTTATTTATACCTGTATATCTGAGACACTGGGTAAGTGGAATACCTCTATAAGTGAAACGACATTGCAGGTCCCTTGATGTCTCACTTAACCAGGTTTCACTGTATCTAATTAAATACGTACATAATTTTGCTAAGAGTTTTCAAAACATTTTCACGTCAGTACAAAATGCTTTTTAACAAATTAGCAGTCGTAGCGGAGCGTCTTGCCTAATTAATCTCAACAGTTTAGTGATGCAAAAGCAACGTACCAGACTGTATTCAGATGGGTGATCGCAACTCAAGTACAACTGAGCGCTAACGTCTCAATGACTATAAATAAGACGTTGATGTAAGTATAATAGTTTAGGGACTACCCCAGGGCCGGATTTAGGGTAGGGCAGGCGGGGCTACAGCCCCGGGGCCTGCACAAGAAAGGGCCCCAATAGAGATTTTAAAAAAATAACTTATAAACATTTTTTACTTTAGTACCTGCTTGTACAAGTATGAGTTAAATAATTTGGTTTGCTTCTTGCAATACATTTTTGACTGATTTTTCATTCTATTCGAGTTATAATTAGATGCCTCCACTTTCCTGTTGCCCTAGAGCTTCCACACTTCTAAATCCAGCCCTGGAGCACACTAAAACTAGAGCGGAAATCAGCGCGTGCACCCGCGTCATGTGACCAGCGTCTACCCGCTCACCGGGCAAATGAAAACACGTCTCACGAGCCCGCGCTAGATTTCCGCTTTCGCGGCCCCGCGCGAATTTTAACGTACATCTTAAATCTTTATACTATTAGCGGCCCAAAAACTTCGATACTAACTCAGTCAGCCTATATGAATACTAAAACAAGTCGTAAACTTTACGCAACAAGGTGTAAACTCTTGAAACACCATTAAGCTATCCCCTTCAATGTTAACTATCCTGGATAGCTTGTACAAGTAAGATGTAGTTCCTAAACCAAGCAACCGCTAGTTTACGATCCTTAACTTTGATGGAACCCTTGACCACTAGCCTACTTCACGTAGGACGAAAGCTGAAGGCCATTACGTACCATCGGGGCAACTTGGCCATCGAGGTGGACAAATGAACGAACTAAAGTTTCCCATTGAAGACTAATAGAATTGTTCGGAGAATGACGATGATGGCTCCCCGGTCAACTCAAGATTAGTTTGTAATGTAACTACGTAAGTATTGTCGTAAAGCCACTGCAGCAATGTTGAATTTATAACATCATAAAGCAAGATTACGCTGTAATCTTTTATTCGAGGTTTCATTTTACGCACACTCGTAATACGAAGTACGGTGTCAGATTAAATTATGAGAATTTATCTTCTATGCCAACCCTTTGTAGCTCCAAGCGTTTCAATAATAGTTAAGTGTGGGAGTGAAAAAGTTTCTTATTTTAGTACTTTACGCCCCTGTTTGACTTTTTAGAGCCATGTAATATAAAGCTGGTGTCTCACCGCCGCGCGCCGGTGGGTGAGCTATCAGTTAATAGTTAGTTTCTCAAGAGATATAAAAATACTTAACAGAAAAAAAAAGATAAGAAGGAAGGAAGGAAGAGGCTCTCAGATAGGTCTCGAAGACGCGGGTCTGAGCAGTAGAGCTCTTGTAGCGTCTCACTCAGCTGCCGTCTTTGTACTCCTTCACTCTACAAAACTTCAAGGCTAGAGTGAATAAGTACCTTATAGGTCGTCGTGCTCCATCTTAGACCACAACGTCGCTTAACATCAGGCGAGTTGGTAGTCAAACACCGACCTATTCTACGTAAAAAAAAGAGCCTAGTCGAAGAGCTGGTAGACGTCTAAGCCCTAGACGTCTACCAGCTACGTCTTCGTTTCAGCTTCGGCAAAAATGCTTGCGTATGTCTAGCGCCTGGCGTCCGGTTTACCGGATGTCCGGCTGTTCTCCTGTACAGGTCGCATTTCCTAACCGATTCTCGTGAAATTTTGTGAGCAGAATCGTTAATTATCATAGATTTTTTTGACTGATTCAGTTAAGGATTTTTTTCCTAATGGCGGAGTAATGGGCCTCACGCGGCCTGCAACTAAGAGAACCACTACTTTATAGGTGCTACTACTTCAGCATTTATCTGTATTACAGAAAGAGACGCGTTTCAAAACTATAGCTAGCAGACTAACGCCGGCCTTACACAGCCCTAAAGATCCAAATATTAAACAGACTAAATTCAAAGTATTACTCAGTACTCTATTACGCAGCTATACTAACCTAGAAATAGTACCAGCTTGACAAAAACTTTCATTTGTCATCATTAGTCTTTACTAGAAATAATAGGTCTTGGCAGCTTCTTAGGACAATCTGTTACAATTTAGGCCTAACTGATCTGTACTAAAAGTTAATTATTGAAGAGAGTATGACGTACACACTAAATGTGATACTTAATCTGAAAATAAGGCGCTGAACATACCGAACGAACAGCATAATATTTATTTTTTTTCTAATGTAAGCATCAATTATTTATTAAGTACTCGTATGTAGGATAAGTACCAAGTATTACATGTTATTCTAGCTGCACTCGCGACTTTGACGCTAAGTATCATACGATGGACATAATCTCTTCCTTCTTTTTTTTCTTTTAGCCTTCATTTGTTACCGTTACATATTTCCATCAATAATATCGTATATGCTAGTTTATGTATTAAAATTTCTATAAAAGCAAACTGCTAACAAAGTTCTTTGAATACTTTATAATCTTGTTTATTTTAGAACCTCATTGTTAGTCGTAAAAATAATAGCTTAGTCACGCGTGAAGTAGGCATGATTTAAAGCAATTCGAGTTTTATTTGACGAGCCTTCGGCTGCTCTTTTACGAGTGCCATAAAGATCAAAATATTTAGTGAAAGTATGAATTTTAAAGCAGCTAACGTGTCAAAGTAAAAAGATTCAATTGATAGTCAGTTTTTATACTTAAACTGTAATGTCAAACCATCAGCGATCATCAGTAAGCGGAATCTGGAGTATGTAGTCACACTCATACTTATGACGTTCCGAAAAAGAGAGACAGTGACGTGATAGCATAAGGCATTCGTTTCGAATATAAAAAAAATCTTTAGTAATTTCAGTGCTCGTTAAAGGACTCTATCCATTGGCAAGCTCAGCGTCAGACCGCCTCTCAGTGGTCTGAATGAAAAACGAACGTATCCTTGCAGCACAAAGTTCGTTTTAGATCGCCAGTTGTTAGAGTGGGTCACACGCAAATTACTCGCGGTCAGTTCGCAAGTCAAACTTAAAAGGACTTATGCCACAAAGTTTAGGTCAATTTTTATTTTTACTATTGCGAGGCGGTCTTGCACTGAGCTTGTAATCGGACTGAGTTCTTAAAGCGAAACATTCACATACGAGTACATATGTGCATAACAGTAAGTACGTATGCGGCGGGAAAGAATATAAATAATCATAAAACCGGTCCATAGAGAACTAACCTCTTGAGTTTCCATGTCGTAAACTTTAACGGAGGTGTCTGAGTGACCGACCACCATTTTCCGGTTATCGGCAGTTTGACCGAAGGACAGACCTGGTGATCTCTCTGAAAGAAGATTTTGACGAGAAATTGGTTCTGAAATATGTTATGTCCTATGTTTTTTTTTTTTTTAAGTCAGTGCGCATTGGACAGATTTTGCCTGATATATAGCAAATGGTGATTAAGCCTTTTTATATTTTTAGATAGGTATACAGAATAGATCCACATTTGACCACCAACTAGCCTGATCTGATGGAAAGCGACGTTTGTGATCTAAAATGCACAAAGGCCTTGAAGGTACTTATTAACTCTGGTTTGAAACATATCCAGGATCTACATAAGTTAGTAGTACCTAAGTAGTACCTAAGTGCTAAGTCTAAGTGGAACCACTAGTGGTATAGGTGATGAGGTCAATATTTAGTTACTTCCCTTTAAAAAAATGTACCTTTCTTATAAGTAGAGTAATAATAACATCTAACCTCTTGAATATTTAAACAAGTTGTTATCAAACCCAAAGAAATCGTAGAGCCAAATTTGATTACGAATAGCGTGTAGACTTGTAGAGCCTCTACGAAACTAAGGCGTAGAGTTACGGCGTAGACATCAAAATTAACAGTCTATCAATGAGCGGTATTCGTTGTAAATTCCAATTCGATAATTGAGCCAATTTTGCTATTAACAAACATCTAATTGATTAATAAATTATTATTGATGCCTAAGGATTGTTTTGTACTCGTACGTAGGTACTTGAGTATTTTGCTAAATTTTAGTACACATTTTGCTCGTAGTAAATATTGAGTCAGAAATAGTGAGGTAAAATCCATATTTACTACAATAGGGTCATCTGGTACAAATGAGTTTATGGGGCAATTGCGTCTTTTAAGAATTACTTACAAGTCCTTCGCAAATTAGGCAACTAACGCCATCTAGTACAGATTTATTGTAACTACTATCTGTACTAGATGTCGTTTTTGTGAAGGGCTTGTCAGTAATTCTTGAAAGACGGAATTGCCCCACAAACGCATTTGTACCAGTTGACCCTATGTCGTAACTACAAATAAACTCTATCTATAATATGTACTAAATACCTACAAAAACGCATTTGTTAGATCCACACTTTTGGGGAAACGTATGAGATACCTACAATACTAAATATCCCTAGTACATACTTACTATTAGTATGTAGTTAATACATATATTTTTACTTGTTTGCTTGGTGAGTAATAAAGATAAAAGTGTATTGTATTGTGCTTATAACATAACATAACATATCGTCGCGCCTTTCCCCCGAAGGGGCTAGCAGAGGTGCTATACAACACCCATACTTCGGCGGACGATATTCAGTCCCAAATGTGACGGGGGCGAGCGTTTCGCCATACACCAGAATCCAATCATGTAGCAGATGACGTACAATACGCACATATGCTGACACAATGATAACAAATTAGTGCGTGCCGTCGGCTGGGTTCGAACCCGCTCCCTCTGGCTTGAGAGGCGGGCCTTCTCCCAACTAGGCTGCCACCGCATTCATCGTATTGTACTTACGCGTTATAAAAGGCGTAGCATGGCAAGAAATTCCTGGCGCTCCATAGAATTGCATGTTCAGACATTCCAGTGCAGGGTCGACTTTGATGCAATACTGAGGCGGATCAGTCGTTGACGCTGTTAGCTGTTAAAATACACATTATCTGGTTGTTTGTAATGTGTTTTTGAAAAGTGTGTTTTTAAAAAGTAAATCAGTCTATCAATCAAGACAAGTCTTTTTCCCTCTCAAAAAAAAGCCAAGTTACAAAAAAAAATTGGAATTTGGATGAGCATAATTTTTTATCGAAGACTAATAATGTGTTTGATCGCCATCGCGCCTGATGTCAAGCAACGATAGTCCTATGATTGAACACGCTTCTACAGAAGAAACTGATTCACTTAAGACGTTTTAACACATCTAGATTTTATACCTTCGGGAAGACTCTTTCAGGCAGAGCATAATTGTTCTGGTATTTTTTGGACATACTTACTTACCATAAATATTAAGCGTTTCGTTTCATTTTAATAGGTGCCTTTGAGAAAGATGAGCATTTTCGAACTGTTAAATGCTAAGCATTAACAAGCATTATCCAAAAAATAGGTATTTTCGATCGAGCGAGCGTTATCCAGCGAAGTGTCTACGCTTCAGCTTCGACATAAATCCTTTCGCATATCTGAATTATGCCTGGATTTCTGTCCGGATCTCTGCCATCTTCTACAGGTCGCGTTTCTTAGCCGATTCTCTCAAAATTTGTCAAAATGTTTAATGATTATTTTTATATTTTTTTGTTGGGTCAGTTTTTGGAAATTGATAAATTTACAAAAACTCACTCAGCGAAAAAAACTGTATAGTTATTGAACCTGCTCACAAAATTTCACGAGAATCGGTTGAAAAGTGCGTTGAAACTTTGTAGAGTCGCAGACGTCGCCCGCGAGGTCTATATACATCACAGATCACAGAGCCACTAATGAAATGAAATGAAATGAAATTGTTTTTTTCCAGATTTGCATCCATCAAATTATTTCGTTAATTATAATATGAATTATCTAATGATTAAAATTAAAATACAATGGTCAGAAATAAAATATAAAACAACTAAGGGAAACTATAGCAGAATAGGTAAATATTTCACTTACCTAACCTACCACCTCCTATTCTACCCGTTGAGGGGTTTGTTATTCACCAAACGAACCACCTACTACCCATTCAGGCCGGTTGTTAGATATTCAGAATATTCTTAGAATCGTTGGAAATGAAACACATCGCGCTGTATTTGGCGCGTTCAATAATTCAACGAGTCGAATTGAGCTGAGGAGGCAGTTAGGTATATCTGAGAGCAGACGACAGGTATACGAGACCATTGGACAACCAAATCGTCTACCGTCCTTTGTTTGATCCTGGTGTGATACATTTTGTAGGTAGGTAGGTACTGGTCAGCAGATTCATTCAATCAAAATTTAAGAGATTTTTTCTTGTCGGTTCAGTTATGCCCAGGAGGTCCTCTGCTAGTGTTTTCACCTCCCTGTACAACATGACTTCTGCCTTCTCCTTTATTTTTGTAAATGGATGTTCTTCTTGATCTTGCCCGTCCTCTCTTCGTTTACCTTTCCCTCTTTAATGGTCTTCATTAGTCTGTCATATGGTTCGAGGTTGGCAAACATCTTTCCCTCGGTTTTCAATGTTTGCTAGGAGAGGTCTTCTTTCTGCTACTATGTGTAAGACTTCCTGGTTAGACTTCTTCTTTGTCCAGCTTATTCTTTCCATTCATAAACAACACCACATTTTGAATCTAGTCTTTCGCGATCTCTCTGGATCATCGTCCATTTCCAGGTCAGCGGACAGTGAAATTATAGATATTAGATAAAAATAACAATCATACCTGATTATTATTTTGGAATAAATAATATAATGTTTGAATAAAAGTAAGTAGATCGATTTCATTATACGAGTAGGTACATAAAGTAGTTGCGACGCCAAAGATCGAAATACGTATCGCCGTCTAAAAGACTAGTACTTATCTCTTCTGTGGTATCGCGACGGAGTCGCGGGCATTTAGATAGATAAGTTACTATATTCACTATCTTGTTATCTTAAAAATCTCAACTTTTTTTGTAAATAATTAGATTAGCATAAAGTATGTTACAAACCGCTGGAACTTCGATCCTATAAATGGCTCCGTCCATGCATGAAGCGTAGCAGACTTTGTCTTCAACCCTGCTGTACTCCAGTGCGTAGATAGGCTTCGGTGGGAACTGAATCGTGCGAAGTGTGCACATCACCGTGCCAGTCGTGCCGTGACGCATCTGGAAGTGGAAAACTAGCTTGTTTCAGCTGACAAAGTCTTTGGAAGTCGTCGGGGAGTCTGTGTCTTTAGCCCAGCTCCAATGCTGCTTTTCGATTCGCAACTGGCTGATGGTGATGATCAATTTCGCAACACGCTTATCTAACTAAAGTAAAATTTACCTACATGATGAGCTTAACTAATAAAACCTATTTGTAAGGCAACCTTACGTTTAATAGGTCATCATTTGCACGAAAAAATCTTACAGTCCTGTGAACACGCACTTATAGATAACGTTGAATGGACGGGCCACCTGCGCGCAAAATAACAAAATCGCGAGTTCGCGAACGCTCATTTACCTGAATCAGGCCAGACGAATGGCCTACAATAATATGGGATCCATTAGGCGCGAACTCCAGCGCGGTAATAAAGCCCATTTCTGAGAAGTACCATCTATTATACAAGACCTCGTTCTGGGTGCCCTTTAAGAACTTGTCGTAATTTTCCCCGACCCAAGTGAAATTGTCTCGTTTTGCCAATTTTCCGGAGTGGAACATGGGGTACCATACTTTAGGCTTCTTCTCGTATTTGTAATAGGAGTCTCTAATTGATTTTGCGTATTCGCGGATAAGTTCGTCTTTCTCGTCCATGTTGTAGCCAACTGGATTTGCACTAGGATCAAATTTAATGACACAATGAACGGTCATAACGAAGCGAAACATAGCACACCGCGCCAAATGAGCAATGTGCATCCAATTAAACTCAATGGCAGTCAGTTTTACAGTTTAAAATTTTTGTAATCCGATCGGAAACGTTTCCAAATGATTCAAGAAAATGTGTGCCGATCTTAAACCTGACCCGACCACCCACCCACGAACCCAGAAGCCCCTTTTTAGTTGGCTCGAACGACAGGCTAGTTATAACGAAGCCAAACCTAGGTACCTACCTACCTATTCTACTTATGACCCTGGTTTCAGGATTAGCAAGTGATACCCTAGGTAGGTAGGGTATATACCTACCCAAAATTCTGACGCTGCTTAGACAGTCTGCTAATGATAAAAAAGGTAAACCAAGAGACGAAAGTCTCTTAATAGTCCATAGACATGCAAGTTACCTAACTAACCTGTATTAATCCACTCGAATGACCTACAATAATAAACTCCCCAGTTTTCGAATAAGCCATGCAAGTAATGAATCCAAAGTCCGATAAATAATCGTGTTTGACCAAATTAGCGTTGTCAGTGTAATCAAAGAATCTCTCGGTGTTGTCTTCCAGCCAGGATAAATCAATGAAGCTTAATTTCTTCTCAGCAAAGGACATAAATGGATTCTTGCTGGTCTGTTCCATCATCTGAGTGACTACACGTTCTCGATAGTCTTGAACTAAGACGCGGATATCGGACATGTTTTCAGCTAAATTAAAGCGACTGTACGGTACATAATTATCGAAGCTTGTCGTCATTTTTGCGTTTGTTAATCACAATTATTATTTTTTAATGTATTTTTTGCAATACCCAAAGTAAGAGATAATTATTTAGGTGAGTAACTTCTTTTGTTTGACAATGAAATTGATATCAAAGATTGACACGTCTTCGTAGACAGAGAAAATATCTCATGGCGGTTGTACATTCTCGACGAGGGCTCACGAGACATGGCGAGGATGATTATATACAGGATACATTCGCTTATACTCGCCTCCCCTCGCCTCGTCTCGCGTGCTCTCGCTCTCGTGTCGGTTTTTTGTGCGCGAGTCAAAGGGCCTCGCCTTCCCTCGCGAGTGTAGACGAGTGCATCCCGGCGTCACGTCACGGCGTTAAGTCGTGCGTAAAGTCCACAGCCAAACCGACTTATTTCTGTAAGTGGAACCAAGAAAAAGAGTTAAATTTTCTTGAACTATATCAAAGTGAGCCAATTTTATGGGACCCACGCACAAATACCACAAAGATAAACATAAAGTTTATGATGCGTGGGCTCGTCTATCTGAGGTAACTGGTTCATAGCGCATAGCGCTACAGCTGCCGTGACTTGGAGCGCGTCCACGTCCATCTCCTAGCCGTCGCTCTTCGTGACTAAACTAAGCGAGAATGTACAGGGTCTCACTCGTGTAGCGCTTACTCGTGCGAGAGGTTCGCGCGAGACGTAGCGAGGGTACTCGCGCGAGAATGTACAACCGCCAAGAACAATAACTGAAGCAAGTTAGTTATTAGTTGCTTTAGTTTTTGTTCCGAGGAAAATATAGTTTCAGTACTACTATTTATACATATTTAAATTCTCTTTGAGTTCTAAATACGAGAGAATGAAACCTACCTTACGAAAACACCACAGACATCCAATACAGTAGATTAAAAGTATGTCATTTTGACATTTCATTTTAAATTTCGCGGGATTAAACTGATGATGGAAAATCATACTTACCTGCTGATATGTTTTCAAAATAGATGGCGTTGTAATTTATTTTATTGTATTTATTAATTTATTTAAAACCTCAGAATAATAAATAAAGCAATTAAAACTGTAAGTGTAAGTTGTAAAAAGAGGTGGCAACTAAAAAATCTAAAAATATTTTGTAAATCAATTTAAATATTTTTTTATAACTTATGTTTTTTTTTGTTTTGTCCGTAGAGCAGGCTAAAGCTAACATGGCCATACCACCTTGTCATCCGTATCAGTTTTTTTCACATGAGTTGCGAAATCTAAGATGATGATGATAGAGAAGAGGGTGATGAAATGTAAGATGAATCCCTCCCCTTTTCCCATTTCAGTAAAGCCGTGGATACTTTACTGAAACTTTATGTCAAGCTCTGTAGAGAACACGAAAGTAGCATTTCCTAATGTCATTTGCCCACACTCGTGCACGTTAACGAACCGGTAGAGGTTAATAATCCACAATTTTAACACTCGAAGAATCACAAGTTTTAGAAAATAATACAAAATCACGACACCATCTTTTCGGTTCCCGCCAAAAACTCCCTTATAACTTATGAGTATCAAAATACCTGCTTAATTATGAGCTTACGTAAAACGAAATGTAATTTGCCTCAAGTTTGTTAGGTTGGCCCTCCTGTTCAGGCTTGTGTGCGACAGAGAAAGA
Organism: Peribatodes rhomboidaria; assembly: GCA_911728515.1. Taxonomy (NCBI): domain Eukaryota; kingdom Metazoa; phylum Arthropoda; class Insecta; order Lepidoptera; family Geometridae; genus Peribatodes; species Peribatodes rhomboidaria. The sequence continues at coordinate 12,862,092 of OU452172.1, forward strand.
GTAAGTCATTTTGTTCTAGAAAAAAAGAAAAAGCTATATGTTTGTCCGTACAACTCAAATAAAAATTCTTCGAATCGTCTGACGTCTCGCTTCGCTTCGCTCAATTCGCTCGACGCCATGTTGTAATGTCAATTTTGTGTCGGTGGTTGATACCTAAATTGTTCACGAATTTATTTTATTAAAAATCAGTAAAATTGTGTTTCTGTAAATCCCTTGCGGCTTACTCAGCTAAGGTAAGATTAAATTAATAACTGAAATGTAGAAAAAGTAAACCAAAACCAAGTAAATATGTAATTACTAACTCCAAAGAATTTGTGGATTGTATGGGGTCGGGTGTGGTATGAAATCTAGTTCACAGAGTATTGTTTGTTTTTGCTTCAATGGTTCAATCGATAGTAGTCATAACTGTAACAATGTGCTAACATGAACCACTTGGTTTTTCTTAAGATCAACAAATGTACCTTTGATTCTGGTTTTGTGGTAGCTAGGTATTGCTTTTATAAAAATCGATAGGACTGCGTACCATTCGTGTTGTTTTGTTTGACAGGCGCAGGGTGCATTCTGTATCGGCTGAACCATGAGCTACCAGATACCATCGTCACAAAGCCGCACAAGTAAGTCTTTGGCATTATAATACATAATTTCTTTCATTGTTCTATGTAGGACCTTACAAGAGTCATTGGTACCGAAGTTCTCTTCTCTTGACTTGAGATCGTTAAATAGGTACCTCTATTTATGTGACTCATACAAATGGCATTGCCTACCAACACCAACCTGCTAAACAAGACTTTCTTTTAAGTAAATTATTATACCTGCCTAAGATTTGAACGAATCAATGTTATCAAAATTAATTATACACTAATATTTCTGTTTGTTAATTATAAATTTAAATAATCATAAACCATGCTTTATATGAAACAATGTTATGACTGTAGAGTTTGTTAATAATAACCAAATAAGTACTTTACATTTACAATGTTGTAAGGAACCTAAATACCTATTTGATTTAAGTGCAAATAACATATATTCTGGCTAGTAGGTCTAGGAGTGATGTATGGTTATTAGGCCACTGGCAGTTGATGACAAAATTGTACAGGAATATTTTCATTAAAGCCCTGGCTTGGAAAATATTAAAGTAAATTTGTATGTGGCAAAAGTCACATTACTGTATCACTTTGTAAAGGCATGGTGTGTATGGCAAAAAAAAATCCTCTGATTTTCTATGAAAACTGTCATAGCGGCACAAGCCAGAGGGTTTAAACTCATACTGCAATGGCTGATGTATGTTTTGTTGCTATTTCCAGTGTCGCACAGCAACTATGGTGGGTCAGATGTGCCGATGGCACCCAGCAAGGAGCAGCAGACCCTCATGTGGCAGCAGAACTCATACTTGGTTGACTCTGGGATCAACTCTGGAGCCGCTACCCAGGTTTGTCCAACTATTTATCTTAATCTTACATTTTGTTCTAGTATAACTAGTAAGTCCTTACTTATTACTTATTAATTTACTACTAGTATTACGGCTTGGTTCTGACCCAGTAGGCTGGCTCAGTTATTGGGCAAATGGCTGTCTGGGATTGGGCCACCGCAGCAGATAAAACCAAGCCAGTGTTACTTATTAATTTCGCCAGGACAATCTGTGTTTTCACCATTCTTACCTGGCTTAGTTATTTAATGAGAACCAAAAAGAGCTCAATTCTAGGTTTCGCCACCTATACTGTGACTTACATGAGCATGTGCAAAAAAAACATAAATATCCTTCTATATCCTATTGCTATACATAAATGTAGTTATCAGTTGCAGTGCTATCTTCGTTGGATGTCAGTCACATGTTACATGTAGCATAGATTGTTCTCCCGTACAAAAATAATTTAGAAAAGAACAACTTCAAACAAAAAAATCAACAAGTGTAAGAGTTTCCATTCCTCAACCACTGCTATTTGCTGGTTGCAAAGAATAAAAGCATCATTTCAATTCTCAGGTGCCATCACTCACAGGCAAGGAAGATGATGAGATGGAAGGTGACCAGCTTATGTTCGACTTGGATCAGGGGTTTGCGCAGGGCTTCACTCAGGAGCAGGTTGATGGTAAGGATTGTTACATTTCAACCATCAAATACTTTTCATGAATTAAAAGATGGTAATGTTCATGTAATATTATGTGCATGGATTTTATCAAGCAAAGGCACTACAGTTTAACTTTGGCAATCCAAAAAACTTTTTGTAAGGTGGTGTCTAATTATCAAATTTGTTGGACTATAGAGGTCTCTACTACAGACCCCTTGTAGGTTGGAACTTTGGAAAAAATATCTTGTAATTCTGCAAATTGCATACTGAAGTGGGAAGTGTCCTTCAGCATGTCCATAATGCAAATTGACTGTATGCATTATAGGCATGACATGAGTGGCCAGATTTGACGGATTGGATTACCAGAGGGTTCACTATATTTTACTAGAATTATTATTAACAATGGTTTCTATCCCCAGACATGAACCAGCAGCTATCTCAGACCCGCTCTCAGCGTGTTCGCGCTGCCATGTTCCCCGAGACCCTGGAGGAAGGCATCGAGATCCCCTCCACTCAGCTGGACCCTGCGCAGCCCACTGCTGTCCAACGCCTCTCTGAACCCTCGCAGATGCTCAAGCATGCTGTTGTGAACCTTATCAACTACCAAGATGATGCTGATTTGGCAACCAGGTGAGTACCCAATGATAGATGATGCTTATTTAATCAAAATATGAAGAATGAAATTGATTAGCAGATAACAAAATAAAGACATGACAAAGCTTCAAGCAGCTAGAGTTAATCCAAAATAAAAGCATTCTTCTTAGCAACTGTGTGGAAAAATGATGTCTCAATCGCAAGACTTCATTGTTTTACAACACAGTGGTGTTAGTCTGTTTCCTAATTTTAAACATTATTCCCAGGGCCATACCAGAGTTGATCAAACTCCTGAACGATGAGGACCAGGTGGTAGTATCCCAGGCTGCCATGATGGTGCACCAGCTCTCCAAAAAGGAGGCCTCTCGCCACGCCATCATGAACTCTCCCCAAATGGTGGCCGCTTTGGTCCGAGCCATTTCCAACAGCAATGATCTCGAAACTACCAAAGGCGCGGTCGGGACTTTGCACAACTTGTCGCACCACCGACAAGGTTTACTTGCAATTTTCAAGAGCGGCGGGATTCCTGCTCTTGTAAAGTTGCTGAGCTCTCCGGTCGAGGCTGTTCTGTTCTATGCTATCACTACCCTTCACAATCTGCTGCTGCACCAAGATGGTTCCAAGATGGCTGTGCGTCTAGCCGGGGGTCTGCAAAAGATGGTCGCCTTGCTTCAAAGGAACAATGTCAAGTTCCTGGCTATTGTGACCGATTGTCTCCAAATCTTGGCATACGGCAATCAAGAGTCGAAGCTGATTATCCTTGCCTCTCAAGGTCCGATCGAGTTGGTCCGCATTATGCGCTCCTACGATTACGAAAAGCTGTTGTGGACTACTTCTAGAGTTCTGAAGGTAGGCACTTTTAAAGTCTCTTCCTAATATCAAATAGTTTTTAGGAAAAAAATATTTAATTAACACCATGGTCCTACCATAATGTTATTTCAATATTTATCACTTAAATTTTTTTCTAACATGAGCTGCACATACCTACACAAATCAAAGTTGGTATTGTACATCTGTCGTCATGCCTTATAATGGTGGCTGAATGCAATCGTAACTAAACCAAAAAGTATAGATGATACTTACTATAATTACAAACTTACAAAAGCTTACTTTCTCCTAACTTGATTACTATTAAATTATCAATTAGTAAAACATGCTTTATTTGAACAGGTTCTCTCAGTATGCTCCAGCAACAAACCAGCAATCGTCGAAGCCGGTGGCATGCAAGCCCTGGCCATGCATCTCGGCAACCCGAGTGGACGTCTCGTTCAGAACTGCCTCTGGACTCTGAGGAATCTCTCCGATGCAGCCACTAAGGTAAATATAATGAGAAGTACTTTTGCGCTGGGCTGTACACTTTTGCTGAAACCTACAGACTTTTTATCTAGTTAGATTAGACGCCGCGAATGCACCAACTTTCCCATCTTAGTTTAAATTTAGCACCAACTTTCTGATCGTAAGTTATAATTTAGAGCCAACTAGAGCGCCGCTTGATTTAGTCTGGCTTCTCTCAAGCCTTTTTTGTGACCTCATAGATAGATAGATATAAAAACTGTTTTGTTGTTTCCACCAGAAATCACGAAAACTTAAATGAAAAATAATATTGCTTAAATCTATAGACCTACTCGTATTATGGAATAACAGCGGCCTTATCCATAGTAGGCAAGTCATCAATAATTCCCATTCTCGGTTTTTAAGCTTGATATGCTCTTGTATCGTCTAACTAGATTGAAGTCTGTCTTCAAACTGATAAGACTGACTGGTACAAAACACAAAATAATTGAAGCGAAGAGACCCAACCAGATTGTCTAGGGTGTTAACCCTCCGTCTGTTTTAGCAAAAGCGTACAGCCAGCATCAGGTTCTAGCAATATGTAGTGCAACAATATTTTTTATTTGTTATGATAACTATATTGCAGGTTGAGGGCTTGGAAGGCCTCCTGTCCTCCCTGGTGCAGGTGCTGGCCTCCACCGACGTCAACATCGTCACCTGTGCCGCTGGCATACTGTCCAATTTGACTTGCAACAACCAACGCAATAAGGTATTGTATACTTAATTTTTTTTGTGTTTTTAATTGAAGCATTCATTCATTTGCAGAAGTTAATCTCTGATTTATAAAGTTAATGTTATCAAAGATCAAAAATGTCTTATATTTTCATAATATTCATATATTATTTCATATCATTTACATAATATGAAAGTTACAAGTGATTCTCCTCTCATTTTCAGCCTTATTAGGAAAGACCACTCTTTTGTTGTTACATTGTACGTAATAACATTAACCTTTTATGTTATGTTATTAACTACTACAACCACATTTTCTATGCTTCATTTTACCTTTTATAAAATTTGTTAGGGCAAAACACAGTTTCTAATTTTTATTTTTTCACAACCAAAATGCACAATACACCCCAAGCGGGACGTCAGTGCAGGACTTATCGCCCTCATCTCGAATTAAAATAACCTTCTACAAAACTGGACAACACAACAACTTCAACTTCAACTGGAACAACTTCAACTGGATTTGATTCCCCTTAGCAATAAACTTTGCATAGCCTCGGAATAGTTATACAGTGTTTCTTTCTCTTACATTTCTGAACTAGGCCAAAAAAGACAAGAATGATTAACTATTACCGAGGATATAAAACGTTTATTGCTAACGTGGGAAGTGGAGAGAACTCGTTTAAGCAGTATCACGATAGCTATGAACATTGTTAAGAGTCCGGCGACCTAACTAACTTCGACCTAGGCGACCTAGACTAACTTCGTATTGGCTTAAGGTATTCTATAGCCAAGAAGAAGACGAGCGAAGAGAGCGAATAATGATACTGACGAGCCTTTAAACTTACCTACAGACTGACAAAGTGCATTTTTTTTTTTATGATTTTGCACTTAAGTAACTAAAATATTACTTGTATTATGGATTCATTTAACAGCTAATGATGTAGACAACCTCCCTATGTAATGGAATTTATGATTTGCTTTGTCTATCTATTGAATAAATCAGTCAAAGTGACCCCTTAAAAAGGCCAATATTTTTCATAGCTCTATTTTCGCTTGAGAACGTTTTTAAAGAAAACCAAGAACATAGGGGCGGAGATATTGTTAATTTAATTGTACATGCTAAATTTCATCAAAATCTGACGAATGGTTTTCAAGAAATTTGAGTAGCGCGTTTGTTAGCGCGTTTGTATGGAAATTTCAGAGCGTCACGGCCCTCTTAAGAGTGGTGTGTTTGTGCGCAGGTGACGGTGTGCCAGGCGGGCGGCGTGGACGCGCTGGTGCGCACGGTGGTGTCGGCCGGCGACCGCGAGGAGATCACGGAGCCCGCCGTGTGCGCGCTGCGCCACCTCACCTCGCGCCACGTCGAGAGCGAGATGGCGCAGAACGCCGTGCGCCTCCACTACGGCCTGCCGGTCAGTGACGATACTCTACACTGCTACATGACTGGAGTCCGGTGTATGGCGACAGGCTCGTCCCCTGTCACATTTGGGACTGAATATCGTCCCGCGAAGTGTGGGTGTTATATTACACCTCTGCCAGCCCCCTATGGCGTGACGATATATGTTCAGCGGAGCAATTCAGCGAAGCTCAGCCGACACTGGCGCCGTCATAGCACGATATTTCACCCACACACACGTTTACTTAAACCGCTTCATTTAGAGTTAAAAATCGTTTATCATATTTGAGGGTAAAATGTGATCGGCGCGTAAAATTATTATTTTTTGCCGTTTTTAAGGGCATTAATCATAACAAGGACACAAATTAATTGCTCGGTTAAATTTCAGAGAACCAATCTGACTGTTTAATAATCGAAAAAAATGTGGTGTAATCGCTGAACATTTGGAGAGCAACGTTCCAATAGTTTTTTTAAGAAGATACTTTTTGTGTTTTTTTTGTGACACTGAGCCGCTCCCCGTCCCATTTTTTAATGACAAACACAACACAAACGGTTCAGCTACGCATTAGCTGAGCTTAGCTGCATGGCCCCCCAAGTGTGTGTGTGGCTTTTTTTTATGATTGAATGGGCCCACGTTTGATCACAACACACCTGATGACTAAGATGGACCACACTTGCTCATGAGGTGCCTATTCACTCTTGCCTTGAAGAGACCCAGATTAATAATAAATAAATATCAGGACACTAACACACACGGTCGTCTGACCCCAAACTAAGCAAAGCTTGTACTATGGCTGCCAGAGACTCATATAAATACATATAGATTTTTAAATACATACTTAAATAGATATTTACACCCAGACATAGAACAAACACAAATGTTCATCGCATCAATGTTTGCCATAGGTGGGAAACGAACCCACGCCCCCAAGCTCAGAAGGCAGGTACACTACCAACTGAGCCACCGAGGCAGTCAATTGTATCTATTGCTGGGGAACACCGAGGCAGGAACTGTATTCCACTCCTTGGCAGTTCTGATGAGGAAGGAGTTTTGTGCGCGCTTCGTGCGGGCGTGGCATGAGACTAACGCTGTATTATACTCCCGTGCGCAGGTGATAGTGAAGCTGCTGCAGCCGCCGTCCCGCTGGCCGCTGGTGAAGGCGGTGGTGGGTCTGGTGCGCAACCTGGCGCTGTGCCCCGCCAACTACGCGCCGCTGCGCGAGCACGGCGCCGTGCACCACCTCGTGCGCCTGCTCATGCGCGCCTTCAACGACACGCAGCGGGTGAGTACAGCGCCGAGCCTCGCACGGACGCGGAACGGCATCTTCCTAGACCTGGGTATCCATTATGTTTTTTTTTTTACAACACACTAGGCATGGAAAAGATTTTGTGATAATTGCTTGATTTGTCCTTACGTTGTTGTTCTTATTAATAATAAGTATTTATGTATAAGCTCATTAAGTTTAGTTAGATTAAAAAAGATCTCACTAGTTAAATTTGTATGTTCGATATGTGTACTAATCTTTACACACACCGCCTTGTACCTACACAGTCTCACAATAAAAAAAAAATCTATTCTATGCATTTGACCACTGACTCGCCTGATGGGAAGCGTCGATGTCATCGTAGGTGTAACACGCTTGCCTAAGAGATACCTATTCACTTTACTCTCAAACAACCCCGGATTGTATTTAGGTGGAAAGACAGACGCAGGCAACGAGTTCTATACCTCTGCAGTTCTTAAAAGAAAAGTTGACTTAAAAAACGCTTAGTGCGTTTTGACGGAATTTCCACCATAAGAGGGTGTCTCTTACTGGTGCGCCTGGTACAACTATAAGAGAACGATGATGGCTGGATCAGGTCGTGCAGTTTTTGTGCACACTCGTCGTAGTGTATTCTGTAGAATACCGACAGACTGGCCACTTCAAGCTGGTGTGACAAGCTCAGAAGCTTATCTTCTCGCGCATCTACATTCCTCCAGTACGTTCGTACGGGGGTAGGTTCACGCTCTTGGTGCATGCAACTGTGCGCTGTTCGCGGTTTGCTTTCCATGCGATGTCGGTTGCGAACACTAAGAGGCTGTTTCTTGTTGAGAGTATCGGTTCCACTGGGGTAGTTGCAGTTGCGTGTAGCGTAGGTGCGCGTGCATAATGGATACCTACCCTAGCTTCACTGGGATTAATGTCGAATTTAATATTTATTACCAGGAATGTCTGGTAGAAGCGGTAGATAGTCGATTTAGAGGCTTGATATTATTATGTTTAGTTTTTTTATTATTATTTACAATACATGCATTTACATGCGTGACAGCTTACGCTGAGGCGATCCGGAGTTAATGTAGTGAGCGCATACCTGTAGAAGTTCATACAAAAAAATACCTAAACGTACGAGGCCAGGCGGTGCGGTCCCGGCTCTATAATAAGTCCTTGAATGTGGAACAAACTTTGTGAAATACTGTTGTTTTCACCCAACTGCGCAAGAAGGAGCATTATGTTACGTATGTGTGTTGGTATGGATGTATGAGGTTTCTTTGGCACGCCCTACAGCCTAAACAGCTTAATGTATTTCGACATGTGAGGTGTCATTTGAATCGTCTTGAAGTGACATAGGGTACAGATGGTACAGTGGGAGGGTACAGGCTAGTGGAAATGACATAGGGTACATCATTTTGCAATCGGGTTTTGTTGTTTTTCTTTGAATAGTGTCAGATTCAGATTCAGATTTTTATTGCATAACCGTACAGTGTGCATAGGTCTTAAACAAAAAGGCACAAAAGTCACAACGGGCCCTGTCGGGCGCTGCAAGTTAGGGCAGAGGAGGACCACTTTATTATGGAAAAAAAATTGTATGCAAAAAAATTGTCATAAAAAAAATTAAATTATTAAAATATGTAAGTATATAAAAAAATTAAATTAAGCAATTCTATGTTTATTTATTTACTATCGTTTAAAAACTCGTCAATGGAATAGAAAGATCTTTCAGTCAAAAATATTTTTAGCTTGTTAGTAAACCTTATGTCATTGTTTATTTGTTTAAAATTATTTGGTAATTTATTATATATGTCTATAGCCATACCTAAAGTACCCGCTGCGTGCATCTTTAGGTCTTTGTCTTGTTTGTAAAGGAGTGAAGTAGTGAGTAATGTGGCCCCCTGTCCGCAGCAGCGCTCGTCGTCGGGCGGCGGCGGCGCGGGCGGCGCGTACGCGGACGGCGTGCGCATGGAGGAGATCGTGGAGGGCGCGGTGGGCGCGCTGCACATCCTCGCGCGCGAGAGCCTCAACCGCCAGCTCATCCGCCAGCAGAACGTCATACCCATCTTCGTGCAGCTGCTCTTCAACGAGATCGAGAACATACAGGTGGGTCTCTGCCTCTAGCCTCTATCGGCGACCTCGGGCGTCCCGACTCACTGGCTGTCAGACTTTTGGCTGCTTGATAACGTCGCTTGTGTTCTATTGACGTGACAAGATCACGCACGAAAGACCGGCGAGTTCGGACAGGCCTAGTGACTTGCTGTCACTTTGGCCGCCCGGAGGTATCTGACTTGGCTTGATGGTCTTTGTTAACGTCGGTTGTGTTCTATTGACGTGACAATGTCGTGATATTGACGCACGAAAAAGGATGACGCGTAGTCCCGTTACGCTCATTTTCGCGAGAGCGCTACAAGAGCGATTTATTCATAAAAGTATGCAATCTTTTTATCAATGTTTTGTTGTGATGTCACGTTAGATTAACTATCCTTAAACCGACTTTACATACCACCAATTTTTTTTTGTTTAAAAATTTGTAGTACTAGTAGTCTTACATGGAATAAAAATTACCTCACTGATGTGACCTTGTTGTAAGTTTTCACATAGAACGAGTCCAGCTGGCTTCAAAGTTGGCAGCTAGAGTAGAAACATATTTTAATCATTCGTTCGAATTTGAATTAACCATTACAAAATTTCTTGATAAATACTCCAAAGTTTATAGATTCGGTAAGTTAGCTCATATTTTTTTAGCAATAATAAACATTATGTTCATAACAATAACGTCCACAGCGCGTAGCCGCCGGAGTTCTCTGCGAGTTGGCCGTCGAGAAGGAAGGCGCTGAGATGATAGAAGCTGAAGGAGCCACCGCTCCGCTCACAGAACTGCTGCATTCTCGTAACGAAGGTCAGTGACCGCTTCACTGTGTGCTTGTGTGTGAGAGTTGCTTTAGTGCACAATGACGGTGCTTTGATAGGCTGATAAAATAAATGTTAGCATTATAGGTCAATATTCACAAATCACTTACTTATATATAACACTTTCATGACCCATTGTCTTAGGTAAGAAACGAGAAGTGACCTAAGTATGCTATGCAATTTTATTAAAGCGAATCGAAATAATCGTTTGTAAAGAAGGATGTTGCTTGAGAGCATTCTGTAAATCAGCTTGGTAGGTTGATTAGTGTAGTTGTTGATCGGCAAAACATTCAAAGTATTGTAATTTCATTGCAGCACTGCTAGGTGTATCGGGAGAGGATTCGAGTGAGCGATGATTGTTTATTATTTGTTTACTCAAATCTTATTTCTCGGTGTTGTTGTTCAGTTAGTTGGCAACCTACTGTGAAGGTTACCTCTTTCACGGTTGGTTGTAGTGGAAAGGGTACACTTACAGGGCAAAGCATACAACATAAAAACACATTTTTTCTAACATCGTTATACATTTTATAGAGGGGTGGTTTTGCAAACCGGATCCAAATATGGCCTTGACATTGCATCTTGAGCTCTATATTGTATCAAAACCAGTAGCAGTTCTCTATAAAATGTCAATTTTGAAATGCATGCCACATTTGTCAGTTATTTTACAAGAGCTTTGATACGTAGTTTGTCATGTGAGACTATATATAACACAATACAGGGCTCACTTTTCAATGTCAGAGGCTAGACCCACAAACAGCGCAATGTGTATGAAGTAACTATCTCTTCCCTTGTATGTAATGATCTTTGTATGTCTAAAAGCTTTGTTTAGCCCCGTAAGTCTGTCCTTTCGTAGTAGTTGAATGTTTGTCTTTTGTGCAAGTTTTTGAATCCCTTTCACGTCCCCAGGAGTCGCTACGTACGCCGCCGCGGTGTTGTTCCGCATGTCTGAAGACAAGCCTCATGACTACAAGAAGCGTCTGTCGATGGAACTGACCAACTCTCTGTTCCGCGACGACCACCAGATGTGGTCCAATGATCTCGCCATGCAGTCCGATTTACAGGTAAAATACAGGACATGTCTGTGTCGAATTGGTGTTAATTCAGTGTAACTTGTGTGTGACCCCTATAAGCAGTTACGTTTTGATTAGAGTAAAATGTTTTCGCAGATAAGATGTCATGCGCGAATAGAAGATGAAGCTTATTATAGCTATACAGTATTGAATGTTTCTGAATATGAGAGTAATATTTTTACATTCTTTAATAATAGAAAAAAAAAATCGTTGAAGCAGCCAAACTCATACCAAGATTAAAACAAAAAACACAAGAATTTTTTGCTCAGAACATCACGAGTTACTGCAAAAACTCCACACCATTGTCTGATCTAATAGTTGAAAAGTTTCTATTCAAAAATACAAAATGTACTTATTATTATTTTTTTAACTAAAAAGGTTTGCTTATTCATTTAGCGCTATAAATAATTGGAAAACGTTTAGTAGTTCAGTGTTGTACTGTGTTAAATGTTGTCTCGTCAATAGGTAGCCACCATATATTTTGAGTTGACGGTTTAGTTTTTGTGTTGTGTTTATTTAATTTTGCTTAATCCTTCCCTTCATTAGGACATGCTAGGACCAGAGCAGGGCTACGAAGGGCTGTACGGGACCCGACCGCCGTTCCATCAACAAGGTAAGATTTGACCAATTTTGTAGTGAGTTTGGTCAACTAACATACCATGGAGAAACCGTGGAGGGGACTGTTATGAAAGTACAGGTGTTATTACAATTTAGCTTCAAATGTTGTATTTGAAAAATGTGATTTTGTTGTCGATTTCATAGGTAAGAAATACATCTTAACTCAAGATTCACTGACCGCACTTCGACTATTCTTAGATAGAAATTTAAACTTTCCAACTTTCCTTAAAGTCGAGGTGCGGTCTGTTAATCTCGCTCTTAGGCAACTAAAAGTGTTGCTGTGCTAAATTTCAGTGACAAATACGACATTTGTAGTTTAGTTTGAAAATCTTCCTAAAAAATCGACAGCAATGTTATTAAAAACACTAGCTCACTGAAATAAATTCTGGATTTACCTAATTATTTGATTATTGTTGTAATACCTGTCTTAATATTATGTATTTTTTAAATGAAAATCACTAAGTTTATCATACATACTTTATTTTACATTACTATCAATGTTATATCTACACGGTGTGTCTTATTATCTTAGCCAGCACTGTATGTTTCTATTTCTTAAGAATTTAATCTAGTCTCTATATAAATACGATGTTTTCTCTCTTCTTTACATGCAGCTTAATCCGGGACCTTTATATCACTAAAAACAACAGGTGATGGGAATTATTATTATTTTTGTGTTTTATATGTATTTGTTTATTTATTCATGTGCTGTCACTTAACAGGTTTGAGTTTATTTTGAATACTAATTATGGTTAAAAATTTAAAGGATGTAAATCAGGCTTTTGCTAAATACAATGTAATCTTAGAGCTTGCCGATTGGATTCATATGAACACCATTGATATCGCTTTTTTTAAGGTCGACGCAAACCGGCGGATTGTAGAGGATAAGATTTTCAATTTAGCAATGAATATTGTATGCTGTAGTATTGGTTAGTTATATGTAGTGTTGGTGTTGTAGTACACCTCTGCCAATCCCTTCGCGGAAAAATAAATGTGTTATTTTATTGTATTTAATCGAAATATGTTGTGTTATTAATGCTTGAAGGTTGACGTCGGAGCGTCACAGTACATTTTTTGATGCTATACATTTTCATTGATAAATTTAAAATCCTGCCTTCCGCCGTTCATCAGTTTGCGCCGACTCTTATTGTAATTTCAATATATGTTTGAATTCCATTACAGTAATGCAAAAACCACATTCACGTGACATGCATTTTGTTAGTTATCGATTTGTATTCTAGTTTATTTGGTAACAATTCTATAGCTGTTTTCCGAACTGTACGATTTTGTTGTTTCGATTTATCTTTAGTCAAGTGTGTAAAATGTAAATCAAAGCAAAATAATCTTTTTGCAACATTGTAAATTGGTTATTTGTGTGGTTTTCTAGAGTGCTCATAGTTTTATCTGATTAAAAATTCACTCAGACACAAATGAATTCTATGTTACATTTCCATATACGATGCTACTTTGGAAATTGGTTTAATAGCCTGTTTCTATGGGTATCAGTTTTTAGATGGAAAATTTCAACCACTCGCATTGATCAGGTAAACCAATCTCAAAGTACATCGCGCCTTGTGTTGAAAGGCCTTATGAGTAGCTAACATTTCAAAAAATGGTTTTTACTTATAGCTAATTGCATAAGTTCTATGATTTGGTAACAAATTAAAATTGTAGACAATAGGTCAAATTCTGAAGGCTAAATTGACTTATAAATACTTGCTAAAAATAAATACTTACTTACAAATACTTGATAAAAAATGCCCTTGTCTAGACAACAATAACAAACAGCTATATTTTAGATTATTTCTATTAAGAGTCCCCCGCATATTGTAGACCTTTTATCGACCGATAGTTTGCTCGGCTTCAAGAATGCAAATGCGCTCATAACAGCCAACGATTGTATCGGCCGATAAAAAAGTTTGGTAGGCTTAACAATTGCCTTTAAACTAGCACTAGCATCCCAACCCAACCAAACTATCAGCCAATAGAAAGTCTGCGGAACTCTAAGAGCTGAAACACTAGATCCAGTTGCAGTCCGTTCCATGTGCGCGCTGTCAGTTTGTCGATGTCAACGATTAGGCTGTTAGTATTAATAATTGTAATTGTAATAATAAATGTAAATTAGTAGGCGTAACGCATCTACTGTAACTGACTGGAAATGGACTGCTATCGGTTGAGGTCTTTCATAAAATTTCATACTTTACTGGTCGCCACAAACCAGACCGGACTGTACCTGTATTTGGTTTGCTCCAGACTTTAGAATTGGGCATTATGTACCCAAATTTCACGTAAATTCTATTTGTTTTACAGGCTACGATCAGATACCGATAGACTCGATGCAGGGCCTCGAAATCGGCAGCGGTTTCGGTATGGACATGGACATCGGCGAGACCGAGGGCGCCGGCGCCGCGTCCGCCGAGCTCGCCTTCCCCGAGCCGCCGCCGCACGACAGCAACAACGTCGCCGCCTGGTACGACACCGACCTGTGAACAACACACCACCAACTGAGCATACAAGCTCTAGCGTTCTGGGAGCCAACACGTAGTGACGTCACTCGTCAGCGCCTCTTTTGAACTACATACATATTTGTAAATCATATTTCGGTCATGCTTATGCATCGCGATGATAGTCTAGTATAGCGATAATAGCCTAGTTAGAGAAGGCCCGCCTGTCATATAGAGTGAGCGGGTTCAAACCAAGCCGGACGGCACGCACTAATTTGTTTATTATGTGAACATATGTCCGTATTGTATATCATCTGGTACATGACTGGAGCCTGGTGTATGACGACAGACTCGCTCCCTTGTCACATTTGGGATTGGATATCGTCCGGCAAACTGGGTGTTGTATTACATCTCTGTCAGCCAGCCCCGTCGGGAGAAAGGCGTGACGATATGGTTATGCATCGATTGATGTCACTACGTGCCTACGTGACCACTTTTTTTTCGGAATGCTTTACCTGGCGGAGTATATTATTGTACCATGCACCACACCATACCGACCTGCGGGTCTAAACTTGCCGCTTTGAGCAATTCACCTGAAAACGAAAATGAATTTCTGGCAGATTCATGGCAATTATGCTTATTTTCGTAAATATACAGGGTGACGGGTGTTAAGGGTACTAAGGCGAAAACAGGTGTAAATATTTACTCATAATTCTGAATAACTATTACTATGGAACCAACACTGAAATCGCGAAAAATAATCAGCTAAAAACAAAAAAAAACATAGGAACATGTCATTGACACATATCATAATGTATGGAACAGCTGATTTCATTTCGCGATTTCAGGGTTAGTCACATAGTAAAAATTATTCAAAATGATGACTACTTTCACCTGTTATCAGCTTAGTGCCCTTAATACCTGTAACCCTGTATAGTGTACATTGGGTGAGTAGTACACAATTCAATTCATTTGTTGATAATATTGCCAGACAGGCAGACAGCGAAATGAATCGCGATAAGATTCAAACTATGAATTTTGACAAACCGGCCGTGTTAGACCCGCTGAGGCCTTATTGTAGGCTTGGAGGCGATAGTAATCGTGTGCCCTTCTTGCTCGTATGACGAGAGTAAGTCGGTGAGAGCAGGACGGCACTCTATGACTATTGCCTTTAAACTTACACGGCTCCTGTACATTTTACTGAGACTTATTATATAAGTACTATAACTTCGATATAACTGATTGTTTGTAACTCAAATCTGATTGTTATTTATGTGCGTGTTGATTGTCTTCGAATTTCACTATTAAGTTTTTTTTAATGTTTTGGCAATATTTCCTATGACATGTCATAATTTATTTTACAATTTGTACATGGTCAACATATTTATAACGGTTTTAATACGTCATATCACAATTAATCAAAGCATTGATACAGCATTCGATGAAAAATAACATCGACTATGTACCAATTTCCAAACTAAACTAATATGGCTCTGAAATTGTTGCCATCTCTTAATGAAAAGAGACGCAGATATTTTTAGTCCGTCATTATTTTAGCTTAGCGAGTGGTACATTGTAATTCACACCAATGTTTACTAATTCTTTCATTTCTCTGTTTGCAAACTGTGCTAAGCTTGCCTTAGTCTTGCTACGGAGATGAACTCGAAGAAAACATTTTGCCATAAAAAATAGTACACAAAAATGTGATAAAAAGCAGCTAAGTATTTATATTGCAATCATGAGCTTATTTTTCTAAATTGGTGCTAATTTTTTTTCTCACTGTCTTTCTTGTTATAAATGTCATGAGTGTGAAAGTGACCGAGGTAATCTCGGTCTCGCCTGATTACTTGAGTTTCTGTGACACTACTTAATGCAAACTTTTGGTCCCTAAAATCGAGATTGTAATCGCCCTGCATCGATTATACCAGCGTATTATACACGTACGTATGAAATGCGTGTAATCGGATCATAGGGTAACTATTATAAGTTTTTGTATGCTTTAACTTCGTATGATATCCTATAGTCCGATATACATAGCTTGATTCGTGGGACAGCCATCAAGGTGACACAATTGTCATACATCAAATGTCATTTTGACATTTTTTTAGTTATAAAAAGGTCATCCAAATGGCTGTCCCGCGAATCAAGATATGTCTATCGAGCTTTAATAACTATGTGTTATTGAAATTAACGTACGAGCATTTATAGTATTCTTTTTTTTTTTAATGTAGTGATGTCCGGGAGGTATCGATATTTATGTGTTTTTTAATTCGATTATTTTGACAATGAATAAGACTGTTCGATTGAGTGAGGCATGTATTTAATTATTTTAACGATTATCTGCCATTATTGTCGACCTTATTACTATTCGGTAGTTGACAAACTGTAGGTTCGTGTGTATCGGCATTAGCCATTTCATGTGTACGAGTTAAGGCCTGTTCAGATTAAAAGATATAGTCGCTGAATCAATAGCAATACCCATCGAAATACCGCTTGCTGTTAGACTCTTTAAATCTGAATAGGCCCTTAGTTTTTTAAGGTTAAAACGTTTTCTATACAAATATTAATAGTAGATTATGAATTGATTTATTTTACAATAATCAAATTCAAAATCAATGAATACAGTTCATGTTTGTATGCACAAAACTTTTTATACCGATTTTGACGGCTTTTAAAAGTTTCATGTACATCAGTATATTCAGTGACATCTTAATTAGAAACTATTAATTTTTTTATATAGAAAATGTTGATCCTTTACTTAATTTTGTATTGTTGACGAGAATCGTATTTCCCTCGACGTAGATTAAGTAGTTTATATTTAAACGTAATGTTTTTTATTCAGGACAAGCAATTCAATAAAATGAAACAGTAGAAACCTTAATATAAATACGTTTATCTGCACTTACTATACAGAATGTTGAATATAGATGCACTTAAAAATGACTTACCCGTCTAGATGAATGTACCGATTAGATTAATGTAATCTTTAGGAATTAAGTAATGTTTTACGTAACTTTATTTAGGAACTTCCTATATTATTATTTTTTTTCTATTGAGATTTATACCGACCTTATCAATGTTTTTGTACTGTAATGGGAACATTGTTTGAGTAGGATATTTGTGTCCATTCATGTATGGATTTAATTAATAATTATAGTAAATTTAATTCATAGTTCTGTGGTTTTATTCCTATTTTTATGAACCTTTTCCTTAGACTTGTTTTCATATTTTCGTTTTCTATGGAGGTATTTACACTTTGATTAAATATGCACGTGACAGGGAACGAAAATGGGTTCCAAATAATAATCAAGGAAATATACAAGATAAGTCGCAATATTCAATTTCTGCTCTATGATAATTAATATGATAATTTGATTTCATTATGTTAATTTTGCAGGGTTATTAGGAAACTGTACTTAAGTGTAGAGAGGGTCATGTACTCATCATTAAGAACAACTTTTACTACAGGCTCAACTTCGAAATAGAGAAAAGAAGCAGCTGTTTTATCTTGTTGATAATCAATGAACTTTATAAGGAACAGTTGATTTTTTTCTCATTTCAGGGTTGACTCTATAGTAAAAGTTGTTCATAATGATGATTACTAATGTACCCCTTCAGCTCAGTACACCCTTTGCTGATAAACCTTTAACAGTTAGGTATACCCTTTAATAATAACCTAACCTAGGAATATTAATAGGAACACTAAATACCTCGGGGTTGAAAGTTTTAGAGCCGCGTCTCGGTTTTAGTCCTAATTGAGTATAATAGCTGAAGAGTAGAGTCACCATCCAGTTGTGTTAGCAGTAGATTTACTTGTAAAATAAAATATAATATCTAAAAAAAAAAAAAATTCGGGATATTTGTCACACTCGGTCGCCTGAACCCAAACTAAGCAAAGCTTGTACTATTGCTGCCAGAGACTGATATACGTACCTACCTACATATATTTCTATAAATAATAGTTATCAAACGTAGAGAAAGACGAAGATCCGGACAGAAATCCAGACGGAATTCAGACATACGAACGCAGAGACGCTTCGCTTGATAATGCTCTCTCAGAAAGTAAGGTAATCGTCGTAAGGGATATTTCAAATACCTCTTACTACTTGCCATGCTACTACTTACTATTGTGCCATGATTCTAAATATCATATTTGGAATCATAATCTAAAGCTTGCCATTCATTAGACGAGCTACGAGCCGTACGCCGCGCCATACGAATCGGTGGACAAATCCATCATCGCACATACTAAGTACACGAGCGCTCAGGCGCGCTAGACGCTAGGAGGCGAGGGCTCACAGAGTGGGCGGCGGATTGATTGCCAGCCGCTCACCGAGCATTCTCACGCAGATTTGTCCGCGGATTTGTCGCTGCCGGCGGATTGGTACGCGTGTGATTGGTGGGTAGTTTTTGGAATAGGTACGTACCTGGTTAAATCACAATCATTATAGCCTTACTCATTTAATGAAATACGTACCTCTTATTTTTTAAGCTGTCGTGCTTGCGGTGTAGAGAGGGGCGCATGTGATGTGTGTGTCTGTGATGTGATGTGTCTGGGCCTGATTCCGTTTTATGGAGGAACGTCTTTATTTAACTTTATCAAATATTTGGCTCCTAGTTAAATGTAGATTTTTAATTGTCTTATTATGTGTTATGGTATCATAGTACATTCGATTCCATAAATATTGTGGGAATACAAAACAACACATTGTATAATAATCAATGCCTTCGCCTAGGATATTTGATTCCGTAGTAATTACATTAAAACCTAATTGCACCACAGTCGTGTTCGTATCGCTTGAGTGCCGCCCACCATCCATCCAAATCAAAACTTACTACCTACCTACTCAGGTACCAGGTACTTTATCCTGGTGCGTGTGCTATTCTCTCGGTCTCTGTTTACCTCAGTAAAAAAGTAATGAGACTGAGAGTGACGGAGCTAATATCGCACGCGCCAGAATGAGGGCACAGGTCAAAGGTAGGTTTATTATAATATACTGGGGTGGGGGTTCCCGAATCAATTCAAACCTTCAATTATCGAATTGCTCGTGTATGTTTAATGCCGAGTAAACGGTTTTGGTCTTTTCCCACAGGATTTATGGTTCCAGTAATTAGTTGTATAGTTCAGGAGTCGGTGGTGTAAAGCCAGTTCGGCGCTGTGGGTCATTTTGAAAAATAAAAAACTCGACTCGACTTGGACCTAGGACTGAGCCTTGTAAGTAGGTATTTGCACTTAGTACAGTTTTTACTGTATTTGATCTATATAAGATCTGGCTATTATCGTATGGGTAGACTCCCAGGATCTATTAGAAGATCGGTTAGATTCTCTTCAAATAGTCAACCAGTTAAACCTAATAGGGCTCAAGCACAAACCCCCTCTGGGTTGCCTGGGCCTGAGTGGCCAACAGCATTAGTCATTCACAAAAAAAAAAACGTATGGGTAGTCGGGCTATATGAAAATAAAACAATGAGTCTTAAAGACAATCTAAGAAGTTATTGTGAACCCAACATACCTAATAAAACATTTATTAGTTAAGTAGGTACATTAATATTTAATGGTAAATCATTCAGCATTTTTCAAAGTACCAGTTATCTTCATCTGAACTACATCCATTAATATATAATTAAAGTTTTTGAACATTTAAAACAAAGCAGTGGTAAGCTCTGCGACTCAAATATTGCGATCCGGTCTTATTACATAGTAATGAAGCCTAAAATTTAAACTTTACACGGTATTTATTGAGGAGTGAAGTATTGTCAATATAATTATCGTTCGTGCCATTAAATGCAGGGCTATCTATAATCTATACGAGTTCGTGTGTATTTGGAAATTTGAAAATGATGGGGTGGTTAGGGTTAAGGGTGTACTCGCCTACATTGTGTATAATTATCGTGTTCACAAGTGTAGGAAAGGTATTTATTCAATTTAATTTGTCCAAGCTGTGAATGGGATATTTTTTTGTGCAAACTTGTAAAATCGTTGTTAAATTTGAACGAGATTTCCACGTATTTATACAGAACATTGAAAGGCGTAGCTACACAATAGAAGAGAACTGTATCGGGTTACGGGTTGATGAAGAGGATTGCGCTCGAATAAGTGCAAATGAATCCGGTCTATTTGATTAGATAAACTTTTTTTCAGGCAAACATTTATTTTTCAGTGACTGTGCCCTGCTTTTTTACAAATATTGATCGGGGATTGTCTGAGCTATAGATTATATATTGTCTAATTCTATAATTAGGTAGGTATACTAGATTGCTACGGAATTATTTAACTTCTTCAGAGTACCTATATGAAAGGCGATAGCTAAATGTCGTAGATTTTGCTACGAAAAACCGTAGGACTTGTTACAGTTACACAAATCGCAGATACAGTAGCTATGAAATTGTAACTTCGATTTTAAAACTAATTGCAATTCAGATGACATTGCCCTTTTTGCAATGTAATTTCTTTTTTTTCGATTTAGCCCAAATCTCGTAGTACCCACTCGTAGACATGACTACGAACACTCGTAGCACTGCTACAAAAAAAAACATTACGATCCATAAACAAATTCTGATCAACATTACGTATTATCTATAGCTTTTAGAAGTACTTAATCACACTAATTAACCACTAAAGTAGAGTTTTTGAGTGGCTACAGTTAATTTCTTTTACGAGCATCATTATAGGTGCACCGCGCCTGCAGCGGTGGTTTACGATTGTTTAATAAACCTCGGTTTTTGCGAACCGAGGGTAGATAATACGGTTTTATGGTCAATGTAAACCACATCTGCCCGGTACTTTAGGAGAAGGGTGATTATGAAGGATGTTAATCTAGCCTGGCTACGTAGCGTTATAGTTTTATTTTGTACCAAGAACACCTTTTAACTAGTAGGTATGAGAATATCCATACTTCGTAAATTACGTCAGCGTGGATATATAAAATGTATAATGTTGATATTTCACGAAAGTATACTAGTCATAGACGGAATTCATGACTCACAATTTTCATATTGTGAGTCATGAATATAAATTTTAAGAAATTTTATTTTAACCCATTTTTTTCGTTCGATGAAGCAAGTTAACTAGTCTAATAGCGGAACATACCAGAACTAAGCAACGCCTTCAGATAACGCGTGCATAATGCGTAGTTCGAACGATTACGATTATACCCTTGAACAACTCTCGTCCTTATTTAAATAGTCTAGATTTATGACTCAGAACGTCATAACTTTACAAAGTTGTGTGTAAATATGACACCAACCATTAAAATGAGCTTACATGAATTTGTTAACCTTGATACTATTACGTGACCACTAGAGTTTCTTACCACCATGCTACTACCTCTACTTTTAAAAAAACCTGCTTCCTTCACCTACCAACAAAGTATTTCCAAGCAATTTGAATACACGAAGTTAGGAAGTTTCTTAATTATTTTAATAAGGTAAAGCATTGATCGGTGCTCCACCAACTGTTACAGGATTAATGGTGGAGAGTTTTTACTACTCTTTAAAAGCCGTGCTCGGTATCTACGGTTTATGGTCTCGGGTATTATCTTGGGTTTTACGGGCAGTGCTTACATATTTTGTGTTTTAATTTTAAATTAACATTGTTGGCTCGTAAGGCGGTTTGGGTAGGTTCTCCTAGGTTACCTCCTAGGTTGTCTTTTTAAGAATGATAAAGGGTTAAATAAATCGCCACAAAGAAATTGATTCATATCCATAATGTACTTGTTTATTCAGAGTTGAATTTAAGGTAAATTTATTTAGACTACGTATATATTGTACTTCCAAATAAGGAGGTTAAAACAATATTTTTGGGAAAAAATTTTAGATCAGTTAAATTCTAGCATGAATAATGGTTTTATTTATCACTAGATGTTACCCGCGTTCTTCGTTTGAGTTTATTCTGAAAATAGTATTAAAAAACCATTCATTCAAAAAATGACTCATTCAGCCGTTTAGCCGTGAAAAGCCTACAAACAGACACAGACATAAAGACAGAGTTACTTTGGATCTTATAATATTACTAGCTGCGCCTCGCGGTTTCACCCGCGGTTAAAAAGTATCCTATGTGCTATTCTAGACTATAATCTATCTATGTGTCAAATTTCATCCAGATCTTTTCAGCCGTTCTGGCGTGAAAGAGTAACAAACATCCATCCATCCATTCTTATAAACTTTCGCGTTTATAATATTAAGTAGTAGGATCTATCTGATTCACCCATACGAATGGATAGTGTGTATGTGGATCTGTTGTAAAACTAATAAACTTTTTAATAGATAGTTAGTAGGTATACCTAATAGGTAATTGGAACGAATTTTTACCTTCAAACTCTCCAAAGTCTTACGACAAGCAGTAATTTGTACTTATAACTTATTGGTAAATACTTGTAAATTAAGTAGGTACGACGCCAATGTAAAGAAATTAAAAACCTCACAGCTTTAGCCACAAACCAACTCCAACGGCGAACCGCAATTTTATTAAGCACTGTGGAATTCGTGTAAAATGTTTTGACATTCGCTCGGAATTCGAGGAGGGTGACCGCTGCTGGAGCTGACAGCCCACAATTAAGGCTCGGCTGGTGTCCGGTTCGACACTTCGAGGGATTGGGCCGAATTGGAACCTTGTCAAGATATAGATACGGTGACAGGTTAGGATGAAGCTAGATCTAAACTAGGCTTAGAGCTATTTGAAATCATAGGTGAGTAATATTGTTATTTTCTGGTAAACAAATATAAAGCTATCGCATTTCTGTCTATTACAGTGACACAGGTTAGAAAGGTAATTGTTGTTCCGTACAGTGAGTCTAACAGTCCTTACCCTTTCCATCGTATATTTTTTTATTCAGAATAGGTCGGCGTTTGACCGCCAACTCGCATGATGTTAAGCGACGTTGTGGTCTAAGATGGAGCACGACGACCTGTTAGGTACTTATTCACTCTAGCCTTGAAGTTTTGTCTCTATAAAACTTCAAGGCTAGAGTGAAGAAGTACGAAGACGGCAGTTGAGCGAGGCGCTACAAGTGCGCTACTGCTCAGACCCGTCTTCGGAACGGTTACACCGGACCAAATCCCGAAACACGACTAGGTCATTTCACGGCATGGCTTGGTCCGGTGAGTGGTAACTAACGGCCGAAGCCTCCCACCAGAGTTTGCTACCCGGTTAGCACTACCCGGGGACTACGTGTAGGGAATCAAAATAGAGTACACTCCTACGGACGTGGGTAGCTCAGCCCCCAAAAAGTCAAATGTGTACGTACATGTGTATGTTTTTGTATTTTTATTATATTAGAAGATAGTTCGAACTCAGTCGACAGCATGCACCAATTTGTTCATTGTGTGAACATATGTGCGCATTGTATGTCATCTGCTACATGACTAGAGCCCGGTGTATGGTGACAGGCTCGCCCCCTGTCACATTTGGGACTGAATGTCATCCGGCGAAGTGTGGGTGTTGTATTACACCTCTGCCAGTCACCTCGGGGAAAGGCGTGACGATATGTTTATGAAAAAGGTATTTCTAATGCCCTTAAATCGGTCGCCATTTATAGTAAAAAATAAAATAAAAAATAAAAAATAGAATGAATGAATGTATGTATAATAATAAAGATATATTTACGTTTAATACTGGTACTCTTTGGCTATTATATTAATTTAGAACTACAGTAAAACCTGCGCACACAAAACAAACACTTAGACATACTCAACACAACACACGCCATCACGCACACAAATCACACTCTTAAACAACACATACTCGCAAAGCAACCTGTCAGAAAAAGTCCCAAGTTTATTGCTTGTTTTAGTAAATGTTTGTTTGGCTTAACTAATATTACAATTAACTTTTAACTAGTTTAGCTTTAAATATCTGCTCTTTATTGATCCATGAAGGTATACAGAAACCTGCAACACAAGCTCTGCTTAGTGTAGGTTCTGTGGACCAACCTACTCGTTACCGCCGAAAATATACTTTAAAACTTTAATGTACTTAAGTACAACAAGCTACTTTCTTTAAGAGTATTATTGTATCTTAGGTAATTTTAATTTTTCCTATGTATTATTGGCTTGTATCTATGCAATAAAGATTATTATTATTTTAAATCCGGCCCTTCGGAATGTTAATTAAATCCAGCAAGCGAAAGATTGAACAAAGTTTTGCTATTCCGTTTCTCTATCGCTATCCTTTTTCTTTGATTAGATTCTTGTTTTGTTGAGTTTGTTTTTATTAAAACGATGTTTACCAACGTGGAACGTGCACACTAGTATTTATGTTTTTGGAATGATATCTAGTTGGGTAAGTAAGTAGGTATTGCGCGTGTTTTAAAGTTAATCTTTATATCTTCTTAATATATATAAATCTCGTGTCACAATGTTTGTCCTCAATGAACTCCTAAACCACTTAACCGATTATAATAAAATTCGCACACCATGTGCAGTTCGATCCAACTTGAGAGATAGGATAGCTCAAAACGCGAACGAAGTCGCGGGATGACAGCTAGTTAACCTATACGAACCTTACATTATCAGTGCTTAAAACAAGTATTATTTTGTAACAATAAAAAGTAAGTAAGTATACGTCATTAATATTGCTTTATGAACTTACGATTTCAAAACTTTAAGTGGTTTACTTTATCCAATTTGCAGTAAGCTAGGTGAGCTAGCGTGCTAAAATTGGATAGTGTAATGACTGTCAGACAGTTAACAATCCATTTTTCATTGCATTTCTATAACCATGCTAAATTAGTATAATTTAAAGCAAATTGGATAATGTAATGTCCGCTTTAACGACATCTCACAGTCCTAAGTGGGTCCAACCGTTTATGCGGTCGAAGGTTACAGAATGGGAACATAAAAAATCTATATAATTACTAGCTGTCACCCCGCGACTTCGTTCGCGTTTATTATTTATATATATATATATATATATATTTAAACTATCCTATCTCTCAAGTTGGATCGAACTGCACATGGTGTGCGAATTTTATTATAATCGGTTAAGTGGTTTAGGAGTTCATTGAGGACAAACATTGTGACACGAGATTTATATATATTAAGATGTACACGCAGTCATGCCGTACACAAAAGCCTACACAAATATGTATATCTATCAGAAAAAAAAATGTCATTCTGTAACTCAAGTAGGTATAGGTAATATTCCTTCACGAAATCATCAATCAAAAAAATAAAAATAAACGCTGTATCCTAGAACATTCTATGGATACATAAGATTGTATTTGTTATTTCTCACAAGAATTTATCAAAAACCGTAGCATTATAATTCAAAGTACAACGTTCTACATAAAACTGCGCCGCGGGCAGCAACAGTACCTACCTACGCTCTCTCTTTTCTTAAAACTGGGAAAATTTGAACAGATACAGGAGTAGAGTTGCCATTATTTTCTTTAAAAATAGTCTCCCTAAGGTAGTTTTTTTTGTTTAATTTGACCGTTAAACATACATAACATATCGTCACGCCTTTCCCCCGAGGGGGCTGGCAGAGGTGTAATACAACACCCACACTTCGCCGAACGATATTCAGTCCCAAATGTGACAGCCTGTCGTCATACACCGGGCTCAAATTATGTAGCAGATGACATGCAATACGCACATATGCACACACAAAAAACAAATTGGTGCGTACCGTCGGCTGGGTTTGAGCCCGCTCCCTCTGGCTTGAGAGGCGGGCCTTCTCCAACTAGGCTATCATCACTTAAACACAATAGTTATATGTAATGCAAGGCTGAAAAGTTGTTTGCAGTTTGTATAGCAACCTAAGCGAAGCGAGGGTTTTAAAGGTTAGAGAGACCAAATAACTTTGCTGCTGAACGAAACACACTACTGTTCACTCCATTACAGGGAGGATTTTTTAATGTGTATTTTTATGCAATTATGCTGGCCAGTACGATTATTCTAAGATTCGAATTTTAAAAGTTATTATCACGCCAGTGGATAAAATCCACATATGCACTCAGATTTCTAAAGATAAACAGAATCTTTCCGGGCTTGTGAGATGAGAAGACACTAACCGACGACAATACATAATAATAAATATAATTAAATTTGTGACAATATCATAATATGAAAAAAAAAAGAAATAGAATAACCATTTGTTGTTGTACATATTGTAAATATTTAATTAGTTGAGTTTTTCTACCATATTCCATAGATAACAAATACCAAGAGACATTTGGAAGGTATAATATTAGCAAATTCAATACAAATTATTGTCATCTCAAACTCATTTCTGTTCAGCCAAACAGTAATTTAAGGGTGATTATTTTAAAACGGTATTCCTTCTGCCTATTTATTACTCCTTATCTTAATACGCATAAATTAGAAACGAGACAAGAGTGGGTACCGTCGCCTCGAGGTGTATTGCATTTTGAAAATTCTCTTGGAAAATTCGTATTTATTAATAAGTAAGGATTTGCTACAACTTGATTCAAATCACTTTACAAAATACTTAGATAATAATAATAATAATAATTTATTTATTTCGGACAACAAAAATCCACACCTTATACTAACATTACACTACAAAAATGAGTAAGATAAATATTTTACAGTAGGCTTTGTTTTACATTTATTAATAAACTTTTTAACTTAAATGCATGTAATTAGTTACTTACATGCATATAGGTAGGTTAAAAAGTATTAGTATAGGTAAAGGATAAAAAAATCAGTTAAAATATAGGTAATCAACGAATCCCGTTGAGATCATCGTCTGCCCGTATCGTCCACTGCTTGCTGAGCGTCGACTTTTCTTCTAATATGCTACTCATACAATTCCTGTGCCAATCTTGTCCTTGTGTCAATCAGCCCACGTGATTTACAAAATTGTTGCCCAACGCTAGTGGCCGACCAACATTGAGATACTTACATTGCCATGGAGACACACAGATTATTTAGAAGCTGTACGTAACCTAAAAATAGAAAACCTTCGGCCTCGCGTATTACGTATAAGTGTGTATGCGTAAGTTGAGAATGTGCATAACTTCATGTAATCTTACATTTTAGTACTCAATTTAGTTATCAGGGATTTTTTAAATTTAAAACATAAACTTGTAGATAGGCACTTCAAAAATCTAAATTACTTAATAAAACATACTATACATCATTATGCCTTTCCCCCGAAGGTGTTGGCATAGGTATACACAATATCCACATTTCGTCGGACGATACTCAGTCTCACATGTGATAGGGGGCGAGCCTGCAACCATGCACCGGTCACTCGTTATTTAGCAGATTCCAATAAATAACGTTTAATATGTTCACATTTGAACAAATTGGTAAGTGCCTTCGGCATGGATGGAACCCGCACTCTCTTGCTTGAGAGGCACGCCTTCTTCCATCTGCTCAGTATCACTGCTTTTTTATTATTTGTTATTCATTGACAGACAAACAGCTTCACAAACTAAATCTAACTGCATTTAAGGTGTGGAACTCGTTGCCTGCGTCTGTCTTTCCACCTAAATACAATCCGGGGGTGTTTAAGAGTAAAGTGAATAGGTATCTCCTAGGCAAGCGTGTTACACCTTCGATCACGGCAACGCTTCCCATCAGGCGAGTCAGTGGTCAAACGCATGCCTAGTATGTTATAAAAAAAAAAAAAAAAAAATTTTTAGATAACGTCATATACTTTACTTCTACTTATAATTATTTATAATTATAATTCGGGACGCTTGCACACACAGTCGTCTGACCCCAAACTAAGCAAAGCTTGTACTATGGCAGCCGGAAACTGATATACATGCACATATATTTTTAAATACGTACTTCAATTGCTGCAGTCAATCGTCTAGCTAAACAAAACTCATTTCAAAGAAAAAACGAAAATTCTTATTTACATCCCACTTCTGAGAGTTACTCAAAATTATCCTCTCTCTTGAATCATAACTGCATAACACTCAATTCAAATTAGCCATCTGCAATAAAGGAAAATGAGATTTTTTTTACGAAGAGAAAAGTGTTGTTTTTATTGGACAGGGAACTTCTTCCCATTTCACGCTGCACACTGATTAGTTCGTTTATTTGGGGGAGATTTATTATGATTTCTTTCATTTTTATTTTTGCGACGATGAAGTTTTCATTGGTTTTTGACTAATTTGTTAGGTAAATAAGTTTTGGTATAATAGAGAAAAAATAAAAATCTGATACTAAAGCAGTGCTGGTGCTCTCACTATTTTAGTAGGTTTACTACAAGTAACTGTTATTAATAAGTAAGTACTTAGATACTTATGTACTTTTTTTTCTCTGTGATATAAGATCGATCTCAGTTTCAATATTTTTTGTTGTAAAATTTGTTTTTATGTCAAATAAATAAATTATTGATATTGATATTATTATTGATTGATATTGATATAATTATGTAGCCGCATTAGCGCGCGATAATTCGTGTCGCGTTGTCACGCTGAAATCATCGTTATCGGTTATCGGCGATGTACTTGTATACATTAACGGTCAGCTCTTCGCCTTCCTGCGGAGTTGACGTGAGCGATAATTCGCCCGATACACCGCCAACTGATGAACTAACCGGCTACACTGGTTGCGCTAGCCCGAATTGTCGCCAAAGGCCGCTAATGTGGCCGTAGAATTATTCAGTTTAAATGCTAACATCAAAATTACTACAACAAAGTACATCCTACTAATATTATAAACACGAAAGTTTGTAAGAATGGATGGATGGATGGATGGATGTTTGTTACTCTTTCACGCCAGAACGGCTGAACAGATCTGGATGAAATTTGGCACAGAAATAGATTTTGGTCTAGAATAGCACATAAGATACTTTTCAACCGCGGGTGAAACCGCAGGGTGCAGCTAGTCACAAACATATTTTACATATTATATAAGTTACTTTATCAGTATATTTCAAAACTACAGAGATATTTGATTGAATCAGGCGTTTGCTGAAGTTCATCTTCAAAACTGTTACTTTCATTAATATTGAGTGTATTTGCGCTCTAAAGAGCGTCTAACGTTAGAGCGAAAGTACACTCTACAAAGATTAGTTAAAGTAACAGCTACAGAGATATCATAATTTTCTATTATTTTACAAACACAGAGATATCTTTTTCCTTTTTCTTTTTTTCATTTACATCGAAAATGACGCACACATGAAATCTGAGAAAGGTTCTATTTCCAGATCTAAATTGGCTAACGCTCATTATTTTGATCATTTCGACGTCGGAGTCAAGTAACCGTTAACAAGTACTGGGAACGTTAAAAACCTAATTAGACAAACAAGGGGAGCTCCGAGCCACCCTGTGAGTACTCGGCGAGTTTACATTGTGAAAGACAGCAATTTTGCAGTATTTTACATGAAATAAGCAAGTTAAATATAGTTAAAAGACGTCAATAGATTAGTAATTCAACTTTGGTTGCTAATGCGGTTGTATGTATGTTTTTGTTTGTTATAATTTTGATTAATAATGTTCAATTTGTTCATTGTGTGATCATATGTGCGTATTGTATGTCATCTACTTCATGACTGGAGCCCGGTGTATGGCGACAGGCTCGCTCCCTGTCACATTTTGGGACTGAATATCGTCCGGCGAAGTGTGGGTGTTCTATTACACCTCTGCCAGCCCCCTCGGGGGAAAGGCGTGACGATATGTTATGTTAATAATGTCAAAATGTATTTATTCAATTGCGTCAAAGCTATAATATATCGACTATGAACTGGTTCCGTAATAAATTATTTTGAATTTATATAATTTAATTTACAAAAATGACCTTGTTCGGAAAAAGATCCACTTCTCAGAAGAACAGGCAATGCAGGAATGCTTTCATTTGTACGATTATGTCCTTCCGGCGAGGGTCTATCTGTCTGTCTTGCTCTACGCTATGATATAAATACTCAACTGTGACGTGTAACTATAATAGTTATCAAGAAATTCTGCTTTCTGATTTTGCATTTCTCAACCAAACAAAATATTTAGATTATTTTTGTCGAGACAGCTCTTGGTTTTTTTTTTTGATGATTTTTTACGTTTTCGTGAAGTCCTCAGCACACAGAGGCATTAGTACCTACTGTTGATTAAAAAAGCTCACGTTATCTTGGATCATAATTTTACTAAGCAATTTATAACCTTTGTAATTTCTTTAATAATTTTATTCTATTCTATTTCACAATAACGCAATTACCGCACTAATAAAGATATCGTCAAAACAAACAACTAATTTACCCTCCCGTAATCTAATAACAAATAATAACGGAACAAAAGGAAGGCACTCAATCAAGGAATAATGAGCGAACAGATTAGATAAAGCGTTTTCCCAAGTAAATACAAGGAGACGAGTCTAATAAATCTCACACAGCAATTACACGTATGATCGGAGTGACCGACCGGGGAATAGGGAATAATATACTCGTACATATACATACATAGCTACCTTAGTGTCACACTATTGTGAATGAGAAAGTTTGTGTATATATAGGTATGTTTGTAAGTCCATCAAATCCGTAACAGTTAAAAGAATTGAAATAAAACAAGTTCGTATCTATACGTAGCTTATTTTGTTTGTTTGTTTTTAGCTACCTGGGACATCTTGGCTAGTCGGCCTATAGGCCTATTAGCAAGCCCTGATGTCTGAGTTCCTAGACTGCCCAACGGCCTCTGTTGTGGATTGATAATGTCAGGATTTTAAGTGAAAGATAGCGTTTTTAATGCGCTGTTAGATGCATAGGCAAAAATTATTTGCAAACAAGGATGAAAATAATGGTAAACAGATACAGTAGCTATTAGTCACATGAACTATCATTCTAAGCAGCGGTTTTAGAGCATAGCTATTGGCTTATTTATTTTCTCGCCTGTTAGATTGGATAGGTAAGCAAAATTCGTGATCAAAGATTAAGCACGCAGATTTGTAAGATCTCAAGCACTCTGCTGACCTTGAAGAGCTCTGGATAAAACATAATCTCACAATTCCTTTATTGTGAGGTCCAGGTTAAACAATAAAATGACGCAACTTTATAAAGTTCCTGGGATATAAAGTTAACTTTATATCCTGGAAAATTGTTGGTTTATTGAGTGGTCGGTGAATCCGTGGGACAGAGCTAGTGTGACAATATAGAGGGAAATACTGAGACAATGGCTCTGTGGGGAAATTCAAGACGATTGGGGTCGAAGTCACGGGTTAAAAATGTTATCGGTTTATTGGTGCTGGTTCGTGATTTGACTTTTAACTCGGAGATGTTTTTGGAAATAGTTAAAGTATTGACAGCTTGATTGATTAGCTATTTTCCTGATCAATTAAGAAAATACAAAGGCCTGTACATTTTTTTAGTTGTAAGATTCATTATGAAAAACATGAAAAACAGAAAGGCAAATAAGTAAATAAATATAATAAATAAATTCCTACCAAATTCAATTAATTTTGAACATTATATCTAAGGTATCAATCCATCTTGAACTCATCTTTAGAGGGAACACAATCAGCGAGGTATTTTAAAATAGGTATTAGAAGAAACTGTTGCCGTCGCGCAAATCTATAACATAATAATAGGAATTAGTTTAATTCAGCTATAACTAATTTTATACCATTTCATTCATGCCATTACCATTTATTTACCTGTTAAAATGTGTAATGACTCACCCTCTGTCACATTTGGGACTGAATATCGTCCGGCAAAGCGTGGGTGTTATAATACACTTTTGCCAGTCCCTTCGGAAAAAAGCGTGACTATAATATGTACATGACTGCCTACCCGCCCTCTGTCGCATTTAATAATATAATAATATAATATATTTATTTCCAAAGAATTATATCTATAATATTACAAAGCCAGTGAACCCCAAAGTAGACCAAAGGCCTGTGTCTTGGGGTTCTGAGCACGAGTTAAGCTAATGTATAATCTATAGTTATCTTATAGCTAGGTTATATAAACAGTAAAATCTGAACAAAGTTGCCTTACAAAAAAACAGCAGAAAAATATTATACAATTTTAGAAAGAAAGAATGAATGAATGAGGAGGATTCGAAACATAATTACAGAACTGAGGTTAAATGAAAAAATTTTTAGGTGTATTATATGTTTGTTGTGTGTAAAGTGTGTGACTGTGTGATATTATAAGTGAGCAAAAGCGTAAATGTGTAAGTGATTATGTATAAATGTATCAGATGTAGAAAGATTTGTACAACAGGAGTTTCTCAGTGTTTTCCTAAGTAAGTGTTAGGAGCCATTTACTAACAACTCGTTTACATATAGACGTATTACAACCTAATATAGCACATTTTCTACATACATTTGGAACTGAATATCGTCCGGCAAAGTGTGGGTGTTATAATACACTTTTTCCAGTCCCTTCAGGGAAAGGCGTGATGATAATATGTACATAACTGCCTACCTACCAGATTCTTAATTGCTACAACGCTTGCCGATAACATCACAAGCTCAAAACTTCCCTCGACCTCATCAACAAAATAAACACACAAATCAAAACCCTTCTGAACCGCTATCCAGGTAACCGCTAAATAAGTCCTCCTAACAAAAATAAAGCTGGCCACGTACTTGAAACGTGAGGGGGGACCTTAAGATGGGGCAACTTTTAAGTTATTCGTTAGAGGCCGACCCCTGAGCTCGGAACTCGGCTAAGTCGCGGTCGCTACACCGCATCAAAAATACTGTCACCCTTTACAAAGTAAACCTTGGGTTCTTTGAACCGTCTTAAACGATGGTTAAGATACCGGCTCGTTAAATTTTGTTGGCGTAAATAGTCGTCGCTGGTACGAGGAATGACCGGTTGACGATACGATCAACTAATCGTGTACGATAAGTAGATAGATAGATAGATAAACTCTTTATTGTTCACACCACAGATAACAAAACAACAACAGAAAAATAATGATAAAACTTAATAAATTGTGTAACAACTGGCGGCCTTATCACTCTTCCAGGCAACCTTAGGATGGAGAGGACTTAGTATATAATATCATAATATTAAACACTTATCGTAGACGAATAGTTGATCAATTTACATTGCGTCTATAACTTTTTCCATCATTGTAATATAAAAATCATTAGAAAATAATTCGTCATCATCATGTCACCGTGAAAGACGTCCACTGCTGGACACTACCTCTTCGAATGATCTCTACAACGACCAGTCTTGTGCTGCTCGCATCCAGTGGCTTCCCACGACTCTCACTAGATCGGTTTACCTTGTGTTAATTAATTACTATTTGAATTATAACCTATAATATTTCAAAAAAATTAACCGACTTAAAAAAAGGAGAAGGTTCTCAATTCGTCTGTATGTTTTTTTTGTATGTGTGTTACGGTATTACTCCGCCAAATTTAAATCGATTTTAATGATTCTTTTTTTGTTTGGTAGATCATACTTTTGAGGTAATCCCATAGACATTTTATCGAATTCATTCAAGTAGTTTTTAAATTATCAATAAAAGTAAAAAAAAATGGTTACATTAATGACAGGAAGTCGGTTTTTTAAGCTTTGCTTTTAATAACATATCTTCACGCCTTTCCCCCGAGGGGGCTGGCAGAGGTGTACAACGCCCACACCTCACCGGACGACATTCAGTCCCAAATGTGACAGGGGTGAGCCTGTCGCCATACACTGGGCTCCAGTCATGTAGCAGATGACATACAGTACGCACATATGTTCACACAATAAACAAATTGGTGCGTGCCTTCGGCTGGGTCCGAACCCGAGAGGCGGGCCTTCTCCGGCTATGCTATCAAATCAAATCAAAATCAAAATGTTTATTTATAAGACACAAAGATCCACATATTATTATTATAAGTATAAAAATTAAAAATTGGAATAATTATAATAGAACATCACAAACACAGACACAAATGAAATATTCAAATTGGAACATTAAGAAATTCAATTGTCAACTTTTCAATTTTATTTCAAAAGTGTTTTTATGGATATGGCAGGATATGGCAGTCAAGCTTGTCGGATATGGCATTCAGAATGCTGTTGTTGCTTGCCCGGACTCTGCATAATAAGGAGGCAACCTTTTTTCGCATTATAGCAGCGAAGCCATCAGTGCGCGCTTCCATAAACATGGAAGACGCGCTGCAGAATCGCGGGAGTCTCAACAGCATTCTGAAAGCATTATTATATTGGACACGCAGAGCGTCGACGGATTTTTGAGTATATGCTGTCCACAAGCTTCCACCATAGAAGGACTGGCAGTAAGCTTTAAATAGAGTGATCTTAGCTGGAGTTGAGCACGAAAAGAATCTTCTGGACAGCATATTAGCTCTCACCGTCAACGCTCTGCGCTCCCTGTCCATATCTGCTTCATCACATAAATTTTCACAAACAATATGACCTAAATATTTAAACTGTCTTACTCTGCCGAGAGGCACACCATTTAGCAACAATGGGGGTACATCTTCCGGTCCCTTACCGCCCTTAGAGAACACCATATACTCACTTTTAATAACATTATATCGCAACCCATGAGTTACGGCATATTTCTCACAGAAATTCAAGAGCTTTCTGAGAGAACTAACAGAGGGCGCCAGCAGGACCATGTCATCGGCATAGCTTATATTATTGACACAAACCCCGTCAATCGAACAACCCGTCTGCATACTGCTGAGGCCCTCTATCAGCCCATTTACGTACAGGTTGAAGAGCCTTGGCGAGCTTAACCCCCCCTGCCTCACACCGCACTCCAACCTGTACGCATCAGAAAGCTCTCCATCCCATTTTACACAATTTATCTGATTACTGTACCAATATTCAAAGACAGAACATGTTTCCGCTGGGACTGAGGTGTTCCGTAACTTTGTCCAAAGCACATCGTAAGACACCATGTCGAAAGCTTTCGATAAGTCGAGAAAACAGGCGTAAACAGGAGTTTTTCTTTCGACATAGTATCTCACAACGTGTTTAAGGCTTAATATTGCACTCTCTGTAGACAGCCCAGCTCTGAAACCAAACTGCCCATCATGCAACACTATATGTTCATCAAGCTGGCTATCCAGTAACCGGTCAAGTACCTTTGCAATAGTAGTAGCCAGGGATATGGGCCGATAGTTACTTTTATCAGCAATATCTCCTGTTCTGTTTTTGATGATTGGTACAACAATAGTTTTCATGAGATCAGAAGGTAGATAAGAATGCGAGATACATAGCGAGTAAAACATTGATAGGACCCTAGGCAGATGAACCCCAGCACACTGCAGGTGCTCGATACTAAGGGCGTCGTGACCAGGCGACTTACCCCTCGTCATGTTTTGCAGTACTTTTCTCACCTGTTTGGCTGTGAATCTGACGGTGCACGCTGTATTCATAACACCCCCAGCATCAGACACCTGTTGCGTATATTTACCTAAAGGTGATTCAATTTTAAAAGTATCTATAGATAAGTCAGCTATCTTTTTTGGGCTAGTAACTCCCTCGATGCTCACAGGAAGGCCAGGTTTCATATTTAATTTATTTGTACTCTTCCAAAATTTCGAAAAATTTTTTGATAGTCTGTGTTCTGCAATAATGTCCATTTTAATTTGATTTTGATGTTTTTGACACCACTTTAATTTATTTTTAAAAAGTTTACGACTTTCACACATATTATCATAAATGATACCATTGTCTGGTTTACCATGCCAAAACCAAAGCTTTAACTTATGCCTGGCATCCCTATGAGCAGCACTGACATGCTTATTCCAACCCAATACATATGACTTGTTTTTAGGTCTCCTCTCAGCAGCTTTATAGGTCATTACAGCCGACTCCCGAAGGATATTAATAATATTATTATACATTAAATCTATAACATGTCTATGTATGACGTCAGTACAAAGTTTGTCCGCGCATACGGACAATTCCGGAGGAAAATCTATATCTCTCAGCTTTTGGTTACATAGTTCACAATACTCCTTAACTTGTAAATGATCACGCTCTCCCCACATGACCCTATCAAACTTACGTTTATACACTTTAGATCTAGGTCTAAGAGCATCCAAGTCACAGTATATTACCAAAGGATAATGATCAGACCATAAAACATTATGACACAGTACCTTAACGTCTCTCACTGAGTCCCACGCTGCGCGCGTCACAATGCAGTGGTCTAACCACCGACGGGATCCACTCGCCTCACAAACAAATGTATACGCATCTGAAGTTATACCTAATTTTTCCATATCAGCACAATACCACTGTTGCTCCGCAGAAAAACCCGTTAATTCTTTTGCAAACATTTCATTTGGATGCGCGTTAAAATCCCCGAGCACGTAAACAGACTCAACTTCCGCATTTTCAATGATAGCACTGATTTCACTTAAGCACTCCGTAAACTCCAGTAAATGATCTGAACATTGCCACGGCATATAAACGTTAACCACTATAAAAGATGTATTGTGCAGCTCGAACTTAACAGCCGCTATGCGTGCGTTATCGCAAGCGATTACCGTAGCCGACTGGAACAGATTCTTCCTCCAGAGAAATCCCACGCCTCCGTATAAACGACCTTTCAGCAATGTCTGGGACACGGGCATCGAAGACTTCCCGAAGTACTCAAAGTCATCGTGTATAGTACCAAGAAAAGGTATATCTTGAGGTAAAAGCCAAGTTTCTTGCAGAGCTATAATCGATGCAGTACTACACAGGTTGTTTATGTCCCCAGCGGAACGCTTAACGTTCTTACAATTAAATGAAATTAATTCACACAATACCTTGTCATTCATCATGAAAATTCATTAGGTATTTCCATTGTTTACAGCGTCATTTACGTTACGCCTAAAATTGACGAAACGTCTAAATGTTATGCCATCAGGCCAGAGACCAGCATCCATAAAAATAGATAACTTCGTCCCCGGCACTAGTACCTTATATGAGTTATAGTCTCTTTGTGTCTTCGTCTTAATTTTATCAAGTGTCACTTCAATCTGTGTTGTTCTCAAAATGTAGTTGTAAATGTCGGTAGCGGTAGTACTTTTATCAACATTATTTATGAATAGCGGTATTTTTATATCAGCCGCTTTAAATTTTCCTGCCGCTTGTGTTGTTGCGTGTCCTTTTGAGCATACCAATTTATTTCTTAATCTTTTTCTTTGGACTTTTATCCACTCTTCGTCTTCCCTTTCCGCAAAGTCACCTCCCTCCTTTGTGACTTGAGCAAAAGATTTTTCAATTCGCTGTGGCTGTGCGACCACATCTGCAGCCACAAGGTCACTACTGTTGACGGGGGGCGCGCACGCGCCGACGGCCTGTGGCGGTTGCGCCGGGGGCGGGGTCACGGGGTTACATCGTACGGGCACGGGCGGCGAAAGACTCGTAGGTATTATTGGTTGTTTACTTGCCGGCTCGGGCACAGGTTGCGATACAATTATGGAGCGAAATGACTCCTTTGTCTTAGACGCAGAATCTGTGTTTATAGCAGCTTTCGATGTTATGCAAGACTGACTAGAAACACACTTTTCTGTTTGTTCTGGTAGGTACAATAAGCCAATAGGCCCACTATCATAACTTTCGATGGTTCGTTGTTTTGAACTACCCCTCACTGAATTTACATTCATTTCAAAATTGTTTACAATCGAAGCACTTTTCAAGTTTGTCAATTCATTTTTAATGTCAGTTAACTCTTCTGCAGTTGCATACGTCTGTTTAATGCATAAAATGTCCTTCTGTAGTATCATGACATCTTTTAAAAGTCTCGTAACATCGACATGATCCCAGCAAATAGGGGGTAGTTTGTTCAAATTTTTTGCAACAAAAATTGGAAATTCGTCAGGTTCCATTTCTTTAAATAGCTTCATTATATCTTCCAGAT
The DNA here is from genome assembly GCA_911728515.1 of Peribatodes rhomboidaria. NCBI lineage: Eukaryota > Metazoa > Arthropoda > Insecta > Lepidoptera > Geometridae > Peribatodes > Peribatodes rhomboidaria. The sequence continues at coordinate 12,900,188 of OU452172.1, forward strand.
CACGATTTATTTTTCCTTCCTTTTTTCTATGTATTTTACACTTCACTGATTTCACACAGTCAAACAGCAAATTTTTTGCTTCAACAATGTCTTGCTCGGTGAATGAGCTAGCACAAATCCTCACCATACTAATTTCGTCCATGACTTCTAGCTTATTTTGTATAAAAGCCAACACTTCCGAAATTACTACATTGCAACTTTCGCACTTATCAGTCGAAGCCATTGTTACTAAGTACTACACTGCAATCCGAACGCGCGACGCGTGCGCCTCCAAGGTCGCGCGGACGCAGACTCAACGCTATCATCGCTCATATTTACATCTTAATATATATAAATTACGTGTCATGTTGTTTGTCCGCTTTATACTCCTAAACTACTTAACCGATTTCAATCAAATTTGCACACCGTGTGCAGTTTGATCTAACTTAACAGAAAGGATAGCTCACATTTATATATAAATATATATATATATAAATAATAAACGCGAACGAAGTCGCGGGGTGACAGCTAGTATATATCTTAATATATATAAATCTCGTGTCACAATGTTTGTCCTCAATGAACTCCTAAACCACTTAACCGATTATAATAAAATTCGCACACCATGTGCAGTTCGATCCAACTTGAGAGATAGGATAGTTTAAATCTCAAATTATAGTCGCAATTTTAATTTATTGCTAATTAAACGCGAACGCAGTCGCGGGGTGACAGCTAGTATATATATACTAGCTGTCACCCCGCGACTGCGTACATATATATATATATATATATATGTATGCTTTTTAAATTATCTTGAGCTAGACTCTTAACAGTGATTTGTCCAAAACTGGAGTAACACAAGATTTGGTCAACTTCACACACATGATTATGACAAGCAAAAATGAAACAAACACGTGCCTTAAAATTTTCGTCTATCAGATAAGTAGCTTCGATGAAAATTTTACATAAAATAAAAGCTCTGTTATAAAAGCGTTTCCGAAATCTATCGAATTAATTGTCCCCAATATTGCCGGGCAAGAATTGCAGTAACAAGTAACATAATTTAAAAAAAAAACACAAAAAACTGTCTGCAAAATGTTATACTATAAATGTACTAGGAGCCCTCTAATTAATTAAACAAATACATACTTTATTCTTAAAAAACAGATCCTACTAATCCTACTAGTATTATAAACGCAAAAGTTTGTATGAATGGATGGATGGATGGATGGACGTTTGTTACTCTTTCACACCAGAACGGCTGAACAGGTCTGGATGAAATTTGGCACAGAGATATATTATAGTCTGAAATAGCACATAGGATACTTTTTAACAGCGGGTGAAACCGCGGGACGCAGCTAGTAAATCATATTTACTAACTAAAGCATCAGTAATATTTACCATCTAAAAATAAGTTTACTTACTATCACATACACATACACACACACAAACACACACATCAACTATTCACACACAATACAACCCTCCCCGTACACATGCCCACCCTTTCAGCCGAACACAATATCACAATATCACACTCAATGGAAAATAAAAACTTTGTGATAGTGTACGTACCACCCCAGTAATTAATAGTACGAGTAACAAATACGAGTAGGTGGCCCCTGCGATACAGGTATTCATACCTAGTGCAGGGACCACAAGCAACACTAATTTATCTTAGGGTAATTTGAAAATATTTAAGAATAAGTTGTTTGTGTTGGATAATGTACATTTTTGTTAATAAAATTATATGTATTGTATTGTACTTAATTTGCTGTTAAGTGTGAAATACATAATGGAATAATGTTATACAAAGCAAACTTTTTGTCAATGACGAATATGATTATCATTCAGTCTCAAAGTTAAGTCACCTTCAACTTTGTATAAAAATAATCTTTAAACTTTTTACAAGCATTCCTTGTCACTGCCGAATCCATATAAACTTGAGAAATTTTTTCATTTCATTTCAAATCTCGTTAACAATTAAGGCAACCCAACTTTTGACCTAACTTCCCAGTATTGTTTGCAAACCAATCTAAATATCATCCTAACTAATCACTCTAATATTATAAAGGCGAAAGTTTGTTGTGAGTGTGTTAGTGTGTATATTTGTTACTTCTTCACACTCAAACGTGTGGACAGATTTGGATGAAATTTGGTGTGTAAGTAGCTTATACCCAGGATATACTATCACACTTACACCAAGATACACCATATATATACCAGATCACACCAGGATAGGCTATCACACTAATATTATAAAGGCGAAAGTTTGTGAGTGTGTTAGTGTGTATGTTTGTTACTTCTTCACACTCAAACGGGTGGACAGATATTTATGAAATTTGGTGTGTAAGTAGCTTATACCCAGGATTAACACATAGGCTACTTTTAACCGGGTAAAACCGCGGGGCAGCTAGTATTATAAATGTGAAATTGAGTTTGTTTGTCCGTTCCACTTTCACGCTTTATCTACTCAAACGATCATTATGAAATTTTTGATACACGTTTTCAGGGGTACAAAAAACATAGGGTACTTTTTAAAAACATATCGTCACGCCTTTCCCCCGAGGCTGGCAGAGGTTTATTTAGTACATCAACCAAACTTCGCCAGACGATATTCAGTCCCAAATGTGACAGGGGGCGAGCCTGTCACCATACACCGGGCTACAGCTATGAAGCAGTAGACATACAATACGCACATATGTTGTTCACACAATGAACAAATTGGTGCGTGCCGTCGGCTGGGTTCGAACCCGCTCCCTCTTGCTTAAGAGGCGGCCCTTCTCCAACTAGGCTTTCATCGCTTCCATTAAATTTTGGATACACGTTGTCAGGGGTAATACAGAAAAGAACATAAGGTACTGAACATACATAGATAGATACTTGTTATAGCGAAAAATATAACGGTCCAATAGAACCGTGGGTGAAACCGCGAGGTGCAGCTAGTGGTCTATAAACCTAAGCTGTAAAGGCAAACTCTGTGACAAATAATACTTGAATAGCAGGAACTTCATAATTGGCGTTGAACCAATGCTCGGTTATTAGCGACCAGAACAACGGCGTGTAGGGTGAGGTCGGACAAAAGGTAGAATTATAGACTTAAAACACTGTTATTTATGTTAGAATCAAATTTAGCAATGAAACTGGTTTGTACAATACACAATTTCTAGTTTTAGTGTACCTACCAAGTGTAGTAAATTTTTTCCGTAATACTAAGGGAGTATACACACCAAAGTTGGCGAACAGCCGACACTGCCCGCCGACATGAAGTACGGGTCTTGATTCCCCTTAAAACATGGCGCTGACTTAAAGAAAAATAGCCACCAATATCATGATGGGGGCTGTCGGCGATTTTGGTGTATTGACTCGTTTACAAAAAAGCGATAAAAGCCTAGTTGGCGATGGCCCACCTCTCAAGCCAGAAGTAGCAAGTTCGAACCCAGCCGATATAGCACGCACCAATTTGTTCTTTGTGTGCACATATGTGCGTATTGTGTGACATCTGCTAAATGACTGAAACCCGGTGTATGGCGACAGGCTCATCCCCTGTTACATTTGGGACTGAATATCGTCCGACGACATGTGGGTGTTGTGTTACACTTCTGCCAGCCCCTTCGGGGGAAAGGCGTGACGATATGTTATCTTATGATATGTACGTTTAGTATTACGGAAACCTATTCCACCGAAATCACAAACAAGGTGTGCTAGCTACAGAATTGCGAGTAAGTCATCTCATCTGATTTTAATTGCTTGCAAAGCGAGTGGATACACCACTCGCTTTGCAAGCAATTAATTTTTGCGAATAAGTCATGTCAATTCGGACACAAAATTAAAGGACACTGTGTTCGAAACCACATTTTTGAATGACGGAGGCGATGTGCAAAAACCGGCCCATCAATTATTATAAAAAGAGTGAGTAAGAGTAGCTAAGAAAAAAGATTTTTTGTTAGGTTAAAGTAACTGTTTTTCTTTGTTTATTTTAAATAGTTACTCGGGTTTGAATTCTAAAACTATATGACGACGTCATCTCTTAAATAAACAAGCTGATTAACTTTTCCGCGTCGACGTCGAGACGGAAAGTCGTGACCGACCCGCTACACCTCATATTAACATCAAATCCCTTTAAATGCATTCATAATTTAGCTGGCGGGAGATTAAAGAAGGTTGCAAATACACAGTGGTGTAATTTATAGTAAAATCTCACCAACGTTATAATTGCGAAAGTTTGGATGCATGGATGAATGGATGTTGTTACTTAATCACGCCAGAACGGCTGAATGGATCTAGATGACATTTGTCACAAAGATAAACTATAGGTAAGAATAACACTTAGATATTAGGGTACTTTGTAACCGCGGAGCGCAAAAACATAAATCGCTTTTCAATTTAGAGACACTTCATAAATAGCGTTCTTCATCTTAATCTTTCTTTTAATATATATAAATCTCGTGTCACAATGTTTGTCCTCAATGAACTCCTAAACCACTTAACCGATTATAATAAAATTCGCACACCATGTGCAGTTCGATCCAACTTGAGAGATAGGATAGTTTAAATATATATATATATATATAAATAATAAACGCGAACGAAGTCGCGGGGTGACAGCTAGTAATTATGTAAGTCAGAGTTTACCATCAAATTCGGTAGACATTGTAATTATTAAGAGTAAGTCTCTCCAGTAGCCAGTTAGATTATAAAAGTAATGCTGGCAAAAATAAATCAATCAATTAATTTCGGGACATTTTTGCACTCACTGCCATCTGATCTTAAACTAAGCAACTAAAGCTTGCACTATGGCTGCTAGTGACTGATATAATATACATACTAGCTACGCCTGCGGTTTCACTCGTGGTTAAAAGGTATCCTACGTATTATTCCAGAGTATAATCTATGTATGTATATTTTATTCAGATCCGTTCAGATGTTCTGGCGTGATTGAGTAACAAACATCCTTACATAATATTAAGCGTGATTGACATATTACCATTAGTTATTAAAGTACCATAAAATATTTAAGTAGCTTTTTATATAGATCACATAAATGTTCAAAGGAGGGAGTCCAGCCCACGCAACTAAAGCTTGCACTATGGCTGCTAGTGACTGATATAATATACATACTAGCTACGCCTGCGGTTTCACTCGTGGTTAAAAGGTATCCTACGTGCTATTCCAGAGTATAATCTATGTATGTATATTTTATTCAGATCCGTTCAGATGTTCTGGCGTGATTGAGTAACAAACATCCTTACATAATATTAAGCGTGATTGACATATTACCATTAGTTATTAAAGTACCATAAAATATTTAAGTAGCTTTTTATATAGATCACATAAATGTTCAAAGGAGGGAGTCCAGCCCACGCCTCCAAACTCTAAAAGCAGGTTCACTACCAAATGAGCCACGGATGCAGTCAAATCAAAATTTAACTCTAGTCCTAAATAGCTTCGGCGGTCGTAGCCGGAATCAATAAGTTCTAAACTTATAACTGCTCTGAAATTGTATTTTGTCGGCTTTCCTTCTGCGACACAAAATTTATGTAATGCTATGATTGATCTGTGCGCTTAAAGCGTTTTTATTTCTACATTATTATTTTGGTACCTATTTATTTGTGAACCAAATTAAATAATGCGTTTGTAATGTCATCGTCTGTTATATAACGGTGTACGGGTTCGTTTTCTGTCACATTTGGGACTGAATATCGTCTGTTGAAGTTTTTAACACCTCTACTAGCTCCTTCAGGGGAAATAAACGTTTTAAAATCTAAACGTTGTTTCATTTTCTACTTCCGTCTGATAGTCATCCATAATTGTCACGAGACATGGATACGACCCTCATCTTCTGGCTGCACTACTAATCCTCTAAATAGATTCCGACGGACGTGTCTGACGCGTGGAGCGATAAACGAGCTTCTTAATAAAGGTACCTACAGCGAGAGATCATATTTGCATACTATCTTAGCATCAGACTTAAAGGATGCAGAGAAATTACAGTCAATGCACTCTGGAAAACGAGAGAGAAAATTGTTTTAAGCATTCTACCCTACTATACCTACCTACTATACCTACTTCTCTTCTTAGTCGTTAGCTCTCTTGGCTAAAGCACATACTTCATAGTTTATTTAACCTTAATTATTATTATTTTTCTTTAGCACACACCACCGTCCATGTTAAATCATAATGTTTTTATTCCATCCAAAGGTTGTCTGGAAGAGATCGCTCTTAAGCGATAAGACCGCCCATTGCGCCTTTATTTTTGAGTGTTTAGTTTAGATTTATTTGTATTTGGTGTCAATAAAGAGTTTTTGTATTGTATTGTATACTTCACATTTATTTCACATTTTTTATAGATGGTTCTTGTTTCTGGTATACGATACAAAATACTTTGCAGCCAACTTGCTTAATCCAGCCTAGCCATTTTACTAAACGGCGCCGTTCAACTAGCTTCCTGAATGACGTTCAGCCGTAGAGTCTAATACAACATTTAATATACAGGCTGGCTGATGCTCAGGCCAGTCATACAATAGGGTAATTATTTGACAAAAATACTATTTTGAACCAAATTTCAAAACACATTTCGTTTTGAATTAATTATGATAAAAATAAAACCCGAAAATGCGTGAATCGAACAGAAATTCTGATGGACATGATATTTTAATAATTTAAAACCTCTCCTGCCCGACTCCTTTATCAGAGGAAATCTGACTTGGATTAGTCAGGTCAGAAGGCTAAGGCGGAGTGAAGGGAAGCGGAGCTTCCGCCTTAAGGTCGTAGCACACATACCAACTCGGAAAGGGATTGTCACTATAATATCAACTCGAGCCGTTCAGTATAATTTGCAGCGCACACTAATCGGAATCGTAACGTAATCGCCTTATTTTGTAAGTAAGGCGATACGGAGACGATCTCTTTCCTACTCGACCTTAGCCTTCGTGTTTTTTTTTTACAAAAGACTAAGCATGCGTTTGACCACTGACTCGCCTGATGTTGTAATTCAAAGTCAAAATGTTTTTTATTCAATTGAGTATCAAAGATACACTTCTAAGTTTTATAATAGACTCTACCGCCTTGTTCGGAAAAAGAGCCACTCAGAAGAACAGGCAAGAAACAGAGGAGAAAAAATTTGCCATAGTATGCGTATCTAAGCAAAGTGAAATAAATAGCTAATTTCCCGTAGCAAATTTTCTATCAAGGTCAAATACATCAATCAAGCGTATAATAAGGATATTACATCTAATTAAGCAACCTTCGTTCGTATCGTCTATTCATCAAGGGATCAGTATCATAACCTATTAATAACTCCATAACTTATTTACTCTGCGAAATACTTGATAATACTCGACCTCTATAATCTGAGACGAAGTAAGACTTCCCAGACTTGTGGGGTAAACATCTCCCATATTTTCTTTGGATAAAAATCAACCAGTTTTATAGGCAAATCCTGTTTTGTAATGCCTAAAAAATTTTTATGAAGTGGTTAATAAAATACTAAAGCAACACATTTAATATTGGGTTTAAAAAAACAGTTTTAAAGACATAACCTGTTTTTACAGACATAACCTGGTTTTTAGATGTTTAAAAAGTGAACATTAATAAAATAGGTACTAAAATTTCCGTTTCAATAATACAGTTAAAAACATTATTTTTATTTTTGTGCTTTCTTTGATTGCCAAATTCTTCTTAGCTTGATGCTGACTCAAACTATTTATTTTTGTTTTATCAATTTTTAGTCCTTTGATTTCCTTTGTTTGTAGACAGCTTATCTAAACTGGATCGTACTGGATTCATCAGACAACCAATCGAGAAACCCATATTCTGGGAAGACTTAACTTAATATTTGTCGATAAACGTTATTAACTGCAAAATGTAAATCTAGACTCGTCGCTCGACCAACTTTAAGTCCATTTTATCAAGAGATTTGATTATGTATGTTATGTCTGCATTGAAGTGAAGTTAGTCATTTGATTTGACAGCGAGATTGGTGAATAGAGAGCTCATACTAAGCTGGTTAGAAAACTTGTTTATGCGAGGGAGAGGGTGGGAATCAGCTACCAAAGGACGTAACTTGTTTACACTACTTATGGTATTAAATCGGTGCGCTACATAATGTTTGCTTTGAGTTACTCTGGCTGCTTTGCGATTTGTTCCACTTGTTTGTTTTATTGATGTTAGTTTGCGATTCTGCACTTGGTTTCTTTTTTACCCGACTGAGCAAGAAGGAGGGTTATGTTTTTCGAGTGTAAGTATATATGTATGTATAAATGTATGTATGTATGAAGTTTATATTTTTTCCGTAACAAAAATGTGTAATTACATATCGCCACGCCTTTCCCCCGAGGGGGCTGGCAGAGGTGTAATAGAACACCCACACTTCACCGGACGATATTCAGTCCCAAATGTGACAGGGGGCGAGCCTGTCGCCATACACCGGGCTCCAGTCATTAGCAGATGACAAACAATACGCATATTTATGTTGTTCACACAATGAACAAATTGGTGCGTGCCGTCGGCTGGGTTCGAACCCGCTCCCTCTGGCTTGAGAGGCAGGCCTTTTCCAACTAGGCTGTCATCGCTTATTGTATTTCCTTAATATAAATGTATGAAGTTTCTTTGGCACGCCCTATAGCCTAAACAACTTGATGGGTTTTGACATGTGAGGTGTGATTTGGCTCGTCATGATATTCAACCATTTTAATTATATACGCAGTGTCAGACTACATCTTGCAGTCGGTTTTTTTGTTTATCTTTTAATAATGTTACTTGATGTTTATAAAGATTAGTATTTTGATCAAGACCATCGTACAGTACTATTCTTAATATTTTCAAATTATCGTGTATCGTCTATTAATTTAAGGTTAGACCCAGCTCATGTTGATTAGTAGCTACAAAGAACAAACATATTAAAAATACCCGATAGGGTAAATCTATATTAGTCCCCCCAGGTCTTTCGACCTACATTATAGCAACTCAGCTATGGGTGTCGCGTGAACTGAAACCGACTTTATTCAGTTACTTCTATCTCAAAAGTATCTTCCTCATGTAAATACAGTAGATCTACGTATAATAATAGTTAGTAATAAGCTATCATATTGCCAGAACGAACTCTATTAGACAAGGAAATATTGATACTATCCATCTACGAGTATGTTAGATCAATTAATATACGAGTACCTACTACATAATTATAATCTACTCACGCGTGATATCCATTTTGTTTCATTCCATTTATTGGCAAATATGTGCCTATTGATTAGAGCATGTAATCTTATTTAAGATTGTTCTTGTATAGTTAGGTTATAAGAAAGTAAGTATAGGTTATTATAGGTAGGTAGGTACGTTTCTCACTTCGTTGAAAGCTTCAACTTTTTCACGAACAGCTTTGGATTGTTTTTGATAAGTCCTCTTTCAAATAATTATCCCATTCCATTTCGGATTCCTCGGCGAGCCCAAATTCTTAAAGTGATTCGAACTTTAATAAAAGTTCCGTCTTGTTTCAAAGTTTTTAACTGAGTTAATTTGAAGGCACTTTTTTCTCTAAAATATTCTTTAAAGAAACGCAATAAAGTCCAAAATAGGATGTTTGCAGGTTCCCCGTTCAAGTATCGTCTAGGCCTAAGTATTTCTTATGATCACAAATATTCTTGATTTATTAGATTAGTATAAAGAGTTCGCTCTAGAAATTAATTGTTTTGTGCTAAACTCTACCTTACCTTCTTACCGTAAGTAAGATTTTCCCTTAACAGCATTAGTCAAGCAACTTCTGACGTAGTTCGTAGTTTCTTAGCTAGTTTCGCTTTATTAAGGGTAAGTAGTGAGATAATATTTTACTACAATATTGCAGGAGCATCTTCAATTAGAACAAATTAAAAGTACTTAAACACTAGCCCATCTTTCTTTACTAAATAAAAAAGATTATTTTCACTAGAAAAATAACTGTAAATCACTCACCTTGGAGTTTCGGATGAGCGTTTTATTTTGGACCTACTAAAAATAAAGCCGGGCCAGAGCTTAATTTATGTAGGTTATTCTCTCTGCTTCACACTTTCATGAAAATACATTCGATGAAATATGCATGTGTCACTGTTACTTCGTAATAGAGTTCGCTCGTTTTCAAAATAAACCTGACCTGCCTCGAATGCTTAAATCGATCTCTTGACAAAGAAGTGTTTCGATGAGGACCGAAATATGGTACTTTTTATCCAGCAAAGATGCATAGCAACAACAAAATAAATAGTAAAATACCAGCGCAAAGCCAAAACAATAATCCGGTTTTTATTAAAACGTAATCAATAAAACAAATATTGGTACCTAAATTGTTTATTTCCTCCGAATTGAAGAATACAGCCCAATTTCGAGTTCTCTGTCGTTAATATTTATTAAGAGCATAGCTATTACAAAGAGTTCAAGGCACTCTACAGGGTATTCATGAATAGTTTATTAACAATCGCATTCAATCTATTTGCGGCTTCCTTTGAGTTCGCAAGCAGTATCGGTAAAGTCAGTGAACCAGTTACTGTAGGTCGCATAACTTGTACCTAAAATTTTATTGTTAGTTTCGGTATATATATTTTATGCCTATGGAAACCTATAATACCAGAAGCATCACAGATACGTTGCCGACCTTTAAAGACTCTATTGACAGCCCTTTTGAAGAACCCCATATTTGTAGTTACTCGGAAATACTGCAGGGTTCGGATTCGATTTCGAAACCGGCTTTAGAGAGGCCTCAACTTCAGACACTAATTTATTCCTACTTTTTTGAACTACGCTAGAGGGGTGTTTGCACGACCGGTATACTGTGCATCACCCATACTATCATCCGCATAACAATGCATATTGCTCGAAAGCATATATATCATTGTTGTGAAGAAGGAAGAGTGTTGGCGATACCACAGAACCCTGCGGGACGCCAGCGTTGATAAACATACTGTCAGAGCAGGAACCGTCGACAACGACCTTAATACTCCGATCAGATAGGAAGCTGGCAACCCAAGTGCATAACCCCTCGGAAAGCCCGTGCTTGGAGATAATTGCCCTGAGCCAGCCAGACCCGATTGAAGGCCTTGGCTATGTCCAGGCTAACTGCAAGCACCTTCCCTCTACTCTCAACAGCTTCAGCCCAGCGGTTAGTGAGATAAGCAAAAAGATCACCAGCTGATCGGCCGTGACGAAAACCATATTGACAATCACTGATGAGCTGGTGTTCTTCAAAGTATCCAAGGAGCTGGACGTTTACCACCCATTTCATCCGACCGAACGCCTTTTTTAGGTATCGGGTGGACAAAGGCAGTCGTCATCCGGATGAATACGAGAGCAGAAAAAGACGCGTTAAGACTGAAGTCGACGCAGGAGCACAGGATTTTAGAACGATAGTCACATCAGGCTCCCTCGACTTACGCACATCAAGGGACATGACATGAGTTCTTTCCGTACATTACAGTACGGAAAGTCTTTCCGTACTCAGAATTCCGTACTTTCTGAGTGAAACGTACTTCAGGCATGGAACTCACACAATGCAGAATTATAGGTGGTATGGCGTCCCCATCGTCAAGAGTCGAGTTCAAGGCACATAGAGTACCAAGAATATTTACTTTCTCCTTTGCGCTATGGGCTTGTGTCATCCGGCTATCGCAGGGCTGGTAGAGAAGATTGACAAAAGTTGTCTTCGGCAACCTTTGAAAATGACCAAAAAGCTCGACTTCTTGTTGGAAATTTAGCAAGTTATTCGTCAATTCTGCTTATATGAGTGCCTTGGCATCGGCAGTAGTCTTTTTGCTGGACCTGGAGGCAGCACTAAGTTTTTTCTTCAAGACGGAGGTATTCGAGTTTTGACTGGTGAGTGCATCGGACCATGACTTAAACGCGGTTTAAAAGCATTCCATTTCCTGAGGTACGACATCAGCAACGAAATCAGCACAAGTGTTAACATCATCAGAAGAAAAACAAATCTGCCTCCTGGGGTGGGACGCTGACTGATTGTGCCAAACATTGCGCTTACCGGAACAGAACCAGCGCGATCAAAAAGTGGCCCTGAGGTATGGATGAGACAATAATCAGAACGACCAAGTGGCGCTTCGATCGATACCTGGTAGTGGTCAGGGTATGAGGTCATGAAAAGATCCAGCAAAGAAGGGTCATGGCTCTCAACGTTGGGGATTCTGGTAACTCCAGTGACAAGTTAAGACAGGCCGTGAACCAAGGCAAAATCAGATGCAGTACAACCCTTGTAATTAGTGGTTTTTGAGCCAAGCCACTGAGAATGGTGAATATTGTAGTCACCAAGAACCACCTACTCAATGGCAGTGTGCTGCTCTCATACTTTTTTAGCTGACAAAGTATTAGAGCAGCACTAAAGCACGTAGTTAGAGCTCCTCTAACTACGTGCTCAAACAACTGAGTTGTCTCCGCGTCCCCTCTATGAGACCTGTAGAGGCCCATTCTGGTTCTGGTTCTACCCCCATAGTCCGTACGCACCCATAAAGTAGACAGGTCACATTCTTCAAGGCCACTGAGACGGCGACTACAAACATCTTCTCGGACATACACGCATACTTCGGCACGACTCATAAAAGTATGTTCGAGTTTGTTCCCAGGGTACAACAGGTAGGACGTCTCGGCAGAGCTGAATATTTGAGTCTCCGTCAAGAAGAGCAAGACTGGTGTCTTAGATTCAAGGTGATGATGAACCTCATTCAAATTGGCAGGAATACCCCGAATGTTACAAAATTCCACTGGAATTAGAGGCCGAGGCTATTTGAGTTGAAGACGTATAGAATGCAAAGCTCTCTATCAAGCGATAATGTGCAAATGTGCATGTTGGGCCACCGAGTACAGTGCAGCTTCCCGGGGCGGAGTGTCAAAGTAATCCCCGGGTTCGGGGATCACTGTCCTGCTGCCTGTCACTCATAACTAACTAAGGATCGGCTAAAGGTTTTTATTGCCCTTTTATTTAAAAGAAGACGATGAGTGAAGAAAGCTAGACCAAATACTGATAACTCTATAGTTATTAGAGTAAAAATTGCACTTTTATGATTTAACTTTTTATGACATTCCCACTTGTCTATTTATTCTTAATTAATAATATTTTAGCAACATTCCTAATAAATCCTTGCAATTTTTAATTTGCTCTATCTAATAAATAATACAGTCCAAAGCTTAAAAACCCCTTTGGAATTCAAATATTTTTCATAGCTCTAAAATCTTTTGAAGTCTCTAGTTTAATAAAAAAAAACTAAAGGGATATAACCCATTTGATTGCGCATGCCAAATTTCATCACAACCTAATAAACAGTTCCCTAAAAATTCGACAAGCACCTGTAGGTGGAAATTTCAGAATTACGAGCGATCCTTAAAAATGCGTCACTGTCTAAAAGTATACGGTACGTTCAGGTAGTATAATTGGCTCTTCTACCTATTTACTAACTACTAATATAGAAGTAAACGTATTTCTCAGGTTCATCTAGAAAATATAAATAGGTAGGTTGCGGTCGTTTTAGCGATGCTTTTAGCATTAGTGAGAATATTTTTTTGTTTTTCCAGCCGCAGATACGCAATTTGTTCATTGTGTGAACATAGTTGAAATGAAATGTCCCAAAATGCGACAGACTCGCCTGTCACATTTGGTACTGAATATCGTCCGGCGAAGTGTGGGTGTTTTAGTATACCTGTGCTGGCCTCTCCGAGCGATAGGCGTGACGTGATATACTATTTATTTTATAAAATTTACCTATTTTTATTATAAAAAATAAATACATACATAATTACGAAAGTAAACCATTATTTAAAATAAAATATACCAGGGCATGTTTATAAGGTAAAGTACGCAACTTAAACAACTTCGAAATAAATTACTTTAGTTTCAGTTTTTATAGACCAACACGATTTAAAAGTTAAACACTTTAAACAACTACTAGAGCAAGTTACTTCAAAAGAAACTTTTAATTCGACCTCGGTGACCCATGATATTGCAACCAAGTTGGCACGAGGGGAGGGACGGCGCCAATATTTCTCGCCATGCAGTACAAACCCGTACTTCTTTGTAAGAACACCTCGCAAAACTTTGTAGCAAGTAAACTCCGCCAAGTGAGCAAGTCTGCCGGTAGTCGCCGCCGCCGCCGCCCGCTCCGCTCGCTCGCTCCGAAACCTTCCCCCCGCGCCTCGATCGACAACGATCCGCCTCCGACAAACAAACGGACAAGTTTTAATGTTTTGCTCACAAAGTGTATGATTAAACGCGGAGAGCGGCTGAGAGAGTCGGCCGTAAGTTATTGATTTTCCCCGCCGAACCCCTGCCTGCTACGCGGCTCGCAGTGCGGTCTCGCAGCGCTACGCTGACATAACTCTTGTGAATACTTTTTAAACGATCGAAAGAAGACTTTTTGAGTACAAAGGTGACTGGTTTTTACTTTTTATGGTTTATGGTGAAGTTTTGAGTCCAAATTTGGACGTGATCAAGTTTTTGGAAAAAGTTGAGATGTGAAAAGTTAGGGGTGGCTGCGCGACCGTACTGCGAGCGGAGCGAGTCGCGCACCCTACAACTTCACGTCGCTCTCCGTACCGAAGTTAACGCAAAGTTCCGCCATTTTGGAACATGCTCACAACCCACTTGTTTTATAAAGAAACTTTTTATTAATTCCTGTGGGCCGCGGAGTGTCAGTAAGATGTTTTGAGGTTATGCTGAGAGACGAATTACGTTTTTGTGACTGGAAAGTGGATTTAGTGTATTAATGTGACTGTGGAAGTGTTCAAAACGAATGTTTATGTCGAATTCAAATATTGTTTTGAAGTGAAACTCGAGCGTAATACCTGGGATGCTCTTGTGATTTGTGTTTACTTCTTGGAACAGGGAAGAGGACGCTCCGTATACTTTTCGACCTTGTATGGACGGAATAATACGCTAAACCAGCAGGTGAGCCGATAAAAACTTAGTTTCTATACTTTTTTCATAGTGTAAAAAGTTGTGTTGATAAAAAGTTTTGACCAAAAGTGTTACGAGGTTTCCCAACTACCACTAACTTGAAAAAGAGATGTTTCCTTGGCACATTCGTGATTTTGCAGACGCAAAATTTTGTCAGAACAAAGAATGAATCGTTCCATTTATATGAAGCTTATTTGAGAGTATAAGCTTTTCATAGAACTAAATCATTTCGATGTGAATAATAACATAGACTTAATACGTGTGTTATTTCATTGTATTCAACGAAATTCGATACTGCTGTAAACATTTTCGTTTCTCTGAAATGTTTATTTTGAATTCTGCTTTTATGTAAGTACTTACTCATAATTTATCTGTTGTAAGTGTAGTTCAAAAATAAAGTAGAATTAATCAAATACTAATGTTACGCATACTGCATCGATTGCATTTATCTAAGCATTATATTAAATGAAATACTACCTACTAACTAACTAATACCTATATACATAAAATGCCCATCCAAAATGCCATTTAATTATCTCCTTTACATAAGTCATTGTTACAATTATTGATTATGAATAACCGTCTCTATGTAAGTTCCAACTTCGTTAATTATACCAAGTTTAGCTCGTTAAAACTTAAAGTTACTGTTAAATCACGAAGATGGAAGTTCAGACGTTCCATAATAGTCCCGAAATGAACGTCTTTGTTTCCCACGGACTGAGTTAAAATCAATGAAAGTACTCCTACTTAGTTATAGTATAAGTACTTCTTCTAATAATAAGGATATTGCTTGTCGTAAACACGACTACGAAGTTACAAAAATGATACATTTTTCTGAGAAAAATATTTGGGCTTAGTTCAAGGTAAACATTTATTTAGCGAAGTTCTATCAAACTATCTCATCAATAAAGTAAAAAGCCCACGATATTGGGTCGTTTTATTGAGGACGCTATTACAAAGTCATTTCAGAGACCGGTCCCAGTCTCAGTCCATTGTAGAAGGAAAATCTTTCTACAGTCACGGCTCTCGATGGGATAACGCAAACTTACCGCAGTCCCGAAACGTCCCAACACTAATCCCGCTTCCGAACAACAATTGACCTAAAAGCAAACATCTGAAGGCGCAATCTCGCACGGCAGCCAAGAAAGCTATGAAACTTTGTTAAATAACTTTTCAGATAACTTGAACTTGGCGTATTTGCGCAAAGTTGTAAGCGGAATTCCACCGCGGGCTAATTCAATCTGTACCCGCTTGTAATAAACGTTGTTTTCGCGTAATGCCAATTGCGGAGTTAGTTTAGTTAGTCAAGTCGAAAGTTCTGGACTTCACGAAGCAAAACGCGAACTTTTGTAGAACATTTCAGTGTAGTTAGTACAATGTTATAATGGAAATAAGCACTTCAAAATGGCGTCGTCTGCAGCTGCTCGGTATAGGTGTGTTTGTATCGATTCCCGGATGTTTTGTTTGATGAATGTAATAACATTTTGACAATCGGATTAATGAGATTTCTCTTATTTTTGTTGGCGTTGCACGATTTTCCGGGAACGTTTCATCAATACCCTTCCTTTGGGGAAAATGATCTTGTTTGAGTGAATGATGCGTTATGATATTACGTAGTTTTTATCAGTTTTTTTTTTTTTGTTGTGCAAATCTTTTTTTTACCTGGGTTTGACTAGCACAAGATCAAGGCAGATGGTACACGATGAGAGAGACTTACATAGCAGTGGGATAAGGAAACTATGGACGATGATAAAGATATAATTTTACTCCTCTCTTAAAATATTCAAAGCGATGATAGCCTAGTCGGAGAAGGCCCGCCTCTCAAGCCAGAGAGGGGTTCGGACCCAGCCGAAGGCACGCACCAATTTGTTCATTGTGTGAACATATGTGCTTACTATCTTTCATCTGCTACATGATTGGAGCCCGGTGTATGGTGACAGGCTCACCCCCTGCCGCATTTGGGATTGAATATCGTCCGGCGAAGTGTTGTGTTTTTCACCTCTGCCAGCCCTCTCGGGGGAAAGGCGTGACTTTATGTTTTTAAAATATTCAACCTCATCGCTTCAATAAATTAACTTGAATGCTTCAGAACTATTTACATTATACTGATAAAAATGAATTGCCATACAGTCTTTCCTCAATTCATCACAAAGAAGGTCGAACAGTCCAACTGTATTCTTATTTGACTGGGCTTCCACAACGATCTACTTTCGTATTCAAGAACCTACTGTTTATAATGCAACCTATCACGCAAAAGACCTACTTAAGTAGGTCCCTACTATAAACATACACTGACTAAATTATACGAATGCAGAGAGAACACAATTCTCGAAAACTGAAAGCCCAGTAACAGCGTAGCGATTTAATTGTGTAGTAAGCACAAATTAAATTTTTACCTAACCTACTGTTTATAATGCAACCTATCACGCAAAAGACCTACTTAAGTAGGTCCCTACTATAAACATACACTGACTAAATTATACGAATGCAGAGAGAACACAATTCTCGAAAACTGAAAGCCCAGTAACAGCGTAGCGATTTAATTGTGTAGTAAGCACAATTTAAATTTTTTAATTGTGTACATTCAAGCATATACAGAATTTACTACTAGCTCCTGAATTAAACCCTAATAACCTACTACACGTTAAACGTCGCAAGTCTTCTGTCTAGAATCGCAGCAAAACATATCTTAACATCCAGAAGTTTAAGTGGATTTTCATCTGACGTAGAGCTAAGTTAAAACTTTCCAGTTCAAATCTGTACATCTTGCTCCGTTTCTTTTTATTTGCTTTGAACAATAAATGGGTTTCAGCTAAACAACTGTCTTATATACGTGACTTTGCGATGTCATGCGAATGTAAACAGGTCGAAGTCGATTTTTATTGGATAATTCATGAGTTTCTCATAAATTTACGAATGATGTTGAGGTCAAAGAACGACGGAAACCTGAGGATAGAGTAATAAAATTGAAGGTACTACTGGAATGTGAAATTTTAAACTGCTATTTATTAGCTACTTAGTAACTCAATTTAATTAGTGAAACAAGTTTAGTATACCTACTTAGTTTAACTTGACAAGGGTGAGATAGTTGAGTAGTTCGATAGTTGATACTTTCTAACTTCAACCACCGAATCATGATTTTGTTATTTGCTAGTGTTACCAAATTAAATTGGACCTAATATCTCACACGCTTAAATCCAATTTACTGTGTCGCTGGAAAACTTAGCAGTCTGTAGCTGGATGTTGAGAGATTGTTCTAAAATTTGTTTTGCGCTCTTGTGAATAAAGTTTACTTTGGCTCGACCTTAAAAGCACTTCAACATAGACCAAGTACATAGTCTATTAGTGTGTTTAATGAATATAAATGAAGGTAAATATTACTCTTACCTTTCTCCGTATAAATTCAATTATTTATGATCAAACTGATACAGTAGATTTTCGTAAAAAAATTGTGAATAATGAAGGGACGAAAGGAAATCTTGTTATATTTATGAGGCTTACAAGTAGGACATTAAAGAAAATGTTTAATTAAGTGTTTTGAGATATTTCTATGTTGCTTCTGTAAAATAATTTCTAAATATTTTTAACTAGCTGCGCCCCGCGGTTTTACTTGCTGCAAAAAAACCTATGTCCTTATCTATACGCCAAACCACCTGTATGCAATATTTCATGATGATCGGTTGAGCAGTTAAGGCGTGAAAGCGTAACAAACAAACTCACTTCTAACTAATTCAATGTTATTCTGTATCAATATCATCATTACAAAAAAAATATTAAAATATAATGAGGTAAATAATATGCTATCATGTAACTCTTAAATATATTATACTCGTAGCTTAGTAGCCACGAACACAAATACAGCCAATTGGACGCTACATGATACCACCTACTCATAAAAAAATAATCATCTCTTGTAGATGTTACCATGTCAATAAGCATGAGCTTAGCGCTGTGCCATTAAGTAATACAGATATTAAAGTAAATATTACACTATTATGTAACTCTTAAATATATTATACTCGCAACTTAGTAGCCGCGAACACAAATACAGCCAATTGGACGTTACATGATACCACCTACTCATAAACAAATAATCATCTCTTGTAGACGTTACTATGTCAATAAGCATGAGCTTAGCGCGGTGCCATGGAGTAATACAGATAATAATTAGGTAATGTAGTAAATTAAACAGAAAATAAGGTAAATAATTTATTATACTATGATGTATCTCTTAAATCGTAGCTTAGTAGCCACGAACACAAATACAGCCAATTGGACGCTTCATAATACTACTCATAAATCAATAATCATCTCTTGTAGATGTTACGATGTCAATAAGCTTGAACTCAGCGCTGTGCCATTGAGTAATACAATGACATAGTTTTTGACACTGTTTTGGCTATGTTCTAATACTTTTTGTACTTTTATCTTACTAGCTGTTACCCGCGACTTTGTTCACGTTTGTTCAGAAAATAGTATCCAAAAACCTTCCTCGTGGAATACTGTAACTAATTGTCAAATTTCATCAAGATCGGTTCAGCCGTTTAGACAGACAGAGTTACTTTCGATTTTACAATAATTAGTAAGCAGCATGGATTTGGATTATTATTTACTTGTTTAATTGAGCCAGGCTATATTTTGATAAAGCAGAATCCTACTAATATTATAAACGCGAAAGTTTGTAAGAATGGATGGATGGATGTTTGTTACTCTTTCACGCCAGAACGGCTGAACAGATCTGAATGAAATTTGGCACAGATATAGATTATAGTTTAGAATAGCACATACGATACTTTATAACTGCGGGTGAAACCGCGGGGCGCAGCTAGTTTACAATATGTCGTTACTTAACTCATATTAAACAATTTAAAAACGCTACATGTCCAACGACAAACTTCAAATTTTGAAGTTTGACGTTGGACATTCTACTGTACAAGACACCTTAATTTAATTGATCTAATTCTAATTCTATTCTAAATGTATTCTATTCTAATTGTCTAAATCCAAGCTGATGTGTGAATTGACCTTTTTTCATATGCAAAAGCACTAGTCAAAATAACTTTGTTAACTTTACTAATGAAAAGTGATTGCTCTGCCGAGTCTACAAATAACTCCATTTTCGCAGTTCAATAGTGGCACATCCAGCTTTTATTACATCCGCGCTACAAAGGTCCAACATAAAATTTGAAATTGAACTTTAAAGTCGTAGGAATAAAGTTCAAGATGCTTTAAAATGAAGTACGTGAATTCAAGTCAGGCAGTTACGAATCAAATACAGATGTTGATAGAATTCCCTGTGAGAGCTTTCAACAGATTCTTTGTATAAGCTTTAAAGCTCAATTATTATTAGAGTGGAAATAAAATACATTTATAGAAGAGCTTTACGTTGTTTCCTCAAAATTTCTGTACTGGGCCTTGAAGGTGATTATCAAACAATAAGTATTTTATTGAATAGAAAGTGTGAAAACTGCGCAATAGAGAACAAGAATCAGAAGGGACTGAATTATGAGATGTATTGTACCGACCCCACCTGAGTGGGAAAGGGTAGGAAGATGATGATGATGATCTAATTTACTGAATTGATTTAAGTCATAGTTTGGATTAAGTAATAACTGAAACAAAACCTACTAAGTGTAAACCAACATTTTGTTTAGTTTGCTGACAAATGAAAATTAATCTGATCATCATGCATCATCATTGGTGTAGTAATTGACTGATTTGTACAATTTTCAACTTTCCTTATGACAAAGTTTTAATGGAATAAAAAACAACTTTCTGCTATTGATCATAGAGTTGAATTTAGCAAATTTTGGTAACCGATACGTACTCGTAGAACACTACTACACTGCAACACATTCCAACCTATATATATAATATATAGTTAAATATATAGTCTCGAATTAGTTACACAGTCTTTTGTCTTTTTCGGTCGAGTTCAAAAGTTTTTAAGAAAGAAAAAGACAAAGCACTGTATAACTACTCCGAGGCTTTAGACTTTTTTTGCTTAGGGGTTAAATTATACCTACATATTAGGTACCTTAAAATTACGCTAACTAAAACTTCCTCGTTGCGCTGCTTCTGTTTCTAAGAACGCACAAACTACGAATAGCACAAGGATCTTAAAAACGCACTGGTATCCCCTTACACGTAACTTGAGGCAACACCCCAAAAAATGCTAGGAACATCATGCCAAGCCTCCCCCCTCCTCTATCTTTCAATTCATACACATCTTCAGCTTGTAATCATCCACAGCTGAACATACGCCTCTTTTATTTCACGCCACTTTCACGGTTCTGTGCCACCTGTCAATAATTGCCAATTGTATGTATTAACACTTTTTATCGCCTATTTTTCCCAGGATGTCACGCAAGTCCCGGCAAGGGTACAGCATCAGGCACCTGCTCCAGCTGCCGAATGCTCGCAGCCCACCCTCCGCTCCGCACCCGCCCGCCCCCGGCAACAAGGTGAGTACAATATACAATTGCCATTTATTCCAAATTATTTGGGTTTTACACAATTGGATGGGTAAATTCACAAAACATAACATATCGTCTCTCTCTCATCTTCCACTTTTGTCCAGTATTGTCCCGAGGTCAGCTGAATATCGTCTTCCGAATGGGATGAAACTAACTCAACCTCATTTTAGTATAATGTCTATAACGTCCTGCACGTCTATTATCCGCTATCTTTGTGTACACTGAACAGTAATTGTCTATTAATGTATTTTAGAAATAAAAGTTTTGGTACAAAAAATCTCTAGCAGCCGTTGATGAAGAGCTCGCTGATGGCATCCAGGTTAGTGTGTTACACTCGGGCCGTCCTAGAAGCATTGCGCCAGATGCAATAACATTGTACGGAGTAGAATGAAAAGAGTAATTTGACAACTTTTTGCTTTTCTAATTTAACGCAAAAGTGTTGATGCTAGTTATGTTTTTAATCGCCCTTTTACAATGTTATTGCAGCTGTCAAAACATTTTTAGCACAGCTTGGGTATATATATAGACACTATTAATAAGTGTGACGCGAGTACCCCAGGATGACTAGGTCATAAGATACAGCATCAAGAAAACAGCTGTTGAAAGCAGACAGACCGCACCGCGCCCTACCTCCCACGGTATTCAAGGTCAGTGAACTTTTGTAAAACGTACCTAAATACTTAAATTTCAATAAAATAAAACAAAATTCTGTTGTGAACAGTCCAGTAAGTAATTTATGAAAATTTTCCTGTTTACAACACTGCGTAAATAAGTGTCCTTCATTGTATTTTCATAAAATTTAAGATTGTACCATTACCTACTAGTAATCAGTGGCGCCTCACTCGGTGAACTTTGTAAACTTTTCTGCGATATTGTATCTGTTTTTCTTCTCAATTTCTTGCAAAATGAAACCTTTTCGCTGAAATTTCTAAGCTACAAACATTTGAACCAAACTTAATTTAAGTATTCTAGAAAGTTACACTTTGGCGGTAATTGGTACAAAAATATAGGTTCTTATATTTTCACCTAAGGAGGATGTTTGGTAACGATGGAACTACTATACCCTCCATTTTCGTAACTGTTGCCTACGTTCTCCGTAGAGAGGCGCTACGAGAGTGCGTAGCAAGTTAACTGTAGCAACAAAGAGTTCACGCTACGGCGTAAAGATGGCGCTGATTTGAAATTGTATAATGTTGGGTACTTAGTACAACGATATCCATTATAAATTATTCTAGAGTACACTTGGTTTATTGTTTTGTTAGAGCTGAAAACTGTGGTTACTAAACTGATTTTTTATTAACCTACGACATTATTATTCTAGGGCTTCAAATTGATTTAGAAAAACAGTTTTTTTTTTGTATTAACATACTTACATCACAGGAATAACATGATTTGTAATTAACTCACTAAAGTACTCCAAATCTAAGAAAGTAGGCAGAACCTATCTTGATAAATTTTTGCAAGAAAGAAAAATGGATTACACTTAGAATACACACTGTACAGTATTTTTTCATCGATGCCTAAGCAATACCTATGATTTCATATTTTTTGAGTAATGAATGGGCCCACGTTATCGTCATCGTCTTTCTCGAACTTGTTGTAAATTACTTATTCCGGTCTTGTTTATGCATCGGTTGACGTCACTGCGTGCCACCCACGTGACCTTTTCTATTTCGGAGTATATTATTATACCATGGCTAAACCTAACCTCACTAGAGCACCGGTGGACACCGGTGTATAGCGACAAGCTTGCCCCCTGTCACATTTGGGACTGAATATCGTCCTGCGAAGTAAGGATGTTGTGTTACAGCCCCCTCGGGGGAAAGACGTGACGATATGTGACGATATATGTGGCTAAACCTAATTTAATAAAGTTAACTACAATGCTTGTATTTAACTTAAAACAATTGTTATCTCAAGTAGGTACCCTTGAAATAATTCCATCTAAACCAATCGAACGCTAGCTAACGGGTAAACAGAATTCCTTATCCAAAACAAACCCATTTAGTTCTCGTTAGTTAGCCAGCTCCCTCTATCGAATTCCAAGGGAACTGTTCTATAGGCTTTTAGGGTCTACAGCTCGCTGTCCCTTTCATTATAATGGAAAAGTCAGTGAGAGTGAAAAGGGTAGAATATGTCATTGACCAGTGGGAATGCTCCTGTATTTATTTACAAAGCAAATAAACTATTTATTTATTGGACGGTCGCTTTGATCGACGAATGACTTTGTAGGATTGTCGTTTTGTGAAAGGATGGTGAGATAATAGTGTGGATACGCTTTAATAAAAGAATATTACTTTTTTTCGTCATTCAAACATCTGCTCGGCGGAAAATAGCACCTGAGATTCCTACTTATAAGGCAATCGCAATATCATCTAAGCCAGAAGAGTTGACGTTTATCTTTGTCCTCTTAAGTTATCACCAGAAACAGATAATGATTTTTCATTTTGAAAATCTATCAAAATTTATCAACTATAATTTTATTATTTTTTAAATTTAACAAAAATATAACCTCCTCAATACTTTTATTTGACTGCCACGGTGGCTCAGTTGGTAGTGAACCTAACTTCTTAGCTTGGGGGCGTGGGTTCGATTCCGACCTTAAAAGGGATTATTTATGATGTGATGAACATTTGTATTTGTTCTGTGACTGGGTGTTAATACCCATTGTACGTGTTTAAAAATATACAAGTATGTATATCAGTGTCTGGCAGCCATAGTTTCAAGCTTTGCTTAGTTTGGGGTCAGGCATACCATGTGTAAAACAATCCTAAATTTATTTCTTAATAATGTATTGGGTAATGGATAATGGGTAATGGGTGTTTTAGGCGTATCCACACATGCCTGCACATCAGTCAAAGGGTTTCTTTTCACGGGCCGGTTACGGCAAAGGTTGTGTCGCCCCCCGTGTCCGGCCCTCGCCTCGTTTGTCTCGAGACTTATTCTTGTAAGAATTAATGCCTTTTTGAGGATATTTCTCTGTGGAAGATTGATGGGATTCGTTTGTTATTCTAAGGTGTTTGGTTTGGGTGACATAAACATTAAACACCTTGATTTAGTTTTACCAAAAATGAAACAAACGATTAAATTTAAACCGCTTGTTTTTGACAGCTCTTCAATAAGTTAAGTCAACAGTAGACAGTTAGATAAAAAATAACCCAATTGAAGTTCGGTGAACATAGGCCTAAGATGTCACATCTAATTAAACCTCTAACATCTAGACTTTTCAGGATGATGTTTCACATTCTGATTAATTCAATTTCTGATTTAATTTCAGTGTGAAAATGACAAAGCTTTTGTGTATTTCAATCAAAATAGGAAAACTAATGGGCATATCTTTCTTTCGTACTTTTTATTCTTACAAATAAATCCAAGAGCAATATCCAATGGCAACCCAAAAACAGTACATAAATGTATATTTACGTATAATAAATCCTAAGCTCAGGGGTTATTTTTGTGCAGTAAATTCCCGTTAATCTGGCGAGTGTTAAGTGATTAAGCACTCAGCGGGCGGCCGAGCGGTCTCTTAAACGCCGATTTGTTTAATGGCTGTAAATACTTCGTATTTTTAGGCAGCTCTAGTATCGATATTCTTTCTAAAATAGTCAGAAACCATCGATTACAATATCGTATTAAAAACTACTACTGTTTTGACTGTTAAGAGGCCCGCGACGCTCTGAAATTTCCATACAAACGCGCTTCTCAAATTTCTTGAAAACCATTTGTCAGACGATGAAATTTAGCATGTACAATTAAATTAACAATATCTCCGCCCCTATGTTCTTGGTTTAAAAAAAAAAACGTTCTCAAGCGAAAATAGAGCTATGAAAAATATTCGCATTTGTTAGGGGTCACTTTTGACTGATTTATTCAACAGATAGACAAAACAAATCAAAAATCCCTTAACATAGGGAGGCTGTATATATCATTAGCTTTTAAATGAATCCATAAAACAAGGGACATTCTTAGTTACTCGTATTTAAGAATGATTAGAGAAGTGCAAAAGTCATTAAAAAAAATCCACTTCTGTAGATAACTTTAAAGGCTCGTCAGTATCTTTACGGCTCGTCATCTTCTTCTAGACAAATGGCTTTGGAAAACCTTACGCCAATACGAAGTTAGTCTAAAGTGGTCGCCGGACTCTTAAAACGATGGTTTTAATATGGATAGTAATGTTTCTAGCTCACCAAATTGATTACTCAGTATTAAGTTTGCGAACTTATTGGTGTGATAAGTATGACTTAAACTAAAATTAGTTTTTTTTTTCACGTTAAACTACCATACGGTATATTAGTATATGTTCCTAAATGGGCATTTGATTCTATCGATAAATCCAATAAGTCGTTCCTTCAATTTATCCCAGCCCTACTGGGCAAACATAAAACCGTTGACAGCAATATTTCTTTTAACGCTGTCCATGCCAGCTTTCTCACCTCTTACCTTCCTGTAATTTACTGCTGAACCAGCAATGGCATAGGTCAGGTTGAAATTTCTGAATATTTATAGTCATTTTTATTTTCATTTATTTTCTGTGAATATAACTTTTTTTATTTGTGGATTATATTAATTTATATCTACAAAAATAAAAACCGCCTGAGTATGACAATATACTTTCGTACATCCCATTACTTACGCCATTTAAGTTTCTGAGATGTAGCCAAAACCCGTTCTCCGGATTCTTCGTCCGTGTCGTTGCCCGGTTTTCGATTAGTAAGATATGACCGTATTGGTTGAGGACCACCTCAACCAATACGGTCATATCTCATATATATATCGCCACCAGGCGGTGTTATGTCTCGAACTCACTTTTCTTTCAGTACCGTTAGTATGTATGCTCAGCCGCCGCCTTCTGATACCGGTGAACATCTCCTAATTAAAGTCTTCCTGCATCACACTAAACTTTTGCTTGGAGTTTACTATCCACCTTCTCGTGATGTTAATTATTTTTCTTCTTTCGAAAGTCTTTTAGAAAATTTTAATTCATTTATGTTACTCGTACCACCTACCTTTTTCGTATTTCTATTAGTTTCTGTCCATCCAAAGGTTACCTGGAAGGAATCGTTTTATTCGATAAGGTTCACCTTGCACTGTCGAATAAATATATATATATTTATTTGACACTACTACACGACGACTTATTTGACGTACTGGACACTACAGTGATAGCACTGTTTTTGTTAATTATTGTCACCGTCTTTGTAGGATCTTGTGTGTCAAAATAAATGTATCTTTCTTTCTTTCTTTCTATATACTCGTACATTTTTAATGTTCATTGTAGTATTTGGTGTGCAATAAAGTTAAATGGTTTTGTAATTTCAAAACTTATTATTTATTTCACGTAATAAATAAACACATATCACTAAAATAATGTTGCTAAAAATTATATTAATGTATTTTATGGAAAAAGCGTTTCTTTTGTCTCTAATTGAACTATCCCTAATATATGTAAGTTTTGTTTATGTCAATTTAATTGAATGAAATGAAAATGGAAATGGATAGAATTGTCAAGATAGAATAGTTCCATTAATGTACCAAATCCAAAAGAATTTAGTTCAAAAAAATGGTCTGCTAGCAAATCTCTCTGTTACTCTAGATATTTTTTATTCACGGCTGAGAAGACATGACTAAACTAATATTTCAAATGAAATGATCTATACCTAACCTGCCTGATATTCATGTTCTCAACCCTTAGTTTCAACAAAGTTGCATGCGACTTTTGTCTCGCGGCACGTGACCTACCGCCGCAGAGCTCCTAACGAGTTTTTGAAAGGAACCCGACACCCATCTTAAAGGGATTTGCACTTTGGAACTAAATTGTCTGCTTGAAATGGATATGACCACTGTGAATGGAATGAACAGTATCTGGTAGGTTCATTTATGATATACCTACGGCTCCGCAGTATTTACCCACGGTCAAAAAGGATGACTATGTGTTAATCCAGGATAAAAACTTCCTCCATACCAAATTTTATAACCATTCGTCCCTCTGTTTCAGCGCAAAGAAACAAACACACAAACTTTCGCCTTTATAACTGCTACTATTATACTGCGCCCCACAGTTTTAACCGTGGTTAAAAAGGTAAAGGTACGTGTAAATATAATCTAACTTTGTGCCAAATTTCATTTACACCCTTCAGTCGTTCTTGCGTGATTGAGCAACAAACATCCATCCATCAAATTTTCGCATTTATAATATAATAGTGTGAACTAGGATAAGTAGGGAAATAGCTTTATAAAGTACACACAAAATAAAGTCCACAAAGTTAATAGATTTCACAAAATCACTTCTAGTTAAACGATAAGTAAGTTCACGTTTCTGTAAAGACAACCTAAACTACTGTTATTAAACTGAAAAAAAAATCGGGACAATTAATTTGACACGCGGTTGCCTGACCCCAAACTAAGCAAAGCTTGTACTATGGCTGCCAGATACTGATATACATACTTAGATTTTTTTAAATACATACTTAAACAGATATTAACACCCAGACATAGAACAAACACAAATGTTCATCACATAAATGTTTTCCCAAGGTGGTGGTGGCTTCAAATGCTACAGCTATTTAGACCTACGTATCAATTACAATCGAAAAGTTTAGAGAAATTGGCAATAGCCTGAGGAAGTCGCGTGCCTCGCAAGCTTTACTGGCGTTTAGCCTCGGCAAGTGGCCGCGCGGGAACCGTAGAGCGCATTCGATGGCGCGATCGTGAAGTATTGCGATGGTAACGCGAACGAATTGATTCTTGAGAAATATTTGTCGATTTAACTGTTGAATACAATTTGTTAGGTAAATTGAGCTGTTGGACCAGCGTTGTATTTTAAATGTAACCTATTTGAACGTACGACTAACAATCTATAAATTAGACTTTTTTATTTCAACATTCGAACTGGTTCATAGATTTTAAAAATGTAAATATCACAGTCAACTATAGCTGAATCAGCCGTTTCATTAACAGCCTTGTCTTTTTACTAAACGGAGCCATTTAACTGCCTTCCTGATACTAATATTTGAAACGCGAAAGTTTCTAAGAATGGATGGATGGATGTTTGTTACTCTTTCACGCCAGAACGGCTGAACAGATCTGGATGAAATTTGGCACAGAGATAGATTGTAGTCTAGAATAGCACATGGGATACTTTTTAACCGCGGGTGAAACCGCGGGGTGCAGCTTGTACTCTATATAAATCGACACATATACCTACAGCCAAATCAAATTTGACCATCTTTATCGGGCCGTTTTGACACGAAGTAAAAAAATTACATATCTATCATTTTTAAAATATGCACCGTAGAGATATCATATGCTCTGAAATATTTAATTGCCTTATTATGATCTTTAGATAGCGTAGTGCTTATTTTAACTCATTAAATAGTTTTCAGTTTCTAACGCATCTAATAATCCATGCTCCAGAATAATGTCCAACAAAACTTGGCAGGTAATCTCCCCACGTCATCACAGCAATATCAACGCAGGCCAGCGCCGGCTTACCCGCACGCACACATAAAACAACAAACCAGGAACAATACATGCATTATTAGTCAAGTCAACCGTCTTCGAGGATCCGGCGAGATCCTGCGATGATCCTTCCATTAAGTATTCATCTCGCGACATTAGTGGCTGCCGTTATTAAAACCACCTGTAAATCCCACACTCTAAGACTTGTCGACGCTCCACACGTAGGGAGGGGGTCGGGCGTCCCTTCCGCCTCGTGACTTTTGTCTCGAATCTCGGCGCACGTCTTGGACATCGGGGACACGTCTTACGGAATTAATAATAAGCCAAGCCGGGTGCGGTTTGGGCCGCAATGTGCCGAAATTTCTAACCCTCATTACGAGTCCTCTGCACTCACCGCGCGCCGCCAACTTTAGACGTTCGCGCTCGCGTTCCTTGTTGTTTATCGGTGTTGCCAGCGTCTGGTGGCTTCTACCGGGTTTTAATAGTCGAATTAAGAATGTTCTAAACGTTCGTGGCGGCGTTGTTACAGAGGTTGTGGTAATTTATTTTACTTTGTCACTAACAATCCGGAGAGATTGTGGTTAGAATACTTATTTACTGGTAGAGTAGGTAGCACTTTCTGATAAGCAGCAATTAGGGAAAATTATTTTTCAAATTTGAACGAATATCTAGTGTAATTCCGCTTTAACGTCGCATTAAGTACATCAAGGAATATGAATTTTCTATTCTATTCTTAATTTAGATTTTTTTTTAAATTATTTAATGAATATTACTAGAAAACTTCATACAAATTGATATTTGAATCTAATTTAAACGTTACACAATTTGATATTTCAACTAACGAATTTAACAGACCTAATTTAATGAAATCTACTAAACAACTTTATACAATTTGATATATGAAGCTAATTCAATCAACTAAAATTATTTTTGTCTGAAACTTAAATTGGCAAGAGAGTTTCATGTATACTACAAGCTATATTTTCGCTAAGTACAGTTGTTAGGGACCTCCTAGACCGGCCATATTTTTACTGCAATACTGGCCTGGCAATACTGGCCCAGCAAAATTTTGAGTGTGGCCCGGCCATAGAGCCATAAATTTTTAGCATGGCTGCTGATGGCCGGGCTTCAGTCGGCAATATTGCTATTATAGCTGGGTCCATATTGCTGTAAAAATATAGCTCGTCTAGGAGCGCTTTACGTGACTCTAAATAATCTGTACAATCTCTATTCTAAAAAAAAACTAAAACAACTGACTTATAAATTTGAACCTTATTTTGAATGTCATTCAATTGCTAAGTTAGCGACTGTCAAACAGTTGTAAACAAGGCAAGGGTTCCGCGAACATCGGCTTGTCACAGGCCCCGAGGCTATCATAGTTGAGGGAATAACACTCATAATGCCACTAAACGTCAACTGAAACCACTTGTTGTGTTGATGTCATATTTACATTGAAATGAGTGCTCATAAGTTTATTATCAAGATTTATTGCGCGTTTATTTGTAAAACTCATTACATTGAGGCCACCCATCCAAAACCTTGACAAAAGCTTGAATTTTGCAATGATAATCAGCATTCAACATCGCACAACTGTGCGGTAAAACGATTTCCGTTCAAAAAGATTCATACAAATTAAAATGTCGTTACTCATACCCGTCGGAGCAAACCCGACTTTTAGCACAAATTACCTTCCAAGATCCACTTTCAAATCGCATTAGTCTAACCCTTTACATACACGTAGGTAGACAAAATGTAAACATTCGAAAGGAAAATTTTCCGGCGTGCATGTGAAAAGGGCCATTTAAACGAAGACGTGCCCGGTTTGTGAGGAAATTCATAATAATTTCACGAGGAGGGAGAAATCATTTTCTAAAATCAAAAGTTCGTTTCAAATTTCAATTACTTATTCGTTCGATGCGTGTGCCCTTACTCTGGGTCCCGTAGGAAATGAAACAACACTTAAACGTGATTTACGGTAGAAAATGTATTATAATATGAATGAGACATTGTTTTCTTAGCTTGAATTTAGACGTTTGTATGCACGTGTTCACGTCTTGATCTATTGCAGAGGTGGGATGGAATTTTAAATAATTTAAATGTATTTTGTAATGTTTTCTGTAAATAGTTTAAATTGTTAAGCAATAACTGGTAACTGGTGTTTCATTTTTCCTGCAGCAAATTAGTAGCTGCAAAGTTTAAAAGCAGAGTTTCTGAAATCCGTTGTACCTAAATACTTAATTAGCCGAAAACCGAGCCTTGCAAAATTTACCTTCCACAAATTATTAAGTTTAAGGAAGAATCATAATTAGCGAAATCTCGTATAATAAAGCACCTACGGCCTCGCAGGCGGCTGCATAACAAATTTCCTTACAAAATGTTTGTCCGAACAAAAACGGAACACGAAAGTTGGGCGTTACCGCCGTCCTGCCGTGAATTTATATCGTTCCAGAACAAGAAAACAAAAGTGGAGTCGCGCCAAAGGTACATTATCTTAACAAAGTACAGCAATTAGGTACACGTTCCACATCTGACTCTAATAATTTAAATATGATAAAACAAAGTAAGACGCTGAGTCGAAGAATAAGGCGCCCCCAGTTTAACTTATTTATAAATTCTTGCCAAGACGCTGCGGAGACTAGGGGTAACCCTTTCCCCTTTTAATGCAATAAAGGGGCACTCATATAAGTATCACCGCTTTACGTGCACCGTGATAAAGGCTAATCCGGCTGCTCGTGTGTGCACTGATCTTTATTTATTAGATTTTCTCGTCATTTGGATGTCTGGTTTTAGCAGGCTGGTAGTAGGTAGTTAGTTGGCAGGTTGTTTCCTAGTTGTGGCTCTTTTCGGTATGTTAGTATAAACGGCTGATATCGAATAATTATTAGCACTAGTATAAATTCAAGATTAAAAAACCCCCGACACCGATTTTCATCAATACCGATTGCCATCGAATAACTAAGAACACTCCCGACTAATTCACAAAAAAAAAAAAAATCATAATTGTATCTTCCGTTCGGGAGCTACGATGCCACACAGACACAGACACGTCAAACTTATAACACCTCGTCGTTTTTGCGTTTAGGGCAAACATATCAGATTGAAAGTAATAGGTTAACGATGTGATTACTGCCAGTCTTTATAAAATGGTCCAAAAAATTTCTTTTTTTTTTACCGTGATTTAACTTTCTTCGTACCAGCTAACATCACAATAACGTAGATCATATTTCTTCTCCAAAATATTAGATCAGCTCGTCAAGCATGATTCTAGGTATGTTACTGGCATTAATAGAAGCCGGATCAGACAAGGCTTTGTTCTATAGTTCTCGCAACTCGAACAAAAACCGTCGAGAAGAGATCAATAGGCCACAATCCACGAAGCGTGAGCCAAGCTGGGGGCGTACTCAAAGCTATAAAATTACAGATCAAAACTCTATCGACCCCGTGGCCTTTATTCAAAGTCAGCCGAGCGCACTATCAAAGAAAGTCTTCTTAGAGAGTTAGCGTCTTAGGGACGGCAAGTTTCTTGGCAAGGGTTGGAGATGCGGGCAAGGGTGTAAGGGTACGTTTTTGAATGTAAATAGTGGTAGGGTCTCGTATGAATTAAATTTAAGTAATTAATGGCCTAAGACGTCCGACAGACTCCCTTTGCGATTTAGATAGCATCGGCTGTTTAGGATGATTGCGATTATTAGAGACTGGCATTGAGGTTAAGACGTACTCGTATAATAATGTTGTTAACTACATGTAACTCTAAGAACTTTGTAGGTTGTAAAATTGAAAAATAAATTAGTAATTTATATGTTTTAACCCAACTGCAAAAAGGAATGTTTTTCGAGTGTATGTGAGAATGTATGTATGTATGTATGTTTGAGGTTTCATTTGAATATTCTTTCTAGTAGAAGTTACATCGTACAATATTTTGCAGCCGGGTTTTTTGTTTATTTTTTATTAATGTTACTTGTAAAATTACTCTCCATCTTCCCGATATTCCGAATTTTTATACTTATAGGTACTATAAAAGTATACAAATTATGTTATTCAAAAATATTAATGCGTTATTTGTTTGCTAAATTTGTATCTGTGGCTAATTAGAACACATAGTTGGAAACTAATCATGATTCAAGAACAAGGTTTGTACATTTTTCTCATAACTAATCTAGCACTAGTATCACATTAACCCGTCGACAGCGGCGGGTCCCTTTCGGGTCATTTATTAATTATTACCCGCATGTAGAGTCAGGGGAAGAAGTCAACAGCTGAAGAAAGGGTAGCCATATTTTAAGATGTCGCCTTCATCTGGCCACCAAGGAATGTAGGCGGCTAAATAATTTATAGCCGTAAAATAATGTGTGTAACATGTGGGCCTAAGTTTACAGCAATCTGTTAATGTATGTTTGTTGTGTATTTGCGAATGTTTTACGTTGAGTAAAGTAAAGCATGTATAAATGTAAAGCATTATAATGAAAGAAAGTGTTATACCGAGCAACTCAGCAGAAAGTTTTTTGGTAGATAACGAAAAATGCCAATGCCAAGTAATTTTTGCAGCTTTACATATCTAATTTTCAACAACAGACAGTCAACAACGCGAAAAAAAATTGAGAATAGACTCTTCACTAATAAAGTAGTTTTATCATAATAGAAGGTAAGTAAACGATAATTTTCGTGAGGATATTTTCCTACAGTTATTTTAGATAGCGCACAAGACTCAAGCCGTTCGGATTACGATAAGACTGAAGTAAGCTTTAAGCAAGCCGATACTCAGAGTTGCTTAGACAACGACCGACGAGTAGGTACGTCACGTAACATGATCAAAGCATTGCGAGCCTGTAATCGACAGCTAAACTTTAACTGCGGAAACTTCCTCACTGGAAGAACCTTTCGAGAAGTATTTTACGTTTTAAGTAAAATAAACGTGTAAAATACAGTACAAAGGGCTTTATCTGGGCTTTTGCGGTAGATTCAGGCTAGCTTTGATAATTAGCCAACTATCTGCATCCCGCGGTTTTACCCGCGGAACCATTATTTTTTTCGGGACGAAAGGTACCATATTTTGTCCTTTTCTGTGCCCCTGACAACATGTACTCAAAATTTCAATATGTTCAGTTTGACTTTGACTTTGACTATGATGTTTAAATGCAAATTATTCATGTCAGTCAAGTCTCTTCTATAAGTATAAAAGTTAACTACTTACATGTCCATATATACAGGGTAGCATACTATTCACTTCCAACGATTTACTTCATTGGCCGTCAGTCAGCATCAGTGACGCGAAACGGCATTTGTCCCGTGTTAAATATTCAAAGAACAAGACGGGTCGACTCTCTCGGGTCGAAAAGACCCAGAAGTCGAAGGTACTCAGGGTAGCCGGGGTAGTGAGGGGTAGTCGGAGGTAGTCAAGGGTAGCCGGGTAGCCCGCGAGCGCTCATGCGTCCGTAATTTCCGATTTGTCGACCTTTAAAGGGTTGATTAGCATCTGAGTTGTCACATCGCGTCGACCTTTGTTGCTGACGGCTGGTTTCGAGTCGGCTTCTATTAGTTTCTATTTGTGGTTGTTCGGATGTAAAATTGAATGATTAGGCCTATGGCCTATACTTGCAAGTTAAAATTGTACATCGGACTACAAATAAATTGATGATCAGGCCTCCTTGACGTTTTCGATAATAAAGAACCAGACTAGAGATGGTTGGGAGCACGGATGTGGTTTACAAACCTTAATTTGGTTTTAAAGGTCAGGTTGCAAGGAAATAAATAAACTACCTAGTTACTTACACTCTACGATATTAGATGTTGATTCACTACAACCGCGTCGTTTTAAAACACATCTCAACTGTACCCGACGTAGCATCCATCTAACTTACAATACAAGTTATAAAGAAAAACACGAAAAAAAAGAAAAGAAATGAAAAAAAAAAACTCATTTCTGCGCTCATCTTTTCCATGATTCTCACAGTAAATCTTAGTAAAAAAAGATAACGATGCTTCTAGAAATATCAAGAAAACTATTTGTCATAGAATAACATAAGAACTGTCATTGTCTCCTCACGCTTGACCTTCGTTTTCCGAGCCATCGCGTCAGGGCCCCGGGCTTCCGGAGCATTACCTCGGTGACGACACATGTAATCCTATACGGCTTGCGCAAAAAAAAAACTATACACAATTACAGTAGCAAAAACTCAAACAGAAATCTCTTATGGTGGAAATTCCGCCAAAACGCACTGAGCGTTTCAATCAACTTTTCTTGTAAGAACTGCAGAGGTGTGGAACTCGTTGCCTGCGTCTGTCTTTCCACCTAAATACAATGCGGGGGTGTTTAAGAGTAAAGTGAATAGGTATCTCCTAGGCAAGCGTGTTACACCTTTGATCACGTCGACGCTTCCCATCAGGCGAGTCAGTGGTCAAACGAATGCCTAGTTTGTTGTTAAAAAAATCCTCCCCCTTACTAAACGTTGTATAGCTTCGAAATAGTTATAAAGTGTTTTGTGATTTCTTATCTTTTAAATTTTTAACCCCCGACGCGAAAACGATGGGGTGCTTTAAGTATGACGTGTCTCTATATGTCTTTCGGTGATCAAATAAAACTGGAAAACTTAAAAGCCTCTTCCATACTTTCTTAGGTTTGGACAGATAAAGTAAACTTCAGATAAATATGCTTACGAATATCCGATCACTACTTATGCCATCGGTAAGAATATAGGTAGTCCTCTACTAAAATATTTTGTGTTAAAGACTTTTTGACATAAAAACTTAGACTACGATAATTCGTTGTTAAACTGTTGTTACGAAAATTTAATTTCAAAGAAAAAATGTGACGCTGTTTGATCAAGCTAGTAATTATTTTATTTCATGTGTGAATTGGTGAAATTATGATTTGGTTCACTTAGGTAAAATTAAGATATCAAACATTAACAGACATTACAGGACATGCTCGTACTTATATTAGTCTGTTATTTTTCTGACAAAATCGGAATTGCTTAGTGAGTATTCAGATCGTGTTTAAAGAAAAACTAAACAAAATTCTCAAAAAAGTTTTTAAGTCAGTGATAGGTTCACTCATATTCATTCTAAGGTCAGTTTTGACATTGTGACATTGTTTGCTTATTTTGTAGTAAGCTTAACAACTGTTTCTCAAGTATACTGCGCTACATCTACGACTCTATTACAATAGGAGCAGCTCATGAATTTGTCATTTATCATCGCAAGCACCTTATGATCATAAGCATTGTCAACGTTTTTCTCTGGATTTTATTACTTGCAAAGTGTCTAAGATGTTTTTGTTTTTATGTGTAAGGGACATGCAGTTGAAAGTCATTGTTTACTTACGTTGGTTTTACTTATCAAAATATTGAATGTACGTAACTACTGGACTAAGTATTTAGGCATGTGTGGGTTAAAAGGTGCCTTTTAAATATTAGAGGCACTTTGTGTATGGGTGTGTGTGTGTGTGTGTGTGTGTGTGTGTGTGTCTTATTTATCTTGTGTGTGTAAGTCACTTGAAAGCTGCTGATAGCTTAATGAGTAGATTTCTGGTTTCAATTTAGGACAAAAAAGCGAACGATTAAGCGAACACTTAGATGTGTCATTTGAAATAGCGTAACAGCTAACCACAAGCGATTATTATACCACAAGTGACATTACAAATACCACTCGCGGTCACTCGGCAGTAGACATGGCAGACGACGTCTGTCCTCCTAGACAGGTCGCATTCCTGGAAAAAAAAACAATAATTTATAATTTTGAAAATTTGCTAAAAACTGACTCGGCAAAAACAATTTGTAAAATTATCGAACTCGCTCACAAAATTTCAAGTGATTCGACCTAATTACCTCAGTAGACAGAGATCCGGACACGAATCCAGAAAGAATTCGGACATACGAAAGCATTTTGTCGAAGCTGAAGCATAGACGCTTCGCTCACTAACGCTCGCTCGGTCGATCATGCATAAAAAAAATTAACTTAACTACGTTGAACTACGTTTTCTGAAAGAATGTAGTGTATTGCACAGTCTGTCTCTTACAATATCTCATGTCTCACTCATGTCTGGGTGTTAATTTCTATTTAAGTATGAATTTAAAAATATCTAAGTATGTATATCAGTGTCTGGCAGCCATAGTACAAGCTTTGCTTAGTTTGCGGTCAGGCGACCGTGTGTGGAAATGTAAAAAAAAAAGACTTCTTCAGAGTACCTATATGAAAGGCGATAGCTACATGTCGTAGACTTTGCTACGAAAAACCGTAGAACTTGTTACAGTTACATAAATCGCAGATGTACAGTAGATATGAAATTGTAACTTCGATTTTAGAAAAAAAAAAAATGAAAATAACACTTGGAGTAGTTTTCCTATGGTGGTTTTGTTTGTCCGGAGGCGGCTCGTTAAGGCGCTGCTGCGGCGACGTATCGGCTGTCACATTACCGCCGCGCTGCTGTTATTATGAAACTTTTTGAAGGGTCCCCGGTCGACGGAGAGACGCCGACCCGAATGCGGTGTGATGGACGCTGACTTACTATGGATAAGACTTCTGAATTTTTAGCCACGACCTAAAAATTCAAAAGTCTTATCCAAAGTCATCCAGCATCATAGTCATATTATCCAGCGTCAGCTGGGCTATTTTAACTGACCTTCAAAAGGAGGAGGTTCTCAATTCGACTGTATTTTTTTTTGTGTGTATATTACGCTAATACTGCGCCAATTTTGAATCGATTTTAATGATTCTTTTTTTTTTGGTAGGTCGTACTTTAGAGGTGGTCCCATATAAATTTTAAAATTTTATCAAAATTGGTCAAGCAGTTTTTAAAATACCAACAAAAGTCTAAAAATTGTTTATATTGATGACGAATTATAGGATGGGAAGTCGGTTTTTTAAACTTTGCTTAATATATTTATATTTCACCTAACAATTCTTGTAGACATCTCATTATCATCATCATCATCTATCTCTCAAGACAGTTTGCAACTCAATTTGCGAATTGTTTGGTTTTTTCGGTCGACGAGTCTGCGACAATGCAGTGTTGTCTAAAAACTTAATTTTAAACAGGAGCGATGTAAGAATTCACGCTGTGTATGACAAAACACGTGGCACGTGGTGTGTTTGCTTGTGTAGATTTATGTGACAGTGGAATTTGAGCCAAACTTTGTTTTGCTACATGATTTAAACTTTTGTACGAGTATTTGTTTTTGTACAAACATACATAGCTGTAAAATCTGTGTACAGCATATCATTAAAATGCAGTGAAGCTTAAAAACTAAACAAAAATATTTTTTTCACTCTATACCTCCTTACGAAAAATTTGTCCTGGTGTAATAAAAAAATGTATAGTTTTTTGTATACAGCCAATACAAAAAACTATACACGCACAGTCTTCATTGAATAAAAGTTTCAAATAGTCTTTCTCTTATGGTTTATGAAACGGGAATTACTCACGTACGATTTAGTCGATTATTCTGATTATAGTTTCAACCGCATTCGGCGGTCTTCATCGAGGCGATGAAGCCTTTCTCTTTCTAAAAAAAAGGTGTTTAAAAGCCCACTCCACACTATTCGACCCACCAACCGCACAGTCTCCGAGTCGCATATGGTAATTCCTTATTCCAATAGGAAATAGAGGCGGTCAGCAGCAATAATCCATCACTGGCGTCCGCTATTTGTTCCTCGGACTGACCCGGCCGTGTTTTATGTCATTTTACGTATTCCTCACAGGTTTTGATAAATATTTGTTTCGTTGTTCGGACATGTACAAGAATTGAATATCCGGACGGGTTTGTGATTGGCATGGGTTCGGAATGCTAAACTCAGTTTTAGTGTATTTGTTTTTGTAGCTGTCTTTTGACTTTGATAAACGTTTTACTTACGTGTTATTGAATATGCTTCAGAAAAAAGAGAGAAACAGTCTGCGGTATCAAGTAGTAGTAGATCTACGAGCCTCATTTCGCATACATTTTTTCTTTACGTATTATTCTTTATTGTGATGAGAATTACAAGTCAAAATAACTGTCGATTGATTGAATTGATTGAACTAGCACACTGACACACTGTATTTTCCTTTTTTAACTTATGAAAACTTCTACTAACTTTGGGACTTTTTCTTCAACATTTTTCACTTCCCTGGTTGCCTGGAAGAGATTGCTTTTAGTGATAAGGCTGCCAGTTGAACACTATTTAAAAAGTTTTTAAATATTTTTTCTCTTGTTGTTTTGTTATTTGATAGATAGATAGAAAAATTCTTTATTGTTCAGACCACAGATAACAAAACAACAACATAAAAATAATGATAAAACTTATTAAATTGTGTAACAACTGGCGGCCTTATCACTAAAAGCGATCTCTTCCAGGCAACCTTAGGATGGAGAGGATACGACAAATGAGTATGGGACAGGGTGTGCAAAAATAACTAAAATAAACATAAGATTGATACAAAGAAACAACAAAACATCGAGTATTGTACCTATATACCTACATAAACTATTTACATAAAACTTACGTAAAAGTACATCATAGTAATATAATACATTCTAGTACTTAAAATAACTAATATTTGTGGTGTGAACATTAAAGAGTTTATCTACCTATCTATCTATCTTCGTACTCGGTTCCTTTATTTTATTTTAGTGATATAAAGTCGCAATTGTCACAAAGGATAGATTTAAATAATACTAGCTGCGCCCTGCGGTTTCAAAAGTATCGTTTGTGCTATTCTATACTATAATCTAACTCTGTACCAAATTTCATCCAGATCTCTTCAGCCGTTCTGGTGTGAAAGAGTAAAAAACATCCATCTATCCATCCATTCTTACAAACTTTCGCGTTTATAATATTAAGTAGGATACCTACCTACCTATATATAGGATAAATACCTACTACCTAGATATAGGATATATACTACTTTTGTGACATTGAAGGGGCAGAGATTGATTGATTTTAAAATTTCTTTATTAACAAACACATATAAAGGAAAAATTTTGTACACTCAGCGTTAGAGACTAAGACACAAGTAAACAAATTAGAAGTTATTTTGTAGGCTAGGACCGCCTTTTAAAACTTAATAGCTAAACTTAAATGTTATGTTATACGACAGTTCTTATTAAATCATAAATGTGGGTAGTTAGCAAAAACAACATGAACAAAGATTACACACTACTATGGCTGTTTCGTATGTTATGACATTACAAGATAGGTATTTTATACCACTGCACGGATATCATCAGGGACCTTATGATTAAAATTTAGATTGCACATTAACAATTTAGTGAAGGGGCAGAACATGTACCTAGACAGCAACATTTTTACTAAAGATTACGTACACAACAATTAAAGAAAATTTAAATTCACTACACATATTTGCTTACCATGACATAACTTAAGGCGCAAATATATTGTAAAAACTGCGTCACTAGTCTCTGGAGTGCCGTCGTCATTACACACGCAGAGGCGACCAAGGATCGCATGCATACGAAATCTACCTAATCAGTTATGCATAATGTGGAGACCCCAAAGGTGGGCAAAATATTGCAGCGGGTTGACGCAAAATATATACAGCATGCTTTATAATGAAGGAAGGTGATATTAAAGTTGTAGTGTTTAAAACTTACTTCACAAAGGATTAATAATTATTAAGGATTAAAGGGTAAATAAAGAAATGATTAATTCGGTTGTATTTTTTGAATAGGTATTGTTCTGTATTAGTTGGCATTAAACAGTTTGTCAGCGAGTATTAGTAAATTATCCTTTTTTTATCTTTAGTAATAAAGTTGTACCTAGTTACTAACTAATAATAGCATTGAGCTTGCAACACTAGTACATGACAGGAGCATTCCTAATACATTGTAATAAATTATTATGAGTGTGACTTTATAACAATAAACTTTTCTATTCTATTCTATTCTAACAATTTACCACCTTCTATTTAAATACATTCCACAGCCAACAAAATAAATTATTTCTTCAAATGAAAATGATAAAATCTTTCAATTGTCTCTATTCATAACACCCTGTATAACGGCCCTGACGCCCCGCATGTGTCTACGTCACCACGCGTCACTCTGATGGATTTCGCCCTCTGATTCTATTACTGTTTTTTATTCTTTGGTCGCCACTGAGGCTGCAAATATTGACGGTCTATGAATATGAATGTGTAAATAGTACATAAAAACATTGGCTTTTTGTACAGATTCGCTAACTTTTCGAAGAACAAGTATCGTTATTAATAGAAAAGCAAATCACCCGAAAATGAAACCTGTGTCCCTCCGGATAAGACAACAAATCTAACGAGACATTGCCATAAAAAACGCGTCGACATGTAAACCTCCTCCGTTTCGTGGGTTAAAAATCGGTCAAACCGATTAGGCTGTAGAGCGAGACATACATATACAACCGTTCTTAAATCATTACCCATCTTTGTCAGCCAATAAAAATATTCTTTATTAAAATCGTGGCTATACGTAATAGTCTAATTGAAAATAAAAAAAAAACGCGCCTTATTTCAATAATTTTATGCATGACTCTTTTCACCTCGTGACAAATCGGGACCATTTTATCCTAAGGAGAGATAAAAAATTTAAAAGCGCCGATAATCTCACGTCTACGGCACGCCATCTGGCGGCTGACAAATGAACGCTATTACTTACATAGTCTTACGGCAGCTTGGGAATGTGTCAATGGGTGGAAAAAACGAGAATTTTACCCCTTGAGGTGAAAAGATACTCGTGTTTACATCTTTTTTTATTATGATAGAACTAGAGAGATGAATATTAATTAGAAATTAAAAAATGACAATATTATGTATGTAAAAAATGTGGAACCTAACAACGCCTGAAATACACTGCTTTTTCAGATTTCACTCTGAAAGTTTAGTAGACATTCGACAAGTTTGAAACTTGTCTTTTTAAATTAGTAGCTTCGGCTCGTGATAAAAAAGACAAAAATCTAATAGAAAAGTACGTAGGAATTTCAGCAAAAAAAGACGGTTGTTAATTAAAAGAAGCACCCAGCTTCAGCCATCTCCCAATCTGTACACCATTAAATAAACTGTCGCAGGCTGGCACCGGCCGTCGATGTAACACTTTTAACTAAGCGCCCTCCAGATCGGTTTCCAATTAACATCGGCTCACTTCGCTCTCATTATATTTTTAATTTGGGGGAGGAATCCTAAATTAAACCGGGCGACGTCAAAGGACAAGCTCGACTGTCATTAGAGCTAAATAATTAAAGAATTTGGCCGTCTTCGCAGTCGTTAGAGGCGTTAAGAGACCGCTTTGCTTAACTTCGTAATTCTGATTTAGGTACCTACGCGCTGTCGAACCTTAAAGTTCCTTTAATATCGTCGAGTGAACGTGATATTTCAAACGCTAGGTGTTTAATTTAAAGTATTTGAGAAATAGTAAGTAATTAAGATTTAGTTATAAACAAAAAATAGTTTAATTTTAGTAAAAAAAGTTTTAGGATTGACGCAGGGCCGTGCCCGGAGCAGATGTGCTGAAGAGCCTCCACTTAAGCAGCAATTAATCTGCAAAGGCTGAGATGATGATTATAGTTAATCAAAAATACCAGTGAAGTTACTGGGATTTTATGAAAAGACTAGCTGCGCCCCGCGGTTTCACCCGCAGTCCCACAGGAACCGTTTATTTTTCCGGAATAAAAAGTACCATATATGTCCTTTTCTGTACCCCAGACAACATGTATGCAAAAGTTCAAGACGATTGGTTGAGTAGTTAAGACGGGAAAGCGTTACAAACAAACAAACACACAAACTCACTTTCGCATTTATAATATTAGTTAGGATTATATCTGATTTTGGATATCACAGCATAAATAAAAGGTTTATTATCTTCACCAAAACCTTCTAAGATACCTTGGAAACTTCATGAATGTAAATTTCAATTTCGTCTAGACGCGTGAACTAAGCGCGTTTACATGCAAACAAGATTCATTAGTGCACTATAAAACTACTTACTGAGTGCATGCCCTTGATAATTGGAGATAGGAGGAAGTTTTCGCTACTGATTAGTACTTCTACTCCGATGGATCGTGTAAACTAAGTAACTAGTGTAACTATTGAAATTTATTTGTTGAGTAATTTAAAAGCTAACAAGATAAGCTAAGTATTGTATATAGTACAAGTTGCGCCCCGCGGTTTCACCCGCGGTTAAAAAGTATCCTATGTGCTATTCTAGACTATAATCTATATCTGTGCCAAATTTTATCCAGATCTGTTCAGCCGTTTTGGCGTGCAAGAGTAATAAACATCCATCCATCCATTCTCACAAACTTTCGCGTTTTTAATATTAGTAGGATAGGATTGGCTCCACACATATTTTTTACAAGTGTCAATGTCCCTTACGTTGACACTCCTTTCACTTTATTTCACTTTTTTCTTGCAGATAAGTTTACGTGCATTTAAATTTTGACACGTGCTCTTGTGGTGAATAAAAAACATCGTGAGGAAACCGAAATGTCCTATAAGTATAATTCGAAAGACTATTGACACCCAGCAACTTGAGCCAGCGTGGTG
Organism: Peribatodes rhomboidaria; assembly: GCA_911728515.1. Taxonomy (NCBI): domain Eukaryota; kingdom Metazoa; phylum Arthropoda; class Insecta; order Lepidoptera; family Geometridae; genus Peribatodes; species Peribatodes rhomboidaria. The sequence goes on from OU452172.1 coordinate 12,943,521, forward strand.
GATAACGGCTCAATAACCCTTGACGTAGGGTAGGTACGTAAAAGACTGTAAAGACGATGATGACATTGACTACCTTTTTTATTGCGTATCTGATTTTGACAAATCCTGAGATTTTGATAAAAAAGATTTTTTATTTACGGCGCGGCAATAATTGTGAAAGGCAAAAGCTGTTATAAGTATTGCTGAAACGTAAATTATCCAGTTAATCATAGGCATCTCTAACTCTGTTCCACGTTACCTTTTTAACACCTTCACTGTTTAATCCAATCTTCTAATACCCCGTACCATAAAACATTCAGTGCCTCCGCGGTGTCGTTTGCGACAGTGGGTATACACGGTACGTGGGGTATAGGGTACCCGAGTACACAGAATAAATCCGGGTTCTCGGGGTCTAGGACACCCGGGGGAGTGATCTCAGCTGAGATGACCGCTCTAAAGGTACTCGACACTTAGATTAGACGCTCTTATTATGAGGGCTCGGTGGACCAGCGGTTTTGACGCCGCGTTTACAACGCTGCATCAAAAAGGTTGATATTATAATATTTAGCGCCCTACGGTGATTCTGAGGTTGTTTTATCTGTGTTAATTGGTTTGTGTAAATTATTATTGTATGTCATCTGCTACATGACTGGAGCCCGGTGTATGGGGACAGGCTCGCCCCCTGTGACATTTGGGGACTGAATATCGTCTGGCAAAAAATGGGTGTTGTATTACACCTCTGCCAGCCCCCTCGGGGGAAAGGCATGACGATATATGTATGTTATGTAAATTATTATTCACTAGCTGTCAATGTGTTAATCCATGGCATAAGCTATCTCCATACCTAATTTCATCCAAATCCGTTCAGCCGCTTAAACGTGAAGAGGTAACAAACTCAACGACACACACACACACACACACACAAAACCTTTCGCATTTGTAATATAAGTAGGATTTAATTTCATTGAGTATCTTCATTACCATTTTACGTAATTGCTCAATTTCTATCAAGATAGGTTTTATCGTGACTGTTTATGTTTTATTTTGACACTATCAGTTGATATTTTTCCACGAGGCATTTTCGTTTGAACTTTATTTGAAATTTATCTAGAGGTATAGTTTTAAAAGGTCATCCAGTTGATTTTTATTCGTTTTTTTTTTTTTAATTTTACGTACTTAATTTTAGCAGCATTTGGTCGCCCGTCTGTGCCAACAATAATTTCACAGATAAATGACGATTCAGTCCCGAGGTAGCTTAAGGGGAAGGGTGGTGTTTACGCATTAATGTAAGAATGCCTCTACGGTGCCTCGAGCTCGTTAAAGGGTAATGTCACGTGTTGTGACTAGTCAAATGGTTCTTTTTACTTCGAGCGTTAATGAACTCGAAAGATATTCATATTCTGATTGAAAAAGTATTCTATATAATTTCTGTTATTATATTTTTTAATTCATGCCCATAATTATTATAATTATATTTGCATTATTTTTTTTTATATCATAATTCTTTTTGCAACTTTCCTGTTGAATTATTAGTACTTCTGTTTTAAAAAAAATGTGTACTTGTGATGTTAAAATTAAAGTCAAAATAAATTTTATGAAAAATGTGATTTATAATTAATGCACTCACTTGTAAGTCTGAATACTGAACATCTAACTCAAGTGAAATCGTCCGCTAAAACTGCTTTACTTATTTTCATTTTTATTATACCTAACATTAGGTTATACCTACATACCTTCACCTCGGACAGAGAATTTAAACGTGTAATGTAAAATGCACTAAAAAGAAAAAAAAAACAGAAAACTAAACTAAAATAAACTACCTAGGGCAAACATTTATGTGATGAACATTTGTGTTTGTTCTATGTCTGGATGTTAATATCTATTTAAGTATGTATTTAAAAATATCTAAGTATGTATATCAGTCTCTGGCAGCCATAGTACAAGCTTTGCTTAGTTTGGGGTCAGGCGACCGTGTGTGGAAGTGTCCCGAATTTATTTATTATTTATTTATTTTATAAAAAAACTAAAAATAAAGGAAAACATCGTGAGAAGAAACTAATGTAAAACGCTTGTATATGTAAATGTAAAGCTTGTTCTGATAAATAATAATCACGATAAAATATATCTGAAACTGTCAAAGTAAAGCTTGTTCTACAAATCACAACTAAACGCAATAAAATTTAATAACCCAATACATTAATTTTGAGAGCCACCTTCAAATCTAACGACTATTCAATTCGGACGAGAGGCGAACTCTTTCGATAACGCCCATAAAAATATTAAATCCAAGCAATAAAGGGCCCAATAACAATTTCAGTTAATATTAATCGTTTTTCTTCGCGACCCTTCCTGGAACGGACCGATTTGCTTTATTTCCCTTTTATTTGTCCCCGAGGGATAACTATGATATATTTATTATTACAACATGACTATTTGAAGACACTCGCGAGATGGTTTAAGAGGTGTTTCTGTCGATATTGCGAGCTAATACGTTTTATTGCTGGTTTTATTGGTTTCTATTCTAGTTTGTATTCTAGGCATATTACTTTTTATGGTGCTTCATCAAACTAGTAAAGGTTAGGTGACAGCAAGCATAGTTGGTATTGTCCTTGACAGGGTGAAGGTATTGGCGCTGGTAATAATTATAACCATACATGCTCAGATGTTACGCTGCCAAACATTTCTACGACCAACTCTCTTTTTCCCATAAAATTTTCCATCAATAAACAGGAAAATGTTGTATTTAGGAACTAATTTTTCCAATAATGCTACTCCTGTGGAACCATTTAGATAAGTATCTGTAGGAAATATTCGGTATAATTTTTTTTTTGTTCGCTCCTATATCCAGGGGTATTTGGCGTTGCACGTCTTGTGTATTTGCCAGTGGCAAGTTAATATAGTATTTTACAGTTAATAGAGTAATGATGAAAAGGTGAAAATGACGATGAGGATGAATCCCTCGCCTTACCCCATTTCAGTAAAGTGATGGACATTTTACTGAAACTTTAAGTAGAGTTTGTACAGAACAAGAAAAGTCACGTTTCACAATGTTTGTATCATTTGCCCACACTTGTGCACATTAACGAACCGTTAAGGGTTAATAATCTACCATTATTACACTTTCACACTCGAGGAATCTCAATATTTAGTAAATAACACAAAGTGACGACAGCACCTTTTCGTTTCCCGCCAAAAACTCCCTTCGGTATGATTGATCAAAATTAAATATTAATTTTAGTTTTTTTTTAATTTTTACTGGCTCGTGCAAACCTACCATAGTCCCATTAAATTTATTCCAACGCCAACTTTCCAAAATAAAAAGAACATAAAAGGCACAGAGAGGAGCATTGAAATCGATACCTCTCAAAAATGGAAGTAAACGAAACCTTTCCATGCCCGAAACACGCCGCTAACGACCAAACTGCGTTCTAATCAAGGCACGTCAAAAATGGATATTGGAAATTGAATTCGCAAGCTGGTTTTCTTTTTTTCTGTATGCAAAGGGCGAGGGCCAGTACAAATGGCCAGATCAACTCAATAAGGGGTACGTCGGCGTGTTTACCCGGAACCCGCAAACTGTGTGTGTTTTTTACATTTTTCCGAGCGTTATTTGCCTGGTGTCGTAAAGGCATTGTGTCGGTGGACAATGGTTCCGTGCGCGGGGTTTTTTTGAGCGTCGTCGCTTGTTCGCTTTCCATGTGTGTGTGGTTGATTTTTAGATAGGATACGATGGATGTCACGTTAGTAAACAGAGATTTTGTTTGTATTCATCAGACGAAACGCTGTTGGAAATAATAATAAATATACTTAGTAAATAATAGGGACATTTTTGCATACACTTCGCCTGACCTTTAAATGAGGAAAACTTGAACTATGGCTGTTAGAGACTGATTTAAGTCATAAATTTTTTTTGAAAAACATTAATACCTAAATATATACTAACACTCAGACACCAATGTTTATCACAGGAACATTTTCCCTGGTGGAATCGAACCCACGCCTCCAAGCTCCGGAGGCAGATTCACTACCAACTGAGCCACCGAGGTAGTCACCTCCAAATATATCCAATATACTTTTTTTTCAGTTCTAGGCATGAATATAAGCTTCTACGCTACGCTAAATAATATATCTTATCGAGACATGGGTTTTTCTCAACAAAAATTTTTTTTACACATACACTTGTATTTTTCCATATTGACGTCATTATTTTGTATCGTCAACTTAGAATAACGCATGTGACAATAATATACTGTGCCAAGTATAGCATTCAGCAACTCGTAGTGACGTCAATCGATGCATAAGCAAGAGTAAAATAAGTTATTTACAACAAGTTCCAAAGAGACGGATAACGGTGACGTCATTACGTGTTTTATTGGATCATGGAATAATATAATCGTCTACTTTTTTTTCCTTTTCAACGTTTCAAACATTGCGTTTAATGACGTTCCCGTTACCATTTCCTTTTAAAAATTTACTTCAAGAAACTTTTATTACCTCTGCCGTCACATTGACGCCGTAAATTATGCAAACAACCGCAGCAACCTGACGCGGAAACTATTATAATATTATTAGACACCAAGGTCCCTATACGTATTATATTCTTCATCAGAGGGTGCCACTAAGCTTCTGAGGTGCTAGGCGATATTTGAGAATGAGTGTGTCGTTATAGTCAATGTAGAAATAGGTACATGTCGAGTATAAACTTAAACTTAAAAAAAACGTAAAATTGTCTTGTGTAAGTATCTCGTAATCCTGATCTCCTTGACGTAATAGCTATCAAGAGTTTTATCTGAAAAAAACCAACGCACCTGAACCTGACTGAAAGTGAAAAATGGACACAGTCAAAGGATGTACGAAAGAACAAAGAACATTTTTGTCGTCATTTTCCACTGTTAATCTACTCGTGGTTAAAATCTCCAAATCTCTAATACGACTAGTTTTTGTACAGCCCTAAATATCATATAGGAACCCAGAAACAACTAGATGTGCCTAAACTAGACGAGGGTGCGAACCGCAGCGTCTAACGTGTTTATGTAAATTTGCAAGCCTACCTACCTAGGGGTCGTAATAGGAATCTTTGAACTACCCGCGGTAAGAACTTTGATGGAGCTAGTTTGTAAAAAAGTGTGAGTGTCATCTTAAAACGATTTTCTAACGATTTAAGCCTTGACTTCATTATGATGGTAGATAGATGGATAGGTAGATAGATAGATAGATAGATAGATAGATAGATAGATAGATAGATAGATAGATAGATAGATAGATAGATAGATAGATAGATAGATAGATAGATAGATAGATAGATAGATAGATAGATAGATAGATAGATAGATAGATAGATAGATAGATAGATAGATAATAGATAGATAGATGGATAGTTGGATAGATAGATAACAAAACAACAAGAGAAAAATTAAAATAAAACTTATTGTACAGGGTTATTTGTACCTAATCAAAAACATCTTAAGGGTTCATTGTACTCATCAGTACGAACTACTTTTACTATGAAGCCAATCCTGTAATCGCGAAAAAAAAACAGCTGTTCCAAACAAAAAGTTCAATCACCTTTGACAAAATGTATGGAACAGCTGATGTTTTTTTTCGCGATTTCGGAGTTCGCCCCATAGTAAAAGTTGTTCATATTGATGAGTACAATAATTAAGAGGTTTCTGGTAAGTTACAATTAACTATGTATAGTATAACAACTGGCGGCTTTATCACTAAAAGCGATCTATTCCAGGCAACCTTAGAATGGTAGATCAACTTACCAGCTAAATAAAACACCACATTACAACAGTAAATATATTTTTCATATTTTTTAAAGAATCTGATGAATAATCAAGAATCTAGTATTTTACGGTAAACGTGAGTTCAGAATAGTTTTAAAATTTAAGCCAGAGTTATGAAAACTGTACAAAAGTGAAGCAATTTCCAGGCAGGCACGAGGCACGATGCCGTTGAAACTCGACCTTGAAACAATGTTCAACTCCAGTTCATAGCAGTCGTATTCAGTAACTACGCTGTGATGGATGGGGTCAAATATTTGGGGACTGCTACCAACTAGGTTCCGTACGTACTTGATTTACTGATATTGAGAAACACTATCGAGTGGTCAGACAAGGGTAGAGCAACGAAAATAAAGTTACGCGATGGCTCGATTCAGCACAGTCTGAGCTCAGCTATTCCAGTCTCGGCTTTAATAATAAAGAAGCAATAAAGAGCTTCGTCCTTACCCGTTTTCAATAAACACCTTTATCGATTATTCAGTCCGCCGTCCATACTTACAGCCTCGCTCCGCCATAGACAGAGAGTTGGCAAACTAATTCACGACACAGGCATAGCTCGCCGGGTGGTAGGTGGCCGCGATAGCCGGTGGCCGCGGGGAGGGGGCGCCGCCCGCGCGGGGGGAGGGGCGTGCCCCCGGCTGGGCGGCGCCGACCAATCCCCGCGCAACACCCACCCGACCCCGCCCACCTCACCTGCGTCACACCATTAAGCCCGCTTTCCTCGTACTTTTTTCACGGACCTCGCATCCGTTCACTGGCGCCGTCTTCATTTTATTTTCTCCTTTATGCCTCCTTCCCGACTCGCCTCCTATTTTACGCCCGCCGACGGCGTAGGTAGAAAAACCTTTTGTGAATACGAATGCTGAGCAGGTATAAAGCTCGTTAGCTCGGGCTCTGATATGTAAAGTAAATAAAGGTTCCTTTGAGCGAGTAACAACGGAGCGGCGGATGATTCGATCCGTCGCAGAGCCGCGAGGGTAATTAAGCCCGGGATGAGCGGAGTCCGTGGACAAAGTTCTCTTTACGAGCGTCGCTGCGGGCGGTAATAAACTTTTGACTTCCACATCGATCCGGAAAAAGTTCCGGTCGAAAGTAATCTCGGACAACCTTGGTCCACATTTTGTTTCAATGGGCCGACGACGGAGCCGTATGCAAGTGTCCCTTCCGAGTCCAGGGTGAACGATCCCCACATCGATGAACTTCAACTGAACTTGGAAAAAACTCGGAGGAAGTTTGTTCGCGCCGCGTGATTAGGAAGACTTAGTTTTGAAGTGAGTCGGGAACTGTTTTTTCAGTTTTGAAAGTGGGTGGCTCAGTTTATGATCCGGGTGAAAGTCGCGGCGGATCGATGAACTCCGTCCGGGGTCAACTTGATCAAAGTTTGCGGATTAATAACCGAATTTAATACGCGAGGGGAGGCCGTTGCACTCTGTCTACAGTTTCGGGCCAGCCTGCTGCTTATTTGGGTTTCTAACTGTAGATACCTCAATGAAAAACTAAATGAAATCTTATTCAAGCACTGTTAAAAATCAGAGAAAATAATTACAAAACTCTAATCAAAACAGAGCTTTGACACCAAGAGTAAAATGGAATATAAATTACCTTTTCAAACTTAAATTAGGCACCTTTCCACGAAATACTTCATATTCCTGCTACGCTACCAAGTTACACGTAATCAGAAAATAGTTTTAGTTTTCGCGCGATTAATACCTAATTGAAAGTCGGGGCTATATTAAATTTCTAATCTTATATATAATAAGTTCGATGATTCATCATCAGATGTCCATGTCGATTGCGGCTATAGCAACCATTTGCTATTTGCAAAGATTTGCGTCTTTATAGTTGACTAGCTGCGCCCCGCGGTTTCACCCGCGGTTAAAAAGTATCCTATGTTACTTCTAGTACCTCCCAGAATATGTGTACAAAGTTTCATGATGATTCGTCAAGTAGTTTTTGCATGAAAGCGTAAGAAACATCCACGCTTTCACATTTATAATATTAACTAAGGATTAAGTAGGATATACCCAGGGCTAACTTGTAGTAAGCTAGGCTTGGTGCTCAAAAGCTAGGCACCTTACCCATATAAGACAAAACGACATAGTATAGTGTATATAAAATGCTGGTTTCGGGTGAAGTAACACTCAAGGGTGTCCTACCTGTCAAAGTGAACAATTTTTAAAACACAAATTTGCAAAATTCGAGAAATAAATAATCAAATCTTCGTACAAAATTGATCAGGTGACTAGTTTTATTTTATACTAGCTGCGCCTCGCGGTTTCACCCGCAGTTAAAAAGTGCTAAAATCCTATGTGCTATTCTAGACTATAATCTATCTCTGTGCCAAATTTAATCCAGATCTGTTTAGCCGTTCTGGCGTGAAAGAGTAACAAACATCCATCCATCCATACATACAAACTTTCACGTTTATAATATTAAGTAGGATATACTTAGGGCTAACTTGTAGTAAGCTAGGCTTGGCGCTCAAAAGCTGGGCACCTTACCCATATACGAGTATAAGACAAAACAACATAGTATAGTGTAAACAAAATGCTGGGTTTTGGGTGTAGTAACACTTAAGGGTGTCCTACTCGTCAAAGTCTATTTAAATAACTTTGACGTTCATAAGTGTATCTTTGATACCTAAATTGAATAAAAACATTTTGACTTTGACTTTGACTTTGACTTTGAAAGTGAACAATTTTAAAACACAAATTTGCAAAATTCGAGAAGTAAATAATCAAATCTTCCGACAAAATTGATCACGTTACTTGATTCGTTTTTTTATTCACATTTATTTCACTTTGACGGGTAAGAAAACACCCTTAAGTATGAATACACTCAAAACCAGCACTTTATATAAGTATAGACATTAACCCACTTCCTAATAAACGTTGTATAGCTTTGGAATAATTACACAGTGATCTGTTTTTTTCGATCAAGTTAGACTTTTAAAGAAAACAAGTAACATTATTAAAAGAAAAAGAAAAACCCGGCTGCAAAAGCATGTACCCTATGTCACTTCCACTATTATGACGATTCAAATGAGACCTCACATGTCGCAATCCATCAAGCTGTTGAGTTGTAGGGCGTGCTTAAGGAACCTCATACATACATACCCACATACATATCCACTTTTACTCACGTACATACATACACTTGAAAAATATAACCCTCCTTCTTGTGTAGTCGGGTAAAAAATTACAAAGCATTGGACGACTATTCCGACGCTATACAACGTTTATTAGAAAGGGGGTAAATATAGACGAATGACAATATGTCTTCGTATTTTCTTAGCAATACCATCCTCGCCCCAGCACAGCAGAGCTCTTATGAAAAGTGTTTGGTAGATAAGAAAAGTTGTCCGTCGCGGCAGCTGTCTGTAGTTTCATTAGATCAAAGATTACGAGGGCAGACTGGCAGACTGCGACACAGATTCGATGATAGTTATTATGGGTTGAGTTTTGTTTTGTTATCGACACACTCGTGCCTGCTCATAAGAGATTCGAAGATTACACTTGTACGAGTATGTGTGAGTGAGTTAGCGCTCAAGCTTCGAGCAACACGGATTTCCGACACGGTGAAAATCCGTGCTACAAGCGTTGTCAGCAAATCTCGCGTGAAAAATAATGATTAAGGACCTAAGTCCAAAGATACAAACTATTAAATTTAAATTGACTGTTTTTGACAGCTCTTCAATTATTTACATTTAAATAAATAAAATAAACAATGGACAGTTTAATAAAAAATCACAATTAAAGTTTGGTGAAAATGGGTTTAGGTCTTCGGCCTTATGATGGTTTACGATGATGACAATAAGAAGTGTAGGCCTAAGGCTGAAGGCCTAAGGCCTACACTTCTTATTGTCATCATCGTTAAATCATCCAATACGGGACATAACTACTCGCAATTATTATTAAAGAAGGAATTGTTTTTTTATCAAAAAAAAAATCCTAATATAACGTATTAAGAATTCTTTTTTCGATCACACAAGGACAAGAGAAACTGAATGCTATAAATTGTTTCACAGGGAAGTATACATTTGAATGCCATTACTCAAATGATCACACTCCTAATTCCCAATCTAACCCTTTCTTGCAGTACAAAATGTCGGGTCTGTTCGATTTGAATAACACAAAGATCGAGAATGTTCGAGGCGGACCTGACCGTCTTCGAATAATTAATCAATTATTTAGAGGTAGAATGATGTTAACATCTGTCATTTCAGTTTAAGTGTTTAAACTTAAATATTGACGATATTATGACATTTGTTTTTTTTTCCTAGTTATGTAAAATTTGGTCTGTGGCCGAAACGAGAGAGAGGCGTGAATGTATGTGGGTATGTAAGTATTGGATTGGATGTATACATTCTAAATATATAATGTTTCAAGCTAGTCGTAAGATAATGACTCAGTTGCAATTTCTTCCGGCAAAATCTAGCATTTTGACCAGAAAAACGGAAAAAATTAAATTTTTATGAGCTTTCATTAACTTCCGTCGAGTGTCTGTCTGTAAACAAACCCTAATAAGTTACATTTCACTCACTTTCCGGTTTCTGATTGAGCTGAAATTATGCACGCATGTGCAAATCGAATGACAATGCAAAAATCTGGTACAACTTACCAAGCTAATTTTTATAATGGAGTGTGGAGGTTGATAGTGATAGTTCTGTCTGTCTGTAGTCTGCTGCTGTACCCAGGGTTCCCGGTGAAGAAACTTCTCAGCAGCGAACAGAACGGACAGAAAGTTTTGTAAATGCATTTAATTGTGATAATTTATAACGTTCTAAAAACATGTTATTTTTCTGAAAAAAGTTTAGTTTTAGCAAATATATTGATTTATTTACCTACCTACCTACCATAAATGCATTGGAGTGAATAATGACTTATCTAATGCATTTTATAGTACCTATTTTGATTGATAAATATCTGAACCTAAACATTTTATTTTGTTTATCTAAAATTATAAATCTTTTACAATGATTGGGGATATTTTAGTTCTGGGTACTTACCTTACCTGTTTACCTATACAGCATGTTACAAAAACACTGTTTTATAATTGAAAGGCATGTACCTACACACGCTTATAAAATACCTAAAAAAATGCACGTTAAAAATAGCAAGAGTTGTGACCGATTTAAAAACGCAAGAAAAAAAAGAAATTTAACAAAAATGTTAATAAATCTATATCACTTGTTGGCGGCTTTTATTCTAAGAAAGTAGCGGGACGACGCGAATATTTAACAAATAAACGCGAATCTGACGCGATTAGTGGCTGCGGTCGCGCTTTTAGGAGGGCGCAGCGCGATGTGTGTGCAATTTTTTATAGTCAATATTTAATTTAAACTATCATAACTGCATTCTCCAGTCGATACTGGATGCGCACCTCGCGAATACAACAGGGTTTTCGTAACACCCTGTGTAAGTAGACATATCGCCACGCCTTTCCCCGAGAGGGCTGGCAGAGGTGTAATATAACACCCACACTTCGCCGAACGAAATTCAGTCCCAAAAGTGACAGTGGGTGAGCCTGTCGCCATACACCGGGCTCCAGTCATGTAGCAGATGACATACAAGTATAAATTTATTTACAAGTAGACAAGTATAAATTTATTGATCTTGTTAATATTTTATAACTAAGTACCTTTTTGTTTCTTTTCTAATAATATCTACCTAAACAAGGTATTGGGTGTAGTAATACTTTATAATGCTAATCTCCCCGTCGAAGTAAACAACTGTTAGTACAAAAGTTTGCAAAAAAGCGAGAAAAAAATAGTCGAATCTTTATACAAAATTGATCACGTGATTGAGTTATTTTGTATGGAGACACGATTATTTGTTTTTCAAATTTTGCAAACTAGTGTTTTAAGGCATGCGGGGCTTAAAACACTAGCTCAGTCTTGAATCTCGATTTAACACTGTTTTATCAGACATAAAAACAGTTTTGAATCGAGATTCTAAGTACTGCCTCGGTTGCTCAGTTGGTAGTGAACCTGCCTTCTGAGCTTGGGGGCGTGGGTTCGATTCCCACCTAGGGCAAACATTTATGTGATGAACATTTGTGTTTGTTCTATGTCTGGGTGTTATTATCTATTTAAGTATGTATTTGAAAATATTTATGTATGTATATCAGTCTCTGGCAGCCATAGTACAAGCTTTGCTTAGTTTGGGGTCAGGCGACCATGTGTGACAATGTCCTGAATTTATCTTAAAAAAGTAACTAGAGTAACTTAACTAAAAGCTTAAGTAAAAGCTTGGTTTCAAAATACTTTTTTAATTACTTGTTTCCTCCAGTAAGAAACCTTCCATCTGCACTTGGAATAACTTGTACTCTTGTATGTAATTTCAATTAACGCAAACGAAGGTACGTTCTTTTGAAACTTTTATTCGAGGGTCTTTTTTAACTAAAATAACCTTCAAGTAAAAAAAGTTGCTGAAGCCAAAAATTTCCCAATGAAATAAAGAATTTTTTAAACGGGTTACACAATGTTCGGAGCGCATTGTATTTCATTTCTTTGTTTTTTATTTGTCATTGTAATACATTTTTACCAGGAAAACAAACCTGGTATTACGTAAAAATATCAATTTCAGTTCATCGCAATGACTTATTTACCACTTTATTATATTAGACTAGCCGTGCCCCGCGGTTTCACCCGCGCCCCACAGGAACCGATTTTTTTTTTTGAGATAATAGCTTAATTTTCTTTCTTAAGATCCTTCTCCTGGCAATAATAAAGACAATAAAAAAATAATTGCGAAAACTTCCGTCTGTTCACGCGTGATGCGATGATCAAGGGAAATAGTGATTCATTTTTGTATATCCTACTAATATTATAAACGCGAAAGTTACATGGATGGATGGATGGATGCATGGATGGATGGATGTTTGTTACTCTTTCACGCCAGAACGGCTGAACAGATCTGGATGAAATTTGGCACAGAGATAGATTATAGTCTAGAATAGCACATAGGATACTTTTTAACCGCGAGTGAAACCGCGGGGCGCAGCTAGTAGAGATATAAAATTATAGGATGTATTTTTGATAAATTGCCTCTATCAATGCATTAAAAACAGTATTACAAAGTAATTCAGAGTATTTTTTATGTCATGTAATATGTCAATATAGTTTTTATATAAGTACACAGAAAAACGTAACCACGTAAAAAACATGTTTACGTTTCTCTGAACACTCATTATAAATATCAAGATGAAAAAATTACCTTATTTGGGTATTAACTAATATTATCATTATCTAATTATAGATAATGATTAAAAACCACTACTCTTTCGGTATCAGCTTAATAGTATTTACAATGCTAAAAGTGCCGATGAAATCCAGCACAAATATTAGCTAAGCTCCACTTGCAAGTACAAATTGCCCCAGCTCTCGTACATCCCCACAGAATCCACCTAAACATAAATTACCTTCCCACACAATAACCCATTTATTCATCTAATCTCTAAGAAACTTGCAAATATCCCATAAATCAAGCCACTGTACTGAGACGCCGTTTCTTATTAGCCATTGTCCTGCCATTGTCTCGATGGTAGGTAATTAAACGATAACCATTAAGGCAAGGGTAGACCTTACCAATATTGATATAATAAATAATACGTTGCAGGGATTAACGGCTCTTTAGATTAGGTTGGAAGTAGTAGAGATTTGACGTAAACTATAATGACTGTGTCCAAATATTGCTCTTATGTAGCGGCACAGAAAGATACATACATACATATCGTCACGCCTTTCCCCCGAGGAGGCTGACAGAGGTGTAATACAACACCCACACTACGCCGGACGATATTCAGTCCGAAAATGTGACAGGGGGCGAGCCTGTCGCCATACACCGTATTGTATGTCATCTGCTACATGACTGGGGCATGTAGCAGATGACATACAATACGCACAAATGATCACACAATGAACAAATTGGTGCGTGCCGTCGGCTGGGTTTGAACCCGCTCCCTCTGGCTTGAGAGGCGGACCTTCTCCCCAACTAGGCTGTCATCGCTCCACAGAAAAATGTGTAAATCATTTTCTATTTTTTTACAATGAATAGTTGCTTCAAAGTTTAGGTTATGTTGGAAAATATGGCCAAATATGAAGAGTTACGTTCTTTGTTTAAGGTACGGTACTAGTACATTGTAGGTACATCTACTTTTACGGCCGTGTAGTTAAAAACTAGTATGAAAGCTGTGGTTGACTCAACATTTTACTTACACCGCAGAATTTTGCGGCTTCTCGAGCATTTCCCTCTATCCGCAGCATTGCATCTTGACTATAAAATCTTACATTAAAACACAAGAAATTCTTGTAGCGGAATGTACTACGGTCCGTATTTCAAGAATTCCTCGGTTCCTCGCTTCCATAAAGGCGGTCCGAGACGCTCATTTTAAGGTCTTAAGGCTGCCGTATTAAGGCCGTGGCGTCTTAAGGCTTGGCCACATTAGATGCGATAATTGCTTTACACAAATGCCTTGCGGTTCGGTGTACTGTGGACACTGGCCGAGGCGTGTTTTCGCCTGCCAACCCTTGTCTTGCGGTAGGGCTGCCAAGACTATAGTCTGAAAAGTTTTTGGAATTTGCTTAGACATTCGGATGTGTAGTTTTATACGTGATAAATAATATTATTCGAGTACTATTTTTCAATGACGTTGAATACTAAACTATGGATAGAGAGTTTTTTTTTTCAAATTTATTTAATAAGACTTCACATTTACAGCTACATTCATAAATACTCTATTTTCTTACAAACTAATTAAGCGAAATGTGCTGTCGGTTTAAGGAAGCACAGCATGCAATGCATGCATGAAAAAGTAAAATAAAACATGTTCTTATCTAAGCTATTTGCATAAATGCGTTATCGACCCCAGACATTATGCATTGTTTCGTTTCTAGCTCTGTAACTTTAAATAAATGCGATTGCCAAAGTCTCGTGGGCTTTACAAATGGACAGCAGCAAAATTGAAATATCAACGTGTACGATTACACGTTGGAGAGCCAATGTTCGTTTACTCTCAGTGGCATCGTGATTGGATTGGTTCAATCATTCCTTCTTAAAAACATTGAGTAGACATCTAACAGCCCTGCGCCTTGGCCCCAGGCTCCTCACACTATAATGGGGTTCAGATTAAATGCGTCGAAGTTAGTAGGTAATGCCCTTCTAAAAGCGAATTGTTGTCGGCACGAAGGTTTATAATATCATTACCACGATGTCCAGCTTAGATTAAAAGATACTTTCGTTTGGATGCTTTTGCTGTAGAAAGGGGGTGCTGGGACGGGGTGGGGGGTAGAGGTATTAATGGAATCAGGACGCGGTCACTCCGTGAAGGCTTGGAAGACTGGATTGCTCCACCGATTTCAAAGGATTTCCTGGTATTTCCGAGCTTTAAAGCAAGTAACGTTGAACGTGCACTTCGTGTCCGAAGGAGATTTTGAAACAATTTTGGTTTACACTTAACTCTGTACTTTGTGTTGCACCTAACCCACAAATAACCCTAATATATTTTTTTCTTGGGTTGAACTATGTCTAGCGTTACAACAGCTTAACTTTATGGTACATGATCAGTAATTATATTACATTGTTATACGTACTAGGAATCTGCTTATCGTTCAGGTCCACATGAGCAAAAACCCTTCACACCTAACATACGAGTAGATAGACAACCACTACAAATAATAATCCACACTATCCATACTAACTAATATTATAAAATGGAAAGCATCTCTGTCATCAGAAATCAGAATTTATTGGTAACTCCTATAGTTACACGTCACACTGCCTGTCTTTTATGGGCTTTTCACGGCTAACGGCTGATCTTGGTAAAATTTGAAAATAAGTTATAGAGTTTCACAAGGATGGTTTTTGGATACTATTTTCTAAACAGCTAGTGTAAATATAAATTTCAGAATATACCGTTAAAGAACTAAAAAAATTACGTTCAATTTATTACCCTAATGCATTGTAAAGAGTACAAAACAAACAGTTTTTACTGTCCCGATGAAGTTCGAAACACAATTTGATGCCCGCCGGCGCAGCGGGTCCAAATCAAACATAATATCTCCTTTGAGAGTAGGTACGCGATGTGGAAACCGCAGTCCTTGTGTAGTTTTCGTACACCTACAGTAAAGTATTACAGAAGCGTAGGACACACTTCTGCAATACTTTACTTATTCGAATACGAAATAGCTGGTTAATGTGTGTAAACAATTTTCTTCGAGGTTATCATGTCTAATAACAAGATGAAAGATTTAGGTTTGCAAGAAGAGCATTTCTTGCACACTTTTCACTTCTTGCACTTTTTCCCAATCTGACACTGTGTATTATTTCGTGAAAGTGTTAAAAAGCAAACCTAGTAAAAAACACGTTACATTTTTCAATCACTTTATATTCCTTCTAGTGTCATTTTCTCTATAAGTGCCTACTAGCACAAAACCAACGCAAGCTACGTCACAAAATAAAGCTTTAAATCGAAAATGTATTTTCTCCGGACGCAATCAAGCCTGTTCATTAAAAACTTTGCACATTGTCCATACTCCGAACTGCGCTTACAATATTGCATTACTTCCAATATCGAACAACGGAGAAACGCCGCTTGATGCGTCTTGATACTTGAAAGTGTATCTATACGTTGTGATAAATGATACAAAATAAAACATTGTGATTTTAACTCTTGCTAAACTACCAGCAACGCAACGGTACCAATTCACAACTTTATCTCAGTAAAATGGAACAAAATAATATATTGGTACTTATACCTACCTACAGTATCTATATGTATATTCAAGGCGACCGTTACAGTGGTTTCAGTATAAAACAATTTGATAGTCAGTTGTATGTAAGTATGCTTATACACATATAATAATTACAAGCTGCGCCCCGCGGTTTCACCCGCGGTTAAAAAGTTCTATCCTATGTGCTATTCTAGACTATAACCTATCTCTGTGCCAAATTTAATACAGATCTGTTCAGCCGTTCAGCGTGAAAGAGTAACAAACATCCATCCATCCATTCTTACAAACTTTCGCGTTTATAATATTAGTAGGATTATTTATACTATTCAACAGGTATTAATAATAAGAAGAGAGGCCTTTGCTTGCCACTGAACGATTACGAGTTGATAACGATGCTGATGATGTAGTATTAGTTGAATCATCCACCTGTTCAAAATTGTAACAGAAAAAAAAACCTCAAAATTTCTGTTCAAGTATCAAGAATTCCAATCTTCATAAGTACAATCAGCCGCGACACAAGATGTCCAATACGACCGGAAAAGCGTCGCGGCTTGCGGGAGACGGGGTTCAAATATGACATATCTGGGAGTCGTCACCGCCGCAACACTGGCAGAAGTAGAAGGGGCAAAACTTGGTCTGCGGCCAGCGCAGATGTGTGCACAATGTTGTACCTAAAGTTTTCCAGTTTCCCAGTGCCAAGGGAAAGCGCCTCGGGCGGGCCTACGCTTGGTTATTAGCGGGCATTGAGACATGACTATTTACTTACAGAGGTCTGATGGTACGTGTAAGGTATTGCCTAGTGGCGGTTTAGGTCTCAGATTAATCAAAATGTGATTGGAGATGTTTGCGCTTCGATGTAAAGATTAGTTCTAGTTGCAAAAAATCGACGTAATCTTAATTTAAGAAAAACAAAATGTGATTTGAGTTTCGTGTGGTTAGAATATTTGTTTTACATTGTTAACCCAAATATAATAATTTCTATTTGATTTACAATGTAAACCAAAATGTATAAATGGAATACATTAGTGTACATAGTTATTTTGTATATAATTTGTAACTGAATCGTCAGTACTTGTTTAAAAAACGTTCACGTACCTACTCGTACATCCGTTGTCAGAAAGATATCACTCAGTTTGCGATAAAACCACCTGCTTTTATCTCATGTTTTCCTTTTGTGGTGTAATTTTTATTGTATTGTACCTTGAACAAACAAGCTTCCAAATATTTGGAAAGCAAAAAAAAAAATTCAAATACATATCGAACAAAGTTATTTCGAAGTCCACCGCTTTTGTGCACCGTCTCCAGACCCATTGAATTTCTCTCACGTCACTATCCCGTCCAATTTTCAATAGCAAACATTTGGTCGAGTCTCAAATCAAATTTAAAAATATGGATATTTTCATGTAAATTTTACCCTCGGACCCATAGGGTGACAAAGAATTTAAAACGTAGCGTCGATATTTTTATAGCTGAAGGCAAGGTCTGGTATTGTGCAAGAAAAGTACTTGCGTGTGGACAACGGGAGTGAATATTTTCAATTTCTCTGCGAACAATCGGAACACAAAAATGTACGTGATGTTTTTTGGGAAGATGGGTTTCTATTTAACCTCTTTGTCCTTTTCCTGTGCAATTATATTCACGTCGATAATATGCTAAAATGTGGAGAAAAAAAAAAGTCTCTATTATAGTGAAAATAAATTTTGCTCTTAAAATTTGAATGTTTCACATACATTTGACGGAGAGTTTACGACAGGAACCCCTTGAAGGAAACACCAATGATTCGAATTTATGCTTTATGCAGTGGAAAATTATAAATTTATGTGCGTCCAGTTTCCTGTGTCGATAAATTTGGCTGCTTGTAGAAGATTTGTTAAGTTTTTATCGCTACCTAACTTTTGTGTTGTTTGTTTTTTTTTTAGTCTCTAAATCAGCGCGAAAACAAATACGTATAAACGAAGAGTGTAACTTTTTACAAATAACCGAGGCCTACAATTTAACATTATTTTACAATCGTTAAGCCATGTCATAGGCGGCCTAGTAACTTTGACATCAGGACTAGCCACTTGGCTTATACCAACATGCTTGCTTGCTTTACTTTTTACACACGTGAAAAGATGTTTTTTTTTCACATGCCAATATTTTAATAGGAAACCCATTGCGTTAGTATTAGCGTTTTAGTGAGTAATTCTTTTTTTAAATTCAAATGACCTTTGAAAATTTAAAATAACATTTTTGAAAGAGAAAGACCTTTTTTGGTCGAATAAACTCTGTCAACTTTTACCTCTTCTTGGAGAACTCATTTTGGTACTAAAGTTAATCCAAAAAAAAAACTGTCTGTACATTTATCGTTCACTGTAGCATAGATAAACAAATTTCTGTTCGCCGAAGACAGATGGCGCGCCAGATCACGTAGGACGCATGGGCTGCCTCAACCCTTCTCGCGTAATATCTTTAAAAGTTTGCCGCGACCCGGCCCCTCGCCTCCCAGGGGCCTAGCGATCTCTTTAAATTATTCTACCAATCAAACGATATTAGAAAAAAATACAGTTCGGGTGAATATTTGAACACAACTTTCGAATCTATCAGAGTGTCATGAACTAATGGCAAAGTTAATCTAATCGAGTCCTTAAAAGTTTATTACTAGATCAAAAAAATACATACAGATGAACATAGAACCTCGTCCTTTTTGAAACCGGTTAAAAAGTAGTCCACATAGTGAACGGTACTTATCCAAATGACGAGCACAATTCTTTCACTTCACATTAGGCGAGTTGGTGGTCAAACGTCGACCTATTTATTCTCTATAAAAAAGACACCGTTCCGTTTAATCTGTGTAAATGTATGCCAAACGATTGTGATATTGACGCTATTTATATTTACTAGATTTCACAATATATTTACATATTATTAACTTGAAGATATAAATATATATATATAAATGGATGTCAGAACTGGTATTACATTTCTATTTCAGTCCAGGATTAAGATATCTACGAAACACAATTTATCCGACGACATTTCCTCTGAAATCCAATATAAGTTCCTAAGACGTCAACTTTACAAACATCTCCAAATTCTATTCCAAAAGGCTATCGAGTTCAAAGCGGATTCGTTTAGGAGTATTTAATTCAAACTTAATTACAGCGAAAAGATTATACACCGCGGGGTAAGGAGGTAGGATGATTGATTTAATTATTCCTCTTAGACGTGTCCTGTCTTATAATTACGGCTCATTACTTAAGCATCGCTTTATGCTGACTAATTACTTAATAGAAGTAACGAGTTATATCCATCCGAAGTTGCGCCGTGGAAGCGGAATGTAATCAACATTAAACGGGGGAAATATGGACGAGGAAGTAAATATAAGATCGAAGTGAATCCTGCTTACGTCAATAACGGCTGAATTTTAGATTCTATTTGTTTAGTTTCATTGTTAAATATTGTGTAGTTGAAAAGTAATAATCATTTATCGTGGTAGGTAAAGAATTATGATCGAAGAGAGGAGTATCATAATTACAAAAGAATGGATGAACCACGTAAAAGAGGACATGAATGAAGAGGTATTTTCAGAGATAGATGACCAAGACAGTTAATGAAGACAAGTAACATCATTAAAAGAAAAATAAAATACTCGACTGCAAAATCTTGTATCCTATGTCACTTCCACTATCAAGACGATTCAAATGACACCTTACATGTCGAAATCCATCAAGCTGTTTAAGCTGTAGGACGTGCCAAAAAACCTCATACATACACATACGTACAAACGTACATACCCACAACATACATACATACACTCAAAAACATAAATCCCTTCTTGCGCAGTCGGGTAAACCGTACATACGGCCACACACATAATCCCACACAGACTTATGTATGGGATTATGTGGATGTGGATATGATGTGGGATAGAAGTAAGAAGATAATTCGTTTGCATAATTAAGTACTTAACACAGCTCCAGTGGAACGTACACCCAATTTAACACCTTTAATACGTCAAATTGTTGTTATTTCTCAAGATTGAAAATCATCATTCTATCTTCAAACAGCTAGCATAATATCTTAGGAATGAAATGATCGTCCAATCGATCCGCTAGTGAATACTATTCACTACCAAGCTCCGCAAGGAAGTTCTATAACTCAATAAGTAAGCGCTGTGACTGAATGCATTCGCAGACGTGTATTTATGGCTGACGGCCATCTTGGATTTATGTATCCGTGGAGATGTGAAAATGTTATTATGAGTAGTCTTTGAGAAGTAATATCTTGAAGTGAAATTCTAGGTAGCAAGCAAGCATAGATAGACTAAATTATTATGCTTACTCGGTGATATTCATGACTTAATACTCAAATCAAACTTGTCGTTCATTTTAAACGATTATATTGATAGCAAATTATTTGGAACTGAATATCTTCCGACGAAGTGTGGGTGTTGTAATACTCCTTTGCCAGCCCTTTCGAGGGAAAGACATGACGATTTATGTTATGTCTATTGTTAGTAGAATCTAATAAGTTAGTAGAATAATAAATAGGTAGAATTCAAACATTTCCATACGATACTGACTTTTTTTAAGTACATACAGTACAATTACTCCTTAATTTTTTTCACGTTATACGAAAATCAGCTACAATTCCAGAGACCTTGTTTGCTTCTTCACTTATCTTCATTCGCTATGCTACGATACGTTAGTGTTGCTACGCTTTCGTAGCAGGTTACGAAAGTTCGTAGCATGATGCTACGGCGCTACACGTTCTAAAAATTATACAAAGTAATTTATGTGTTGCGTTGAAAGCACCGTTTTTGTACTAGCTGAAGTTCTGTATGGGTTTGAATTTGTAAATAAACCATGCAGCTTTCAGTATTTTATCGACTTACTCTCAAAAACCTTAAAATTTCCTTCAGCTGACTCCGGAACAACACCTCGCCGAAATAGGTCAAAGGGCCCCCTCCCTTCGGGGAAACTGTGATAAAACTTTGTACAACTTTTGTTTTGAGCACCTTAGGAGCACAATGTAACAAAGAGTAATTTATTTTTGGACGGAAAATACAACGAAAATTGCGAAAAAGACAAACAATAACTCGGTGGCTCTTATTCTAGATGCAACATAAGTAGTAAACATGATGCACAAAAACCGGTCAAGTGTGAGTCGTACTCGTGCACGAAGAGTTCCGCACCATTATCTATAAAACAGAAAAAAATATTGTTGTATGGGAGTCCCACTTAAATATTGTTTTTTTTTTATATTTAACTATTTATTTTTAAAGTGAATAAACATACTCGGATAACAAAATATTCCGTAAATATTTCAAGCTGTTGCCCTTATCAATATCGAGTAAAAACGAGCAAAAAAATCACGTTTGTTGTACGGGCTCCCATACAATAAACGTGATTTTTTTCCTTTTAAATATTTATTTTATTCTGTTATTAGCATTTGTTATAGCGGCAACAGAATCACATAATCAGTGAAATTTTCTACTGTCTAATCTAATCTAAGTAATAGGGTTCCATATTACCCTTTGGGTACGGCACCCTAAAAACAAGCAAAAAAATGAAGACTACTACTGGTCACCAATGCCACTGGTTATACTAACACAAGTTTAACTGACGCAAACCGTTTCATGGGATTATTTCAAGAGAAAAACTCTCAAAAGGCATCATCATAAACACCCAGAAATCCTATTCATTTTCCAGAGCATTTTTTTTTGTTGCAGAACACAAACAAACAAGTTACTTGGTTGCGGCTATCAGTTACTCTGAGCCGCCCAGAGGCTCTATTTTTACGTGTGCTACATTATTTCCGTCGCTGTCTTTCTTGTTAGAAAAGACATAAGCGCGAGAGTGACCGAGTTATGCCAGAGCGCGCTGCCCAGTGGTTCGCGTGCAAATAGGAGGGACATAAAAAGTGAATGGATGTTAACGTGTTTTTTACGACGCCACGGTCAACATATCGTTTTGTTTGCGACCGGCCGATATCTTTATTTCCCGTATTCCCGGTGCGCCCTCGAATTTCTGGGGGCTGTTTTTGGGGACTTTTGTTACGTGTTTTTGTACTTAGTAAGTGATCATCTGTCAATCAATATTTTATTATATATAGTGCCCTATTCCTTTTAAAAAAAGTTCGCATAGAGATAGACCAAGTGGTTGATACAATTTCAAAAGTCTTTTCCAGTGCCTCTGGCATGCTATGTTGGTTTTAAATTTTAAAAAAGTATTTTTAATTGTATGAATAGAATAGAATAGAATAATTTTTATTGTCATTAAGTAACAGTTCCTTAAAGATTTTAGCTAAAATTAATTAAGGATGCTCCTCTACTGGACTCGTCAAAAAGATAATTACAAAAAATTACAATTAATTACAATACAAATTGGTAATATTATAAGTCTTGTGTCTCCCTCAAAAAACGACAACGACAATATTGCGCGGGTATCCAGACTAGATATTTTAACTATGTTTAACTGTAAAATAAGTTCAAATTAATCTAATTCTAAGTCAGCTGTATAGGGGCTTCGTCAAATAAAATAGAAAAAATTAAATGAAAATAATAGTAATTGTAATACTATAATTGTATGGAATGACTAATGTTTTATTGAATCGAATACAAGATAATGATTGAATTCTTGACCTCAATAATCGATCGCGTGGGTGATGACACTTTGCCTTAGTAAGATGTGATCGCCCACAAGTCTCGCTGGTAATCACTCATTGAAAAGTCATTGAATATATGGTCGGAATATCCTACTTAATAATCTAGGTACCGTGAAATTAGAATAAAAATATAAGACTTCACATTTATTTTATTTACTTTGTTGAACATACTAATACTAAGCTAAATCAACAAAAATAAAAGTAATTTCATAAACTAATTCTATTAGCCGTAACTAACAAACGAGATCATACGAGATTGACAGAGGTAATTTATTTATACGATTTCTGTCAATTTGCGGGGGAAGATCAACATTCGCTAAACATCAAAGTATTTGCACGGTATACATACTGGGATTTTTGTTTTCTGATTTCTGGGTGTATTGTCAAGTAAATTTGATCAGAAATGTACCTTTATTTTAAGGCTAGATTTATGTACTTTACAGTAGCAATCCACAACTTTTAAATAAACTATAGGACTGCGTGCTAGTATACAATCTTTGAAGTGCTACGCAGTAGCACTACGCTACATAGCTATGCAGGTCTACGAATCTACTATGGTCTATGGTCTCGGCCTAGTAAACATAACAATAAGCAAACTTGTCTGTATTATATTTTTTTAAACTATTTTCATACCTCACTTAGCGTAGTACTTAGCTTTAAGTAGTATTATGTATCATCTAGTTTGTACTAAACCCATAGACATTCTCTAGCACTCTCGATCAACAAAAATATTTCCCTACTTCGTTTCTTCCCGAGGGTGTATTGTCATGTCGCATTAACGGGAATCGCATCATAACTCCCGATAATCTACGTTTATTGGCTCCTGCCGGTTTATTGCACTCTTCAAATATATGCCTTGCGTACATATTGGAGGTAGAATGTGGTAATAATGGCTGCGCTGAGATGTTTGCTGAAAAAATATAAAATATAATAGGTAGCCATTTACATTATTTTTATTTTGGATAGTAGTACAAAAATATTGTGAAAGCTATCTGTAATGAATTGACCGTTAATTTATTACATAAAAAAATATTTTTTGCATTTTATGTATTTTTTATAGAGACTAGCGTATTGCCACCATTAAACCATTTACATTGATTGAAATAAGAAAACTATGAAACAGTGACTGGAAGGAGATTAATGATAATGATAATTGATTTAAAGTAATGCAACAGGCTTAAAAATATAAAAACTGTACTATGTTACTAGTACTATCAATTGTCTATCAAAAGAAACAAGGCCACATCTGCAAATTAATTTCCATTACACCAATTACAATTTTCCGTCAATAAACCGAGAACAAAGCGTTATGGCCATTACAATCACGACGCGGCATTATACTAAGGACAATTCATTATTAGAGTGCCGTTACACAGGCCATAATCGCCATAATCGCCCTTTTATAGCAGATTTTATGGGACGAACTATTCACCCAAGAAATTTACTTTCTTATCTTGTCGAAGCTTTTGGGGCTAATTATTGAGCGACCGTTATCGAGTGATGCGGCTCTGCTTCAGCTTTTCCAAAAAAATGCATTTTATATCCGGTGTCTATTCAGCTGTCCGCCTCTACACAGGTCGCATTGCTCAACCGATTCTCGTCAAATTTTCTAAGCAGGAGAGCAGCACTAATCGGTAAACTGACATTATTCAAATTGACTAAATCGACAATTTGGTTCGGAAATTAACGATTTAGTCAATTTGGAACGTTAGTTTAAATGTCTTGGGTTGATAAATCGATAGATATTTTTGTCGACTCAGTATCTAGGTTTTTTTTTTTTCAAAATGGCGGAGTTATGGAGATTACAGGCTAGCAATGGCTCACAGAGCCTTCTAGTGGCTCTAGTATGGTCAGATGTTACGGTTTAGAGTGACAAAGACGCCGGCATGCTAGGAACGAACCAGCTTGTAGCATATTTTTAATTATGGGAAAATTATCTACTCGTAACTATTTTTTACTATGGTGTTCTAAGTACATTAGCGCGCATTTACTTTGAATTTCTAATAGAGGCACGTTTTATGGTAATTTTAGAGATACTCATACTATTGTAATACGATATTCATGGTTTAATACGATTGTTACAAATAAGATATTTGATCGACATGCTGGCCATTACTGTTCCCTACATTGTGAACCAGGTTGTATCTGTATTATCTAAAATAAATAAGAAAAATGTTTCAGTAATATTATTTCACCCCATTCCCCCATTAAGTTGTAATAGTTGTTTACAACCGGCACTGCAACGCGTTTACAATATATTACGAGCTTGTCGGCAATAAAAAGGGGTAAGAAAAAAATGAATAAAGCAAGAAACGTTAAAATAAAGGCGCCCCGGAATATATACGACTTCCTTGAGGAAATAATAATGCTGTTTGCAATTCATTTGGCTACCTGGTTACCCTCGTCTCTACAAGAAAACAACGGTACCGGTATTCCTTTTTTATCCCCTTCTTCGGCCCGATTTTTTCTTGGAAGGGTCGCAATTTTTATTTTTAACCCTTTACTTAAAATCAAAGCTTGACGACGCTGGAGGTGAATAGGGTTGATACAGCATTTCTTTTAAAAAGGAACCTTTAAATGTTACGTTTGTAAAAAAAAATGCTAGGGAAAATGGTAGGTTGTATTTTTTACTAAAGTAAGAAACATACTTTTTTTTCTTTGCCATTATAACATAAGTAAATTCAAATACACCTTTATAGTAAATGCACTCATTGCTTTACATTGCAAGTCAAAATTAGTTTTCAAAACTGCCTATGTTGTTGATTTAAACCTAACAGGGCTACAATATCTTTTATGACTGTAATGCACACAGAAAAGTTGTTCATCAATTTACTCTTTACAAAACTGTTAGAGTTTCTCACATCCAACCTTATTCGACTCAACCCTAAAACGTGACAAATGGCGTGTCGCCAAAAAAAATCAGCGTAACAAGGAGACGGCTTGCTTACATTTAAAAGCGTAATTGTAACTAACCGCCCCCTTTCTTTTATTAATTTACCTCATCCATCGCTGCTACCCTGACGTCACGTTTGATCGTGGAAAGAGTAAAAATCCGGTGACTTCAGAATAAAAAATTCATGCCACCGCGAACTCTGAATACGAGATTGTTTATTTGAATTTTAAAAGTTTTTTACTCGTTACTAAATTATTTTGTGGGTTTATTTAATTTTGGCATTTAGATTTTATCCTGTTCGGACATACTGACCTGTCTCAACGTAATCAGACGTAAATTATAATTTTGAATGTTTTCCTAAAAATTTTAAATTCCGGAAAAATGTACTGGTTAAAAAAGTTGCCACTTAAGTCGCTCGGTGCAGTGCGTTTAAATAAATTACTTCTCCACCTGCTAGAGTTAGGTACCTATAACTCGATAGCCCATCAAAGATCTTAAGAGGTGCTCGAGACTGAGTCAAAGGCGCTTCGTAAATATTCCAGCCTCTTGATTCCCAATCGCGACTCGTTCCCTGAAACTTTTCCCAACTGACAGCGCCCTCTTATTAGGAAAATTGAACGCTTTCAAACGTTTTCAGTTTTCACTTAATTAGAGGGCTGCAATTAGATAATTACGTGCTACGAGATTTATAGTAGAAAATAAATAGAAATTTAAGTACCTATCACTGTGCATGGTTATATTTCAATTTCGTTCCGTTAGAAATAAATAATGAAAATTCACTCTCCAAAAGGGAAGCCAAATATTAAAAATAATCAAAACGATTGCAAAAATGAACATCAGACCAAGTGCCCCTTTTTAAACCATCAAACGGCAACCGGCACCCGCATTCCTTCCCGTCCCGTCTGCGCCCGTCCTTTTTCCAAATCCCGGTAACAAGCCAATAAATCCCTAGCATTTTTCTCTCTCAACCCCTAAAAAAAGCTCATTGCGATTACATCCAAATTTACTTAACACCTACACATTAAACCGGTTAATAAGGATTTTTAACGCAATTTTCTTATCTGGTGAGTACCCACCGGATATACCCGGCCCGTTTTAATCAGATAATCGAATGAATTTCGGGTCTTGTGCAAATTTTATTATTTAAATTGAATTCTCGAACATGATTAATGGTGGACAAAGGAGGAATTAGGCGTGCATTACGTTGATTGGTCCGATTTGGAGCGGGTTCTCGTGCAATCATATTTCGATAAGGAAGGACACATATGAAGAAATTTTAGTATAATGGCTTAACTTTTTTAAAGAAGAAGTAAAATATACATAGCAAAATAAAACAGAGGAATGTGACCAGCATTTTGTGTACGATGTCTACTGTACTGTACGGTACTGGTTCATTGGATTATATTATTGTTTATATTTTTTTTATATAGGTCGACGTTTGACCACCAGCTCGCCTGATGTTAAGCGACGTTGTGGTCTAAGATGGAGCACGACGCCCTAGAAGGTACTTATTGAAGCCTTGAAGATACCCAGATTATTTTTAGTTTCGTTTTGTTCATAATTTTCTCTCTTTCTGTCGTGTTCTCATAAGTTTATATGATTAGAGATCACAAGTTCCAATCAACAAATTTAAGTTGGCCAACCAATTACTTGCCAATTTTTTTACTTGCCAAGCCGCGTTTATTTTTGCACAAAGTCACAAAGCTATTACCGTTGTCTTACCCACTGTCCTTAACGAGTAAGTAGTGATTAAAAGTCGTTCGTTAGCCGAACAAACATCGGTGCTACTTGCTCAGGTAAACAAGAAGGAGATTGGAGTTGGCGGATGCTCGAGTACTCTTTTAATTAACTAAGTGTATGGAGAGAGTTGGTGCGCATCTGTACTGCAAGGGGTGATGAGGTGACGAGGGGGGGGGGGAGGGGGCAGTTAGTAATACAATTTAGAACTTAGATTTTGTTTACCTACCACTATTTTCTACTACTGAAGATTGTTAAAGCTTCTTTGAGGTATATCACACTATCACATCACACTAATTAAATAATATCATACATACGCAAGTTTTGATGAATGGGTATTTGTTATTCAATCACGCCAAAACGGGTGAACGCGTCAGGATGAAATTTTCCACAGAGATAGATTATAGTCTAGAAATGGATTTACAAAACTTTTTAAACGCGTTTAACACCGTGGGCGCAGCATACAAATACGCTACAAGCACAAACATACTAGCATATAAATTGTTATAAAGTATAAATTTGAGAATATTTAAAGAATAAACGATAGATCATCAATCAGACGACATTTTAAACGTTCAGTTTGTAAACCAACTCCACTGACAAAATCAGTGCTCAAGAAGTCAGTAAATTTTTTAATAAGTAGCTCCTATCTTTTTTTTTTTTTATTACAAAATAGGCTTGCGTTTGGCCGCCAACATGCCTGATGATAAGCAGTGATGCGGCCTACGATGGAGCACGCTTGCCTGGAAGAAACCGATTCACTCGAGACTTGAAGACACCCAGATTATAAGTGTCAGGGAACACACAGTCTGGCAGAGTATTCCACACTCTAGCGGTCCGTATGAGAAATGAGGAACCAAAGCGTTTCGTGCGTGTTGTAGGTATGTCAACCATAAAACGATGCCGCTTTTTCGTACTCTTGGTTGTTTTATAGAAGAACGGGCTAGGGAGAATAATTCATGTAAACCAGATGCACACTCCCCGAAATGTATCCGATAAAAAACCGATAGACTAGCAACCTTGCGCCGATGATCCAAACTTTGAAGTTTGGCCAGGACAAGGGAGTCGTTGCCAATGAGCTTCTTCGCACGTTTCTCGATGGACTCCAACGCCTCGAGCTGGTACTTGGCCGATCCATCCCAAAGGTGCGAACAGTACTCCATGCACGACCGAACGTGTGCCTTATATAATGAAAGCAACTGTTCCGGCGTCTTACCAATACCAAATATAGTAGGACATAATGTTTGGATCACTACCTATAGATATGACCTATACGTCGAGGTATTTACCCTATTTATAGATTCAGCTACAAACTCTCTCTCTCGAAACATATTTCGCTACCTCCCGATACCTTCATTCCATTAGTCACCGGAGGACACATAAATCACTTATAATTCAACAAACAGTCCTACTAAACTTCGAAACTAAGTCTTACCTACATCCAAGAGTATCATCAAAGTAAATAAATTATAGAACCCTTAAGATTGTCCTCATTACAAATTCACTTTGGTCTGTCCTAAATAATCTGAGCCATTAGTGAAATGTGACCTCTCAGCTAATTGCATTTTGATAGTAAACAGGTGTTTAGAGTCCCGATCGGTCGGTAATTAGGTTTACGTGGTCTGACGGACGGACCGTCGCACGGAGCCGCGGTCACCGGTCATTCAGGACGGTCACACTGACCAGGGGCTTATTCTCGGACTTAAGATATTGTCGCGGTCACCGCCTCTCTCGTTAGAAAAGTAATGCATATGACAGCGACAGAAATAATGTAACATTTTCCAGAATTGCCCCGCAGCGGTCAATCGTTTCGTCAATTGATTGGATGTGATTTATAAATGAAGTTTTTAGACGATAGTTTAGCTTACTTTTTTCAACACTATTCAATTCAGATCTAAATGTGCTTAGAATTATTAAAAAATAATGGTAACACATTTTTTAATTGGTCCTATGCCCAAGCTTCTATCTAACAGTTTATCAATCTATGTATGAATATTCTTACTCCGGCTTTTACTTGGTGAGTATATGTGTCTTCATCCCTCATGCAACCTAAAGCCTTCCGAGCAATAAATTTCCAGTAGGTATAAATTATTCAGATTCGTCATCGGACGGCAGATTAATACATAATTACTACTCGCGACAAGCGCAGAAGGCGGCCGCGATTAGCTATACGTCACTAGTAAATATGGCAACACTTATTTCACAATTTATGTGAGGAAGGGTGGGGTTATTACGTTGAACATGTGTTTTGATTTTAGTAAGACAATCTCAGTTTCAATTGATGAAAGTCACTAACTTTTACAAATAATTTTAACTGGTAGTGTGTAACCCACCCTCATTACTTATAAATGATGGACCAAATATGCGTACTACCTATATCGATATTAATCAAATGTTGTGTTTTAAGCGCCGTTTTTTCGTCTAAATTTATTACATTCCCCGTGATAGTAGTCTAGTCGAAATAGACATACAAGGTTACAATATTATTAGTATGGAGCTGAAAATTGGTAAAATATCGAGAGCACCATTATAAATAATATAATTTAAAAGTCCTTATGGATCCCACATCTGCAAAAAAAGTTATTCAACGTTTATTATATCAATAACGTCATTAAAACCATTGTTCGTCATTCGGTAGTCAATAAAAATTCGAAATTATTGAAATAAATAAACATGTAGGTAATGTTTTATTATAGCTCACTCTATGCCATTATCCCGCAGAAGACCAAATTCTGGCTACTCCAACCAAATGGCACTCTGCAATAAATCTACGCGAAGTGATTTGGTACAAAGCACTGGGCCCGCAGTGTAAGCCGGTGGCGGTCAGGACATCCATTGTGGGTCGGCGCCCGTGGAATCCGATAATGCCTCAGAGATTGTCCCGACTTTCCTTTAACACCTCCGAACACCCCTTGTATGAACAGTCTTAGCTTTGAATTGATAATGTATTGATTTCAGATTACAATTTTGTTTGAGAACCAATTTGGTTTATGTTTATGCAAACGGTAAGTTACACTCGGTCTTTGTCAAATCAAATAAATAATTTTGGATCTATTATGATTTTCTGATACGGGAATTACTCACGTACGATTAAGTCTGCTATTCCGACTATCGTTTAATTAAGAGTTGCGCTAAGCGAGACGCAGCCGCGCGCGCGCACTCATACCTTGATATCTTTATAAATGCGATTGAAACTAAAGTCAGAATAATCGAATTAATCGTACGTCCCTTATCACAATATTGTAATGTGTGTAAACCACGTCAGTTTCCAAAAATTACAGTTGGTTGCTAGTAGACAAATCAAGTTTTAACATGTTTTGCTAAAAGAATAGGTACTAGATGAATCTTGAATGTAATGACAAACATTACGGTTAACAAGTATAAATAAAAACAGACTGCCTCGGTGGCTCAGTTGGTAGTGAACCTGCCTTCTGAGCTTGGGGGCGTGGGTTCGATTCCCACCTAGGCCAAACATTTATGTGATGAACATTTGTGTTTGTTCTATGTCTGGGTGTTAATATGTATTTAAGTATGTATTTAAAAATATTTAAGTATGTAAATCAGTCCCTGGCAAACACAGTACAAGCTTTGCTTACTTTGGGGTCAGGCGACCGTGTGTGGAAGTGTTCAAAAACCCCGGCACCGTTTTTCATCAACACTGGTTCTCATCAAACATAGCTAAGAACACTCTAACACACCGACTAATTCACCTTTTGAACGAACAAACCAAAATCAAAATTAGTTTTACTGTTTGGGAGCTACGTAACCACAGTCAGACACACACACACACACACAAAGACACCTCAAACTTATAACATCCCGTCGTTTTCGCGTCAAAAATACATTTCAACACTTTGTTACGACTCCACCATCACACATACTCGTATATCAATTTTATCCGTTAGCTAAAGGTCTTATTATGTCAATGGTGTAGCGCAACACCGCGTGTGCGACCCGGACCCTGCTAAACTTGCTCTATAAATCAAGAAGTGAAACTATTCCGTAATTAGATCGCATTTAGGACGGGGCACAACACCTCGGCTCCTTGAGAAAACGCCTCCCAAAGGGTCCAAAGGTAAAGCTCCATTGCCTTTCAAGCACCTCTTTAACGGATAATATCCTTGGTAAATGGATCTCAAATATTTTGCCCCTAGCCGTTACAGCTAAACGATGTTATCATGTTTATTGTTCCGCTGACGTACCTCACTGGTCATTAATAATAATAATAATAATAATAATAAATTCGGGACACTTCCACACACGGTCGCCTGACCCCAAACTAAGCAAAGCTTGTACTATGGCTGCCAGAGACTGATGTCCATACTTAGATATTTTTAAATACATACTTAAATAGATATTAACACCCAGACATAGAACAAACACAAATGTTCATCACATAAATGATTGCTCTAGGTGGGAATCGAACCCACGCCCCCAAGCTCAGAAGGCAGGTTTACTACGAACTGAGCCACAGAGGCAGTCAAAACAATTAAAAAGCAAAACATTCCATATTTTCCTTGTACAATGAAAAAATGTTGAAATAGAAATCCTCTTAACAAAGCACCATTCTTTCAGCGAAATGGAAATGCTTTTGATGTTGCATGCCTACTTAGTGTTTAATAAGTTGATCCTATTAGAACGTCCAGGTAACGCGTCACAATGGAGTCGCGCTAACAAGATTATAACTTTTATTTCGTAAATTAATAAAAGTAGCTGCCCGTGCCCGTGTGTTCTACTCTCCCCTCTCGTTTCCGGACCGGTGATATTGTGAATTGTTAATGATATAAAAACGGTTTAATTTTTTTCGTTTTTGCTATAATTTGTTTACTTTTTATAATGTTTAACGTGGGTTTATTTAGAGCTTATAGAAAGAAACAGACAGAAACGATTTATTTGATTTTGATATTTATTGTTTTTTCTTGATACGATAAGAATAACAAACAGGTTGATGTTATTTCTAGCGTCAAATCCCGTGTTAATGAAACGATAAATTCGTATTCCGCAACCGTTGCGTAGAACTCATCCGTCCAATATCTCGCCCTTTGTAACGCTGCACCGAGTGACGGCGCGCTCATTAACTTAATATGCTACTGCTTGTAGTAATATGTGCGATATGAAATAGTTGAATACAGGGTGGTTTCAGGATGATATTTCAAAATGTTGTAGTACTACAAAAGTTGCAGGGCCATAATAGTATTAGACCAACCCACCGGACCAAGCCATGCCGTGAAATGACCTAGTCGTGTTTCGGGATGTAGTCCGGTGTAACCGTTCCGAAGACGGGTCTGAGCAGTAGCGCGCTTGTAGCTCCTCACTCAACTGCCGTCTTTGTACTTCTTCACTCTACAAAACTTCAATGCTAGAGTGAATAAGTACCCTATAGGTCGTCGTGCTCCATCTTAGACCACAACGTCGCTTAACATCAGGCGAGTTGGTGATCAAACGCCGACCTATTTTACATAAAAAAAAAAAAAAAAAAGATTTCTAGCACTAGACTTTTTTGTTTTTGGATGTAGCACCAACCGCAACGCAATGATATGTTGCAACACTTATGAAATGTTGCGGAGTGCTAAGTTTTTTAAAGTTTTATGGGCAAACGTGTTACGATTATTCCAAAAAAAACTCAAAGTCATCACACATCAACATTAAATTATTTGGTTTGCTACCCAATATTTAAATAAATGATCAAGAACTCTTTTTTTTCCGGATATTGATTTATGAAACATCCTGTATACGTCGTTTCTTACTGCTCATCAACAATATTGCCGCTGTACAAACGAGTTGCCGTTACTCGTATCAAGACGGACACTTGCGGTAATTTCATGAACATCCCCCACGTCTTACTTTACCATAAGTAAATACTCCTATAGTCAGAATTTTACTCGTAAGAATATTTTTATCGGTGTGACAATCAAGTTTTTATAAAATAAACATTTTAATTTTGACACCTACAAAATATCTGTGGCTAGATGTACTCGTACATATATTTCTATTTCACAACTTTCGAACAAAAAACGAAAACAAACCAAAGCCGCCGACACCCGACGACATGATATCGGCAATTACATATTTTCTTGAAGTTGGTGGTTTATTTCAATAGAAAACAAGCTTCACTTATCATGTCGGCGGGCTGCATCGGCGGGTTTGCTACTTTAGTGTAGACCCTATCAATACGTAAGTAGAGTTCATAAAGAACTCCAACTCAAGCATGTCATAAACTAATCTACCGATAGATCGGCTCACATTAAGCCCCCGTACACTCGTCGAGTTAATGAGCGTAATGAGCCCGACATCAGGCCCGCCATCAAGCCGCCGTCAGCCCCGACTGACGCATCGGACGCGACGTTACGGATTACGTGTGTACGCGCCTTTCGATAAGCCTTATTTTGTGTATTTGCTGATCTTACGTGTCATAAAGTCAACGAGGGTGAGTGTCTTGTTATTTTTAGAATGAGAATGCTTTTAGGTACCTATCAAAGTTTGCAGGGGTCACTGGATCCATTTAATGCACAGTCAAGATTACACATGGATAGAGTAGGTAAATGTAATAACAAATTCGAAATAAAGTAAGTAATAATAATTTGTATTGTTGTTGCCTCGTTGTTGATTACAACGAAGATGCTCTATAAAATTAATGTTTGAATGAGTGCGAATGGCTTGATGCGAAAATAAATTTATAGCCTGTTCGTCTAGACACGAACAAAAACAAGCTCAAAATCGAACGCGATCGACAAGTCCAGCCCGTTTCACAGCCACATCGTATTCTTATCTCCACATTAGGGTGTAGAAGAAGTTGACCGCCACGAATGGGCCTTAATGACCGGCGAGTCGGGTACAATAACGTACGAGTGTGGCGGAATGAGCGGAGAATGCTCGTCTGATTTGCTCGCCTTCGTCCAGTCTCCGGGGACTGCGCTGGTCCGGAGAATGTGGAGTTATGTTATGATGTTTTTGGTTCTGCTTGTTTTGTGGGCGTAATGTAGGCGGCTGAGAATAATGTTGCTGAATATACGTTGGAACCTACTCGTATATAGTTATGGAAATTTTGTTTCGAGATCCTACTCCCAAAGTACTAAATAATTATTGGCAATTATTAAATTGTAATAAAATATTGGTTCAGTCGTTATTTTGTCAGTACCATCGAAAAACTTTTAGTTTCATGACAGTCAAGCTAGTAATATTTAGAAAATAATCTTCACATAAAGGATTTTCAATTACTTTAAATTACTATACCATTATCATACTCGTATAATAT
The DNA here is from genome assembly GCA_911728515.1 of Peribatodes rhomboidaria. Lineage (NCBI taxonomy): Eukaryota > Metazoa > Arthropoda > Insecta > Lepidoptera > Geometridae > Peribatodes > Peribatodes rhomboidaria. The sequence continues at coordinate 12,978,551 of OU452172.1, forward strand.
AGGTATAAAATAAACATCAAACCAAACTTTACCTATAACGAATGTGCGTTAACTCGTTAAGTACAATGCTAAGCTACTTTGTAGCCACTGGCTACTAAATTTTAACGACATCTCATGCGTCTGATTAAGGGAAGATAACATCAAATCCCAAATCCTCAAAGCAGCAGGTAGGGCGAGGCGAGCTAATGGTCACTTACCATCGCACGCATTGATTAGCACTACCTGCCGACTGGCGGACAGGCGTCCGATTAACAACCCTTCCAGAGTTATGATCGCCGAATCGGCAAGATAGCCGCGTATTTACTTTGATTCTCGTCGTTAAAAGTTTGCGGGGGCTGACGAGGCCCGTCGTTAGGCCTCTAATGGCCACCATTTGTCTTGTCCGGCCTCTAGTTGTGCCCCGCTAATGAAATTATTGCCGCAACTATACTAAAGGTTATAAATACGAGGGCCCCCAGCGGACGCCACCTTGTTTCGCACTAATGGACCGGTCAAACTGTAAACTGTGTTATCAATGAAATTACAATTAGTGAAGGGATAAAAATTACCGAGGGTCGGAAGTCGCATTACCCGGTTTTGTTTACGTTTAGGATATGGAAATTGGTGAGTAGTTTCTCCGCTTCATTAGATTGTAGATGGGATTTTCTGGATTGTTGTTACATTAGTACACGCTACCTAATTTCATGTTTGACCACTTATGTAATAAAATGAAGAAATCATTTATATATAAACAGTCACAACGATTTCAACAATGGATGATATAGTTATGCCGCAAGCAAGTGATTTAATATCATCGACGATAGAAAGTTAAAAAGTATTAAATTGAAAATGAAATTTGTCTTTTTCTAAAAAAATATAAATTCAGTTGGATACTGAAATCACAATATCCATCCACATAGATGAAAAATCTCATCAGCGCGCACATGCATCCAACAAATGACAGTTTGCGAGTCCAGTATAAACTTGGGCGATATGAACACAATAAAACGGGGTATTCTCAACAGATCCGTGGAATGTTGAGCAAGAATGCCATCTGCTGCGGACAATCAAAACTTCGGGTGGAATTTTCTGCTCAGCGTCCAGTGTATTGGCGCGGACAGACCGCGGCTAACTGTCTTGGACATAACACGTCGCGCATATTGTGTTTCTAACTTGGCGTAATTTGATTTTAAGGCGCTCCTTCTTCGTACTGCGAGGTCAATATGATATAAGGATAATATAAATCTCTTTACTTTTAGAGAAAAATATTATAGTCAGTAGAAATTTTTCTTAACACATTTAACATACTTAGTCAAGGACAGTCCTTATTTCACCACAATATTTTACTCTTAAGTCAAAGTTCCTACATTTATCCTCAATGGGTGTTTTTACCTTAACATCCTAACTAATATTATAACTGTGAGTTTCTTCGTTTGTTTTTGTGCCTTTACTACTCAACCGATTGTCATGATATTTTGCATACAGGTTGTCTGGGTTACAGAAAAGAATATAGAGCAGTTGAATCCCGAAAAAAATAACGGTTCCTGTGGAATCGCGGGTCATACCACAGGGTGCAGCTAGTATATAAATAAATAAGGATAGCGCTTTGTAGAAAGTGCGCTTAAAATACATTTAACATGCATGATTAAATTTTAATGTTTAAAGATTATTTTTAAATAATTCTGTGTTTTTTAAGGACTCTTACCAGACAGCCACTAAGCGCTCTCAAACCCAACTTAGCGCCGCCCTGCACAAACTTTCTACACAAGACCTTTAGACGGAGCCACTCAGTACTCAACATAATATTTTATAAACATTAAAGTGGCCACATCAAAAAACGAGCAAACAACGTCGGCACACCGCAAGAGGGATCTGAGTATCGACGCTTCCATTCCCTTTCATTTGAGTGAAAAATACGAGTACTCATCCGCAAATACCGTAATCTTTGCGCTCGTACATCAAACGAAAGCAAACCTTGATATTACACGCGTCATTTGAACTGTTTCAAAGACATTCCTCGTCGGGAAAAAATTAAAATAACAAAGCGAACAATGGATGGGCGGGACGCGCTGATTTGCGGGCGCATGAAGCAAAGAGATGATGATATTGAAATTCTTTGGAGGTGGTTTCTTTTAGCCTAGGTTTTAGATATTTCGTTATGAACATGTGTAGTAGCTCAGCTATGTGTTTATGAAATTGACAAAGTTAAGTATGTGAAGAAAAGATTAAGAATGAAGCTTCAATATCGAATTATCTACTTTTCTGCAAATAAACACAATAAACAAAAGGCGGTCACCGCAAATTGCTCACAATTGTGTCCTGCAATAAAACGCTACCCTCAAAACAAGTAAGCTTTTTCAACACACATGTGCATTCAAAAAGCTGTACAAAGCACGAGGTTGCTTTGTACAGCTTTTCATTTCACACTATCGAAAACAAATCGGGCCTCGTCCGTTCAAAAACAATTTTATGGCCCGGCGTGGGCGCGGCACTGACAAGTTACCTACTACGGTACTGGTGCACGGTTCCCTGACACATGATGGATCAGCCGGCAGCCAGCGCTTTGTGCCATTTCCGAACGGTTACCTCCGAATGGTCTCGAACGTATTCGCAGATTTTAAACGCATTCCAGCATTTTGTGGCCCATTAGTCGAGGTGAAAGCGTCAGTGATTATGATTGATCGAGCTTCACACAATGTGGCTTGACTTGTTGAATGGAACCCTCACGTGTGCTCTTGGTTTATTTGTTGGAAACTTTGTAAGATGATGGAGACGAATTTTTGTTTCAGGTTGATTGTTTTTAAGCGAATACTTGTAGAGAGTCTGAAAGTGAGTTATTTTGATAGTAAGTAATACCGTTTTTGGTTCAAGTTTTGATATTATCTTTCTATTTTCGCCAGCTAAATCACCAATACGCAAACTTACAAATTGAACCGTTAATCATTTCACGTGATTTGTAGTGCAAGAATAATAAAACAGCTTAGCAAGTAAAATGCCCGACCAGAGTTTTGAACTCTATCAACAATTTTAAAATATTAGGTTTTGCTTAAACCCTAAAATATTGTTACAGGGGAGTACGACATACTGTTCTCCTCACACTGTTCCATAAGAAATGAAATCATGGAACTAAAAAATAACGTTAATAATTATGGCCTTTTTTTTTGGGTCACATTTGGGACTGAACATCGTCCGGCGAAGTGTGGGTGTTGTATTACACCTCTGCCAGTCCTCTCGGGGAAAAAGCGTGACGATATGTTTTTGTATGTTTATGCCTGATTAGCAGACCGTGAGCGGCTGACTGTCCGCTGACTGACTCTGACTCCCGTATTGATCAAACGCTACGTTGAGCAACCAAACTTGAGATAAACTCACAGTTTGCTCAGTTGAGACGAAGCCTAGATGCTCTAAAATAACATAAACTCTGTTCTGGCTAGTTTTCTTGTAATGAGTATTGCTAATAACATACCCATCTCAACTCAAACTATTCAAGTCTGAACTAATCACGAAACATTCCTAAGATATTATTAATACCGTCCAGCTATTGTGATATAAAATATTAGTGTCGCTAGAGCGGGCTAGAGTCCGTAGAGCCGTGGTAAGCAGTCGAGTGCATCTATTGTGAGTCGATAGCATTCGGAGCAAATCGAGAATGAACGCAGATTTACTACTGAGAACTTTGCCTGAAGATGTTAGTAATATCGTATCGCAGTGTTTCGTATCGGTCTTGAAAGAGAGTGATAGAATTTCTAGTTTTAGAATTGAGCTAGTGAACCTATTTCAATTTTAGATTGCTTATGATCTATGTAAGTACCAATGAAATTTAATAAATTGGCAAATATCAAATAATATTTATAGATTATTAGATACTTAGATCTTGTCTTAGAAAATAAGTAAATTTTTCACACAAAAAACAGTAAGTTTCTTAAGTAAAAAAACAATTTAATAATTCCTGAAAATAAATACTTCCAAAAAATATTTTTGTAAAATTATTTCTTTAAAAAAATATTCCGAGGATCGGGTATTGTAATTCGGATGACGGAAGCAATTATTTTTTATCGACACGCACGGACGGCGGGGGGAACACTGGGGAAGAGGGGTACAATTTCGGTACAAATCTTGCGTAGAACAGTTACCGAGTTCCAAATAACTTGCAAAAGTCGATGAGAGAGTGAATGCGTGTATCGTTATTCCTTCTTTAGGTTTAATTTTATTACCGTTTGGGTAAAATTGCAGAGGTAAGTTTATATATTAAACTACTTTTTATTTAAAAAAAAAACGTTATTCTAGGGTAGCGAGTGAAATCGCCGAGCACTGTTTATGTGAATTACAGTTGGGGTACAATTTAAACCAATTCAGCTATTTTCTAGAAGTACAATTAACATTGGTGATAGCTATGCGTTTTTCTGTGGTAGGAAGTAGGAATGAATACACCAGTGTAGGAGGGCCGCAACGCTCTGAAATTTCCATACAAACGCGCTGCTCAAATTTCTTGAAAACCATTTGTCAGATTTGATGAAATTTAGCATGTACAATTAAATTAACAATATCTTCGCCCCTATGTTCTTGGTTTTTTTTTTAAACTTTCACAAGCGAAAATAGAGCTATGAAAAATTTCCGCATTTATAAAGGGTCACTTTCGACTGATCTATTCAATAGATAGACAAAGCAGATCAAAAATCCCTTTACATAGGGAGGTTGTCTACATTATTAGCTTTTAAATGAATCCATAATACAAGGGACATTCCTAGTTATTTAAGAATGATTGAAGAAGTGCAAAAGTCATTAAAAAAATCCAGTTTGTCACTCTGTAAGTAACTTTAAAGGCTCGTCAGTATCTTTACTTGCTCTCTTCGCTCGTCATCTTCTTCTAGACGAAATGGTTATGGAAAACCTTAAGCCAATGCAAAGTTAGTCTAAAGTGGTCGCCGGACTCTTACAAGCTTTTTGAACGTAAAAATGTTCCAATAGGTAACAAGAGAAAAAAAAGTATCATATCTTAGTAACTGAAGTTGTAAGTATACGATAATACAAGTCAGTACAACGAGACACCAACGCATTGCACCCGCGGGACCGAATACAGATAGTGAGGAACAAAAAATAAGGCTTAAAGGGAAAACTGTGTTTCAAGGGACTTGAGGTAGCGATAGGTAGTTGGGAGATAATTCCAATGGTTTTTGTTTATGTCTGGATGTTAGATGTAGCTAAGGGAACCCTGATTTAGAATATCTAATTGCAATATGATGCGCCTTTTTCAAGATGTGTTGATTTTTGTAAAATAGATCCATTACGAGTATGGTTTTGAAATTATAATGTTCTTAATTTAGCGTATTTCTTAATCATTGTGATTCTGAAACATTAAGTTTTGTTGCACCTCCATGAACTGTTAAACGTTAATGATAAGAATAAAAAATACAAAATATAAACACAGAATATGCTCTATTACATGTCCAGAAGGATAGTCTTCATACAAAACACGATTTCGAAACGTGTCAAATTTATTTTGGTACCTTAATAAAACCTTTTTTTCTATACGTGATGAACTTGCCATTAAAAGAGGTTACCCGATTTAGTTGGGTAAATTATAATAATATAACGATCAGAGTTTAAAGAAATCACAAGACCGGAAACAAAGTATTAGGCCAGCTTAGGCCAGAGCTAAACTACACACAAAGCCTTACCCAGATCCATTCCTGACACTATTCTACAAACTAATATTATATATTGTATGTAAACCTTAACTAAAATCAGAGTAGGTAAAAGGTAAGAATTTAAGTAAAAATCAAGAGTACGAATTTGCGTTAAAATCAATAGTAAAGGGATTACTATTGATTTTATCTTATTTACACATAAATTTACACACTATCATTATTTACATCATACATTTAAGTTATTTTTTCGGCAATAAAATAACATTACATTTACATAAAAATAAAACTGACGCCTGCTTATCACGATATTTCACTGTTACGTATATTTCTTTCTTGCGAAGGTGCACAGAGCAAATTGTTATAGGGGCGACGAAGTTTTCACTAATTTTCATTTTTACTTCGCCGAATTATTTTTGTCCACTGATCGGCTAAACTGGATCCTTAAGAAACCTAAAGTTTATTAAAGGGAAAATATAAAAATACCTTGTGGCAACACTTTTTTCAGCAACTTTTCGCTCTGTTGACATTAAGAATTAATTACAATTATTAGCTTTTTAAAGCACATAAAAATATATTTAAGACTTATGGATGATATGTGACGTTGCCTTTTTTTACTGTTTTGGATATTCTGAAATTTCGGCATGAGTGGACTACACAGTTCACCATATTTATTGGTTAGTGGAGAGACGTAGCCGCTACTGGATGACATCGAAGACTGACTAGTGAATTGGTTGACTTTCAATGGTTTGTTTTACTTTTTTTGGAAACATTATTTTTGACCGATTAGGGGTCTTTACTCTATGTCTATGAATATAAAATACAATTTGACTCACAAATATTATGTGGCATTTTATGGAAACCATAAGGGACTTTATCTTAAAGCTTTCCATGCTAGCGCATCCATACTAATAATTTTAAAATCGAAAGTAAGTCTGTCTGTCTGTTTGTTTTACGGCTAAACTGCAGAACGGATCTAAATGAAATTTAATAATAAGGTACAGTATTTCACGAGGAAGGTTTCTAGATACTATTTTCTGAATAAACGCGAACGAAGTAGCGAGTAACAGCTTAGGACACTATTTTCTGAATAAACGCTAACGAAGGAGCGGGTAAATAGCTAGTCCTACTAATATAATAAACGCGAAAGTTTGTAAGAATGGATGGATGGATGGATGGATGTTAGTTACTCTTTCAGGATAGAACGGCTGAACAGATCTGGATGAAATTTGGCACAGATATAGATTAAAATCTAGAATAGCACATAGGATACTTTTTAACCGCGAGTGAAACCGCGGGGCGCAGCTTGTATATTATAAAGTAATTATTTTATTACGGAAACTGAGGTGGTTTTCATACACTATGATTTTATAAGACGAGAATTACTCACGTACCATTTAGTTGACTATGGTATTTTGCGAGACGCAGCCGCGCACCCGCCTTGTTAAAGACCGCCGAATGCGGTTGAAACTATAGTCCGAATAATCGACTAAATCGTACGTGAGTAATTCCCGTTTCATACAATAAGTGAATATTTGTATGTCACATCACATACTTAAATTTCTAAATTTTGTCATACTAGGTTCCTACATAGATGGGAAGATTGTTTAAAAACACCACACAATGTAAGAGACATTTCCCGGCGAAGGAAACAACTCAATGAATACAAGTTAGCCTGAGGGGATGGGATGGGGATCCGAATGTCTTTTTATAATCTGTTTACTTTTTCTTCTCTTACCAGTTAATCTTTTTATACTGAACCTTTTTCGATGTGTTTGAGCATAGCTTTACAATATTTTTGAGATCTAATAACGTACACTAGGTTACAGACAAGTTTTTTAGTTTTTAAAGCATAGTCAAAAAAATACGTTTCTATTTATTTGCTGTAGATATTTTGACTTAATTAGGTAAATAAAATCTAAAACAAACACGATTCTAATCTAAAGTAACTGTAACCTAAATATAATTAATACACATTTCAAGCGACCGGATCAATTTTATGTATAAACTGTTTTTCCGAAAAATAAGAACTACCATCTCATTCCATGGCAGAACGCGAACCGTTTAACAAAGTTTAACTGTACATAAAATTTTATTGACCCATATATGAATAGTGAGACAATCCCGCCTCCAATCCGGCGAGTTCTCGAGTCATTAGACACATTTTTATTAGAGCCTGTCTCAAAATACAACCTACGTCGAATCGGGATCGCTGTGCAATTTGTTCGCAGATAATTTAATTCTATGACGTGGATGGATTATTGGACGCTAATAGATATTAACATCTGTTTTATTATTATTTTCTGGTATATTAGATTTTTTTTTTTGTTAACATCTGTAATAATAATTATTTTCCAAATAAAAAAAAATTAAAATAGCTGCCTTAATTATTCCTGAAACTAAGCTAACTACTAGTTTATCAACAGAACCTAGAACCTACCCACTAAAGGGGGCGTGGGTTTGATTCCCACCTAGGGCAAACATACATGTGATGAACATTTGTGTTTGTTCTATGTCTGGGTGTTAATTATATATTTAAGTGACATGTATTTAAAAATGTATATGTATTTTATGAGTCTCTGGCCGCCATAGTACAAGCTTTGCTTAGTTTGGGGTCAGACGACCGTGTGTGCAAGTGTTCCGAATATTATATTTTATTGTATCACTAGCTGTGCCCCGCGGTTTCACCTGCGGTTAAAAAGTCCCATGTGCTATTCTAGACTATAATCTATCTCTGTGCCAAATTTCATCCAGATCTGTTCAGCCGTTCTGGCGTGAAAGAGTAACAAACATCCATCCATCCATCCATCCATCCATTCTTACAAACTTTCGCGTTTATAATATTAGTACGAAGTACGATAATGGAAAGAGATCATCGAAATTCTCGTAGAAAATAACTGCGCTGGTTGCTATTTGCGCCAGCCTCTGCCTTGACAATAAACATGTCGTAAGATATCTACTGAAAACATTCCTAGAATTAGCTTCCCCAATTCGGTTATAACGTTTATTGTATTCGATTATCGAGCTCTGTTTAGCTTTTATTGGGCTTTTATTTTCCTAATATGGATTGTATTATTGTTTATTGGCTTAAGTTTTGCCTACAGAATGTGTACCTTAATGTTGATTGTATTAGTATAAAAAAAACATAATCTAATAGTTCGTAATTAATGAAACATAACATAGATTTAAAATAAAATTTAACAAAGTCTCCGTTTCTGTGTAACCTCCCGTTTAAAATTCAAAGCTTAAAAAGAACTTGTTTAAGACTCCCGCACTTTCTCAAGAGCACTTGGACATTATTTATTGCAAACAATTTTGCTTACACAGGGGAAATATCGCCGTACATTTTTCCTTGGCGCGTTCGCTACGAACTCCTAATTTCTAATGGGCCATTTTGCCACTTTGTCAATGGCTTCGATAAATCTGGACGGCCGGCGGCGCCTGAGTTATTGCCACGTCTTGCACTGAATCGTTGGATGTTCTTTTGTTTTATTTATTTTTGACGACTGACGATTGATGTGCTGAGACATTTCACTCGAGTTATGATGCTCATTTGTTTTAGAACTTGATATTTGCGAGGCCTCGAAAGTTGTCTAACTTCTCCTCTAGTAGGTAGAATTTTAACCTTCCAGGTCTCATTGACCCCTCTTATGGTGGAAATTCCGCCAAAACGCACTGAGCGTTTCAAGTCAACTTTTCTTGTGAGAACTGCAGAGGTGTGGAACTCGTTGCCTGCGTCTGTCTTTCCACCTAAATGCAATCCGGGGGTGTTTAAGAGTAAAGTGAATAGGTATCTCCTAAGCAAGCGCGTTACATCTTCGATCACGAAGATGCTTCCCATAAGTCGAGTCAGTGGTCAAAAAAAAAACGAGCAACAAGGTATTTTTTGTTTTTTGTAGTGATAGGACAAAAATAGTCTGACACTGTTTTTTGTAAAGTTTCCTCTTACAGATACTGTAACTATGTTTTTCATACAAAGTTGGTTATTAATATGTCAAAAGTTAGCAAACATGCAATGTACCTTTAAATTTTAATAACCGTTCGAAAACACTGCCACATAAAATCCCACTGAAATAAAACAATCCAGACAAACCCACGAAAAGTATCGGTCCATTAAAAATTTACGTTCGAACAAAGTTTAACGTTAATTAATTAAAAATAAATTGAATCGAAAATAGGTATGGATTGGAACTATTTTACCTTTATTTTATAAAACTTTCAATTCTATCTATTAAAATGGGTTTTACTCTATGCGATTGAAAGCAAAGTTCGGCGCGGCTTTCCATTTTGGAAATCCAACTGCTGTAACTTTTAAATGTTATTTGTGTAAAAGGATTTGAATGTTTTATTGGTAGGTAGGTACCTAAGTATTTCATTCTGATTTAGACAATTATTTCATACTGTAGATTTACTAAAAGTGTTCATGTTTAATGTGTTATTCATATCGTAGCAGTGAAAGTAAGTTTATTGGCGGAATATCTCTAAATGAAACTCTTTAATTAGCTATTCTGTCATATAATTAAAAATCTACATAATTGCTCATATAAGCATCAAAGCAACTTCATTAAATTTTCGTACAATAAACATAGAACAAACAGAGCCTTATAAAACGGTTGTTTATTTAAGGCCGCCACAGAAATATCCAACTCTAATTCGAGAGCGAATCCCAGTCTTTGATTCGCACACATCAGAAACTGGACTGGCTTACTCCGACATGCGGACGAGCCGCTTGTCTTTATAGCCTGAATTTTGAATGCGACGTCGGAGTTAGTCCGTGGTTTTCGGGTGGACAGAATACGCAACTACAACAGAATTGTAAAGTCGCTTTCGACATTAGCACACAGCCAATCGCAACCGACGCTCCATTAGCGATGATGCGCTCTCCTAACTTTTTAATAGTTACGGAAATTTAATTAAGGCGAGTCATCAGTCACCGCTAGGACCGGCGTCACTGCTCGCGCTAGATAACGTGGGGTCAGGCTGCACTAACTACCCGGCCGGTGATGAATGTACCCTTAACAGACCTCAAATATGCCTCTGTTGACGGCTTCCAGAAATGTTTGAATAACCCATGCAATTAAAGCGGCGATGGTGGATAGTGGGCCCTGTGACGAAGGCTCTGAGAAAATCGATTCATCCTTAAGTCAGGCTTCAACTTATGCAGCACATTATTCATAAGTTTGTTACGCCCCGAGGCGGACGGTCCAAATGCAAACAAACCGCGATTCTAGTTATTAATCATTCAGAGCGTCTTGTTATCGAATAGCGGCGACGGCGTGATGAAGTGGCGGTTCACCTAATTGTGATCATCGCTAACTAGGTGCTGACCGCCGCCGGACACCGGCCATCTATAATGCACCGTGGCTGTAGATACCGTCCAATCTCCATTCCAATTTTCTATACCTACACCACTGCTCTCTTTGTAAACATCACCATCTGAAATTTAATAGATGTGATCCTTATTAGGTTGAAAACGATTTGTATGCCGATATTTATTCTTAAAAAATAGAATTTAATTTTTACTCGTATGTGCTTATTAGCAAAATTGTGTATTTAAATAAATTGAACGCTTCGAGTCTCAAATTTGCCAAGCATGTTAATAATATTAAAACGTCCATACAAAGGCCTCGGTGCTCGTTACACGAAACGTTCACCTTCTCTCTCCTCATTAAAATTTGTACGACAGCGTCTAAATTTCTACTCTTTTCTCCGCACCTCCATTTTAATATACAGGAAAAAGTGGAAGAGCGATGTGTACGGAGTACCGAGCCGGGCCGGGTTGGGAAAACTTTTGCCTCCCCCACCCGGTGGGGGCAAAAAGTGTTGCCGACGGGTGAGCGCACATATAGCTATGTCGGGAGAAAGTTTTCCGTGTTGCGGGCTGGGGAGGAGGGGGAGGGACGCATGCGCGCCGCCCTACCCGCAGAGCTGACGTGACAGTCCTGCTCAGGACTTTGCGTCTAGCGCTGGGGCTTTGCCATTTGATACAAAAAATGCGAAGCTTACGTAATCGTGAAGACCATTTTTCAGTTATGATTTTCACCTTTCTGTATGACGTAGCAATGCTATTTTCTCTATTGTTGAGATACAATTCATGCTAAAGATAGCATAGAATGAGTATGCATAGGTAAATTGAAGTTAAAAAATCTTTAGTTTTCTTTTTTTTCGTAAAATTATTATAAAACGCACGTTTAACTCAAAATAGAATATGTTCCTTTTAAAAAATATTCGTGGTGACATGGATAACACCGCCGGGGCAATCAATACGATCTCCTCGCACCCCGGTGGCAAGAAGCGGCTAGCTTTTGGCACCGCCTACGAGACATATCCGAGTCCCGTACCCACGTAGCTCGTAGCAGCGCTACGGATGTCCGTAGCAAAGCAGAAAGTACTACAATTTTCTATCACAGACAGATGTAAAACTAGCTTCAATTAAACAGGTATTGTTTAAATTTTGGAAACATTAGAGTAAAAGCATTAGATTTCTTTAACACTAAAAACACCTATGATTGTTACTTACACATTATGTTTGATAAACACACAGACAACACATGGTGCACATGTATTGTGACGGAATCCATGGCTAGACAGTTCCGTCTGAAACTCTGAACTTGAAAACGACTCGCGCGCAACTTTCCGTCGGGATTTGTTGCGACTTGTTGTTGCTGTTTGTTACCCAACTAAATTTGAGTTGCTGAACTAAAGTTGTGGATATTTAAAGGGAACTTTTTCACGGAGTCAACGGCCGGTCTCGCTTAGACCGTCACCCAGTTTCGGAGTAGGTACTGCCAGTCGAGTTATGGCACTTGTTCTCAAACTACTTGGACCAGCCACAGTGGAGATGCGACTACAGTACGGAATCTTCGGAGCTAACTGACGGCCACTCATACTTGGCATAGTGTATTCTAATTTATACATTGGAACACGTTTGTTTGAATTACGCAGCGAGACTACAGCATTAAAAGTTTTCCGATACTCTATACGATACAATAAAATATCGTAATCAAATTTTAACAACAAAAAAACAAGTAAAATCATGTGATAGGTACATTTATTGCATTGAGGTGGTGCACGTTTTAGCTATGATTAATTTCTATTTAGAAATTCGATAGAAAACTTTCAGTAGCAATAGTCATTTGTAAGCTATTTTCAAGTTTTCCCCAGTTTCTTTTAGACAAAATGTGTTTTCAACGATTCCAATAATCACACTCTTTTATTATCAAACGATCTGTATAATCGTAAAGTAATATGAACAAATAGCGAAATTGCTTTATTTTTACATACGAGTACATGGCGCCGACACAAAATTAATTAGAAATTCTCACATTAGTTTTAGAATTTTGCTATTAAGGTTAAATAATTATTATTTGCTCTCAGGTTTTTAGGTGGTTTGATTTATTTGTTAAAAAGTTTTTATTTTATATTTTTTTGTGGCTATGATCTACTAATATAATCTAAAGTTATGCGTGATCGTACATAATAAAAAACAAATGTCGGTTAAAATGTCGGCATGAACATCTTCGAATGTTAGTTAAAATTACTCCTACTGTGTAAAGTCATGATGCTGTACTGAAGGTCCGGGGGATAGTGGGCTGCAGCAGAAGGTCATGGCGCTAATTCGACCTTGCTAGCTAACTTCTGCGCACTGCTCTCTGACAATAGTTTGTTGTTCGTAATTGATAGTACGGTCTATAGGCCGTTTTGGCCACATAAATATTTAGAGAAAAGCGATGATAGCCTAGTTGGAGAAGGCCTGCCTCTTAAGCCAGAGGGAGCGGGTTCGAACCCAGCCGACGGCACGCACCAATTTGTTCATTGTATGAACAAATGTGCGTATTGTATGTCATCTGCTACATGACTGGAGCGCGGTGCCACATTTGGGACTGAATATCGTCCGCCGAAGTGTGGGTGTTGTATTACACCTCTGCCAGCCCCCTCGGGGGAAAGGCGTGACAATATGTTATGTTATGTTATGTAAATATTTAGAGACGCAGAGTATAAAGAACGTAAATAGTCACGACGCTTCTAGAGTCGCCAAAGCATACTGGGAACCTATAAAAAAATAAGAGGCCATTATTGTTTAGGAGGAACCCAATTAGAGGAACTCAATTTATGAAAAAACACTTTATCCTTAGCAATAAACGATGCTTAGCCTCGGAATAATTACACAGTCTTTTGTCTTTTTCGATCGAGTTCAATAATTAAAAGGAAAGAAAAAGACAAAACACTGAAAACTATTACAAAGCTATGCAAAGTTTATTGCAAGAGGGGTTTTTTCTTGATATCGTGATCCGTCTCAAACAAATCATCAATCTTATCATCGACTTTATCATTTCTACCGCCGTCAAAGGCATCAGTTAAATTGGCCCAGAGTACATAATGCGGTAGATAATAGCCATTTATTGTACAATACAGACTGAACCGCCTCTGGGCTGCGTCGCACCTGACTAACGAAATTAATTACGGGTCGATTTAGGTGGGGAGATGCCGGTGAAATTTATTACCTACAATTTAAGAAAAAGAAAAAAAAATATTATTGTAAGTACACTACAGTATAAGTATAGTACAGTGAAACAACCTTAAGGTAAATATAAGCAACTAATACTTCTAATAATCCAAACCATGTACAATATGTGGGTTATTTCAGTATGAATCGAATGGACACGAATATCAATACCACAGAAAGACGCCAAAGAAAAACAATACAAGATCCGCCCTCTTCCGTGCTCCAGCGACAAATGCCGGTTGGGCGGAGCGGGCGACTCAGGCGCTATTCCTCTGACATTCCTTTGACAGTTCGCTCGGAAAACAGTCTGTAGAGCTTATACTGCATTTTTTTTGTATGTGTTGTTAACACACTGTCCTCACTTATATATTTAACTATGAAACATTGTGATTTATTGATTAAATTATGTTATTAACTAATATTTTACCACATATGTTAATATTTTTTTTTTTATAAATACGTTAAAAATACTTTCCAAAAATTATAAGGTAGAAAATAGTTTAAATATATTTTAGCCACTCTCATACAAGCTGGTTCATAAGTCGAGCCACGTGTATTTTAACTGTGACACACCTTCACTTAAAATTAGATGAGTGAAATCAATCGCTTAAGCTTAACATAAAAAAAAAACTACAAAACAAAGCTTAAAACCCTAATTCCCATCCTGTAAATCGTCATCCATGTACAATTTTTAGACTTTTGTTGATATTTCAAAAACTGCTTGACCGATTTCGATAAAAACCTCTAAAGTATGATCTCTCAAACATAAAAAAACATCAAAATCGATTTAACCAGTCAAAAGTTATGAGATGGCAAACATTAAAAAAAACATATATTCGAATTGAGAACCTCCTCCTTTTTTGAAGTCGGTTAAAATTAGTTGTCTGTTAAGTCAGTTCACGGTTTAACAAAATCACTCTGATTTTAAGCACAAAGCCGAAACCATTCACAACAATCTCCCAACATTCCTTTCGTTATCAAATTTGCCAGCAGCTTTCGGCTTCAGAAGAAAATATTAACCGGGCAGTTAATAAGCCGTTCCAGGATACGCCACAATTAAATTGGGAGGGTCTCAGGGTAATTATTTATAAACAATAATATATCAAAGCGATGCCTTCAAGATGGCGCTCGCCGCAGACCGAGCGATGCGTCATAAAACGCGTTAGAAATGCTTTACTGCGGGTTTTATTAATTTATTGGCCTTATTTTATTGCTAAATTCTTGAATATTTTGCTACTTATGATTTATAAATATTCAGCTTTTATGATTTATAAATATTCAAGTTTTAAAGTCGTGTTACAAAAGTTTTTAGGTATGATGAAGGGAAACTGCCGAAGGTAGATTTTTGGTGTTTTAAAAATAACCTGTACTTTTACTTTTATCAGTTGCAAATATTCTAGTTACCAATAATTTTGTTAGTCTAATGACAATGTAGGTAGTTTGGTTAAGTCATGCTAAAAGATCAGTGAAATAAATACAATTTTAAAATTGTTTTTTTTTAAATATGATATTTAATAATAAGGCGTCGCATAAGAAGAAGAAACTGGAAGACTAAACTCTCAGAGACCGCTTTTAGCCATAATGTCATATTTTATGCATATTTTAATAAATGTCCCATGTTTATGTAATGTGATATAAATAATACCGTACAAATTTTCTAAAATTCTTTTACTAAAAAGATCTCGCGTATTAAAAACACGCATAATTTCTCAAAATCGCCATCAAGGGCTTAATGAAAAATCTTTCGCCATAAAGAGCCAAAATAGCGTAATATTGCCAGAAATTTCCAGTAGCCCTGTATAAGTAGGTATATGTACGACAGCGAGCAAAACACGAGGCTCGTACAACTCGTATTTATGGTTATATGGCGCAAAAGTTTCCCAGCTCCTACGCTGAAGCCATCGATTTTCAAAACTTTTTCATGGAAATAAACCTACTTTCGTTGTGTACGCGGCCCCGGTGTCGCTGTGTGCGTGAACGCTGCCACTCACACAGATGTAAAGGTTGGAGGTCACACAAATTCAATGGATTAACGCTATGAATTAGTTGCTATGTGGACCTTAGTAACACATTGAAAATTATAAAAATATACCTACATGTGTGCAAAAATGTTTCGAATATTTATTTATTATGTATTAGTAATAATTGTCATATTGCTTTTTGTCGGCGGCTTTTTAGTGTTGATACGAGAAAAATTACTGTTGTTTTCAGTTAATTTATTAGTATACACCCAAATAATTATGTAAATAAGAAGCTCAATAGTCATTATTTTCAAACATTACAGTTAAATACAAAGGTAAATTCAGATTATATTTTTTTAATTTATATTTCTTAAGATTTTTTTGGAAGAGACCTTAAGGAGGCCTTGAAGCTAGCTACACAACCTCCAAAGAAGCTGCTTACGGTCCGATATGACCGTATTTTATGAACTGTTTGTCTTAGATCAAAATATTCAAGTTTCTTAATGTAATCCGGCTTCAACATAATAATGTATATTTCAGTAACACACCTGAATACAATGCTTAGAAACCCTAATCAAGTTTTTTCTATAAATATAGAACGTCCTTAGTAAATTTATCTAAATTTAAAGATGCGTTGTAACAAGTACTTTGTTTTACCTAGTCCTGTGACACATCACAGGTCCATCGACCGCTTCTATCGAAGCGACTCACACACACAAAGTCTACTTGTAATGGGTCCGCAAAGAAAACTTTTTAAAACTTTTCCAGCGAAGCAATATGGCTTGTGTTCTCAACCGTTATGTTTTATTTAGGCAACTGTAGACCGTCTCTCTCTGCTACATGGGTATGAGTGGTCGATGAAGCGAGATAGACTTACTTTGTAAGGTACATTTCAGCGGTGTGATACGGCTGCCTTGCCCGGGATACGAAGTAATTATTTCTATTCTGTCATTGCCGTGTATTTTTTATGGGCTGTCGTCATTTTGTAGGTTGCGACAGGCTCCCTAGCTTGCTTTAATGTATACTTGATTAGTATTTTATATAAATTTACAACACAATAAACAACAGTACATTTTTGTACAAAGGACAATGTATCTCAACTTTTTGTAGTGCAACAAAAATTTCCAACCGCAATTTAGAATTCTTAGTGACAATTTTGTTAGAATGTGTGAAATAGTGAGTTTGATAGACAAAGTTTTTAGTACGAATTTGTGGTAGAGCTTTAGAACACCGAATTCGTTTCTTAGCTACACTTAGTCAATTTAAATCAACAGTATACACATAGTCTCACGCTACTATCACTCGTGGAAATATCTCTTAAAGATTGAACAGTACAGTCTCACGCAGTACTCGCTCGTGGATGTAGGTACTATCTAAAAAACAATGATCAGTACCGTGTCCCACCACTGTTGCTCGTGGAGATACCACCTAAAGAATCAACCAGTACAGTCTCCCTCTCTTGAAAAAACGCTCAAGCTATAGATTCCTCCGCTGAGTTCGCTCGTGGAGACGGCGCCAAGCAAGCCAGAGTGCAGTCTCACGGGCGCGCTCGTTTATCACGATCGCGTCCGATTGGGGCCGGCTCAGCTGCGTTTTATTGGCGAATTACCCGGCTCCCATTCAAATTTTAATTTATATGAGCAAGTCATACTCGAAAATTGAATTTTCAGTAATGAAAGTTTAGGCTGCAACTGCGATTGTTGTTCCTTATTTACTGAGTAACTCAGGGATTCTTATGAAACTGAGAAAAAAAACTAAATTTTGTACTGAGTTTTTTTTAGATACTAAACAGTTGTGAATGAGTGTTAATGGAACCTATAAAATTAAAAACCGACCTAACGTCATCCGAATTAGATTTTGTAAACAATTTTTAGATTATTATTGACTTTTTAGAAACCGCTCAATTGATTTCGATAAAATTTAAACGGGACCTTACTAAATTATGCTTACCCCTAGAAACAAAAAAAAATATTCCAAATAGGTTCAGACATTTTAGAGTAATCTGGGAACAAACATTAAAAAAAATTAGATGATTGAGAGAATGAGAACCTCTTACTGCTAATAATTATAACACTTAGCACAAGAGCGAGGGTCATACATAAGAAAAAGCAATACAGCACGTTAAAAAAAATATACCACAAATGACTAACGCTACTTAAGCCATATACCTGCCTACAACAAACTTCGTCCTTTAAAAACCATCAAATATGTTTCAAATTATTCCTGCTCTTATTATGTTAAAATACAGATATTTGCATGTTTTCAACTTCATTGTAAACAATGATTCCAACGCTCTCCTCCGAATAAATCCGAACCCTCCTAACTAATAAACCAAATATCCACTTTCGATTTTTAACCCCCCAATAACGTTTCCCTTAATCTTAATGCCCGTTTTAAAAGCTCGCCATTATCAAACAGAAGATCGAGATCTTTGATTAACTAAAATGGAAGATGCGTTAAGCTGTCCTATAATTAAGTTATTTATCACTAGGTACAGGACTGCTGAATGAAAGACATAGCTGTATTTTTGATGAGTGAGTAAATAAACGATTATGATTCTGATTCTAATTCTGAAATAAATCGTTGTTTTTGTATTTTTTGTAACAAAATCTTTCTTAAAGACTGCTTTACTTTTATGCGTCAAATTTCTCGTCAGCAACAGAGTAAATAGATTAATTTACTACGACAGAGGTAGCTATTTTTCATGCTACAGTGACGCATCTTTGATTTTGATAAATCAGAGGCTAATAGAAGTCCGAGTTAGGAGCGAGTCGTAAATTACGAAGGCATTGTTTTATGCGCTTTCATTACATAGATTGTTCTGGAGGGTGGTAATATTATATTTAACTTGTTATGGATTCTTCTATGCGGATAAGAATCGCGTGGTTTTGATTAATGAGGCAAGGCCTGAATGTTAAAATCGGTTGATATTTCAAAGACAGTATGACCGACCGAGAGATGTTCTCTTGGTCCCGAAGAGCTGGTATTGGAGCCCAATATGTTGGTGAGATTAAATCCTACAGACTATGCTGGCTCAGACATTTGAAACGGATAGGTGAAGACCGTGCCGTAAAAAGAGCTTACCTGGGATTACCAACAGGCCGAAGGCCAGTCGGCCGTCCTAAGTATGGATGGAAGCCTTTCGGACTTAAGGCACAACTACTATGCTCAACTGATTGTGCTGTGGGTACTTTTGATTCCCTTCTACACAACTAGTTTGTCCGTTCCGGAAAAAAATGTACCTAAAGTAATGTAATTAATGATAAAATAATTACCAATATACCTACGGCACAATCAGTTGAGCATCAGTTGTGCCTTGTGTCCGGAAGGGATGGAAGAATGAAGTAGCTAAAGACCTACGAGAACATGAAATGAACATGTACTTGGCATGACATGAACTAGCTCAAAACAGAGAAGTGTGGCGCGTCTTAGTATCGAAGGCCAAGACATGATGTGGTTCGCTGCGCCAATGAGTAAGTAAATATGACCGACCGAGAGTTGTACTGACGTAGTATTTTACTTTTCACAATTTAAAAGCTTAAGTACAAAACTTTCGATTTCCTTTCGCTATCCATTCCACAAGACCCGATCATTATGTGGAATATCTAGATACCATGGTACATGAAAACTATCAGTCGAGTCAAAATCTAATCACATAGCTTATAAAGTCGCCGCCTTGGCATTCCTCGACAAACAAAAGGCTTCTTACTCACGCCACATAATAAAACCCACTGAAGCGTTAAATCACAAAATTCACAGTGAAAATATACAAGTCACGTTCTTGGGGAGCATCGACGGTGACATTCCGGTTTTATCTGCAGAATCAATTAATGCTGGGGCTAGGCCGTACCAGTCGAGCCAAGGGAGGTAGGCCGTAGGCTCGTAGCATGTAGCTTCGTAGCAGAACGTTTCGCTCGTAGACTTCGTAGCGCACCGTTCGATATTGGACATTCATTAAAATGACAAAGGTTTTCTTGTTGGTTTTATGATACATCGACAATTAACGATTTACGTTAAAATAAAAAGTACTTCATAATATTTATAACTTTCATTGATTCATATTTAATGTATTATTTGTGTGTGGAAGTGTCCCTAATTTATTTACCTAGTCTAGCCATAAGTTCTGTTACAAATGAAAATGCAGTTATTTTTTTATACAGTAATGTAATGTTAATAAAAATTATATGTACACATGTATTGAAGTCTTAACAAAAATATAACTATTATTTTATTAAAAATTACCACCTTTGGCTTTGATACAGGCCTTTAGTCGGTCTGGCCAAGAATCTATAGATGTACGGACTGTTTCCACGGGTAATTTAGCCACTGCTTGCTTCAAAGATTTCTTAAGTGACTCTATGTCGGCGTGTCGTTTAGAGCAGGCCATGCCCTCTAAAACTGACCATAATTTGTAGTCCAGGGGGTTTAGATCTGGGCTAGAGGAGGGCCAGTCTTCAGCCCTTATAAAGTCCGGAACATTGGCTTCCAGCCAGGCTTGGGTAGTTCGCGCCTTGTGACCAGGTGCAGAGTCTTGTTGGAAACTCCACGGTGGATTTTTAAAAAGTGTATTGCTAAGGGGTTTTACAACACCATCTAAGACGGTCTCTTGATACACTTTGGCTAAAGTTTTCACCCCTTTTTCACAAAAATGAAGCTTTGTGACGCCGTGAAAGGATACCCTCTACCAAACCATGACTGACGCAGGATGATGACCACGCTGTACCTCTACAACCACTTCCGTAGCTTCTTTAGAGCTGTGAGCGTACACTTTGTCGTTTTGCTTGTTGTAGTGCTCTTCTATCGTGAAAACTTTTTCGTCGGTAAAAATAATATTTCTGTAACTTTCACCTGCGTACCGGGATAGATGACGTTTTGATCTATCCACTCTCTTTAACTGCAGCGATTGATTAAGGGCATGTCCTGTATATCGATGATAAGCACCAAGCTTCAGGTTTTGTTTTATTATACGCGATAGAGTCCTAGCGGGTATCTTCATTTCTCGCGATAAGATTTTTTGTTTCCTCATTGGGTTTTTTGGGAATTCTGGCTTTAACAGCATTAACAGCCTTAGTAGTCTTCATCGCACGCGGCCGCCCCGATCTTTTATGGTTTTCAACAGAGAAAGAGTCGGTATATCTGTCGATACTACGATATACGAACATACGACTGATACCAAGATTTTGAAGAGTCTTGAAAATGACCGACGGTTGCATACCCCTTTCGTGCAACGCAATCACTGCAATCCTGTTATCTTTGACACCCCATTCCATGTTGTAAATTTAGTAATAATCACGAAAAATATATGTGAAATGGCGGGAAATTGATTGTAGTTTTCAACATAATAAACGCATTCCAAATTTAAATGCAGAAAAAAAAGTAAACGAAGGAGTTTGTATTGTAACAATATTTATGGCTAGACTATGTATATAGCAAAATTACACTTTCACCTATACTAATCTCAAATTACAAATATTCAAATAAGTATTGAAATACGTAATTTTTAAATTTATGTTAGGTAATTTTAGGCTTATATTGTTGTTATTAATAAAAAATATTTTCTGTAATAAAAACCAAATTAACACAAAAAAAAAATTATACAGAGGTTTAGGTAAAGTAGATAATATTAAAGTTTACTCACAAAACAAGACGCAAAATTTCCTTCAAAATATTTTAGCGTGTTTCCCCAATTTATACGATTTAAGAAGAAAAAAAAAAGATATAAAAAAACGTGTACTTAATTTAAAGTATATTTGTCAAAATACGTTTTCTAAGCAAAAAACACACGGATAACGCTACGTTAAAATAATGAACTTTCAGTATGGTGCCGCGGATGTGGCTATCGGCAGAGCTTCCGGCCAAGCGCGTCGCATCCGGCACGAGTCGCCATACACGAACTAATTGTGTTTGTACACAGATTTAAACTGATACAATTAGTAAGGGAAGAGAGACCTAGATCCACTGAGACCTACAACATACATACATTTAACAGGTGTATTACAGCTACACATCGCCGGACGATATTCAGTCTCAATTGTGACCGGGAGCGAGCCTGTCGCCATACACCGGGCTCCAGTCATGCAGCAGATGACATACAATGTGCACATATGTTCACACAATGAACAAATTGGTGCGTGCCGTCGGCTGTTTTCGAACCCCCCTGGCATGAGAGGCGGGCCTTCTCCAACTCGGCTATCATCGCAAATCAAAGCTTAAAAACTATATTTGAAATCGGAATTCTTTATCAGTTAAATACTGTGTATAAATAAATTACGTGTCACGTTGTTTGTCCGCTATAGACTCCTAAACTACTTAACCGATTTCAATCAAATTTGCACACCGTGTGCAGTTCAATCTAACTTAACAGATAGGATAGCGCACATATAAATTTATAAATAATAAGCGCGAATGAAGTCGCGGGGTGACAGTATATTTTCGGTGCATTAGATGTCTTGTTTCATAAAATAGTCTTACCAAAATCCAAAATTAATAATAATTGTCTACCTACTCGAAATAAATCGTCAAAATTTGTGAAGAGTTTGCAAAAAAAAGTGTGAAGTCCACCGTTGGTCAGTACTTAAATCTTTTAACTTTTTCTTTGTTTTTCCATAAAATCAGTGAACCTTAGTAAAATTATACATAGTATTTACGAACATGTTTCATTTCTAAAATATTGTTAAAACCACTCTACCTCAGCGAACCTCCGCGGCTGTAGCCATCGCTGAAAGCTTTATGTTGTAGGTTTCGCAAGCTTTGATTATAAAATTACCGTTGCTGCTCGTAACTTTGTAATGGAGTGTTGTTCGCTCGTTACAACGGATTTCGTTATGTTGAAAGCGTTGCGCGGACAATACCTTTGAATATAATATACTAGCTACGCCCCGCGGTTTCACCCGCGGTCCCACAGGAACCGTTTGTTTTTTAGTGATAAAAAGTACCCTATGTCCTTTTCTGTATCTCAGACGTGTATGTAAATTTCAAGACGATAGGTTGAGTAGTTGAGGCGTAAAAGCGTTACAAACAAACTAACGAACAAACTCACTTTCGTATATATAATATTAGTTTGGATTTTGTAGATGAACATTATTGTGTTTCTTTTCTTTATGTATTATATAATACTATTCTTATGTGAACATAATATGTGTGGATCTAATGTTATCTGCTAGATTACTTGAGGCCGATGTATGGTGACAGGCTCACCCCCTGTCATGTTTGTGACTGAATATCATCCGGCGTATGGGTTTGGGTGTTTTAATACACCTCTATTTGACTGATCAGACCGACGAAGGAAAAGGCGTGAAGATTTGTTATGGTATGAAATAATCTTATTATTTTATTTCTAACTAGCTGCGCCCCGCGGTTCCACCTGCGGTTAAAAAGTATCCTATGTGCTATTCTAGACTACAATTTATCTCTATGCCAAATTTCATCCATATCTGTTCAGCCGTTCTGACGTGAAAGAGTAACAAACATCCATTCTTACAAACTTTCGCGTTTATAATATTAGTAGGAAGTAGGATCAGCCGATGAAGCGATGACACCTTGGTTGGAGAAGGCCTTCCTCTCAAGCCAGAGGGAGCGGATTCGAACCCAGCCGACGACGCGCACCAATTTGTTCATTGTGTGAACATATGTGCATATTGTATGTCATCTGCTACATGAATGGAGCCCGGTGTATGGCGACAGGCTCGCCCCCTGTCACATTTGGGACTGAATATCGTCCGGTGAAGTGTGGGTGTTGTATTACACCTCTGCCAGCCCCTTTCGGGGGAAAGGCGTGACGATATGTTATGTTATGTAATGCTAATCAACCGAGCCAGCGTTGGCGAGCGAAGCGTCTTTGCTTCAGCTTCGACAAAAATATTTTCGAAGGGATGGATCTTATCCAGATATCTGTCTTCCTCTACAGGTCGAATTACTCAACAGATTCTCTTGAAATATTGTGAGACATTTTTCAAAAATTTCAAAAACTGATTCGACAAAAACAATCTTAATAATTAACGAAACTGCCCACAAAATTTCACGAGAATCTGTTGAGAAATGCGACCTGTATAAGAGGACAGACGTGACCCGCGAGGTCTTCAGCTTACAGAGCCACTAGTTTATAAAAGTTTTTAAACCTGACACCTATAGGTTTATTGGATTCTCAAAAAATGTCGAGAAATTCTGATCACGCCATGTACGAATGTACAAGACAATTAGGGAAATATCAGCTACTGTGCTATATAATACAAGCTGCAGTTGTTTGACAACGCGATTAATTTTGTCCCTGCAGTAAACGACGTTGCACGTCTCGACACGAAATGCGATCGCGGTTTCAGTCGTATAAATACAGGAGTAATTAGCATTCTTTGTTAGCTTAGCTAGCGCATTAGATAAGTAGAAGGATTTTATATTACACTTACCGAAAATTAAGAATCAATAATGTGTGCTTGTCATGGTCTGTACATGCTCTAGCTAAAATATAACATATAACACACCCAAACATAACATAACATAGCATTATGATAACAGCGATGATAGTCTAGTCGGAAAAGACTCGCCTCTCAAGCCAGAGGGAGCGGGTTTGGACCCAGCGAAAGGCACGCACCAATTTGTTCATTGTGTGAACATAAGTGCATATTTAGTGTCATCTGCTACGCAACTGGAGCCCGGTGTATGGCGACAGGCTCGCCCCCTGTCATATTTGGGACTGAATATCGTCCGGCGAAGTGTGGGTGTTGGACACCTTTGCCAGCCCCTTTGGGGGAAAGGTGTGACGATATGTTTAAATATAGCTACAAAAATTAACAAAAATAAACCAAATTAAAATGATTATTTACGACGACACACTACTCGTAAAAGAAGACAATTTATTCACAATATGAGATAGATAAGATTTAGTGTAATTTTCATTTCCATTCAATTTGGGAAATCAACTTCCCCATTATTTACCTCAATAATAGAGCTATATTTCACTTCACATGATAAATACGCACAAATTACTATAAAATTACATCAGGAAGTATAGCGACATTTAGTATCACGTGCGTCGTCTAACTGCCGTAGATTAGGGCAGTGTTGACAGCATGCGTGCGCGCCGCCCGCGCCTGGCACGGCTATCGCGCCACCATCGATGACTAATAAACTCAGACCTCTCTTACCAAATAATTTTCAACTCTGTGACTAGCACCTTAAGGACTTAAATCGACACAGATAAACGTGAACGTAATCTAGCGATTTGGTAATCACGACCAAAGTAACAGAACAGTCAAAAGGCACCCTAAAATGGAATAGTTTAAGCTCATTATTCAGTTTTGCAGGTGAATGGTGTATGTTTGTAAGTTTATAATCGTGACCACTTCTAGCGAACACTTTAGAAGTTCAACCCCCGAATTGAGCGGTCCGTGTCAGAATCGTGTATACGCGTATCTATCGACGCACAATTTATTTTTGCGTGGGAATTATTATTTCTTCATTTCCATTTTGGTTCTACGGTGGTATAGTAACAATTTTATTATATTTTCGTCTTTGAAGTATGGGGAATAAGCACGCATAGAATTATAATTTTTGCCGTTTTCTTACGAAAATAACTTGTTGTAGGTACTATATTTTGGAAAGTCTACCGAGCGCTATTAGGTTTCTTTGCCAAAGCTAACGTTGTCGAAAAACGATTACTAATTTAGATCAGAGACTAAGCTTGTTTTGACTAGATCGAGCGAAATAATCTCTCCGCTCAGCGTCTCGAGATATTTCAGAGTCTCGAAACTTTTATCTCGAGGACCAGCCGAGCACCTTCCGATTACTCATTTCGCCATAGCCCAAGGCAATTAAAAAGGAAGGGGTAGTATCATTAACCGGGGGGCGACCGGCGTCTTAACAAGAATATAATGCAATTTTAAAATAATCCCCGCAAAAAGAAATTAATGTAGGCACCTCTCTGGATTTCCTTTTTATCTCCTTAATTGGTTTTCACATCTTCCACTGTAAAAAATATCGTGTTCTTTGTAATCTCGGGAGATGTTTTAATAAATATAACGAAGTGATCCCGAACTTGGGGCGCGAAAAAATATTGCCGCCCCTAAATAAACGTTCACACTCGAAAGATCAACGTGGCAACCGACGCGTATAAGATTTATTGGGAAATAATTAAGGACCGACACCTTTGAGGAAAGTAATTAAAGTGAGCGAATTAAGAAATATTCGAAGCGAGCTTTAAAAAGTGGAGCGGATAACGTTCTTTATTGAGATTGAAGAAACAGCTTGAAACTTACTTAATTATATACCTATCACAACTTCAGTTTTATTGAACAGTGTATTCAAATTCATACATTTAACAAATCCAAGCTGTTTGATGTTGAGCTGTTAATATCATTCAGGCCGCAAGTTGAACGGAGCATTTTAGTAAAAAATCAACTGTTAGTTTAACAGGTGATTAAGCAAGTTCACTGCGACAGCTACTTATAGAATTATAGACCCATTAAAATAATTATATATTTTAGCCTATAAATTTGTAAAAGTTTTTCTTATTTATTTTGTATCTTTGTTTTATGTGCATGTTTATGCTAAATATTTTTAAATTCATTTTAATTTTTGTTGATGATAATCAACTAAAACCAGTACTTTACTGAAATTATTATGAATACGAATGCAATCATTATTCAATGATATAACTAAATACATTTAACTAAATATACTTTTTAATTTTTAAATTTTATCCTAGTATTGACTGACATAACTTAAATAATTTTAATATACTAATATTTCGATTTTAATACTATTATTTTTACAATATTCACATGTCAGGTTATCTGACAAATAGGCAGAACTAAATTATAATTTGAAGAACTGTATGTACTTACCGTATTTAAGTGAATGAATATTTTGACTTTTTTTTTAAATCTTTTTAAAATTCGAAACAAGAAATTTCTAAAAATCACTATTCAAACCCGTTTCGCTTTTTATGTGTTACGAGCCGAGTTTATCTATTTTAACGGCTAATACGTTTGTCTCTGAGTTTATCTCTCCTTTAGAGCCTCTTAACGGTTTTTATAGTCGAAAGTTTCTCTTCTCAGTCGTATATCGAAATATGGAATAGTTATTTCTTCGATAATGACCGCTAACTGTCTTTGTATTGGAATATTTATTTTTATTAGCAATGAATTTTTATGTTTTTTGTGAGGCTTATTATTTCTGTTTTCATGCAGAAGTTCTGGTTTATAAAGGATAAGAAATAACAAATCTTTATTTAGTTTAGTCTATCTTTTTTTAGTTATAGTTACTATTCATTTTGTTTTTGAGTTAAAATAACACGTAATACATTTTTAGGTAGTATCTATATTCATAAATATAGTAGAAATCTATAGTAGCTAGTACTATAGATTTCGATAATAATATCTAGCATTAAACGCCAAATAAAAATTAAGTACATGCATCTTTACTAGCAAAACATATCGATGATCCCACGTAAAACAAATACATATACACTTCAAGAAATTTCAAAAAAAAAAAAACGAACCAATCAACTAAAACTGTATCTCTGCCCGACACCGTTCACTGTCCAAACTGAACGAAATCAGCGCCACCATTCCGGCAGTGGAGTAATGTAATCCACTCATAAACCCTGCATTAATCCTTCTACTCTGCAATGCTCGTGTCATCAACGGTAGTCGAAATTTTAATCACCCCCTACACCCCCTTTCAGTCCCTCAGTAGATAGGGCGGTAGCGGCGGAATTTGTTACTTAGACTACTTTGGTTACTTGGTTACTTGGACTTGGATTTGTTGACTCATGCGCCCTGAAATAATTATTCTAAAATCACTATAAAGGTTTCTGAAATTAAAAGTATCACAAATGCCTATGTCATTTTATAGTTTGACTGCCTCGGTGGCTCAGTTCGTAGTAAGCCTGCTTTCTGAGCTTTGAGGCTCGGGGTGAGTTCGGTTCCCACCAAGCGCAAACATTAATGTTATGAACATTTGTGTTTGTTTTACGTCTGGGTGTTACTAAGTGCTTAAGTATGTATTTAAAAATATATGTGTATGGACTTATCAGTCTCTGGCAGCCATGGTACAAGCTTTGCTTAGTTTGGGGTCAGGCGACCGTGTATGCAAGTGTCCCGAATATTTATTTTATTAATGTTATTTGTATAGATTACAACACGCCAAAAAACACCCAAATTCGATCAGCCATCATTGAATTGAGTGTCAAAAGACACTGATCGGATTTCGATGGTTGATGGCTGACAAACACCGTAGACCTTTTAAAATTCAATGTTCAAAGACCATGACGTCGTAATCAAGTACGACAGCGTCTCCCGACCTATGGTCCCTTAGTCGCCCTGGGGCTAAGGCCGGCCTCCTTACACGATATTGCCATTACTTAGTCCAGGCGATAATAAAATTTAATATAACGCCACCGGGGCCGGATGCGACCACAATGCCAGACGGCAGCAGCATGGGGCTACCACCGTGACGAACACTTGCCAATTATCTACATTTTATGTTTTTGACTAAAATTTGAATTACGTTTTTGTACCTATTTACATTTTATGTTAAACAAATTGGTAACCTGTAACTTTGAAAACTAAACAAGACTAGGTAGCCTGATGAAAAGCATAAACTACGATTACTTTTCAGCTTCCTTTAATATTTAGTTTTCCAACTGTCGCAAATATACTACTTTAGACCCTTTAGTAGTTACATTTAAAATATACAGAACACATAAGTACCTATATCTATATAGCTTTTATCTTGATCTCTCCAATCAAGGCTTTTACCTTAGCTACCCATTATCTCCCGTCATTTTCAAAGCCAAACTCCTTGCAAATTTCTTGAAGAAGCAATAAAAGGCCACGGTTCCTGAGTTCCAAACGCCGCGGGCGGAAGGGTAACCGATAGTGTATCTATTGTACGTCCACTGAAGGGGTTCT
The DNA here is from genome assembly GCA_911728515.1 of Peribatodes rhomboidaria. Lineage (NCBI taxonomy): Eukaryota > Metazoa > Arthropoda > Insecta > Lepidoptera > Geometridae > Peribatodes > Peribatodes rhomboidaria. The sequence goes on from OU452172.1 coordinate 13,007,550, forward strand.
AGCGGGAAAATTGAGAAATGGACCGGTTAACATCGTTACAGCTCCCTGGAGCCACTGGATTAAAGAGTAAGGAAGAAAAATGTTTTGTTTTTGTACGTCGATCATTGTTGAATTTATTGTTATGGCAAGTTGAAGCTGGAAGATTTGAAAGCTAGCCACCCTTCTTGGAATAAATTCTGTATTTTGTTTTTACCTAACGGATTTACACTGCTTAACTAGAGAGCCAATGCTACTAATATTATAAACGCGACAGTTTGTAAGAATAAATGGATGTTTGTTACTCTTTCACGCCAGATTGGCTGAACAAATCTGGATGAAATTTGGTACAGAGATAAATTATAGTCTAGAATAGCACCTAGAATACTTTTTAACTGCGGGTGAAACCGCGGGGCGCAGCTAGTTTCTAGTAAAGGCTAAGTTCATTTACATCATTTTCAACTATAGATAGCAAGTAAGCTAGTCAAATAGCATGTCATGCAGACAGTAGGATAACACGTGGGACAGGGCCACATTAACAACCATTGACTTTTTTTACTTCGCACAGAAGCTGAGCATTGCCATTCAACGTGGCAATGCCGCCAGCATTCTGGGGACCTTTCCTTCCACTAATGGTCTTTTAATTAAAATTTTTGTGATTTATTTAGTTATTTTAAGTTTTAGTTTTTAGTTATTAGTTTAAGTTTTCTTTAATTTTCTGTTATTATTTTAAGTTATATACAAATAAATAAATACTTTTGACATATAACGGATTTTAACTACTCTATACATTCAACATCATTCCACTTTATCCTAAACTGTTGCTACAATTTACAAATCATGACTTAAAACAGCACTCAAACTTTTAGCGATAATAGCCTAGTGGAGAAAGCCTGCCTCTCAAACTCGAAGGAGCAGGTTCAAACCCAACACGCACCAATTTGTTCATTGTGTAAGCATATGTGCTTTTTGTATGTCATCTGCTACATGACTGGAGCTCGGTATATGGCGACAGGCTCGCCTCTAGTCACATTTGGGACTGAATATCGTCCAGCGAAATGTGGGTATTCTGCTTCTGCCAGCTCGGGGCAAAGGCGTGACGATATGCTTGTATGTATGTCAAACTTTTAGCAGCACCTAATAAGATAAATAGAATATGCCAAGGCGAATTTGGCAAGAATTGATAGAGCTTTAAAAAAAAAAAGCTAATAAAAAATGTGAAGATGTGCTACGCTTACCTGCAGTTAAACTGTCTAGCTCGTTTTTAGCTATTTTTTATCACGTAGGAAAATAATTAACTCCAAAGCAATCTTAGGAGCAAGTTTAATTGCCAACAGGTCGTCAAGGCGCTAGAACTCTTCTACTTTTACAAACTTCACGATGCAAACTCATTAACGAGAGTGCGGGCACTTATTAGTCGAGGTGTAGTAGCCTGCTGTGAACCAACACTACCCCTGAGAACAGTCGAGAAATCTGATATTCGGTAGTAAAACATGCTAGTGCTACTTTTTCAGTTTTCTTCGTCGCGGGCTGCGTGTTTGACGGTTTTTTTTTTGTTTTAAGGTTTTCGATATAAACTTTTTAGTTTTTAATAACTGTTAGATGTGAAGCGATGGTGGCCTAGTTAAGAGGCGGCTCTCAAGCCAGAGGGAACGGGTTCAAACCCAGCCGACGACACGCATCAATTTGTTCATTGTGTGAACATTTGTGCGTATTGTATGTCATCTACTACATGACTGGAGCCCGGTGTATGGCGACATGCTCGCCCCCTGTCATATTAGGGACTGAATGTCGTTCGGCGAAATGTGGGTGTTGTATTACACCTCTGCCAGGCCCCTCGGGCGAAAGGCGTGACGATATGTTATTTTAGATGTGAGTAGCGAAAGTTTGATAAATTAGGTGTCACATAGGGAATACCCATTTTTTATATATTTAAATACCAAAAATGAAGACGTATTTTGTTCTATACAAAGGTACTAGACATTACCTAGAAATCATATACACCTGTCTTCTCTATTTCAGAGCTCCTGTGATCACCAATTCAAAACTACTACTAATTCTAATCTAACTATTTTCAATGAAGGATGGTTTTCATTAGACAAATTGTTCTTTTTACCCTTGATAGTTGCCGTGATTTACAAATCATGACTTAAAAGTTTAGCAGCACCCTTAACACCACAACACTAAAATACAGAATTATCAAGATCTGCAGTAAAATAAGCAATATGATCTGGTAAAATAAGTAAATGGGGCTGTCACCCACACCATGATATAGTAAAATAGATGTTAAAATAAAATACTGATCTAATACGACTAAAGAAGCAAATCGTATTCTCTCAAGCATCTTCTCCTCGCCTCACGTTCTGAAACGTACGCTTTCGCTCATAAATCACACAACATTTGCACGTACAGTCGTACACACATCGCGTAATTAACCTTATGACTCGGGGGTTTACCTCGCGAGGTATGCGGGGGCGTTGCGTTACTGTCTTGCTCCTGATATGGAGTGTCTTATGCTTTTTGTCTAGCTTGTATGAAATATTTGCAGATTTCTAAACTAACATAGTAAAAAGAGGAAAGATTTGTATGTAAGTATGTTTGTAACGAATTAACACAAAAACAACTGGTCCGATTTCAAAAATTCTTTCACCATTAGATAGTTACATTATTCCTGATTGACATAAGCTATAAAACGTGAGCAAAGCCGTGAGCAAAACAGCTAGTCTTAAATAAGGCTGGAGATGTTGAAGCTAAGAAAATTGCTAGCTCTTTGTGTTCGTTTGGACTGAAAACGAAATACAGCAAAAAACTTACCTTGTCAGAAACCGTTGCATAGGCCTGCTAATTTGATAAAACAGTAAAGTAACGAACAGTAACTTTTTTGATAAAATAATCTACGTGTCTACAATTTTTTTTTTTTTTGTGACAATAAAGCCACCTAAATATACTTTCACACATTTGCTAACTACTTCTATCTTTCGTGTTAATATGCTCTGTAACTGAACCTACTACAAAACTATTGAAATTACGAACTCAAAATCACGGTGTTCCAAAATCATTTTACTACTACTTCAAGTTTGTAATGTCAAATCACGATATTTCAAAATTCATATGACTGAATCACGACTACGAATGAATAGGATCCCAGCAGACAACAGCCTCACCTGCACTCATTATATTTACGCCGCAATAATAAAACTTTTCAACTCGGAATATTGAATCCACTGCGGCGAGGACGCCTTACTTATTGCCTTATTGCCGTCAGTTATGCAATATGCGGCCGCGGGTTTAATAAAGGCCCAACGCGGAGCATTTCAAAAAGTTTTCGTTTCGTGAAGGCGAATGCGGACGGATGCTGGTATTGCGCTGACAATGAGCCGCGTTAAGCTCCGCGGAGCTGAAGCGAGCACGCTCCTAATAACTCCTGCTTTTATCGTGTGCATGGTGTAAAACAGCTGCAGTTCACATTTGCAAGATAAATGCCCTTAGTACATCGGTGATCTATGACTTTGGTCACAGATCACCGATGTACAGTCCAGTATATTTTCACTTACATACTTACTTTCAATTCAGTTCAGTTCATCCTCAGGCTTCAGTTTCATTATCAAACTAGAAACATTATTAAGAGAAAAACAAAAAAACCGCCTGTAAAATGTTCCCTTCCACTATCAAGACGATTCAAATGACACCTCACATGTAAAAATCTATCAAGCTGTTTAGGCCGTAGGCCGTGCCAAAGAAAACTCATACATACAAACCTACATAAATACATAATTATTTACATACAAACATACATACACTCGAAAAACATAACCCTTCTTCTTGCGCAGTCAGAACAAAAAGGCAACATTTTTAAAACTAAACTTACCAATTGCATAATTCAATCATCGAATAGGAATAAGTGGTCAGGTTAATAAGTCAAGCGAATGTCTCTACAATTGATAACAGTAAATGAAACACACAATCCTACTCAGTTTGCGGAAATGGCTTTAGATGCACTACACTAGACTCTACTTGTCGGTTGTTGCAGACGAGATGTAAAAACGTTGCGTTATGATAAAGTTATTTATATTACAATTATTCGTTATCGCATTATTATTGTGATAATCACAATAATATTATAAATGCAAAAGTTGAGATTGATACATGGATGTTTGTTACTCTATCACGCCAGAACGTTTTTATAAGCGCAGATAAAACCACAGGGCGCCGATAGTGGGTAACTTAATCATATTAAAATAAATAGGTACGAAAATCATATTAGCATCTATTCGTTACTTTTTGCACCCTTACAAATAAAAAATTAACAATTTAATTCCTTAAATAAGCTGTTTTTACAAATAAAAACATTAGTCTGTACAACCCAGTCCCAACCCTAACGCGATAGCCTATTTGCTTACACGCCGTAAGCAAGCCAGCACATAGCCGCATAGGTGCATCGGATTCCGTGACGTCACAGCCTTCAAAGTTCCTCGGAAGCTCCGTCTCCAGCAGGAAATTGAAGTCACCTCGTGCTCACGAACAATGCTTTGTGAAAGAACGTCTAATTTATCTGCGAGTTGTTTTGAACGATTTAAATTGAATATCGATTCTAGCAGCATCCTGTATCATGTGCTTTGTTGTCTGATTGCTTGTTTCACTTTGTGTTTTGAATTGGTTTGTGCCTTTGTTGGAACTATTAGAATAACACAATGTTGTGGTGCAACATTTTCGATTTGTTCGCCTGTTTCCTGAGGGAAGCTCATGAATGTTAATGTCAGTGTAAAACAAGAACTGGGTATCCATAATACATTTTATGATGGTCGTTATAATCATAATAAATGGCAACCGCTATTATTAGACTCACTTTTTAATCAGTTTCCAAACTCTGATTATAATCGACTTAGTTCGATTATGCCTATAAAATCAAAGACTCGTAAACTAATTTCGAACTTTAATATCTGATATCGCGTAAACGCCGGCAGAATAACATAGACCGCAAGTTCTCAGGTGGCGGAAGGTACTGGCGGCGCTTCACGCACGCCTCCTATTGTAAATATTAGTTCGCGAAACTCATCAATTCTGCGCTCGAACTTAATAAAATACTTGGCGCTTAATTGAAAATGAATACTCGGATCGATAAAATATTCCGCAGCCTTAATCCGCGATAATGAAGCGCCGCGAAGGGTTGCTTCGAGGGGCCCAGTAATAAATGTTGCGTCCCAAATTTAAAATCAAAGTGCGGAATAAATTTTGATTAAGCGATTAGCTGAAAGCGAGGTGTTTGTGTTTCTTCGGAACGCCATTAGTGATGCTACGGCGGTCGCGGTGACACTCGCGAGTGTCTGTTGCTTTTGCTGATCGGTTATTGCGAACTTTGTTAATAGCAATTTTTCCTTTCGCATTTTTTTTGCTCAGCTGAGAGAGATAATATTTCTTTGTGTTTAATTAAGACCATAATACGACCATTTATCAATAAAAAAATTATTTACACGTGACTAAATTACACCTGACTATATAGATATTAATTCCAATATTTCTAATTTCTAGCTTCTCATAACAAAATACTAAATATAATTAGTAAGTAATACAATAGTGCTATTTTAATAACATCAAACAGGGTCACAGCTGTGACTCCGGCGCGCCTGCGTTTTGCGGGCGACCTTCGTCACACAGCGTCGTCCATCTTCTCATGATGCGGTTTTTAATATACACCAAATGAGAAAATCTGGTTTTAATTAAATAAAATATTTGTTTTAGATTATGGGACTTATTGTAAGCACCTTGTGAGAAACAACAAGACCCTTGAAAAACGTAAACTTAAAGCGTTGCTGATCCCTTAATTTCTCTTTCGTGTCTGATCAAGAAATATTATTTTACTATAGACAAATTTCCAACACATATTATGTACAATTGCAAGTATGTACATGTTATGTACTTAGTGCAAGTGCCCGGTGTTCGTTTTTTCTTCCTAGAATTTAAAACATAATAAACTTATTTTCTTCTTTAAAATAAAGAAAGCAAATGGACTCGCTCAACCAACAAACTGACTTCTAACGAAGCTTTATTCAGCTCTATCTTCCACATCCAACACAAGAAAGCGGTGTCCCCCGCATTCTTTAGAACTGCCGAGCGATATTTAAAGGAGGTAGCCGTCACATAAATCAATGTAGGCCCGAGGTGGGCATATTTCATACTTAATTCTTTCCCGTTTGAGAACAGCCTGTGGTTTATGACCCGTCAGTCTTACCGTGCGGTTGGTTGCATGCACCTGAACAGACTTACCTTTTAGGGCAATAGTCTTTTACACGATTTGTGGTACCACTGTTTTAGCTGATACACCTGATACCTGATACCTACAGAAAAATATGTCAACAAAATCATATGCCATTAAAAACTACTCATTATTAAAAAATGTCTGGTAAAAGTACTTTCACAATAAATCAAAATAGTCTACAGAAATATATTTTATTTTATTTCCTGCTGAGTAACGCCGCTGAAAATTGATTAATATTCGTGTAAGAGCGGCCATAAATCTATTGTTTTGTGAATCTCAGCTGTTCTGACGGCGGCTATCCCTAGGCAGCCATACATCGCAATATCGTGGCATCGCCCTTTGAGAACGCACCGTGCCGCGTCTTAGACCCGTGTTTAGGAAACATGTTGGAACTTAGAAACATAGATATTCACAAACTTGGAAAAGATAAATAAAAATCGTTAACTATAGGCAAAAGCGTGACTTAACTAAGCGCGGAAGTAACCAAAATTACCGTACGACTCCGAACAATGCAACCTCAAACTCAGTCATGCTCCAAATTATCCATCTCTCACTTACCAAAAGCCAAAATGTTAATATGAGTCCGCTGCTAGATAGGTGGCGTCCCATGTAAATGATGGCTCATCACAATAGACCGAGAACAAGTACTGGCAGCTCTTTGATTTCCAAATTCACACCCCGTTTTACGCTCACTAATTTTCTTGTTCGGACACAATTTCGCCGGCGTTGGACCCCTCACAATAATAATTTCGCAGGGAAACTATTATAGTCGATCCTCTCTAGCCAGTAATTAATTTCTCCATAAACCGGCTCAATTGAAGCGTAAAGATTTCATGTAGGCTGACTCGGGAGAGAGTTTTGCGAATGATAATTAATTTTCAGCAGAATCGTTGGTTGTATTTTTAAAGGTTATTTATACAAAGTTGTGTTACACAAACCCTGAGGTTTTGGGTAACCATTGATTGACGTTACCGAGAATTTCTCGTTAGAAAGTTAATTCATCAGTGAGAGAGCAGACAGAACGAGTTTTTGTCGAATATTTTTCTTTGACATTTACGTTTACTTAGGTATTATTATAACTATTAGAAGGTACTAGGTGATAAGTTTTTTGACTTATAAGTACGTACCTATTGTAATATTTGTTCGAAAACTTATTTTTTTTTTAAATTCTTCCAAAAAACCAAGACCACAGAATTCATTGTCAGTCTTTGTATAAAAAATAAATTTCTATTCAGTTTTAAATATCGGTGCATTCAGGCGAAATCGAGCTTTTACTTGCTCAAGTAATATCTTTCTTCTTCATCGCATCGATAGTTCGAAGTATTTCATAAGAGGTTCATAAATATAAGCATATTTCAAGTATATATACATGCAGCTTTCTCGCAAGACGGCGTGTGAGTATATGCATTAAGATACATCACAATACACCGTCGAAGTTTCGAGAACAAAGCCGCAGCTCGCGTCCTCCACTTATACTACTAGTTCCTATTCCTGCATTGTCGAATTCACTTACACGTCGGGGACATACAGTTTTTAATGGTTTACTAGCATTCTTAAAATTGCCATTAAAATTTGTGACCACAAAGTAAAAATCATATGATTCTTCACCCGTGATGCATGGGATACCCTATCACAGATGGATGGTGGATGGTGGTGGTGGTGGAAGGGAATGGGTTACCCAAATAAGATCCCATCATTTTTTTTTTTCTGCTCAATACTTTTCGCAAACCAGAAAAAGTTCACAAACAGGATAATTTACATGCAAACAAATGTCACAAGTAAATGGCAATAATAATGGTGTTTGTGGTTAGGCAATCAAAAAGGAAATCTGAGAAGCGACATTACTTTTGACATCCACAAGCACTACTTATTACAAGCCATGCACGCTACGAACCTACATCAACAGTAAGCTATTCGACTCATATCGGCATCGGCGTGTTCCTTGAAGCACGCCAACCACACACTTGCAACTTCCCCAGTCGGACAAGCCAGCCGTCATTGTGTCAGACACGTTAGCATGGCATTATTGGCTCGCGGGCAGTCTAGCCCCTACCCGAGACTACCCGGCGCATTCTCACCTGGGGCCCGGACTTGCTAAGACTTCACAACTTTGACGTCATTCGCGAGCTCAAATTGCTGAGGTAACCACCACAATCGATTGGTTTTGAATTAAACTACGTCTTTGTTAACAGAGATAGTGTTGAATATGCGAATAGAACAGTGTAGTTGAGTAAAAAACGTAAGAAGAAAGATGAAAAGTTTGTAAGTTTGCCAACTAGTGGTGTTTGTTCTACGTTCGCCAAGACTACTTTTATTCTTTATTTGACAAACTTTGTACAGAGTGTGTTATTACAAAGAAACGTCCTGATACGTGCTCATGCTCACCACTATAATTACTGCAACTACATCCGATAGAGGCTATTAAACCTGTCGGCAGCACGTTCCAATTTTTACTTCTCCTAATTAACCGGCGAGCCATGGCAGCACGTAACAGCCACGCTCCACCATAAATACGGCAAGAAATCGGGACCATCCCATAAATTCCTCTCGTAAAAGGCTCTGCGATTATGTTAGAGGGTGGTATTAGCAAAGTTTGTCCGATCGCGGGGAGGCACCCCCTCTATAATACATTTTTCGTTGATGTAACACGATTTCTCGACGGCTCTCGGTTACGTGATGGATTAAGAAGCGGCTTGCTCTCACCACCGTTGGATTAAGACGGGGCTGCTATATTTAGGGCATCGCTAGCTAATATACAATGTTTGCTTGTCGATAGACTTAGCCGAGTAATTCAGGATTCGATGGATCAAGGAATTTTCCGAGTAGGGGGCTTTGCGATGTTATGTTGGAAAATGTATGCACCACCCACATGATAGTTTTGTTAATTAAGTAGCGGTATACTTCATAACTCAACTTTTTTTAATATTTATAAAATTGTACACACGGTGTACTTACTTAGAATTGTAAATAACCGATTTCATAAAAAAAAAACTACCAAAACCACTGACGTACATATTGGCCATGTAAATTTTCACAGCATTAACTCAGCAATCCTGGCAAATAGCGGCGTAAATACAAATATCGCCTTGTAACATTCAATTTTCCGAACATTTTCCTTATACGCGTGTAGTACGCCGGTACTGGCTCGAACAATAATCATAAATACATTACGCGCTATTGAGGATGTGATCCGGTTCGTAAACAGCGCCGCTCCTTCTTCCAATCTAACTCTTTATGGCCTATCTAACTTTGCCGGATTTTAATAATGTGCTACCTTAGCTGGGTCTTCGGGAGGCTCAGGATTCGATCAAGCACTTTGTATCGTAGGTAGTTGAGCATAATTTGAATGCGAAAACGCTATGACATAAAGACGAAAATTTTGAGATGAAGGTAATAGGTAAATCATGATACTCGTACATTACGCTCTAGTTTAGAGGAGCATCTGTTTTATTTTTCAACTTGAAACAAATTTTTCTCCTTCATTAGAAAATAATTAGCAGAAAATGTTTCTTGCATCGGCCGATGCCTAGAGACGAGTGGCAGCCCCCTAAACGTATAAATACTGAATAAGCAGTAAACTGTATTACTTCGACGAACCCTTTTCACTTGGCGAATTAGTAAAAAGCTATTGGGGAGCGAAAATTTTAACTTAAACGCGCCCGTAAGCTTCAGTACCTGAGTGTGTTTGACAGTAGCGTGTGATTACATCGCATACCCTTCCTTTTGTTTGTTTTGATTCGGCTTAATTTGATTTGTGACGTGTTTCGGAAGAGCAATTAAAGAGTTTTGATGACGCATACGTTCATACGGAATGCAGACTTGTATGCTCACAAGCAATTTATTACACTTAAAACTGGCGTTTTCTATTTAATTAACCCATGATTTAGCTATTGATGACACATATATTAGACACCCTAGTTAAAAAAATTATGTGAAAATCGTATATCTACTAGGGTGGAGCGAAAATGTATGGAGCAAAAAAAAAATCGTTTTATCTCAACGGAATAGGGATGAAAAGTTGTCTTATAATATTCAAAACAAGTGTACAAAATTTGACTTACCAGTCGCAATATTTTGAGGTGCCCCAGAGGAGATGAAAATAAAAAATAAAAAAAATCCAGTTTTTCTATTTATTGCAAAAATTTAACATTAAAAAAGCAAACTTAACTAACAAACTGTTTTTTCGTATTGAAAGTAGGCATTCGTTTACGCAAAAGCAGTCTCGCTCTAATGAAACCGTCTCTTTTATTATCTCCACAAACTGCATTTGATGCTTCTGTCACCAACTTGATGCAGCGCTCTACTGCTTGAGTGTGACATGGAAAATCAATAATCTGACACATGCTGAGACCGTTCTTGACCACATCTTTCAAGGTTTCATCAGACATATTTAAAGTAAGAGGTGGTTCCGTTATCTCGCAATCTCGCCACGTAATAATATCAGTATAATCTTTGGCGTCAAAATTAAATGTAGGAACCTTAAACATCCGAAGTCCTTGAACATTCTCTGATCTTGCTTTGATAATTCTTCGGTATGCAAGATCCCTTATAACCTCTCTGTCATCGCCAAGCATAGCAAGAAGAAGATTTTCTGGATGCCCGAAATACCCGTTTCGCTGGATTACCTTGTCAATGATTTTCTTCAAATTGGCATCCAAATAACGACTAAGACTAATGGTTTGCCATAGGTGCTTGGCTCCGTTAACGCACGAAGAATTGCATTTTATCGTAAACCACATGGGTCCATAAACCCTCATAACGTAAGTGACTCAAATTTGATGAAATAATGCCAACATCTTTCAAGACAGAAGAAGCTATAATAGCAGCGGCTCTATCCGAAACTCCGATCGCATGCAAGAGCTAATGAGGTTAAATTCAATCGCTTTTTTTTCTTAAGGTGGCGAAGCTTTATGTTTTACCTGTTCTAGGTTTTTATACTGAGGACTAGTAGATGGCACAAGCAAACTATCGCATGAGCTGCTGCTTTCTGTTACCAAATCATCAGTCAATGAACGAGAACAACAAGGTTTATCAAAATAGTTTACCTCTCTACTGCGATATAAAGCTTTTTCTTTTCTTTCTTGTTTTTTCTTATTTTTTGCCGTTGTAGCCACATCGACACCGCCTATCATCATTTTTCTGGTCGTTCTTTGATCCAATAAAAAATCAACTTTCCTTGGGAATGCGACATTCTTTAGGACAGTTACAATCCGATATAACTTTGCATTTGCAGCTACAAATATCAAACAAACTATGAGAGTCTGATATGAATTTATTAATTTTTTCTTGGTATTTAATGTTCGTTTGACGGCCTCGATATGGTTTCATTAAGCATCTGTATTTGTCATGATAAACGCGAATCAATTGTAGGATTCTTTTGAAACTTACAGTTGGCAGCGACGATTTTTGCCATATTTCTAAAACTTCTTGAGCCAGCCTTTCAGATATTTCATGAACTGTTGGCTCTTTTGTTGTTATATCAGGCTTCAATTCATGTTTGATAAATAAATAATATTTCATAATGTCGTTGTAAGTTGGTAACTGAGAAACAGGTAACTTTTCTGGCAAACCAAAGACAGGACAGCTTGACATTTGTCGTGTTTTAACTTGCGACATATTTCTGTAATGAAGACAAAGAATACTTTTAATAGTACTACGGTTATAACCGAAACTGCAAGTTTTGAATGTGAAAAATATTACTTACAATATATGTATTTGTTCCCAGCCGTCAGATTCGATGTGTCAAGTACCTAAGTGCACGACAAACAAGTGAACTCGTGTACGCGCGCGAGTTGACTAATGCCATTTCTTCGATGTGAGGGAGTGAAATAAAAAATACCCCTTCCCCGCACCCCGTTACCTACCGATCAGAACAAACACGTTTCAAGTTCAATCTTGTTTAGTTTACACTAATAAAGCATCGCTAAGAATATAATTCCGGGTTTATACAACGTTTGCGATTTTATGGAATTTGCGCAAATTTTCAAAACTTTACGATGATGGGGGCACCTCTAAACTTAACGTAAACAAACTGAGCTTTCTCGTATTTAGTAATGACCTAAAATAGCAACTTTATACAGGTATGCCGAAGCAAAAATTTAAAAAAAATAAAATCGCTCCACCCTAATATCTACATTTTTATTTCTTGTTAATTCAGCCCAGTTATCACTCTCAATAAAACGCTTGAGCAAACGAGAATTAGACAGCAATGATGTTAATTGTGTGTGCCATGTTTCCCGCCCAGCGGCGCAACACACTCGTGCGCCAGACAAAATTATCGTGCGTAATTAAAAATGCCAACATACTAACAGACGGGCCCCGGGCCTGTCTAATTAGCAAAAAGTTAATAAACAGAAGTACACGTTTGACAGTGACAAGCTCCCGTGAAAATGCCAAGATGAAACACGTTTAATTTGCTCGTACGCTGCGGAGTTATGCGGGCATACATGCCGACGAGAGGAGTGTCGGTGCTGGTGATGCAAACTATGAGAGCAGCTGTTAGGTAAAGGATCGCGTTAACTTACTAGTATTTGGAGTTAATCAATACAAACAGACATAATTAGAGTTGGTGGTCAAACGTCGACTTTCTACAAGGTGCTGATTTTTGGTGTAGTAATGGATAAGGTTGTTGTTCTTCCTGTCAAACTGAACAACTTTTAGAATATCTATTTGCGAAATTCGGAAGAAAAATAATCGTGTTTCCCAAAATATAACTGGTCACGTGATACATTTTGTATGAAGACTCGATTTTTTTTGTCTCGGATTTTGAAACCTTGCTTTCTAACAGTCGTTCACTTTAACAGGTAGAGTAGCACCATTAAGTTACTGACTACCCAGTCTTAACACCCTTGTTTGGGTGTTAAGACTGGGTTATACACCCAAACAAGCACCTTGTATATTTGATTTTTTTTATCAAAATGTTTTAAATACGAGCGAGTGAATAATAACTACGAATAAATTCAGTTTTGTAGGAAAAATAAATGTTTATCATTAAAACGTATCTCAATTTCTTTCCTAGTCGTTAAACAGTAACCTAACCTCTTGAGTACACAAGAGTAACTGTTCATGTGACTTATATGCCGTAATATATTCACCACCATTCCTTGGTAAAGTTCATTAAACTGAATACCAGCCTTTTGCACACAAAATAAAGGGTAACGCCACTGGGGTGATCTTGCTCACACACGGAACAAATTTGACGTTTCCGTATGTCATAATTTGCATGCAATCAAGTGAAACGAGCTTTTATTATTATTGTTATAACCACAAAGTAGAAACTCGAGGGTACTTTGTAACCTAGTTGCGTTTCGCCCGCTTTCGTTTCGTACCTACTTTGGAAACTTGAAACACTGCTAACTTGGTTCGTGCATGTATACAACTTCAGTACCTACGATAGGTTTATGTAACAGCCATCGAAACAACAAGTCATTAAGGTCATCTCACACAGTTGGAGACATTTGGCCGACCATCGATCTGTCAAATTAGTCACTCGTACGATCCTGAGTGCGCTCTCAGGTGCCGAAGACGGGCGTCGCTAACAAAGCCAATCAGAGCCACACGTCGGTACCCTAACGGATAATCTATCATAATGACATCGATTTCCCATCTGCCTGCAGATCCGACTACGTGACTGACGCGCCATGAGAACTTGCATCTTGAGAAATAAGGGTCTTACGTTGAAAACACCCTAATCTCTACAAAAGTACTATCAGTGATTGAAGTAAGCAGAGAAAATAGAGATGGAATTAAAATGTATGGTACTTACATTACTAGTGTAATTTGCTTCATATGTCCTCGCTATAAAATGTCTTATTACATGTCATGTCCCATACTCTTTCATAAGTATCCTCTCTATCCTAAGATTGCCTTGAAGAGATCGCTCTTAGTGATAAGGCCGCCAGTTCTTACACTACAGTTTAAGATTTTCTGTTCTTTTGTTTTGTTATTTCTGGTGTGAACAATAAAGTGTTTATCTATCTATCTTATTTGTTAGTTTTCCTTTCCGCTTCCCATGTACAGACTGCTCTCTCATAATTATCTCGCATCGTGCAACGCTCGTCGCGTCACATTTGACGCGCGGCCGGAGGCGCGCCCGCTACGTCTGTAATAAGACGCTGTGCGGGCTCTCATTGCCGTCGTCGCATCAGAGCAAATTAACACTGCGGGTCGCTTTGTAGTGCACACGAACCTTTATTATGGGAGATATTTAAAAAACTGTTTAGGGAAATTAGGGAATTATAACTCACACTAACATATGGAGGATTAAAGTTTACAGTTTTCGAATAGAAAACACAGTCGAACCAAATCTTTTCATTGGTTTTATCATTACTATTATTTATTCTATGGTTTTATTGAACATTTCTACAGTACATAATAAAATTAATTTAACTGCTTCTTTATTTAATTTCATATTGAAATTATGAAAAAAAATCAGTTAAAGAAAAACGTTTGAATCTGTATCTGTTTTAAAACGATTTTATTTGGCTTACCCTGTTTGTTTTTTGGGTCAAAACTTGAGACAGAATTTTTGCTTACTTAATCCCACTGAACCGATTCTTATAAACTTTGCACACACACTAAAATCTAGTGACAATACAACATTAACAGATTAAAAAAAAACGATTTTGCTTAAATGTTTTTAAGTGATACTGCAATGTTATTACTCCTTTTTCTTTTACTTTTTGTACTTCTCATTACTAGATTATTAAAGAGACTTTATTCATAAAGTCTCTTTAGTAATCGAGAGCCTCTATCGGCAGCCAACATATTCCAAATTCATTTTGAAATCTGTGACTCTAGGTAACTGAACTGTGAAGGTGACTGAACACTTCCTCATCTTCCAAAGGTTTTCTTAAGATTGACGGCTTTTTGAACATTCTCTCTGACTGTGAGATTTCAAAATGAATTTGGAATATGTTGGCTGCCGATAGAGGCTGTCGATTACTAAAAAGACTTTACTTACAATGAGAAGAAAAAAAGTAAAGAAAAAGGAGCAAAATACAATTATAATACTTGTTCTTGTTTTATTCTAAAATAGCGACGTCAGTGCATCATCGAGTGGCAAAGTAGCGTGTACCCGCATTGCGCTAACTAGCACTAACTGGTACCCACTTAGATAACTTTCTGTTTAGTGCCAGCGCTATACTCGTAGGTATATTCATTAGTGATAAAACTTAGTAATGAGCGAAATACCTACGGAAATTCCTAGTGAACTGTTTTGTAACTGTTGGTTACCTGCGAACTGCGTTAATTTATTACACAAACCGATATTGTTTGATGTGTTTTTGGAAATATTCTAGCTTTACTCCACTGTTTGATTCGTGGTCTGCCAGGAACCGTTATTTTTTCGGGATTAAAAAGTACCTCATGTCCTTTTCTGTACCCCTGACAACCAATGTGTATGCAAACATTCACGGTGATCATTGAGTAGTTTATGCTTTCAGCATACGTGAAGGCATAAGCATATATATCGCCACGCATTTCCCCCGAGAAGGCTGGCAGAGTTATAATACAACACCCACACTTCGCCGGACAATATTCAGTCCAAAATATGCAAAGGGCGAGCCTGTCGCAATACACTGGGCTCCAGCCATGTAGCAGATGACATACAAGGATTAGGATTATGATAAATATTACTAAACAGGAAAAAGCCTCTATTGACAACTGTGTTTTTCGAATCAATTGCCAACTTCTCAATTGCATGAACATTAAGAATTCATTTTGAAGTAAAGTCTTGATTTTCTTCTAACACCCTGTACTTTGACAGTTCACTATACATCGCCAAGGGTAGAGAATCCGCTCTGGAAGGGGTTCTTCACTCTTTCTCGGCTCTAATGAAGCGGCCGCAGTGCCGACGACGTCGAGAGCCATAATGGTTTCCTCCCGAGCCTTTGTCGAGCCAACTTTGCAACTCTTGGCCTGGAGTAACTAGAAGTGGCTGGGCTCGCTAGAAATGATTTACTTAGCACACTATTCGGTAAGTGTGAGGATGTGTGTGAGTAAGTACACGTACAACCTCAAACAATTGTACGTTTCAAGTACGTAGTACGTAGTACGTTTTTCTACCTAATTTCATTACGCTACAGATTTTTATGAAATTGTCTGGTAATTTAGATTACATAATCCTTGTTTGCTTGATTACGTAAACATTTCTTAATGGGTAACATAAAACCACAAAACATGCCTGTTAACTTTGTTGATTAATTTTTTTGCTACAAACTAGAAATAAGAAATAAGAAAACCAAAATTAAAATTGTACCTATTGTAACTCTACCTACAATAAGATACTTACTATTTTTAATCTCGTTTTGAATACTAAGTAGCATCTTAGTTATTATCTCTAGAAATAATGATTAAATAGCAACAAGGTACTTCCATAAACTTAAATCTCTGTACGCCAAGTCATTTACCCACCGCACAAATAAACATAGAAGCCCCATAGTTTCTTAAGACTTCTTCAGCCTTCATTTAAACGCATGCAAAGATACGTTCCCAGATTAAACACGCCTTTATTTGTATAAGCCTTAATTAAGGATGCCGCGACGTCAACGCGGTCTCAAAAGAAACTCTGTATTTATTAATTTGTCGGATAATATTTGCTTTTAATAATCGGCGATGCTTATTAGGCAGCCTTTGAAATGTATTTGCTGGTAAATGTTTGGGTGAGATGGTTTGAAGACGTCTGAAACGTTATTGAAGAAAAGCATTAATCTCTTGAGCAGTCGAGTAAAATCACGAAATACTTACTACATACTTATGTGTCTTGCCCAGATATTATTATTTACATTTACTGTGTGTAAAGATTGCGTTAGAAAAATGCGTAAGCAAAACAAAGAATGCGTAAGCAAAACAAAGAATGTAAAAATACACGGTTACTTAGGTAGATGTTTTTAAATGTAGATTTTTTAAGTAATATTTTTAGCCCGAGACCAAATAAATTAGCTATTCCCAATTTTTCACCCTACGTTATTTGGAAATTGAATATTATATGATCTTGCGGAAATTGACAGCCCATATTTATCAGATGAAGATGCCGATATCTGCCCAACAGTCAGTATTTTTATCCATCGAATGCTAAGCTGATAGAGGAGAAATATGAGTAGGTATGTCAATATCATCACTATAAGCCCGTGGTCGCCTACTACTGAGCATAGGTTTATCTTCTAGTACGCCACTATTCCCGGTCTTGTGCTATTATTTAGTAAGTTAGAGTGAAACCCCTTTGACAACAAGAAGTTTTATTCCTCTTGGCCCCTAGTGGAGGCCAAAAATTAGGGGCCAAAAGGAAAATCTTTTAGGACAGAATTAACTAGGTTTGTAAATATTTTAAAAGCTATTATAGATCTTACAAAACACGCTCAGTGTGTTGTAACTGCAAAAATACACTAAACTGTAAATTCAGTACACTGACAGACAATTTGACGTTTCTATATGTCGGTGTTCTAGCATATAACGCCTCTGAGCTTATTTCCTCGCCGCATTCTCCCTATAATAAGGTGCAGAAAATGTTCCCAAAGTGAAATACTCGTTTGCATAGAGACGTCTCGTTTGCAGGTGACGCCACAGTAATTACATTCGCGAACTTTCCGATGTGGGTTTACGTGTATTGTACACTCGGCCTAAGATACGAGTTTTGAAATTTTATTGGCAATGGTGCTGTCATGTTCCATTTAGAAAAATATTTTGGTAAATTCTTACATATATAAAGCTTAAATAGAAAGGTACAATTAGGATTCTGAAATTTAAGAGGGCCGCGACGCTCTGAAATTTCCATACAAACGCGCTTCTCAAATTTCGTGAAACCCATTTGTCAGATTATGATGAAATTTTGCATGTACAATTAAATTAACAATATCTCCGCCCCTATGTTCTAGTTTTTTTTAAAAAACAAAATAAGCTATGAAAAATTTCCGCATTTGTAAGGGGTCATTTTTGACTGATTTATTCAATGGATAGACAAAGAAAATCAAAAATCCCTTTACTTAGGAAGGTTGTCTACATCATTAGCTTTTAAATGAATACATAATACAAGGGACATTCTTAGTTATTTGAGAATGGTTAGAGAAGTGCAAAAAAAAACACTTTGTCACTCTGTAGGTACTCGTAACTGTAAAGGCTCGTCAGTATATTTACTTGCTCTCTTCGCTTGTCATCTTCTTCTAGAAGAAATGGTTATGGAAAACCTTAAGCCAATGCGAAGTTAGTCTAAAGTGGTCGCCGGACTCTTAAGTAAGCCACCTGACCTCACTCTCATGCAGTCACTCACTTTTTTAGGTATGTACATATATGTATACTTACTTACCTAATTTTATTTTTATCTAAATTTGTTTAGTGATGAGACGTTTACGCAGGTGTGTACTAAAAAAGTTATAAAAATGTAGAGTTGAAATTTTAATACCTAAGTCTCTAGAGCCCCGACCGTGATATGACTAACGAAGTTAAAACGTTTTTTTACCTTTTACGAATTGCTACCCGAATTAAATGATTCGGATTACCCGAAGGAAGAATTATAAACATGTAAAAATAAATTCGTATTAGCTTCGCCAGCCAAAACATGTCATGTTTATTAAGAGTAAATAAGGAAGTCGTTCGCCGTACCTGCTCGCAGGTATTTTTCGATAATAATGCCGAGAAAATTGTTGGTGCGAAAAACATAATGCAAGTTTTGATCGAATAAACAACATGTTATGATCACGTTGCCTGAAGCAAGTTGGCAGATGTTTTTATATTCTCGCAGAGTTATAACGTCGGCGGGAGCGGAGCGGAAGGCTTGTCAGACTCGCTCACCTTTTCCTGTATTACTTTTTCCAGGAAATATGAGGCCGGTATCAGAACGCAGGTCGCGCCGCCCGCAGATTGGATCGAGTTAATTTAGCTCCACAAACAAATTGACAAAGTTTAGAGCGGGGCATATTTCTTCGCCCGCTGTATCCCCACCTCCCCGCTGACAGATTCCCGCATAGCGGAAATTAAATTTCACATCTGAACAAGAGCGGGAACACTCGCCGCGACAAACACGTGTCGCGCGACAGGCTGCGGTGACGTGCGACATCGCAGCCGCGAGCGGGCGCTGCGTCATCACAGGAATAGCTTGATTAGGTAGATATTGTTAATATGCCGATGAAATATAGCGAAAGTTAGAGCAGATCTGTGTTGATATTAAACAAGAAGTTTGAGGAAGTCGCGTAAGTATGTATAGCGAAACCTTCATGATCATATTCCTTCATATTATTTCCAGAAATAGCATATACGGATCAAATAATAATTTATGAACACGCCCACGTTCATAGTTCGCAAACGAGAACAAGGCAAAACTAATCCGGGTGCGCTCTATCAAAATTGCAATTAAAAGCCCATTTACGGCGGCGGGCCGAGACAGACCTGGGGTCACCTCGAGAAGGCCGCTCGAATTGGCCATTAATGGGCGCTTCGGACCTTGTTTACACCGCGCTTGCCCTAATGACGACCTTTACTCTGCTTCCCTTCGTTAAGGCGAGCGAAAACCTCACACTAAAAGGCGCGGGTCCCCGAGCTGACCCGTGGAGACGTGCGAAACGAAACATCGGACCGTGCAGCTGCGGGAAAAGGACAAAGGGCGATAGCTTTCGGATTAATACCCATGTACGAGGCCGTTAAAAGGCTAGCCCACTCGGTGCGCCAGGGTTAACAAGGTTATTACGGGATCATCCCGACCGGCCACTGCCGTAAAAGTGTTAATTATGTTCCAGAGAATGCTGTTATTTACTCTTGACGTATGAACTGCGGTCGAAAAATTGAATTAGACTGAAACGATTAGCGGCCACGCGACAGCCCTGTAATAACATAAAAATCTCGATGCCAATTTGTGCCAATAGCTTTTGTTCCCTAACAACATCAGGGTGGCCAATACACACGGACATTAAAAAAGTCCCGAACTCCGTAGAATCCTAATGGACTCCATTGACATAAATGTTTTATTCAATTGGAGCTCACGCCAAAACAAAAGAAAGTATGTCCTCATCATTATGAGTTGAAAAAGTTTTTGCATTTTTACTCGTTACTGGTCCTCTGAGGAGAAAATAGGTATACGCAGGCTACGTAATGACGTAAGTTTCACGTTTTATTTCGGAGCATCAAGAATAAAATACGTTTCTGACGTTATATTAGCTTTACGAAGTAAAGCACAGGCACTAAAAATACTTGTAGGTACCAAGCCACGTAACCCTACAGCCACCGCCCCGAGTAGATTACTCAACACGCACCACGTGTGCAAATTCACTATAAATCCTCACATTAGGTAAAAGCTTTCATTACTTAAGTCCCGTAAAACCCTTATCCCATAACGTTAATAACACAATTACTATAAATCTATCATCGCTGAGCAAACACGGTCCGAATCTCAGCCTAAGCTAATACATTTTGTCCACACCCGTATTCATACTTAACGAGTAGGGTAGTGCGCAGTAGGCAGTAGTATTTGCTGTGCACACATGCGGCGCCCGCACGACGCAATATAACCTGGAAGACGGCGGGTCGAGCCCCGGGGTCCTTCCCGACCCGAGAGGACAGTAATTACGGTACGCAAATTAAGCAGTAAGGGGCCACACCGCTCCCTGCGCCGTGTCCATCTTTGTATACGATGTTGCCAGATTACACCCGTATGTAGATTTGGATTATGAATTTCCTGAAAATTTGGTTTCAGTTCTACTCTAATAGTGAAAGTGCACTTGAACAATAGATTTTGTTCAGTACGTATTTCAAAATTTACCTAACTAATTTGTTTAATTTTCGGTTGAATTTTCTCTGGACAGGATACTTCAAACAGTAACAACAACAAAAAGCGAATACATGCAGAAGTAAAAGTAAAAAAAAACAGTAAAGTCTAGTATAGCAACACTGATTGTGTCCATCTTTGTGAGTCCGGTTTATTTTAGGTTGTTTCTCGTCTTATTACAATGTGGCCTCCCCTGCGGCGCGCAACTGATTCGGCCGGCATCAGAGTTTCATTACGGTCTGTCGAAAACAATCCACTCTAAATATCTATTCTTGGGCGCGCGCACCCGGGAATTACATTAGTCTGAGGTGGCGAAGGCTCGACTCAATTTGTTTGGTGGTAATAACGCTGCGCTATCAGGTTATAACAAATGAGCTATTGTGAGAGAAACGGAAACGGTTTCGCGCTGTCTGGGAGACTTTATAGTTCTCTATTAGTAAGGTGTAAGCCCATATAAGCCCAGTTTTCCGTTTGTGAATAAAATCAGTTCCATGTTATGATTCACGATGCCGGAGGTTCAATACAATAACAGGCAAATGTATGAGCTTATGGTACCAACATAAACATTCTGGGAAATTCAACACACGTCGTTCAAGGTATCAATAATTACAGCAACACAAATCCCAAAAGCTACGTATTAAAACTTCCGTCGTTCGATATCGAAAACTTTAACAAAACCCTTCGATAGAAACACCTTCCATCGCATGCGAGGCTCGCGTGTCCCCTGCGGCTTTAAAAGGCTCACCACTCTAACAATGGAGTGAGCCACGCGACTCGGATGGAGTCGACTCTACGGGGATTTCAGAGCAAATATAATTTGTCCATTAAAAAAATCAACAAGCATTGACCACACTCGACGTGGAGATGGTCACAAAGCGTCTCGTTAGCGGCGAACGTGCCGGTTGTCACACACTTCACCCATCGGCCCTTCGTAAATAATGAGAGGGCGGCCCTTGAGCTTGAGATG
This sequence comes from Peribatodes rhomboidaria, assembly GCA_911728515.1. Taxonomy (NCBI): domain Eukaryota; kingdom Metazoa; phylum Arthropoda; class Insecta; order Lepidoptera; family Geometridae; genus Peribatodes; species Peribatodes rhomboidaria. The sequence goes on from OU452172.1 coordinate 13,029,501, forward strand.
TGGGACACAAATATCTGATGGAGGAGGCGTGTTGGTGGACCAAGCAATTGTTATATTTCTACTTCTAAAAAGAATATACTCGTAAGTTCAGAGGTTAACTAAGGCCAATCACGCTGAAGGTTGTCACAAAAAATTTTGGAAAGATTTTATTGGTGTATAAATTTGCCTATTTCGCTTAAGCTCAAAATAAAGTCAGAGTCAAGGTAAGTAAGTAATCTATCGCAATTTGAAATGGAAACATCTGATAAATTTGTTTCATACACTTACGAGTATACTAAGCCACATCTTAGTTTTCCTAACTCTATCATCGTAGGTCCAGCCCCTTGGGATACTAAAACCTACGTGGGTTGGACACCGACGTCTAAGGATGAATTCCTCTTAGATTGCCTCGGCCTCCCGAAATAGATCCAAACAAGGACCTGAATTAGGCAGAGAAACTGAACTTCCCCTGACTGAAATGTATATTAGATGTGTGTATACTAAGAAACTGGAAGACCCAACCACTGGTGCTAACTAGACCTCTATGCTCAAGTTTATACTGTTTTAGGCTGTATTATAATAACATCGATATTATAATGACGTCACATATGAAAGTAATATATTGTCTTCCATCAAACTTAACAATATCGTCTGACCACTTGTGTGGTCTAAGTCCTCTACCTCCCACCGTCACTAATAAAAAAATGCCAAGAGCTTTTTAAATGTAAGTACTGCAATTAATGACACTTACATAAATGGTCGAAAAACACTTTGCAGAATTAGAATTCTTCACATAACATTGAAATCCATTTGTATAAATAGCACCGTTGCTATTCATCTCTGCCCAATCAATCGAGAGTAGAATCTAAAACAATCGTATCTTCGGCAAAACGCGCGTCGTAAAGAATAGGCGTCCGTCGCGGGCAAAGTTTTCCCATGGAAGGCATAAATTGGATTCGGAAGCAGATCACGTAACGGTTAAGAGTTCACAAAACTGGGCTATAAATCGGACGCGCGGAGGTGCGCCGGAGACAAACGGCGCCGGACCGGAACAAGGAAGCTATTGAGTTATTTTCAATTTGTGCGCCACTTGTCATATGATGGCTATAGTGTTTTATGGTTTGGTTTAAGTTTTCTAGTCTAGAAAATCTATAAAATGGGATCCTACTGCCCAGTAAAGTGAGTAGTGTGACCTAGTGTCGTGTTTCGGGATGTAGTCCGGTGTAACCGTTCCGAAGACGGGTCTGAGTAGTAGCGCACTTGTAGCGCCTCACTCAACTGCCGTCTTTATACTTCTTCACTCTACAAAACTTCAAGGCTAGAGTGAATAAGTACCTTATAGGTCGTCGTGCTCCATCTTAGACCACAACGTCGCTTAACATCAGGCGAGTTGGTGGTCAAACGCCGACCTATTCTACATAAAAAATAAACTGTTCCAAATGCGTCTGTGGGGCAATTGCGTCTTTCGAGAATTACTGAGAAACCCTTCACAAATTAGGTAACAATGAAGGGTTTGATAGATAGATAGATAGATAGATAGATAGATAGATAGATAGATAAACACTTTATTGTTCACACCAGAAATAACAAAAACAAAAGAACAGAAAAATCTTAAAATGTAGTGTAACAACTGGCGGCCTTATCACTAAGAGCGATCTCTTCCCGGCAACCTTAGGATGGAGAGGATACTTATGAAAGAGTATGGGACATGGGTGTGCAAAAATTAACAAAAATAAGAGTGTTGATACACCTACTTAAACTATTTGAATTATACTTACATAAACATACAGGTCATAATAATATAATACATACTAATACTTAAAATACCTTTAGATAATAAAATATACTAATTGTTACATATAATATCACTAAAAGAAAGCAGTAATTCTCGAAAGAAGCAATTGTTCCACAGACGCACTTGTACCAGTTGACCCTACATAGTTAGTCTTCATTATAGGTTAATTGGACTGGTTGATTCATTAGAATTAGTTTATCTTTGCCAACCCCTTCGCGGTAAAATGCGTGACGGTATGAATGACAAGAAACTAAACTAATAAGTACATAAATAGTTTAGTCTCTTACAAGACATTATTATTTTATTAGGATCTAAGTGATTTTTTTTTTCTTAGGTTCTCTAAATTTTCGAGTGTGCACCTGCGTATCAAGTTAAGAGATAGCTGTGTTTAATGCATTTTCACGTAGGAAGAAATTAGCATACACCTCCGCTAGTGCATAGCGTTATGGATTCCGCTAAGGAACCAACGGAGCTATTTGGAGATAGCGCAGGATAGCACTCGCAAGATATGCCTTCCGGTGCGACTGAGCGAACACCGGGACTAGCTTTACTTAGAAATTCAGACCAGATGCAGGTTCTTGTAACTATAGTAATGACCGTTTTGGATTTCTACTAGACTCCATTTTTCTGTTTTACCCGACTGCGCAAGAAGGAGGGTTATGTTTTTCGAGTCTATGTATGTGGGTATGTTTTGTATGTGTGTATGAGGTTTCTTCAGCACGCCCTACAGCCTAAACAGCTTGATGGATTTCGACATGTGAGGTGTCATTTGAATTGTCTTGATAGTGGAAGTGACATAGAGTCCAATATATTGCAGCCGAGTTTTTTTTTTTTTTTGTTTAATAGCGTCACTTGATCTTAATAAATGATTCGAAGTAAATTTAAATATTAGACCCTATACTTTAGATAGGATATATAGATAGATAGATAAACTCTTTATTGTTCACACCACAGATAACAAAACAATAAGAGAAAATAATGATAAAACTTATTAAATAGTGTAACAACTGGCGGCCTTATCACTAAAAGCGATCTCTTCCAGGCAACCTTAGGATGGAGAGGATACGACAAATGAGTATGGGACAGGGTGTGCAAAAATAACTAAAACAAACATAAGATTGATACAAAGAAAGTCAAAGATAGTTAAGTCTTTATTAAAAACTAACTGCACCCCGCGGTTTCATCCACGGTCCGGTTTTTTCGGAATAAAAAGTACCCTATGTCCTTTTCTGTACTCCTGACAACGTGTATGTAAAATGTCATCATGCTCAGTTAAGTAGTTAAGGCGTAAAAGCGTTACAAACAAAAAAAATTACGTTCGTATTTATAATATTACACAAATTACGGCTTAACAAACAAAGATTTAGTTTGATCAGTAAATATTACTTTGTACTAGCCTTAGTACAAAGTAATATTTACTGATTTTAATGTAATTTCATACTAAGGATGAGAACGATAAGGACTTACTTCGTATGAAGACTCTTTATTAGGTTTAAATATTTTTGGGTTCATTTACAAAAAAGAATAAAACAAATGTTTTCCATTATTTTCTTTAGAATTGGATCCTATAAATTTTGTTTTCTATGGGCAGCTTTTCGTGCACGTTTTGTAACTAAATCGCGTTACTTTCTTCAATAAATAAATACAATTGGAGGTGTCTTGGGGTCGGAGGCGGTAGAGCGCGTAACGAGCGCGTAATTCTCCGCCAGGTGGCGCTGCGGCGCTGTGGCTTGTCTCGACGGAAGCATTAATGTCGGCTAATTCATGTAAATAGCTGTCTCTGATGCCCTTCGATTTTTGTAACATAAGGATTGTGTCAGGGATTGAAGAAGAAATATTTTTAACATTGTATGAGAAAAGTCTTTTAATCCTATCCTGATTCCTAACTTTACTAACTTTTTTTTAAATACTTACTACAAATGCGAATATTATTGTTCGTATCTTTGTTTTTAACGCTTTCACTCCTCGATCATCATGAAGTTTTGCACACAATTGTCTGGGGCACTTAATAGGTAGGCTACCTTTCATTACGAAAAAATTAACAGTTCCCGAGGGACCGCGTGTAAAACCGCAGGACGTAGCTAGTTTTTGATACAGTAGAGAAGTAAACCTGTCTATACTAACTAAACTAACATTTTTAAATCCTATTTCGCAGTTAATCTTGAGTCAACATCAAAAAAACTAGATCGTGGTCACGTATACAAATCTATCAAACGCTGCAATCACTCCTCTATTGATAATTTCTTATTCAATAACATATTGATGCAACCCTATTAAGATCCCCTTAGATCTTCCCCCAATGCTTGACCAACGATGTATACCAAGCATGGAGATATGACAAGTCTCTTACTTAAGCCCAGGTACTAAACATAAAAACTAAACATTCAAGTTATAGACCAGTCACGTGCTTCTATAATTTTTTCCGTACGGAACGCACAGGCGATTACTAGTTTAGAATTTCTAATGTGCTCTTAATTCCAAAATATTCCATACTCTTTTGTTCACCTAGCTGGCTACGTTTAGGCTTGAATAAAAATAGTGTATCACTTTCTAATGCTGTAGAATGCTATAAGAATCATGTTCAGTCTCAAATTATGGTGTACTCGTATAAGGTGCCCTCATGCCCAGACAAGATGATATACGTGCATAACTTCTAACATTAAGAATTAAATTGAAATAAATTGTTTGACCGACAAAAATATTCAAGTCGGGGCGAACTGTATCGGCGCCGGGCAGCCCCCAGACACGATACAAGTACAAAGAGTAAGGACAACGAAATATTTAGAGGTTTAATTTTTAACACACGCAAATCTAACATAAGTGGAGGAACGACTAATTTAGACATATCGAGTGACTTCTCATGCAGAAACGAAAGTTATGGGTGTATTTATATGTACATATATGAAATAGAAATGTTTGACGTAAATACTCTGCAATTGTTTTAATTTCTTTCTAATTTTCTAACTAATTTATTTGTCATATTTCTTTTTCATCCAAACTAACCTTTTTGGGGGAAAAGCGTGACAATTTTATTAGGTGTGTTTTTGCTGTATTTTTTCATATTTTTTTTACAAATCAATTATTTCACGAGATTCATAAAAAAAGGTCACTCTCAATATTTTACATCTGCGCTACGGCTACGGTGGATATAATACGCTACACACTACGCGCTACGAACAATCTGTGCTACGATGAGCGCGTAGCACTAACGCGCTACGTGTGCTCGGAACACAATTTGTACACGTAAACTCAACGTTTTGGTTTTTAAGAAAACCCTTAATTGACTGTTACTTTTTTATAACTGTTATTAAATTTTGATCCGATTTTAATCTGACTGCGCAACAAGGAGGGTTATGTTTTTTGGGTGTATCGTATGTATGAGTTTTCTTTGGCACGCCCTACAGCCTAAACGTTTTGATGGACTTGGACTTGTGAGGTGTCATTTGAATTGTCTTGATAGTGGAAGTGACATAGGGTACAATATTTTGATAATATCCGGAGTCAGGCTAGATTTTGCAGTCGGGTTTTTTTTAATAATGTTACTCTTTAAAAGTGCGTTCTTACTGTATTTTTGTGTATTGTTCATTCCCCCGGTCACCCGATGGGCATTTAGCATTATTATTTATTGACTCGCAGCAGACCCCGGCTTCGCCTTTCACTTCACCCCTCGAGTGGGACTCGCAAACAAATCGGAAGAAGTAATTATTAAAGATATTGCAAATAGGGGGCATTTTGGGCAATTTTATTGGATGCTTTAGAGACTAGAGTTTGTAAACAAAGGCTTTAAAAATTTAATAAAAATACAACTGCAATGCAGGAAAAAAAGAGTATTTTCAATTTCTCTAAGTACTAAATCCTTCATACAATTATGCTCTCAAAAGCTTTACTTATATTATTGTTAATTGTAAAGAAAAATACACCAAAAAATACATAATTCTAACGAAAATACAACCCTTTCCTTTATGGGAGTCGGTTAAAAATAGCACACATTTTACAAAACATTCATTAAAGCTTTGAAAATAATTCATACATTGTACAAACAATATATGAAATGCGGAGCGTAATGCAATCCAAGTCAAATAAAAACTGGAATGAGGTAGAGCGTTGCCTCAAACACTACTCTCTCAATACAGCCGAGCTGTAAAATCAACATTCATCTCATACGGATTGGGTAGTTTTGTTATTTCGCGCGAGAGATCCTTTGTTGCACGGATTCGCGTTAAATGGGAGGGAAGTTACTACACGGAATGCGCTCAATCGGCCGAACAGAGCAATCTTTGTTTCCTAAGGCCGTGTAAGACGACCGCTTACGATAGATACCTGAGCAACTATCCCACTCTTTGAAAATACCCTTCATTGTAGCAAGGAGGAAGATCAACCGGCACTGGTCGTCAATCGCCGAAAAGAAAAGACATCGTCCACCCTTACACGGCTGCCAGGAATAAATCAGAATCTAATATGGGGCGACAGGATTGCTATAATTTTTCTGCCTTATTGATTCTCATCCGACCGATTCTAAAAACTATCTGTGAATTCAAGAAAAACGTTAAACTTGTGACTTCAGATAATAACGATGTAGATTTTGTTATACGAGTACTATCTTTTAGCTAATCCCCGCGATTTGATAGACAGTTAAAAAGTAGCCCATGTGTTAGTCCAGATAAACTACTTCCATTCAAAGTTTTATCAAAATTCATCCAGCCGTTTGAGCGTCAAAAAGTAACAAAGAAACACACACACACACTTACGCACAAATTTTTGCTTTAAGAAAAATTACGCCTCTTAATATAAACCAAGCATATAATTAACACAAAATATTGAAATGAAAATATTTGCAAATAATTTCAGTCAAACTACATTAGATGAATACCAGGTAATTAAACCAAACCAAAAGCCACCACCAAACACAAATACAGGTAACCAAATCGACTCTACTATCAGAATTTTAACTTATTGTCAAGCGACAAGGGTCATTAGAACAAAACATCCTGTGATACTACTAACTCTAAATATTTCATAGCAGTCTATAGCGAAACACCAATATCTCATCGCACGCACCAAGCACTTCCAATATTGAGACTGTTAGAGACAATAGACAAAATTACATACTCTAAAATAGGTAGAGAACAATAAATCAATAGATTAACAATAGTCTGGGTACTGGATGGGTTGAAACGTTGAAATCGTTCGTCTGCGGTTAGCTCGGAAATTAATTCCGTGCAGTGTACAACCGTGTAATGAGTCGCGACCCTTGACTTCACTACGGAGACTAAATAGTCTGAGATACAACAATATTACTTTCTACTTCTGTTGCTCTTGCTATGAATTGCTCTTGTTTTTAGTCCTTACCTTATCACACGCCTTGGCGTTGCTGTAAGTATATTAAGTATTTATCAATAAATGAAATGAAATGAAATGTAGCTTTTTTAAATTGTAACAAAAAAGTTAAATATTTTTCGTTGTACTTTTTTATTATTTTGGTCTATATCTATGAATAATGTGTGATACCGTGGCCTCACATTGGTTTATCTTTTGGTCCAACCTTGGCATCAAATTAAAATCGCCAAAATTGAACCTTATTACTGCGTGATACTGGCTTCAATATCAATTTTGTTTCCAAAGACTGAGGCTAAAGTTTAACAAAACTTAAAAAAACGATTAAACTTTAAACCAACTGTTTTGACAGCTTTTCAATAAGTTAAGTAAAAAAATAATCGCCCAATAAAAGAGCGTTGAACATGGGCCTATTACATACGTTGATATCTTGAACCTAAGACCTAGATTGGTGCCAATATGACCAATGTATAAGAAAACTCTCATGTCCCATGAGAGTTTTCTTCTTAAATGCAAAAGCGCCAAGCAAAAATATTTAGAATTTTCAGTCAAAAAACCTTTAAATAATTTAACAAAACTTAATTAAGTCTACGTTTTTACGCTGCTTGAAGCGACCATCCCGTCCCCAAGAATTCAAAAACCATAGCTAAGTAGCCACTTAACCCGTCCGTAAAGCCAACTCAGTGTTGCCACATGAGTGGATTTGCATAGTCCATGCCATATCTACACGCGCGCTCAGATTTACAGGACGTCGTCAGGGCTGTCGCTAGGATTTCTGTAAGGGGCAATATTAAAAACTTTACTTTTCGAAATTATAATCATTATGAAGTTAGGTACTTTAATAAATGCTACACAATAGTAAATAACTAATTGTTAATGAATGTGAATGTTATTTGAATTAAGTAGTACACTATATTCCTTCATCAAAAATGTACGTTGTCATTTGTTATACTATTCTGAATTTTTGAATTGTATTGTAATTTACTGGTTTGACCGAACTAAAGAACTTACACATTTATTTCTGTAATTAATTAATTACTTATTTAATTTTTATTAACACCGAATAAAAAACCTTACAATTAATATGGAACTTTAAAACGGTTACACGGATTTGTATACCTACGACATAATAAAAATTACAAAAATAAAAGAACAAGAGCTAAAAATAAAACCAAGAGCCATTTGAGACACTAGAAAACAGTGATTTTATAATGTAAAATTGTAAAATGAATATTACATTTAGCCCACACGTCATTCCCGCTACGTCTACGTAGGACGTGTGTGAGTTTGTGAGCCTTATTTCATGCTCCATGGAACATCTTATCGCCGGAGGTCGCCGCTGAAAGCTCTAATTATAATTACTAATGCTCGTGTGCTCAAAGTCGTTTTTGAGGTTTGTGTTTTGGTACAGGACGTTTAGTGTTGAGTGTTTTTTTCAAAGATTGCATCTAAGAAAAGTTAATTAAGATTGGTTGTCTGTAAAGTCGGTAAACGGACGATAGTTTAACGTGACAACGTTATAACAAAATACTGGTGAAAACTTCTCCTCGGACACATAGGCCAATCGAGTGGAAGAGAGATAGACGCAGCGCAAGCCGAACGCTCAAGTTGATCGTGCCTTTCGCTCGCTCGTGTAGCGCTCTTGCTCCGATCGACCGAGCGTAACGGGACAATGAGTCATCCTTTTTCGTGCGTGCAGCCGGCGTTCATCAATTTATTAGACGTTGTCACGTCAAAAACACTTTTCAAAAATATTAAGCTCATCGGAATTAAACGTAATTACGAGTATTATTTATCAAACCAAAATATGTTTAAAGCTTATGAAAAAAAAATTGTCATTATTTCCTACCTTTAACCACCTTGTTAAAATTCATTGTACATCGGCTTTGTTGTTTTAAAAAAGAAAGATATTACGCATTTGCTTAGTTGAAAGATTACGATCTACATGTGTAATTATGTTTACGGTAAAATTTAATGAGCTCACAAAACATTGCTTACATGACTTGACTTGATTCTTAGCTTTAATTACGAGATGGCTCGATTTCTCCAGCCTCATTAATATCCTTAAAATCTCCAATGAGTCGCAGCACCCGTGTTAAACGCTGCTTTTAAATTAATTGCCGCGAGAGCGAAATAATGGAATTAACTTAATCGAATAGTTGTTTACATTGTGTCACTGAAAGCAATTAAAATTGTTTCGGAAGGCCATAAATCATTGGCGCGAAAGTGAAACATCAGAGAGTTGTGTGCACACCTTGCAATAAATTTCCCAATTACTGGGAGAATTTCTACGCTGGCAGCACCGGGGGAGCAGCGCCGTCGGGAAATAAAATGAAATTAATTATAGGTGGTTACGTACACCGCGAGATACTCTCACAGACACTTCGTACACTTAGTGGCTTCCACTATTTTAGAGGTGCCTAAATTATCTTCTTCCTGAGTTGAAATTAAATATTTATTCTAACCGTTCTTGACGTAAACAAGGCACTTGAATGTAGCGCAGCTCTTTGCTAATCAACAGAATTACCTCAGTTGCAGCGAAGGCATCCAGTTAATTTCATTAGTGTCTCGACTTCAACTGAACTTGATTTATTCTTCGCCAAGTTAATACTAATTTATTTCATTGGTAAAACATTACAATTTATGCAATAATAAAACCTTTTCTTGAAAATGCCATTATTTTTCAGTTGAAAATTACTGTTAAAGGAGTGACTTATTCGCGATTACCAGTATTTAGCGGTCCCCCTTTGTGTTTGCTTCGTTGTGGCTTATTGTCTACTCAAATTTATACGGTATAAAGATTTTTCTTATCGCTTTTTGAAAGTAATTTATGTGATTTTGCAATAATACCTGGCAACATTTATTTTATTTTCCTTAAAATTATACTCGTTATTGTCATAGATCCTACAGTACTGCTACTACAGTAACTCTATTTCTGATGATTACTGGAACATTTTCAAATGACATCCCGTTACCTACTAATTGAATATTAAACTATGGTTACAAAATTCCAGATTTTTTTGGTTTGAATTTTTGACCTACAGTTGTATGGTGACTTTCCACTACTCTAAGAAGTTTATTCCTTTTAAAAATTTTCGCATGCTTAATTAAATTGAATGGCTTCTGCCTGCCTTTGTTCCTCAACTATCTAGTCTACGTAAAGATCGTCTTTCAAGCAACAACACCAAACGCTCACTTAACCTCGGCCGCGGTATTATTGTTGGCGCTTGCCTCTCGCCAGACGAAGCCCCTGAGCGAGGGTCTCCTGGCGGGTGCAGGGTACCGGGGGCAGGGTGCAGGCCTGATCGAAGGTGGGCGAATTAGCCCAACTCTAAAACCTCAATTAAGTCTCGTCTAGAGCGCATTCAGAGCGGCCACATCCAATTATCGCGGGAACCTTTGTTTCCATTCGACTCCGAAGTTTCTCGAAGCTTCGATAGAATATGTAGCTTCGAATGTAGACTCATTGTACTGGGGGCGTTATTGTGTGATTATATTCCAAGTTACCTGGTTACCTTTCAATTTGGGTAGAGTTGCGAATATCTATTTTGATGCTTGCTCATTTTTGTTGTCTCTGTTACTTATACCTACCATGTACATACTGTTTTAGATAAAATTGTTTTAACCAAATAATGAAATACATGAATACATTAAATACAAATACATGAATGTTTAAATAAAGTTTCAATAACCTACATTTAAGTAAACAAATTTAATGAAACCACTAAAAGTTTAATTGACTAGTTATATTATAAATAGACATAGAGCAGTCTTTACCCACTGCTCATGAATGTGAACAAAATTCGCTTATCATCTTTTCCCAATAAGCCACCCCTTTTACAGGATGATGTTCAAATTAGACGTCAGACAGACCATCACAACTAAGGTTACCATTTCTTACTAAGAATTATTGGTATTCATTATCAACTTTCAATCTAAGTAGGAAGCATATATTCTTGTTAAAATGTTCAAGCCAATCTTCGCACCTTTCTTTTGCACTTACGCTATCGGTAAAGTAAGTACCTACAAGATAATGCTAAACACTTTATCTACTTTTTTTAATAAACTTTAACATTACGCCTTTAGTTAAGATATGTCCTAAAATAAACTGAATAATCGTTGATTTGTTTGTCAAGTTATTATAAATTTTTGCTAAACAGCATTGTTACCCTAATTTGCATGCCCCCGGCGATGACGGATGAAGGAACGCGACAGTCATCGTCAAATTAACACGAAGCTAAGTGCGGAAGTGTGTACACAATGTCACGTCTCGCGACGCGGAATTGATGTAAATAACACCCTGTATTAGGTGATTCCTCGTTATTATGTGTGCTCAGATAGATAATATAGACGGTGTTTAAGTGATTAATTTAAATTCTGATTTGTACTTTGATGTGTTTCAATGGTGAATGTTTGTAATTTTGTGTGCTGTTATTTACATCACTTTCCATAAAGTGAGAAAACTTACCTTTACGTATGGTCTTTCAAATGTTATTTACCTCCTTAGTATTTTTATTAGACAAAATAACAAGGTGGCTAATAGATAGGAAATTGATATGCGAACCTTCATATTATTGCGTAGCTAAGCGGCTTTCAAGTTACGCTCTGTTAACTGCAAACGAAAATATCTACTTAAAACTTTGGTATTACTCCAATTTTACGAGAACACCGCAACAATTCTCCATGTACGTGTTAAAATAGATATTTTCCCGAAAAACTTCCTGGCAACACTGTGATTAAGAATTCTCTCACGTGCGGCACAACAAAAAGTAACAACTAAATATATCGGAGACGGTCCGATAGAGGCCGGGTGCGGATAACAAAAAGTAGGGGCCGGCCGGGCCTTTGCAAGGGTAGGGCACCCGGACAGATATGATAATCCAAAGTATGTAAAATAGTGAAATTTAAGGTCTCTCCATGTGAAGAATTGGACCCGTTCGGGGCGCAAATTATTCTAATGTGGCCCTTTTATTCGAAGCACACGCCGTACGGGTCGCGGAGTTGCTCCGCTACTCATTTGTATTTCAATAAAACACTAGCCCTATCTAAACAAAACTATGATACCTACCTAAATAAAATCGTGTTCATTCGACTTGTGAATCATATATTCGTATTATCAAAATACATAGAAACAGTCAAAATATTGGAAACCATCGCGGGTTGTTATTCCAATGTTTTCAGTTGGAAAATTTCTAAACCGGTCATCCGTCAATGAATCAATTTAAATACATTGAACATTCATCGAAGTTTACCTTTTGGCTATGAATATAGATATCGGTAGCTAACGAAAAATTCTCGTCATAACCGCTCTCCCCACGATTTTAGCGCGGGTATCGTTTGTTTATGATTTTGTGAAAAGCGCAGTATCGGTGTGACAGGATCCGGTGTAGGCATACGTATATCGCCTCGCTTGTCCGATTTGCATGCCAGGGGAAAGTTCACAATCACATTCGCCTCATCAGCCTGCGGGGAGCATAATTCTTCGTTCCATCTGGCGTCTTCCTGTATCACCCTCCGCACCTCTTTTTGTCGGGTCCGGCCGGCGGCGCTATTCGCGATACATAAATTTCCAGGATCGGTCATCCCTTAAAAACAAGTTTAGCTCTTTATCCTAGGGAGAGTAAGTTAAAGAATGGCTCGGCCGTGCGTTACCCTCTCGTTACGTATTCAAATTATTCGGCATGGTGTTTTCGGGTCCATTTGTTGCGCTGTGTGCGTACAAATTCTATGGATCCCTAGCTGCTATTGATTTTGATTAATTAGTATGTGCATTGTCCATGAGTTTCCAGTTACTTTTACGTACAATTGTTATCCTCAGAGCTTGGTAATCTTTTCTTTAGGGAAGAATGGAAAGCCTGCATCAGATTTTGTATTTTTTGGCTTCGTTATTTCTGTCACAACATTTCCAAGTTCTATCTTACCTAAGCACCTATATACATAGTGCTGTGACGTTGGTCCGTACACGTACCTATCTTCAGTAGGTAGAAGGTACACCGGCGGAGAAGTTAGCGGTATGCCTAATTAATCGCGGCATCGCCTGCCGGCCGGCCTAGACAGGTCGCCTCGAGTTGGACGACTTACGACTCTCGTGTGATTCCCACCGGATAATTAAATAATGAGGCTCTAATCCGTCCCTTTGTTGGATTCTATTTATTTATGTATAGAAAGAGCCTGGCGGCTATAAAGAGACATAAGCTCGAGCTAGCTCAGCTTACACGTCACACTATACAACGGCCGGAACGGTTTATCTCAAGCTTTGTCTTGGTGACTACAACACGCAATTCTATAAAACAGTAGACGTGATGACTTCAAAATACTAAATGATGTTCAAATAATTGACCGCTTCGGTGGCTCAGTTGGTATCACTAACAACTGACTACACAACAACTAACAACTGGTAGGGGTGACCCTACCTTCTAAGCATGGGGGCGTGGGTTCGATTCCCACCTATTAGAGCAAACATTTATGTGATGAACATTTGTGTTTGTTCTATGTTGTTGGTGTTAATATGTTTTTAAAAATATATTATGTTTATCAGTTTCTGGCAGCCATAGTACAAGCTTTGCTTAGTTTGGGGTCAGGCGACCGTGTGTGAAATATTTCCCGAATTCATTTATTTATTTAATTGGCTGAAAAAACTTAAACTCACAGTATAATTTAGTCATTGTACTTATCTGGCAGTGCTGTTCCATCACAATGCGTCTCGTCGCCCGCGCCCGGTCCGTCTCGCCTAATCTACATCCTGTTCTATTCACGGCTAAAACTTTGCAACACGTGTAAGAGCATAGCGCGAGCACAAGCTGCAAGATAAAGCGTGGTCATGCATGCGGCGCACGTCAGCTCTTTACAAATTCAGCGCTGATGTGAAGCCATTCATACGCGGATAAGTTTCGCTCGGCGACCGTTTGTATGCGGTGATAACTTGCTTCCCACTTGACAATGTGTCGACTTTTGATTTTCTATTACATTTGCAGTGAATTTCAACAGATTTAGAAAACGAATATGAACAGATAAACGAACTACATCAGTACGTGTAAGTATCAAAGTTTAACATGAATAAAGCGCAGTACGAATTCCGTCCACGTTCATATTTCAGAATCGATATTAGCCATGGTCGGACTTAAAATATTTCCTATTCCACTCCACTGGACCATAACGCATCTGACGTTTATCTACAATACTTCGGAACTTATAATCATGACAAAAGTCTCGTAGTCGCGGACACATGTCGCCGATGGCATTAGCGGAATAAAAAGCGTCGAATGCGGAACGGTAGAGCGGAAACCCGGGAAGTTTCTAGAACGTTCGATGGTCGAACAAAGCGTATGGCTTGGGGGATCCAGCGGAGCATGCAGCGGTGATTCATGCAGTTATTCAATAAGCCAAGACTTGGTGTCTCGATTTACGATGCCATGGAAGACATACATTATGCACTGGTTTTACACAGCTTTAAAGATGCTCCTTGCTTGCACAAGTATCAAAAGTATGTATGCAAATAAGTAATTAAATAAATGACCAATTACTTCCTATCTACTACTAAGTACCTACTACAAATTTCATAAGCCTACTTACTAGTTGTGCCCCGCTGTGTTACCCGCTCTTAAAAAGTGTTAATCCTGTGTTATTCCCAGGTAAGCTACCTCTATTCCATATTTTTTATAATAAATCTGCCTATCCATTAGAAGAAGTAACAAACAAACATACTCACAAAAACTTTTGCTTTTCTATCACATCTACTTAGGACTAGGTGCCTACCTACTGAGCGCTGGTTCGTTTTACAACATCAAGAGGAAACAAGTTTACGTAAATCTCAAAAATAATATCAAAGCGATTAACTTTAACATTTATATGACTTCATGGTCAAGTTTTCCGGCTCTAATTAAAATTTTGTTATAATTTGGCAACATTCATTGAAGGAAATGGCGAAATGGAAACTGTTTTTTTCGGTTCTGTTTGCATGAGGCCGCGCACGTGTTATCGACGGACACGAGGCGGCCCCTGATGTCGAGACGCACAAATCATGCGACATGCCGTGTGGGACCTTGCTCGACTGTGCAAGAGGTAACTTTAGAAGCTTGCTTCTTTGTAAATTCGAGACGACTTAAAGCGAAGATCGTAGACATTCAGAATTTAGATATAAACCCTAAGTAGGTAATGTTTGCGGTAAAATCTCTCAACAAATCAAGCAAGATATCAGCGGCCGTGAATCAAGAGTCAGGCCTGGCAATAAATATTCGCTATCGCGACCGCAGAACAACTTACACCTCCCGAGGCGGCGATGCGCTCAAATTTGTCAGCCGATACCCACTGCAGCCCCCAATTTTACAGCGCAATAAAATATTGAAATAAAAA
Source organism: Peribatodes rhomboidaria (assembly GCA_911728515.1). Lineage (NCBI taxonomy): Eukaryota > Metazoa > Arthropoda > Insecta > Lepidoptera > Geometridae > Peribatodes > Peribatodes rhomboidaria. The sequence continues at coordinate 13,044,961 of OU452172.1, forward strand.
TTTGTTCCGGAACAGGCAATAAAATAAAACGCTAACCGTTTTTACGGCGCCGACAATATAATGAAATAATCGTAACGGCAGTCGACGTCACGTTGAATTGCTCGATAAATCTTCCTCGGGTCATATTGTCCGCAGTCCTTGGCAACACTTTAATATCGAGAAATATCATCTCGGTAATCGAACGAGCACTACTCGCCGCGCATAAATCACGTCGCCCGCCCGCACTCGGCACTCGTTTATTTTTTAGACTTTCCATTTCCAAATAAAGTCCCCAGCGATGGGCCAGTGCTTCCTCCTTCCGGGGCGGTTTTTATATGATTTGTCGGCTGTCGACCATTTCCCTTAATATTGTCGATATTTCAAATATTAATTGTTATAAATCAGAAAAAGTTTCCCAGTTTTTATAGCCGCTCTCGAGATTGGATTTTTATTACAAAAAAATTAGCCATATTACGCATCGAGCCCCACCTATTGTTCCGTTGTTTGTAATGGGAAAACAATAGACGAGCGAGTCATACTTCCTGGGGGAAACGTGTTAAATTATGTAGGTACACTTAGCGCGTCAATCTACGCACTACTTTGAAAAAGTTCCGCCCATAAAACATTAACAAGCACTCAAGAAAATTCCCGAGCGGTGCGGTCCGTTCGTTAAGTAGTGTCAGCCGGTAGTTTTTCCCACCTCGCGCGTCCACTCGAGGCCGGAGGGTCGCTGTCAGCGCGATTGGCGGCCGATATCTCCCGAGAGTGCCGCCCTCGGGCCCTCGGCAGGCCTTCAGCGCGAAGATCATCGCAAAGCTCTCAATTAACGACAAACAATGCCGCGGCCGTCGCGAGCCCAATTTTCAGTTGTCGCTCTCGTTTTGGTCGGTGACAGTTGGCACGGGTCAGCCCACTCACGCGAAGCTGTCTATCTTATTCCCGACGCCGCAGCCTGTGGAATTAACTTTTGTAACGATGGATAAACTGCGAGAACCAGCATTTATATTTTTGGTTCTATTTAAATAATCTGCCACGAGTTTTTTTTTTTTCTTAGTTTAAAAATGTCTACGCTGAAATTTAGAAAGAATCCTGTAAAAATCGTTCGTGGAGCAAGCACAAACGTACGTAACGGTCACGTTTTTCTGAGGAAAATAGCACAAGTAGCGCTACTTTGTAAAAAGTGGGTCACCTCGGCTATATATGAAAACGTGCCAATCAAACGTTTACAAAAATAGTTTCCAAAAAACCGGTTGCAAAACCTCACAAGCACTCACTGAAATTATCTGAAATATCGTTATTTCTCACCGCAAAACACGTCATGGTAAAGTGTTGTCCGGTATTTTCATGAGGCTGAGATCTGAGAGTTGGCGCTCTCTCGCTCGGCGCCCGCTATCGATCCAGGGGCGGCGGAGGGGCGCGGGGCCTGAAATTTGGGAAAACTTTGAAAGTTTCGCGTCTAATTCAGGCGCACGCACACAGGCGCACAAACAGCTCAACTCTCGCACACGGCTGCGAGTGTGCCTCGTAATTTTGTTTTGCGCCTGTTGTTTTCGAAATGTCACGTGTCCTCGACCTACGTGACTGGACCGATCTTTGTAAAGGGTTCGCGGGTAACCAAGTTGGGAAATAATTGCTATTACAATAATCACGTAGAAACATAGCCTGGATTTTGCCAATCGGGTCAAAATAGCAAAAGAGTCCACCTTCACTCTACTGTGGCCAACATTGAAATGCTGTAAGTAAACAAATAGCGAAGTCTAGTTTTTATGGTTCCATAACAGTAAAATGAAACCCCTATTTTTCGAATCTGGTCACCAAAAAAAAGACTAACTATTCCTTTGACAAGCAGCTTCTTATTGGCACGCACCACACGCAACAACAGATCAAAGCAAATGTAGAATGATTAACCATTGTGACGAGAGTGCTCCTAAAGAAAACAATTAACAAGATGAGCCGAGGGTGACCATTCGTGTTGACGCCGCGGGACAATGACGCCGGAGACGGTCACTTCCTGGACTGAGATCAAACAAGGATCTGTTTTAATAGCGCTTTATTTTATGGAAACCCAAATAAAATACAGTCGAAATATTGAAATGGAGAATAAAATATCTACTATCGAAAACAAGACTACTGACGTGACGCGCACGCAACTTTTGAGAATCGAATATTTCTAAAAGTATTCATTACTTTCTAAGAATAATTCAACAAAATTATTTTGGAATAGCAGATAAATCTACATGTACACATTCACGCAAGCTCTAAAAACTGTGTTGCCTTTTTCTATTTTATTTTCTTTTAGTCACAATTTAAAATACGTACGCTAAAATCTATAAAAAATAATTACAAATCGTGAGCCACAAGTAAAAAAAGATTGCAATTTAATACCACCAATATCCCCATTCCATCTGATAACTATGTCATCTTGCTGTGTTTTAATGGTACGAGTATCTTGCTATGTTTATTGGTTTCTTACTATGATTTCTTTTGAGCTCATAGTCAACATTTTATACATAGGTATATTATTTTACGGACTCGACCAAAATCTGGGTGTGCCATTACATTTTTATTCCAAACGCTGAGCCGTCCTAAAATTTTGTGCAATCAAAAAAAATCTGCTCCCGATTTATGGACGGCGTAATTTCAAAACGTCCTTTGTCGTTCCCGCTTTCGGTAAACAGCCTGTTTGTTCAGCAAATAAAGGAATTCCATTCAAAGCGAAGCGTTTTCCGGAACAAAAAACGGCCGCAAAATAAAAACAAAGCGCAATTAGCGTGATTTAATGGCCATTTAATTAGACTATAATTAATGTGATATTTTTCAAGTTGTCGCTTTTTTTGTTCGCGCGGCTTTTGTACGATTTCTAAGCCGCTTTGTCTTTGCAAGATTTATTTTTTTCGAAATGTTGTGAATGGTTATTTATCGTGACTATGCATAACGATAAGGTTTAGATATTTTTTCCAATTTTATTGGCATTATCAACACGTATTAATTATTATCTACATATGTATATACAAAATGTTGTTTTGCATTTCCGCGGAATTAGTAGAGGTAGTTATACTCTACTAGGAGAGTTTGAATAACTTATTGCCCCATAAGTTATTCAAACTCTCCTAGTAAATCGAAAAAAAGCAGCTGTTCCAAACATATTGTCGAAGATTAACGAATTTTCTTGTATGGAACGGCTAATATTTTTTTTCGACTTTAAGGTCCCATAGTTTGATCATGCTTTGCGAGTGGAGTATAACTACTACTCTACCTACCTACCTTGTGGAGTGGAGTATAACTACCTCAACAAATTCCGCGGGAATGCAAAGCAAAACGTTGTATATTTCAATTTTTAATTCAATTTGTATGTTTATTCCAATTTTTAATTTTTATACTTATAATAATATGTGGATCTTTGTGTCTTAAAAAATAAACATTTTGATTTGATTTGATTTGTTGTAAATCATAATTTCATCGTCAACTCTATTACCATCGTTAACAACTATTGATCGGCACACATATAAACAACAAAAAATAAAAACCATCGACGCGAAGAAGAAGAAAATCGTCAACATTTTTCCCAAAGTAGTTTTCAAAATCTTTCTCAAAATGTAATTTTTCAAGCTCCTTATTATGATTTACATTGTTTGCCATCTCTTAATTTATGCGTATAATGAGTTTCCTAATTATTAGTTTACACGCACTTTCTACTAACGATACAAAAATCTTCATTAATTAATACATTTATTTTCATTTTGTCCTAATCAGGTTACCTTGATGCTTTTGTACGCAACTAGAAAGGAAACCTTTGCAGACAGATTAAATAAAACATTCATTTAGGCCAATAAAAGATCTATTTCAGTATCGAGGTTGGGATCCCATTGTCTGGCGGCCTCATTAGCCTGATTTCAAATATCCCCATTGGAATTATACCCATGGAATAAAAATAAATTTGTTTGGGTTTGAACCTTGAAACAATTACCTCCTACGAAAAAAACCCATTGAGTTACGATGGAGGTAAGCCTACTAATATTATAAACGCGAAAGTTTGTAAGAATGGATGGATGGATGGATGTTTGTTCCTCTTTCACGCCAGAACGGCTGAAAAGATCTAGAGGAAATTTGGCACGGAGATAGATTATAGTCTAGAATAGCACATAGGATACTTTTAACCGCAGGTGAAACCGCGGGGCGCAGCTAGTCAATAATAAAAATTGAAGACGTCACTAAAACAAATACTGGAAATCAATATTAATACACAAAGCTCTATAATCTAGTTGCTATACAAAACGGTTGTTAACCTGAATTATAAAGGTATCAATTTAGCTAGAACACACTAATGCCTAGTTTTAAAGGGGTTGGGATCTGTCTGGCGCATAATTACCAGCCAGGCGTTAAAGATAAAACGCGGTTCTAAATTGAAATGTGCCGGTAGCTATCATGTCTGACAGCACCTTATAATGTATACTAGCTTTAATGAAGAATGAATTTAGTAGCTTGTTGGGAAATTCACACATTTCACACTATTAATGAATGCGGAACTCTATCTTTTATTCGATCTTTCATTCTTTTTGTTTGTTTGTTATCTTTTTAAAACAAAACCTACAACATCTCTTATGAACAGATGGGACATAGACAGAGATTTACTTATAGCTAGTGGCTCCGTGAGCTAGAGACCTCGCGGCCGACGTCTGTCTCCTCTACACGTCGCATTCTTCAACTCGTGAATTTTTTTGAGTAGGTTTGTTAAACAAACAGTTTTTGACGTGACAACGTCTTATAATTCGATAGAGCCGGCTGTACGCACGAAAAAACATGACTCATGCGGCGTTACCTCGCTCTGAGGCGTTCCAAGTAAGGCTTGAAGTGCAAGCGAGAGCGCGAAACGAGCGACAAAGAAGCACAATCGGCCTTTGCGTTCGGCAGCGTTCGACATCCGTCTCTCTGCTACTTGAGTGAGCACGTTGTCACGTTCAACTATCGTCAGTAAACCGACTTTACAGACAACCTATTTTTTTTTTGCCAAATCAGTTTTTGGAAATTTTTTGTGATGTCTGAGATATGTTTTTTTTTTTCAATATTGTCTCCGCCATTTTGAAAAATACGACGCTAGACGCTTTGCTCGAATTTTTTTTTTTTTTTTTAATACGGAAAAACTAGAAAACTAAAGACAAGCACATGATGAGACCTAATGTAGAGAATCAAGTTAAAAATAGAATACCATTTTGTTATTATACGAATCTGTATCAAATAGTTTCCAAATGTGATCTCAAAGACTTCAATCTCTGAAATCTCATTCGGAACTGTAATTTGATCTAAGGTAGCCACAAAGGTGCAGTGTCCGTTAATATGACGTAGGTTTAGGGTGAGTTTAAAGAGACAACAAATAAAGCTGTTAACGCATCTAAAGGCGAGTCACGCGGCGGGATCAAGTGCACTCGATGGGAGGAGCACAAGAGATAACAGGTAGCAAGATATATCGATGGATAAGGAAAATTAACGCAAACAAATGAAAACTACATTTAGACCACATGTAGTGGTAGAAGTGCCTGTCGAGCCTGCTAAGTGGTCCTTCTCAATGTCGACATTTCTAAGCCTTACAAAAGTCACAAAAATGACAATGCGATGGTGAGTTTCATAACAAACGAAAACTCAAATAGGAACTATCATCAAAAACGTACTATAATTAAATAGGTATACTACATACTCGTAGTACCTACCTATTTTAGTTTTCGTTTTTTTTTACTATCTATCGCATTGTCATGTTTGAGATTTTTGTAAGGTTAAAACAAAAAATCAACTAGAAAAAAAAAATACTTTTGTAACTTTTTACTAACATATTAAATGTCAAAAAACACGACGGTCTGTAGTGTGGTTAAACTTAGCAGCAATTTTCCCAAGCCACACACTATCGTAAGATATATCCGGCCAAACACCTTTTCACGTAACCCAAAACTATCCACCTCCCAAGAAAACCGAACCGAAGTAATAAGAAAGGTAGGAGTGCCCCATTGAATGATAACTCCCTGGCCTTTGTCTCGCGAGTCCGTCTTGACGAATCGAATTAAAAGGCTTATTGTGTCGACGTGACAGCCGTCCCCTTGCCGACGAGACTCCGACTTTTTGTTTCAACCAAACTAAAATATTACCGACCATTCACTAGAACCCCCGCTTTTCAAGGGAGGATTCGCTACTTGAATTTGTACTCAATTTTTAACAGGGACTCTTAATTAAGAGAGTAGCTTTATTGGCAAGAATAGTCTTAATGCGTTAATTGTCGAAATGCAATCTCGGGAGGGACTGTTAATCATTCGATCGCGCTATATTTTAATTTTGAAATGTTTACAGATTGCGTTTCGCTAGGGTGCTGATGAATTTTTAGAAGAAATTTAAGTGAAATATTAATTTTGTAATTTGATTTTAACGTTTTTAATTGTTCGTTCTTTTGTTTCAGGCATCGCTACGACTTCGACTTCCTTCGACGTCGTCGGATCAAGGTAACTAATTAATAGATTTCAACTTTTTGTTTCCATTCAACACATACAATCTCAGCTCAATGCTTTCAATACTAGTAAGTAGTCTTCGTTTCTTTAAACATACAAAAAACTATTACGTTTTTTTTTTATTGATATTTTTGCTGATGAAGCCTTCCCTATCCAATATCAAAAAAAGCTAAATTTCATCGTAGCCATGTCATAAAGCCACGGCCTATCCCCCTTACAACATGTCTTAATTATTCATTACATCCCACGACGTCTTACCGCACAGACGTCTACCAAAAACCGTTCATAAAAATGTATAGTAAAACGAACACGCACATTAATGAGGGCCGTGCAATATTTATACACAAGCCACCCTAATTGCTGGGGTGGAGAGTGGAAAAAATGGGCAATTTCACGTAATGTAATATGTATATTTAAGGTATACGAAAAGCAGCGGTGAATTTTGTCGCGTCTGTACTTAGTAAGGACCACTTCAAGCAAGTTTTTGCGCAAGTAGCTTCAGTTCTGCGCTTACAGTTGATGATGCTGCAAAATAAAGAAATATTAAGCAAAAATACGTCAAAAAATATACATTTACAGTTTACTAACGATTTAATTTCTAGCAATACTCGTATTTTAAAAATATTAGCAATTTTGGCAATTTGGTATTCCACAACAAATTAATTTCACAAATAAAATGTCTGAACGTGTTTCTAAAATAGGTCTTAGTATTATTTTTACTAATCAAAGACTCTTAACGGTAAAAAGAACAGTAAAGTACTCAAAAAATGTTCTGGAATTTTCGTATGGAACACTGAGTAGAGCCACTTATCTAACGTACCACGCAATAAGTAGCCGGGATTTTTATTTTTTCAATATGTTTAGGTGCTCGCTCCCCTCGCCGCCACAATTTCCTCTTGACGGAAGCCCTCAATCTAATGATACGGCTGTGTTAAAAAACACAAGGAAATTTAATAACGCCGAGAGCCTCAGAGCCCACGAGAGAAAACAAAGAAAATTTAATTTCGACGATTCCCACATGCTCGATATCGCTCAAAGTTTACGCCCTTGTAAACTCTACGTGCAAATTAAAAAATCCCCCGCAACATAAAGATTTATTTTATTATAATAGCCAAGATTTTCCACTCGGAAGGAAAAACCAACAAGGTAATCTGCATATCACGCTACGGGGACGTTTGCCTGCAGTAATTATACGGGACAGAGGTTAACACATTTCAAAGGTAAGCAAATTAGTTCCGCACTTAATGATCCGACAAAGCGCGTAAATCTTTTTAAAACGCGCGCCAGAGTGTTTCCTTTTCCGTAGGGTAAGTAAACAGTACGTAAAAAATATATTTGCATAATCCGGTGGCGCACGTATGCAAATGATGTGAGCCCTGCCCCGTGTGAGGCACGGAAAGGCGGTGAAAATTGTATGAAATTGTTACGGTGACACGTAGGCTTTGAGGCAATTTGTCAGCCGAGCTATAATTATTTGAAGCCCGCTGCGGTGTGAATAGCTAATACGATGTGGGCTGGATTGACGTTGATAGCCAGTTTTGTTGGGAAATTAACCATTAAGCTTTGAAAAATGAAGAGTTTATGCGCATGTTTTATGGCGTTGACAATGGAAAGTTGTTACTTGTTTGTTTTATGTTATGCCTATTAGGTGCTCGATATGTTTTATGGTATATTTTTGCTGATAGGTCAAATACATCATCATCATTATTATTTTCAGCCCGTAATCAGCCAGTGCTTTGCTCAGGTCTCTACTTTTTGTACGCCGATCGCCATGGTCTGAGCCTAAAGCAAGATATTTAGAAAATAATATTTAGTCAGAAATAGCATTTAAAACCTAAATTACCATTAGAAACCTTAAGTTATCTAACTTTAACTAGACTTCAGGGGCTGGACAAATTTTATTTTCACTGCCCAACAATGATCATAACTACTCTTGCTTATGAGTTCGCTATTCAGAAACTTTATCACCATTCATCAATACGTTAAGCTATTTTATCGTTTACGTAGAAAAAAAATCAAACACCATTTTGTATAAATACCATCGCTAAAATACACAGCATTTTACCGGTACCTGAAACATAAACACCTACCGGCATTTTCCCACGGTTTTCAATAAAAACAGCGTGTGCAAATCGGTGGGCCGGTGGAATTAAGCAGTGGCAGACGGGCCAGCTGAAAAATGTTATTCGCCACCTGTGGCGCGTACGTGTAATCGTATGCGCTTATCTCTGCGGAACCGCATGCAGCCCTAACACAAAGATATAGGATCCGGTGGAAAATTCTGGAAATATTTTGTTACAGTCCAACTTAGAAATCTTTAACTAAAGTTTTTTAAAACTTACTAACTAAACTTTTTTTTTCGTTTTTATACTTTTCATGCCTAAGTGGATCTAGTGCCTGTTTTTTTTTGTCTTCATTCACAAAATCTAAGCTTCGAAATAGTCGAAAACGCTCTTGCTTTAAGTAAGTTCTACATTTCAACATAATTATTCAATCTAGTAACGATGAAGTACGGTATGAAAACTTTGTTTTATGCGGCGAAGTGATATTCCAACCGTAACATTTAACTGTTACTCCACGTTTTCACGACGTGCAATGTGATTTGTTTGAAGAAAACATTTCAAAGAGCTTTTTAAGATCAGCGAAGAATTAAACTCGACTAATTTAAAGCGTAGCCAATGATCATATCCAGTAAATCCAGTACATCGATGCTCCATACCAGCCCTTGTTTGCATCCATTCAATTCCACGCCAATAGGTCGAATTTATGCGGAGCCGGCGCTGGGCAATTATCATCCTCGCAGTGAGTGGCCAGTGTCCACTCGCCGGTCCCGGGGGCTCGCGCGATACATCCGCACCCAACCAATTAACACGCCTATCGTACCCACTCGATTGACCGGACGATTTATCGACACGACCCAAATCACATTTTTATTTCCCTTTTCCCAAATTTTCCCACGGTTATGAGGTCTTAATAGTGAACCGCTCTCCTTTATGAAGCCGAGCGGACACAATAACGATAAAGGTGAGCAGAAAATCCGGACAATAAACCTCTACAAAAAAGCTGAGCGTTCGGCTAGTGCGGGCCAAATAGTTCGTGAAATTTCGAAGGGCTCCGTGGAGGGGCACGTTCGGTGGACGGGACGCTTTACGACGGTCCTCTCAGTAAACCTGCCCATTATGTTGGGTTAAAGGATCGTGGTCCTCCAGTTATAAAGATGCCGAACGCTCGGCTAAGATTTGTTGCCGGTTTATGGATGTAGAAGGGTTGTCGGATGCAGCGGAGGGTATTATGATCATGTCGAGTCGAGAGGTCGTACCGTATCCAAGAGTCAACATTGCGAACACGAGAGCTTTTGAGGATAGAAATATGAAGCTGATTTTCCAAACTGAAAAGCTTTTTGCGTAGTTCATCTTGTTTGTGAAGAGCTTCTGCTATAGGAAGATTCATAATGAGGCACGTAGCAAAGAGTAGAATCGTATTTACAAATTAGCATTTCAAAAGCACTGCAGCTCAACACCTTGCATCTCGACGGTGCTCAAAAGGCGACACCGTCAAACCGAATCAACATGCTTTGGTTTGATTTCTTTGGCTTTTATCTCAAAGCTGTAGCGACTATATTAGTTTGTACCTCACTTTGCTTGGTGCAAACTTAGGTGAGATATCTAAGGCTAATTGTACACGGCAATCGTGACCGTCCAGTGCAAATAGTCGGGTGAAGGCGTCTACAGGTGTTTGCTGTCGGCCCTCACGTAAACAGTTCAGTGGCAGCTCCTTTCACAGTTCACGTCTAGTGCCGTGCGGTGAGAGCTGGTTGTTTGCTCGCTCGTCTTGTTGCCCATGGGGGTGGTGTTTCTTCGTTATATTACATAATGTTTTATCTGAATTTCGTTGATTAGAACTGCTACAAAAAACATGCCACAAGTTAACTAACTTTGATAATGATCTAAGAGAATCTCAACAAAATAATAAAATTTGTTATTACAAATTTGCTAATATAATAGAGTATTTGCTACTCGTATAATACTGAAGTAAGTATGCACTGAGGTAGGTATGTATCAACAAGAAGTTGAAAGTTATATAAATCTTAATCGTAACTCTTCTATCGTTAGATTACGTAGCTCTCTGCGTGATTAATTAAATTTTACTCTGACATTTAATAGCCTTTTATTTTATTACATTTTACGAATTTTCTAATACTACATTTTCTCTCTAACACTTTAGTCTATAGCTGGCTTTTAAAATCGTTTTCCCATAAAGCTGTGTACACAAACGTTTGCGGTCGTAGGTGAGAGCTCAAAGGGCAGGTTCACGCGCGGAGCGACGTCAAAGGATGGACGAGGTGCGGTTGGGACCGCAAACAGCCTAGTCGGACGTTTTTGGTCAGTCCTGGGGTTAATTTAGGTTTAGCAACTATGAATTTCAAAATTTCTTAGATAAAATTTACAGTTAGTATTTGTTCAACTTTTGACCTTTCAATTTTGCAGGTAGCGTCGATCGTCGATTTAATAATTTTTTTATTTTATATTGAGTAGGTTTATAAATTTAATAGAAATCTTATCTGTGTAAATAAATACAAATTTATGTCACCAGTTTTTTTTTACATAAAAAACTGCTTAACCCTTATAAGCAGTTTTTGTAGAAAAAAAAATGTGTAGTTAATAAGCCCTATTCAGAACGCTAAATTGCTAAATCTAAACAAACTAAAAATATACCTGTTTTTGTACTGCGTACCTATTAGACAAGGACTTCAGTACTTTTACTTTCGACTGACCCGGTGGTTCAGTTGGTAGTGAACCTGCCTTCTGAGCTCGCGGGCGGGCAAATATTTAAAACATATTGTCACACCTTTCCCCCGAGGGGGCTGACAAAGGTGTAATACAACACCCACACTTCGCCAGACGTATTCAGTCCCAAATATGACAGGGGGCGAGCCTGTTGCCATACACCGAGCTCCAGTCATGTAGCAGATGACATACACTGTACAATACATACATACGCACATATGTACAATGAACAAACTGCAGCATGCCGTAGGCTGGGTTCGAACCCACTCCCTCTGGCTTGAGAGGCAAACAATGTTCATCACATAAATGAACATTTGTGTTTGTTCTATGTCTGGGTGTTAAATATGTATTTAGCTATGTTTGTATTAAAAAAAATGTATTATTAATTATTAATTGTATGTATTACCGTCTTTGGCAGCCATAGTACAAGGTTTGCTTGTTTTGGGGTCAGGCGACCGTGTGTGGAAATGTCCCAATTTTTATTTATTTATTTAGTTACCTAGTTTAGATTTAGCAATTTAGCGGGCCCCATATATTTTGTGTTAAAAATTATTTCGTAGTTAACTTATAGACACTACTTTTTCTCTCAAAATGTTTTAACCTACAGTTCATGAATTCTACTAAAAAATTCTAAAACCTAAGCAAAAAGCTTAAAAACTTCGAAGCATGCGGATCAAGGCGGAAATATGCAAGTACCCGCACGGAGCGAGCAGGGCGCGGTTTGAGCGGACCTCCACTGCATATTACATGAGAGCAACTTTTACCAATTCCTTCAATATTTCAGCTCGGGAATCCTCAGCTCGCCAACTCGAAAATTGAATTTATTTAGCGTATGCTTAACGATATACGGGACATAGAAGCTTTAAGCAACTTTTAACATTAACATTATTCTTAATCTTGGCATTTTTGAAAAATGTTGTTGCATCCGACTTGGTAGGTAGCACATGAATGATTCAAAAGAACTTGTTTATTTTGTGTGCAATAATAATTATTGAGGGTAAGCAATATTTTGTAGTTACATTCTATCAGCTAAATGAAAATATCCCAAAATATAAACATTCATGCAATCATACAAGGATCATTAGCTATTCTGGCAAATGCACCGCGAGAACTATCGTGTTGTATTGTACCTTCAACAATAGAGAAGCCATTTCAATACCAAGACCACTGCTACGCTAACAATATCCAATAGCCTGCACGAGAGTTAATTTCATTTACTAATACATTCTCATATTTACTCACCATCCGTGTTCTCTTAGCTTCGTGTTTGTTCACTGCATTCATTTCACGGATACCATATTTTCCTTTTGTCTAGACGAAATCTTAACGAATATTTAAGTAGTATGAGTCCTTGGGGTGATGTGGCTGCAATTAAAAGATGTAGAGAGATTGTGAAAGATTTTAGGAGTTGTGATAAAATTACTGTAGAATATTTCAAACTAAGCATAAAGAAATTAATGAAAAAACTATTTTTGTCTTCGGTTTAAGCCTGAGTTGTCCTTTAATAGAGCAACAACATTAAAAACGAAACACTTGATTGCCCTGGTGCCTTGGTAGTGAACCGGCCTTCTGAGCTTGAGGGCGTGGATTCGATTCCCACCTAGGGCAAACATTTATGTGATGAACATTTGTGTTTGTTCTATGTCGGGGTGTTAAATATCTACCTAAGTATGTTTTTAAGTAAATATATGTATGTATATCAGTCTCTGGCAGCCATAGTACAAGCTTTGCTTAGTTTGGTGTCAGGTGACCGTGTGTGGGAATGTCCCGAATGTTTAATTATTATTTTTAAAACAAAATAATACAGGTTAAACCCAAAAACGTTGGTAACAAATGCTAGACTTTATTTAACCTTTAATAAGCTTAGCTTGCTTATCATATTGCTTGACTAACAAAACATAACATATTTTATCGTCACGCCTTTCCCCCGAAGGGGCTGGCAGAGGTGTAATACAACACCCACATTTCACCGGACGATATTCATTCATAGCTTGACTAACGCAGTATCAAGTCTCGATAAAAGTTAACAACGTCTTGAGCCTGCATAACAACAAAGCACAATACCGCTTATACTCGCGTACCAACAAATATAAGTTGGAAGCATGGCGGTATCTCCAAATTGCTCATGTAAGACGAAATTAACCCTCACCCACATTAAGGCAGATAAGTCGGCGAGCTCATTTGCGGGCCTTCCGGCTGCCGCTCGTTACATCTTGATATTCTTTACCCCTTTACCGATACCAGCCGAAGCAGCCACCACATGAGCAATAAATGGCGCGGAACGCTGCTATCGCGCCGCCCGATATCTTCCATCCGAATTAATTTCAGAACCGAGAAACGAACTAAGTTCGCGGACTTGTTATTTCTACGTGCACTCGAGCGAAATTGCGGCCATGGTGTTGCCAGGTTGGCATTTAATATTTTCGTTTCAATAAAAAAAATTACCAACAATAGACATGTACATTAAAAAGACAAATATCTAGGTATTATAATTACGGTAGAAACCCATTTAAAACTGGTTTTTTTTTTTAACAAAAAGGATTTCTAAAATTACAACCTAATGGATTATTAAAGCTTTTCTAGCAAAAACTCTCCAAATAATACAGTCATATCTCACATCTAAAACATTTTAACATTTCGAAATTTCCGCTGAAAACGGTAAAGCAGACAAACTGGCAACACTAACACAGACCGCGGGAGCGCGACTTCTAATCGCAAAGACGCGAGATAAAATGGCGACCCGTAATTACCATAACGCGCCTTTCGAAGATATGTGGAGAATCTTAATGGTACGGTGGCTCCGTAAATAATGGGCTCTTATGGGAAACTTGGCAAAGAGCACTGTTTCGTGCGTAATTTTAAGGGTTTCCTGCCTCACGTGCTTTTTGAATAATGTGTTAAATACAGGCAGCGAAGGCATTTGTTTTGATATAAAGTTTGACAATAACTGCGATTTTATGGCCAGCAAGTACCTACATGGAAATTTTAGGTTGTAGGTACAAGCTAAAATTTTTGCAGTGATATTGATTGGTGCTGTTATGTAATTAATGAAATTCAATTCTTCAATGCACTATTTTTAACTGCAATGTTACTATGTGACCATTAACAAAAACATATGTTATAACAAGTAACATTATTAGGAGAATAATAATACCGGCTGCAAAATATTGTACCCTATGTGACTTTTACTATCGAGACGATTCAAATTCGACTTCGGTTGAGGTAGTACCTCAAGCTGTTTAGGTTGTGGGGCGTGCCAAAGAAACCTCAAACACACATACATACATACGCTCGAAAAACAAAACCCTCTTTCTTGCGCAGTCGGGTAAAAAAGGTAACAAATAATCGCTTCCGTTGTACTTCCGAATGAATCCTACCTAATTGCACCCAAACAAGCAACGATCACGTTCTGCCTAGACTCTAAATTATCCTAGTAAAATGCAGTAAGACTGCGCACAACAAAGCGTTAATAACGCGATCGCGCTATCTCGCGGCAGGATGCACTGTCGCGCGACTGTCGCAGATTACCCGTGAATTATGAGCTATTCCTGAATTGTGGTCGCCCGCGGCGCGCGGCGGTCCTCGCGAGTCGCGGTCGGCGCTACCAGCGTCTTTTCGGCGCTGTGGACGACAGTTGTTGAGCTTTTGCAGTCTGTGCTAAATGTCTTTTAAATGATCTTTACCATAAAGCGCGTACGAAACCTGAGGCTCGTAACCAGTTACGGTCTTTATTTAATTTATTTTTATTTATTTATTAAAGTCCACAACAAGTACATAGAAAAAATAATATTTTGATGACGAGTTTAAGTTAAACATTTTATAAATAAGAAAGAAATGCACATCAAAAAGAATACGCGCGGGGGGCGCACTCACCGACATTGTTGTAAAATGTTTTTACAATTACAATTGTTTTATTACTGACGTGGCCTAAGGCACTAAGGTACATACAACGTCCTACGTTATTGGTTACTTGGAAATGCGTTTTAATATCTTTAAATTTTTATCCGAGTGTCATTAGATCCATAATCTAATATGGTTTTTCTGCTTATCATTTCACACATATTTCACGTTATGACGCGGGCTTAATGAACAATTGGCTTAGTAAAATTGGCATAATAAACAATTTATTTGCTTAATAACAATACTTGCTTTAATAATTTATTTGCTTAATAATAAACTTAATAACAGTCTTATTTGCTTAATAACAGACTTAATAACAAATTGGCTTAATAAACAATTTATTTGCGCCTAACAAACACATTACCTACCAGCTTATTTTTTTTTAATAATACAAGTATTTTCAAGGGAACAGTGTTTTTTTAGGGCTTAATCACAGCGAGTGTGTTATGCTCGTCTTGCACTAGTGAACCTTCGCTACTGTCAAAATAAATGTATGTACAGTACCTGCGATATAATTAACCCTGCAGCGTAGGTACAGGTTTGAATGGAATCACGTTTGCTCTACGTGCCAGTGACTATGAATGAGGGCTGAGAGTGACGTCACTGGAGCCCCAAAGCCTTTGTGCTCATGTGAAGATTGCTGTGAATAGTCTTCAAGCTTGAAACTGAAGTGCGATGACCGTTCTTACCTTAAGGAAGATTTGATTTGCTCATGTTAAAATTTGCAATTTAATAAGGTAGCAGATAAAGCGGAAAAAAAGGGTATAAATTAATAAACGCATTAGCTTCTAAAGGGTAAACTAAACATTTGCGCACCTTCAATTGTTTCACTATGCATATTTGCAAAGTTCTCTAATACATTTCGAAATTCTCCCAGCATACACAAAACGGCGAGCACCTCGTTGCACGGAACATGTTCCCCCGAGTTACAAGCATTGTAAATTAGGCACCAAAAACAGTCTCATTTTCCACCCCGGTGCAGCTAATATTGTCTCGCTCCCAAAATATGCAGCCTTACCTGCGGCAGCCGGATATACTGTAATTGTCGAATATACTGCATGCTTTAATCCACGCTACATCTTCTGGAATGTTCGAGAATGCACGGAGATTTGCGGCGAACACTTGGCCTCGGGCCTAGCTGCGAGTACCATCCACCAGAACGAGCTTAATACGCTACTTAACTCCACACAGAATTCCTTACCGCCCCGGCTTTCTCAAACACTAAGCACATCTGTAAACAAACATTAAAAGCTCGTTTACTTTTCTGGAACCCTTTTTAAAAAGAGTTAAAGTTGTAACACCCCAAGTGAACCTCCTTCGAGTCCCGAAACTCCCAGCACTGCAAACAGCCGTCAGGCGTCGTCGATGAAATTGCAAAAATGTAAAAGAGCTAATGTTTGCGCACCTTAAACCCCTTCCCGACCCCGGGACCCAGCGTGACGAGCCGGATAAAAGGCTTTAATACACCCTCATCCCTTATTACGAAACTTGAAAAAGACAACAATATAGATCCAATGTGTCGCGGGCGCGGGCAATCATACGCGCATCAAAGGTGCGCGCCTGCGAGCTACCCGAGTGTGGAGGCGGCTTTATGCCGCTCCGTTAGTAATAGCATTTTGTATGGAAATGTCGAGTCAAAGGGCCACGCGTTATGAGATCCGAAACAATACGGATTGTGACAATCCCGTTTCCTTCGTACGTGAGGAAATGTTATTTGAATGTTTAATGACAACTCTCACTTTGTGGATCGTAAATATGAATCTAGAATTCCAGTGTCTGTATTGTCACGGCTATATTATGAATTTCACTCGTGTCAAATACTAAGTAGAATATTTCCCAGTGGGTTATTGTGTTCCGGAATTTCCGTTGTTTGAGCAAGTCTCAAACAACGGAAATAATTCTTGAAAGAGTAGGTACCTGTTACAAATAGGTACTTCCTACTTACCGACAACAATTAAAAAAAATACAATAATAAAGCTAAATTACATTTTTCTCTAATTTTTCATTTAATGGCGAAGCGATGGCAGCCCAGTTGGGAGAACGTCCGCCTCTCAAGCCAGAAGGAGCGGGTTCAAACCCAGCCTACGGCACGCACCAATTTGTTCATTGTGTGAACATATGTGCGTACTATATGTCATCTGCTACATGACTGGAACCCGGTGTATGGCGACAGGCTCGCCCCCTGTCACATTTGGGACTGAATAACGTCCGGCGAAGTGTGGTCGTTGTATTACACCTCTGCCAGCCCCCTCGGGGGAAAGGCGTGACGATATGCCATTTTTTTATTTTATTTTGTTGTTTAGGAGAAATAACTTAGCTGGCGTTACTATCATTTTTCTTTTCCATACTTTCCCAGCTTGGAAGCACATCAAGCAGTCATTACCGCCCTTCTGAAAAATCTCGGCGGCTGCTTTGCAAGTCAAAGCTCCTTGACAGCCGCTCCCGCGCGAGGAGTGTGTGAATTTTCATACGAGCCGTATACGCACAGGTGTGACACCTTAGAGGATGCTCTTAGCACTGAAAAGCTTTAAAAACAATCTACGTATGAAAAATGTATGTAAAACTAACATTTTTAGGTACATTAAAAGTGTTTCAAATTAAAAATAGCAGTTGGCGTTTCAAATGATTTTAACTCATTTTAATAATGTTAATAAAACATTAATGAGAACAAAGAATGAAAATTAAAAACATGGAAATAAACGCTCAGGAATTTCCAGATTAATAAATGGATAGCCATTCCATTTTCCTTTCATAAATTTGGAAAATTCAGGTCCAACCTACACCTTTCCTCATTTTTCTCTAATGACACCTGCAGAGGACGAGGTAGGGTTTCAGTTGATTTAGCGCTATGTAAACGTCACGGCAGATGGCAGGGCTTGAGATTTGCTGGCCTTTGGCCTTTTAAGTGCTTCATTTTTTATAGAAAAAAAAAATATCTGTCTCTCCGCAGATGCATAGCATAATGTGTCCGAAATGGGACCAAGCCACAAATTAATTTACTGAAACTTTAACATTTCAAGAATAAATCTATTCATATTCTTAAATCTACAATCAATGTAATTTTTTTAGGAAAAAATGTATTGCAGATTTAACACAAGACAAATTCAGAGCACGGCGTCGATCCACACATCGTTAAGGCGACGTGTACGCCATTACGCGAAATTATTCCTGCGACATCCCGCGACACGTTTCGTCCTCAAATTGACATTCAATCAGCGTCGCCGCATTGTTTCCCTATCAATCCTTATTGGGAAAGTCGGAAACATTCGAGCGGGCCCACGCGCGCCGATATGCGACGATATTCCGCCATCAAATTGCAATTTGTTTATGAAAATTTATTGTATTCGCCATTACCGCACGCGGATTCTTTTCCTCCGGGAGCGACCCCGCGGAACGAAATCACCTTATTCAATTCCCTTTTTGCATACATCACACACATGGGTGTCTTCGGGGGGGAACACTCACCGTTTTTGTCTGAACACGTGAATCGCGTTTGGGACCCGTGTTCGCGTCTTATTAGTCTGGATTGCGTAAAGGTTTTTCCTATATCGCTTGAGGGTTCAAAATTTACATTTCATCATATTTCTGTTGCCCTCATATAATTTCTGTTCATATAATTCCCGCTAATTTCTGATGCATCTAGTTTATTTTAATAAATTATGAGGATATCAATCTGGGTTTTATTATTTACCAAAATAAAGATAAGAATGAATTTATTTTCTCAATTTTTTTCAGGTAATTAAGGATATAAATTCATACCAGAAAAGTGAGAAACGAATCACCTAAAATTTGCAATTCGCAAATACCGCTGAAATCATTTATCAGAACGGAATTAGCGTGTCACACATGCGAGGTGTCGAAGGCAAGCGAGCGCGCGATATGACGCCCCCTGTTTTGAGGATTTGGAAAAAGAATCGTCGCATATATCACAGTTAATAGGGTGCAGAGAGAGCACTACTTATGCCTAATGCGACAAGGAAACATGCTACGCGCCCGCATACGAATACATTTTCAGAGAACTGAATTTTCAATGGCAATAAATACTCGCGCGAGCGGAGTCAGCCAAGTGACTTTGCAGAGATGTTTTGGCTGAAAATATGCTTGGATTATGCCGTTTTGTGAACATATTTTTCTGTAATGGCATCGCGTTTCTTGCCGGGATTATCGTAGATTTTCTAACGATAGACTAATTTTCGTGGAAACGCACACCTGTAGCGATACAAAAATGCGATATTAACCCCTTTCCCAGTACATAATAATAAACCGGTGACTTGGTCGTAAACACGACGAAATTATGGTCCGTAAAAAGCAACGGTGTCGGTAAATACTGACAGGCGATGTCTTCCCGACGTCAGAGTGACGGTAAAAACTGGAAAGACGGTAAAGACGCTTTTACCGAGATCGTGCAGACGTGCAAGCTAATTCTTTATTGATATGCCGTGCACCTCTTAGAAAAACATTAAATAAATAATGTGTTATGTTGTTGAACCTTTATTTTTAGATCGTTAATAACGACCTATTAAAATGAGACCTCAAAAACATTAATTAAAAAAATATGGTTACCTGGGAAACTGAGAAAATGTGTCCATATTAAAAATTTATTTTATCTACGTCTATATGTAGTCTATTTAGTAAATTTGAATTTGGTATGGGCCTGTCATTCGTAACCCAATGGACATATAATTATGCATGACTTTTTTTAGTCTTTCAAAACGCTTTTATTTACGTTTCTTAAACAGTTATTGACCTTTTAGCCATACCAAATATACTCGTATGTCAAAATTTGAAACGAGACTTTTTTTGTAATGTACACTGGACTAGCTTTAAATAAGCTATACTCGTACTACTCAAAAACCCAGAACAAAAACAAATCAATGAGGTAATCTTTATTACCGCATGCTGAAGATTATGCTAAACACTCATTCTTGAGACGAACAGCGGTAGAGTTTATCAGACCCTCGCTAAAAAGCTGTTATATTTTCAACACATGATTATGTAAAAGAATTCTGAGATTTAACGTATGAGGAAGACGTGTAAAACAGTAGTTGACTTTCAAAGATCACAATTTAAGAACTGTTTAGAACCAATCTGTTTTTTTTTGGCACAGTAGTTTCATTCAGAAGCATATAGAACGCATTTTAGCTACGTTGTTTTCATTTTATCTCCAGACATTTATCGTTAAAGAAAAGTTAGATAAAGAAAAGAACCAGCCCCCTTAATTTGTAGGTGTAATGGCAATGGTCATCGTGTCCTTAAGATTGCTTGTATGACATGCGATAACCATTATTATTACGCTTAGAAAATAAGGCCCCTGTTGTAGCAATCAATCAGCTAGTTGAACGTTTTGGTGCCAAGAAGTATGGTTTGAAGTTAGGTACTGTGGCACACATGGCTCACGTGCGAGGGAATGAGAGTGTGTCGTTAAGACGTAGAGCTCGACGATTTGCATCTTTACCACTCTTTCGAGGGGTGTGCTTTCTCACGATAAAGCAGGGTTATTATTAATATGTACATTTGTTCGGGAAATGTTTTCGAACCGCGCTTTTAGCTTTATTTCAGTGATATTTTAGCATTCATGAATATTTTAGAAGATTCGTTTTAAAAACAGTTCTGACATTATTATATCATTGCATTTTCCGTACGAAATCACAATCAAAATTTGATATGATACAAACAGTATTTTCAACATGGCTTAATATGTATAAATGATGTTGGAAACAATGAGTTATAGAGGCAAATGAAGCTCATAATCAAATCCATGTTGAAATAGTCCTAAATATAATGATACCAATTATCCGATTCAACGAACGACTTCCTCGTCAAGTTAATAACAGAAACAAATTACCAACAAAATCTTCCTACAACGGAACAATTAATCAAAATATTAGCGAGCTACGAAAAAACGCCCTTTCAAGTCATTATTATTATTTAAATCTTCAAAATTGCCGCGATATAGATAAATATAAGAGATATAAGTCAGCCGTAACCCATTTGGGAGGATAAGAAAAAGGGATGGTAGTCATTAGCATATAATGACAGTAATTAAAATACACAAATAGAGCCATAAAGATGGGCCGGCGGTGAAGGGTTGTCTTCATCATCTCGGCGAGAATTATACACGGCAAATATTTTGAGTGCGGCTGAAGCAAGCCGCACCAGAATTAAGAACGGCATTGTTTAATTTATTAATTAATGGACCCACTGTGGCGGAGACGCGATGACTCCACGGAACAGATTAGGATGCCACGACTGTATGCTTCATCTTTGGATTTCAATTTGACGATTGAAGTTGATGTTTTATCAGTGTAGCTTCTTGCCTGTTCTTCTGAGTTGAGGCTCTTTATCTGAACAAGGCGGTCGAGTCTATTTAAAACTTTGACGTTTATAAGTGTATCTATGATACCTAAATTGAATAGAAACATTTTGGCTTTGACTTTAGATTTTAAATGCATCAATTATCATGGTTTTATGCAACATAAGATTTTTTTTTTAAAACATTTGTTTTTTGTAACTTATGTAATACGTACCTATATCCACATTTCTTCATTGTTTTCAAAGTACATAAGTATTTTATTTTGTAGATAAACAAGGTCAAATCACACTTTCTTTCTCTGATAATAGAACATTTTAAGAGCAATAAACAAATAAACACAGGTATTGATTGAGTCACTCTAACAAAATATACCTGTTAAATCCACCAAAACTTTTATTTTAAATCAATCTTGTCTACGAAATCCTACAATGCAATAAGCAAGCTTACCGGAATTATTTTCAATTCATTCCTCCGCTCCGCCGCCTCGCAGACAATGGCGGCTAATTACGAGATGTAAGGCTTTATTAACGCAATCGGGCGGTCATTAACATAAAAAAATAATATTTACTGGCCCGAGTCGGAGAGAGTGCTTCATTCACGAATACTGCGGCATTAGGTTTACTGCTCTCAACCCTTCAACTCGCTGGGTCTTACAAATAATTGCAGTGATGTTACGCCGAGAAATGGATGAGCGTCAAGATTAAGGCTCATCGCAGTTTGTTGTACTGGAGCAAATTTTGCATTGTAATAGCAGGCATTAGACTTTACCGCTTTGACAGAGATTATGATTCCTCTCACGCTTTTTAAAGAACGTCTTTAACGCGAACCTCGCAAATTACCCATTGATATTTTAATCAAGCATCCCTTGGGAGATTTCAATATTAGCATATAAATAGAGAGTAAAATATGACATCAGCATTTTAATTTTTCGATATTACGGAGCGATTTACAAATTAGCGGGTAAGAAAAACGCCGTAGAACGTCGTGAGAGGGTCGATTTGCTCGCAGATGTTCTATTTAAATGTAAATTTTTCACCGTCACTGCGGCAATATGGATAAAAACATGATTTAGAAGCAAATATTATTTGTAAAGCGTGCCTATGGAAAAAATATTAAATTTTTAAAGTAAATAAGTACCTATTACTATGGTATCAAAAAACAATTTTACACAAAGGTATGTACTTATTCAATGCTACGGAAGTGAAATTAAGCAATTTTGACAGTTGTATTTAATCAACGCTCTCAACAAACACTACAGGAGGGTGACAATTGCAGGCACCGGATGACAAAAAAAGAAGAAAGAATTCTTTTCAGTGGAAACGGCAACAATAAGAGAAAGAATTGCGGGGAAAGGTCCACGGCGGAAGTGGAAGTGACAGATCGTCGACAATGGTGAAAAGTCACACCTCTTGTTTACGGGTCGCCAGCACGCGCCAGAATTAGCTATCATTTACTTAAGCACTTTATATAATTAAGTAGAGCGGCCATTAGTGTCGGAGGGTCGCTATATTCTTTCAGAAAGTCTCTAATTGCATCCTCTCAGTTGGGAAACTTTTGTCGCACGTACACATACGGAACATGTGACTAAAAATATCTCAAGAATGTTCGCTTTTAAAAATAAACTCTTCGTATTTTGTTGGATTTCCAAACTTCAATTTAATTGCTCTATTCCTTTGTTGTTTGAAATATTAATCCCCTTCGCATCTCGAATTAGCGAATCGGCTATAATTGATTAAGTATGCTCCAAGCTGAGGAATACCACAAAGGAGTCCATTCGGACCACCTTCGAAAACAAAAACAAGCTTCTCCCCTCCTTTTTTGACCGAGCCGTCGAAAGCGAAATCTGGCTTTGTTCATTTACTCGGTAAACCGATAATTTCATTAAACAACAAAGTGGAACTCGTCGGGAGCTCTCTGTAAATACGGCAAGAAGCCAATGTCCCCTAAGATGGGAAATTCATTTGAAGAAAAAATCTCAGACTTAACACAGCGCGACAAATTAGGAATCTTGGCCCCCTTCTTGTTTATGCTTTCCGCGTCCGAGAGCATTTTGATTGGACTACTAATTAGACTCTTTAAAAATGTGAAACGCGCAATCGAAAAAATAATTTACTTCTGATTGAACATTGGGTCTTAACCCTTCCGCCACAGCTCGAGCCCGTAACCGTGGCTCCGGTTAATATTGAACGGGTAACCCGAAACGGGTGCATTCCGCACGTTAAAAATATCGCGAAGTAATTTGGAGCATTCGACCGGCTACTCACATTAAAGTTAGGTAGCGGCAAATAAAGCCCAACCCCGATATATTGCGTTTGTTCTTTTGATGCTGCCAGTGAAGGGTTAAAAGCCAAGAATGCTTTGGTTTTTATAGAACTCAATAAACAAGGGTTCAGAAATCGATGAAAATGGGAATAGAGAATCTAGTATGCCATTCAAGAGTAGGATTAGAGCGGTTGATAGGAATCTCAACTTCCTACCTAATTTTGGTCAGTGATATAAACCAGATATACAAAATAAGATACCTACGTACGCTTCTTAATTCCTACGTTGTGTTAAGTAACGAGCTGCACCTCGCGGTGATACCCACGATTGAAAAGTAGCATATGTGCTTAATCGAAGGTATAAGCTACCCTCCATACCAAATTTCATCAAAATCAGTCCATCAGATTGAGCGTGAAAAAGTAACACACATAACAAATTTTCGTTGTTAGTAATATTACGATTTCAGAACTGCGCCACAAAAGCTAGGTGTTGATTTCTATACAAATACAAGCTAATAAATTTTCCACACACGAGAATTCCCACAAATACTCGTTACCAAAGCCAATGAATTATACCTCAGTCAGGTAATTAGACCGAAAATACCATTAAATTAATAAATAAAAAACAGAAGCGTGCCCCATCGGGTCTCGCAGCGACGCATGGCCCCCTCACTCGAATAAATTTATGTAAAAATTTTCATTAATATTTTTGAGGCCGAGCGTCCGTTCGCCCTTGGGAGTGAAAATCGAGTTCGCGGTCGCGATGGAAAAATGCAAACCAAAAATTATGGCGACCCTCGCCTTGTATTTGCTTATGAATACCGGCCGTACTTACCTGCCCCATATTGTAAAATATAAATATACGATACGGTACGGCAAAATAAAATTAAAACATTGTTGATGGAATCATTCCATATTAAAATCCATTACTCAAACATTCACCAAAAAATGCTGTTGATAAAATGTTACTTTTTTCTGCAGTAGTTCTTTTGCCGGCGACCTTTAAGGCTATGGGTACACTATGAAAAACGCCCCTCGCGGGATCTTGCGAGATTATGAAAGATTTGTGAGTTTTCGAGTGGCGCCCGCGGCCGGTCGCAGTGAGCTTAAGAGATTTAAATCGGTCGCTGGCCCGGAATGCCAGATACAAACAGATTTCTTACTGCCCCACGGTTAGCTGAAATGATACGATAAGACGAAACTGAGCGGCGGAGTTGATAAATGTTTTCTTTGATAAAGATTTCAAGGTTTTACACCTGACCGAGTTTTTTTGCAAATTTTGAAATGTTTTCACTTCTTACGTGAGATAAGTTTAGCAACTCGCTGTTGTAACATGAAACAATTTTCTTTTGCGCAAAACTAAAACAAACAACTGAACGAGACAAAAAAGTTTTATAATGTCAAATATAAACAAAACAGCATCAAAACTTCTTACTCCGCCTCAAGCATTTCTCCGCCACAATGCAGCCGAGATCGCAAGCGATATCTCTACGAAACCTGTAAATCTCTCAGGCATTTTTATATTCGGCGTTTTCCCCGAGTCTGGGGGCTAAGCAGCTCGCGCCGCCATCCCGAGATTATATCTTGACACTTGATGGATGAATGGTTATTGGATCTGAACATTTTTATCATTTTGATACAGTCAGAGGGCAAGGTGAGGCTAAGTTTGCGCTGCGGGGGGCATAGTTTGACGATAAGTTGCGTAAGTTCGTGTGCACTCAGCTTTATCGGTATCGTTTTAAAATCGAAGCTGATGGATTTTTAAAACGTTTTACTTTTTAAAAGAATGAATATAAATGTATAAGTTGCAACTTTTGCATTAATTTTCTTCATTAAAGTCATTAAACCACTAAGATATACTTAAATAATCAATTAATTATCTAATAGGTACTAGTCCTTTGATTCTCAAACTGAAACTAGGTAAAGTTTAATTTTCCTACTAGGTACTGAATGCTTAACTATCTGTAACTACTATCGTCAAATCGATATCGATAAATCACTATGATATAGGTCCCCGATTCGAGCCCGGCTCTACGGTGAAATGTAGAATTGGCAATGTTCTTAGCGGGCGCCTGAACCCGCTCGTTTGCACTCTTTGCTACACCCCTATCTCACACTTCATATCACGGGTAAGGTGCACAAAAAAAACGAAGAACGAACCTAGTTATTTTACCTGAATATCATCATTTATTACACTGAAGTCTCTCCCCCTTAGCAGTAAACATTGTAAATATTGCCTCTGAACAGTTAAAGACAAAACACTATACATATTCCGTTGCTGTACAAAGTTTTTTACTAAGGGGGACTGCATTTAAATACAATGTTGCCCTTGTTTATTTTCTAGTAGGTACCTACTAAGAGAGACTCGGACAGGAGTGTCACAGGATTGAGATAAATGGCGAACAAAAATATAGAATATGATAAATACAAATATTTAATTAAGATAAATATTGTGTTTTATTAGAAAATAAACATAAATTGTCTCCAATGTTGTTGACTATGCAACCCTTAAAAAAAATGTAGGTAAATAAAGAAACTAATATCATGCAACCTTAATATAAAACAATAATTACTGAAAAGTTAACAGCATTGATTATGAGTAGCATGTACTGCTCCAAAGTGATGTTATCTTTTCAGTATTTAATAAATTCAAAGCTCAAATAATATTAAGCTGTAAAATCAGTACCGTTCGTTCTTTTAGAACAATGGAACCGTACGTTTTTTTCCAACAGTACCGTTTTCCGGACGCTTTGGCGCGCGCATCATACGCGATACGCTCTGAAAAATGCCGCGACCACCGTTAGCGGAAACATATCAATTCAATTTAGAACGCACATACGTGAAATAGAGGTAGGGTTACCATGGCCAATGACAAAAAAAAAGTAAAAAAAGTAAATCATAAAAAAGTAGCTAAATGTTGAATAATTTGCGACGAGCTGCTAACGGTGAGAAAGAAAACTATTGTATCTATAGTAGAGTTTAGAATAGAATGTAAAATAATAGCATGCTCCAGTCTCTTCACTCTTTAACATCAGGTGAATCGTCCAAAAGTTTAGCCTGCCTAATAATAAAAGTATCAGTAAGTTGAAAGACAGAGTGTTAGAAGAAGTACATTTGGCCGTAAAACTAGCTCTCGAAAAAGGTGGCAAAAATTTCTAAACGCGTTTTATGTATAATTACTAAGCACGTGATGACCAGAGTTATATTACTACGTAGTACACTACACTCTTGCATTCTTATCAATGAAAAAAAAACAATGTATTGCTTGGGCAAAAAAAAACAGAAGCCCTTAAATACCTGAACCTGAAAATGAAAAAAAAATAGCAAAATAAACAGTCACCCCAGTCGAGCTGTCATGTCCTAAATCATGGCACCGCCAAGTGATAAACATATCGGAAGGGTTTATGTTTTATTAGCTGTGACGGAGAGTTTATCGGGCGGTCTTATCGTGGACTTTTGCCGAGGTTTTCCTACTTTTTCCTTTTCGAAAGAACGCTGCAAGATTGCAAACTTCGCTTTTTTAAAGAAAAAACTGTTGTATGCTACTTTTCAGATTTTTTTGACTGTTTTTACGTTATCTATGTGGAATAGGACCGGGATGTTTATTCCATCTGCATAGACCTCTAAGGGGACTTTTAAGAGCGGCAGAAATAATCAAAAATAAAGGTAGTCATCAGGCTATCATACTACCATAATCATACAAAAAATATAGCCTTTTACAAGGTAGGTAGAGGTTAGAGGTAGTTCATAGTTAGTACACAGTTAGTGAATGAATGTAGCTTTTTTGATGTATAAAGTGAACGCGTGTAAGTAAAGAAAATAATTCAAACCTCGTCAAACTAAGACAAAGCTCGCGACTTACCCAATTCTTGCATAACCTAATATCAGAGCTCCAACTTTCGTCGCCCTGCCGATCCCGACCCAATCTTAAGTAGCGTTCGTATAAGTTTTACATGCAAATGAATTAATTCTTCGTCTGATGCATCTCGGAGGCGATGCCTCGTTGCATTTATAATGTGAGTTCATTACAGGGAGTCTACAAGACTCCGCAGACTCGGCTCTACAGGCGGGTGTAATGGGTGTGGAAGAACGCTCGCTTCAATTATGAGTGGGATATTAAATCGGTAGGTATCGGTGGATGCTCGTTATCCGAGATGGGAATTTATCTGCGAGAATTCGTCTGTTAAATGAGAATTGTAGTAACATCCTATGTGTAGACTACTAGCAGCGTTCAATAAAATTAGATTTCGAGTCTGATAGAAATTATTAGCTCTAATAGGAGGATAGTAAGTCGAACAATTTGTAGTTATTTTTCTAGTTTTGTACAACTTATTAGTTACTTACAGACAATAAACTCAGTTATATTGTACTTGTTCAGTAAATAACCTTCTTTTTTAAAATGATATCATAATTTCAATCTTTAACACAATCGAAAACATAGCCACTAGTAAAGAGACACAATGTAGCGAGAACTCAACGTGCCGAGTCTAATTTGTAAAAAGATGGATTCCCACTCCTATAATCAATTTCAAAAACCAGTCAAGTATAAAACAGATCAAAAGTAGGCGTGAGTAAACATGCTGAACGAAATCTTTAAAAGGCTTTCTTAAAAGTCAAGTCGTTACAATTTTGAAAGTATACACTTGGTTAGCAGTTTTCCTCAGGCGTCAGAGGCGCGTGTGCATTTTTAATTTTAACAGCCACTCGGCTGCGGATGACGCGCTGAATTTTTACTGAAGCCTCCTATCTTATTAACGGGGTGGGTTAATTGTGGAGCTTAACTAAAGTCGACACTCGCACTGAATAATTGAATGGCGGGACCAAAATTAGCAAATAAGCGAGATATCACACGCAGTATGGATTTAGATTTGTTGTTATGGCGTTCAAAGTAAATAAAAATCATTCAAAAACAAAGTAATTAAAAATCATTCAAAAATCGTTGCCAAGTTTGGTTACTTAAATATTTTAGAAAAAGTGTTAAGAATATCTTTCTTAATTATATTATAAAAGCGAAAGTTTGTGTTTGTTTGTTTGTTACTTCTTCATGCTCAAACGGATGGACAATTTTTTATGTAATTTGGTAGGTAACAGGTATCTTATGCCCTGGATACATGCCTTATAACATTTGGGCTACTTATAACCGCGGACTGAGCTAGTTTATGTATTATAATACCTACTGATTTTACTGAACTATACTGCTCTACTATACTTCTAAATTTGATTATAATACTGGTGATTATAATTAATTATATTGCCTTTGTGAGACCAACAACTACTTTGCAGAACAAGTCTGCCTAACTTTTTAGTATCTGATGCTCCCGAAACCGCGAAAGTTCATTGACTCTAACCACTAGCTAGACACCTGCAAACGCTAATGGGTTCCTTACAGCCCCTCCTATAACCTGTTCCTAATTTCACCTCCTCCAGTCAAGTGCTTTTAACAGACACTTTTACTCTCTTGAGGACAGTCGGAGGAGAGGTGACTTCATTTTGCGAAGTGATTGAGGGGGTTTTATGAATTTTGTATTTGTGTAAAGAATATTAAGCTAGTATTTAAGTATCGTAAGGGCTTAGATAGGTTATTTTTTTAAATCACACTTCACGGACTCCGGGGTCCGTGACTTTTGTTAACATACATCTTTAATTGTTATTTAAGGGGATACTTTCTTAAATAGGTTTGAGCAAAGGTTTTTTTACAATACTTTTTTTAAATAGATTACAGTTAGTACAAGATTATTATTGAGTAATATTAGTACATAAATCTAGATAGGATATGAACACTGAACCTCACGCTAGTTTTTGTATAAAGAGGGTAGTTGACCTTTTATTAAGATTTTGTTGTTATTTTCTTAGTTAGCGTTGTTTTTTCATCACATCATGAAATTTGATTGCCAGCAATAAGAGCACAGTGTAAACGACTCGCAAAATAACAAAATAAATTAAAGAGGGTTACACAATAGCCCTGGCGCGCAAATAAGGCCGCCCTTGGATGAGTTTGAGAAGAAAGCGGTAAAAAAGGCAGAGTGCGCATGATCGCTCCCCTGGGCTCCCACTTATCATTGACATTAACTTTTTTGTTGTCCATAACATTTGCATAACTCTTAAAGTCTGTATCGCCTCAAAGGCTCGAGGCGTCAACGGGGACTACACTTTGCAAGATCATTTTCAGTCTTTGCTAACTCCGCTCAGGTCTTTAGGGGGTCTTTGAACAAGGAAGATAATCATAAATTATTCTGATGGCAGAGATGCATTAAAGAAAATTGTCTCTACCTTAATTTTTTTTGCATATCCCACTAAATTATCTCTTAAAAATGTCTGTGTAAATTCTAAATTGTGAGCGAGTCGTAGGGGTAAAATTTCCCTAAATCACCCGATACCCCGAAGTCGGTGGATTAATTTAAAATTAGAATATTTTGACAGCTGTCACATTCAGACAGCCCTTCGGCAAACGAAGCTAATTCGGACCCTATGATGCTGTCTGAGATGTAATAAGACCATCATTCATTTGGGTTATTATACTTATATTTATGAATACTTATATTATGAAGCCTTGAAATATTGTATGACAGAAGTCTTATCTTTGTTTTAAATTTAAATGAATATTGATTTATTTATTTTATTAAATCTTACAAAATGACGCGACATCATTGAGTTACTATGACTTTACCATGATAATGAAATAATTGGTTAGATCTGAATTTAGATTTACAGAAATTAAGTACTTACACACCTTTGAAAAACTGGCAGTGTATCTAATTTTAACTAATTACATGAGTAATTACATGATGTTTTCTCCAAGTTGATACTTTCTTATCCAAATCACAAAGTATTTTTTTTACCTTGGAGGCACAACGCCTTCGCGTCAGGTAAATTCCAAGTTAATTGGCTCCGCAACGACCCCTAATCCATCTGGCGATTATAATTTAAAAACATGAGGAAGTAGGCATGAGGCGGAAGAGAGGACAGAGCTTTGCTCGGATACGGCTTAATAACTAGGTATCGTTGGCGGCAGCTGTTGTGATACCAGCCGAGAGTGGCGCCGCACTCGCCTTTTAAGATTTTTTTTTTGAAGAGAAAGAGTGGAGATGGCTTTTCTTTAAAAGTTTGGTAAACAACATAGAAGAGTAAAAATGGCTCGAAAATGTATTAATAATAATAATAATAATCCATTTATTTCAGGCAATATAACTTGCATACAATGCAAGTTACAGAGGCCCATAGAAAATAAATACCTTACAGACTAACATACATATAAATAACATCAATAAAATTAACTAAATCTTCTGGGCTTTATCTCCCTGTGCGGCCTCCCAGTAGCGCCGGAACACTAGCCCTTTTGGCCAGAACTCAGGCGAGAGTAGTGCTGCCTTGTATTGTAAAATTAAAGAGCGTTACTAGTTACTTATGTTAAAGTTTTACCTACTGCATAATTTTTATACGTGAGTAATTCCCGTATCGTAAAATCATAAAATTAAAAATTTGAAAACAAACACTTAAATAAACATGAAAATAATAATGGGTGAACATTCTGAATAAACAAATCGTTTTCACAAAACACAATGTGTGAAAACAACGTCAGTTTCCATAAAACAATTTTAAATCTATTGCAATTAAGAATATTGCAAAAAAAATCGCGTCGACCAATCAGACTATGATTTTGGGAAACCTCGGTATGAAAATATTTATGTGTTTTAGAAGGATTCTATGACTATTCCACAAAATAATGAACACCACTCCATGCTTTCTTAACCCGATTCTTTCTAAGGCGATCGCCTTTTTCTCGCCCCAACCTTCGAAAAAATAGGGGAGATTCCTATCTTGTCGCTTCTAATTTACTTATTCCTCTTTTAAAGACTTATTTACCTTCAAAATCCCATTGTGTCCCGCGCGGGGACAAACGGAGGACCTCTAGTAACAAGCGGGCCTTAGAGAGCCTCTTCAAACGTGTTAAACGAGGTTTTTCTTAAAAAAGCAATAACAATTTACATAAACACCCGGTCCTAGTTAACAGTTAATAAAGAAAACGATGTCGCAATTGACGGGACAGCGTCTTTTCAGCGCTTTTTAGATGGAAATGTTAATGGCATATTGTTTAACAAGACGTATCTTTTGTGACGATAAACTGGATTGAGAGCTGTTTATTAATTATTTTTTTTGTGAAGCTTTATTCATTATGTAGCATGGTTTTTTAATTTTTTGTAAAAATTTTCGTTCACCAATTAGACTATACAAAGGTTTTCAAATTGACAAAATTTGTTTAAACTTGAACAGCCATGTGCATCGGTTAATGAAAGGAGAGCACACAGACTCACGCATACTATCGCACGCTGTGACCTAAATACGACAAAGTTCCGGAATTGTTTCATTAAAACCGACCCGAAAGTTTGAGTAGGTCCGCGGGCGTTCTGCCCATCCACGATCGATGCTGGTTCATCGCACCCCATTCGCAAACGTTCCACGTGCACCACACTCAAAATCAAACCCCGAACAGCCATCATATTCATCCCCGTCATATTTATGCCAAAGTTAATGACACGAACTGTCCGCGACTCGTCAACGCGAACGGGGCAAAAACTTCCCGCCTCTACTAATAGTAATCTGAAACAAAGTTCAACCGGTTCAAGGTCGCAATTTAAAGTTTTTCCAAAACTTCTTTTCCCGTTCACTTTTTATAAGTATATAAATCTTTTTGCCGGCAAAGTTGTTCGAAGTTTTTGGCCCAGATTGTCATCGATTTTTGTTTGAAGAGTTTGTTTTTTCATTGTTCTTCTTTACTTGTTTGACGGTTAATTCATAAAAACTTTCCCGCCTGGAATCGATAACGACCGTACAGTCAGTTTGTAAACAAAGCCACGCTCTCTTCACTATGGGTCAACTTCCTCGTCTAAAATAGGAATGAGTGTGATACAGATAACACATTTGCGCATACAGAAAGTCTTAGATAACGACTATTGGTTCAATAATGCAGAAACCCGCTAACAGAAAACTAGGGCTTATTTACTGCAGGGGAATAATAAAAGCATCGTCGTTGATTCACGTTTAAACGCTGCAATAACTTACCATTATCTGTAACCCGGTATAAAACAATAAAGCGTATCATCGCCGAGTTCCCTCACATGAATCCTGCGCTACTTTCTGTTGCTTCATAAATACAGCATTCTCGCGCCGGCTGTAAATATTTTCCCCATCATAAAGGCTATGCATGCAGCCGCCCGAGGGCTCTCATCACCTCGGCCCTGAATATTTTTGTATGTATTGTACGAGACCCTCTGTCACAACTTATGTAAATTCTGCCCTAACACTTTCTCAGTTTTTCTCACATTTGACGCACAATACGGCGCAATTTGATGGCAGATCCTGACATTATCCTGGCAAGGGCTCACCTCTGACTCGCAAGGATTTTGAAATGGAAAACGTTGCTTAGGATTTATTTCTGAGATTCAAAATAAAATGTGCCAAATCTACTATCTGAGTCTGAGTGAATTGTTATTTTTATGAGTGGGGGAAATCGAAATGCATTAACATTTTTTTACATTAATTGCTACTTGCGTAGACAAAGGAAGCAGGATGAATGCCCGTCCCTACTGTCCGTCTCGGCTGATTTATTTCATGACTTTTCGGATATGCAAATAACATTAAC
Organism: Peribatodes rhomboidaria; assembly: GCA_911728515.1. Classification (NCBI taxonomy): domain Eukaryota; kingdom Metazoa; phylum Arthropoda; class Insecta; order Lepidoptera; family Geometridae; genus Peribatodes; species Peribatodes rhomboidaria. The sequence continues at coordinate 13,078,329 of OU452172.1, forward strand.
ATTCAAAGACGTAGGTATCTCGGCTTCCCCTTGGAAGAAATCCGTGGCGACCGCAAAATGATGCCAATCCAGGGTGAATCTTAATATTTTATGTTGTGTTATTTCCCTTTCTCTTTTCCATCCTGCTATTATTTATTTCCTCGCCGACAATGAGATTCCCACTTTGGCGCGTAATAAAAAAGAATTATTGTTCATCTTTTTATAGCGTGGCGTTTTGTAGAGCTTTATATTATCGTGATTGAAGAAGTGTTGGTTTTATAAATACCCCGCATTGTTTTTGCAAAAAAGTCTGAAAAGTTTTACCTGCCTCATAATTTTCAAAGATGAATGAAGAAAAAGAATGGACAATGCTGGCCCAGGACAGGAAAAAGTGAAGGAATTTGGGTGAGACCTTTATCCAGCAGGGATAAAGGTCAAGGTTAGATAAAAACAAAGAATAAAGAAGAATACTTTTAAGGTCATTGCGTGCATCTTCTGTGAGAATATTTTTCTTTTTTTAAACAGAGCTTATAAACGACAAACGTATAATATTAAACGATAAACTTTAAAAAATAAGTCCTCTTCCATTAACTGATTCTCTCTTTAAAAGCTGTAGAAACAATATATGTCGTACAGTATACCTCTGGCAATTATTGTATGTAAATATTAAACGTGTTTGTAAAAAATTCGGTAGTCCAGTAGATAAGGTTCTTTTATCACGGTTTGTTTTCATGTCTATCGTGTTATAAAAATCACACGTACTATTCCTTAAAATATAAATAAATTCTGTATGTCGTTTTTCCCACGCGAGTGATTAACAGGTCCCCTGCGGACGGTGGCTAACAGTGGAAAAATCATCGAGGTGCGGCGCCTCGGGAGTGATCGGCTCGATGATTGATCGCCCACGTAATTGGGTGATGGATGATGACCGCCTGTTGGTTGCTGCTGATGCGAGAGTGCAAGGAGATACTCCTGTAGGTCGGATGACTTCAGAAATCGATTGGTCGAATTGTAGGCCCTGGTTGTTTGTTAAACTTTGTAGCTAGCTATGTCAGCAGTTGCGGATTTTAAGTCTTAGCCGCCTTTGACTGCCCCGGTGGCTTAGTTGGTAGTGAACCTGCCTTCGAAGCTTGGGGGCGTGAGTTCGATTCCCACTTAGGGCAAACATTTATGTGATGAACATTTGTGTTTGTTCTACGTCTGGCTGTTAAATATCTATTTAAGTATGTATTTAAATATAAATATATGTATGTAAATCAGTCTCTGGCAGCCATAGTACAAGCTTTGCTTAGTTTGGGGTCAGGCGACCGTGTGTGGAAATGTCCCGAATTTATTTATTTTATAGGCAGTGTAGTACCAGCCACTCCTTTCTCAGCTCTCAGAGGCGGATTTACACATGATCGACCCATTAAGATCACTGATCACCCTAGTGTGCAAGTCTGACTTGCACTTATTTACCTGTTTATTTTTTTGACCGCCCCTAAAGTCTAGCTGCTCTAGACTCGGGCCTACCTGGCCTTATGGGGAATCCGCCGATGTATGTCAGTGGTTTTTAGATGGACAAACTAACTTACTTTAAGAAGGATTTCTTATTATTCGAAATGACCTACTATTACACCACTTTCCTTCGCCGTTATTCCATCAGACAGTATTCATACCATTGGCGGTGTACAACACATCATAGATTACCAACACGTCATTACCAACCGTACTAGTTACTATTTTGACCGTGTTACTACACAATCAAAATAGCAATAACAAATTCACACATTCTTTTATCACATCATAATAAACATAAGAAATCACTAACTAATCTAAGTGCCAGGACTTTTTATTTTCGTTTTATTACGAACAGATAAGTATTTTTTTAAATCACTGTGACAATCATTTTTAAATCACTGTGACAATCACAGACCAAAATTATTTTTTGCTTGACAATGTCACCCCCATAACAAGCACGTGTACATCATACATGCTCAGAGATATGAGACATCATAGAGTTGCCTGATTATAACCATGATTAAACATCCAAAGCGCTTCCTGCTCCATCAAGCTGGTAATAACATTTGGAAATAGTAATTAAATTCCACATTAGCAGTACAAAGCGTAAGATGCGGCGGAACCTAATTTTCATAGCTGATTAGACTCACCCCACATGGATCTCCCGATTACTGCCGTAGCCTTATTCCGGATGATGTTCTTGTCAAATACACTCGGTTTATGAACTGACGTGTGTTTCATTAAAGACAAGATTTTTTCGCACATGATCTACCAAAACATGGCAAAAGAATATTTGTAAGTCAGGATGTTTTAGGACTAAGGACATTTTCAAACCAGTAGATAAATGGACATAAGACAGAATACGCGCATAGTACCGACTATGCTACCCCTATCATTCTCAATCACGTCATTGCTGACGTCATGTCTGACGTATTCACGATGTTTGACCAACATTGAAATTGGAGGGGGCTGAGGCATATTTTTAACAAGCTTTTATTTAACTTGCAATGTATGTGTGTATGTGAAGGTATATGTGTTCGGGTGGAATCTTGCAACTCAATTTTGAAATCTTCAACCGATTGAGCTGAAATTTTGTTTCTCGTTTAGTTTGAATGACAATGCAAGGTTAGCTACGTGACGTCATTCTAAGTCTAACATGGCGGAACACCTAAAATGGCGGACAAGTGATTTTTAATGCACTCATACAATATGGGTATCAAATGAAAGTGCTTGCTGAGAACCTATCTCGAAAAATTCGTCACTCTAAATTGAATTAGGTGGACTTTTTAATATGGCGGACAAAGTTTTTTATGCTTTCTCATAATATGGGTATCAGAATAAAGGATTTGTTGAAACTAGGAATGCGAGTTAAAATTCAAAACTAACCCGCAAACGACCTTGCAACAATGATTCGTTGAATGCTTTGATGAGATGAACAGACTAAGAAACCTATCCAGCGATAACTTAAAAGTGAAAAAAAAAGTTAAATAAAAGGTTCTATTGCACCAAAAAAAAAATTTTTTATCTAGAATAGGTCGGCGTTTGACCACCAACTCGCCTGATGTTAAACGACGTTGTGGTCTAAGATGGAGCACGACTATAAGGTACTCATTCACTCTAGCCTTGGAGTTTACTAGAGTGAAGAAGTACAAATACGGCAGGTGAGTGAGACGCTACAAGTGCGCTACTGCTCAGACTCGTCTTCGGAACGGTTACACCGGACTACATCCCGAAACACGACTAGGTCATTTCACGGAATGGCTTGGTCTAAAAATCAAAAAACATAAAATAAACGTTTTCTTTAGAACTTTACTATCAACTTATGAGTCACTAGCTGCACCCCGCGGTTTCACCCGCGGTCCCACAGTAACCGTTTAGTTTTTCGCGATAAAAAGTACCCTATGTCCTTTTCTGTACCCCAGACAACATGTATGTAACATTTCAAGACGATTGGTTGAGTAGTTGAGACGTGAAAGCGTTAAAACAAACAAACAAACTCACTTACGCATTTATAATATTAGTTAGGAATTAGGATAGGGTAACACAACTTATATGATTTAAAAGCTTGTCGCGAGATTTACCTGTGTAGATAAACCTACATTAAAATTTTGATAATAAGTAAATACGAGTACTTAAATCTCGTAATGACGTTATAAGTTAATAGTATAAGTTTTAAAGGAAACATTTTTTTTTTTTTTTAACGCAATTAAATCTTGTTTAAAAAAGTTTTTTTACTATTAATTTTATTTTTCATTTACATAAATAGAAAAAGTACCTAAAATTTTTTATAGACCAATTCTGTTTAAAACATCATAAACCAAACGACTAAAGACTGTTCCACACTATGAAGTATTTACGGGACCCGTCGTGCCACCGCTACCGTTCTTGCCGTACTTACAGCAAAGAGTCGGTGCATATAAAACCCGTCTAGAAAGTTTTCTGTCGCTCCCGGATCGATACCGCACGCCCGGGAATTACGGAGGGTAATGAACGTAACAACAGCTCGTTTCACTTGCTCATTTAGGTTATTATGTCATTTGAACTAGTCTAGTAGTTATCAGTAGATTTAGGGGTTAGGATAATGAGATGTGATTAAGACATAACTAGTAGAGAACAAGCTCGTACTAGATGTCCTACATATATGTTTTGCAAGAAGTACTCGTATGTAGTAATTCGCAGTTTCAACTTTTTTTTTCAATTTCATTTTTTTTTTTTCTTTTTTTCTTAACTGGCTTTAAAAAATGTAGAAATTTCTTGCTTTTCCACAATTTTGTTTATTTTTTTTTCACTTGACGAATTATATTTGGGTATAGGGGCTATTGATAGAAAGATATCCACGCATTAAATGTAGAGATAGACGTAAAATGTCTGCCATTTCACCTATAGGATGAATAGGATGAATAGGATGACCTGTAGGATGAATCGTAGGAGAAAACAGAAATACACCTAAAATGCCTATATTCACAACATCTAAAAAACTCAACCAAGATTTATTACCCAAAAGAAAACCCGACATTATCAAATTAGCTTCCCTCATTTCCCTCGCAGGTTTACCTTGTATCGGTTAATTTCATTAATTTCCCGAGCAAGCACGCACTAAGACGGCTGTCCCTATACCCGACCGATAGGGATTTGGTCCCAATTATGTATTAGCAAAACTTGGCTGCCGTCTCGTGCGCCTCACAAGGGATTTACGAGACTTTTGTGTGATAGGTTACTGGGTAGGTACATAATTATTGGTATTAGTTTCTTGGATCACGCACATTGGTACACACATAATTTAATTAGTGTTTTTTTTTTTGTAAATTTTGTGACAGGGACAAGTTCTATTATTAATTATTATTTTTACTTTATCGTTAACAAGATCAAAGAATCTTGTAAACAAGCACTTCAACAATAAATCAGCATATTTTTCTTAATTTAGGAAGATTAAAATCCAAGATAGCTGTTGATTAGACTATTGAAACGATTCGAAGTAAGTCTGGTTCTCCGATAGTAGCTAAATACTCACAAACCCAAATCCTAAACACTAACTTACGAAGCCAACTCATCAACCTCTCCGAAAACCTACAATTAAACCCTATCGTACAATTAAGCCCCCTACCGTCACGTAGCGAGACGGTCGCGGCACGCACGTCACGTCACGCGGGTCGCCGCGGGTAATTTACTGGTGTGTCCGCACCTTTACCGGCCGCTGACGCTGACAACACCGATTTATGAAGTAACCCCGCGCACCCAGGTTCATACGATACTCGTATGGCGTCATTTTTTATTTCATTCTACAAAAACCGTTCTAAAGTTATCAAAATTCGAGAAAAAAATTAAGTCTCCATACAAAATTGATCACTTGACTAGAAAAATAACCCAGTCTCCATACAAAATAACTTGTATGGAGACTGGGTTATTTTTCTTCCGAATTTTACAAATTAATATTCATAAAGATTTTTACTTTGAGGAGTAGAATAACATCCTTATAACGACACCCAAAACCAGCAATTTGTATTTTGAAATTGTGAAAATTGTGAAAAGTGTTGCCTTTTCAAAATAAAGTGTTGTATCGTATTGGTTTTCATTCGAGGACTCAATTAATTAACTACATAGTAACTAACTTTAATATATTCCTGTTAGACATGAGAGATGTTTTAACTTTTCAATAAACTTCAACCTGGGGCGCAGGTTTGATTATGCGTTCCCTCAATAACCGAGAAGGTTCTTTTCACCAAAAACTAAACTGTTTTCAGTGCGCTTCTGTTTTTGCCCCGCAATTAAACTGCTGTTAAACTTCTTGCAGCGTGTTTGCAGAGCACCTGAACGGTCCGCGAAAGTTGTGCGGGAACCCTGTTCCTTGTTTGCCTGCTAATTATCCCGGTTTGGAGCGCAGTCAGCTCCCAAAATGCTGACCCGATCTAAATGGTCAAACGGAGCTAAAAGCCTTTCGGCGCTATTCAAACGCGGCTTCCGACCAAACCACCCGTAACCATAGCGACCGCCTACCGCTCTACGCTATTATTTCATTGTATCAACATTCATATCGTCACGTGTAGCTCGATTAAACGAGGGTCGGACCGAAGCCAGATTTGTCAAGTCTCTTTTCAAATTAGTCGCCACGGTCCGGCGTTCGCACTTCACGCGACGTTTAAAATCAAAAGCGCAAAGGGTTACGTAATCCGAACCTTTTTGCGTACTACTTGTGTATGTGCATGTCTCGTCTTTTGTCACGTAGTCTTAATTAAGAGCCGCCGGTTGCAGCCCCACTCGGCACATGTGTATCGATTGCAAGGGGGTCGCGATCTCGTACCGCTTGGCGCCAATAAATCTAAATCGATTGGGGATTAAATTTTTAGCCAATAAGCAGAACATCGAAAACGAATCTGCTAACGGCCCCTCTGTTTGCGAAACGGAAGTCGAGCCTAATAAACCGGCGCTTAACCTCTCGCGACAAAGCCGATACAAAGTGAGTGACATCCCGTCTCTAAAGAGATCTCGCGAAAAAAATCCGGCGGCGCCGACGTGTCAAAGACACCGCGAGGCGACGAGCGAGGGGCCCTTTGTTGCCTATCGAAATATTTTTTAAAGCTTAACTCCTTAGTGAATTGAGAGATTAGTCTTTTTGAAGAGGCGACCGATCCCCGGGGTCGGCGCGATCATTCCTTCAGATCTCATTTCCGCGAATGCTCTATTTGATTGTTATTTTTGTTACTTTTTCCCATTTTGTCGGGCGTCGGTCGCCAGGATTTGAAGTGACAGTCGACGATTTGCACTCGAGCGCGATAAGTGTTTTCAAACGTTTTTTATAAGCAGCTTTGTTAGTGTTTCTTTGTTTTTATTTTCATTTTATTTTTCTTGTTTAACAGGACGCGAGTGGATTTTGGACGTAACAAACAAGTCAACATAGAGTTTGAAGAGCTCGTTAAGATGTTGTTAACAAATGACGTTTTTGAAAAATGTTTGATAAATTGTATGGTATCGTTATGCACGTATTGGCACTTTTGCATAAAGATATCCACATCCCACCTCCGGGCAGCTGCCGGCACAAAGCCGCAAGAAAATATGCAAATGACTGTAAGGCAGTAGGTAAGCGCTCGTAAGCCGTGTAATTATTCACATCGGATTTGCAAATCTCGCCCGAAGCGTTCCGTTTCCGCGCCCGCGTGTTTAACTGACCCTCTAAATCAAAACACATATGCTGAGAGCTGGCCGGCTCCGGCTTAGCCGGACGCTGATTTTGAGATGAGGGCTTCCCCTTTTTGCGGGTCCGTGCGTCGATTCCTTGGCGGGCGATGATCGATACCGTCCCCGCCGGCGGCCGCGGCTCACCCTCTCGCTCTTAATTAGGACTCGGAATCTGCGGCGGACACGCACACACGCCCGCGACATACTACAGGGTAATGTTAATCAACTTTCATTATGCACTAAGGAATTATATGGGTACGCCTGAGGAGTGATTATCCGAGAGAGGCCGCGTCCCCGGCTAAGAAATCATACTTTATTATGATCGTTGTGGATCCGCGCGGGTGTAGTACGCCACCTCGCGGGTGCGGTGTCGCCGCGTTAGATTATACTGCGCATATATCACGGCGAACCGCGTTAAACCATTGTCTACGAAGCAAGTACGGGCTAATTAGTTTTTGTTGCAAGCGCCTTGAGATTTCCACTTCTTTTTTCATTGCCTTGAATGAATAACGGTGCATAATAATGAAGCTCTCAAGTGTAACTGCAAACCGAGTATGCTTTACAATGAAGTTGCTCAATTAATACTAATAAATATTAAGGTTTAGTTTTAATATTAAAATAAAGTTCAAAAAAAGTATATTTTTGTATGTATGTATAGTGTACATTCATTATTCTATAACACACGCATAGTGTACATTCATTATTCTATATCGCACATATACATAACAGTAACAATATTAGTACAAAGTTTCCCAATTTTCCTGAAATACTTCGCAACGTTATTGTTTAGCATCCTGCTACCCAAATCCTCTACTTGAATGGGCCTTAATCGTGTAGTGGCTCTTAAGCAGGGCCGAGGAGGTCTGGCCTATTGAGTAATGCCTCTAAGCCATAGTTATGAGGATAAACCTTCAATAAATCTTTCACTTTGGAGACCGTTTAATTAACGTACGTAATAAAATTTAATTGATCAAAGCGTATAGTTTGCATGTGAGTTATGATCCCTTTTGAGAGGTTACCTTTGTTGTGAGTTATGGCCAGGCGTAGTAATATTGCTTCTCATTTGATCACAGATTTGTATATCCGACACATATCAACGGTACAAAATAAATCTTCAGTTCGCTTCAGCCTTGGCAGTTAAACTGTTATGAATAAGTTAATGTAAATTCATTGAGATAGAAATACCTCCTAAAATGGCTCAACACATTATTTATCCTTTGCAATCTACAATATTATGTCCAATCTCATGTTACTTATGATAAATGGAATTTCTTAGTTCATTTTCTTCACGCGCAATTTATTTATTCTGCTAAGACTGTACGCGACCAACTACGCAAGACCTTTCACACTCTCGCGTTGTTTAACTGTTGCGGTTGCTTCTAGAGTGGTGTACGGGATGCGACGTGTCTTGCTACGCTGGTGGATAGCTACTCACGTGTGTTCACGGGCCCTTGTACTAATTTAATAGATGAGGTGTTCTCATTAATTACAAAGAACGTCGAGACCAGCGAGCGCTGCGGGTTACGCGAGAACAAATTAATAAGATTATTAACTCCATCCGACAAGTCATTCTTTCGTACGTGTACACGTCGATACAAAACTTAGCTCGTAGTATGTTTATTTATGTAGCATTTTGCAGCAACAGCGATGTACTAAATAAAATAGTTTATTCGTAGCTCGTAGCAGTTTCCGTGCTACGATTTGTAGAAGCTGTAACATGAGCTACGAACGTCTACGCCAACTGTCGAAGACTGTTAAAGCATTTAAGGGACCTAAAAATAGACCCGACTCTTTATAATTTGGTAATAGCTATCGAATAATACTAGTGATTTCACCCCTTTCTAAAAATATTAATCTTACTGAACAAAAAATTGTCCGCAACCTGTCTAGGCCAAGGAAAGGACACGTGATTGATTGTTAATGAAGTGGCGTGGGGCGATAGTTATTAATGATTCCTTGCCCCGCCCGCCGCCTGCACTTCTTTATTTACCCACTAACACCTATTAGCCAACAGTCCGGTACACTTCGACCGCAACACGATATATCATCCGGTATACGAACGTATCAATCAATTTGGGGGATTATAACATGACGTCATATTTTATGGGTGAAACCCGCCTTTTGGAGTCTCGAGAGGCTGACATAATATCATGTCTGAGTGGCTCACGAGTTGATAAGAGATTTTAGATATTTAACATGTATTGTAAAGTCAAAGAATTTAGCATTCCTGTGAATTGTTCGCGTGTTTCGTTCATTTTTGCTGCCCCAATATTCTAATAACTTTATGAAAACAACCACAGATTGAAGCGTTTCTAAGTCCCCTTCAAATCACAAAAGGGTTTGTTTTATTTCAATTAAGTCGCAATCACAAAGAGTTTCAAACCGCAGCAGTCACTCTATCGTCGCCGATTTTAACAGATGTCGTGTTAAGGAGGTCCTCCAGAATACTCGTCCAGAATTTAAATTGCAAATACGTACGGTGGCAGGTGCAGCCTCACGATTGGATATTCTTGTCTCCTTCTAAACCCTTAAAATACACCGTCATCTCTCTCCCTCACGATTCTCAAAATCAGCGAGTAATGAACGTCAACAAATAAAACTCGAGCGTTACTAATTACTCGGCCGCTCAAACGAAGAGAGGCAATCTTTGCACTCTATTTCAAAGAGCAGATCTTGAAGCTAATGGCGTTAATTTAAAAAGAGGCCGATGACTGTGATTTTTCTTTCGACGCTCTGGCTTTTTGAGTGATTTATCGACGCTAAACCGAGTTGGGCGTCCGTTTCTCTTTGACGTTTAAACTGGTCGTATAAAATGTCAGTAGCACGCTAGAGGTCGCGTTGTGAAACTTAAACGGCGGGTGGTTCATTATGAATGAGCGGAGGCAAGTGGTCGCAGGTACCGCGGCCTAAATTAAAGTTTTGCTCATCGGCAATGTGTACAATGTAGCCGGGAGTTTGGCAGGCGGCTCACGAGCTGCGCCGGCTTAATGAATGAAGAAATTCCGAGGAGCCCCTCACACGTGCCCCTCGGCTCTCTCCTCCCTCGCATAGATTGTAAACTTTGAGAAGTAGTCGCTTTAACGACCGCTAAGATCTTTGACAAGAATAAAGATTTTCTTGTGGCTTGCCATCCTTTTACATTTACATTCAAGAAATAAATACCACTGCAAGTATATAAATTAAAGCTATACTTCTTTAATCTCTGCTGATCCCCTTTGCGGTCCCCGTAACCGAGTAATTAGCTTCTCGGTTTTAAAGCGCGGCTCGAAGACCGACTCCGCGCCCCCATCAATTCTCTCCCTTGCCCGCCGCCGAATCGATAATAATTAATTATTTTTGACATAATCACAACCAAAATCCATTCTCTTTTCGCTAATTCACGTCCCCATAGTAAAACAGGGCGACGCTTTTAAGGCCCGCTCGGGTGAAATTGATAAAAAATAAATAAGACTTTGCACAACTTTTTGCCAAGTCAAACAAAATTTGGGTGCTAGATTACGCTCCTGGGCGCTGGGTGATTAATAATGTCTCGAGACTTATCTCGGTCAAAGGTAGGTCGTCACAATTTTAGTTGTAGTCGGAGTTGAATGCTTAGAAACACAAGTAGCGATCATATCGCTCGGAGGAAGCATCCGAAACCCATATTCAAGTGAACTGACAAGGGATCATTGTCAGTAGCCTACAATCAGCGGGACACTGTGTCAATATTGGACACGTCCTATAATAGGCACCATGATTCGGATGTGGGCGCACGTCGGATGCGACATCGCTAATAGATGTTTGAGGACCTTCGACTCCATGCAAGGCAATATAGAGTTACGTCATCAACTACTGGTATTAGCTTACATTTTGTACATGTATTATATGTATCTGTTATATAATATGTAACTATTTCTCAGAGACCTACAAGAAGCAAATCAAATAAAAATAAATATTGAGTTAGTAACAGGTTTTGTACCCGATACAGAACATTACATGAACTTTGTGAGCTCACCGCGAGTACGGAACACCGGTAGGTGCTTAAAAAATACATAGTGAAAACATTAGCTCCGCCCGGGGCGGGGTCGGTCCGTGATTAAACCCAGCGAGGCATGCATAACGAGGCCGGTATGTTTGAACGCTTACGAATACTTTCCAAGTTGGTCCGGACAGCGGTTGAGGCGGGTACCGCTCCCGCACACACCTGCGCTTGTTTATCGCTAAGACTCCACGGCTGCCTACGCTGATGTATTGTTTGTTTAGGCGCAACGATCCGCCCTGACCTATTTATAATACATTAATAACAGTCAAATTAACCGATCGATCGCTATAACCGGCATCCTTGCAATGCGAAATCAAAACTGAAATTGAAGCTCCCTTATCGAACAACAACCCATTTTATTCGGCACACAAAACAATAGATTGGTTCTCCGGCTCCCGAAACTCGGATCGGTTAAGACTCTCGACCGAAATTAAATAATATTTTGAAGGGATTAGTATCATGATTGGACGGACACATGCTAATGCAAGAAGTTTTTAATTAAAACCGTCCGCCGTTAAGAGGCTGCGTAATGGCTGATCCTCAGGAGGGATCCGATATTGGGTGTGTGTACCGGCAAAGCCAAAATACAAACATATTTAGGTCCGGCGCGTTGCTAGTGTGCGCTGTTGCTAATCACTGCTCGGGGGTAGAGGACGCTTGTATACCTTACGCTTAAAGTACCCCTTTCTCATTATTAACGGTCTACCTTCGGATTTAAAGAAAATAATTTGTTAATATACGGTTTCTTTTTTCAGATACACAAGACTGCATCGACGATGACTTAAACAAGGTAAATAAGAACGTAGTCTCTAATAAAACCTTTTAAACAGAAAAACAACATTTAGCTTGTGAAGAACCCTCCACAAGCAAACGTTAGCAACGAGTTTATGGCCTGTGTGACCGCCAAAAGTGGCGAGCAAAAGTGCAAGCTTGTTTACTCGTATATCAGCGGGGTCGACATTTCTTTCCGATAAGCTCCCCCGCTGCCAATAAAGTGATTAAGTCACAAATCGTGCTGGTATGGCTGCTCTATCCGGGGCTATGATGAACCGTACCGGAAAATCAGACTTATATTTTCCTGATTGTATTGTTTTCGATTCGTATTGTACCAATTGTGTTTTTCAAGCTTCTTGGATACGTATTTTATTTTAGTTGACATACAATTTTCTAGGTAAACAAACACTAATTCAATGTTATCTAAGCTGTGCTTAAAAATCGTTGATGTACTTACACCTTTTTCGGTTAGGTACCAGATCGGTACCAATAAAAAATCTACGGGTATTGAAATGTTTTTAAAAGTTAATACTTTTTAGCGTCTTCATAAAGTAGTACCTATTAATTTCGTATTTTATAGCGGAGCAGCATGCCACCGGCTTGTGTTGCTTCCTAACCTGGGACCCTTCGAACAGCTCTATTACAAATAAATTGCCTTTCGAAATCGTTCCGTGAGTTATAAATTTCATACGTGCTGAGAAATGACATACGGTATTATTTATTACGTAGCTTTTTTCGGGGAAAATACAAAGAAGACATTGTGATGTAATTGAGCTACGTTTATTGGGGCACGCTACAATTTCCGTGGCAATTTTCTATTGTAAAAGACAGTTTCGAGGACTTCGAGGAATTTTGTTTTTAAAAAGACAGCAGATTAAGATTTATTATTGAGCTTACTATTTCAGTTAACAGCTGTTTTGGTTCCTGGGTTCAATGCACGCATTAAAGAAAAAATGCAGATTGTTTCATCGATAATCATTTATGATAATACAGATTTCGCTATAAAATGAGTACCTAACTACCTACTTAAAGCTTTTTTTGCATTGTCAGTCTGTAGCCTATCTCTAAAAATATTTTTTTTGTATTCCTTAACGTGTCTTAATTTGATTTTAGTGCAAAATAAAATTAACAGACGTATTGTGAGAATACTCATTAAAATACATGTTACGCTGTTTCGACATACAAACCATATTTGATGCTAATTATTATAGCGTTGTCTGAAAGACCGTAAAGACCCCCGATGTTTACACATTTGTCGGCACGACATTAGCGCGAGGTGTCATTAGCCCTACAAATGACACCGGAGTGAAATCTATTCATTTCCTCCGCGGAGTCAATCGGCTCTGGATATTGTTCGATTTCACGCGATGCGAACATTATCGTACTTACCTCTGTCCTTGGATTTTGTTTTGAATGTTTATAGGATTTATTGTAGGACGCAAATAGAAATAAACTATTTTAAATACAAATTAAATAAAGATTTAACTACTTAATGTTGAATTGAGTTTTGAGTTTTAATACTTACGTTAAATTAGTTTAACTTTGATTTATTTAAACTGTAAATTTCAACAAAACACCAAGCACCTTACGGTAACGCGGTTACTTTGAATATATTTTTTATTTTATCATGTTTTTTTGGCACATTAAAGTTAATTTTGTAAGAAGATGGAATAATTAATTATCCAATTGAGTAATTATTGTGAAAGGTTAGGAGATGTTACAAATAATATACCTACCTACAACATTTTAAATCAAGCCCAAACTATTTCAAAGTCAACATTTTATCATCAACCCCGACTATCCCCAGCATAGGCCTCACCCATAGGTATCAGTTTGTGTACGTCGTTACGCGTAGATGTCACGATAGGCTTGCTCGGCGTATCAGCGTACCGGCGCGGCGTATCGGGTGAATCGAGGTCGTGCGCCTCCCGGGTTAATTTGTTACTCCGATGTTTATCGAGCCCAATCGCCGAACTACATTTGTATGACACGTCCACTCGATACGGCCGGAGGGTACGTTTAATTTTGTCAATGTCGATCAATTTGTTCACATTTGTTTGTACACGACCCGGGTACGGCTGATAAGCAAATACGGTACAGATACGTTTTAATTAATTAGAATAGCGTGAATGTCGCGGAGGAAGTTTTGGGTACAGTTGGTTCATATGCGTAGTAGATGAATTGGGTGGCTTTGTAGAGATAGCTTTATTCGCCGTTGGCTTTGATAACATAAAACGATATGGGATTACAAATGAAACACTTTCTAAGTTTTTATTAGTTCAACTAATTCAAAAAACAACATTAAATATCCTCGTATACATAGACAAAATAAGGAGGGAATTATTCTGGGGACGTAGCATAAAAAAATGGACACCAGGCCGACAGACTCAAACCTAGACTTTTGAAAACTTATGTAAGTACTAGCTGCGCCCCGCGGATTCACTCGCGGTTAAACAGTATCCTATGTGCTATTCTAGACTATAATCTATCTTTGTGCCAAATTTCATCTAGGGTAACAAACATCCATCTATCCATCCATGCATTCTAACAAACTTTCGTTTTTATAATATTAGGGATTTGCCGTTTTAATTTAAAACAGCGCCGAAAACACTTCACTAGCCAGTAATTTAGGCAGTTCAAAGCTAATAACAACAATTCTACCAAAACAGATTTTCCGTAAAACATTTTCATAATCGCGGAATAAATCAACGTCACGCCGTAATTTCACCGCGATCACAGTGACATTAGTGGCCTGTCTTTTGTCATATTTCATTACAGTAGGGCTGTCAAAGCTGAGCATCAACTTCTGACGTCATAAAACGTCGTTTGTTGTGGCTATTTCTACACAATATCCCAACTTTTTAGTAGTCAGGTTAGGTAGGTTTTACAGTTAATTACATTTTATAGAATTAATTAGAGAAGTAGTTTCATTTCAAATTTCTTCACCATGTTTTTTTCTGAGCTAGATCTGATATAGCAATGGAACGCTGTCACTAGCTGTAGCTGCTAACTCAGCTTGACGGATGCACGAGCTGTATAAAACCTATATTGAGGTCCAATAATAACATCCAGCAATAATATAGAGTGACATCCATTACCATAGAGGTCACCATTACATCATCGGGCAAGCACAGAATTTGCTGTCAACAAAATACAACACATAGTTGTCAGGTTGTTTATGACTTTAAACAGTAGACAACCCTACACTGCAGTGACCTTGGCTCATTCAATACATTTCCTGAAGATTGATAGTGGTGGCGAGCGCTCGTTAGCATGCCTTTGTAGACGCCCATCGATTATCAATTTTGAGGATTACAATACCCAGGAGACAAATTGCGGGACACCCTTAAGAGCTTAGATGGACCACGCTTGAGTCGCGGTGAAATATAGCATAAATTGTTTATACAAGTCCTTTATGACACTTAAGTACTACTACCTAAAGTACATGCACTTAGCTTTAACTGTACTTATCACTATGCTCTGACTCCCAAAACATACAAAATAAATTGAGTACTTACAATGAATTTTCTAATACAAAGAAACCTAAATAAAACAATAAAGTTTTTAAATCCCCCTTTCAACAAAACAAATGTGAAATATCGTCTACGAAACGATCAAGCAAATTAAGTCGCGACTAACTACCCCGTCTTCTAAATTAATAAATCGTTATAACAAGAAAATAAGATAAATTGGAATCAAACGACTTTCAAACTGCCTATGAAATGACACGGCTGCGTCTATAATTTTCTCCTTACTTAAAAGAATAACCACTCTAAGGCTTCGTCCCGACTAAGCAAACTGTGTCTGTTCCCTGGCTGACTGACTGATTCCCTACACGTGGTCCCCGGGTAGTGCTAAACGGGTAGCAAACTCTGGTGGGAGGCTTCGGCCGTGGCTAGTTACCACCCACCGGACCAAGCCATGCCGTGAAATGACCTAGTCGTGTTTCGGGATGTAGTCCGGTGTAACCGTTCCGAAGACGGGTCTGAGCACTAGCGCACTTGTAGCGCCTCACTCAACTGCCGTCTTTGTACTTGTTCACTCTACAAAACTTCAAGGCTAGAATGAATAAGTACCTTATAGGTCGTCGTGCTCCAATTTAGACCACAACGTCGCTTAACATCAGGCGAGTTGGTGGTCAAACGACGACCTATTTTAAATTAAAAAAAAAAAAAAACTCCGTATTCATTAGCATTACGTGACTACCACCTTTCTCAGTACATTGTAATGGCAGATGCCATACATTTTCTTTATCTTGTGCATTCGAGCGCTCATAGCAATGTTTGTGAATACACGTAAGTACAGTAAGTAGCGAACTGTAGCAATCAAAATGCGACTCACTAAATGAATCAGCAAATGATACGCCGCAAACTACTCGATGTTCGGACGCTCCATTTTAACTTTGCTTAGTAAGGACGAAGCCTAAGCCTATGTAAGGGTATGGTATTAACAAAAAATTGGCTTTATTATGGAATTATTCGCTCGGTAACTAGCTTGATCAAATAAAAAATTAACATTGATGGAGGGTGATCGCATGTTACGTGTACAAATTGGTACAATCGGTCAGTGCCGACCGCGGGCGGAGTCATACGTTACGTTACCGATATGCATCCTTCCATACAGTGATGTCCGGTATATCATTATTTTACCAAATAAACGATGTGAGTAAAATAGGTACATATTTTTAAATAATACTTTAAAACAAAATATATCCTTTCAAATATTTCAAATATTATTAATCAAAATGTAGAGCAATTTCAGAAAAACTAGATAATATTTTTAATATCCAACGGAGCTTAGCGTGTTAATGTGAGCAATTTAGGAATTAGCGATATGTAAGTCCTGTTAGATAACAAAAATGTGTAACAAATTATAAAAGTTTAAAAGTTACCTCACCAGTGTTTCAAAAAAATCAAAAGAGTTTACCCCTTCGGCCGCTTACGTAACCGAAGGCTCGTAACCGGTTACGGCAGAAGAAAATCTCTTTGCTATACAATGCTGGCTACTAAAGAAAATGCTCAGACTTAATAATTTAGTTGCAGCAATCACAAAACATCGGTTGTCTGTCTACGTGTCGTCTCGTGCAACGAATGTAAATGAATTCTTTTTGAACTTCTATCGAATTATAAAATCAATTAGGCGTAGCGACGACGCCGCCGATGTGGATGAATAGATTATTTTTTCAGTGTCTGCTGAGATTAACCAATGTTGAATTGATTAGACTTCTTGTTCGGTGGTCCTGGGATCGTGGACTTGTACTTCAATGTTACTACTGTTCTTTGAAACAGTGAGTAGAGTTTTATTATTAAGCCTTTATTGTAAACATTATTTCAATTTCAGTACAATACTATAATTTATATAATAATTTAGTGTTTTTGGATGTCGGCGTGTCCTTGCGACACGAAGGCCTTCTCCAGCTGTCTCCAATGTACTCTTTTTTTAAATCGTTCTGTACCACAGCGGACCCGCAATGTTTTTGATGTCATCAGACCAACGTTTTCTTTGTCTTCCTCTTTTTCTCTTTGTTTGGAATCTAGGTGTCCATTCTGTTATATCCTTTGTCCATTTATTGCTGTTCTCTCTCATCATGTGGCTTGTCCACCGCCATTTAAGTTTCTTGGTTTTGATTAAAACATCTTCAATTTTCGTGATGTGTCTTATGTCTACAGCTCTTTTCTTATCTTTTTTTGTGTAGAGTATTTTTTATTAAACATGGACTTACACTTGTATCCATATCTTCTACCTGTGAACTTACAATTTTGTCACGGAAACACGTTTTGGGAAATTCAAATTTACTAACTTTTTTTTATTATTTATTTTCGCTTAAAATGTTTACTTGATAATAATTAGGTGTTGCACCAAAAAACCAAACAGTTTGTCTTGGTGCTCACATCCACCACTCGCCTAAACTACAAGAAAATTAAAATAAAACTGTCACGTGAATTACTTATTTTACATTTACCTTATTGAATTTTCAAAAAATGTTTAAAGGATTCAATTAACTTTGTTCCAACATAATTATTCATCGCCTTGATTTTATAAAACTCCAGCATCACGCTCGAGCAGTCAAAAACAATACTTATTCAAATGAAACAAAAAGCAATTAACGGCGGAGATATCCCTCCCCGGGAGGATAGGAGGAGAGATTATTGAAAAAATAATTAATAAATATTTATGGCGGGCCACCTGAGGAACGACATCGGAAGACCGGGAGTTATTCTGTTTTTATCCACTGCTCTAGTACGTTGAGCCACAGAATACTTGCATTACAGAGAAACAAGTTTGTAGTTTGTAGCTAGATGAAGTGATGACAGTGTTGTATTAAATTTCGTAGCTAAGTGTCAGAGAGTTGCCAAATGCTCGTGGAGCATTCGTCATCCAGCAAATCACGTATTTTCTTTATTGCGCTGTAGAATGATCTAAATGTGTAAAAGTGAATATAATACCAGGAGTTTTCAAGATTGGCTTTATTCTTTAAAATTTCCGAGAACAATAAAACTGATAATCTATACTAAAATTATAAAGAGGAAAGATTTGTATGTATGTAAGTTGTTGTTGTATGTTTGTAACGAATTGGCTCAAAAAATACTAGACCGATTAAAAAAAAACTCTTTCACCATTTGAATGCTACATTATCACTAATTAATATAGGCTATTTTAATTGCAAGTAAAAATAAGGATCCCTACTAAAAGTACAATAATGTTACCCAAGGTAAAAAAAATGCCTATAAAATATCTTTCATCGCATGCGCTGCGAAAATTTAATGATAGAATAAAAAAAAATCCACAATATTAAACAACATATCAATATCTACAAAAGTGTCACAATAACATGTGTCTAACTATTGTAGTTATGTCACTATAACTACTTTTTAACATTTTAAAATTTAATAGAAATTCCGACCGATAAATGATTTCTCAAGCAAAGCTGTTTAAATACCTGTAAATTACTTTTTAGTTTATTAAAATCAGACATTCTATTACATTAATAATTTAATAAAATTTTAGAAACATTTTGTTTTCAATCATCAAGTCCCGTACCCAAAGGGAGCCAGCGATACACTATTGCTAAATACATTATTATTTAGGTATGACCTGCATTTACTGTACGTTTATGCCAAAATGTTTAAAAATTAAACGGAACGAGCCTCTAGTCATAACATACGAGACCTAACCGCTTGCGATCCGGGCGCGTAAGTTGGTACACCGCAGAAAAGTAGTTTGAGCGGATAATACGGTTACTGTAAAATTCCAAAGCAAAAAAAAGCAAGCATGCAGTAATCATAGTTAATATACGAGTACACTGTGACTCGAGTACGCCGTACGCATCTGCAGCGTTACAGGCTAAAGCGGTTTATTACAAATGCAAAATTTTCCATTCATATTCAAAATTTTATATCCCGATGTGGCCGGGAGAAGGCTAATTTATTCCGGGGGAGCAGCTAAGGAGAAGTCCCGCCACCTCGCGTCTTGGGGCGCATTAAAGAAGGGTTGAGCACTGCCAAATTGACAGGTGCCTGTCAAAAATTACAATTAATTATTGAGACAATTGCAGCTTCAACAGCGGCCGGTAGAAAATTGACTTGATTTGAAGTAATTAATTTACCGAAAAACTGTCCGCTGTCTTATTTTTATTGAGGAAAGTAGATAGGTATATTATTTACTTATCGGTACGTTTTTAGGGGGAAAAATTACAAGATTAGCCCTCATAGATTTTTACTAAGTAGAAGCGACTAATAATGAACTAACATTTTTATGCGTTTAGTCTAAATTTCCTGTATAATAGATTTTCATCCAGGAAATTTATTTATCTCTTGCGAACCAGATAACTTCCCTTCGTAGGTTGTTTCGAATTTGTGTGTCCAGAGTCCATACAGTGGTCATAAACATCCAAGAGCACCAATCAACTGGTTTACAGCCGCCCAAAGCCACAGAGTAATCCTGATAGTAAGAATTCTACGCAACGCAAAGGAAGCATTATCTCTCGTAGCGGAATAAACAGATCAGTAACTTGACTTACATTTCACAATTGGAAAATCATATCCTATCAAAAACATTACATGTATTAAGCCCAAGTCTCGTAACGCAAACTATCGTAAAAAGTTGTGAGATCCAATGTTAAATCAAGTCAGATAATTTATTCACCACCTGTCTATGGAAGCATCCATCAAATGATTATATGTTTATAGTAATACAGTATAGATGGCTAGCAGTTGCTTAACATACATGCTTGCAGTTTTTATAACTAGGAAACTAGACTAAAATTGGGGTATGTTTCTTTTTTCCGTGCTTTATAGGCTAAACGCTTATTGTTTACAAAATTTGAAGGTTGTAACTCTTCTACAACTGCCTTAGAAATTATGATGATCTGTTAGTGAGTGAGTGAGTGTGTCAGTGACAAAATCAGGGAGTTTGATTTGCAATAATTCATAAGGTAATAATAGCTTAAATTGAATGAAATTTGGCAATTTATCTAGATGTATTAACCCTTCTTTGTCTCTAAAACTTGGGTTGAAAATGGGCTACATAACTTCAAAAAAGGATGGCACGGCTATGCCTTTGTCAACACAACTTGGCCGGAGCACTACCGTGACCCCAGAATATATTTAGCTATCGAACTTCAAAACATAATTATCGATTACCATTTATTTTAGATTATAGCCACGTTACGTAATAATTATTAAACTTCCAAATTCACAGCCGTAATGACACTTAATTTAAAAATAGTAAGAGAAAAGTGAGCAGGATCTGAAAATCAATTAAACTTTTTAGACTTAATCTTGCTATGCCCAAAATTACAAACTTTACCTACTCATTTTCTACACTGTGACACAGTAGTTAATGGCAGTAATCCACAGCTAAGAGCGGCAGTTTACTACGCAGTTATGACTGTCCGAATCTACTGTTTCGCTGTTGGAATAAAATTAAATAGTGATTTTAATGTAAAATAAACTACCGCTTTATCATTTTATACAGCACTTATAGAGTGGCTAGTGTACGGGCAGATCGCCAGTAATTTTATTTAGTTCCGTTGTGCTGTCTATGAAGAATAACTAGTGGCTCTATGAACTGGAGTTGTCGCGAAAACGTAAAAAAAAACATATCTCCGCCATTTAAAGAAACCCAAAAACTGACCTGACAGCAAAATTCTTTGAAATAAAGGCAAATAGTATCTGCTTTAGTCGATAACTTAAAGCAGAATAAGTTATCGACTTAAAGCAGATACTATTTGCCTTTATTTTAAAGAATTTTGCTGTCAGGTCAGTTTTTGGATTTTTTTTTATGCTGCTTACAAAATTTACCAGAATGGGTTGGGAAATGCGACTTGTAAAGGAGAACATCCGGGCATCTGGACATACTTTATACTAAATCATTTTTGCCCAACCTAAAACGAAGACGGTTCGCACTTTACGCTGGCTCAATCAATAATTACTTTTAGTTTTGTGCAAATATTGTACTGCTGTAATTAGTTTGGTTTATTAGTGTTTGTTACTATAGTTCCAATCTTGTAGCTGCTTCATAAAAACTAAGAAACAGACCTAACGAGCTTTACGTGTCTGGCTAGGAATTCGGAAGTGGACCAAACCGACCGGAGGGGAATCTTTGGCTCGATTTTTTTTGACGTTATTTGAATAAGTAAGTCGTAATGTCATCTACTACAAATAAACAATTTAGTAATTACATCCAACAGTAATATAACAGTTTGTACCAGTAAATGACGGTCATTACTCACTTTTCACATCCCTACTCGGACAAGCACTGCATTTGTTCGAGCCGGGGTCAGTTAACAAATGACAGTACTCTGTCAGCGCAGATAATATGGACCCAGTGTGTGGTCAGTGTGCTAGTGGTTGGACTACCTGTTTGAGAACGACATTTAAATAGCATTTGACTTCTTCATCATCATCAATATTTTTTTAACCCGTCCTATCTATACTTAACTATCAAAAGAAATATGACTTGCGGTTCTCTTTCATCTGACATTATATTTAGGTAAGCTATTATATACAAACGCTGACATTTCAACTTTAATTTTGACATTTAATTTGTAGTATAGATTCATTTAAATTTAATTAGCCTTGACAATTTAATATGTATTTTTTCTATAATTAGCCATCTCTCCAAATTTTGCACGCCTCTTTAGGCATAACATGCAGCTCGTCTCTGTAACAACAATATTTATAACTCGTGTTTAAAGCAAATAAATGTATCTTTATCTTTATCACATACTTATTTGTCACATCTTCTCTATCCTAAGGTTCCCCGAAAGTGATTGCTTTTAGCGATGAGACTTTAGCTGTTACACTATAATTTTAATTATCAATATATCTATATACACTCACTGCTGAATAAACTTCTCCTCTACAGCGCTACTTCTTTTGCAGTCCTGTGCCAGCGTCTCCTAAATTAACAATAAAAACTTTGTAATATTTTAAATATATTTGTACATAATGGTCTAATTGCTGTGTGGTCACAATATCTTTACAAACTAATAGGTATTGGGAGTGGTGGCTTACTTAATATCTCACTGATGTTTACCCAGATCTCTCTTTTTTTCATCACACTTTACTCACTCTACTTACCATAGAGTCAAAATAAACACCACTCAGGTAGGTATAATCAACATTCATCTCATTTTGTCTCTCTCGCTCATGCCCGTCACAAACATCGATAGCCCGTTTATTGATGGCCTGCATTTTTCATTCGACCACGGCCGCGGGCCGCGGGCGACGCCACTCCGTCTCTATCATTTTTATGACTCAATCGCTGTCCGATTGCAAACAGATATGGGTGTTTGCTGTCACAGACGATTATGGATATCTGATTGTGAATTGCACTGCACGTAAGCTTTTTGAAGAGCATTTCTCATTATAAATACATATTCCGAGACAGATACTTGATATTTAGGTGATATTTTACCGCAACTAATAAATTCTAGACTTATGCCCTCGTCTTCCATAATTATAAAAGAAGCAATCAGAAAAGCAATTAAAGGCTCTCTCGCGCACATTTTCATAATCTTTACGATCCGGCAGAAATTCACTTGTGCAATTTCATGGTGGAATTTTCATCGTGTCTGCGTCATAAATATTTTGTCCGATAAACCGTTCGTTCGACAGCCGCGAGGCGTAAGAAAATGTTAATTAACGAATCCATTGTTTTCCCGCCCGGCGGCTCCAAGATGGTGCCGCTTCCGTTTCCGGGCCTCCTTCTTTATGCGCGCTTCCCGCTCATTTTTACGTCAGGCGGGAAGGTTGGCGGCATTGTGGCGTGGGTGCGGTGCGCGCCCGAGTATAATGGTTTTAATTTCCTCTAATCAAGAGCCTTCGGCGGGGCTTAAGAATTCTAATCATGCACTGCGAGGCCGCCGCAGCCACGCAGCACCACGCCAAGCCGCAGCCGGTGACAGAAACATCACCACTTATTCTGATTGCGTCGAGTGTGGCGCTGAATAATTAATACGCCTTTATTTTAACGTCGTGCTCCCGAGGCAAAACAAAAGAAGAGCCCCGCATTAATTTGTGAAATTGTTCCCTATTTCAAATTGGGACTTTTTGACAGTTCCGAATGGGAAATCGTGTCACAAATGCGTGATTTCCCATTTTAATCTTCTAATGACAAGAGAAAATATCACTGTGGGTATTTTGTTTGTGTCCTCAAAATTATTATTTCGCACAAAAATAGGTAGATAGTAAGAATGGTTGTGAGTAAAGTTTAATTATATCGGGGAGGCTTAAAACATCCCCTAACCCTTTCGTTCAATTCGCACTAACGACCACATTTCGGTCGTCTAAATCACGGCGACGCCGCTTGCAATTAATTTTTTGACTATAAAACGTAGCTTTTATTATGATTACTTTGTATACCAGGCACTTACCTACTTATTCACATTGTACACATATTACGAGTGGGTACATGTATGCATTCGTTAAATGAAAATAGCTGAACTACATTTTAATTTTAATGCATCAAAAAATTTTTACTGCTGTATTATTTGTAGGAGAAATTAATTACAATTATTTTAATGAGAAATACTGGAATATTTTAACATTTTAAAAATTACTTACTTAGGGAAATTATAAAAAATAAGTAAGTTTATTAAATGCTCTGTAATTTTCTTTCACCTATCCGTTAGTGCGAGCAATAGACCGCCGTTTGCTGGGTGCGGTCCGCGAGGAACACCGCACAATTAAGGAAACCCTTCCGCGGAGCGTACTTAGCATTCTAATCACTCCTCGGCAGCCTCACGCCACAATACAACGCTTAACGCCACGAAATTAAGTGCGAAAATAACAGGATTCCACCGCCCACCCGACTGAATTATGTCGCGAACAAGATTCTAATTTTAATTTTATACGAAACGCTACTAATTTCCACGAAACAAAACAGTGCTCGCCGCCCCCGACATACTTCACTCATAACCCTCGAATGACGAAAGTACCAGGGCAATAAAATGCGAAAAACGATTACGGATCAATGAAGCGTGGTTTCCCTCTCGGGGCGCAAATAAAGCCGAGTACACACTTCAAATATGCTTTTCTTAATCGTTCTCATAAAACAAAGATCAGCCGCTCACGATCTCCCCCGTGCTGCAAAAAAAATGAGTAAAAAAATCGCTCCCGTTGCTCATATCGCGTCTATCAGTGCGGATTTTTACCACAAATTGTTTCCTGAGACGGCACCCTCGCAAATCGATACTGTTTGTATTGGAATTGCAGGTTCGGAAGTTATTATTAGTATCCCATTGTAAAAGAAACAGAATTACGACAGATTCCGCGCACTCTCGTGCCTCATTTGCGTAAATGGTTTTCAATGTTGTTCCTTCTGTGTTCTCTTAGCTACCTAATGTAGATATTCCTAACTAGAGCAAAAAATACAGAAAAACAGTTTCAGATTCCAGTAAGTATCTAATGTTGTGTTTTAAGTATTACATGCACCTTAATTTGTAAATTGGTACTTATGTAAGTACATACATAACAAGCAAGCTAAGAAGCTTTTATGAAAAGTTCACATTTGGTTACATTTAAAAGCAATTTACGTTTCACCTCTAGAATCCTAAGCAAACCCTTGGTATTGAGGCCGCACAAAGTTGAATTGGCTTAAAACCTCCCAATGGATGTGTCATTATAATTTGCAAGGGAGAGATGACGGATCCATCGCCTCCAGCCACTTTGAGATTATAATACCCTAAGCTATTTTAATCTTAACTTAGTTAAAAATCTTGCGTCCGACCGTTGCGTTAGCATTAATCACTTTTGACAGTGCCCGTAATGGATATTGCAGGATTTGATGAATCTGGTGCTAATTACTCTTACTATGGAAAATGCACACAAGTAACGTGATCACAATTAAATCTAATATTGTATAATTGAAAATGATCTTGGAGTATTTTGTAGTAGTGAAGACCTTTCTTTAGTGTACTTAATAGCGACAAAACATGTTTTAGGGAATTAAATCGGGGACATTATTTCACACGCGGCCTCCTGACCCCAAACTGAACAAACCTAGTACTATGTCTGTCCAAATACAAATATAATTTTGTTTTTTTTACTCGACTGCGCAAGAAGGAGGTTTATGTTTTTCGAGTTATTGTATGCATGTATGTATGTATGAGGTTTCTTTGGCACGCCCTACAGCCTAAACAGCGTCTTGATAGTGACATAGGGTACAATATTTTGAAGCCGGGTCTTTTGTTTCTCTTCTAATAACGTTACTTGTTTTAAATAAATTTAATTAAGTAGATACTTGTTAATATCCAGACAGACCAAACAAAAATGTTCATCACATCAAATTGATTAGACAGAATTAGCTATAAAACTACCTACTCGTATAATAAAATCTACACACATTTATCTGCCCACCTCATATTATAAGCGAAATATTATATCTCAGTTTAGAAACAGATAAGAGAATGCAGCTTATCATAGGTACTAACCCTCAAATAGAATCAAATACCAAATCTTAAAATTAATTAATCACATTCCAAGAAACAACGAAAATACCTTCATCAGGCATAAAATCCAAAGCTTAATTGAACGTCGACATTGAGAGATTTCAATTCAATTACTAAACCATATTTAACGAAATCCAATCCCCTTTCCCTCGACGAATAATATTATTTATTCACAAAAAATAATACAAAACGCGGTTACCGAGAACGCTGTGTTGGTTCAGCGGAGATCATTCGATGTAAAAGTTGGAAGTAGAGGCAGGAAGAAAACTTGGATAAGCGAAACCCTCTAAAAATGATTGATGCCGTACGCCCGTGTACCGAGACCGAGGGACGATCGCTCAGCGCAGCGTTTTAAAACGAATAAACGTCGAAACGTTCAAAATGGGAAAATGAACATCATTAGCGCTATATCGACGCCGAGTACTCGCCGATTCATTACCCGATGGAATTCGCATTTTTGCTTCCCCATTTTTATTGCCGTCAATCAACTTAGACTCACTTTTAGAGCGAACTGTACAAATCGCGGAACAATAGCGCTCGAACATCGAGTATCGATAGTCAATTTGCTAACGTATTGGAAACGTGCGATTGTTCGAGGACATGTTATTACACGGGCGTTTAGCTGGAGCTAACTGGTGTCGTCGTTTGTTTCTGGTTCTCTTTGTTGGGAATATAACAATTAGGTAGACAATGCGGCCGGTGGGTAGCGCTATCGGGCTGATTCTCGCCGGAGCAGACAAAGGAGCTACCAGGGATGCGGCAGGCGACAATGCGCACTCAATATCTTTATGCTCTTCTGTGAGGGCCGATGCACTCGCTGTAGAATCAGCCTTTCTTGGTGTATATTTCGACATAGACTAACGAAACGAAAAGAAACTAAAAACGAGTAAGAAATTTATCAAAATCATCAGGTATATATGAAATAGTTATTATGGAAACTCGGAAGGATGCTCTTCTTTTAATAGTAGATAAAGACATAAAATTAATTCGAGATATTGGGCACTGGTTCTATCTGAAATATAACAATATTCGAGATAATTCAATATTCGAAATTAATTCGAGATATTGGGCACTGGTTCTATCTGAAATATTGTTATATTGTTATATTTCAGATGAAAAGTGTTATGTTATGTCTTTATCTAATATTAAAGAAGGACATCCTTCCGAGTTTCCATAATAACTATTTCACGAGAAACATAACTAATGATTTTTTGATAAATTTCTTAATCGTTTTTTATTCCAAAAAGTAACTAATACATTAACTTTCGTATTCCAAGAATATTCAACTCAAATCTCATAGCTATTCTAACAAGACCTTGCTCTATGATATCCCAGACGGTTCCCGGCACGAAGGTTCCCATTGTGCTCGATTTCCCTTTGGACGTCTCTCACCTGCTCAATGTGATGCTCATACACACCTTTCAGCTGTTACAACGTAGTATTTACTACGAGTCAGGTAGAAACTATCATGTATACTGTACAAATAACAGATTGTTTGATGGATTTTAATCTAGCCTTATATCTAGATTATGTTATTATTTTGAACGTTGTAAATTTCAAGAGATGTGTTTAGACTCTTGGATACTTAGTGACAGGGTGTGCTTCAAAAAAGCTTTATTTTTAGGTAGTATTAATATTTGTCAAAAATTACTATTTTAATATTTATTAAAAATAAAAGCATGTTTTAGGTAGTAAACAAAACTTAAATGTTTACTCTAATCGATCACGCCTGAGTAATATATGATCAAACGTCTAGCCTACTGACCATAAAACTGTTGACACATAAATATCACGTTAACTACGTCACGTACATTGCCATTGAATCAGCACAGCTCTCGTCACGTCAACGAGCCGACACCTGTGACGTAGAGCGTTTAATCGTATAAAGAGGTAATTGTCTGTGCGGATTCCACCGGTAAACACGGGTAAACACTACACGCCGTCATTTACTGTTACCGCTCCACTACAGAGAGGTACGAGGTACGAAGGTAGTGAGTAAATTAATTAATGATATGCGGTGAGAATTAGGGTTAATTTGGCTATTGGATGTTGGTTAATTGAACAATTATTATTTGCTTCGTTAAATTGTTTTACAATATTTGAGCAGCTATCGAACGAAAAATCACCATAAATGACCTAACAAATCCCTTCACACAATAGAAAAGTTTCAAAATTAGAAATTCTGCAAAATAACTATTTAGGCTTCTACAAGATCTACTACACCAAATTATCTTAAATTTTCCGTTTCTGTTCAAATGTAACAACAACGACGTGGTCCTTAAAAAGTCTGTAGTGTCACGTTGTTTTATGAAATAAATAACAGTCTATGCTCTGCCTGGATGGGTTTCTCCCCCTATAAAAGGATTTATTATAAATAATTAAAATTTGAGTGTCATCAAGTCTTGGGTGAATTGGTTTCTTCTAGGCAAGCGTGCTCTATCGTAGACAAGCCTGAGCCTCAGACAGACATTAGCTAAGCGCATTATCGAGTAAAAAGTGATACTATTTAAAAGAGTACATTAATGTGTACCTAAGTAGTAGTATAGTGTATTTCTACCTTAACAAAGATAACTATCTCTAACGACTCACCAGTAACACCTCCCATTTACAGCAACTAAACACTACTCAATACTCGCACACATTACGTGAACTGTCGATCGTGTAAACGTGGATTAGTCGAGGAGTGATTTAATTCCCGCTGATTCATTACGCAAACGTACGCGTTTGATGACAATTACGCTCAATAAGCTTGCGGTTCCAATGACATATGATTAAGTGGAATTACAATAATGGCTGGGGTGCGTGCGCTGATATAGGAATGGGATCATAACTTGTGTGGGTTAAATGAGCAACATTTGATGAGGAGCTCGTAAACGATGCCATGTTTTTTTTAGATTAAAGAATACACCTACTCGTAGTATGAAAAGATGAAGGCAGGTCGTATTTGAATACTAAAACACTGAAGATAATAATAGCTAGGTAATTATAACAATTTCTAGAACTCTGTTTTCTTAAGAATGAGCCTATGTATCTAATTAACTAAAGCCAGTTAATTTTAAATAGCATTTAATTACTTAACCTAATTAGCAATAAAAACATTGTTTTATTTAAGGCTTTACTCTTCTTTTTCTTTTTACAAGTGTAGAAACGTAAACACTGAACGCATTTGAATAGGACACTGTATCAAGCTTAACCGAACTAAACATTACGACAGCGTAATGTCAATAAGTTTTTACAACTGAGGGTGTTTTTATGTCGAACGAACACAAGTCTGTATGAAAATCTGAGTTATGTTTTATAGTGGACGTGCCCCTGGCTCGTCCTGAGAGTTGCCGTCTTGCTGCGGCGAATTTTAACAGAATAAAAATAATCTGCGAAACTGTAATGCATAAGCATACACCTATCAGTGTTTTAATGTGTAAATAAATCCAAAGACGACGGACGGCAAGTACGAGTATTTTCCGTCAAGAAAGTATGTCTCTTTGTTACGATATATGTACTTTAAAAAATTAGTATAGAAGTACTATTTTTTTTTAGCGCAAATAGATAGTGCTCATTATTAGTGCTCTACGGTCTCGTATGGTCGTCGTACATATCGTACGGTCAATTATCGACTAATCAAGATAACCTAAATGTTTTTCTGTTAAAAAATTCAAGTCAAAAGAAAATATATGTTCGAAATTATTGCTTATTTTTCCGATCGCCCCAACTTTTAAGCATTCGTCTTAGATAGACCTTCGCGGCCGCCTCGTCGCCAAGCCTCGGCAATTCTTTATTATTCATGGGCGATCTTGCTCGCAGAGTGTTTTATATGAGCGACGATCGACTATCAATTTGTACCGAGCGGTGCCATATTAGCATTTCCCGAGCCTACATTGTTACAGAAACGAGAGGGAGGGAAAAGGCTTTCTTCGTGCTGAATTCTGCCACGATTTTTTACGACCTAGTTATCTCATTTGCATATTCTTTCCACAATTTATAAGAGGTGTCGTTATTTTTCGACTAAGTAAAAACGTACGAAACAATGCAAAAAAACATCATCTTCATTAAAGATAATTTAGTTATTAGTCATAATTTTAATTTCTGTATCATTTTCTGTTGTTTTAATTCCAATTTCTTTGTGTCTTTGTTTTTAGCAGTAATTCTCATTGCGATAAAACAGAAACTGACGGAGAAACAAATACGTTACACCATTTACTCTAAAATCAAACTCCAGAGGTTTTAGGCATTTTCTCGGGAACGTTTTCACAGAATTTAAGCAGCTCTCTAAAGAGGTTTCTAATTGTTCCCAGAATCAAATGAAGCTGAAATAAACCGGCTCCGAAATGATAATTAAAGCGACAGGAAATTCGAAAATCTCGGTTTTACAAAACGCAAATCCCGCAAAGCTCTGACGTGCTGCACCGTCGTCTCACCGACACAATACGTTGAGCACTGTGTGCGCTTATGAGTGTTCATTAAAGATACGATAAAGACGGCGGCGGCTAAATTGCCTGTTTCTGACTGCAAGATGCTTAGAGCTAAATAGAGTAAGAAATTCTAGTGAATTTTGGTGTATCGAATTTGCACTGAGACTGTTTCGTAAGCGACGAAAATATAGATGAGACCTTTTGAAAACGTTTTGAGTTTTAGACATAGGATAGGTAGGTAAGTTGAAAACTTTAACTGTTACCACTTTTGGAATAACTACTTCACGTTAGAAATTCTTTAGATAAAAATGTACGTGACCACGATAGCTGATTAATGGGCCACAAATATAGTGAGTCCAAACTTCGACCAAAATTTAATTTTGCCATTCAATTCACTTTGAATGAAGCACAGACATGTACGGAAAGGCAAATTGTAAAAAGCTAACAAATGACTACCACACTTTTCACAATAACATTTTTTATCTGTCTAAGCTGTTAATGCCAGTTCCGGATTTTATTTTCAAAAATAAACGCCTAGATTACAGACATGAAGGTTTACCGTATTTCAGCGACACTCAAAATAAAAGCCATTAACGGTAACTATCAGCTTTCGTGCTTTGTCACCAGTCGCGCGACACCACCGCGAGGCGAAATGAACATCCATTCGCGCACAGATGGAGTGTAAGTGTACCATAGTTCAACTAACAAGGGGCTGTTAATTTAAATTTAGTATCTCAGCTCCGTAATTAACGGCAAGATGATTGTTATAATGGGATTGTATTTACGTACACATGTATATGTGTGGGTGTTGGGAGCTTGTTGACTTCATTAAGTGCGATTAGAATCTTCGGCGATGGTGGCAAAACTATAAAACACACAAAATATATGATAGGGAAGATATAGCACAGCAAGAAAGAGTCTAGCCAGCAGTAGAACGAGGAAAATTGTTGTTGATGAAAATGACATTGATTAGGGAAACAAAGTTATTTTGCTAAGAATAACTACAACAAAAATTACTAACATTAAAGTTTGAAATGTACTAAAACTTTGTAGCATAAAAATATTGTCACTTACTATTACTTTTTTCTTTTTGTTTAGATTTTATATTAGTATTTCGTAAAGTTTCTCTCAAGATGGAAAATCATTAAGTGCATGAGCTACAAAACTGTTTGAGAACTTTCTAAGACTACCTTGTTATCTCCTCCAGCGCCTCACATCTGAGTCGCGCCTCTCATGCAAATTAACGGTAAAATAATGTAACGGTGGCAATTTTTAATTACCACTGTGTCTGAGCATCTGTCTGGAGACGTCGCGAGCAAGAGTTGCCAGGTGTGAGGTGTCACTTTGAACGGTGTGAAAATGTTCAGGTAAAAATAATGTGAAATATTTTACTAGAAAAAAAAAGCAGTAGGATTTTAAATTTTAAAGGTAAAATTGGTTAACTAATGCTATTGTCGTTTGCAAAACCACTGTTAATGATCTCCACGATCTTTGTCTCATTCCGCCTTGTTGGGGCTCATTTGAGACATCATTGTGGATTGAAACACAAGTTCATTGACACTTCGTCTGCCTGATAAGGATTTGTAAACATTTATCACACAAACTATATTTATTTTGTAATAATATTCATTTCAAAAATTGTCATTTTCCTTTTAATCCATTTGAACCGAACCATAATGTACAGTTAAATTTGAGGATAATTAAGTATATTGAATGGATATGTGTACAAAATTTATGGACATGAAATAAAAAGGGAACCATTAAAAGCTGGCAACATAATGTAAGACACTGAGGCAGCCTCGAGGCATGCAGGTGACAACGCGAGGCGACGGGGAGCGGTTAAGTGTGGCATTTTACGGCTTTTATGCATATTTGATGGCGCCGCCATAATCTCTGCGGTGGGGAGGCTTCCCTACTTCCCTACCAGCCACTGTACCTGTATTGGATATGAATTGCTTTAAGTTCGCGCGTCATTCTGCCACTTTAATATGGTTACGTGACCTTAACTAACGTAATCTTTAAGACCACGATATAGTTCGTGTCATGTAATGTTAGGTCCATAGAACGCCGACTAATACCAAAGAAAACGCTATGTCCCGTTTCGTTTCAATAAAATAAAACGAGACGCATCATATCATTGACCTTCGTTTGCTTTAATCTGTACGCAGCGTATACAGAACGCTGGAACATAGTGGACGGTGATGGTGGTGGATAGGTGAGTTTGCGTAAGTGAACTCGCGCACTAAAGTACTATTTATTATTATTTAGTAGCCTTTAACCAATCTTTTTTTAATTTTAACCAATCTTTCGCTCGCGGGTGTTGTCCATTGGTTACTAGCTGTTACTTGTGACTTTGTTTACGTTTATTCAGAAAATAGTATCCAAAAACATTCCTCGTGATGTATTATCAAATTTCATCAAGAATGTACCTACCTTTATTGTAGTTTCAAATAAAGAATTTAGTATTTTGTGCCTATTCGAAATGGATTTTGTATTTTGTGGTATGACGTGTTAGGCCCATGATCGAAAGACTGGCTAGAGTTAGGCTGGCTTAGGCTAAAGTTTGTAATAAAAAAAATAGTGTTAAGTAAAAAATAACACTGTTATTTTCTTTTCAGTTTAAAATATTCTGTGCTAGCATGTACAACTACACTATGGTAAAGAGACATACGTCATAAACAAACACGCATGTTTACACTAGTATTAGTAGGTAAGTCGTAAATACCTAATTTATAAATAAACTATCATCAATCCACCCACAACCTTCACTTAAACCCAAACTTACGTAAACCAATTAAACACACGTTGTAGCCTGAAATTAATTTCGAAACCGGAACTGTAAGTTAAATAATCCCGTGTTTAAAATCCCGGAGCCGATGAATTCGAAAATAATGACCGGTATTAGACGCGTGCTAAGGCTCTGTCACCACGAGCGATTTTATCGTCTTATCGAAACATTACAAGTACAGAATTAAACCACTGCGTGGTGCAAATAGCTGCGTTTTATTTATCATAAAATTGATGTACTTAATTAAATAAACTTGTTAAAAAAAATAGATTTATTTAGTAGGGCGCATGGACAGTTTAAGAATTTCGAAACTTGGCTAGTACGGCTTCACTTAGCTAAAGCCACATAGCACACACACTGAAATTCTGAAACTAGAAAAAGAAATCCTGTAACTTAATCGTTTTTTTTATGTCCTTCTCCTTCCTCCGTTTTTTTCTTTATAGACTATTTCCTAAGTTAAAATGTAAACATTTAATTGTTTACTGCAACATACGAACTTATTACATACATTTATAAAACCCATATGAGATCCTTATGAGCTCTAGAGGTGATGTCATATTTGCTCGTGGAAACGGTGACTAAAAAGGACTCGTATCAATTACTGGCCGAAAGCAAGCGGAGCATTAGAAGCTCAATATTAAAATCGAATTTACGAACGCCCCGTTTGAATGCGAACATCGAGTGGTAGGTTTACGGTGTTGATGTGTGTAATGTGTACAGTTAGCAGAAACATATGCAGCGAAATTCTTTAGAACAACATTTTAAGCAATGTGTCATTCCCCTCCGGTCAACTTGGTGTACTTCCTAACTGGACCCATTTCCAAAGTTATC
Source organism: Peribatodes rhomboidaria (assembly GCA_911728515.1). NCBI lineage: Eukaryota > Metazoa > Arthropoda > Insecta > Lepidoptera > Geometridae > Peribatodes > Peribatodes rhomboidaria. The sequence goes on from OU452172.1 coordinate 13,112,258, forward strand.
CACTTCTTAATTTGTCCACTTCTACAACGTCTTTTTCCCAAGTTGTCATTTTTCAAATCCTAATCGCCCACATTCTTCATAATTAAAAACCGATAAAACTTAACTATCTATTTTAATATATATTTTTCACCTTTGTACGTTTTGACCATTAATTTTCAATATGTACCTACATATTTTGAAAGTAATCGATAATAACAGAAAATAAATAAAATTCGGGACACTTGGTCGTCTGACCCCAAACTAAGCAAAGCTTGTACTATGGCGACCAGAGACTGATATACATACAAATAGATATATTTAATAATAAATACATACTTAATAATAAATAAATACATACAATATAACTTAATAATTTAAATAAATAAAAAGTGATGGCGTTACATAAGTGTAACAATTAAAAATAATTATTATTAAAAAAACATGACACTGAATTTCGTCTAAAAAAGTCGAAATGTAAATAAAAAATAAAATTTCATTTCTTAAATCTTCTTTTAGCTATCAAATAGAATTTTGAACCGTATAGTATTTTAAAAATCTTTAACTGTTTCTTTACAAAAGGTTTCTAACATCACAATGTTGTGAATTACTTGGTATCTTATTATACCAACGCTACGATTTAAAGTGTTTGGTGACCGAACATAACATCAATTAAAATCGCATTTCGTGTACTTCCACAGCACGTGAGCCCGTCATTTCGACATACGTTTAACAATCTGATAGCTGGTAAAACGTGGCGTATACTATTATACTATTTGACTACCGCTATTAGTTGGTTTTCTATTGAATATAAGAAACTATAAAATACGTGAAGGCATAATCAAAACAGTTGTATCAGTCAACGAAATTAATGTTTACATTAAAACCGACGTCTTGAACTAGAACCTTCGAACTTACTGTTTCTGTAAGGTTAGTTAGTAACGTTGGTTCGTTTCGATTTGGTAGAATAATAGCACCAACCAACCAACTTGGTATCATTTAACAAAATTGTCATAAATCAGCATTCGGAAATTTTAAATTTAACAGATGTAAATTAAACTGTAAACATTTATTTTGTTGTTATCAATAATTTGTCGGTAACTAATCACTATTGTAGCCTTTGTAATTCGCTTCGAAAAGAAATTATTTTCTATTATATTTAATTTATTTTATATTATGTACGGTATGGAATAATTCAATTCTTGTTCTTTTTGTTACAGGATGAAAGTGAAATACCGATAACGCACAAACTCTTCAGGCCTTCTACATCCACGTGAGTTGTTTTTATGTATTATTGTCTTCTTATACTTTATTTCATTACACTCAAGAGCTTTCACATATTAACTACCCACAAACAAGTTTTATAAGTAGGTAATCTACTGGGTAAAATAAAAAATGACCAAACTAAAGTAACTTCATTTATTTTCTAATATTTTTTATATCGATGCAAAATTCTTCTTGATACTTTATCATTTCACCTTTTTCTTAAACCTCACGTCATGCTCATCTACTAAAACCAACCAGTCACGTAACTACAGCACATTGGCACAACAAAGTCTCTATCACCAGACTCGCGCTCGCGGCGGCAATTGGACCATAAACCTTGCAATTGTCGCACCATTTATTAATGTACCTACATTTGTTTCATAAATATGTGCACGGCGCGTGATGCTCCGACGGTAATTATTGCGTGACTTATTGGCGGGCGCAGATAACACGTACCTCGCGACCAAAACTTAAAGACCCGCGGAAAATCTCACCACCCCTCCAAAAACATCTGCCTTCATCTCCAGAAAGAGGGGTAGGTAGGTCTACGTAAAGCGGTGGTGACGTCAACCGCTGGAGGGCTGGCAGCTTTATCTACGCGCCTGACTCTTGATCGTGACTTCCCGACGCAGATTTTCGTAATTGCGCTGATTATGAAGAGGAATCGTGCTTTTCAGTTTTGTGATGGTACCCTAGGGAGCGAACAGATAGACCAGTACAATATTTCTCAATCGATATTAGTTATACTTGACCTTAAAAATAATATCCATCTTTATCTACAATACATTAGTCACCAACACTATTAATATCTATCATCCGAAACAGGTGTTGCAACCTGTCACAGAAATTACTTACTTTTCTATTATCAAGCATACATTTATCTTTATACTTATTTATTTTCCCAGTAATGTAAAAGTACATGGGCACGAGCTCAATCTAAGCAGATAGTTTGAATACGTGGTCTCCTAGGCGCGCAGGTGCCATCAATGTCGCTTTTATAGCACCAATTAGCTTACTTCACCTCCCACGCTGTAGTTTATGTTATTTCAACTTAGTTGATCGAGAAATCCAATCGCTCCAAGAAGGGGTCCCTTAATGACTAATTTAGCTAATAGCAATTTGTACGTAGGTCTATTTTAGCTTACCTTAGTTAACAGCACTCACATTATTAAATCTTAATCATTAAAAAACGATTCTTAAATTATTTCTTTGTCATTTTCCAAGTATTTTGAACAAACCTTCCTCAATCTCATAACAAACAGTCAGAACGAGAGCTTAATTTGTGAACAATGTTCAGAACACACCAAGTACGAAGATACCAACCCACTTAGCCCTGTTCCGAAGTTTGATCCAATAAAACAAAGTTCCGAACAAACGAATGCATTAAAGTCACCAGAACTGATCCAATCGTAATATCGCACTCCCAGACATCGAAAGTTAGTATGCATTGACTTTGAAAAGTCGTCCAAAACTAAGTTGGGTTATGTTTATGGAACTATTCGGATGCGGGTGTGTGCCGCCGATACACATGCAAGAACTCGCGCCCAACTCGAGGCATAGTTCGCTAAGTGGAACAGCTGTAAAACAAAGTAGCGAAGGGTCTAGGAACTTAGTGTGTACGTTGGCAAGTATTCGGCAGCGGCGCGGGCGGGCACATGTCCTCCGGAGGCTGCGAGGGCCGGCTCACGACTCTTCCCAACTTTGACAGTTTAATTTGTGGAGGAGGCGCGCGGCCGGCCGACGACCGCTGTCGATTTATAAATAAGTCAAACTAGGTTTTAACTAAACTCGCGGCGGGATGATAACGAGCCCGGCGCCTACGCTCCGCCCCGCCCGCGCCCGTCGCGCCGCGCCGCGCCCGCGTGCAGATAAACTTTTAAAATGACTTTGGGAGCTTTTGAGCTTTTAATCGGTAAAGTTGTACAGACAGACAGTTCGGGCACAATCCTTGAACCGCTTGCGCCGGCGACGGCGGCCGCAAAACTTTGTTTTACAGGACTACTTTTCTTCTTGTTTCAAGGTTGGACTCTTAAAACAAACTCCGGTTCGACGGAGTTCGCGAACTCGGGCGCGAACAATTTACAAATTTCTCTCTTTCATAACAACTAACTGCCGCTCGGCGCGCCGGCGAAAGTTGTCCTGCGTAGATCTTAATCGCATTGTCTGTTGCGCTCGCGGTGCGAACAGCTGATTGTGACGCGACACGCTTTATCGAACTTTTACTTAATTTATGCACGATACGTATGTGTGCGTGTATACTGTACAGCCGAACGGAGACGAATATGCGATATGAATATGGAAAGCCCCCAGCTGACAGGCGTTTTGTAACATGTCTGTGGGGCGTCGAGTCCGGACACGATGACGCAAAAAGGCTGAGAGATAGACACCGGGCGCCCTCCGACGCGTTTATTCAATTCGTTTAAGTGACATCGATGCTATCGGCTGCGGTGAAAAAACCTCGTCTGCGGAGTGACGGCGCGTCCCCTTGACCGTGGTGGAGTCTTTTTTTCAGTGAATGCCTCACCTGCCCCGGCAGTCTCGTGTGAAATACACTGATTGGTATTTGATGTTTAACCGTCTGCCTTTTATTCGTCCGATCAACCGTTGTCATATTCTTTAATCGATTGAGAGCCTTTGAAACATTTAAAGGTAGAACTTTCAATTTACACACGCTTAATACTCTTCTATACAAGTTTAATATTTACTTATCTACCATTAAATATGTCGTATATTTAATGTCGTCGTCGTGTATTTTGTCTTACTGTGAAAAACACCCATTACCATGTAGCAAACTTTCTTCTCATTACTGCGTTGTTTTATTCTTCTAGGCAGGCTCGGTCGTAATGCTACCACAATTTATCTGCAGTTTCTTATGTACAGCTGTACAAGACCGTAACATAAGCTAAATGCAGTATCGGGTATTGCGCGTAAATTTTACGTAACTAGAAATAAATAGGTTGCGGGTGTGTGGGGCGGGGCCCGGGCGGCCTGGGCGGCGGCGTGCGCGCGCAGCCCCGCCGCCCGCCCGGCCGCTGCGGCCGCCCGCGCCGCATAGTCCGCGAGTCGCGCCCTGCGAGACACCCGCGCCGCGCCGCGTATCCTCGCTACACGAGCCGCTACGAAACCACCGCTACGGACAAACTTTTACGACGTAGCACTGCTACGCATACGCGCTCTCACTAGTCGGTGTAAATAAATAAAAATGTGCAGTGAATTTTAGTGTACCTGTGTTCTTTAAAAAACTTTAGTGCGCGATGAGGAGTCACCCTTCGGTTTTGTAGATATGTCGGCCCTCGTCCGACCCGTCTGGTAAGTCGAGCTCGAATTATGAAAGTTTTCTCCCGTCAACTATTTTCTTTTTGGGGTGAATAGTTGAACTTTCGTTTAGTCGATTTATGGTCGCGTTGCTAGTGTATTACACCGTTTATTGAATTGCGACATTGTTATTTCAGCGGTGAACTCTACGTGAAAAATTCGGAGTGTTTAAAAATAAATCGTTAACGCACAAATCCCACGCTAATAAACCATTTCACGAAATGCTTTCATATTGCGTTGATAATGAGTATGATTTGACGGATGTATTGTGGAATATTTGAGGGAAATAATAGGTATTTAGGTATTAAATTATCTTCCTCGGTTGACGTGTGTGGTGTAGCGTAATCGAATCACTTCAATTAAATCGCGAGTCGGCAAATAACCGCGACATTACGTTTGAGACGGAATACGTAATGACAGCGGAAGGGTTCGTTAGTAACCCGTTTAGCTGATTATATGTATACTGCTGTCAAATAATTAGATGCACAAATTGTACAGTACACAAGTTATGAATCAGGCAATATTTGACATAACACTTTTTATTTTATTTTTTGACATACATTTTTTGATGAAATAGAATAGGTAATTTTTTTTATGTTAATTACTCAGATTTTAATTTACTTATTACATTTTCTTTATGTATTTTACTAAACATGATTTAGGTAGGTATGATAGATTTACTTTCCTGTCAACCCGTAACACCCGTATTCTATGAATGAATTTCCAGCAAGTCAAAGAGAACTCCGATCTAAAGGCATACTACATTACAATAATGCATAAAATTAACATAAGCTATACTAGGTGTTTAATAATATGATCGACTGCAAAAATATATATACATAAAATTTTAAATCTGTGGTAAAAAATTAAGTCGTACTCATCTATTTCAATGATTTAAAACAACAATATATAAACAGTCACACTACAAAATTAGAATGCATTCTTTGAATAATGTCCAGGTGAACACGGGCAGCTTAGATTTTTGCGTTACATATTTTTTTAACCGACGAAACGGAGGAGGTTTATAATTCGACCCGTATATATATAATTTTATGTATGATCACGCATTACTTTCTATAGAGTAGTCCGATTTTGAAAATTCTTTTTGTATTTAAATGTTAATCATTTAAAATCACAAGTTATGCCGAATTTGCTCCGGAGTAGCATTTTTTTGGACCAGTATAAATGATTATACTTTTTAAATAAATTACTTAAATCGACTTATTTTTAATATTTAACGTCTAAACATAAATAGTAATCACCAAAAGGATTAGTACAAAGCAACAACAACATAATCATGATCAAACATTACTCCCAACGCGGTTGACAGAGACGTATGACAACCTCCACATTTCACCGCACGATATTCAATCCCAATTTGTGACAAGGGGTGAGTCTGTGTCCATACATCGGGCACAAAAATTAAATAAGTACGAATCACACGAGTGAAAAAAATGAACAGTAATAAATACTTTTTACTAGAGTCTATAAAATACCTGTAACAGTTCACAAATGTTCTTCTGAGTATTAGCTGTTTTCCGAACGAGACGGTTAAGTCTATTTTACTACTTTGACGTTCCCAAGTTTATCTTCGATACCCAATTGAATAAATACATTTTGACTTTGACTTTGACTTTGAATTTCAATTGAATATTCATTGCAATTCAAGTAACCATTAACGAATTTCACAGCTTACGCCTCTAGCGAGCAACCATCTGATAAGCTGAAATCATTCCTCTTTACTTACCTCTAACTGTCCCGTCGATAACTGAGAGCAACACCTTTAGTTTACTGCCTTTTTTACTTTACACCAAAACCTCTCTTATGTTATCGAGCTAGAGTACAGATTTGTTAAATTAAAACGGAAAATTAGGTTCGAATAAAACATTTCAATTAGACAGTAAAGACTTTTTTTAAATAATAAAATAGTGTTTAGCACTTTCTGGTGCCACGTCGGAAGTGGGTACGAATACACATGATGATCGAAATTTACTGGTTAAGTAATCCTGATATCGTAAGGAAACATGACTCTAAAACAGAGATATTCTTACCCCATTACTAATAAACGTCGTATAGCGTAGGAAAAGTTATGCAGTGCTATACCTTTTTTTTAACTCTATCGAAAAAGACTAAACACTGCACCTATAACTATTCCGATGCTATACAGCGTTTATTATAGTAAGGGAGATAGTGTTAAAACTTTATAATAAAAGAAGAAGAATTAAAACAAAAGAAGAATTAGGAAACGGATACATTTGGGTTGATCGTGCGTTGATTGGATAACAGTACACTTAAGCTAACGAAGATTGAAAAATATAATCGAACAATGGTATCAGACAAAGCAAATATGTCTCAAAACTAAATACGTGTTAAATAGTATGATAGATTTGCCAACAATGATAATACAGTTACAAATTTTTAATATTTCTCTAAAAAAATTCTTATTTTCTTAGAAATATTACTACTTTCAAGCGTCTATGATAAAACACACTTTTCTATAATTTTTATTTTTTTTTTAGATTAATATAGAGTTTATTAATGTTAAAAAAATATATTTTAAAGGGTACACAACTATAAATGTTTATGATTTTACAGAACGGGAATTAGTTACGCACGATTTAGTCGATTATTCTGACTATAGTTTAACACACAAAAAAATAATTGACTAAATTGTACGTGAGTAATTCCCGTTCCCTAAAATCATAATGTGTGAAAACTACACTTACACAGTGTACACAACTAAAACAGCTTATGATTTTATTGAACAGGAATTACTTACGTACGATGTAGTTGATTTGTCCGACTATAGTTTAATATACAATAGGATAATCGACTAAATCGGACGTGACTAATTCCCGTTCCATAAAATCATAAAGTGTGAAAACCACGTCAGTTTCCATAACAAAACTAAAACAGTGTTATTTGTGTAGCTATCCACTTCCAACTACATACTATTTTTCAAATAAAAGTCTCGTTGAAACGTAAAATACACGTTTAATTCAGGTACGCTTCACGCGCTACGCCTCCCATCAGATAAGCACAAATTGTTTCCACTCATGGCACGCTATCTGATGGGCGGCGCGCTGTAACCGTTTTATTGCTTGTTTTTCAATTTACAAACATCCTGTATTTTCATTTTGTACTTGTTTTGAGGCTTTTAGACTTTGTATGATCACAAAACTGTTTATAAGAGAGAAGGCGTTGAAGCATAGTTTGGCCAATTTTAGTACGATTCTTTCTTCTTCATTTTTATCACATTATTGTCAAATAAAACCTTTTGTTTGACCTCAACAAAAATACGTGTTGTTAAACCTGTTTTTGTTACGAATTTTACTTTGAACAAACAAGACCCGTGTCTTCAAAGTTGTCCTTTGAATATTGCAAGTTTTCCGAAGCGTTTACTCGTAGTAAATGTTTCCAGTTTCTATTTCCAAAGCAACATCATGTTTTCCGGATAATTGTCTCGTGTTAAGGCACGGCAACCGTGCGCACGTGAGGTCGACCGTCGTACCCTCATGTTGAGTGAGCTCTTATGTCAGGGCTGTCCAGCTTGAGTTTTTACACAATAGTCCCAAAAAAGAAGAGTTGTGTGTTCAGGATTCTTGCATGTAGGTAATATTGAGGTACTTGGATGTGCTCGTATAGAATAGGACTCATATTGTTTCGAAATAAAAAGTAGCCGGTAACTGAAACGGATAAAAAACCATTAGATAATGAAAACATTATTATTTTATTTCAGGGTATACAATAGGTATATGTAAGTGTCGCAGCCAACTTGATTCATCAGCTGTTCAATTAATAGCCTAGCCTTTTTTACTAAACGGCGCCGTTCAACTAGCGGCCTAAATGATATTCAAATCAAATACAAAAGATGACCATTAATACAAATGGTGACTATTTGACTAAATTACTATTTTTTTACCGAAAAAATGTGTTTTGAATGAATTATGATTTGATTAAACTTCGAAAATACGTGAAACAAAACTCAATTCTGAAATACATAATAATATAATTACACAAAACCTATCCGACTTCTCAATCAGAACAAATCTGACATGGATCGCTTAGGTAAGTGCTGCTTTGCTTCGCCTTAGCCTTCGTGGTTATGTTTTATAACAGCCCGAAACCTCGCGAAACTTAAATGACTTAAAAGACTAGGCAAGTAGTCAACGTTATCGATTCAAGTCCTTTGCCTAGCTATTTGATTGAATGGCTGAAAATCATCTGGCCACTAGTTGAACGGCGCTGTTTAGTAGAAAGGTTAGGCTGTTAATTGAATGGCTAACTGCGCAAGTTAGCTGCGACATTTACACCAAATTTTAACCATTACTGAGTGTCCGAATATATTTAATAAATCCATTATTTTATTCAATATTATTTTATTTTATCCATTATTTTATTTTTTATTACTTAGTTAAAATGAATTAGAGTTAAAATGTTACAAATTATTTGATTTTAAAAGTTAAAATTAGAGACACAATCTATTTACGGTTACATTATAACTACATCAATCTAAAGTGATAAGAATAATGAATACCTACTCATATCTAAACTAAGATCTACCCATAATAATTTTAGAAATTCTGCAAGTTTACCAACACACGGAAATTATGTTTAACCCCTCGTTGATAGAAAAGTTTAGGGTGATAACCCTCGCGTTACACTGAGTAAGCTTTACCATCGGGCTGGTCGTATTGATATGTTTTATTTTTATAATGCAGGTCATTTAACCCACTCGCAGAAGATACGGAGTAAAATTTTTAAGCGTATGGCTAATTAACAAAGTTAGAGTGTCAGCGTTAAAATGTTATAAATGTCACTCTAGCGATGATAGCCTAGTCGGAGAAGGCCCGCCTCTCAAGCCAGAGAGAGTGGGTTCGGACCCAGCCGAAGGCACGCACCAACTTGTTCATTGTGTAAACAAATGTGCGTATTGTATATCATCTGCTATATGACTGGAGCCCGGTGTATGGCGACAGGCTCGCCCCCTATCACATTTGGGACTGAATATTGTCCGGCAAAGTGTGGGTGTTGTACACCTCTGAATTGTAGAAAAAAAATCTTATTCCGAATTATCAATAAAATCTAAAAGATGTCTAATTCTTGCTCTATAGTTATCTTTGAAAATATTTTTTACATACAATTACAAACAATGCTGCCTACAAATAAATGGGTTAACTAAATACCTCAAACTACTCGTATAACAACTAACGTGCTTTTTCACGAATAAACTGTCTAACTGATCCAGAATACCTGTAGGTTATTTGTTATTTTTGAGCAGCCCCCGCGACAGTGATATAAAAGTAGCATACTCGTAATCAATAGTGAAACCTTTATACTAATAGCTCTATAAGCTGTAGCTCACGTCTGCCCCCCTCTTCAGGTCGCATTCCTTAGCCGATTTCTCAACCTTTCCTTAACCTAAGTTTCGACGCTACTCACAAAATTTCACGAGAATGGGTTAAGAAATGCGACCTGTATAAGAAGCCAAAGATCCGGACAGAGATCCAGACAGAATTAGGATTTACGAAAACATTTACGTCGAAGCTGAAGCATAGACGCTTCGCTCACTAACTCTCGCTCAATCAATAAAAAAAGAATAATTTGAAGTAATTTTAGGTAGCGTATTTGACAACCATGAGTGCCAAACAGCTAGGGTTGAGGGCGCAACACAATGCACCGCGCGTGTATTATTACCCCACTTATTTGAGCTCGGTTTAACTATCGCAAAATCGATTTTACACTCATATGGTTTGTGCTACTTTCTGCCGATCGATATTTGGTAGTTTTAAGTGAAAAAGGGCTGTGTGCTTGCTGATGGGAGACGTAGATTGATCTTATTTCAATCTTTTAACATTTAAACTAATCAACAATGTTGGTACCTACTTAACTACTAAATTAGCTGAAGCTTGTTAATACTTGTATATTTGTTTAAATAAGTATCTGTTTGCGTTTAATGGCACTATTAGTGGGTATAAAAATCCACCGTTTCATGTCTATGAAACAAACTAACCTGCGAGGGTTAACCTCTAAAAGTCGAATAGTTATACAAGTAAAACATACCATGGAAACTAAATGTTCTTATTTAATACTATAGATGGTTTGATGAGCTCTTTACTGTTCAAGATTAAAATTAGATATTTAGTTTTTTTGCTAGTTATTTTGCTTTAAAAGTGTAACCCACTGGTGACCTTTTACCAAAAAACGATTCCTTCCAGGCAGCCTTAGGATTTGATGATTAATAGAAAAGAGTTTTAACAGTAAATAAATAGATAAGCATATACACACACTTATTGCTCTCACACACGTTGCCCATAATATTAAGTAAAATTCTACGTAACGAACTCATTTCAAGCAAAACATATGAAATAAGGAACCCGTTGAACTCTTTTGTATCACAAAACTTTGTTCTGATATTTTTCTGTTTATTCTCAACACTACACAACGATATTTCATTTTCTGTCCTCTTCTTGTCAATGAACTTAATTGTTATAACGGGTGTTAAAACTTTTAAATCTTGTCGAATAAAGCCCTGTCCACTTATCAGTCAGTCTCAGTTGTTATTCGCCATAAACTTCATCCGAGCTCCCTTTTAAGCCATTTAAACACGAAACTCAATCCAGGGCCAAATTGGTAGAGTATTTATCTTCTCAGTAGTCGATTTAGAAGCAAAATCACGCGAGCACACGACGCCATTATCGCGCGCGCCCGATCCTCAGGCGCGGCCGGGACGAGCCCGACTCGGGCCAACTCTATGAATCTAATCCTCGGGATTTGCCCGCTGATTTACAGTCGAGAGACGCCAAGGAGGGCGCCGCTGCTCGAAAGAAAAGTGATAATGTCTTAATCCTACCACACTTGAGCTCGTATCCCCCGCCTCCCAATTTTATGGTCGCCGCGCAGACGGCACGATTTGATTTATGATTTCAATAATTAAGAATTCTAAGGTGCAATTTGAATTTGAAGCCGCGATTCTTGCGATCTCTGAGGGCCCGCGGGAGGCCGACGCGTGTTTGTTATTGCCCAAGGGCGGAAAAGGGTCTCTCGGCTTACCTTTCATTTTCTAAGGAATTATAATAGAGTTTCAAGGAATTATGGGAAATTATGAAAGCGCGGTTATGTTTTTCTCGTAGACGGTATATTTTGAGGCTCATTATTATTGTTTGTGTTTGATAATGCTACGGTATGCCAAGTAAGCGTTTATTTTACTTTATCATCTAAGTACTCTCATCTAAGTACTCGTAAGTACAATAATATTTATTTTTTTAACAAAATTGATACAAACTTACCCCTATATACAACGATAATAATACTTTTCTGGTAGCGCTTTAACCAAAAACGTTATTTTAGAGCAAATTTTGGTTCTATTCAATTACTTCTGGCACGTCTTCAAATCTTTGCAAGATTGAAATTAACAAACCCATGGTCATTATAAATGTCAGTCACGCTAGTATACCTAGACAGACGTACACGTGACTCGATAACAGCCTTCGACCATTCCACACACGTCACGTACCCACCCCAAGGGGTAGCATCCTCTACGTTGAACCACAGAATAAACACTACTTACTACATAAACTGAACGTCTTATATTGTAGTCGTAATCTCCCGCATCACAATTAACGCGGTCGAGATAACCCCTACCGCCGACAGAGGTCGCTACCAGTTTAAACCGGTTAAGCATCTCCGCCCTTAGGGTCTATCTAATTACGTCGCACACAAACGTACGTGTGTTGTGGCCAGGATGCTGAATTTGTGTAACTCGTAGTCATAGAAATAGACGTAGGCTCGGAAGCTGTACCATTGAATCCTCAACCTCTAGTTTATGCCTAGAGTTGTACGTTTAATACCACAGACAACAACAACGTCAGCACTCTTACACTATGGATAATAGATTTTCTTAACTTATGTATACAACCATACTTATTCTACTTCTTGTTTCAGAAAACTTTTCATACTTACAATACTTGGAAGTGTGCTTAAGTAAAAGACTTCTGTCATTTTAAGAGAGCTTTGGGGAATGAATTCTATTGTACCTAAAACTTCTATCTTAGTCACAGCTCTATGCATCTACTACTTAAGGGTACAGTCACGTTCATAAATGTTTGCCCGCTATCGTACTATCGGTCGGTCTTCCGGCCGTCGTCGGTCGATGGGGTACCTCGAGTACCATCGATACGTATCTCGAGTTTAAGGAGGGCGCATATTGCTTGAGATAAACAAAGATGTCTCATGATTGAACCAAGAACATTGCACCTCCATTGATAAAATTGAAAGATTTATTTTAAACCAACTATTAGACTGGCAGCCTCTTCGGGAAAAAGCGTGATAATATGTTAACTATGAATAGGCTCACGACTAAGGCTCACAACGATAACTCTTCGCTTATTAATCAATTATCTACTTACATATTAAAATACAATATAGGTTTATTAATTGTAAAACAAAACGCAATTACAATGAAAAGAAAATCGAAAAATATGTTTTTTTTTACTTTGGGTTCCACATAAACATTTTTAAACCTCATTATATCTTCCAAAAAAAATGATGTCTCCGCCATTTAGAAAAATTCACATAATGAAAATGTATAATTGTCGAACTTGCTCACAAAACTTCACGAGAATCGGTTGAGAAATGCAACCTGTAGAGAAGAACAAACGCAAGCAGCGATGTCTCCAGTTTCGCGGCGATTGCTGATGCACTGACTCAAGTAAATCGCTCGAACCACTGATGTCGGCGCGTGCGACCTACTTGAGTCAAAACGCTGTGTTCGATGATTAACCGAACACTCACAGAGCCATTAAAATTATTGTCCTAGTTTCAGAGCTCTCATACTATTCAATATCTTCACAAAATATTATTGGCATTTAGTAAACAACTCTAAATTTGATCGTAACGCAACCTTTCCGCCATGTTTCATAACTGGCCCTCGACACACGCTCGCTTTTCATTTAATCAACGTTCGGTCTTTCCGATTCCAGTGAAGTTACCTTCAAGGACCATCGATTTCTATCTCGGCCCCGTCGGCGCATATTGCACAAGTTGTACAAAATCGATAAATCAGAGCCGGAACGCTTTATGGAGCTGAGCCCGTAACTTTGTTATTAGGACTCGGTGTAGTACGGGTAGATAATATCGTGGACTAACAGACTGTGATTTGTTGGAATATTTGCGTCTTTGATTATGTACGATAACATAGTAGGTACCTACTTGAAGAAGCTTTTTGAAAATTAGGCATTTCATTTATTTAGTGTTGTAACAAACACAACATATCGTCACGCCTTTCCCCCGAAGGGGCTGGCAGAAGTGTAATACAACATCCACACTTCGCCGGACGATATTCAGTCCCAAATGTGACAGGGGGCGAGCCTGTCGCCATACACCGGGCTCCAATTATGTAGCAGATGACATACATATTTAGTGTTGAACTCTTATTATTTACTTGAAATGACTGTCCTATCCTACATACCTGTTTGAGTTCCGTACCCTTAAGATGACAATGGGAAACAATAAGTAAGCCTATGCTTATTCGTCTGTCCTACTCTTAAAAGACGTGGAAAGTAGGTGTCGTGGCACGTTCATGATAGAGTTCCGTAGAGTTTTATGATTATCATACATATTCATAACAGGCCGTGTTCTTAACTTTGAGATTTTCTTTTTAATTAAGCAGTTTTTCTAGGACATTATATTTTACTCTCCATAAGCATTGGTTTGCAACATCTCGTAAACTAATCATGTGAATTGATTAAATTAAAGCATTTTTCAAATAATTATAGTCTATGCGCTAATAATTAGCTTTTTTTAAAAATTTTAGAGTCGGTTACTTTGTAAAAAGGAACATAATTGTAAATGACGGACGGTATTCGATACCTCATAATGGTTCCCTTTTCAACTGGGTATATTTTACTCAATGAGGTAGATGAACATTTCTTTTGTAGGTGCTTACCAAATTTTAAGCCGATAGCATTTATAAGTTAAGATTTAGATCCGGAGAAAATCAACTGTGACATACAATTAGACGGACAGGCGGACAGACACGGAAATCTCAATATAGGTAAGGGTTCCTTTTTACTACTCATATTTTGATACGGAACCCTATTAAGTACCTACAAACTACTTTTCCTGTTCTCTCGATTTAGAAGAGGTTTTCCTTGGCATGGAAAACTTTGAAAATAAAAAATTAAAACACTTTTAATGACTCAATTTAATTTACTCAACTACTTATTACTATTAAAGTACAGAGCGCTTGAGATAGGTACATACCTCAATATACCATTTTACTTAATTTAAGCCCCGTAGCACCGCGTGATGTATTGTGTACTTACCTACATTTCCAAATTTCCATTTTTTGAATAGGTGATTTAAGAAAATTAATTCAAAGCAATTTGGCGTAGGTTCATATATTGTAGTTCTTGAATTAGTTGGCCTAGATGATATTTTTTTAATGTTTTTACTAACTAAGCCCTGAAAACCTAACCTTAACTGTGTTTTAAAATAAAAACTTATTTTGAATAAAAATTGTTACTAAACCTCCTTGCGCCAACTTCTTTTATAAATCGCGGAAACTCAGGTTAAAAATAAAAAAAAGTTTGAAAAAACATAAAAACTTTGACACAGATACTTACTTACTTCAAAAGTTTTCTAGAAAAGTTTTGCTCAAACTTTGTAAAGTTTAATTTTCTTGGCCAAGTTCACTAAATCGACTAAAACAAAGTCGTCTTTTTCGGGAATCTATAGCGCGTGGTGTTGCGGTAACAAAACTTCTGTTAATTCAACTTAGCCAATTGTAGATACTACGGAAAAACATTAGACAATCAAACAGTTTTTCACTCATTTTACTTTTACTTAAGTTTGTTTCGTTTTTATTTTTATTTGATCCACTAAATTACTTAGAACATTATTCCTTATTGTACCTATGCTTTCATTATTATCTATAACCGTACCAATATATGATTGGTCTGAAAGCTCTTGAGTGAAATGGTTTTTACGTGGGAACGATTTTTGTGCAACCAAACTTATGAAAACAAGTGCTATTAATGTGTCAACGTCGAAAGAAAACGCCGAGAATCATTTCCGCGTAAAAATATTCTGATTGTGGATGGAAAATCGAATCGCAAGTACAATATTTTTCTTATTTACTTGATGTTTTGTGAATTTATTAGCTCCAATGGCAGCAGTGGGCGCGTCTTATTTTCCCGTTTGTTACAGGACGGCGCCGTTGAACGCACAGTCGTCGCTGACGCAAATCTCGAAGCGGCGATTGGAGTTCGGCGTGGATGTGGAAACTTTTCGAGGGAGCGACCGACGCTTTGAGCGCGCCAGCACCGACGGCTCCATGGACGAAGATGACCTAATGACCAAGCGACGGAGGAGGCTGCTCGACGATGAGAGGCACGAAGAGCTCCGCCGCCGGCCGCACCCCATCCACAGGCCGCAAATCATGCGGCAATCCGATAAAGACGATGAGACTCTAATAAGAGAAACACAAGCAGCTCTTATAACACTATCTGGCAATTGGAATCGTAATCCTTCTCCGCTTCACAGTACCGATGAAAATGACGACGCGAACGGCTTTGAAAATTTGTTCAACGACAAACGTTCCGACAAAATGCTACCGTCTTCCCCATCACAGTCTTCGGACAGCGCCGATGCATCCCAGAGAAGTTACTCTTATCGAAACCATCAGACTGAGGAGCCGATTAGCAATGGCAACCATAATATTGATATCGATAACGAGAACCAGAACGAATCTGACAGAGCAAAGAGCGAGGAATACGAGGAGCACCCTAAGTATTCCAACTATGACGCCGCTAACTTCGACGAGCTCGGCGATTCGTCTTCCAATGAACTAGAAATAGACATGTCGGACCGCTGCGACGACGACGAAATGACATCCAAATATAAACGAAAGTCTGAAACGGTGTCCGTGAATAAGCAGTCTCTATACAATGCTTACAAAGCAGCAACGGCCGCTCTTCCATACTCTACGCAATCCGCATTTAAGCCGCCAGCAGAGGTGAAGCACAGGCTTCACAACCCGTCGTTGCCAAGCGAACCTTTCGGCGGATACTCGAATGACCATGAAAAGAGTCTGCAGAAGGCTTCGAAGCAGTACACGGTGCTGCAGCCGGCGGGCGCGGGCTCGCGCGCTGCCACCGCGCTGCAAGAGGCGCGCGCCGTGCCCACGGCGCAGCCCGCGCGCGACTCCCGCCCGATCGCCGCGCTCTCCCCGCCGGCCTCACGAGGTATCGGCCGACTACCCTCCGACGACGATACTCAAACTTCCTTAACGACCTGCCCATAACGTACAACTCCGAGCTATGAACTGAGTCAAAGTTTGTTTCAAGGTCGTCCCGCGATATCTCATAATGTAGCCGTCGTCGGTACGCTTCCGAACTCGATGGTTGACGTGCTGCAGAGTGCTGTTCATACATTTATGTTAATAAGAATGAATAAAACAATGCGAGCGGATAATGGTATTCGAACTTCTAGAGTTAGTCGGAGGATATTATTTAAGCGGTCCTCATTTTTTCGAACCGGCTTCGCAGTCGTAACGAAGCCGAAAACAAATCATGCCTCATTTGTAAGACGTCTCCGTAATTCAGTTGGCGACGGTCAAAATAAGGTTAGACTCCACCTACGTAGATACAGTATACTAGGTACCTAAGCATTTTCCTCGTACTGCTGGGTGATAGCCGGTTTTACGTCAGGCAATAAAAACGGGTCAGGACAGGCGGTGGGCGGGGCGATGGCGCGCCGCCCCGCTTTTCCTGAAAGAAAAATTGGTAGTCCGCGCGCAGCCGCTCGGCGTTCTTTATTTTTTCTTTGAAGTTGTGTGGGTGGCGTGGCGCGGGGAAGGGCGGGACCGCGCAGGTACGCCCCGCGGCACGCCCGCGCTATCGATCGCGCACGCCCCCACCCGATGATTAGGAAAACACTAATTTGTGCACCGGTCGATTTGTTCGCAGAAGGCAACAAGTGTCCAACACCCGGCTGCAATGGGCAGGGTCACGTCACCGGCCTTTACACGCACCACAGGAGGTAAGCATCAACACGATGACCATGACTTTCATGTTTAAACTATGGTAGGTATCGTGCAAAATAACCACCCAGTTTTCTATCCCGCTAAGGGATAAACTGCTGAAAATACGACAGCGACATAGGCACGAGTAAAAGCTTTTTGAGTTGCCTAATAATCTTATCTGAGATACATAGAGCTTTCTAAGTATCTTTCTTGTTACCCTGTCCTAAAAGTCGTTTTATTATACACGTGCCTACGAGTACCCAGAAAGGGAAGTTTTAATTTGACCCCTTCGCCAAGCCTTTGTGGTAGGTACTTTGTAAACTTTTATAGTAAGTAATACAATATTTACGCCTCCAAGAAACAGTCAGTTTGTTTCTTAAAATGGCTCTATAAAGGCGTTTGAGTTTAACTTCTAAAGCTTCCTGGCTTGTCAGTTATTAACAAGTTTGTGCGAAATAAGTTAACGGTCAAAAATAAAGTTCGTAATCTCAATTATTGATCTTTATATAATATGCTCAGCATAGCTCTTGTTAGTATCTATCAAATACATTAACAGCATATTGTACGCCAGATAAGAAGTAGCTGAAACTTTAATAAAACGTACAAGAAGTACTTAGAGTTTTCTCGCTGATTCCCAAATATGAGTGATGTAAGGTAAGATTTTCGAATAATCATTGAATTCACGTTTATTTTCTCAGTCTGTCAGGATGTCCAAGAAAGGATAAAGTCACACCGGAAAGTGAGTACTGTTCACGCAATAGATGTTGCTGCTATAACGTGGTTTATTTCACCTAAGTTGCGTTCAGTAGTTTTGAGTTTTACAGCTGCATTTTTGTTTCAAAATTTATTAATAACAATTTATTTTATTCATTTTCTCCTACCACCTTCACCCACTGAGATGTACTTATGTCTTTTTGTTAAGTAGTACATTAATTAAACCGTAAAATGTATTGCTATGATTTTTTTAAGTACGTACTTAGGTACCTACTTATTTAGTTGGTTTTTTTTACTTCAAATTTCTATCTTTACGTTAGTTCTTAGTTATTTTGCATACTTATAGGTATAGTTTTGTTTATTTAGTCTAATTTTGTTGCTCACTGCTAATTTACATGTCATTGTGATCTTTAATAAATTCGGATAGGATTCAAATCAATATTGTTTGATTTTGTGACAGTTTTGGCTCTGCACGAGACAATCTTAAAGTGCCCGACTCCAGGGTGCAACGGCCGAGGCCACGTGAGCTCCAATCGAAGCACTCACCGGTCTCTCTCTGGGTGCCCCACCGCTGCTGCTCGGAAAGCAGCCGCCAGAACTCAACGCATCAGACCTATAGGTATGTGCAACCAGCACGCACGACGACGTTTATTTGTGACGTTTGGTCATAATAAACTATCTTTCTTTCCTTTCTTTTCAACTGTGAACATTTATAGAGGGGAAGCGCTAAAATGATATTCAAGGGAGCCTAAGAACTTTCATTAACCATCGAAGAATTTAATGCCGTCATCTGTCAAAATTCAACTGAGTGACATCATCAACAGTTCTAAACTTCCAAAATACGTATCAAAGAAGAACTCAATTTTGATAGGTCGTAATCGCATTCTCTCGACCTTTAATCAATTTTGACGAAGCTTTGTCACGAAAATAAAAATTGCAAGTTCTCTAGTCACGATGATCATAAAATATGTAAATGCTAACAGGCTAGCCACAAACATTGAAGGAATATAGAGCAAGATTGCACTCTCTCAACCTATTCACATCACACAAAAATTATAATTGTGACAGTTTGAAAAGATGGATCGACGTTTGTTACATTCGACGCCAGAACAGCTGAACGGACTTGAATGAAATTTGCCACAGAGATAGATTATGATTAAGAATATTTAAAATCTAGTCCCAAAAACATTCCTTGTTCCTACTGTAGGTTAAGAAATCCATACTTACTTACTAATAATACTATAAAATCGAAAGCAACTCTGTCTGTCTGTTTGTATGCTTTTCACGGCTAAACGGCTGAACGGATCTTAATGAAATTTAATAATTAGTGCCAGTAAATCACGAGGAAGGTTTTTGGATACTATTTTCTGAATGAACGCGAACGAAGTCGCGGGCAACAGCCGTTTTGTCCATAAATTGAACCGTGGTATGTGATGAGTTCAGACCGGGGAAAGTCCTAATTGAATGGTGATGAACAGTGCCGCATACGGTGCCGATCGCAGTGTCGTCGGAGAGCTCGGCGTGTAGCGTGACGCGCGAGCGCGAGCGCGAGGGGGCGGCGTCCCCGCGCAGCCCCGCCGTGAAGCGCGAGGCGCCCGAGCTGCTCGTGCCGAAGCGCGAGGCGGCCGAGGTGGAGCGCGACTCGCCCGGGATGGAGACGCGCCACGCCGGCTACGGAGCGCCGCCCGACCAGAGGTCGCCCTACGAGCGCCCGCCCGATGACCACGTGCGCTCTTATAGGTCAGACCCTACACTACTTTTAGATCCTGCGGTCTCCTAAGATTACAACACGAGAACGCAGAATTTGTTTAACTTTTTATACGTTGCTCATTGGTATTGATTTCTCAGGCCAGGTACTATTTACCCTATACTTAGGTTTATTTGTTATGAAGACAGCAAAAGCCAGATATTATTTAAGCTAAAGGGCTCTAGAGACACACACGAGCTAAAGAGATATTCCCAAAGCACTATTTTAAGTAACGAAATGTTTCGTAGTCAAATGAACGAGACTCGGTACGGGTACGAGTCGCGGTGCTACGAAGGCGCGCCGGCATTCGAGCGGTATGACCCCGCGCAATGTCCGCAGCGGCCGTACGGCTGGGAGGACGAGAGGTACCAGGACCCGCATCTGCCCACTCCCATGAAGACCGACCAGTCCGAGGAGACCAGCACGGGACCCATCTACCCTAGGTAAGTGGACTGTAGCCCCCGCCTGTTGGAATGCCTAACCTTTATGTGGTAAACGAGACTGACATGCCCTTGTGTTGAATAGGATTCCTTGTTTATGTATAAGTTGCGCATTTATTTAACGAAAACAAAAAAAGTACAAAAACTAGGTAGGCATAAATTAGTGGAGCTCACGGGTGACCGTTGTCCGTTCAGACCAATGTATCACTACGAAGCGAGTACCGGCGTAGGCGGCGTGGCGAGCGTGGGCGCGATGGGCCCCGGCGTGCCCCCCGGCTTCTCGGCGATCAACCTGTCGGTGAAGATCGCGGCGGCGCAGGCGCAGCGCCCGCGGAGCCCCACGCCCAGGGACCCCCGCGACCCCCGCCCCGCCATAGATCTGTCTACTTCTAGTGGGAGTCCACAGGTGAGAACAGCCTGTGCAAACTGGTCACCGGTCAATGATTCTATTTCGAAAAGCATGAACTAGTGCAGTCTCGGTCATCTTTAGAAACCGTAGCCAGCTCGCTAGCTCTGGAGCGGCTTGATAATACAGCGTTGTGACGATGACTCTCCTTATGAGATTTCTAAAGTGACTTTTCAAAGCAGGGTCCATACGCATCGCCGGTGTACACGAGCGCCGGCGGCGCGGGCGCGGGCGGCGGCAGCGGGGGCGCGCGGGGCAGCCCGCCGCCGGGCGCCTCGCCCCACCTCACCGCCAGCCCGCAGGTGCCCAGCCCGCAGGGCCAAACCCTCGACCTTAGCGTGTCCCGTTTACCACATAGGTGAGGCATTGCTTGTAACATAGACCTGTCTTTTTGTGTAACCGCACTTTCTGTGTTAAACTCTTCCTCGTTAGTCGGCACGACAGTGATGCAACATGACTTACTTGGCCGACGGGTAACAGTATCGACCTGCTGCTCTGAGTACTTAATTAAAAGTATGCGCTCAACTTGACTCGGTATGTCGAGCGAATGTTGCATCGCTGTCAACGAGGAAGCAGGGTTTTTTGATGTGTTAGAGTTCTAAAAATGTTCTTATTTGGCAGTCGAGGATTCCCCGGAGGCGTGTCGTACAGTCGAGAATCAACGCCAGACAGCGGGGGCAGCCATCCATACTTAGAAGCATACCATCGAGATACTGCCGGTGAGTTTAAACCTTTTTGCTGATTACTTAAATTTGAGCCTTCCCAGGTGTTTGTGTGTGAATGTGAAGATCCATCAAGCTAATTGTTATGGAGATAAAACTTAGAAACAAACGGATATCAAAATGTGCAGAGCACATACTCCAAATTGATTGCTCGTTCCGCTTAAAATTGTAATTTAGTAATGTGGCCCTCTCCACGAGGGGAGAGGAGTTAGGGCCCTTGTACACGGTGTAACACGACGTACAAATTAAAACGCGACCGCGATAATGACTCCGGCCGGGCTCGAGCGCCGCAACATGGAGCGGGCGAACGTTGCGCCTGCTAATCCACACAATCTCTCACAATTCGCTTGCGAGCGCTGCGGTTGCGAGACGTTGCTATGGTTGCCAACCGCAGCGGTAACTATGGTTGCCACACTGCCATACGTTGCTTCACGTTGCCAAGTTGTGGTTATGATGTTGCGTATGCCAGCAGAATTGCAGATTATCGCGTTCCATGGTTTTGCTTTGATTACATCATTGTGGAGAATTACATTTTAATCATAGCGTTGAACATAACTCTAACACTTTTCTATATGAGATATGCAAGATGTTCTTCCGATGGTAAGCGCCTAGCTAATTCCATCACACATCCGAAATCTTGCATGGTAGGGTCTTACACTGTGGCTCTGAGACAGGTGCTTATAAGCTGTATTTCGATTTTATTCTACTTGAAACTTTTAAGGCTTTTATCATACGTCCATGGCCTTCTGGCGGCCTAGTTACTCTGACATCAGGGCTAGCCACTCGGCTAAGATGGTTGCGATTTTGGGAGTTTGTTAGCTTGAAGCAATGACGTATATTGTTAGAACTGACTGATGAGATAAATATTTCCATTTTCACAGCTTTTAGGCTTTGAACAAGATTAGTGTAACAGGTCGATGACTCGTTGCTCCTTGACCTACCTGCGAGGCCACGACCATATTTAGGCGAAAGCTAGACTTTCAATAAATATTGTGGTCTGCGAATATTTATTCCACATCGTGAAGGCCGAAGTATGACGGATCTCACCTCAATCCTGATCAGGGTGCTCACCATGACATCTTATTGCCATGATTGGTTTTCGTTTCGACGCTGCGAAGTCGTCGCTGATGCGAGTCGTATCGCCGCGCAATAAGGCACATGGTCGCGCAGCGTCGGAGACAATAAATAACCATCATGGCCATAATATGTCATGTTGGGGCCCCAGATCTCAGTCCAGATCTTGATTTAGATCATTATAATTACTTAACGTGTAACCTTGGTATTAGTGTAATGTTGTACCCGGCCGTAGGTTACGGCGGCGTGAGTCCGCACCCAGTAGCGGGGTACGGGCTGGCGCAGCCGGACTACGCGGCGGCGGCGGCGGCGGCCGGCTACGGCGGCTACCAGTACCAGTGCGGGGCCTACCCGCCGGCCGCCTACCCGCCGCACGCGCCGCCCTACAGCCCGCCCTGCTACATGCCGCCGCCGCACGCGCCGCACGACAAGCCCAAGGACAGCAGGTGAATATCATACACGTACATCACTACTTCTACATACCGCCACACAACACACCCAAGGCCAGCAGGTGAATATCATACACGTACATCACTACTTCTACATACCGCCACACAACACACCCAAGGCCAGCAGGTGAATATCATACACGTACATCACTACTTCTACATACCGCCACACAACACACCCAAGGCCAGCAGGTGAATATCATACACGTACATCACTACTTCTACATACCGCCACACAACACACCCAAGGCCAGCAGGTGAATATCATACACGTACATCACTACTTCTACATACCGCCACACAACACACCCAAGGCCAGCAGGTGAATATCATACACGTACATCACTACTTCTACATACCGCCACACAACACACCCAAGGCCAACAGGTGAATATCATACACGTACATCACTACTTTTACATACCGCCACACAACACACCCAAGGCCAACAGGTGAATATCATACACGTACATCACTATCGCTATTTACTTAAACACTGCCTTAATAACGACACATGCCAAAGATATGCATATGCCTAATTTGCAGTATGCTAACTTAGCGTGACAATTCCAGTGCAATAGAAAAAAAATGAATTACTACTAACTGTATAACAGCCATTACACTATCCAATTTAAGCAAATGTAACTACATAGCACCGCCGCGCGATACGACAAGCCTAAAGACAGCATACACTATAGAAAATAATACACTAAGCTCCGTATGCTAAAACGACGCTCAGTCATGAATCTCGATTTAAAGCCGGTTTTATGTATGGTAAAACTAGTTTTAAATCAAGATTCATGATTCAGCGGCGAGGCCTTACATCACTACTTACTTAAACACCATGCACCCTGCTACATCCCACCCCAGCACAACTCTAAAGACAGCAGGTAAATACCTATTATACAAAACATGAACAGGATTAATTTATAGCAATCAAGGATGCATAAGAATGCACAATAAATAAGTAGGTAATACTCGCTTTGAAATTTATTTTTTGACGTAAAACGAAAATTTAATTTATTAGATTTCTAAATGTAAGACTAGGTAAAGAAATTATTGTTCCAATTACATTAGGTAAGTACATACTTTTATAGGAGAAGCAGTGTCGCTCTACGAGGTTGGTAGTGGCAGTAAGTAGTAACCCACATTTTTTTTATTGTTTGTCGTCTTACCCCCGAATAATGTTCAGGATTATACTACTTAGGGATTTCTTATTCTACTACATACAATTTTAATATTATTTCTTATTCTAGTGACTACTTCTACATTTATTAACCTACTTAATTATTATCTTAAACGCTACTTACGCTATGTGAATTTACAATTTATTACTATTCTAGGTCTTAATTTTGCTAATTTAGCTAAGTATATAATTACACTATATAACTTAACAAATGCTTATTTACATAATGTCGTATTTCTATTATTTACAATTTTACATATTTGAGTACAGTAGTTCACAATACTGCTTGTCATGAAAGCATGAACATTTTATAAAATATATATATTAGTAGGGTATTTGACAAGCAAAATGATTGGAAAATGCAGGTATAATGCTAAAATAACCTTAACTTAATAGTTCAATTATACAACATTCACCGAAAAAGAATCTCTGAGTTAACTGAAGTTCTAGAAAAAAAAGTAACGTAGCAATAGAAATTAACAGAATAAATATGATTATTTAAGTAATAAGCAGGTATGTAACTAAAATGTAAGCAGCTGTCGGTCTCTTGCTCCAGTTTCTTTTGTTGATCAACAATTGAATGAATGACGTCACGCAGTGTTTCCCTCCCTATAAAAACGTGCTCGGATACACGTTGGGATTATTGAGAGTAGATGACAAATGTTACCAGTTAATTAAATTATTTTCTACCAAGCTTAAATTTCACAAGTCGTATAAAAGACAAATAATATGTTGATAGAATATTGAGGACAGTTATTTATGTTTTAAGTGTATACATAAAATAGGTTTCCTTATTTATGATTAGCTTAAAAACAATAATATTATGTACATGAGTAACATTTATGAAGTTGTATTTTTATGTTGTTAATATTTCACAATTATGGTAATTACTTACCTACTATAAATTCTAAAATATAAAAATAACTATTAAAACAACTAATAAAATTTGTTGTCTATGGTAAGATCCAAAATCTACTAAGTTTTTTTTTGCGCTGGCAGCACCCAAGCAAGCTTGTCTGTTATTTTTGTACTGTATGACAATGACACTTGCCGGTCAAAACAATCAAAACTTTTAATTTGTTTATGTGAACATAACTATTTTAAGGTTATTATAGTACCACGGACAGCGTATCCAAACTTTACTAATGTCACACTTGGCGGATCATTCTAAATATACAATGCCGGGTGAACGCGCAAGCGCAGCTGACGCGCTCCGAGACGCGCTGCGCACGATCATGTCAGATAATAACCATCGCATGAACGATAAGACACTTTTATTGTGTCACTCCGACGCGCTACTCGACGACAAGGACACAGATATGCGACGGAACAGGTAAGAAAAAACTTTTTATTAGTTTCAAAACTTTTGTTTCGCGAGTTTTCATCAACAAGCAGTCACTCCTCGGTAATAATAATACCAAAAACGTTTTGTAAACATTTTTCAAGTTTGCTTTGCGTAGATAACGCTATTTCGAAATGGCGTTTGGTTCATTTACCTATTTTACAATTATAGCTACGCCGTTAATGAAGCAGGTTCATGTCATGAGATCATTTTGCTTACTTATTTTTCTCATACCAATCATTTTATTATTTCTTTGCGTTTCTTGTTATTCATTATATTTTTTTATTCATCTTTTATTTTGTTTTTTTTTTTAAGTTTGTCACGTATTGTATTTATTCATGCTAGCTATCATCGTGACGAGTATGAGTGGAAACTGGGTCTGAATCGGATACGAGAGGAACGTGAACGAGATCTCCTGAAGTGTCCAGTGGAGGATTGCGACGGCACCGGGCATATTTCGGGCAACTTCGCCACACACCGCAGGCAAGCGGGCTACGCGTTCATATTTTTTGCAAGCACAAGTTTGCAAACTTTTCAAAAGTTTCCATGACAGAGCACACTGCATGTATATCTGTGCATTTTTTAGTTAGTTGACGGCTGTGTAAACCAAAATATTGCGATGCTTTCTACAATCCCGAATAAATAATAAAACTACTAAGAAAATGGACACCAACCGCTCCACTTTTTTGTATTTTTTACGGTTCTACATCTACAGTCGTGTCGCGCTTCAGCAAGTGGTGTATTCTGTAACCTTGAATTTATATTTATTTTAATACTGAAAATGTATATAATTAGTCATAAAATATGTATCTCTATGACACTTCTTGTGTAATTGTCAATTTGTTGTTTTTTATTTAACAAAATCGCAGTAGATCTATCTGTAGATGCTTGTTGAAATAATGTTCATCGATAAATATTAAATGACTTACCTAGTTATTGTGAAAAGTTAACAAAACTAATTATTTTGCTCTTCACGTGTAATATAAAATACGTTTTATTAATTCGTGTCCAATGTTATGCATTTACACAGCCGTTACGAGCGGTTATAGTCCCGAACAGTGTTGCCAAGTTTTTTTTTTCCAATTACATCTACGAATATTGTTACCTAATAGATACATTTCGGGTAAGTTTGTATGTATTTTATTTATTTTGAGTCATAAACTTTTAAGGATTTGCATTTTTTTTCTTAGCTATCTGTCCTGTTTTTTCAAATAAAATCTAACAGAACCTCGTAATTATTAGAAGAACTAGTGGCTCTGTAAGCTGTAGACCTCGCGGCCGACGTCTGTCTCTTCTACAGGTCGCGTTCCTTAAGGCCCGGTATTACACGAAGTCAACGAAAACAAGTACATATTCTGTTTGCGCCTTTTCAGTTTCAGTTTGATATGAGGAATTGGTATAATCAGGTGCAAAAAAAATACAGCTGGTAGAAGAAACAACCAACTAAAGTTTAACCGAAGAACAATTTTAAAAAACATTATCATTTAAAAAAAAATCTCAGAAAATAACAAAATAAAAAAATAAAAAACTTAAAAAATAACTAAAATCAGTAAAAAAACAATTTGAACGTAGTTTTCTAAATTTTACGCGATTACACCACTTTTTTTACATTTTTTTTCTTTCAAAATTGCGCAGTAATGATTGCAGTAATGATTAAAAATGTGACCTGTAGACGAAGACAGACATACAAGACGAGATTAGGACAGGACATACAAAAACATTTTTATCAAAGCTGAAGCACAGACGCCGACGCTCGCTCGGTCAAAAGTTTTGTTTGTCAAAATATCTTACTTCTATAACAAAATTGGGAAAAAAAGCAAACCTGGTAACACTGATCTCATGCTGTGTGTGACATTCGCGCCCCTGACTGTCAATTCGCGCATTTCCGCGCCAATTGGCTCTCTCCCACGGGATTATGATGCAAAACTAACAGCATGCGTTATTGTTCCGCTTCTGCGACGCTCTCATTCCACGTGTCCTCATTTTGCGATGCTGTTGTCTTAACTTCAGACGGCTCGGACATAGTGTTGTTTTATTTAACAGTCTTAAACTTCTTTCACGTATTTATAGCTCTCTGATCCGTTTCTGTGTTATATTCAAGCAAACTTAAATAAAGAAAGGTAAATCTACCTAAGTATTTCATAACTTATAACAAAATTTGGATCCAAAAGTAATTACGTAGGTACCTTGTTTATTCTAAAATCATAATAAATATTATTAACCACATCTATCTACTCTACTTGCGAGAAAGACGTAAGTAGGTAGCTCCTCATATAACAATAATGCACGTAAATAAAATTGAAACAAAAACAACTGTAAAATTCTTTTTAATCGCTTAGTGTCATAAATATCAAAGTTTACATAATTGTTGTATTCTTGTAATAAGTGTATATAGTTAGTACACAAGCTGGACTTATCCCTACGGCTCAACAAGTTTTTGATGATGTACGATGAAAAATTATTTTTACCTACCCAAGTAAATATAGACCCTCTCAAATCCCAAATGTATGACAGCGGGTAACACTGCAAACTAATATGTTATTTAATCCAAAAAATATATCATTTAGGTCACGCTTTTAAACGATGTGAGGTAATTAGCGGTATTTTTCCTTGATGTCTGCTTATAACTAAATTTTTACTCCTCCGTCATTATAAATAACTCTAATATCGTATGCCCGTTTGAGGAAAGTACGCTTTAAAACGATCTAAAAATACTGAAAGAAACGTTGAACTGATCACGAAAGCGCACAGATGCATATGATAGCGTTCGTTAGATTATTTTTGTCTTGAACCGTTAGAGGAATTGTGTAAAAAGTCTTTACTCACTCAAAAATTTGGGATTTAAGTTATTGAAGACGACTATTCAAAAAGCCGCATTAAAAAAAGTCGCTCAGTCATGAATTTAAATTTAGAACTGTTTTTATGTATGGTAAAACCAGTTTTAAATCGAGATTCGAGGCTGAGCGTCGTTTTAGCATGCGGGCCTAATACTTCTTCAAAACTTTTCCGTAGAATCTGTGAATTCGAAAATATAGTGATACCTAGTGTTTGTAACTTATTCATTTCATCGTAATTTAATATTCTATCGATCAATGATATACCTACATAATAATGATAATAATATCAGTTTAAAAATTATTTTATCTAAATATTCAGTATCTTTAAGCTAGTTCAAATAAAACTCAACCGTTAAATCAAAGTAATTGACGTTTGAATGTAGAGATACAGATAAACTGATACATATGATTTTAAAGTCGTACCTATAACAGCTGTCCTTATTTCTAGATCATAACTACATAGGTACTGCCAGTAAAAATGTATTGTTTCTTATTGTTCTACATGGTGTAAAATGTAGGTACTATGTATGAATATAGATAGGTGCATACGCTTTGCAATACAAACAGTACGTAACTACAAGAAAACGACGTCAACGTAGTACAAATCAATGTCACGCGTTAGAAAACACAACCTTGTGGTAATACATAGTAAATGTGGTAATGTCATAGATAATTATGTAGCAGGGATTTTATTACCTTATGCATAGGTACCTTTTGTTATCGAAATATTTAGTTGAGATTAGATATTATTTTGTGAATACTATTTTGTCTTTCACTTAAGGTATTGTAAGGGAGAGCGACAACCTGACAGTTTGGAAATGATGAAAGTCGTCACAAATTGCTTTACCCATCACAATTCACTTAGCATCACGATAAATATTTACTTAGACATCTACAGTAAATGTAACGTTTTTAATATTCATCTCGACATTCAAACAATGGCTTACGTTTATGCATTTTTCAGCAAATGTATAGGAAAACAAAAAAACATTGGTGCGTACCTAGTTTAAACATTGCAAGGAAAGTTATAGTTAGGCAGCAAGGATACCATCACAATATAAAAAAGGAAAGGAAAAAAAAAATAGATAATGTGAGGTACATAAACATAAAACAAAGTAACCAGGTAGGTACATAAATAATAATAATACATATATATACATACATATATCCTGAAGGACGGTACGGTCGACATTTGTCGGGCCTGCCACCGTCCCGGAGAGTCACTCAGGCATATCATTTCCGGTTGTTCGCATCTTGCTAACGGCGACTTGCCCTTCAATACGGTCTTGTCGAGTCCGAGGTGCCGTACTATAAGTACGCACCAGCGTCAGTTCTCGAGAATGGCCGTGCTTTGCTCTACTGGGACCGCTCTATCATCACGGACAGGACTATTGTTGCCAATAAGCCTGATATCGTGCTGGTCGACCGGTCTCAGCGCCGGGCAGTGCTCGTCGACATCACCATCCCACATGACGAGAACCTCGTGAAGGCCGAGAAGGACAAACTCAGCAAGTACCTTGACTTGGCTCACGAGGTAACCGCCATGTGGGATGTTGACTCGACGATCATTGTCCCGATAGTCGTCACGGTAAACGGTCTCATAGCGAAGAGCCTCTACCAACATCTCAAGAGGCTCTCGTTAGACGGTTGGGTCAAGGGCCAGATACAAAAGGCAGTAATCCTAGACACGTGCCGTATTGTCAGGAGGTTCCTCACTCTGCAGCCCTAACCACCGGTAGCTTGGGCCTCGCCCCGCTGCCGGCGCCACCCTAGTTTTTAAGTTTTTTTATAGTAAGTATTTGTTTTTTATATTCATTTATTGTAAAAAAAACTTAGGAATTGAGAAGACAAATAAATATCTTGGAATAATAATACATATATTAAATTAAATTGAACCTATCATTAGCCTCATTAGGTGCAAAGTTACAGACTACTTATAAAAACTAAAATGACTACAATTAGCACTACGAAACGCTAATTAGCGGTACTTACTCAGTATTTTACATGATGTTTCGACGCTTCTAATATATTTTGAAACTTGGCAGACAATTTTGTTTGCTCGACGACTTATAACTACATGAAATCTGAAAGAAATATTGTCGTAATTATTATGAATTTGATTGCGTCATGTCCGTAGAACCACCGGTACTTACTCAATGGTTTGCTAAGTATTGAAGGTTTTCTGGGTTATGCTATCTCCGCCACTACATTACCGTTTGTTGGGACCTGCCACTGCCAAAATCTTTTGAGCTATTTTAATTCTACACTGTTATGTACCTAGATACATACTCGTAGGTATCATAGGATTATATAAATTTTATTAACATAGGATTCACACGGTTTCTCTTTAAAAGCTCCCGATATTTCGGCGTATACGATCTCAGGACGTCAATTCGTAACATGTAAACACGAATTATAAACGTAGGTCTGTTGGTAGTGCTAACCTTGAGTTTAAAATTGTATTAACATTTTCTATTCTAACTACATAGTAAGGTGCAAGTGTCTGCCCCTGCCCGGCATTGTAAGCAGTCTGTATATGTGCAGCCTGTCGGGATGCCCGCGCGCCGACCGGTCGCAGCTGCAGCCACACTCGCAGGAGCTCAAGTGCCCGACCCCCGGCTGCGACGGCTCCGGCCACGTCACCGGGAACTACTCCTCGCACCGCTCGCTGTCCGGCTGCCCCCGGGCCAACAAGCCCAAGAGCAAGCCCAGGGATGGACAGGACTCCGAGCCGCTCAGGTTGGCACAATACTCGTCATCTCTAGCATATATTTTTAATTTTATGTCTAATTTTTAAAAGGGTTTAGATACTGTTTTGTTTTACTTTGACGATATTTTATTTTTGGTTTATAAATTCTCAAAATTCAAAAAATATTACTAGTACATATTGACACTTCTTACTCTTACTTATTACGATATTTATTACAGTACTTGAGTAGGTAATTATTCCACGTGACACTGTAACTGCCAATTAGCATTGAAATTGTAGAAATTACAAAACGCGTGCTCGTTTTCGTAAACAATTTATACTGTAGGTCAGACGACATTATGAGACAGTTGCCTGATTATTCACACTTAGATATTATATTACACTGCTACTAAAATTTTATTTTCCTCTGATTTACAATAAGTTTTGGTAATTTTCACGCTGCTTAGATGCCCTATACCGGGCTGTGACGGATCTGGACATGCCACAGGGAAATTCTTATCACATCGGAGGTAAGACTGTCTGTGGAAAACGTAGATGTCTATTGTCTAGTGTGTAGATTGTTCTAGTTACACGGCTTGAATTACATGCGTGGGAATGACGTGTTTCGTTTCGACAGTGCGTCTGGCTGCCCTATAGCGAATCGCAACAAGATGCGAGTTCTCGAGAGTGGGGGTACTGTGGAGCAACACAAGGCCGCAGTGGCAGCGGCTGCCTCAGCAATTAAATTCGACGGCGTCAACTGCCCAACACCTGGGTGCGACGGCTCGGGACATATAAACGGATCCTTCTTGACTCACCGCTCGCTGTCCGGGTGTCCAGTCGCGGGCGCGACCACACCAACGCCACAGCCAAAGAAACCTAAATACCCCGATGATATCACGCCGCTATACCCTAAGCCTTATTCAGGTTCGTAACTTTGGTTTACCTCGCATGTTTCTAGTTATTTTAATATATACGAGTATAATGATACCTTCACTAAGTTAATTCTAATCTTTCAGGAATGGAAATGAACATGCAGACAGGCAATGGGGAAGATCTGATGACGTTGGAGCAGGAAATAACGGAGTTGCAAAGAGAGAACGCCCGCGTCGAATCCCAAATGATACGCCTCAAATCAGATATCAATGCAATGGAAACCCACCTCACACACGAAGAAAGGGTAAGGACACTTTATTATCCAAAATCTATATAATTATTTTGCAAAATGAATAGTAATTCGAAACTTTCTGACAATTTAGATGGTACAGTCATGGCTTCAAACATCCAACTTTGAGTGTCACTAGAAGTCACTAGCGAACAAATTTGTGAGTACCATTTCATTTCAATAGTAACGTAAATGTGATGGTACCGCCGAATTGTACAACCTTCCTAAAATAAAACAAAAGTCGTGCCATTTGAGTCGTCATAAAAAATTCGAAATCTCTGGACTTGAAATAAATTAAACACTTTTGCCCCCATTGCAATAACATTGTTTAGCCTCGGAATAGTTTTACAGTGTTTTGACTTTTTCGATTGAGTTCAATTTTTTTTTTAAAAGAGATAAAAAAACAAAACACTGTTTAATTACACCGAGACTATCCAACGTTTACTGCTAAACAAGCTATCGGTGACCAGTAATCGTCGTCCTCTATTCCAGGAGAACCAGTTCATATCGCAGCGCAACAACAACCTGAACGAGTACTACGAGCGCATGCGCAACAACGTGATCACGCTGCTGGAGCACGTGAAGATCCCGGGCGGCGGGCCGGCGCCGGCGCCGGGCGGGCCGGCCGGGCCGCCGCCGCCGGCGCCCAGCGACAAGCCGGCGCACGACAACTTCGACTCGTACCTCACCAAGCTGCAGACGCTCTGCTACCCCGACGGCTACTGCCCCGAGGAGAACCGCCCCATCTACGAGACCGTCAAGAACGCGCTGCAGGAGTTCACAGTGCTCCCCACGCCCATTTAAGGGTCACCCAGCGCCGCCGACACGGACCGACAGTGAAGTGCCAAGCAGGCCCAGTGCAGTCGGCGGAGCTTATCCCACGGACCAGTGCTACTGACAGTTGACAGACGGAGACTGACTCTCCAGACTGCGACCGCAACCGAGTCGCTCGGTTCTGTGTTCTTATAGATCATTTAGGGTAAACGATGTCTGTTTTGTAAACCGTTGTATACGATGTGTGACTTCATTAACATCGCGTTAACACACGATTCATTCGATTTTTAATCTCTAAGCTGGACTATATAGAACTAAATAAATTTTAAAAACTGTTACTCGTATGCTTAAATTAAAATTAATGTTAGGGGAGAAGTTTATACAATCGTAGGTATTTAAGGGAATCTTAGCCACACGAACACACTGTAATTCGTTTATGTAAATATTGTACCTACTATGCTGTGTTTATAAATTGGCCGACCACTTTTTATAGAGGTCACGTCTAGCTAATAAAATATTCAGCAGTCTCAGATTTTATCAACTGATATTGAATAATATAGCGTGTAAGTCATAAAAATCTGTCTTAAAACTTCATATTACTGGGAATGTGCCAAAAGCTTCTGACTCTCAGGAGCTCCCGAGCTGACGTGTTAAGACTAAATCTAATGAGATAGAAACTAAACGGTGTAAACAAAATAACGACTCCTTAGAAGACATTCTAGTCAGTTTTGTAAATAAAATTGTGAATAATGTTAGTTGTCACGCCATAGGGGCGTTTTTATTTGTATTAGGAAATAACGAGATCTCACTAGATCGAGTAAGTTAATTCAGTCATTAATTGATAATCAATTTTAGGGATAAATGATAACCAAGTTTCTTTGTTAGCCAATGTTCACTTGCTGTGATTATGTTACGTGTTGTTTATTATTGTTACCATTACAAGATGTGATAGTGTAATTCTCTCGAGTTGACGTTGTTTTGCTTTTATGTTTGACACGCTTACTAAATAATATTACTAAACCAATATTGTGCAATTAGAAACTAAGGTGTTCCCAGACGGGCCATAATTTTATTGCAAAACTGGCGCGGCAATATTGCGATAATATTTTGAGTATGACCTGGCCATATAATCATATTTTTAGCATGGCTGATGATGGCCAGTCAGCAATATCGCCAGTATTGCCAGGCCAGGAGCTCTATTCCTACCAGTCCAGATATGTTTAGGTCATTCTCTCCCGTTTGAAATGGCGTAGGAGTGAGAGTGACCAAGAGACATCTCAGCGTTAAGAATAGGGGCCAGTATTGTTCTAAAATTAGGCCCGTCTAGGAACACCCTAACACTCGGAATGATCGCATGGCGTTCTCTTTATTACGTTTTATCATAATAATTTTAACATTTTTCTTTGTTGGAATCGCTATTGTACACTGAAATAATGGTATTCGCATTTATTGAAACCAAATAACTATGTTATACTACTCTGATCGTCATACTTATACGTTTCTGTAAAATATTGAGTATGTGTTGTTAAAGAGAATAAAATTAATAAATACCTACCAAGATTAAGTTCATTGTTTTCGTTTTGTTTCGTGACTTTTTTTTGGCAGTGGCTTTTTATTGATTACCTATTTACTTAAAACTTAGTTAACATAAAATGAGGCAAATACCTAAGTACCTACCTATATTAGGCCCTGTTCAGCATAGGTATCAGTGATTCGGAAACGTATCCGTTCGGTTTCCAAAAAATTTAAACTCTAATTATTCGAATTTCAGTCTGTATTCATAAGTTTTTAAACGTGATTCCATTCTCAACGTTTTTCGTGGTCCTACTAACTTGTCCGACCACTAGGTATTTCTTTATGTCCTACTGCTGAGGAAAATGAAAAGATTCCTAATATTTCCATGACCGGCGAGAGCACTGGTTCTTGGCTATTTTCTTTTGTGGATGAAAGTAGATGCATAATTTGCGGGGGCGGGGTGATTAACAATGCAGATAACACTGAAGGCCAAGCTTTAGTAAAGAACGGCCAAAAACGCCGCTTTTAGTCGGACAGATTTAAATAGGTCTCCCTCGTGGTCCTACTAGTAGGACATGTTAGTAGGACCACGAAAAAACGCCGGGACAGTAACTAAGTAGGACCACGTAATAATGTCAATTTTAATAGGACTGACAGAAATAGGTAGGACCACGAAAACAAAACGCCGTTCATTCTTCCGATGGAATTTATACTCGATTTCTTCCAAAATTTATAAGAGTAGACTGAGATTCGAACAATTTTTAAATGTGTAGGATTCGGGAAAATGTTTCCGAATGATTGTGAATAGCACCGCAGAACTCTTAATTGCTAAATTTAAACTAGGTAATTGATATTCTTGTCTAATACGCAGCGGTGAGTTCGCTTCGACTAGAGACCTTACATATCTCCATACCTACCTCCTTGTTCGATTACGCTCATATTCGAACTTGCAAAACGTATTTGCTTGAACTATATACTTGACTGCAAAATTTCTAGAAGATCAGATTAACGATACTCTAGTTATCGTCGGACAAATTAATGCCGAGATATATTATGTCGCAGTAGACTGAGACCTCGCTTCGCTTGGTCAATAAAATCGTAGAAGCCTATCTCCAAATCGCCGTTGTTTTTAATTCGAATTTGGAATAACGATAAAGTTTAATTCTACACCTTGAAATCGAAAAAAAACAGCTGTTCCGTATTAAAAAAATTAAACCGCCGACAAAACTAAAAACCAAAAAATAATGAAAAACTAAGTTCTAAAACGAATGTAAGTACCTACCTACCTATGCTAAGTAATTTTGAGTCGTTTTTGATAGTCATTTTCAACCTAAGAATACTTAAGTAAATGTGAAAAAAAAATCGCACTTTAGTAAAAATATACAGTAAGAACTCAGATATTTTTTATGCTACTTAACATAACATACTTATAATTACTTACCTGAAAAATCCTGAAATTCTAAAATTCACACCCACCCACGGCGAGTTGAGCGACAGAACACCATCAGTTTCTTGGTCCACCGCCTGCACAACAAAATTTGCAGACAAGAATTAAATTTAAAATAATAGGCTGAGGTATCCATTATCGTCGGAGCGAATCGTCTTCGTCTATGCTTCAGTTAGACAAAAATGCTTTCGTATGTTCGAATTCCGGCTTGGATCTCTGTCTTCCTCTACAGGTCGCATTTCTTAAACCTCTTGAAAATGTCTCATAAAATTTCACGAGTATTGGTTGAGGAATGCGACAGGAGATTTGAGATTTTCATCTCACTTTTTTTCGTCCTTGTTGCTCTCGTTTGAAACGTCATAGGTGTGAGAGCGACCAAGATAAAATCTTATCTCATCTCACGCGTAGGAATAGGGCTACTGTAGAGGAGAACATACCTCGGCCATGAGGTCTTTAACTCACTGAGCGACTATAGTTTTCAAAGTTTGAATTTGGACTTGAACATGTCAAAAACTTTTTAAATTCAAAACAATTTTTCGCCATTTTTTTTTCAATAATGTTGGCTCAATGATCTCTTCCGGTTGACACTGTCTGTTGATGACATCCACCATCTTCTCTTAAAGGTAACTTCCACAACGATGACATCACGTCGGGTGCCGACATGTATTGTCGTGTAGTGTAGCCTCTTTGTTTTGGGAGTAAAAAAATATTTATGTTTCCATTATTATTAAAGGTTTTTCCAGTTATTATTGTCACTGTCAAACTGCTAATATCAATCAAATGTCATTGTCAAATGGAAAAGCATGATAGCTTCCAGCTGCCGCACGCATGTGTTTGTTTTTAAAGTTTTTCATTTTCATTAATTTCCATTAGAAAATATTATCACATTGTACTTATATCTGCATTTTACTATGAAGACTGAAAAGGTGCAACGCATTTAATATTATAAACTGTATTCAATTGTAATTAACACCTTAAAATTAATAATAACGTCTCAAATCACTCAATTACCTACCTATCACATTTTTATTTCAATTTATGCTACAATCATAAATCATTCTATCTCATCAATTTCTAAACTTTCAGAAACGCTACTTTGATAAAGATAACAAGAAACCTCCAAAAAAGTTTAAATCTATAAACAAATCAAAAAATGATGAAAAGAACCTGAGGAACCCGTTCATTGAGAAATCTAGCACTAATGAAGAAAATAATGAAGTGGAAGTTTACAACATTAAAATCACTCCTAAAACTCTGAAGAACCAAAGGTTTACGGTGAGTACAATTCTTTGCACATTTACAAAATTAAACAAACATAACAGCGAAAGGTCATTCACATATCGTTATGCCTTTCCCCGAAGAAGAGCTGGCAGAGGTGTACAACGCCCACACTTCGCTGGACGATATTCAGTCCCAAAATATAAAAAGGGGGCGAGCCTATCGTGATACACCGGGCTCCAGTTATGTAGCAGATGACATTAACGCACATATGTTCACACAATAAACAAACTGGTGCGTTCCTTTGGCTGGGTCAGAACCCGCTACCTCTGGCTTGAGGGGCTAGCCTTCTCCGACTAAGCTATCATCGCAAGGCCAGTCACTCACTGACTAAACATGAAATCTCAAAGACTACATGATTTTGCAGGTAAGTAATTTGTAGGACACATCAGCTAAGAACGGATTTTGCAACAGGGCCAAATTAAAAGGTTTAACAGGTGAAACTTTAGCACGCAGATAGTAGTCAATGCTTAGATGTTGGGTACACTCCCATCTAAACATTGAAAAATCACATTCCATATAATTAATAATGTTGGAAATTGTATACACAGTAAGTTTAATGTGTGGGCTCTAAAAAACTATTGTAGTTGTGTTGTTGGTAAAATACTATTGTACTTACTACCAATAAAATTATCAACAATGAATATAGATATCAGCCTTCCTAACTATTATTATGTATGTTTAAAAAATTACAGAGTGCAAGAAAAGCAGCAGGGCAGTTGCATCTAAGAAATGAAAAATTGGAAAGGTTTCCTGGGAAAGCACCAATTAATAAAAAAAACTTGGAAAAACATTCAAGAGGAGAAGGTATAGGTAAAGGTGTGAGACATCCACTATATGCTGAAGAACTAAAGAAAAAAGAGAAGAAATTTGATTTTGCGCAAGAACAGGCTGCCAGGGCTGAGATTTTACTGACAGAAAGCCAAGGGTAAGCACCTACAATTGTTTTGTACATTATATCTTCTGGTTATAGAGATTATAGAGTGCATCTAACAATGGACATATTCTAGGATATTGTTGTATGTATTTATCATTATGATCAACTTCTACTATAGGATTCCCTGAAATCACGACAAACAAAATTGGGTGTTCCATGCAAAAAGTGCATTGATAGTCAACTAAATGTATGAAACAATATCAAGGTTTGCCCATGGTAAAAGTTGGACATATTGATAACATACATGAGTTAAATAAAATTCTAGAATGTTGTTTAAAGATTCTAAAAAAGATGGTGTATAAGAAAATCGATGTTTATGTATGTTTCCAGCCATGTTGGACTCCAATATGGTTAGAGTGATTTTGTTGAAATTTTGAAGCAATATTCAGAAAAGCCCAGTGACTAAGTGAAATATTGAACAGATCAGAAAAAAAAACTTGATTATATTCAGTAGAGAGATATCTAGGACTCCACGGATAAAACCGCAAGGCACAGCTAGTTTGGCTATAAAACTTCATTTGTTTATTTAGCACACAATCATTAAGTCTCGATCCGTCATAATATGTCACATCATGGCTAACATCAGGCCCAATAGTAACCTAACACAAGCCAAGAAACAATTATAAAAAAAAGAATCACACAGACTAGAAACTGTACTGTATGAATTTCCTCCAACTAAAAAATAACACTACCTATTTCTTCACTACTTTCAGAGGCTTAGAAGTTGGTGAAGATGTTAAAACTACATCAATATCACAGAAGATAATAGCTGAAAATGTAGACATTGCTGCTGCATCAAAAATATTCGAGTTAAACCTGGAGTTTGGTCCATACAGAGCTAAGTACTCCAGGAATGGAAGGCACTTACTACTGGGAAGTAAGAGAGGTCATGTGGCAGCCTTTGATTGGGTTACAAAGAAGCTCCACTGTGAAATGAATGTTATGGAATCTGTTCATGATATTAGGTAAAATATAATCCTCTGTTTTGCTGTGTCATAGTCAGATAAAAAGAGGGTTTCATTAGTTCATGGTTAATACTAGTTATTATGCCCCTTACTTAACATACAGTCTCGGCAGTGGTTAATTTGCAGTCCTGGCCAACCTAGGCTGGGTGGATACTGGT
The DNA here is from genome assembly GCA_911728515.1 of Peribatodes rhomboidaria. Taxonomy (NCBI): domain Eukaryota; kingdom Metazoa; phylum Arthropoda; class Insecta; order Lepidoptera; family Geometridae; genus Peribatodes; species Peribatodes rhomboidaria. The sequence goes on from OU452172.1 coordinate 13,151,684, forward strand.
ATCAGCCACCCCTTTCTCAGCTCCCAGCATTAGATATCATTGTAGCAGATTTACACAGGTCCTGCCAGTTTGCTGTAGCATCTAGCCCACCCCCCCCCTCCCCTCGCCCTTTGGTGAACTGGTAGATCTTAAATAAAAAATAACTTTTTTGAAGAGTAGTGCGTAGTGTTATTATAATACTACAAGTTTGTTCAGAACCCCCGATGTACGAGTTCGACTCGCTTGATCGTTTATTTTGTCATTGTTGGCTGCCCTAGGCCCGGGCCTACTGGGTCTTAGAGGAAGTCTGCCACTGAGCCTCGGAATAGCTATACAGTGTTTTATCTGGTTCTTTCTTTTAAACTTAACTCAATTGAAAATGACAATACACTGTATAACTATTGCGAGGCTAAACAATATTTATTAGTGAGGGAGTAATATAACAAAATAATATAATATAATAGTAATAGTATTTCTCTGGAGATTTCCCTATTTCTGATTACTTCTAATCACATACAATACTAGTGTGCATGTGTCAGCATAGATAAATAAAGTACTTAAGTAGCTATAAAAATTACATTACCAAAAAATTGCAAAGTTTTCTAAGCTTTATCAGCAAGCAATCTATACACCAACCTTTCTGAATCTTACAGTTGGTTGCACGTGGAAACCATGATGGCAGTCGCACAGAAAGAATGGCTTTACATATACGACAATACTGGCACGGAACTGCACTGCCTCAAGAAAATGGACAAGATACTGCGCATGGAGTTCCTCCCTTACCACTTTTTGCTTGCAGCTGTGGTAAGAAACCTGCGAATATTTAATCTTCTCTACATAGTATATATAGAAATATTCGGACACATCGCCCATCGAAATCCTGGCAGCCTGGAAAAGCTGATGGTAGTTGGTCAGGTCGACGGGAAAAGACCGCTTACCTACCCGTTGGTCAGACCTAATAAGGACGCTCACGGGCCTGGCAATACCTGAAGCGATTAAAACCGCCGAAGACCGAAACACGGGGAAGAGCATAGTGCATCGTGTGCACTCAATCAAACTAGGCACAACCTTCAGCAATGAAGATGCCGTCTAAGAAGACATAGTAAAACAAAGTCACTTTCCGCGTCTTTCTATCCCTCTGTCTGTATATCCGCTAAGCCCTCCTAAACCATGCAACGGATTGTAATGCGGGTTTCACATTCAGTTTAATTTTGCACGAAAGGTTTATATATGTACCGTGCTAAGTCGGGGCTGGTCGGTAGTTAAACTACCTACATTTACTACAATAGTAGCATACTTTGCATTCATAGCAATACAGAACAAAACAACTTCAGCTAGTTAAGCTAGTTAAGCCTGGCCCGTTTTTATCTGACCCCCATTTTGATTAGCATGACAGAATAATTCTAGACGAGGCCATTCAAGTAAGTTGATAGTAGTAAATAAATAAATAATAAATAAATTCGGGACATTGTCACACGGTCGCCTGACCCTAAACTAAGCAAAGCTTGTACTATGGCTGCCAGAGACTGATATACATACTTAGATATTTTTAAATACATACTTAAATAGATAATAACACCTAGACATAGAACAAACACAAATGTTCACCACATAACCGTTTGCCCTAGGTGGGAATCGAACCCACGCCCCCAAGCTCAGAAGGCAGGTTCACTACCAACTGAGCCACCTAGGCAATCAAAATATAGTATAGATAGAATTCTAATGCTCGGAAATAACCTTGCTTATACTTAGCCTATGGCATCCAATAGTAGCCTAGCTTATGATTTTTTCTCGTATTTTTAACGCAGGAAAACGAAATCATTGAGATTTTGTTGAAATTGACATTTTCACTATTTAGAATTTGTAAATATCTTATTTTTTCAGAATGAATATGGTTTCATGACGTGGCTTGACATATCAATAGGCGAAATCGTGGGCCACTACCACAACCGCCTCGGCCGCACCGCGGTCATGACACAGAACCCGTACAACGGCACCGTCTGCCTCGGCAACTCGAAGGGAGTGGTGTCGCTGTGGTCGCCCACTGTCAAGGAGCCGCTAGCAAAGATACTGTGTCATAAGACGCCGCTTACAGCGATTGCTGTTGATAGTAGAGGAATGTAAGTAGTAAAGTAACAAGTAACTTTATTAAAAAAAAAAAACCCCCAGCTGCAAAACATTGTACACTAGTTGCGCCCCACAGTTTTACCCGCGGTTAAAAAGTATCCTATGTGCTATTCTATACTATAATCTATCTCTGTGCCGAATTTCATCCAGATCTGTTCAGCCGTTCTGGCGTGAAAGAGTAACAAACATCCATCTATCCATTCTTACAAACTTTCGCGGTTATAATATTATAGTAGGACTGTCACTTCCACTATCAAGAGGATTCAAATGACACCTCACATGACGCAATCCATTAAGCTGTTTGGGCTGTAGGGCGTGCCAAAAAAATCTCAGACATACATACACTCGAAAAACATAACCCTTCTTGCGCAGTCGGGTAAATACCAAGGGTACCAAAAAGCGGCATCGTTTTATGGTCGATATACCAACAAGCATACCAATAAAAATTTTTTACCTTCTATTTTAAAATATTTCAGGTACATGGCCACATCAGGAGTAGACAGAAGTATGAAGATATGGGACATTAGAAATCTAGATGGACCTTTACAAGACTACAGGCTGAGGTCGGCGCCTGTCGACTTAGAGTTTTCACAGAAAGACATGCTGGCTGTCGGGCTTGGAGAAGTTGTCGAAATATACAAGTAAGTTTTTTCCTAGTACCACACGCTCCAACTTCCCCACACTTTTAACTGTGCGTTTTTGACTGAGACGTGTGGTAACAAAACGATCGGCTCAGTTAAGTACGCGCAGGCCTCATTCTTGTCGATGTCGTCGCCGTCTTCCCCACACTTTTAACTGCGCAGGCCCAGCTTGAACACTGAACGCCCAACCACACGCACAAATAAGTACGCGCCGGACCGGGCTTGCGCAATCAAGTCGAAATGGCGGGCGCTATACCGTGGGGTTGACGCGGTGTGCAGTTTTACTTACGCTAGGAGTTCTGTTTAAACCTGCCCTGCGCAGTTTGAAGTATGGGGAAGTTGAAGCGTATGGTGGGCCTATTAGTTAATTTGGTATTTTTAGACAACGCAGCGTAAGGTCTGAATTAAATATACTAGACGAGGACACGATTAAGGCGTGAAAACTATGAAACTGGGTACTGGCGCTGTGTCGCTTGTCTACAATTGGCCTTGGCCTGTATAATTCAGACCTAAAACGTCGCAAATGCATTTTAATTACGCCTACCGATGATACGTTTTGTGATGTAAAATGATTGTCAAGATTGGGTTTAGCCGTTAATTTACAAAAATAAAAAAATTTCATTTATAAACAGATCGTGGCAAAACCTCCTACGATTTTAATAATTAGTAGTAATATTTAAAAAAAACTTACAGTAACTGCTGCACGCAGACAGTGGACCGGCCGTACATGAGACACAGAATGGGCAAGTCGATAAGCAACTTCAAATTCTGCCCTTACGAAGATGTGTTAGGAGTTGGCACCAGCCACGGATTCACTAGCATCATCATTCCAGGTATGATATATTCAAATATCTATGATATTTTCAGCAACTATTCCGTGGTAAGTATATGACTACATGACTCCGATACAACATCGACGTAATATATTGAGCCGTGATGGCCGAGTGGGATGAACCGCGCCTTCCGATCCAGAGGTAGTGAGTTCGATCCTGGCCGTGCACCAATGAACTTTTCTCGTAGAAAAATGTATGTGCATTAAAATATGTCATGTGCTCTCGGTGATGGAAAACTATCGCGAGGAAACCGACATGTCCTAGAATGAATAATTCATTCCGACCCGCACTGAACCAGCGTGGTAGACATCGGCTCAATCAGTCTGATGTAGGGTAGGTTTCTGTTCGTTTTACCTGCAGTGGGATGCAAAAGGCTGTATGATGACTGTTCTGTCCTCTAAACCCATGCATATTTAAAATTGCAAAATACGAAATTATAATAAGTCAACAAATTATTAATTCTTTATTCAATTTGATTCTTTTTTAATTTTATTTATGACTACTGTAATTTAATTTTACTCCTTAGATTTAATAAATACTTAATATTGAAATAATTTGATGGATGTAAATCTGGAAATAAAACAAATTAATTTTCATTTCATATTCTCAGGAAGCGGCGAGCCTAACTTCGACGCGCTAGAAAGCAATCCGTACCAGACGAAGGCTCAAAGGAAAGAGGCCGAAGTGAAGGCCCTCCTGGAGAAGATCCCCGCGGAGCTCATCACGCTCAACCCCTTCGAAGTTACGGAGGTCGACGTGCCCTCCGTCAAGGAACAGATGGAGGCTAAGAAGAGCCTTTTAGTAAGATATACTTTAACTACTCATTTTAGAGTTGACATTTTTTAAAGAAATGAGTGCATCTAGACGGTCGACATTTTAGTACAACACTGGCCCGACAATTCTGGCAACATTGCCGACTGTAGCCTGGCCATCTTCAGTGGTCTCGTTTTGTTAGTTTGTCATATGATCTAGCGATAATATGCAACTAACAATTCATGACCGCTATCCTCCAAAAAAATCGAATAAAAATGTATAATTTTGTTTATAGAGATCACATATTTGTCATATTTGAACTATCTTGTTGAGCTTTGAGCCAATCATGAGAGCCATGAGAGCTCAAACCATCAGGTTCTTGAGGCCAAGAATGTGTCTCGCTAGGGTTCAATATTGGCCATTTCAAATTGAAGCGAAATTTTGACCCTAAGTTAAAACAATGTGAGGCCGCTGCATAAAAAACTGTTTTCTTTGAGATAAGACCTTTTGTGCCAGGAGTAGATTTATTTTTTATTTATTAGCTTTATCATATCAGAAAATACGTTTCTGTTTGTAATTTAGTTTGTTTTATTGTAATGTTGTTTCCATTGCGCAGTATGTGAAGCCTAAGAAGGTGGACTTCACCCCAAGACACAAGAAAAAAGGAAAGAACTTGATAGCCAGGAAGAAGATTATCAAGGATACAGCGAGAAAGGTATATTTTTCATTATTCCAGTTTAACATGGTGTTGCAGACGATGCGCAGTGACTTGCGCATGTAGGTAGCTACTATTTCCACGCCCCTTAGCAATAAACGTTATTATGACCTTAGAATAGTTGTAGTGTTAATTTTTTTCTTTTACATTTTGAACTCGATCGTATAACTATTCCGAGGTTATACAGCAATTATTGCTAAGCGGGTAGGTATTTATTTAAACGACGGCACAATGAGTAGTTTATGAGTACAATGATACTCTAGAACTGTAGATTATTCTACAGTTCTAGAGTATCATTATCATTATTATGACAAACTTTTATTAATTCTAACAAACTTTATAAGACCAACGAAAAAACCGTGTAAAACAAACCAGCTATTTCATAGAACACTTTTATTCAACCTCAACGAAATGTATGGTACAAAAAGCTAATTTTGATTTCACGATATCAGTATTGATCCCATACTAAAAGGTATGGGACATACTTTTCGTATTTCTTTAAGTTCCTGTCCATCCAAAGGTTACCTGGAAGAAATCCTTGTTGTACGAAAGTAATTGTACTGCCTAAAAATGTATTTTAGTTTTAAAGATTGTCATGTAGTTTTTTGGTGTGCAACATTGTATTGTATGTAAAAGTTGGTCATAATTATGTATGTGTTTGTGTACGCAGATATCCTTGAATATGTCCGTTGTTTAAAGAAACACCTAATATTCTGCATAGTCAATCTACCCGTTGAGGGCCTTGATAGCCACTGGACAGCAAATATGTAATTTTCAAAAATCGACTTTAGCTTACCTAATGCAGAGTTGCCTAGCGCATGTCCCAAAAATGAGCCTTGAATTTCAGAAATTGAAAAAGATACACTATGAGTGGAAATTTAGGTTTGATTTTAGTTTGAGCTTGGTGTATTTTTTAATTACATATAATAGTGTACCTATAGGTTTTTTTAAATGACAAAAAATATTTTTTATGCAAATGTTTTATCGTGTGGCCTCAGATCAACTAGAATATCAGATGGCGCACGGCGTATGATGTAGGTGAAGCCACTTCTTGTTACATGTGTGCTGTGGAAGTGTTGCCATGAAAAAAAAAATACCCTGAGTATTGTAGTTTTCCAACGTATGTTTCCGCATTCCACTGAATTCATGTAATAGTTCCCAGGTTAATTAATCAAATGTTTGCCAAATATCAATTGCCAAAAAATCATCATCATACCTTAATCATAATACCTAAACAGGACGACAGTTTTGAAATAAAGATTTTTTTAATTAATCAACGGAAGGCAATATAGTAGACTTAGTATTGGGGTTCTGGTAGCACCCCTTGAGTATGGAACCATAATACGTAATCAGAAAAAAAAAATTATACGCGTTGAATTGAAAACAACTTTTCGTTGGTAAAAAATTAAAACTTACCCTGATGGGATACGCAGTCCTTTTCAGACGGCGAAGGCCAAGCTTGGTCAGGTAAAAGTCTCTTTCATTAAAATGGTCTGAAAAGACAACATCTCTTTTTGATGGTTGCCATTTTTGATCATTTCGACTTTTTTGTATGGCAACCACCCATTCTTTTAATGTCGCTTTTTCAATCTTAATTGGGAACCTAAAAAAGTCTTAGGATTTAAAATAATATTTTGGAGAAAAAAATGCGATTATGACAACACTGCACGACATTCCACAAATTCGTGTAATGTCATTGTCAAGTCCTAAAATGGCATTATGAACTTTGTATCCAGTTGCCAATAAAATAAAATAAAAAGCACTATGTAAATATAGGTATCCGAAATTATAACCTAAAACAATGCTGTTTACTATATTATGAGATGTTATTAACAATACTTACATATGGAAAATTATTTCACAGCACATGACGGCATCGTTCCAGAATTTTTTTGTATGTTCTCAGCGTGACGTCCAGGTTAGTACTGATGAAGCGAGTAGCGTAGTTTTTTTGCGTCAATGTGTGAGTGTTGTGTACATATACGACAGTAGCGTAGTTTTTGGATGGTTCTTGGCTTCACCTAAATCAAACGCCGTGCGCCATCTGATATTCTAGTTGATCTGAGCGTGTGGCGTAAAACGTCTGAAACGCGAGCCTTAACTTTGAAAAGGTTATCTTTTCGATTCATTTTATAAACAATATGGAATAATATTACTTTGTTTCCCAGGAATTCGTACAGCAATCAGTGGAAGCCAAGAAACTTCTAGATCTACCAGAAGAAAAGAAAGCACCAAAACAATCATTTGGAATCCTAGATAGATTTGTGGCTAAGAAAAAGTAATAAAAAACATTTATTTACTTAATGTTTTATTTCCTTACATTCACATAGTAACATACATATAGGTACTACATATTTTACTATAAATATTTTTCATGATCTATGTACATTGATTTATAAAATGATCAAAAATATAATGCAGTAAATTTTTTTAAACTTAATTAGAAAATAAGATGTCTTAATAAAAGTATACAAAAATACACGTCAACAAGGAATATCAAAAAGATCACACAAGCCTTCGGATCCCCGTAGAGAAAACGAGAAGTCGTTCCTCGTAATCGGCGGACTCAACCTAAGAACGCAGTCTGAAATAAGAAAAAATTGGTTGTCTGTAAAGTCTGTTTACGAACGATAGTTTAACGTGACAACGTCATAACAAAACATTCATGAAATCTCCTCAGACGCATAGGCCAATTGAGTGGAAGAGAGATAGATACGGCGCAAGCCGATCGTGCCTTTCGCTCGCTCGTGTAGCGCTCTCGCTCCGATCGACCGAGCGTAACGGGACAATGAGTCATCCTTTTTCGTTCGTGCAGCCGGCGTTCATCAATTTACTAGACGTTGTCACGACTAAAATAGGAACATTGAAGCTGGTCATATCCGTCAGGCCCTCTTCCCAAGAATGGCGCCAAATATTTTACTAAATGAAAATAGTTTAATTGACACTGAAGAGAATTACAATTGCGTAGATTTCCTCAAATTAAGGCTTATTTAGGAAAAAGGAACAAAAAATGTGAGACAAACACATTGCTACATTTAATGGCTATAGGTAATCACAATTAATGTAGATGCAAAAATTTATGAACATGTGTGTTAGGTTGTTTCTTCATGCTCAAATGGATGGATCGATTTGGTACAAAGATAGCATAAACCCTAGCTAAATTAACAGGCTACTTTTTAACCAAAGGTAGCAACAGACCAAGCTTTGACAGGTAATAAATAGGTTCTTAATACTCACTATTTGCTCGTAGAGTATTGTCAATTTCCGTCAGACTTTCGACTTCACTATCAATATCTTCATCCTGAAACTTTTGATAAATATTACAAGTTAGTAATAAAATTATTTACAAAATAATAATTATACAGTGTGTAAGGTTACATGGTTTAGTGGCAGCTGGGATCCGCAGGCATTACTTAGTTAACACCGTGTATGCATTTCTGTGATTAACAAAACTTACTTCTGATTTATCACTCAAATGTATAACACCCATAGATTCAGGTGATTTTATATGCAGGTAATATCTGAAGTCTTGGTCCTGAAAAACAAACAAAAACTATTTTGAATTTCTTTTGCATTGTTTTTGATAATATGTATTTGTATTAGGCCCTTACGTATGAAATTGGCGTTTTGTACGGGAGGAATAAAAAGTCGATTTTTTTTTGTAAAATATATTTAATTAATCAAAGTATGCACCGTTGTTATCTATGCACTTTTGCCATCTTATGGGTAGTTCATTGATCCCTTTACTATAAAAACCATGGGGGCGAGAATCAATAAACTCTTTGAAGGCGGTTTGGACTGCTGCATCGGAGTGGATTTTTTTTCCTTGTAAGAAGTTGTCCAAATTCCGGAAGAAATGGTAATCTGTTGGAGCAAGGTCCGGGGAGTACGGTGGATGTCGCAGACATTCCAATTGTAGCTCAGCCAGCTTAGTGGTTGTTTGTTGTGCAGTGTGTGGTCTTGCGTTGTCGTGAAGCAGCAGTGGCCTAGAGCGATTGACCAATCTCGGTTGTTTAACAGCTAGTTCTTCCTTCATGGTTTGCAGTTGCTGACAATAGATATCTGCCGTAATCGTTTGGCCAGATTTAAGAAAGCTGTAGTGAACGACACCGGCGCACAGTGTTCTCTGTAGAACAAGCCAGGTGGACAAAAATATATTTTCATTGTTTCGGAACCATGAAAATATATTATAATAATATAAAATAAAATAAATAAAAAATACATAGTTTTATGTATAAGAAAAAAATATTTTATATTTACACTATTATAAAACAGAAAAAAATACTGAAATAATAATACAATTACCTTAATCTCTACAAATATTACCGCTAATTATATGTACAACCTTAGACTATTACATTATTTACAAAAATTACAAATACTAACACTAAAAGGTAATATAATACACTACAGGTACATTAAAACTAATTGTCAATATCGGAATCATCGGATTCTGTATCGGATGATTCCGATACAAGATAGTCTTCCTGACTTTGTGGAGGTCTTAGTTGCTGTGGAAGTCGAGGCTCTATAGTAGGAGCTATAATGAGCTTTAGGACCTCCGCACACAATTTATTCGACTTTTTTTGGAACTTCCCGCAGGCTGTTGATCAGAGGATCAGATGTTATAATCAACATATTGAGCAAATCTCTTTCGTGGCTTGACGCGAGCACTTTCTCGTGTTGTGCTCTCTGAATCTTTATTTATTTGGTCGATAACATCGTCGATGATGGACGAGGATTTTGCGAGATGATATTGTTAGCTTCGTCGATTAACCTAAGAGGAACAAACGAATAAACAAAAAGGAACTCATCAGTGTCTTCGCTGTTCTCAAATCTCTGTGTGTAAGCACTATGACCGGAACTCCCGTCACAACCCCATTTACTTAAAAGAGTAAATGATGAATTGGGGAACACACTTGTGACAACTTCTTTCTGAGCTTCTATTAACCGTTCCGCTGTTTTGTTGAGTAAAACTTGTAACTCAATTTCTGCTCGAGATGGTGTCACAACAATGTGCTCCTTTTGTGCTTTTTATGATTTAACAATGCAATTATATGATGGAAACACATGGTGCCCGACCTTCATAGTCCATTTCCTAGTCTGTTTATAGGAGTGAGTGGTCGACTTCGAGTCGAGTCTATATAGTAGGCTAATGCCTCGTCACTACTTAGTGGTCTATTATTCTGCACAGCACTGGGTTGTTGAAGGCTAATGCATACACTCGCAGAACTCGGATTTTTGCCAATGTCCTTTATAGCCCTGGCAACGTCCTTTTTGGACACGTTTTTGTGTCCAGTAGATCGTGCAGCTACTTCTGCAGCAGTCATCAATTCGCCAACACTCCGCGAGTAAACTAATTCTTCAAGTCTACGTTTTTTAGTTTTGAAAGACGAATCTTCGAAGTCTTTTTTGGGTCTTCCGGGTCGAGAGTGGTCAGTGGATGAGGTAGAAGGTTGCGGTTGAATTGACCGCACGCAGAACTCTAACTCTTCGCCTTCTAGCCACAACTTATTCTTGATAAGAAAACGCTCCCTTGACTTTCCTGAAGAAACCTATTTGGAAGCGATTTTTGAAGAAATACTGGCTAACTTCATCTTAATGTCTCTTTGACTATCTTCAGAAATTTCAGAAAACTCAAACTTAGACGAAATAAATTCAAATTTCGATCATTTCTTTCGTATTTTTCGTGTCTAAGCCATTCTTCGAAAAACTCTATTTTATTAATAGAGTGAAGCTTTTCTGCAAAAAAGAGAAAAAAAAATAGTTGTACTCATTTGTGCTACGTAAAATATATGTCACAATAATCTATAGTCATGCAGCTAAAACATATAAAAAAATTAGCCTGGATACAAGAGGATACATGCTTTTCCCATACTCGATAAGTTTGAAATCAAAGAAAAAATATGTTTTTTTTTGTGTTTTCGTTGATAATCTACTCTAATGATTTTTAAGGCTCATTAAAAGATTCTAATAATAAAATATTAATATACATACCTTCAGAATTGAAATCCATCACTAAACTTTCCACAAAATTAAAAACTGCCACAATGAGGTGTTAGTGAAAGTGTCGCTAAAATGCAACTGACCTATATTTAAAATTGCATTAACCTCATTAGCTCACTTTGATAAACAATGACTCATTAGTATGGAATGTTAGACATAAATAGTTCTTGGAATTGGGGGTTTGGGGGTTTTGTTTACAGGTACATAGTACTCATTTCCGGGAATTTGATAACGACTTTTGTCCACCTGGCTTGTTCTACAGCGCACACTGTGCGGCGCTAGTCCACCAAACACTTACAAGTAACTTTTTCTGAGTCAATTTTCGTTTAGGGCAGGATTTGGCTGGGTCTCCAGGGTTCAGCCATTGCGATGAGTGCTTTCGATTATCGTACAATATCCACTTTTCATCACAAGTAATGATTCGATTTAAAATCCCTTCATTATTGTGTCGGTTGAGCAAAGTAACACAGCAGGCGACCCGTGTTTGCAAGTTCGATTCACTCAATTCATGAGGTACCCATCGTTCGAGTTTTTTTACTTTCCCGATTTGCTTCAAGTGGATTAATACAGTTTTGTCACTTACCCCGAAGCCTGCTGCTATCTCTGAAGTGCTTTGTGATGGATCCGCTTCCACAATAGCCTTTAATTCTTCGTTTTTCACTTTGAACTCCGGCCGTCCACGGGGTTGGTTCTTAAGGTCGAAATTTCCAGAACGAAAACGTTGAAACCAAAAACGTACCATGCTGTCTTTAGCGACACCAGCGCCGTACACATAATTAATTCTTCGAGCTGTTTCTGCAGCACTGGTGCCACGGTAGAACTCGTACTCGTAAATATACCGATATTTCATGTTTTCCGGCGCGCGGTAATAAGCGACGCCAAAGAAAAAATAATGAGGAAAATAACAAATGAATGACTGTATTCCAAAGAAAAAAAACCCAGCTAAATGAATTTATTAATTTGAATTTCGAATTCTTAACCAAAGAGGAGATATTTCAGATCAAATTGATCAGTACGACAAAACGCTAATTTCATACGTAAGGACCTAATATAATTTTTATGTTTGTTAGGCTAGTTGTACAGCATGGTTTCTCATACCGTAATATTTTCTATGACAAAATATATATATAATCCAGTCTATAAATTAAACCAAAACAATTGCCTATATCAATTAATCACTCTATTGAAATGAACCAACTAAAGTGTACTTTCATATTTATTTTAAGCATAAACAAGGTAACTGCAATGCGCCAAGTTTCGTTATTGATATTATTAATTTAATAGTTTAGAAAAAACGCGACTAATGTTTTTTCTAACTTTGGGATCATGCCCCAAAGTTAGAAAAAACATTAGTCGCGTTTATCTAGAAATTTGGCGCGTTGCAGTTACGCTGTTTATGCTTAGCACCGCAGCACTACTATTAGCATAGACTAATAACACTACTAAAGACTTTCAACATCGAACAAAAGTCCGTACACCGATCAATAGTTACCAGTTAACTCACAAGATGTCGCTAAGTGTTTATAACTTCGTGTGCGTAACTACAGGACTATGCATTATAGCTGAAATTTTAAAGCATAAAAATTTTCGAGTCTCTGGGTTGTATATTTTCCGAGTTATAAGCTAGTACCCAAGTAAGCTGAAGTGATGTCACTCAAGCTGACACATGTTGAATCAACGAAACTATTAAACATAGAGCTTTGATTTAAAGAGAGTGGCGTAACTCTGTTACTAGGGCGGTCACTAAGTTTGAAGAAAAGCGCCTACAAGATCTAGATGTATAGCGCCTTATCATCAAGACCCGTCTGAAGCCTATAAAAAAAACTATATTAGGTATAATTATTAAACATTCTTACAAAATTTCAAGAAAATCGTTAAATTTCGTTAAAATTCAGAGAACCAGACAGAAATCCAGACATACAAAAGCATTTTTGTTGAAGCTGAAGCATAGATGTTTCGCTCACTGTCACTCGCTTGGTTGATAAAATCTTTGGTATAAAATTGATTACATAAAAATATAAGCGACACCTACTGTGTCACTTAGACAACATTACAGGTGCAATTTAATTTAGATTGTGATGCCATCTCTTCTAAACAGATCGAAGCTGACAAATACGTATGTGAATCAAAATTATAAAAAAACAAGCTGCTCCAGCAGTTAAAAATTATTCTATGTGCTATTCTAGACTATAATCTATCTCTGTGCCAAATTTCATCCAGATCTGTTCAGCCGTTTTGGCGTGAAAGAGTAACAAACATCCATCCATCCATTCTTACAAGCTTTCGCATTTATAATACTAGTAGGATGACATGGGAAACATTTAAGTAAACGGAAAAAAACCAAACATTTTTTTTTAAAGAAACACGTTGCTTAACCTAGTTCTAACTGTAAAATTAAAATTTTAAATTTTACTTTACAAAAAATCTTTTGGCTACATATTTACTAGCGCCATCTAGAAATACACAGAAAACTCGCATTTTTCCGGCATACAATTATTTGTTTGGCAAAGAAAGTCTTTAGTACTATCATTAGTCTATGCTATTATTATCAAGTATAGAGATGAATGATGCATGGCTACCTTAAATCTTTCATGGGATGCAGAGATATCAGCCCCAATCGGAGCCTCCAGTACCAGTAGCTGGGCATCCTCGAAACAATTTTGGATATCATAATTGTTAACATAACAGCAGTCTTGATTGTCTGGCTCATCCATTATGTTTTTGATGCTTTGTTCCATCCTGTGCAACTGTCTGAAAGAGTTCAGAAACAAAAATTACCAATTTCCTAACAGTATTAACATTTTATTGATGTCATGGAGTTAATGAGACTTTTTTGCTAGCGTTTAAGATAAGCATTTGGAAAACAAGGCTATATCAATGTGTTAAAATGGGAATATGTCAGAACCATGTGGATTGAAATGTCTTAATCTTTAAAAAAAAGTCTGCATCCACTCTGTTCATTGGAAAGTTTACAGGATCACCCGCTGGGCTAATATAAAGATTGTCTGAAAATTTAAAAACACAAACCTAAATTTACATACACATATCGATTTTTATATATAATCTAAAATGTTTATTTTCAATAATACTCACTTGCTCAATTCTTTGTCATGTTCATCTAACATAACAATTTGCTTTCGGAGTGATATAACTTTTTTCCCAATATCATTTGAATTGCAATCGGGACCAGTACCTCTGAAATTAAACAAACGTTCGACAAAATCATTGAGAGTTGAAAAGTTTATTTGAAGATTTCTTTTATTTTACTCTCCTTTTACAAACTTTTTATTTCAGCTAATAAAATTGTTTGCAAACAAGATTTCTTACTTCCACTGGATGCTATTTTTGCTCTTTTTCTCAATTAATCCAATTCCTTCTAAAACGTTAGTTATGTCGTAGATACGCCTTTTTTGTCGAACAGCCAGTAAGTTTGTTGCCTAAAATGAGAAGGAAATTAATAGCAATGGCAATTTGTATTCAAAATGTTTATTTTTCGTGCCCAAAACAACATGACAGGTCAATGGATACTCACGATTTTCAAATCCAGTACCCCATCTTTAGCTTTTTGCAGAAGAGAAACAAACTTCGTCGTGAGAAGTCCCAAAGATTTTTCATATCTTTTGTACTTTAAGTCCGTCATTGTAACGTTTTGAACAAAAAAATAAAAATGGAATTAGGAAATTTGCGTCGCGGCGGGCTTCTTTTTTTGACGCAATGTTGGCAGCAGTGCGTTTAGCAGTTTAGCCATAGACAACATTTTGTTCCAGGGTTATCCTGTATTTAAATTTGTGCAGCTTATTAAGCATAATTATGTTTGACACGTTACACCACGTGTTGAACCACAGATTAAATAACTTTATCCGCTTATAAAATAATAAACTAAGCGTAAGCGAATTAAAAGCGAAAGTGAGTTTGTTCGTTTAATTGCTTTCACTCATCAACTCTCACATTGAACCGACCATCATGTTTCATAAAATTTTGCATACAACATTGTAGGGGTACGAAAAAGTCCCAACAGGTTTAAAAAAAAATTGCCACCTCTGGTGTCAAAAGAATTTCCCACTAGACTATTAAAGCGTGAGCGGCTAAATAAATAAAACAAAATTAACTTTAGAAGACATTTTTCTTACAGAAAAAAGATCAATGCCTTCTATTTCAGTTCTTCTGCAATTTAAGATAGGCTAACCATAAAAATTGCTAAGTAGGTACATCAAAATCTAAAAAGTTCAAAATGATAGTCTTTTGTAATTATTATTTATTTTTTAATTATTATTATTCCTTCCAAAACATTTTTATAATTTCTTATTTTTTTAGTTTTTTACAACATAGATTATTACTCTCATTATTTAGTAATTTTATTGAAACATTTGTTTCAGTAGGTCCAACTTTTGTCTTTCAACCAGCAAAAATTCTTCCTGCACTTTTTCCATTATTTGTAGATTTCTGTATTCAAGTGATTCCTTTGCCTCCAGCTCTCGTTTCCGTGCTTCTAATTTTTCTTCCCTGAGTATTAAATTCCTTTCAAATATTTTGTCTCTAAACTGTCTTTGCTCTTCTTGCCTGTGCAAATATTCTAACCATTGCCTCTCTAATTTTATTTTCCCTTGAAATCTATCACAATTTATTCTGTTTGCTAATCTAGCTTTTCTCATTTCTATCATAGCCCTAGTTTCTGGAATCAGTCTGCTTGAGGTGGCATCTTTTACCAGTTCTATGTTAGATTTCTTTGATAGAAATTCTGTGATCAAGTATGAATTACAGTCGACATTATACTTTGTATAAATTTTATCCATTTCTTTGAAGTATCTAAATTTTTCATGTTTTCCCATATTTATGCAATGTTTGTATTTCTTTGTAAGTGCATTTATTTTCCACCTAACTTGATCAGGAGTCACCTGCAGAAAACAGAAATTCAATCATGTATTTACTGACAATACCCTGTCAATCTATAAGTCGCAGCCAACTAGCTTAATTCACCGTTTAATTAACAGCCTAGCCTTTTTTGTTAAACTAGCTTCCTGATGATATTTAACCATTCAATCAAACGGCTAGACAAAATGGCTTCGATCGACAATGTTGACTACTACAAGCTACCAGCCAAGTCATCTAAGTAGTTTATGGGTTGTTATTACACATTTGTTACCTCATAAATCAATAATTAGATAAAAGCTAAAGAAATATTGATGAAAGACAAGGTACCATGCAAAGTAAGGCATAGAATACTTCAGGAATCAGAAAATGCAGTAGTAAAACCATGAAAACCAAGTCAGTAACCACTCTGGTGAAATAAAATATAATAGGACTGATATCTATAGTAGAGTAGACACAATATTTAGATAAACATATTTATTTAACTATTTTTTTTTTATATAGGTAGAATAGATGCAGCGATGCTATTCACAATGATTCGAAAATGTTTCCGATCAGATCACATTTTTTTTTTTTTTTTTTTTTTATTTAATTAAAGGGCTTTGTCGCTTAGCGACCACATCGCCCTGTGAGTCTTAACAGTAACAAAAATTAAAATATAACTAATTACGAACCAATTAACCTAAAAATCTTACTTTTTTAAGGCGCCGTATGATCACGAAATCAAGGAAAACAAGTATTATGTTTGCACCTAGTTTGATATGAAGAACTATGATGATCAGGTGCAAAAAAATACAGCTGGTAGAAAAAACAACCAACTAAATTTTAACCGAAGAACAATTTTGAAAATCATTCTCATTTTGGAAAAAAAAAATCACAAAAAGTATGTTCCTAAAAAAAACTGTTTGAGCGTAGTTCTCCAAATTTTCAGCGATTACAACGCCTTTTTTTTCGATGATTAAATAGCCAGATTAGTCCTCTAAATTTTAACCGAGCAACTTTTTCGTATTTGTGTTCTTTTTACGATTAAATACCAATAGAAACGGCAAGAAAATTTAATTCTAGGCACCGATTCCATTTTACCATAAATATGATATGCGATTTTCAACATTAAATGAAGCTGCTTAGGTAAGAAATTGACTACGACATCCGATTTAGTCGTCGAGCAGCGCTCGACGTGAAAGGTCGTTCCCGGCCGCTCTGTGGCACGATCCGGCGTATAATTTGATCACATAATTATACATCGTATATTAATTATAATAGAAAATTATAAATAACTTGAATATAGCAGATTGTAGGTCGTTGTAAATAGTGACTTTATTATACTTTGCACTTTAACACGCTATAAATAGAGTCCACATTGATTGTTTCAAAAGCATGAGCCCTCGCGTTGAGCAGGTCGAGCGCCGCCGCCGCGCCGACAGTATACGGTATGACAGTACCTTATATGCTACACTTTCAGATACATTATGATGACGTTATGTACCTCGACGGAGAAGCGAAAAATGACGGTACCAAATACTGATATTAGCCAACCAAGTACCTCAGAAGAATTAATGTATAGACCAATGTAATGTATAGACCTACGAGCCTAGACGGGCTAGCATTTATGAGCCTTGAAAATAATCCCTGTCAGCAATGTTATTGCTCTGATTGCTTGCTTAACTAACCTTCAGGGGTGATCCTTGGTAGTCTACATTCAAAGTGGCAACCAAATACTGCCGGTGCGGTAGCCGCCATCTTGAATTTAATGGGAAATATTTTTTTATCGGATCGTTTTCAACAAAAAACAGGACTGAGTTGTTATAAATTTGATTCTTTCTACAGCTTTAGTTTTATTAACCATTTTTATCGTGCGATCGTTATTTTTCAAATAAAGCCAAAAAAATAATACGTTGATCATTCATTTTAGGGCATGTTCAAAGTTGTGTAAAATAAACTAGATAGAGACACACTGCAACGTAAAATTTGTATCTGAATTTGTTTCGTTCGTCTTTAGTTACCTTTTTTTGTTGGGACTAAATTATAATGATTCAAATTTACAACGACTTAAGACCTCACGCATTTAACAAAAAAATAACTTTTTACATAATTTTAGGTCAAGCAATCAAGACTTAAGTTAAATGACGTCAGATTGAATTAAAAGTTCCCATTTAACCAATTTATATTAGAGTACTGGAAATTGCAAAAAGACAGTACACATCTCTATGTATCAAACGCGCGCCGGCCCCGTCAAAGAAGCTACTACGTCGTTGTGAAGTCAAAGAAGCCGCCGCGGCCCGCTGCAGCTGTACTTTGCTTGTGTACGTACGCGACTTCGTACAACATATGGTTTTCCTAATTAGAAATATATTTTCTAAAATTTTAATTTTATTTATATTAATTTAATTTTATTTTTTGGTGATGATTTTTATAATGAATCGCGCTCTGTTGGTAAAGTACACCTACTTTTGTAAATTTGGCGGAAATGCAAAACAACAGATTATAGAAAAATGCTTGCACATAATAGGAATACTCAGTACAAGTACCTGCTAAGGGATGCTTTTTTTTGCTAAGGGATGCTAGGCGTAAATACTTATGAAGCACACCTTTGCGTAGTCGGATAGTTTGGCTTAATAATAAAAATAACTCAATGTTTTATACTTTTGTAGCGTAAGCATCGAGCTCCCACCTGAAATAGTTAATTCGATAATCCCAGATGGTCCTACAAATCTTATCTGCAGTGAGTGAGTTTGCTTTATATAATACATATCTATACTCCTATCTGTATCTCCTACATACATTTATTTATTTATTTATATAATTATGATGACATAAAGTCGAGTTCTTCCAACTCTCATCAGCGTATACATTGATTATTGGTAATTTACTTTCTATTCTGCTACATTTATAACTGTGTCTAAATCTATTTCATATTCTATATTAGGTTGAAGTAAAATAATGAAAAATATTAGTGACGATAATTCCCGAAATCCCCATTGGAGTAAGTAGTGAGGAATTCGGGAATGGCCCATTTTATCCTCTATCCTGCAAGAACGGTTATTGATTATGAAATCAATCAAAAGATTTATCTGCATGTTTCACATGTACTGTATGCAACGTTCCTTGTGAATAAATGTGAGTATAAGTGTGGACCTTATTGCGCGGCGATACGATTAGCGGTCGCGCAGCGTCGACAACAAAACGTAAGCATAAGATATCGTGGTAGGTCTCCAGATAGCTGTTGCACTACGTACGCGCCCCGTCGTCCGTGCGTTTCGCCAGTTCTATCCGCGTATGCGCAGGTAGAAAATGAAATTCGAATCGCGATTATACGGGGCCTTAAACCTAAATCTACAAGTTTGTACAAAATTTTTGCTCTATCGGACTCTGGGCAGGATAGAACACTATTACAAAATCCGACGTCGTTGATTTTCTCCCGATTAAACCACAATCTTCTAAAGCTCTCGTTACGGACACATTCCATTAAAATGTGTATAGTGTCTTCAAAAACGCCACACTCATTGCAGTTCGGAGATGGTGTCTTTTTCATTAAGTATGCAAACTTATTTGATGGAATGTGTCCAGAACGGAGCCTGAGGGCTGTCACCAAAACATCACGTTTTAGAAGACTGTGGCTTATCCATGGGTATTTGGAGATCACATTTTCAAACTCAAATTGTTCAAATCTGTCTACTTTTATAAATCTTGATCTGGTAAATTTTCAATCTAAAGAATGAATCACATTTAAAACTTATGAATACGGACTGAGATTAAAATAATTTGAGTTTAAAATTTTTGGAATCTGAGCCGAAATGTTTCCAAATTATTGTGAAAACCTATGCTATGGTTATAGAAATGTAGATTTCTTACATCAATATCATGATTTTTTAACTTTTCAGATATGGCAATCCATATTTTGGTTTTCTTCTTCGGTGTTTGGAGCATTTCTAATTTTGCTTCATAAAGTTTCAATAAGATTGATGTTGCATGTGTTGTCCAAATGGCATCTGAAAAATGTTAAAAATAAATTACCTAGTGTAGGTACCAAATCATCCATTGTAAGTAGATAAGTATGTAAATCTTCAAAAAATTACATTTATATGTAAGTACTTACTATTTAACTTGTGAGAGTCTTGTTTCGTACAAATGTTATTTGACAAGGCTCCAGAAGATATTTGCTCATTTTGTATGCTAGATATTGAAGATTCTAGTTGGTTTTCAGGAGCTGAAACACAGTACAAATCCTTGTTTAAAGATTTAGACTATGGTAAAATGAACTATGATGATTAATGAGATAAAATTAATAATAAGTATAATTAATGATTAAGAGTCCGGCAACCACTTTAGACTAACTACTAAAGACTAACTTCGCATTGGCTTAAGGTATTGTATAGCCATTTCGTCTAGAAGGAGAAGAAGAAGAGCGAAGAGAGCAAGAAATAATACTGACTAGCCTCTAAAGTTACCCATAGAGTGACAAAGTGCAATTTCAATTTTTTTTTATGACTTTTGCTCTTCTGTAATCATTCTTAAATAACTTTTTTTTGAGTTGCTTTGTCTACCTATTGAATAAATCAGTCAAAAGTGACCCCTTAAAAGTGCGGATATTTTTCATAGCTCTATTTTCGATTGAGAACATAAAAAAAAAAAACAAGAACATAGGGTCGGAGATATTGTTAATTTAATTGTAATGCTAAATTTTATTATAATCTGACAAATGGTTTTCAAATTTGAGTAGAGCATTTGTATGGAAATTTTAAAGCGTTGCGGCCCTCTTAAGCATGATAATGCCATGACGTCACAGGACCTAGGTACGCTAGAACTAGATCTGCTTTTTATTGTAAAGAATTATTTACATGTAGGTACCTATATACAAGAACTAACTGCACCCCACTGTTTCACCTGCAGTTATTTTAAAATAAGTTCTCCCAACTAAATTTGCCCTTGTTGGTTTCCAAATAAATGAACAGGGTTTTTAAGATTTTTCATCATAGTTTTTGGTGTGCATTTTAGTGTTTTGTATTTTTGTATTGTAATACAATCAATATACAAATGCCTACCTACCAAACCTAGGTAGTTCTACACAGAATTCACACTAAATGAATAAAATTAAAATTAATAATCAGTGACAGGAGGTACATACTACTTGTGCTAGGTACCTACTACTATACCAACTAGGTACTACTGTGTAGGTGAAAATTTGTTAACTTACTTTCTTGAAGTAAATTGACATAGGTTTCATTGTCGTCACTTACATCCATGACTGAAAATTGTTTGCTCTTGGGACCCTTCGTAGGTCTAGAAATCGCGACACGATACCGCATCACAGTCCACTACTCTCCATTTTTCGCTGTCCACCACTAGTGTCCACACTCCACTCTATGTAATACGGAACATTCTGTGACTCCAATAAGAAAATAAAATTGTAAAGTTTGTAACATAAAATTGGGTGCACTAAAATAAATCCAAATGCCTTTGTCAGCAACCAAATATATGATTGCTACGCTAAGACAAGAGAAAACTAATATTACGTCTAAAGGTAATTTTGAATGAAATTACAAAATATTACCCAATTTTTTTTTTGCACAAAAATCATTTTGCTTTTGCAGTCGTCAAAGGTATTTTGTTAGTTTATTTTTGGTTCCTGTTTTGACTTGAAACTTGATTTTTAGTTTGACAGTTTGACAATAAAAATTGACAAGTAAAGCAAACACAGATTTCCAAGCAAGCCATGAGAATGATTCTAAGCAATGAATACACATAAGGAATGAATAGGCGTTAACAGAGCACGAAAACTTCATGAATGATCAATTATTAGCAGCCTTGCTGAATTTTTAAGCATCATTATTGCAGAGCTAAACTAATTTAAACTTTTTTTTAACAAAATAAAAGCGAGTTATTTACATTTGTGTCAAACGCAATTAACTCAATAAAATTAGCCTTTGTTTAAGTAGAAATACTGAAAAAAAAGTGGCCACACTGTATCAGCTGTATTGGTAGATTCTGTAGTAAAAACTTCAAAAGCAAAATCAAAACACAATACTCACACTTCTACAAGATTTTTAATAAAATATTCTATTTTTTTACTGTATGTACCTCCTTAAACCAACAAAATGACGGATCAAAATTTGATATTTTGGTTGACTGATAAAGTAGCTGGTAATGATGAAGACAGTGACGACACTGAGGACAGTTCATGGAGTGATATTTGTAGTATGAAATCCAGATCATCAGAGGAAGAATTCGAAGATGATAATGATACCTTGTTTTTTCCGCTTATGCAGTATTTAATAAGACTCAGGCGTAGGCGAGTAGATGATTACTTACATATAATTGATTCATGGAGCGATTCAGAATTTAAAGATCGTTTAAGGGTTTCTAGACAAACTGCTTCTAAATTAATTGGTTAGTATACATTATTTAATAACGTTGATAAGGCTAATGAATAAGTACAAATCGTTCAAATAATTAATTATTTTAAATTTGATTAATTTTTGCAGATGATTTGGATCGGTCTGGATACATAGCATCACATAAGTTTGGACTTAAACCTTTGGAACCCAAATTGTGTTTTTATATATTTTTGTCATTTATAGCTAATACAGAGCCATTAACGCCAATCGCAACACGTTTTGATATTTCAATATCATCAGCATTTAGAGTTGTAAGAAGAGTGGTGGCATGGCTATTAACAAAATTAAATGTAGCCATAATGTGGCCTCGAAACTATGAAGAAATTTCAGCTGCATGTGAAATGTTTGTTTCAAAATTTGGGATTGCTAACGTTTTAGGTGTCATAGACTGTACTCACATAAAAATTGAAAAGCCTAAAAATAGCAGAGAATATTGTAACATAAAGGGTTACTTTTCAGTAGTTTTACAGGCTACGATTAATGCTAATCTACAGTTTACAAACATATTTTGTGGGGAACCAGGTTCATCCAATTGTTCCCGTGTTTTAAAGAAATCACCTTTGTACAATACTGCAACTCAGGACAAAAATTCATTGTTCCCACACGATACGTTTTTAATAGGTCATTCGGGATATCCACCTTTGCAGTGGCTGGTGCCTCCATTTCGAGAAAATAAAAGAATAACTGCAGAGCAAAAAGATTTTAATACTATTCATTCGAATACTCGAAAACTTAGCGACAAAGCTTTTATTATGCTAAAAAAAAGATTTAGAAGAGTTAAACATTTCACTGTTTATAGAAATATAACTTTTATAACAGACACTGTTGTTGCTGCTTGTATTTTGCATAACTTCTGCATTGGTGAAAACGATTTGTTGGAATAGGAAAAGAACATAGTTATAATAAGTATCTTAGATGTATAATATAAATTATGTACATACATAACTTCTCAACATAAAATAGTGTGCCATGAAAATCGAAACTGTTTTCTAAATACATAAGTTGGTTAAATTATTTACGTTGCTTAAATTTATTTTGAAACTCCTTACAACTCCATAAAAAACAAATTATAATTAAATACTACTGTAGATACTACTATTATTAATAATCATAGAAATACGATTTGATTTTATTAAACATTGATTTTAAATTAGGTGAGTATCTCATTTAGAATCCATTTTTATTTAGTCCGACAGCTCATACCATGTGTTGAGTTTAACTCTTTTCATACTATGCTTAGGCTGAAACAATAATTAAAAATACAAAGATATTTTTCCTTCTTATTGCTAACCGTGACTTTTTTACATCACTTACAAAATATTGTTTTACGACAATATTAAGTTTGCATGAATTCTTGATTTTCCACCAACTTTCTCAGTAAAGCACATTTTTCTTTTTCAATTTTTAACATTTCTTCTTGCTTTTTTTCTTTGAGTTGTAATTTTTTTAGTGCTATCGTTTGTTTAATTTCTAATGCTTTTTTTCGAAGTTGCAATTCTTCTTCTCTCAACCATAGACTTCTTTCGAATTTCTCTTCACGGCTATCCTTTTGTTCTTCTTGTCTCTTTAAATATTCTATCCACTGTCTGTCTAAGTCTATTTTTGCTTTTCGCTCAGCTCTTATTTTTCTAAATGGTGTCGAAGATTTTATAAATTTTGTAGCTTTATTTTTATCAACATTTTGGCCATGCATAATACCTGAAGATAATCTGTATGTGTCATTATTGTCATTATAACGACCTAAAATTTGATGCATCTCATTAAAATATTTGAAGGACGTTGCAGCAACTTGTCCGTTATCAATGCAGTCCTTGTATTTTTTAGTAAGAGCATTTATTTTCCATCTTACTTGATCAGGGGTAACCTAAAAATAAAACATTGTTGTAGTTACGATGATTTGAGAACTAATGTTTTACAGTAAAAAACTGACCACCCGTTATTCAAATTCAAATGTCGGATTTGCGTTATCAATTTTTGTTTTAAATACGGCAGAGTTGAGAACCTCCCCTTTGAAGTAAAAAGTGAAAAGTATTGTGAGTAAAGAGAAAAAACAAAATTACTGAATAAATAAACTTACCTCAATTTCATAAGCTTTTAAATCTTCTGCTATTGTAGACCACATTTTGGATTTCTTTTTAGGATTATCTAGCATGTGCATCTTATTATCATAAATCGTAAGAAGAGTTACAGTTGCTTCCTTTGTCCAAATTATATCTAAAATAAATATAATTACATTAAAATTATAGTAATTGTAACGTAAGGAAATATTAGTGGCATGTAGGTATCTTACTTTGTTTACTGGTTTCATTTATAATAGTTTCTTCTTGAGCTATAGTTTGATCATAAGTAGTCACAGTCATATTTGGCTTAAAAACTGAATCTGAAACATGATTTTATTTGCTTTTGAGTTATCGGCAGTCATCGAAATAATGATCGAAGGTTACTATACTACATCGTATAAGTACCTAGGTATTAATTTAATTTTAATTATCAAAATATAATTATATTAAAATTAAATTAAAAATTAAATTAAAATTGACAAAGATTAAGATTAAGATGACACTTGCCTTAATTAGGTAATATAAAAACATTTACAGTTGAAGAAAAACAAAGCAACTACTCACTTTGATCATCAAGAATAGCCAAAACAGCAACATTACTTCCAATATTCTCATCCATTTTGTGCGGTTTTCCAACTAAAGCGTGTTTTCACGATTTTATTATTACTTTCTACACATTACTTTTGTAAATCTATTTTACGCACAACCCTCGAACTATTAAGTAAAATCTATTAAAACAAATTGTTCTAAAAATTAATTTCGATTTAAAATATGCAATAGAAATCTCAATTTTACGTCGCAGCTGACACAGTGTTTTAGCGTGTTAATAGAGATGGATGAAATAAAAATCCGAGTAAAAATCAATTCAAAGAGATGAACCATGGTGGCACAGACGATAGATTGCTATACTGAATAAAAAGACCACAGATTGGTTGTCATATCAATAGTCTGTTCTGCAAAAGTGTGTGTCTACCCTAATTTTCGTGTGTTTAATCTGTGTACGATTATTTTCTGGTTTTGTCATGTCTGTCAATGAAAACATTTTGCTGTCATTGTCACAATACTTTGGACGTCAAATCAATGTGTTTTTTTTTTTGTGAGAAGAAATGGTTGACGTGACACATTACAGCCAGCAACAATTAATTTTATAATTTTGTAAAGTAAATGCTTACCTTTAAAATTAATCGTATATTTAATTTATTAGAGTAATAATGGCAAAGTGTGGTGATTATATCAAAAGTCAATTTCCACTAATTGATGATGAACTAAAGCAGTATGTAGAAGGTATGTTTTAGGTTATAACAAGTAATCATCGCTTTTCCAGAACTAAATCGTTACATAGCTTTATTAATGTCCATAATGTAAGTAAATTACTCCCGTTTTGCTTTATTAAAATAACTGCTAAGACATTAACAGATTGTTTATTCATTATTACTGCATTTTATGTACATTAGATATACTGGAAAGCAGTGCAGGAGAGTTTGAGGACACTGATGAAGTTTACGAAGCGGTTGGTGAAGTACTGATAGGAGCATCTGAGAAATCTGAGAAAGATATTAGGTCAGTATTCTTACTAAGCAGTGCTTATTTTATGGTGAATTAATGTATAGTATAGGCCTGATGTTAGTGAAACGGGACATTTCTAGTAAAGATTAGTTAGGCTTTGTGAATAATCGCTCAAATATACTTAATTAAACTTACTTCTTAATTTAGACAGGTTTCAGTTGGTATAATAACATCTCCAGATAAAATTTAATGGTGAATTTAGAAATGTCAATTGTGAAGTAATAAAATTTAATGGTGAATTTAGAAATGTGAAGTATTAAACCTCCTAACCCTGGTTACAATTTACATTCATGTTGCAATGATTTGTAAAATCAGCTGTTTTAATTGTTTATTGCACAACTTCATGAATGAGATTGCACAACATAAGTTAGGAATTGTAGATACTTTTCTGAACTGGAACCTTTTTTAAACTTTTCTAGTGCTTTAAGATCTGTGTTTTATGATTCTGAAGGTGGGACACACACACATTTCTATTCAAAATACTTTTGTATTCAAAATACTTTTGTATTCAAAATATTACATTGAAATTTTTATTATGTTGGATACTAACCCAATATAACAACAGTGTCAAAAGTGTTTGTGTTAATGGTGTCTCTTTAAAGGGGTATAAAAATACTAATGATGATGATTTTTGTTATCAGGGCAATATGTGAAAAGTTACTGCATATGTTGCAACCAAACAAGTCAAGCATTTCAAATGGTCCTCGAAAGGTATTAGATGCTCCAATACACCTCGCTTCAATGACGGTACCTGTCAGTGAAACTGATGATCTCAAGAGCATATGGCTTCAAACAAGAGATGACACATTGGTCAGTTGCTAATTAAGTTAATTTCTTTAAATTTTTGACAGGAACTAAAATTTTACAAGCTGTTACAAACCTGTTGTTATAGCTTATAACCTCCTAATCCTTACTAAAACTTTAAATGTGGAAGTGAGTTTCTTTATTTGTTACGCTTTCACACATTTGACTACTCAACCAATCCTGATGAATTTTACATACACATTACCAAGGGTACATCAAAAGGACATTGGGTACTTTTTATCTCAAAAAAATAAATAGTTCCTGAAGGGTCAGCGCCTAAAACCGCGAGGTGCAGCTTTTGTAATGGAATACCCCTTTAATATTTGCCATCATAGTTTGGAATCCCAGCATGCACTATGAGAACATACATATAATATGTAATTTTACTTACTAAATTGATGACAAAAACGGCTAAGTAGACTTTACTCATAGTCATTAAATTATTTTCAGAAAGTAGACGCTAGAAAATTAGAAAAAGCCGAGGCTAAGCTACAGCAAAAGCAACAGAAACAGAAAGACGCGTCAAAAGCCCCAGTCGCGGCGCCCGTGCTACAGACCGCCACGGCATCACAAGTCACATCCAAGAAGGACAGTAAACTAGAAGCGAAGGGAACCAATAGGACCCAGGACATTAGGATAGAGAACTTTGATATTGCTTATGGTGACAGGTGAGTTTTTATACAATAACTAAAACTAACAAATGTAAATACATATTTTGATTGTGCTTTATAAACATTTTTGAACACACTTCTATCAACTACACTTTCTGTCAACTTTCTCACAATTTTTTATGTAATTAGATGTTTCTGTGAAAAAGTTTCATCAAAGATGTTTGAGACATCAAATTATGAAAAGAGAAGTTCTATTTTTATGGCCAAAGCTTTTGTATAGTTCAATTCCAAGCATGATCTGTAAATATAAAGGTTAAACTAAAAACAAAACTAGTCATATAGATTCTACTTAGTATGTTTTCCAGCTTGAGTCAGAGTTAGTTTTCTATAATTAGCTTCATTTGTGTAATGTAATAAATACAATAACAAACAATAACAATGTAATAAAATCTTAGGAAATAATTTTTAACCAGGTTCCAATTATCATATCAAAATGACACTCTGTGTATGTAAATAAAGTTTGGATGACAAGACTATAATTTGTTATGTCGGAGCTGATCTAGAGATGGAACCAGGAGGTGAAAGTGTGGATTTTAATTTTTTTTTAAATTACATATTATACTTACTTGTTTTCACTAGGAACAACACAGGTACATACCTATTTTCTCTGTTTTTTAGGGTATTACTCCAAGGTGCAGATCTAGTGCTCGCATTCGGTCGACGTTACGGCTTAGTAGGACGGAACGGTCTTGGCAAAACAACACTCCTCAGAATGATAATGGCCAAACAGCTGAAGATTCCCTCGCATATATCAATACTGCACGTAGAACAGGAAGTTGTTGGAGATGATACAATAGCCTTACAAAGTGTTTTGGAGTGCGATACAGTGAGAGAGGGGCTCTTGAAACGGGAAAAGGAAATCACATCAGCTATAAACAATGGGTAAGAAAACAAGATAGATATTTCAAAACAATGTCAACAGAATTTTAATTTTTAAAATTTTCACATAGTAAACAAGCTAATGTTTATTTTCTGTAGAGTGATTGTGTAAACCTTTTTATTTTCCAGATCAACAGATACAAACCTATCGTCAGAGTTAAGTGAAATTTACGTACAGTTGGAAAACATAGAAGCAGATAAGGCACCGGCGCGAGCATCTATTATACTGAGTGGCTTAGGGTTCACGCCGGAAATGCAGGCTCGAGCCACGAAAACATTCTCTGGTGGATGGAGGATGAGGCTTGCACTGGCTCGGGCATTGTTCTCTAAGTAAGTAATTGCTAACTAGAACCTGTTGTTGATTGGAACTAGTACCTACACAGTCACACATACATACACACAGTCACACATACATACACACACAGACACACACACACACATACACACACATACACTCACACACACACACACTTTATATTATGAAAACAAAATTTGTGTTTTAGTTTATTACTTTTTAATGCTTAAACAGCTGCACAAATTTGGATGAATATTTGGATGGACATAGCTTATACCTAAGATTAACAAATAGACTATTTTATATCTATAAAAGCTGGTGAAATTTCCAGCTCATTTCGTAATACTTGTGTGAATGGAAAAATACTTACCAAGAAAACCAAAATAACTAACTCAAAAGTATGATTCCAGACCGGACCTGCTACTCCTGGACGAGCCGACGAACATGTTGGATATAAAGGCGATCATCTGGCTAGAGAACTACCTGCAGAACTGGCCCACCACGCTACTCGTCGTCTCCCACGACAGAAATTTCTTAGACACAGTACCCACGGACATTATGCACTTACATACTCAGAGAATAGACACATACAGGTAATAGTCATCATCAGAGTGCTGGGGCACATCCTAAGACACTATTTAGCTTCTTATTTGCTTCTCGTTTCCAGCCCTCATAATTTATTCGGTGTTGTGTCTCTTTGCATACTTGATCTTAAATACTAAGGCAAGATCTATACAAACTTACTTATCTAAAATGTTTGTTACATTAGTGTGGTCGGTCGTTGCCACATCGTTGTAAATTGACACTTATGGTATTTCAATTTAAAACATAACTAGCTGTTACCCGCGACTTCGTTCGCGTTTATTCAGAAAATAGTATTCAAAAACCTCCTCGTGATATACTGTAACTAATTTTCAAATTTCATCAAGATCCTTTCAGCCGTTTAGCTTTAAACAGTCTATAAACCATAGATCTAGGATGTAAAAGATCGACAGTGACAATTCGATAGTGATACAAAAAAACATTTGCGCATGCGTGAGTAAATTAGTGTTGTGAAAAGTACTTATTTATCGATTGACCAAAAATGGTCCTCCGGGTGCTTGTCGATAAATATAATCTTTCGCATACAAATTGAGTTGTTTTTAGTTCCAAGTAACACCGCTGCTGAGCTAAAATGAATATTAATCACTAAACGGATGTTAAGCTAGGCGGAAGAGTTAGATATCAGTGTCACCATGTACCTAAATTAACATAAGAAAAGTAAATAATAAGATCAAAATAATACTATCCTAGTAATTCACTTCGAATTGTGACCCTTGACCAATTTTACTCGTAAACGGATTAGGATAAGTAATGATACTTATCTCATTGGTTTTGTACATTTATTTATAATTTACATATATATTATTTAATTAAATTAAATATAATTAAATTGGATGTAAGACACCCAAAATGTGTAAATTGAATTAAAAATGATGATCAGAAATTGAAGGTACATACTTATATTTAATACAAAAATGTTTTACGCCTCATCATTCAGTACAAACTCGGAAGAATGACAATTTACTTTTGATGGCATTGATTCAAAAATGTATGCTTTGTTTATGTATTGCACCCATCGCCTACCTAATGAACTTTGATAAAAACTATCGATAATAATGACGTCATCTTTTTATCCATCTCTAATGAAAATCGAGCGTAAACTAACTAATATTTTAATGCTGAATTTCATCACCAATTCTGCTTTCATCTAGGAAATATAGATGTTACGAAGAAACAACAACAACATACCGCTGGTAAATCGGTTTTTGGAACCAATTTATGTTATGTTTAAGACAAAATTTAGACAAAAACATCACAATGGAATTTTCATATTTACCCATGAAACGACAAATTTTGTTGGTTACATCTTGGATTCACATCACATTTGCTAAACTCACAAGATGACATAACTGCATTTAGTTACAAATGCTCTCTTTTGAGTCTATTTATAATTATTTTAGTAAAAATATAAATCATAGAAATTTTCGCGTGTTCCCAGGTGGCTCGCTGTCATTAATGACAAAAGAATTATTGACTAACATTTTATTTGAAGGGGACCTCTTTCTCTCTTGTGGAGTTTACATTTCGATGGAGACTTCTCTGTCCCACGCTTCGTTGGTCTTTTGCGAAGCAAAAAAAATCTTAGGTCTGTGCTATAAACAGACAGATAGAGTAACTTTAGATTTTATAATTCATACTAGTATGGATGTTGGGCCCTGTACTTCTTTTCTTCGGATATTTTTCCCAAAGTATTTTCGAATAAAACATATTAATATAAATATATTACATATATATGTAATACTAGCTGCGCCCCGCGGTTTCACCCGCGGTTAAAAAGTATCCTATGTGTTATTTTAGACTATAATCCATCTCTGTGCCAAATTTCATCTAGATCTGTTCAGCCGTTCTGGCGTGAAAGCGTAACAAACATCCATCCATCCATCCATCCATCCATTCTTACAAACTTTCGCGTTTATAAAATTAGTAGGAAGTAGAATTACAATAGACAGTACGCTACTACACAGACGGTACAGTCTTAGGCTTTCAGTCCCCGGTGCAAGAAGTTGTACTCTTGTACTGGTTTTGACGAGCCAATGTCTTTCCTTTGCAGAGGTAACTACGAACAGTTCCACAAGACCAAAACGGAGAAGCACAAGAACCAGCAGCGCGAGTACGAGGCGCAGCAGCAGCACCGCGCGCACACGCAGGAGTTCATCGACCGCTTCCGGTACAACGCCAACCGAGCCTCCTCCGTGCAGAGCAAGATCAAGATGCTGGACAAGCTGTGAGTACTGACACATATTATAAGGTTAAGAATTATTTAGAAGGCAAAGATGTCTGGAGTCACTAAGTATTTATAGGTATTACCCAGTTGTAAGCCAAAATTTGTGAGACTGTAATTTATTTATTCTTTAAAAAAAATAATGCCCCTCAGTTTCTAGCCTGTTCTTCTGAGCAGAGACTCTTTATCCGAACAAGGCGGTCGAGTCTATTTAAAAAAAACTTTGACGTCTTGGTATCTTTGATACCTAAATTGAATAAATACATTTTGACTTTGACTTTGATATTGACAGGGTATAACTCATAAAACACTCACAGTACCAACTAACGAATTGACGGTACTAACTGACGAATTGAGAGTACTAACTAAACGATAAAGCGAACTAACTGGCGAATTGATTGTACTAACTGACAGATAGGGTGTACTAATCGACGAATTGATAATACTAACTGACAGATAGGGTGTACTAATTGACTAATTGAAAGTACTATCTGACAGCTAGAACTTACTGACGAATCGAGAGTATTAACTATCAGAAAGTACTAATTGACGAATTAAGAGTTTTAATTGACAAATTGAGAGAACCAACTATCAAATTGAGGAAAACATGAAATTTCTCTTGTTAGTGCTTCTAAAAAAGTACATTCTACCATCCATTTTCATTATTCAGTAGTAGTTTCTTGCTTGCATATCTGTAAATCTGAATCAAAAATTAAAAGTAAAAAGTTACTAAGTAAAATCTAAAATCCATATTCTTTTAAAAAAAATCTTTTTGAATTGACATGCTTGGTTATTGTCGAGTAAATACCTAACATGTCCACAACTAACATTATTCATTGCTTGCTATTTCAGACCAGAACTGAAGGCAGTGGAGAAGGAAATAGAAGTAACCCTAAGGTTCCCCGAAACAGAGCCCCTATCGCCGCCCATACTACAGCTAAACGAAGTCGGATTCTACTACTCTAAGGATAAGGTCATATTCAACAATGTCAATCTGGGAGCGACGTTAGAATCACGGATATGTATTGTAAGTATCATTTACACATACATATACCCCCTAACAAAACCGGGTCCAACAGAAAACCAGCGCTGGTTGTGTACATTCAGCAACTGAGTTGGGGCCGGTTTTGTGACAATCTTCTATTTGTATTTTTTGTATTAAATATTTGTTTTTACATTTTCACAATAAAAGCTTTCTGATTTCTGATAAAATACGCTGTATAGCCTCGGACTAGTTATAAAGTATATTGACTTTGTCTTTCTTTTAATTTTTTACATAATATTACATATCGTCACGTTTTTCTCCCAAGCTTCTGGCAGAGGTGTATTAAACAACCACACTTAGCCGGACGATATTCAGTCTCATATGTGACAGGGGGCAAGCCACTGCCACATCCACTGCCACAGTCTAGTTGTAGATGTAATTTTTTTTAACTCGATCGTAAATGACAAAACACTGTATAGCTATTCTTAGGCTATACAACGTTTTTTAGTAAAGGGGTAAAAGTTTGCAAACAAGACCTAAAGACAATTCTCATCAAATCGGTGATACAAACAACATAATCATTGACTCAATGCCAATCTGTACTTTATCTAATTGACCTAAGCAAATTACACTTGTAAGTAACCTTACTTGGTCGCCTTCAATGTTAACAGTCACGTTATGCCTTAGAGCGTGGGAAACATACCATAGTATTATCGGTGTTCAATCAATAACAATCTCTTGGTAGGTTGAAAGCGATTAAAATGCACTATTTAGTTATGGTCCGAAGAATTCTTTTAGCTATTGCTACTCTTTTAAACAGAATAATTCAAGTTGTACTTTAATTTTTCTGAATTTGATTATGTATGTTGTCTTGAATAGTCCTATTTATGTGACATATAATGGAATATAATACCTGACACCTATGATCTGGGTGTCTTCAAGTCTCGAGTGAATCGGTTTCTTCTAGGCAAGCGTGCTCCATCGTAGGCCGCATCACTGCTTATAATCAGGCATGTTAGCGGCTAAACGCAAGCCTATTAAGTAATAAAAAAGAAGAAAAAATAATAATAAAGTAAAAGAAAATTTAAAAAAAAGCATGCTGACCCTGCATAATAAAAAGTGGGGATACCATTTGAATTATAAAAAAAAACTGCCTTCCACAAAGCCATCGTGTGAAACACAAGTGCTGTGAAATAAAAAATAGTTATATCCTCTTTTCAGGTGGGTGACAACGGAGCGGGTAAAACGACGTTACTAAAGATCATAATGGGCCTCCTCTCGCCGACGAGCGGCATCAGGAGCGTGCACAGAGGACTCAAGTTCGGCTACTTCTCGCAGCACCACGTGGATCAGCTCGAGATGAACGTCAACTCTGTGGAGCTGCTGCAGAGGAGTTATCCAGGTGAGAGGTAGTCGAGTTGTCGTCAGTAGTCAGTCTATACTTAGTTTTCTCTTAAGTGAAGCATATAGGGGGAAACTCAAAATATATATTGCATTATTTCCTAATACTTGTGACTTGTTGAGGGGTAAAGTGTAATAATTATTAACCTTTACCGGTTCGTAATGTGCACAAGTGTGAATAAATGATACAATTATTAGGAAATGCCACTTTTCGTGTTCTCTACAAAACTCGATTTATTATTATCATTATTTTTGATAAAGAATAGTTCAACATTTGATCACCAACTCGCCTGATGTGAAGCGACATTGTGGCCTAAGATGAAGCACGAAGACCTAGTCTTATTCACTCTGGCCTTGAAGATACCTAGGTTGTAGTTAGTCGGAAAAACAGATGGCAAACGGCAAAAGTAGAGGCGAACCGCTTAGTACGAGTAGGTGGTAAGTCGACTAAGTAGGGATGATACTTATGCGTTTTCCGACTTGTTCTCCTGTAAAAGGGGGAAGAGGGGATTAGGTCGTGCAATTCAAGCGCACACTCGCCAAAATGCAGCCTGTAAAAAAAATGTCAAACACACTACTTTACGCCGGTGCTCAAGGCTCAGCAGTCTCGAGGCAACTAGTTTTTCGTCGCCTGTTAGCTTGTTAGCTCGCCGCTCAATAGACTCCAGAGCCTCCAGCTGGTAATTAGCTAAACCGTCGAAAAGGTGACAGCAGTACTCCATACACGACCGGACCTGAGCTTGATATAAGCTTAGAAGCTGTCCCGGTGTGATGTACCGCTTCACCTTGCAGAGAACTCCGAGCATTTGATTTACAGACCAGTTTTCTTTATAAAAATAGAAATAGGTCAACGTTTGACCACTAACATTTAGTTCATATCAAGGCATGATCTCATATGAAGTTACTAGAAGGCACTGTTTCGATGTTACGTGGCGTTGCTTGGTTTACAAAAATTGTAAATCTGACAGGCAACCCGGACTCACCTGTCTTGTATGACTAACATATTATACTATATTATATATTATATACAATACGAATTCCTCAGTTACACAATAACCTTTTTCACATCTCCAGGTAAAACAGTAGAAGAATACAGAAGACAACTGGGCAGCTTCGGTGTGAGCGGCGACCTCGCGCTACAGACTATCGCGAGCTTGTCCGGGGGACAGAAATCTCGCGTGGCCTTCGCTAACATGTGCATGGGCAACCCTAACTTCTTGGTACTGGACGAGCCGACGAATCACTTGGACATCGAGACCATTGAGGCGTTAGGAAAGGGAATCAACAAATATACGGTGAGTTTAAACCTTAATCAGTTTGGATGTCATCTGCTACATAATACTATACTAGCTGCGCCTTGCGGTTTTACCCGCGGTTAAAGAATAGCCTGTGTATCAATCGTGGGTATAAGCTACCTTCATAAAACTCCATTAAAACTTTGACGTTCATTAGTGTAACTTTGACACTTAATTGAATAAAAACATTTAAATCGGTCAATCCTTTTGAGCGTGAAGAAGTAACAAACATTAACACTTACACGCTCATAAACTTTCGCCTTTAATATTAGTGTGATGTATTACTCTACATTACATGTACGAGTATCACTCTATATTACATGTATTACTCTGTATTACATGTATTACTCTAAATTGCATGTATCCCTCTATATTACATGTTGCACTCTATATTACATGTATCACTCTATATTACATGTTGCATTCATTATACATGTATCACTCTATATTACATGTATCACTCTGTATTACATGAATAACTCTATATTACATGTATTACTCTTTTACATTTTGCAAATAAAATGTGTTTGTTCCAGGGCGGGGTGATCCTAGTGTCTCACGACGAGCGCCTCATCCGCGTGGTGTGCCGCGAGCTGTGGGTGTGCGGCGCCGGCGCCGTCGAGAGCATCGAGGGCGGCTTCGACGAGTACAGGAAGATCGTCGAGCGGGAACTGGACGCGCAGAACAACAAGTAGAACAATGTACACGGATCAATCCCACTTCTGAAAGCTTCACTCGACGGATCTATACTTACTCCTGCCTACAGAGAATTGGACGCACAGAACAACCAGTAGACCGATGTCCGCATCCCACTTCTGAAAGGTTCACTCGACTGATTTATACTTACTCCTACCTACTGAGAAATGGATACGCAGAACAACAAGTAGACCGATATACGCATCCCACTTTTAAGAGGTTCACTCGACAGATCTATACTTACTTCTACCTACTGAGAAATGGACACGCAGAACAACAAGTAAACCGATATAGGCATCCCACTTCTGAAAGGTTCTCTCGACGGATCTATACTTACTCCTACCTACTGAGAACTGGACGCGCAGAACAACAAGTAGACCGATATACGCATCTCACTTCTGAAAGGTTCTCTCGACGGATCTATACTTACTCCTACCTACTGAGAACTGGACGCGCAGAACAACAAGTAGACCGATATACGCATCTCACTTCTGAAAGGTTCACTCGACAGATCTATACTAACTCCTATCTACTGAGAACTGGACGCGCAGAATAACAAGTAGACCGATATTCGCATCCCACTTCTGAAAGGTTCACTCGACAGATCTATACTTACTTCTACCTACTGAGAAATGGACACGCAGAACAACAAGTAGACCGATATAGGCATCCCACTTCTGAAAGGTTCTCTCGACGGATCTATACTTACTCCTACCTACTGAGAACTGGACGCGCAGAACAACAAGTAGACCGATATACGCATCTCACTTCTGAAAGGTTCTCTCGACGGATCTATACTTACTCCTACCTACTGAGAACTGGACGCGCAGAACAACAAGTAGACCGATATACGCATCTCACTTCTGAAAGGTTCACTCGACAGATCTATACTAACTCCTATCTACTGAGAACTGGACGCGCAGAATAACAAGTAGACCGATATTCGCATCCCACTTCTGAAAGGTTCACTCGACAGATCTATACTTACTTCTACCTACTGAGAACTGGACGCGCAGAACAACAAGTAGACCGATGTACGCATCCCACTTCTGAAAGGTTGACTCGACAGATCTATACTTACTTCTACCTACTGAGAACTGGACGCGCAGAACAACAAGTAGACCGATGTACGCATCCCACTTCTGAAAGGTTCACTCGACAGATCTATACTTACTTCTACCTACTGAGAACTGGACGCGCAGAACAACAAGTAGACCGATGTACGCATCCCACTTCTGAAAGGTTCACTCGACAGATCTATACTTACTTCTACCTACTGAGAACTGGACGCGCAGAACAACAAGTAGACCGATGTACGCATCCCACTTCTGAAAGGTTCACTCGACAGATCTATACTTACTCGCACCTACTGAACTTCGCGCCAAATGGATGGCCGAAAGCTTATTGAACTTTGTCCCGTTTCGCTATATTGTGGCTAGTTTGGGGTCGAATTGTTTTTTTTTAATGATTGAATGGGCCCACGTTTGACCACAACACACCTGATGGAAAGTGACGATGCGGTCTAAGATGGAGCACGCCTGCCCATTGTGAATTGAGACAAAAGTCATTGACCTTTCGGTCGTCTGATCAGCGCAATAATGTTCGTTTTTGTCTCATTTTCCTCGAACTGTAAAATATAGCTGTCTTTGTTACAGCCGCCTGTTAGACGAGGACATCAATAATTTTAGCAAGTTGAGATAAGTCAATTAAGCCTTCAGAATTAGCTTGATTATACATATATACCATGGTTGTTCGTTATATTTGCACTTTGACAAATAAATGTCTCTAGCTAATTATATTTACGAGCATTTCATATGACTGAGCCATTCGCAGGCCATGCGTAGTTTGCGCGAATGATAATCGTGAATGTTTACGCTAATTAAATTTAAATTAACAAACAGTTTTTTTTCGGTTGATCCGCTATCAAAATGTTTAGAATTACAAGTTCATCATACATATATGTACGTGTAAGTTCCTCTAAAACATTTATAACCATCTGCCTGCATACTTGATTTCAGCTACGCATGGTCTGTAAAGGCATTAAAGCGAGTCTCTATCGATTTATATTTGAGCAAAATTAGTTAAAATGTGTAATTTATTGGCACAGTTGAAATTGCATTTATTTATACAGTCTATAGTATATTTTTAACGATCTATAGATGGAATAGTTAATCAGTAACATGCTCGCTCGCTGCAATAAGGAGCGTCCTTCCTCATTAGTCTTTTTTGACAGGAACGCTTAGTATTATGTGATAGCTTAGTTGTATAGAAAAAAGTATTTTTGTACTTGGAATTTGACTTCATGGCCAGAGACCCTATTCGTACAAGTCGAGATATCTTTTCGTCATTCTCTCTCGTTTGAAAATTCATTGGAGTGAGAGTGACCAAGATAACATCTAACGCGTTAGAATAGGGGCCCAGATATTGTCCATTACGACCATGCTTCCGAAAATTGTACAATCTAACGAACTACTCTGCACATGGAAAAGTTACTAAATGTTGTATTATATCTTCATGTAGTCTTTCATTATTTATTTTATAATGTAATAATTATTATGAGGACGAAATGAAAAATTTGTTAATATCAATGCAAATTTTTATTGTTTATACCTTCAACCTCTCTCACTGTCTGCATTTAAATAGTTACACCATACGATTCCATAAACAATGGCAATTATAAAAAAATATAATTAACTTAAAAATGCATAAGTAGTAATATTTACAAATTATAATCCGAGATACATAATATACAATTAAAATAATGACTAAGATAGCAACAGAAGAGTTAGGAAATAAAACTCGTTCGGTTATTGCGTCGAATTGAACTCAAGGTAATTTTTACCTAATCAGCTAATGCCATATTGAGACTTCATAGGTGCTCTGGTTTTATAGTAAATGCAACTTTTTTTTAAATTAGAAATACGCATCTGATGTCGATCGGAGGGAAGTGTAGGTATCAATAAATCGTAATAAATTAAAATTGTAGCGGACTATTTCAATTCAATACATAGCGTGGTATATAACAACTATACCGGTTCGAATTATGGCAATTTTTACGATTGTGAATAAACATAGTAAAGTACTAACTAAAAGTTATACATTCTAACAGATCACAAATACTCTTATTCTAACATTACTTATGTCCGGTTGGCAATGACAAAATGGCGGTTGGATCACTCGACTCTTACTGCGAGTAAGAGGGGTCGAATAAATAAAATACGCGTTACTGGTGTTTCTTGCGCCTTGGTTTGGTTTTGTCGGCGTTTCTCAAC
Source organism: Peribatodes rhomboidaria (assembly GCA_911728515.1). NCBI lineage: Eukaryota > Metazoa > Arthropoda > Insecta > Lepidoptera > Geometridae > Peribatodes > Peribatodes rhomboidaria. The sequence continues at coordinate 13,190,750 of OU452172.1, forward strand.
ACCTCCGCGTAGGAAAGCTCCAATTTCCTGAGCTTGTGGATTTCCTGGGACGCAGTGCTCTGCTTCATGTCCCAGGAGTCCGTCTCGGCGTTCCATCCCTGGTAAATTTTGCCAGTCGTCCGGCCACTCACCGAGGGCGTGGGAGAGTTCATGTTCCGGTTGTAGAACTGCATCGTGGATCCGTTCCACTCGTTCTCCGCCGCGCGCGCGAGGGGACTCACCTCGATCGGCCTGTAGTCCCTTCTCTTCTTGCTGGAAGTTTTCTGGTAGGTGACCTTCGGTGGCGACGGGAACACCGGGGAGTCGGCGCCCTGTCTTTCTTGACTGTGTTTGCGATTGCGATGTCTGGACTTCTTTCTAGTAGCCGCTATGTATTCCAGCGGCTGACGCACCAGCGGTGTCAACACGCGCTCTTTTTCTTTCTCCTTTTCTTCTTCTTTCTCTTTTTCTTGCGTTCCTTTCTCTTTAGGCTTCTCGGTGGTGCTCTCCTCCGCTGATTTGTTCTCTTTGTTATCCTTCTTAACTTTCTTTTCCGCTTCCTGTTTCTTGACCGCTTCGGGTGTAGGCTTCTCAGGTCTCTCTCTCTCCTTGAGAGTGGGTGTTTCAGGAGCGGTGATGTCGGACACTGGAATCGATTGTTCAGACATGACAGACGAGAACACGCTCTGTGTGTCGTCGGTGAAGTTGCCGGAAGGTTCCTCCGTGGCGGGCGTGACGGGGGGAACCTTGCCGGCCGTGTTGTCGTCTAGCAGTGGCAGTTGTTCGCCTTCGTCTTTGTTTTCAGCCGCTTTCTTGAGAATGGTGAAGATCTCTTTAAACAGTTCCCGGTACTCGGGTCTGTTGCGGAAGCGGCTGTCCATGGGCATGGGGCTAACGTCGTCGTAAATGCTGAAGCGGTACGCCTCTCCGTCCGCGATGGTGCAGAGGAAGGAGCCGGGCCGCTCGCGCTCCGTCTGCGTAGCCTTATTGCTCGTTTCGTCCGAGAAGCCGGAGCTCGATGTTTCTGCTTCGGAGAAGTCTGGCGTTTGAATGATTTTCTTTCGTGAATTTGGCTCGATCTTCTTCTGTTTATCGCCTTTCTGCTCTTCTCCATGGCCGCTCTCTTCATCGGTATCTTTCACGCTAAACTGGCTGAAGTCTCCCGATGTCTGGAGCTCGTCCTGCAGGGATAGAGGCCCGGACGGGTGTTGCGCGGTGGGTAACGGCGCAGGTTTGTTCTTCCTTACGTTCTTGACCTGCGACAGTTGCACTTCCAGCAGAGCCTCGTACTTCTGCACTAGCTCTCTGTAAGGGTTGTCGTGGCCGTCCTCTTTGTTCGCCCAGATGCCTTGAAGCAGTTTCTCCTTGGCATTCTGAAAGTTGTTTGTGAAAAATGTAATTTACGTTATTGCAAACGAGCTTGGTGTGATCGAAGGCGGTGGAATGACTGTTAAGAAATGATTTCTCTTCAGGTAATTTTGAAAAGATCAAAGGTAAGTACAGAATTACGATGATTGATAAAGTCTGTTACTGAAGGAGAAAGATCAGTCTGTTAAAGGATCGTTTACGGAAAGTTGAAATTTTAGCTAACTAAAATGATTGTAGTCATGATTGATTTGCCTAGATTTGGTGACTATTAGTCAAAAATACACCCATTACCACATACTGGTTAGACGTCACGTTAAGCAGCCCTAAATCACTTTTACGTGTTAGAATCTTGTTAGAACGCTCTAAATAAAGCTACGATTATAGCGAGTACTTTAAAGGTGAACTCGCAATCCTCCACCGATTATTTTAAGTGCCAGATACATGCAGTCGTTGCGAGTGACGGTTATCTAAATAATACGTCAGAATTACCATCACCATACGGAGAAACCGGGATTACAGATACGAATTAGCGTGCATAAGTACATCGCGTGATAAAGTAACGTAACGTGTCGGTAATGGACGTACCTTCGACTACATACGGTATATCCAAAGAAAACTACTGCAAATGCGCTTCATAATGCATATGCAAAGCGTGAGCAACAACATCAGGGGCAGTTGAAAAAGCTTTGTTGCCTAGAAACGAGTGAAACGTTCAATCAGAAGAGATCATAGACGGCGCGGAATCGGTTTGAGCAATACTTATGTCAATGGAATTAGTTATAAAGATCATAGAGCGGAAATACGAGAGTATGGATGAAAAATGAATACACCCTTGAACCATTGACATAAAGCTTACAAATACTGACTAGCTCAAACTGATTTCAACGTCGAAGTAACTGCTGAGTCTTTAACAATCAGGGAAATCTAATGCCATGGTTTATTTATGGCGGAGAACAAAAGAAAGTTGTACAGGACTTGTTTGCTAATCAGACAAAATGAAGTTCTAGAAAACACAGATTAGTTCAGCAGATGTTAATATGTTAGTCATTGTTGCAAATTTACGCAGGATCGTGAGTTAATTTATGTTAAAAGATGTTTATACACAAAAGAATTACAGATTGTTAATGCAGAACAGAGGTTTTCTTGATATCAAAGAGAAGTTAAGCTTGAAAAAGGGTAGATAAGTAGATATTTCATGCAGAGATATGACATTGAAATCTTACATCGAATTTGACGAGTTTAGTGGTGACGAGATCTTCTGTTCTGGGGCTGTCTTGGCCAGAAGGAGGAAGTATCAGCGAGCTGATAGCACTTCTATCATCGTCATCTCCATCGAGCATCGATGACATGTCATCCCTCTCTACTCCTCTGAGACATCTGATGCATAGCTGTCCTTGTCTGTAAAACAATATTGTTATCAGAGACTGATGGGTTACATCATTAAAATTAGTTTGGTTTGTTAAGGTACCTAAATGAAGACTTTGATAAGTGCGTCACTTCTTAACTTTTTTTTGTCTTTTTTATATACATACATAATAAATCACGCCTTTTTCCGTATGGGTAGGCAGAAACCACTTCTGTCTACTTGCAACGATCCTAGCGTGTGCGAGGATCTTTTGCTTCTTCTACTTCCATGAGTCCCTTCATAGATGTTCGTCGATTACGGATACTCCTGACCTGGCCTTTTGTTCTGTGTTTTACGAAACTATAACCAAACTAAACATAACTAAACTTTAAAAATCGTACCTGACTTCCTCAAGGATTGCGAACTCCTCATGCATAGACTTAGGCTCTTCCTCTCTCTGGTTCCAGTTCCTCATCTGCTCTTGTATCCTGTTATTCTCCTGCACCATCGACGCCAACTGCTCTTCCAGCTCCGTGACCCTTCGTTGTTCTTGAGCGAAGGACACTTTGCTCTCTCTAAGCTCATCGCTTAGCCTGAGCAAGTCTTCGTCCTCTTTCGTTAGTTCTGGGAGAGGGGCTATCGCTTTCGGCGTGCTGTTGACTTCAACCTTCTTCGTCGTCGAGACATTGTCCTTTTCTTTGGGTTTCTCTGGCTGACTCTCTGGCTTCCTTTCGGCTCGTCGCCTGGATATCTCCAGTTGCGCGTTTAGGTCGTCGACAGTCTTTTGGAACTCCTCGCATTTCCCTTCCAACGTTTCAATAGTGGCGCATAATCTGAAAACCATTAGTACGCATAAATTTCATAGTTTGAATGATTGGTCACAACAAAATGCGACTGCTACTTAATTTCCTCATTTTAAGATCGGCTTTATTATGTTTCTAATTAAAAAATAATGTTCACAGTTGTTAGGTAAGTAACTCATAAAAGAAGTTAACGGAGTGTTAGCTGCGCTTACTTGCTCAGCATTATGTGGTTTAATTAGCTACATAGACTCTTTGGTCTGTTTTGCAGTTGTTTATGAGATTGTAAAATGACTTGTGCAGTAAAGTTATGCAAATTGTGTGAAATAATACATCTGTTTACGAGTATCGTAGAATTCTTTGTTTTGCAATCATATGTCGGATGCAATCGCCTTGATCTTGATAAGAAAAAAGTAATACATTTTTAATGTGTTCTTGGAGTAGAGTTTTAACAGTATGGACTCTATGGACAGTTCGTTGTAATTTTGAGATTCTGCCAATGAATACCTTTAGTGCAGTGGGTATAGGTATAGGTCACTTAATTTTGTCATATTAATTTTTGTTTTGACTCACGCTTTACGTTTCATAGTGCGTACTTAGATCTTAATACATATAAACAGACCAGTGTTTTTTTTAGTAAATTCAGCTAATGTCTATGGATTTTTAGAAATGATCAATTTTTTTCATAGTTAACAGTTTTCCAGTGTCATAAAAGTGTTGCGTGCGTCTGATCCGCTACGCTTCTTTTACGGAGACGATAGTTAAAACAAACTAAACATCGAGCCACAGCGATCTCTTACTGCTTACTCGCTGTATGTCTACATGTGCTACAAATGTCCAATACTTACGTTTTAATGTGTTTCTTGTCCGCCGCGTGGTCGACGGCCAGCCGATGGTTGGCGCGCTCCAAGTCTTGTATGCTCACTTCCAGTTGCTCGTAGATGCGGAGACGGGAGTCGTTCACCTCGCGCAGTGCTACCGTTTGCTTCGTAAGATACTAGGGGAAAGAATAATTTGATTAAGTAAGTAGGTAGGTTTACAATTTTTTTGGCCATTGTTTAGCCTTGCGAGAATGAGACACGTTCCACATTCTGGCTCAGTGTTTTTTACGTGAAGTTAAAAGGGAGCAAAATGACGCGCATGTTAGACCTGCAAATAAGAGTTTTCCCAAAGAAACTTTTATTGGAAAAACGTTTAGAAAGTCTTTCGTTTGTGGTTGTTTGGAAAAAAGTTGGTTGCTCCTCCTCTCAATCTCTATAGTTCGTCGCACTGTTTTTTTTAGTATTCTGTGTACTTACCTAACAATACTTTTAATCGTTATTTTTACATTGAAGTTTGGCCAAGGAAGCTTACGTGTGAAACGAGTCAGAGCGATGTGCGAATTCTTGAAAGGGGGTCAATGAACAATTTCGGTCGCATCAATCATAAAGTACGCCTGTCTACAACATTTAACTCTGTGAAATAAACTTTCCTATCCCGATCGCTTCTTATTTGGATTGCTGCTCTCTCTTTGTGCTATCATTCACGGTGTTTATTTTTGTTGTTTAGTTTTTTATTTTATGATTGTATGGGCCCACATTTGACCACAACACACCCGATGGAAAGTGACGATGCGGTCTAAGATGGACCACGCTTGCCCATGAGGTGCCTATTCACTCTTGTCTTGAAAACACCCAGGTTGTATCTATTGCTGGGGAACACCGAAGCAGGAAGTGCGTAGGAAGTTTCCTATACAGGATGGTTTTTAACTCATTAGCATGCTTCCAGATTTTCATTGTACTCATGTTCTTTGTACTATGTGGTCAACTCTGTTAACACAAAAAAAAAAACAGCTGTTCCCTACACTTTGTCTCGGATAAATGTCATTTTTCTATGAAATAGCTGATTTGTTTTCGTGACCCCATAGTAAAAGTTACTAATGATGAGTACCTACAATGAAAATCTCGAAGCATGCCAATGAATTTAAAATCACCCTATATTATATAGCTAGTACTTATATATTGTGTTTAGTATATGTTGTGTATATACCCAGCTTGTGAGAATGATATATACCTACCTGTCTACTTGCGTATATTTTTTTTTACTTTGGTACCTAGCTAATCAAGTTAAATTGGTTCTATAAAATAAGATGTGGCATTTTCCTTCACATGGATTCAATGCAAAATAGATTACCTACCTATATAATAGATTACCTATAATCATTGTAATAGGCAGTATTCTGCGCTTATACTAAAGTCTATTAGCAGTAACATATACAGAGTTAAATTCTTAAAACTCAGGGTTGATTAACGCAGAGTTAAAATGTCAGAAATGCCACTCTAGATTATGTTGTATTGTGTTAACTCAAGATTAGCTCTATTTCTTGGTGGCGCAAGGCGATTTGTTAGTGTAACCTCTGATGAGCAATTAACTCCGAGTTAAAAAGATAATCCGAGGTTCTAATGGCCACTTGTATTTAAAGGCACTTACTTCGATTTCTTGTGCTTGGTCTTCGATGACATTTTGGTGTTGACGGAGTGCAGTTTCGAGTTCCTTATTCCTTTCCAGTAGGGTCTTGCCGAGTTCTGCTGCTAACTGCAAATCTGAAAAGAAGATACAAATTCGATGAGTAAAGTAACATGGAACTATAGAAATAAGGTAGTTCTAGCTATACCTTAGTACCTAAGTGGGTTGGTATTTCATTGACTCGTCTCGTCGGTTAGCTTTGACAGTTTTACGCTTATTTGTACATCAAGTTGGAGTATAATTCTAACACTAACGTGTTTGTTGGAGGCCGTTGATACGCAGTTTAACTCAACGCCATGCATAAATTTAAAAGCATTGATAGGTGCATAAACAACGTGCTGTTATAAAACTTTAAAATAGACATTTAACGCAATAAAATTACGTTTTTAGCAATTGGCAATTAAGAAATCAGCGGATAAAAGAGATATGACAAATTAGAAAACTCGGAAGCAAATTCTGAAACTAATAGCAATTTCGTAAAGCAAATTATGAGATTACTGGCCGTTTCACTAAATGAATCTGCGATTTTACGAACAACGATGTATGAAATGCATTACGCGTAGTGCAATCAATAACAATTACGAGTTGCTACCCTATCAGAGATATAGAGATTACAGCGCGCCGGCTGACCGCGTTGTGGGGTTACGACACCGACGCGAGTAGACGTTCCACGGATAATTGACCACCTGCCTCCAACTCCACATACGAGCTTAATCACCGATTCGTCACTTCATAACGCCGCACGGCACATTGCCGGCTTATTTCCACACCTGTCAAGCGTAACTGGAACGAGAGGAGCGTACCATGACGCCTGCAGCCATGAGCCTGTGAAAGGCGAGGACTGTCCGCTAACCTTGGTCAGCAAGAACAACTAAAAATCAGGTCGATGAATGGTTCTTACACTGCATGCTTGTAGATGAAAGTTGGCGGACATCATATCGGAGAAATTGTGATTTATGAATGGAAGATTAGAGGCCATACATTGTAATTTGAACGGCTAGGTAAGAGCGTCATTTCTTTCACGTGGAAGCGCTGGTATTGCGGGGTGCGAATACTCATAGAGCGAGACCGATTTCCGCATCCATTGTATTAAAAATTGTTGCCGTTAGGTTATAATTAAAAGGATTGCAGAATGCATGTTGTTTATTAAAGAGATAAGCTTTTCACACTTTGGTTGTAGGAAACATTTTGCGCTCCAAAAAGCAGGCATTTGCTGCGGAATTCTTCCACGTTTCGAGGTCCCCGAGGCTGTGACGGCGAAGTAATAATTCTCTGTTTTGCAAGCATAGGTACTTTTGTTTGTTTTGTAAACGTCTTAACAGGTGGATGCCTTGCTGAAAAAGGGTTACCTTCGTGATACAAAAGCATTTGAAGTATAAATGCATTCTAGTTAAATACCTATACTTATAACTAATAACATTGTTAACATTCATGCTGATAAAAGAAAGATCCGTGACACGAGATAATTACACAAACATTTGGTTGATTGTTGGAAGCAAAATAGTAGAGCGCTAAGCGCAACCCACAATTTTTCATGTTTAATTTATCTATACTTAGCCTAAATAGTTGAAGTGAATGACACAACCGAAATGCAAGAGACGAAATAGACTAAAATGAGACGTTCTGCTTCAACACCTTTAGTCTTAGTTACACAACATCACGAGGCGTAATGTTTTTGCATTAATTTACGCGAATGTAGCAAAAAGTAGCCTATGCCTTGCCGACTGGTTCTGTTATGCTTTACGAATCTAAGCAGTAAGTACCTATATAATAAGTAGTAAGTATCATTTATTAATATTTTTAAGATGTAAAAAGCATTTAATTATACATGACGTAATTATGTACCACTTGTTTTAGATTTAATCTTATTTTAGATAAAATATAATCGTTTATTTTATGCTTATTCAAAATATTTAACTACAATCTCACTTTATATTCAAGTGCACTTGAATTTAAAGTGGAATTAAGTTAGATACGTTCCGCAGTTTCACACGCAAAATACTTAGTTTTTATTTTCATTTTCCGGAATCAAAGTAGGCAAGTAAGTAGGTCCTATTCATAATGCTTTTAATCAAATTTCAGCTGCTTCATGCTTCTTTAATCGTGAAGATTGAAGAAGCATGAAGGATCTTTGTTTTAATTTAGAGGTAACCTAACTTTGGTAATAGCACGGTCTGAGTTTGACTAGCTGCGCCCCGCAGTTTTACCCGCGGTTAAAAAGTACCCGAAGTAAAAAGGAAGCGATGATAGCCTAGTTGGAGAAGGCCCGACTCTCAAGCCAGAGGGAGGGTTCAAACCCAGCCGACGGCCCGCACCAATTTGTTCATTGTGTGACATATGTGCGTATTGTCTGTCATGTATGTCATCTGCTACATGTTGGAGCCCAGTGTATGGCGATACGCTTCCCCCGTCGCATTTGGGACTGAATATCGTGCGGCGAAGCGTGGGTGTTGTATTATACCGCTGCCAGCCCTCTCGAGGGGAAAGGTGTGACGATATGTTATGTAAAAAATACCCTAAATATTCCAGACTATAATCTATCCCTGTGCCAGATTTCGCCCAGATCCGTTTAACCGTTCTGGCGTGACTGAGTAAAATCCATCTATCCAAACTTTTGCATTGTAATATTATAAGTAGTGAGACTGGATGCTTGAGGATGCTTGGTAAACCCAAGTCGAATTAAAACAATGTTAGGTAGGTACCTATAGTGTTAGTAATTATGGAGTAAAATCAAATTAAACTCGCAAACATCAAGCAGCTGGTCACTCACCTATGTATTACGTGAGGTTATCTACGAGCTACGAGGTTACAGACAATTCAGACGCGCTACAAAATATACTTAATCGCATCTTTTTCATATTCGTGTGCTAATTAACACTAAAGTCTGCTTTGGCCTTTGTAGAGAATATTAAAAACGATGAGATTGTGGTTGATGTTTCCTTACAAATATCGTCTTTGGCTCAATTTTGATGTCATTAATAATAAACAAGTATACATTAACCCCCAACACCGAGTTTTATCAACCATACTTAGCTAGGAAAATACTACCGACTAATTCACCTTTTAAACAAAAAAAAACATAATCAAAATCAGTTCATCCATTCGGGAGCTATGATGCCACAGCACACAAACACACACACACATACACACAGACATATCAAACTTATAATACCCAATCGTTTTTGCCTCTGCGGTTAAAAATGTTACTGAAAATATAAAACAATATGTAGGTATGTAGTTAATAAATAAATAAATTCGGGACATTTTCACACCGACCCCTAACTAAGCAAAGCTTTTACTATGGCTGCCAGAGACTGATATACTTATACATAATTACATATAATATATATTTTTAAATACATACATAAATAGATATTAACACCCAGATATAGGACAAACACAAATGTTTTTTACATTCGAATGTTTGCTTTATGTGGTAATCGAACCCACGACCCCAAGCTCATAAGGCATCTTCACTACCAACTGAGCCACCGAGGCAGTCAAAGTACTTACCTATTTCCTGTCTAAAGATCGATTTTTTGAATGGAGAATGATGTTTCATGAATTTGATTATTGTTTCGTGCAATGTTAGAAAAAACATTTTTTCGTGTAAAAGTCGAAGTAGGTACCCAGCAACTTAGACCTACCTATTGAACTAGGTACATACCTGGCTGGGTATTATATTAGGTTAGGTATTACGGAGGTACTCGTACCTTATTAGTTTTACATTTTAGTTCTAACACAATAGTCAATCTTAAGAGTAGACCGCTCTCACCAAATCTCTAGCTATCAGTTTATTGCAACAAAATGTACCTATGTGAAACTTTCTCGCAACGAGATTCAGATCCTCTGATTAAAATTATCTGGGCAATTATTGTTATGTATAACTTGGGGAATTCAACATTTATTGAGCTCTTGCAACGGCAAAGGCTCTAGGCCTACCGATAGCTTATGGCGTTATATAGGTAGGTATACCAATAACAATGCGTTATACTAAATTAATCGTACATAAATTAAATATAAGTAGGGTAGTGTGGTAGTCATTGAACCACCAAAAGTTTAAAAGCCTCTAGAATTGTTTCCGTTACAGATAATAAAAATGATCATAGCTCATGACAAAGGCAATTTCATTGGCTTTCACATTGTATATATGTTAATTCAGCATTATATATAATCGCTTCTTGGTAACGTTGTAATAAAAAAATGGGAATTGGTTAATTGTGTACACCCTAGGGTACACAGTGAACCTGGGGGTTGGGGTACAATGAACCATGTGGTACACAATGAACCATTGTAGTAACTAATGTTGTTATAGTGCTTATGACCAAGGTAAATTAAACTGATATTATATTTTTTATATAAAATGGTCCCATTTTATATCTTTATTACTTTTACATTAACAATTTTAATTTTAAAGTTTTAGTAAATGTTTATCTGTCTTACACATTAGTAAAAAATTTAAATCAAACATTAATTCTTAAAATATTAACATGAAACTAAACGCCACGTTCGCCACTTGTGACCTTACACACACTGCGCCCTTTAGTTCCTAGTACTTTTTGGGGACGCTGCACCGTAGTTGTAGACGTTTCGTCCAGGTTGTAAACTCTGCTTCCATTTGCAAATAATGGCTGGCGACTTAAAACCTCTTGAAGGTTATCAAAGAATTTCTGGACATTCACTCTGTTGAATGCCGTTGCTCTAGCTAAACTGCAGGCTTCTGGCTTTTTTACTGATAGATTAGGGTGTCTAGCTCTGAAACCTCTTAACCAATCCTTTCCAGCCATCTTGTTTACTTCCCAGTTGGATGGCATTTTAATGTCGTTAATTTTTGCCATTTGGTAGGCGATTCTGCGACAGTCTTTTGTAGTTAGTCCGTAAAATTTATCGGCACACTCCGTTACGTAATCGTAGAGACGCTATTTTCCTGCTCAGTAGTGAAAATTTTTTGAGCATCATAGTGAGGCTCCAATTTTGATGAGGGATCTGTTATATATTTTAAAACGTATCGGCGTAATGTTGGATACGGGACCTTTGCTTCTTTAGCAGCTAGTCTTAAGCTTAATTTTTGATTAAGATGAAGGCCAATCCCTTTTTTGATGTCCTCTGGAGAGTGACCACCCTTTTTTCGATTTTCTCTTCCTAATGTGTTTCGACCCATGCTGGAACAATAAAATTACTAAAATAGGTATAATAATTAATAATAACAATAATAATATGCAATTAATATGATTAAGTTTAGTTAAGTAGTACCCAATGAACCAAGTAATGGTACTAAATGAACCATGGTTCATTGAGTACTCCGATAAATTGGTTCACTGTGCACCACCCCCCTGTTTAAAACTTTAAATAATAACCATCGGCAACTAAAGGACGTTTCGCTTGCAAACAATATTCTCAATTGAGTGATATAACCCATTAATTATATCAAAATCGTGCGTGAGATCATAACGCTTATAAAATTGAAGTTATAAGAAAAAGAAACTCACGTTTTTTTCCTTGTTTTTGAGCGTGAAAACAGTCACACGATCCTAACGCGTGCGTTTCTGGCGACAGACCGCCGGTCACTAGGGATATACACTCGGCACGGGGAGTCGGTTCGAGCATGTAAACTGCACGGTTTGACAACGCCGCATTTTGCCGCTACCTAGGGTGGTTCATTGAGTACACTTGGTTCAATGGCTACCACACTACCCTACACTCTTAATTACTCACTTTAAAATAAAATCATGTAAACAACTATTTTCTTCTATAAAAAAAATCATGGGTATACCTACCGATATTGTCAATAGACTTCAGTAGGTAGGTCACCAACATAAACTAAAATTCTTCTAAAACTTAGGCTTTTTCTCATGTGTTGGTTGTCTGCCCTGATTATGTTAAGCTAAATTTTATGTGGGCGTTTTATGAAAGCTTATCTACATAGCAACAACACTGCACAAAAATGTGTGGGAGTAAGTAAAATACCTAGTATATAAACCTTGTTTTAGTTTAAGAAACTCCATTCTATGGCTCATCAAAACTAGGCCGTAAATTAAAGCGATTTAAGTTTATTGTTTTTCAAACACTCGTGTAAGTTCTATGTTTTGGAATGCGGCGCCAATGACACATTTCATGTAACTTGTAATAGTGTGAGCATCATGTGACAGGGAACAATTAAACGTGTTACAAAAAGCATTAATAGAGCTATTATCACAGCAGAAATCATACTTAGTACTTACAAGAACCTATTATGAAGTCAATTGGAGTTATGCGTGACAGCGACTGCGGGCGTCGAGTCATTCAGCCTCTACGTATGTGGCACATTTATGCATACAATGAGGGGCGCGACCTTTGACTTTTCTTTAGATATTTCTAACACACTTAGACTGTGTCTAAAATGAAGAATGGAAATGAAAACGAGTAGATAACTATTGGTTGGTAGGTGACAGCTTAAATATTCAAAGAATGTAAGTGATACGTACTTGAGTAAATAGGTAAATGCGCGGATTAAAAGATTTATCTACTAAAAATATAAATAGGTAGGTACATCACGGATCATCCAAAGGTTAAATTATGTACAATAAGGCATAAATATTTTAAGATTGACATTTAGTCAATCTTAAAATATTTATGCCTTTTAACTTTAATATACAGAAGAGCTTAAAAGTCGACATAAAACGGTAATTTATTTTTCATTAACAGTTTTCTCATTCGATTTAAATAGGATATGATAATAAGTCTTACAAAATCAATTTTCCTATTCCTCTATTCCTTAAGAGTTGAAATTATCGCTTGTACCTATGTAGTGTCCAGTTAATTAAGTACACTTCGTGTAATAAGGATCTTTGTCATGGGCTTTTGGAGTTTGGAACAGGACGAGATCAATTTGACGAATTGCCGATTTGACAAATACGAGTATCAGACTTGATCAATGTCGTTCAATTAGATTTTTCATATTCAGTTGAGTCATATACTTTGTCTAAATAGGTAGGTAGATATTTAATCAGCTTCGTATTCGTGGTTCGGTTTCTATTTAGCTGTCTTTCAAAATGATTTAATCTTTACACAACTTCTTGCTAAATCATACAAGTGACTTGGTAGACACTTTAAATTAAAATTACCCAATTTATATCCTCTGTTATTAGGTTTTTAGAGTTAATGATGAGCTTATCTATGTGTGAGTGACTTAGCTGATTTTTTGCTGGTGTTTAGTGTGTTCTGTACCAATAAGCACGTTTTAATTCTGTGAAATGAATTTAAAAATAATGTTTGACAACGTAACGTGTAACATACGTATATGTAGATACTTGTTCACTCGTAGGTAAATTTTAAGATTTCACATTGTTCAGGTAATGATCAATGTGTCACATTTTATTTGAATTTTGCACCCTCTCTATTGTTTTCTTTGTTTTTAAATATAGGGTTATTTTGGCTTGGGTTTTTCCACGATGGAACTATTGAAGTTAATGTTTAAAACGGTACTTAACATTTGCTAGATGGTGAGTTTGAAGTAGGTAAAATGGAGAGTAGTTTTAGTGTAGGACATAGGTATAGTGGCTCTGTGAGGTAAATGCCTCGCGAAAATGCTTTCGAATGACCGTCCGGCAGCTGGCGGCGTCTGTCGGGCTGTCGTCTTCAACAAGTCGCATTTCTCAAACGATTGCGTGAAATTTCAGTAGAATCGGCTGTGAAATTGTTGAGTAATTCGACATGTGCTCAGTAGCCTTGCCTTACTTAGAAGGACTATAATGTAATCTAAGATCTACAAGTAAAATAGTTATGTATGTTAGAGTCGTGTGATATGACAATGCTTGGTAATTTAGATTTTTATCATTATCTGGTGTAAGGGTTTGGTTTGAGCTCATGAATCATCCATATACAATAACGTGGACAAATATTACGTCAAGTCCTAAATCCAACGCAAATGATAACGATGCATTTGCTTATCTATAGGTAGGTATTAAAACTTTCCTAGGCGACCTAAATTGAATCGATAGTCACTTGCGAACGTTGTATCAATAGCTGAATACTATTGAAACAAAGGAATGAAACGGTAAAGCTAATTGCAAGACGGCTGATATGGTGTTGGTCCGTTTACTACAAAAGTAGGTAGTACTTACGGTTATCAGCAGGAAATCTGATGCTTTGTTGACAAGGAAAACATATTAACAAAATACGAGTTAACTATTATTTATTTACTCTATACTTAACTAGTTTTTGTTCGAGTTCGGTTTGGACTTTATTCCTATAAATGCCAGTAATTATCTTTAACCGGATAGATAGGTAATGATGTTGCTGTGAGACCGCGAGATCATCAAACCCGGAAGTGTTATTGAGTAGGTATTTATCTAGGTAGGTACGTATAGTTTTAAAAGAGTTTACCAGTGACGCTACCCATGGCATTGCTGTAACAATCTTATCCAAACAATTCCATGGTTCTTTAGTAGTTTCATTATTTTTGTGCGTTGCAAATTGTTTCGTGAGCGCAGTCGCGCGTCCAGCGGTCGGCGCCGCCTCTCACACAGCCTTGCGACACTAACCTTCGGTTCCTTGCAGGCACTCCAGCTCCACGGTGTAGTCCCAGAGGTCCAGGGAATTCAAGCCGTTCAGCTCCCACGAGTTGAACGAGTCGCATTTTTCCGTCTCCTCAGACATTTTCCACAAGAAACGTTCAAAGGTCACGGGCGACTGTGACGTCGGTTTAACTAAGTGGCTGTTTTTGCAGCCATATTTTTGTTATTTCATCGTCGGGCAAGTTTTGAGCGAGGCGGTCTCAGCGGCGGCGCACAGCGGACTGAGGGAGGCAATCGCACTGTGCTGTGCGCCGCACTCGCGGTGCAATTACCGCGCGCCATCACCCGTCCAATCTAATTTCAATCTCATTTCTTTCGATTATTCGCATACAGAAGAAATTAACGTCGACGTCGTACTGGAGATGCAAATCGTAATTAGACAAAAAACGCGTGGAATCTAAGGAGAAAGTACAGATCGGCGATGAGCTGACTGCGGGAGTGGTCGATCGAGGGGCTGATATGGAAATCGCGGGCAGAAATGGCGTTGCAAGAGTTAAGATAGACGTTATAATATACTGCTTTCTCACGTTTTGCGATTGTCAGAGTTATTACCGTGCTATTAAGGATTATTACGGGTCACGTGCTGTCGCAATTTCCTTTTGTTATTGCTTTATGCGAGTTCAAATGTTGTAAAACAAACAGCTGCATTTGTGCGTCTGTGTTTTTTTAGGACTTGAATAAGTGATGCTGAATGGGCGAGTGAAGGGATAGGAAATGCTTATAGGTGAACATTGTGCAGGTGTGGGAACTGCGGGATTGTGCTGGTCGATCGGATGCCGATTTAACGCGACCACTAGACCGAAACTGTGATTGCTTGTCACGCTGTACGGATCGAGCAATTTAGTTACGTATTCTGGTCATTACTCCCCATACTTTGAAGTCGGCGTATGAGTCATAGCGGTACTCGGTCTTGGAACGAAACGTAAAACGGAAACCATATTCTTTGTACTAAAGAATTATTTTGATTGATGGCGGTGAGAAGAGAAATTCACGGTTACATACTGTTTGATTGAATACTCATTTTAAGTCTTACATTGTAGCTCTAGATAGAGCACGGCAGCAGCCAATATATTGGTATTTAGAATTCGACCTAATTTCTGGAACAGCTTCGTCGTCTTGTTCTTCATTTTGAAGCATGATTCATTATAAATATTAACCTTTTATAGCAGACAGCTGTACTAAGTTGAAGCACGTACCTATTGCCTGCTAGGTCAAGGTACTACGAACTGTAAAAGAATTAATGAAAGTTTCAACATTGTCGTATGTTGCAATGGAACAGTCGCTGCGATTGGAGACATCTCCTAGCGTTTCATCACTAAGAAATTATTATTATTGATTATTGCTTCATGTTCAAGTCAAAGACAATTTCAAATTCGTTTCTATAAAAAGTCTAGTCTAATTTCTACTTTCTTCTTGCGTCATTCGTTCCTTTAAGAGTTTAAATGATCCAGGTTTCTCAATCATAAATAAAAATGATCGCTATACCTATTTAGCAATTAATACTTTTTCATTAATCCTTCAATAATAATCCAGCGGAAGATAATGCAACTTACGTATAAGTGGCGTGATATACTTTTAACTGATTAATTAAATTTACCTACTTTACTTATGCATATCGAACTCGGAAATCAGTCTTATCTTTAGCAATTTTAATTTCGATAAAAGAGATGAAGGGTTTCGACTTTGCAAAGCAGTTTTTACTGTAACGTAATAGTAAGTAGGGATCTAATATCTACCTAACTATCGATTAAAGGTCTTAATTGAGTAAAGTCTAACTGCAATTTTGTTAAGTAGTTACCTAGGTACATACTTTCTTCTAAATATTATCTCCTAAACACCATTTAAAAGACATTGTTTCATTCAAATGTCAAACACCGCATCAGACATGCTATTTGACTTACCTAATTCTCTGACATTACGTGGCTTGTGGAATATTCTGGTATCTGTGACTAACTTGTCATGTCTTTATTTATGTTCTTTCTTATTGTAAAAAATATTTCAAATACAGTAAAATCTATATCATCTATAAAAAGCACTTTATTAAAAAATAATCGTGTGTGATCTATCAATCAATCAATTTTAAATGATCTTATGGTTTATCAATCAATCAATCAATCGTCTATTCTTTCGCCTCTTCCTTTTTATAGAGCAGTAAGTTAATAATCAAAATCTATTCAACTGTTTTGTCAAGTGCATTTTGTAAAACTGTTATCAATGCTGAACTACTCACCCTCTGATAAGCCTTATCTAGCCATTTGTAACTATGATTGGGTTGTTGACTTTGGCAAATGAAAGCAGCATGCTATAAGATTTGTTTGCAAGAGAAACGTCTAATATAGGTACTTATGACTCTTACGACCATAATCTTAAATCTTTAAATGAGCAATTCTTGTATATATACAGTCTGTTTGGTCTTGGATTACCGATATTTTAGGGGGGCATTTTTCAGCTATTTTTATCGATAAATCCACCCAATTACCGTGACCTACCTCACCCCCTTCGAAATGGCGGCCATTTTTATTTTTTCATTACGACAACGTTAGCCTATGTATGAAAATGACAATAAATAAATACCTATCAGACTTAGGAAAATAATTTTAGTGTCATTTAAAATAAAAATGATTGACCTAACGGTAATTACAAAGATCTTATCGATATTAATAGCATTGCTACCCAAAAAAAATAATTGAATCCAAAAATTTACGAAAAAAATCATGCATTTTTTTGCATCATCTAACTTACTGCAATAACTAGCGTGTCAAGTTAGAGTTTTTTAATTATTTACTAGTAGCTGTGGATCCACTCTTTCAAATAACATCAAATTTATTATCTTGAGCAACTTACATTGAGTGATAATTATTATTCAAATGTTACCCTTACAATCGCCATAATGAGACAATAAGAATTTTTTTTTTTTCTAATTAAGTATTTATGTGTTTTAGTGTAATTATTTGTGAAAATTGTGTAAATTATTAAATTAGAAAAATAATAAATACTTAATTAGAAAAAAAATATTCTTATTGTCTCATTATGGCGATTGTAAGGGTAACATTTGAATAATAATTATCACTCAATGTAAGTTGCTCAAGATAATAAATTTGATGTTATTTGAAAGAGTGAATCCACAGCTACTAGTAAATAATTAAAAAACTCTAACTTGACACGCTAGTTATTGCAGTAAGTTAGATGATGCAAAAAAATGCATGATTTTTTTCGTAAATTTTTGGATTCAATTATTTTTTTTGGGTAGCAATGCTATTAATATCGATAAGATCTTTGTAATTACCGTTAGGTCAATCATTTTTCTTTTAAATGACACTAAAATTATTTTCCTAAGTCTGATAGGTATTTATTTATTGTCATTTTCATACATAGGCTAACGTTGTCATAATGAAAAAATAAAAATGGCCGCCATTTCGAAGGGGGTGAGGTAGGTCACGGTAATTGGGTGGATTTATCGATAAAAATAGCTGAAAAATGCCCCCATAAAATATCGGTAATCCAAGACCAAACAGACTGTATATTTATAATTGGAATCTCGGAATCGGCTCCAACGATTTTCATACAATTTAGTATATAGGCGGTTTCAGGGGCGATAAATCGATCTAGCTAGTAATCGTTTTTATAAAATGTCATTTTATTCGTGTTTTATCGATAATCAACTTAAACATAAACTTGGAAGAAAAATAACAAAAAGGAGGCGTTTGAGTAGTCTCAACTGAAAAATATGACTCTTCCTGACATCTATTGGCGATATATTTCATCATTTTATTAGTAATTCGTACTTAAATATAATTTCCAAAAAACACAATTAAAAAAAAAATACCGAGCTAAGCTCGGTCATCCAGGTACTTATATTTACAGATGATTAAACAATTATGAGAAACTAAAATCAGCGTTTTTATCGGCCGTAATGAGTACAATGAAAAACATACTTTATTAATTAACTGCATTAGAAATACTGAATGGTTTCTAACATAAAGGTATTTAGTACTCATATAATTAAAGCTAATAAAACGATAAGTAATTAAGAAATGTTAATAATGAAAATATATGTAGATCTATAAATAAATGCCAAAGTATTTGTATACCTACTCAGTACCTACACAATAGATATTGTACTGTAAAAAAATGAAAATACGAGTAATATTCCTTGCAACAATAACTATGTAACCTTCATCAGTAACTCTAGCAATTTAACTTTATGTACTAACCTACCTATCTAACAAAGACGTAGAAAGTAGCAATGAAATTAAACGAAGCCAAATCAAATAAAGCATAGAACTTTATATTAACATAACAAAAATATTTTGGGAACGCAATTAGAATAACTAGTTAGCTTAATTAGCCGCATGAGTTATTCGTAAAAATACCCATGAAATAGTTTTTATAAATAAGTAGGTATTTTAAATACGATTTTTTTAATATCCGAAGTCCTAAACTAAATGTTATAGACTAGATAGAAATAGCATAAAAAAATAGCATAATTTAAAAACCAGTACGCGTCATCCCGGTTTTTATATTTTTAATATTTGTTTCTATTTTTTGCTGGAAAGATTGCCTCTCAAGAACAAGTTGTTTCTTCGTGTATATTAGAATGTCTCGTTGTTTCCAAAAAATAAAACACTAAAGCGTTCATGTAATGAAAGAGCTATTCTATTACCGTGTATTACGTTGTCTAATGCACCTTATTATCGCACGAATTTAAACTGCTCGTTGACCAACAGCTTACCCACGGACTTGCATCATGGGTGTAGCGTTGACATGACACATTGGCCCATCCGTCTCAATCAGCTTTAATACTGAAACAGCCCAAAATGAGGTCTTTATTCCGCGGCATTAAGTGTGAATATCGCTAAAACGTGCGAGATAAAAACGTCAGGAAGAATGTAGGTGATGGTGTCGTGACGATGATCACGCATGCGATACTTACGTTTGTGCTGGATAAACAAGAAGCAAATAGACGACATGCAAGACGTAACAATAGCGACGGCATGTCACCCATGGTATCTAATTTGGAAACATACATTTATTTATTTATTTTTATTTATTTCTCATTACACCTATTCTTACAGGATTAACCTAATACAAGTAGAGTAGTCAACATCACATAGGTACTTCCAAAACATTAAAAATTAGTTTACAAAGTTAAGATTATAGACATAACATATCGTCACTCCTTTCTCCCGAGGGGGCTGGCAGAGGTGTGCTTCCAAATGTGACAGGGGCGAGCCTGTTGCCATACACCGAGCTCCAGTCATGTAGCAGATGATATACAATACGCACATATGTTCACACAATAAATAAAATGGTGCGTGCCGTCGGCTGAGTTTGAACCCGCTCCCTCTGGCTTGAGAGGTGGGCTTTCTCTATCATCGCTTTGGAAACATGCTTTTGGTAACAATTCTTTCGAGTAAAACAATATAAAGTGTTAACAACTAAAACTCTACAGTATAAAACAAAGTCACTTTCCGCGTTCTCTGTACCTCTGTCTGTATATCCGCTAACTGCTAAATCACGCAACGGATTTTGTTGCAGTTTTCACCATCAGTTAGATAATTTTTCACGAAAGCCAAACATTTTTTTCCTTTCCTATTCTTTTAAATTACACCCATGCTAAGCCGGTGCGGGTCGCTAGTAACTCATAAATAAACTAATTTTTACGAAACGAATGCGAGTAAGAATGTAAGTTAGTACCTACTTAATACCCATCTGTCTGACTGTCTGTTCGCAATTTGCATACGTAACATAACCTTTACACTACTACTCGTATGTAAATCTGTTTCAAAATTGAAGAAGGATGCTGGATAAATACCTCTACTTATTTTCTTTTCCAGGAAAAATCACGTTTGCGACTGCACACAACCATCACTATAGAGTAATTTCTTTTTTCATTAAATAGGTTTGATTAATTATTGACCAATCAAAGCAAAGGTCTATCCTAGCTAGCTATTCTACTGATACAACTCTGTATTTGCATATAATTATGTATAAGTTTATATTTGTTTGATAACTCGAGTACTTAAGATTTGTTGTTCTTGATATTTTGCAGACAAGTAGTTTAATTTAATACCATTTTTAAACTCGAATATGAGCCAAATCGGTTAAGAGATTACGGAGATATGGCGATTAGGAGATGGCAATTCGCCATGAACTAGGTATTACAGTTATAATTGAGAGACCATTGTTTGCTCAACTGTTAAAGCCATACCGTCCTAACTCTAATGACGCCAAATGAGGTTATCAACTATCGTTCATTACCATTCGCATGCCAGAGTCATTACTCATACATTTGGGCGCAGAGTCGATAGGCGAGCTTTGTCTCTCGGGTCCCATCGTTCATTCTAATGTTCCTATATGTAACGGTTACAAAACCATTTGCCCAACACACGTATTGGTCTCCGAGCGGCTGTAATCAGTCAAAAATTGTGAAATTGGTTCAGATTTTTGTCCGTATTCGGTATTAGTATGACAAATCGTCTAGTTTATTTAGAAGGCCATGAGAGTTACGGTCTATAAAGCCATGGTTACAAACCATAACTTTTTAGTAGATAATAAAATCACATAGATAAGTTTTTATTTGAAAAATATGACATCTTAATACTAAGCATGTATTTCTTAATACCAAGTAAGTATCTCAAGCGTATTCCGGCAGCCTAACTTAAAAATTAATTTCCGTTCAAAGTATATAGGCGCAAAACGATAGACGTTCAGTCTAGCATAGCAAATTTTGCAATAAGTATATTGTTAGCAGCTAGCGCATGTATGATTTAGCTGCTAGGTTTGATCACTACTTTCTTTTGTATAAGCTTAAATATAATATGGTTTTAATTTGTACGTTCTTGGAAACTTCCTTTTACAGTGCAATTAATTGAATCTTCAAGGTTAAAACAATCTGCTCAGTAGACGGTAACATCACTTGCATACAATTTACTTCAAACACGTCATAGTACACTGCTGTATATCTGTACTTCTTTAATACTTAAAGTATTTTATGGAGCAGTTGCGATATTGAGACACGCGTTTCTTATCGTTCCATAAAAGTTATCAGACACTAAGCTAGTGGCTTAATTGACCGTTGCCATCTGCGTGGAGCCGGAGACGTTATCATTTTCCTCGCTATTGCGGTCTGCGGATATTTATTAAGAATTTTTCGTATTATATATTATCGTTCGTATAAAATTATCGTGGAAAAAAATTGTTTTGTATCATAATTTTGACTAGAAGGCTTGGACTGTGGATTTAAACTTTGTAATTAAAAATAGTAATATGATCTTGACATATGATCTCATTTATTATAGCAAGCATTTAAAGTAAAGATACACCACCAAGATGCAAACCTATTTGTTTACAAAACTACGCCCGTTTCAAAGGCGTTCGTTGAACTCATTTGTTATAAATTACCATATTGCCCTTGAAAAAGACTTCAACGGGGTCAGCTTTTTTGGGTCATTTTATTTCTTGGTAACTTGCCTATTGTGAGAGTTTTACAAATACAAATACAAAATACAAAATGTTTATTTGTTTCAATACATGTACACAATTTTACATTAGGACCCTGTCTGCTGCCGTAGCGTGAGCTGTGTTGCAGCAGCCAGTGCCTCCCCAGAACTAGGTACATATTACAATTTAGAGGTACTATTTCTATGATTCAATATAGTATGAGAAATACATAGTAGATACATACATAAATATATATATGTTTACAATTATTGATGTGTTCAGTTATTTAGGGTTTTATTACTAAGTTTGCTATCTTTAAAATAATTACATGTACTACCTAGAACTAACACAGCCTACACGATTTTGCTTAGTAGGTACTTGTACGTATTCATCATTACCATCAACCCAAGCCATCTTTATGCTACTGCTGGATACAAGGCTTTTCTCTTAAACCGGGTACTCACTAGCGAACTGTAACCGTTGCACGTTACTGTAACCGAAAAACTTAATGTCTATGTGGTTCACGAGCCTACAAGAACGGCTCGCAGCAATTCAACAATTGTCGGCTTTGCCGCAAATTAAAGGAAGTTTTCGGTTACAGCTCTCTGGCCTACGCTTAGCGATAGCGTTCAGTGGTCGTTGAACGTGAAAACTATTGCACACGTACATATTAGAACCTCGTTACTGTATCTGCCTAGTTACAGTTCGCTAGTGATGAGTACCTGGCTTTACTATGCCATCAAATATCTTACTTGTAGTAGGTACTATTCATTAATTTGTACAAGCAGGAAGGGCTTGCGTCGGCTGCTGTAAATGTTAAGTCTTCGCTTCGCATTTCACGAACGGCTTGGGGTCAGAGATAAGGCTGTTTTCATACAAATCAGACGGCAATACCCGATGTCGATAGACCGACTGATAGGATCGATGAACACGGCTAAAGCTCTGAAAACGATTATATTATGTAACTTTTATCTGCATCAGCGATTTGGTACCTCACGAGTTTGAAGATTTGAAAAGAATTCGGATATTTACGTCGGTTCTGTTGTAACACTCACTAAACTAATGTAACAGCATTAAATTTATAGATCTGCATCTCTTGTTATCAGATGTTGAGAGTAAAGTTACGAGCTATGAGAAAACCAGATATGTAAAAAGATGCCAAAAATCTAGTACTCATACCTACTGTCATAATGATTACTGTAGTTTAAAATTAGTAAAACAGAATTAAGGTTATTATGTACCTATTTCGGTCATACCCCAGTTTCGTTACTAATTACTATGGCAAAACAATGCACCATAAAAACGTCATGATTTACAAAATTGCTAGATTTATGTTATTAATTCATTTCTGTATTTTAAAAAATTCAATTCAATTTCTCTTAGACATTAAATCGTCTGGAGTTTTAATAAATAGGTACTTACTTCCCTTCTGGCACAAAGATCGCTAATGCTTATTTATGAATGAAAAGACTAACATATTTCAAGAGTCCGCTGTGGATGTAACAAATATTATTTGTTAGCAGTCGTGATTAGTTGCAGTGGCAAGCTGCAAGTAGTTTGACAAGCTCGGGACGAACGGTGAAGGCAATTTGTTGAAAGTAGAATCAATTTGTTTCAATCAATTTTGTAGAAAGCGGACTGTTTATGGTCCCGTGACATTTGCGGATCCACCTTGCGAAAATCAGGCTTTAATATGAACATAATACTTACTATAAAATATGCGTATAATAATTTATCTATGCCACAATTAAATATCACCGCTCGCTCGCTTCCAAACTTCGAAAGTTCACCTCTCAAGAGAGGGAGTCGATTCGATTCCAGCCAAAGGCACGCACCAAATTGTTCAATGTGTGAACATATGTGCGTATTGTATCTGCTACATTAATTTAGCCCGGTGTATGGTGACAGTCTCGCGTTCTGCCTGGGACATTTGGAATTGAATATCGTCCCGAGAAGTGTGGGTGTTGTATAACACCTCTGTCAGCCCCTTCGGAGGAAAGGCGTGGCGATATGTATGTACAACTATGTCTACCACAGAGCTTTACAACATTTACTGCCTATGCAATCTGTTTTTGTTACTAACTGCGCAACGCGATTGCACACACTATCCTAAAGGAACTACTACGAGTACTACTTAGGTATTAATTTACGGGAATAATGATCCATACTAATACTATAAAATCGAAAATTAACTCGGTCTGTCTGTCTGTTTGTAGGCTTTTTACAGCTGAACGGATCTTGATAAAATTTGTTAATTAGGTACAGTACAAGGAAGGTTTTTGGATACTATTTTCTGAATAAACGCGAACAAACCAGCGTGTAACAGCTAGTACCGGAAAAAATCTTTAAAATGTATTATTTTCAAATGTCCATTTCAAATTACATACAAATCCGTTAAACTGGCAACTAAATCCGGCATGAAGAAGTAACGCACTGACATGCATAAAATATATTATAACAAGCTGCGCCCCGCGGTTAAAAATTATCCTATGTGCTATTCTAGACTATAATCTATCTCTATGCCAAATTTTATCCAGATTTGTTCAGCCGTTCTGGCGTGAAAGAGTATTTATTTTTGATAGTAAAGAATTAATATTGTATCTAGTTTCCAAGGCCAATTAAAAATTCCCGCCAATAGATAGGAACTTAGAATGGAGCATAGCAGCAGCAATGTGCTGGGTATAATAAGTAATGTAGGTAATACAAGCATATAGCAAGACATACATATAGCAAGATATATAAGATACAAGATATATATATATATAAGATACAAGAAAGTTAAGGTAGAGAATCAAAAAATTTTGAGGTTAAACGTGCGCGAATTACATGCACACTGTCCGAGAATACATCGATATCATTTTTTGTTATGAATTTATTTATGAATGAAGAAGTTCTGTGAAGAAAGGTACTTTTCTTATAGTTAGTTTTAACAATGGGTATATGGAATAGAGGGGTTCGTTTAGATCGGTAACAAACATCCATCCATCCATCCATCCATTCTTACAAACTTTCGCGTGTATAATATTAGTAGGATACATGCATGCATTCTTTTACGTATTTGTAACTTGATTTATTAGAATGTATTTATCATTCTAGCTCTAGACATAGTTGATTCTTAATTACGCAAATATACCTAAAGGGCGAATACGTGCCCTAGCCTAGGAGCACTAGTTTTTTAAGTAATAATTACCATTTAAATAACTTTCTTCAGAGAATTCACGAGGTATTGCACTTTGCTTACGTTATGATATTATTATTATAGTAAGCTCATATTTCTAACTTGCCCTACAACACGTGTTCAGAACGATTTAATTTGAACTAAAACGGATCAAGGCTCAATTAATAAAATTGAACATGTGCCGAGTTAACATGTGAAATAATACAATTTACGTCGAGGCGAATGAAATATTAGCTCTTTGAAAAAATTTACAAAGTAAGCAGATTTGGCATTACTCGAAATTGGCCAAGTCAGTTTTCACTAATCACCATAATTTACCTCTAGTTGCACTTGCATTGTACCTAAATCATTAATGTTACTTATATGTATGGCTTTACATAAAGTTTCACGTGAACGATTTTTTGCTCTTTTATGAACGTGTGTGTTAGTAATTTAAGTAGGTATTAGTTACATACGAAGAATGTGTGCTACGTAGGAATTTGAAGCCTGGTTTTGCCAAAGAACAATGAGTGGTTAGAAGTTAGACACTCAAGCAAATTTCTTGGACATGGAATTGATACTCGTTTGCTCGAACCGCAACAGAAACTTGAAACTTTGGGAATGTACAATACAACGTACTCGTAACTCGCGACCTGAATTAACTATTGCAACAAACACCTGCAAACGAATCGAATTAATTTCCCTGCATATCATGAGGCTGCTTATGACATGCAGTTAGGTCGTGACTCGTGAGTCATGTGTGATAACTGGTTTCTCCAAACCGGAGTCTTTAGGTCGTTGTTAACTTTTTTGCGATAGGGTTGCTTGTATTGATTTTAAAACCCTATAAAAGTTGGTGAGGGTCCGGGGTGAATGCACGCGACGGCACGTCATGGTGGTCAACACAATGCCTCGCTTGCCAAAACGGGAGCCGTCTGCCGGTAGCGTGCACTCTGCTCAATGTCAACTTGTTAATTTTTAATCTTCCGCGGTTACAGCAGTGAGTCATTTGGAGAATTTGATTTGCAAGGCATGATATACGTATCATGAAACTATTGTCTGTTTCGTCTTTGAAACCGAGTGAGTTGTGAGTGAGTGAGTGAAAACTGGCACATTTTTCGCAGGTTCATCTTGAAAAATATTATGATCATAACAAAGTCACAAAGCAAAACGGTTTATGTTTTCTAATATTTGTAGTAGGAAGTCTTTGTCCACGATGCCAGTGTCTTTATTTGCATAGCTATCAATCTATTTCTTTTATATTTTACACTCATTATATCAGAGACATTATGTCAATATTTCCTATTCAAAATTAAATCAATCTCCACATTGGCGAGAGACATTAGTATGTAAACAAAGGGCGCTCTTCTTGTTTGCGAAAAATCAATAAGCATTCTACTCCGTTCTTTGAATAGATCGCAATCACGTCATTGCAAACGATCTGCTTAGTATGCTGTCTTCGCTTGCTGTATAAAATGAATGTCAAGTTGTTTGCATATCATTAACTAAAATAAAACCAAGGAAATTACAAATTCCGTACCGTCCAACATAGACCGACGAGTAGTCGTATCATCGTCGTCGAAGTCCTCTCGATCTCCAGGCCTGTCTTTGACAACCTCCATGGCTTGGTTATCCTCAATCACAAACACTAAGAACACTTTACATTGCAACAAGATCACTAAACTTATCGACGCACTGTTCACGCCGAGTAGGAGCTGTTTCCATGCGGCACTTGCCAAGTCCAGCTGATCGCGGGGTATCCTCGACTAGGTATTTACGAAAAGTCGGAACGGAAGCGCGCTGTCGCTGTAGCCGTAGGGAAATAACTGGTCCCGATCGACCAGTCGACCGCCGCACGTTCAATGTCAGTATCGAATGGACAATCAATTATGCGACAGTGCCGCGTAAAGAGGAGTCGTATGTCGCAACTTCGCAAGTCGCCAGGCTCGTTATGTTTCGGTGTAGGGTGGCACTTGCGTTTCGGAGGGCAGCGGGCGCGGAGAGCATGCGCAGTGCGGAGGGACCCTGTCGATATCGACGCGCGGGGATCATGGCGGCCGGCGGCGGGTGGCGTCGTCGGGACGCCCGCACTCGCCTCACTGGCTGCCCGAGCTATCAGCCCTCTCAGATGGAAATTAATTGAGTAATCAGCACTAACGTCACGCGATCATTCAAGGCGACCGAGCAACGAACCTTACCTACTGAATTAATTATTATCAATCACCATGATACCTATTTGTTCAAGGCAAAAAAATATTGCTAACAGCCTAACTTGCTTGTTGAGTAAGTTATGTTTACTTTCAAAATAAGCAGCTGATTACAGTATTGGGTTTAGCAAATACTCATCGCGTAAAATCTTATTCATTTTTATTGTTTAAAATGTATGTTTATGTAAGAAACATCGTAAAACGAATGGCATTGAACATTGCAATGGAAAGGTTACCATTGCAGGTGCCTTTAGTTTTTTACTATTTCATTGGCATATCGTATTGTGCTCTAACATTTAAAGCAGGCGTTTTGAATTTCGTAAGAATGTATTCTAGTAGATACACAGTCCGACTTTTGTACGTACCTCTTTATGTTTACTTTGCAAGTGTTCAGTTAAACCAATTAAAGTCTGTTAAAAATCTGTCAAGCAATAAAAATTGATTTTCTAATTAATTTGCCACCATCATCACTTTGACCACCACGAATCATATTTGTACGAATTAATTATTTTCTCGTTATCACCGTAATCTTAATCTTTACTATTAATCACTACAATACCTACTAAAGTCTAAAATATATCCTGGTGTTTACTTTACTTATGTACCGTCTACAGGTATTTTAAATGTTATTCTTTGTATTTACCTAATTACTGATAATATCATAATCAAATAAAGCATTGTCAGGAAAACCGGATTTTTAAAAATCAGATATTTACAACACTTAAGTCTTACTATTTCGTTTACTTATGTAAGTAATCATTATTTAGGCAGGTACTTCATCATCTTTACATAACATATCGTCACGCCTTTCTCCCGAGGGGCTGGCAGAGGTGTAATACAATATCGAAACTTCGCTGGACGATATTCAGTCCCAAATGTGACAGGAGGCGAGCCTGTCGCCATACACCGGGCTTCAGTCGTGTAGCAGATGACATATAATACGCACATATGTTCACACAATGAACAAATTGGTGCGTGCCGTAGGCTGGGTTCAAACCCGGTCCCTCTAGCTTGAGAGGCAGGCCTTCTCCAACTAGGCTATCATCGCTCATCATCTCTACAATCATAAAAAACAGCAATAACAAAAAGAGATATAGGTAGGTAAAGGAACTTACATACAGCAAAATATAATTTAATGTGATCTATCACAAAAAAAGATGACATCAACAACCAATCAAGTTATGGGTTATTTACGCCATATTTTAAATAAAAATAAATAAAAATATTTTGATAGGTATCTATGTTTGTGTGTACTTATATGAGTATAGTTTATATGTACATATATGGTATTTATGTCCTGTTTACTTCAAACAAGTCAAGTTCGCACTCGCTGTGTGTGGAATCAAAGTTCATCCAACTGGTTAGATAGTTTATTATTGGTGATGACATACCTACCAGCTACGTATATTTACTGACTAACAGTGTGTGGACATTATATTCTTCTTCCTACAAATATCCCACTCAGGTCGGTTGGTAAAGTATGTATGTACCTATAGTGTACCACAAACCACCACGTTCGTACCACCACGTGTGTAAGTACCACTTTCTTCTTTTTTAATTTGTCTCTATCACTCGTCATTTCAGAAATCACTCTTTTCTCATTCATGTTCTCATTCACGCTACACGGATAAATATATTATTAACCATAATGTAATGCATTGGCAGGTAATAGGTCAGAGTTAAAAGATTAAAAACTCTGACCGTTCCTGCTCTACATATGTAAGTAATAGAGAGAATTCTGTGGCCTCAGGGCTGTACGAACTTATTCCATTTCCTTAAGAAACCGGGTTTGCTATATAGGGCGGGCTGACGACTGAAGGTTAGCTAGGGCTGGGGCGGGCACCAACCTGCCTACGTGTTCTATTTGAATTTTAGTCTGAGCTTGGTCACAGTATACTCCTATTTACTAGGTTTGCTTTTCGATAGTGCATCACAGTCACACACGCACGATGTCCAACAAGGTTGTAGACTTCGCTACCGACGATCTTACATGATTTCACAACCAAGATCCTGTTTCCAAATGTCTCAAGCAGATTTACGACAGCACGAAGCCGTAAATAACTATATATCGATGAAAAAAAGCCTGTAATAGAAATAAATTAATTGTCTGCACTTCCGGCGCAGATTCCACGACCAGATACAACGAGGATTCTATTTAAAAGCAGATTGTGCAACTATTTGATAACACGACAATTTTATTAATCGTACGAAACTGTTCGAAGCCAGACCGTTTGTTACACCTACTATAAAGGTCTATTCACAGCACACAACAATGGTTACATTATTTTATGGCGCAGCAGCGAAAGCACTTATGCAAGCGTAAACGACGATTAAAATAATTAATCGCTGAACTTAATAAGTTAAGTTGCATCATAAGGTCTCCTTTGATTGAGTCGCGGTAACAATGCAGGCTTTTGTGGCCAGGTTAGTACAGTTAGTCAGTTACGATGTGGGTGCCCAGATTGAGAGCAAAAAACTTAATTTATGATACGGAAGTTGGAGGAAGTTATGCGGCTTCGCAGTAGCTTCGATTCTTCAGAGAGGTGCATCTGCTTTACAATTCAAATAAGTAGTTTGCATACTAATTTAGATTTAGCATCGAATATGAAGAAATGTACCTAATCTTCTTACGGTTAAATGTTCTCTGTTCTTAGTTTGTTTAATTAGTGATTTAAATTTTAAAGCCAATTTTAACCATCTTCGCTTGTTCGTTAAATATATATTTCCAGTTTCCAGCACTTGAAATAAGTGCTTACTTACAGTTATTTTCATAATAAGTAGGTACCATCGGTAAAACTTGAAGTAAGTAGTTATGCGGAAAGTATATCTTACCTAACTTTCACTACATTAATATCCATAGGTAGTGTGCCATGGCTGAAGTCATTATAAAGTAATAAACGTAGTATTTCCATTAGCAGCTTCATCAAAACCATGCATCTATGTAGGCTTCAAGAGTATAGTGCGCTGTGGGAATAATTATGTATCTGCAGAGGTAGGTTTTCTTTTAATCATTCACACAAAAAATATATGTATACTCGTATGTATGCCCTTGTTCTTCTGATTAGTGGCTCTTTTTCCGAATAAGACGGTAGAGTTATTTTTATAACTTTGACGTTCGTCGACGTTGTCAAAATGTCTTCATGTCAAAGACATTTTGACTTTTGACCGCATAAAATAAAACGACAGCTATCAGTAAAAAAAAATGTTAATACACCTATATTTGGATCTCATTTTGTTAGCATAAATGTTTAGCACACCTACATTTGCCTCTCATTTGGCTAACCCTAGACATAATTTGTTCTAGACATGTTTGTTAGAGCAAAATTCGCACGATGCAATCGATGTATAATGATAGGCTCCCAGATGATGCACAATGTATCTTGTATCAGGGGATCGGCATAACAAGCAGTTATGCTGCTTGTATGCGATAACAATACACGCAATAATTACTGCATGTTAGAAGACAATGCGTTCTGTTTTTGTTTGTACGTGTTGCAATTGACACCTTTCGTTCGTTGCGTATTTCTTGCACGTTTATTTCAATGTCTGATGTAGCGTAGCAACTGTGCTTTTTTTTCGATGTAAATTTAAACCAACATAAATGTAAAAAAAAATATGACATCATTTGGGTTGTTTTTTTTTGCCCTATGTAATGGGACTATTCTGTTTGTTTCTTTTAGAACTTTACATGAGTGGAATAATGCATGGAAAGCTATGATGCAATATTTTGTAGCGTAGTCTAAAAAGTCTAATCCTGTCTTTTAATTAAAACAAGCATTAGCAAGCAAATCACGTCAGTGAAATTTATCTTGAACTTTAGTCTTCAAATCGCGTAAGCCAATGCTCCACTTCAAAGCCATTTCAACTTCAAATCGAATTCATCAATAGGCAGATAAATGACAGATCAAAAATAACATCGATTAATCGTGAGAGACAATAATCGTAAAACGGCAGTAAATAATAATTGAATGCAATATAAATGATAGATTACGTAAAGTGTGTCAGTCACCTGTCGCAAAAATGTCACTTGTGCAGTGTGACGCAACGGAAACCGAACTCCCATTATCAGAAACCGGTAACTTGAGAAGAGGAAAGGAGCTTAAGCATGAAGGTACCTTTATGTGCTTTTAGTTATTTGTAACACTTTAAAAGAGAATCTATTTCTACTGTATGTAGGTCTGTAAAAAGGGAAAAGGGTCGTAGGATTTGAGTGCGTTATAGCTATAAATAATTAAGGACCTTGATTCTACTAAGCAATTATTTTTGAGTTGTTAATGAATTGTCTATTTTTGACACTTCTGCCATACAAAAAGTGTCAATTTGAGGCAATTCTACTCATTAATTAATTGGTTAGTAAATTGGTTATGTTGTTATTGGTTATATTTTCAACAGCTAAGTTGCGACTTGCGGTCTCGACTTTTAAACCATTAAACATATATTTTTAGAGATTCTTATTTTTAATATTTTGTCTCAAAAAGGTGCACACTGAGCGATGTCACACTCAAAGCTTATGTATATAGGGCGAAGCTGTCAAAAGCTTTATTAATTCCATGCTCTGAAGGCCCAAAACGCAGGATGCGAGTATTTGCAACGCACTTATGCAATTAGCCCGGTTCCGTTCGCCTTTTTAAAATGCAATTACACTCTTGAAATTTCCAATTAGGTATTCTTACCTTACTCTCGCGGAAGTTGCATTGCATCTGGCTACGCGACTAAATATATGGGAAATGTATGTATAGTTTTTAGACTACGCTATCGCTATAATATAAAAGCAGCAAAAGTCTGCGCTTTTCTTAATTTGATATGAGTAAAAATGTTTCCTGCGGGAATGATTCTTGCCCGGCGGTAAGTAGTTTACTTTATGGCTCTGGGCATTGAGGAAAGCAAAATGTTTTACTAGTAACGTAGTATTTACTATAAGTGCCACGGCAGGAATGCTATTTTATAGTTGGTTTTGTGTTGAGTAATGTCTGTCTGCACTTCCCGTGTGGCATACCTGTCGGCTTTCTTTAAATGCCTTATCCATGCTATCGTAACTCATCAATGTATTTATCAGTTTTTTGCTAATTATTTGGTTTAAAAGTACAGAATCAGGCCTTATGAATAGGTAACACAGTTTTGCCCGTGTAGAACTTTACTAAGTCTTTAAATTCTTCTTTAGATAATATAATCATAAATTCAGATAACACACAATCTGATGAATACGGTCAAGTGTCAGAACTAAAGTAGGCACTTACTTAGTTATTTATTTATTTGTTTAACACGAGTATATCTAACTACCATACTTATTATGTACTAGCTGCGCCCCGCGGTTTCACCGCGGTTTAATATCTGCGGTATCCTATGTGCTATTCTAGACTATAATCTATCTCCGTCCCAAATTTCATCCAGATCTGTTCAGCCGTTCTGGCGTGAAAGAGTTACAAACATCCATCCATCCATTCTTACAAACTTTCGCGTTTATAATATTAGTAGGATTACTTATATGCTATATACCCATAAAAGATAACCTAGCTTGGTAGAGAATAAGTCATATGTAATAAAATGCTGAATTTAGAATGACTGAATATTTTCTGATATTAATTAATGTTATCTATTTTACTAAGCTAAAGATTAGTTTACCTACATTTTACTTAACTACTTATTCATGTATTTTGTAGACTTATATATAGTTTAATAACTACGTAAGCATAGCTAGGTTTTAACTAAATTAATTATATAACAAATCATTATAAAATTTCTAGCAATCTTAAGAAAAGATTAAGTATGCGTAAGTACCTATATATATGCATCATCACGAAGTTCATTAATTTTAAGGCTATATTTTAATGACACGTTTCTTTGACTTCCGCAAATAATATTTCCGCGGTTTAAGTTATTTAGCATAATATTAATAGTTTTTTTTAGACATACTTAATAAACATGTACAGATTGTGACTATGTCTATGTCAGTTTATTTGTAATGAATAAGTATTTGGAACTGGCCGGGGCTTACTATGATATCTCGTTTCCATGATGGTAACGTTTTGTTTTCGACACAGCGCGACCGCTAATCGTATCGCCGCGCAATAAGATCCATGGTCGCGCGGCGTGGAAAACAAAACACAACCATCATGGCAATTACGTGTCATAATAGCCCCCTGCAAGTATTGAAATGGAATCATGTTCTTACATTTTTAACTCCTTATTAATATTAAAAGTTGTAAAGTCTATCGGAACAGTTATACAGTGTTTTGTTTTTATCTTTTTTTTTAATTTAGATAAATTTAAAATCGAACTAGAACGACTCGATAAATAAATTAAAAGTAAAAAGCTTTTTTAGAAACAAGCTTTTATTTCACTAAAAATAATAAAATAAACTTTTCCCTTAAAACTTTTACTATCAACTTAGAACGTTATTACACCATTTTTATGATTTAAAAGCTTGTCGCGAGATTCAAGTAGGTACTCCCATTCACTTAGTTTCAAAATTTTAATGTACTTGTTACACACAGGTTTATCTACACAGGTAAATCTCGCTACTAAATCATATGTAATTATAGTGAAGTTAAGTTATAAGTTGATAGTAAAATTTTTAAAAGAAAAGTTTGTTTTATTAATTTTAGCGCTCAATCGGTTGAAGATATCTGCTTTAAAATTGAGTTGCAAGATTCCACCCGAACAAACATTGTTACATACATACATTGCAAGTTAATTCAAAGCTTATAAAAAGTCGAAACACTGTATAAATATTCCCAGCCTATACAACGTTTACTTTATTGTTAAGGGGATTGGAGTTTATACGCCGTATTCGATACAAGGGCAATCTAAGTCGGGCAAAAGTTTTAGATTAAAATATTGTTGTTCAAACTGAACTAATTGCCTACTTCGTTAGCCTTTTAAATTATCTTAGCCTTAATTGAAGTGCCTATTAAATAATCCTTGCAATAGTAGCCGGAAGGTCCAATTTAATTTGATTGTATCAGCGCAGTTGCCCCGTACAGACCTACGGACCGTGGGGAAGGAAAGTGCAAACAGAACCGCAGACTACAGATTACTTGCACAGACTAAACACGAACAGAGGAACGACTGGAAACTGAACAGACGATAAAAATTTAGTTGTAGGTATTTTATTTTATGTACTCTATACGAATTGTTGGTGAATAGAAATCTGCTTGTTATCAACCTCTATCTACGCCTATGTATGTATGTTTTATTCAGTCTTTATTAACGAGTTACATTACTGATCCTACTAATATTATAAACGAGAAAGTTTGTAAGAATGTATGGATGGATGGATGGTTGTTTGTTACTCTTTCGCGCCAGAATGGCTGAACAGATCTGGATGAAATTTGGCACAAATGTAGATTATAGTCTAGAAAAGCACATAGGATACTTTTTAACCGCGGGTGAAAACGCGGGGCGCAGCTTGTAAATAATAAATAAATCATTTACATATTCAGAATAATAGCATAGTTCAGAATACATTGGTAAACAAACATTCGTTTATGTTGGTTTATTGGTTGGCGTGGCCTCGGGTCGCCAATGGGAAGGTTGTTACTATAGGGGGTCATCTGTGTGATAATCTGATGTAATCAAATTAGCTAGTGTCAATACTTTTTCATATCCGCGCTTCTTGAAGTACCGACCTTCAGTTTATTTTTATTAAAAATAATAGTCTTGCAGTTTGTGGCCTATTGACTGTGTGGCCATTTCGGCTCGTAGTTTGTCGCAGTTCTGTCTGTACCTTTTATAGTCTATGTTTCTGATTTGTTCCTTACCTAATAGTGCAAGGTACTCACAACTATTCGTAAATACCAGGTACATACCTAGATCTAGGTAAGTACGCAGATACTATTAGGTAAGACGAGGAAATGAAAAGTCTCAGTATCAACATCTCGAATTCAAATGTCAGCTGGATTGATTTGTTGGTTCGGGAAACTGTTTTAGGTACTTGCTCAGTCTTATACATGAGTATCTAATAATCTAATACTTACATATACATCGCTAATAGAGCCTGACAACGGAATGATAGATACTTAGATTAGATAGTTCGCTCGAAGCGATTTCAGAGCTCCTCAGAACTGGGGTTGGGGTGGAAGAAGTGGGTTCAACTCCTTAGCAACTGGTAAGGAGTAGAACGCACCTCCCGCCTCTGTGTAATAGTTACAATCTGGGTCTCTTCAAGACAAGAGTGAATATGAAGTTCACGTGCAAGCGTACCTCATCTTAGACCCCATCGTCACTTTCCATCCGGTGAGGTCGAACGTAGACTGTTTTAATCGTTACAAAAATTGTGTATTCTTTATTTATTTTCGAAATCAATATTGATACAGTATCTTTATATTTCTAAACCATCTGTGCCTTTATACCCGCGATGTTTCTAGCTTTATTCTATCAAGCCGAACAAACTCTAGTAAAAAGTCTTCTTTTCAAATTTTGGCCGTCGCATCTGATTTCTGATCCGTGAATTTGTCATCACGGACATGTTGGGCATTAGACCTCAGGAACGTTAAAATAAGGGTTGACTGCAGTGTTGACTTTTCACCATTTTAATTACGATTACAGTAATAATTAGCGATTTAACTTGCTAATGGGTTTGCGAATGACCGCCGGCAACAAAGTCAAGTAAGTCAATGACAGACATAACGTTCGCCCGCCATCCCAAACACAACTCCAATCGGTGTTAACCGCTCTAAATTACCATTTAGTCTAACACGAATCGGTCAATCGTCCAAAATAACAGAACAAGGATAACATGGATTAAACTATTTCAAAATAAATTATAACTCTCAAAATAACCTGATTTTCATTATTAAATGATGTCACGCGCCGTCATATAAATGTATTTTTATTTTAAAAATAAAAAATAATAAAATCACGTGAAAAGACGGTGATCACGTTTTCAAAATGAAGTAGGTACATATCTATTGCATCATGTTTACAAAAACTTGATATGCAACTTTATATTACGCGTTC
Source organism: Peribatodes rhomboidaria (assembly GCA_911728515.1). Lineage (NCBI taxonomy): Eukaryota > Metazoa > Arthropoda > Insecta > Lepidoptera > Geometridae > Peribatodes > Peribatodes rhomboidaria. The sequence continues at coordinate 13,227,067 of OU452172.1, forward strand.
ATTTGTTACTAAAAAAATTAGGTAGGTACGACAAAAAGTCACCACCACAAAGATCTAGAACATTATTTTAAAATAAACACAAAGGACGTTTAAAACCACAAAGTCGCGTCGCGTCGTAAATTACATTTAATTAATTATAATAATATGTAGTTTGATTTAAATTCTTGTCTACGAAAATTTTCCACATTCAACAAAATTAAAAAAAAAATGAGATAATTAGAAATTGTTTGCAGTGGAAACAATAAAAATTGGATAGAAGGATCTTAGAAACTACTAGATATTGATAGAGATCTGCTCCCCAATTCTAATATCTTATTATTTTTAATTTGTTTCATTCTTGCATTTTGTTTAATTGCCGCAAATTGACACTTTTTGTATGCCAAAGTGTAAAAAATAGACAATTTATTAACAAATCAAAAATAATTTGATAATAGATCTGCCAGAATAATTTGATCTGCCAGAGTGTGTGTTCCCTGACACTTATAATCTGTGGCCCTATTCGGAGATTTGAGATTTTCATCTCACTTTTCTTTGTCTTTGTTGCTCTCGTTTAAGACGTCATAGGTGTGAGAGTGACCAAGATAAAATCTCATCTCATCTCACGCGCAGGAATAGCCCCCCTGGGCATCTTCAAGTCTCGAGTGAATCGGTTTCTTCTAGGCAAGCGTGCTCCATCGTAGGCCGCATCACTGCTTACCATCAGGCATGTTGGCGGCCAAACGCAAGCCTATTAAGTAATAAAAAAAAAAAAAAGAATCGAGACCCAGTTAGGTATCAATTTATTTTTCGCATCTATTTTAGGCTTAAGAATGCTTACTTAGATTGCATGGAGAACATATGCTGAAACTTATAGAACACAAAGTAGAGAAGGTGGCGTGGGCGCAGCTTTCAAACCTTTCAATAGCCATTTTGTGGATCTGTCTCCCGTAGCAGCGCACAAGATAAATAGCTCGTGTTTGAAAGGCAAGCAATTTGTGCAGTCTACAACTTGTAAAGCTACGTGAAGGAGAAATTGTATTTGTTTGTTAGCCTGTTACAAAATGTTAACATAGGCAGGGATGGGAAGTTAGTGTAGACACGTTTTGTCTTAGTTCTCGTTTATGATTTTGGTCTTTCAACCTGACACCTACCTTGTTGGTAGAATGTCAATGAAAACATTTTTATATAGGTAAGTATGTCGTTAAATACTTTAAACAATCGTTAGCTCTAATAAAATACGGATCTAACTCAAATGCACTATTCTATTTAATAAATTTTCCTTGGGACTCCTAAATCCATAAATTATTATTTTTATTTTATTTTACATGTTATCACACCAACATCCTGATGACTCTTTGCTCCGTAGTTATCTAAGGCCCGCATGCTAAAATGACGCTCAATCTTGAATTTCGATCAAAAACTGGTTTTACCATACATAAAACAGTTTTAAATAGAGAATCATGTCGTTGAGCGTCGTTTTTCAATACGACCCTTAAGCCCGTATGCTAAAACGCGATCAGTCATTAATTGCGATTTAAAACTGGTTTTACTATCCATAAAAAACAGCTTTAAATCTAGATTCAAGACAGAGAGTCGTTTTAGCATACGGACCTTAGCCTATTTATTGTTTACGTTGAGCAATAAATAAATTGATAGATAGAGCTTTGACTAGAATTTTACAAAAATGTACTTTGTACTTTTTATGTAACTAAAGAATTCTTTGCCATGTCCTTACATTTCTACGCCGACAGCGAGCGTCGTTGCTCGATCGGATTTGTACGACGATGCTGACGTGATTTAATTCAATCGTGTTCCCACAACTTTCCCTAACAACTGCTATTTGTTCCATGGCTTCGATTGGCCTGGGCCAAGGATCGGTCACGAACGAATCGCTCATCGAGACGAGATGACGGGAAACGAATAATCGATTCGACACACTTGGAATAATTCCAAAGATGGGTTTCATTCTATAGAATTATACACCTTCGTGTTTTGCTGGGTTAGTACTAATAAAACTGGGCTTCGTGTTTTCTTATAATTTTCTATGCCCAAACCACAAAACTTTCACCATATTTAAAAGGCCAATCAATCCTGGAAACTCTGTAGTTAGAGTTGTCCCTCAGTTTTATTAGATTCGAAAATTTGTGCATTCTTTAGATCAGCAAATTGTGACGATGCACTAGCCCCAAACATACTGTCTTCAAAATCTACGAGTATGTTATAGTAGAGTAAGTATAATAGTTGAAAAGGTTACGCCTATGCAAATAGATAGGTACCTATATAAAATTAGCATTGATTCAAATTCAGTTTGTCGCTGACACACAAATTCGTGGAATGGAATCACTTACAATTCAGTATTCCATGGTCACAACAAACGCTTCAATGCAAATTTCCCTGTTCGGAGTAGTGAAGGGCAATAAGTACTATTTTATTTGATTACACTTCACAGTGGGTACCAAATTTTTTAATACTTATGCGAAAGTTTGAAGGTGTACTTATATGTATTTGTTGGTTACTTCTTTTCGATAGACCAGGTTCATTGCTTAAGATGGATACAGGTAACGTTTTACCCTAAAATAACAATTAAGCTATGTTTTACTCCTATACAAAAAAATACTCTTCCTGCTGGATAACTCAGCAATTTAAACCGCAGCTAGGCGTGATTTAATTTTTATTTGTTTTACTAAGAAATAAGAAAGAGTATTGAATACGCAAGTTACTAGTGATGCAGTAGGCACACTGCGTGAGGCTGTTGAGTTCATCAAAATTTCACGTGAGCAGCTTATAAAATAAATCACTTTTATAGCGGTGACAAATACAAAATAACGATTACTTATTTAATAACTTACCTATTACGACGTGGGAAACTTTCTCAAGCTATTTATTAGTTAAATCTTGTAATAAACTATTACTTAGATAACGCTGCAGCAGATTTAATAGCTAACAAGTAAATACTACAGTAAAATTTACTAAGTATGTAATGTAGTATAATCTGTAGAAATCCTAATTTTCGACTTCATTGGTGGGTATGTACTTTTCATAGAAACCTCGACGTTAGACTATGAAATGATAAAAGACAGTTTAATAGACTAATGGTACCTACATTGAGAGATAGAGCGAAAGCTTCGGTGTCTTCCTCTGAGGCCCTCTGTTAAGCACCAAAGAATCACCGTGGGTTTTTAGGGGGTACAATGAGGGTACAGAACCAGGATACACAGTAGCCAAGCATTGCGAATGTTCGCGAAAAAAAAAAAAATAGAGCGAAACCACTGGCAAACTAAACCTAAGTAAGTTGACATTGAGATCCTTTTAAGGCTTTCTCCAAAATGTAGGTGTTACAAATGTTGAGAGCAAGACAGCGTACATAGAATGCAAAGTTGGTTTCGATGTTTCGGATGTTAGAACCTACTTGTGCTACTTAGTTACTTTGCCAAGGTGTTTTCTCGATTTTGCTTTAGGAATGCGGAAATGGCCGGCTTTTCTTTCGATCACTAAGTCCTCTTTGTTACATTTACCTACATATGCAATAAGTACAAAAAAGGCATATCAGTGTTAGATTTCGCTTCTAAACGATTGTCATCTACCTCTTTTGCGGATTTTAATAGTTTTGGAATTATTTTTACCATATTTTCGTATTTCTAAATTTTCATATTTGAAACATACGAGTATGTTGTTTAAAGTTTTCATCAAATTATGACGAAAAAGAGAAAAAAAAATATCTTTTTTTTTCTCATTTTAGTTCTCTTACAGGGTAAGAAAGAAAAAAGACAGCTAGGGACTGTTTATCTCGGATTTAATTACTAAACTATTACTTAATTAGAATGTACAACATGTGTAGAGATTCTTTACTTATGTTAATTAAGTTTGGCATGCGCTTCGTTAGCGATCGGTCGTGCGGAAGAAAGTGGCAGGTGGCGCGAACGTGCTATGGCATCCGTTTCGTAGCATCTGGCTTTTCCAAAAACACCGTGTATCTTTAAACGACGGACATATTCTAGGATATCAGCTGTTCCTTACTAAAAAAATTCATTGATCGTCGACAAAATGTTTGGAACAACCAATCTATTTTCGCGATTCCAAAGTTGGCCAGTAAAAGTTGGCCATAATCATGAGCAAAAAAGTGGCAGGTGGCGCGAACGTGCTATGGCATCGTTTCGTAGCATCTGGCTTTTCCAAAAATACTGTGTATCTTTAAACGACGGTCATATTCAAGGATATCAGCTGTTCCTTATAAACAATTTATTGATCGTCGACAAAATGTTGGAACAACTAATCTTTTTTCGCGATTCCAAAGTTGGCCACTAAAAGTTTGCCAAAATCATGAGTACAACGATATCCTAGAATATGTCCGTCGTTCATAGATTACACCCTGTATATCCTGTCTCTGTAATAGTGGTAATTTACGCATTTTGGTAGGTAGGTGTTCCAATCCAAATTGTTTAAAGTCCAAATTCAAAATCCTTGTTCTTTTTTATACCTAACCCTGACTAATGTTTTAAATGACTTTTTTCAAGTAAATCTAGGGTGAATTCTGTGCCTGTCAGCATTTTGTGTAAATACATCAGTGATGCTCTTTTCTAATCCCACTTAGGTACTAATAACGCGTGCAATGATGCACATTTTTCCATTAGTGCGTATAAAGCAATCGAGGGACATATAGATTAAACTTTAATGTGAATAAAACTGTCAATTTTTGAAATCTATCAATAAGTTTACAACCCAAGGAAACAGCGATGGAAATAGTGAATCAAAATGTTTATGGAAGTCGAAAGACACGGAAGCCCAAATATTAGAAATTGATTATATCACTGGAGATATTAATTCTGCTGTCGCTATTATTCCCTGTGATCGTATCTATGCGTAAAACAGCTATTGAATTGAATAACTTGATTAAGAAAGGTATAGAAGTTTCTGGTCTCTGAAATAGAACTTCACTAGTATCTACTAAATACGAAAAGGAAACACTACATTCCATATCTCTGTTATTGTATTTAAAAACAAAAATAGAAATGATACTCGTAGGCTAGTTGGAGATGGCCCTCCTCTCAAGCCAGAGGGAGCGGATTCAAAGCCAGCTGACGGCACGCACCAACTTGTTCATTGTGTGAACATATCTGCATATTGTATGCAGATAATTTATTACGGATTAATTATTGCGGATTAACCAAAACGTAAAAAACGTAAAAAAACGTAGCAAAAGTAGCAAAAGCTACGGGCCCCGCGCGAAAAGGGGCCTCGCATATTTAAACCTACTCATCTGCATAGCAGGACGCTGCAAATGCTACGGGCCCCGTCCAAAACACGAAAACTATAAAGCCCTACACCTAATAACTATTCTCAAAGTGCGGCGTAAAATTTTCAAAAATAGGGTAAAAGAGCACTGGCCATACTTGGCAACACCACAATACTTTCAGAGGAAAAAGGGGTGTTTTGGTGGGTAACCAACTACTCAAGGCCCCTTCACATTTGCTACGGGCCCCGCGCTCGCTTAATCCGGCACTGATTGTATGTCATCTGCCACATAACTGGAGCCCGGTGTACGGCGACAGGCTCGCTCTTTGTCACATTTGGGACTGAATATCGTCCGGCGAAGTCTGCCACTTCTGCCAGCCCCCTCGCGGGAAAGGCGTGACGATATATTAAAAACCAAAAAAAAAAATAGGTACTTACTACTTAGCTAAACAGAATTGAAACCATAATGTTAAAGTTGAAGCTTAATAATTTTACTCGTATTTAAAGAAAAGTAGTAATTATTTCGCTGAAAAATAACGGAACTTGAAAGAAAGAAAGAAACAAATTATTTATCAGACGAGACACTACAAGAACAAGAAACCAATACACCATAATATAAAAACAAACAATAATTATAGTAAGACAAACATGTACTTTGTATCTAATATATAATCTTTGTATATAATTTACGAGTACCTAAGTACAATAAAGCTTAATGCGCTCAGCATGATTTTTAACAACTTGATCTTTTTGAATTAGCTTCTTAATATTTTACCGTACTAGTAAACACAAATAACGATAATATTATGCAAAGACCGTAAAACAGCGTAGGCGAAGGCGCGAGCAAACACCGGCTATCTCTGAAGCTCGTGGCGCAATAAATTCATAGTGTCATTTCAAAGATCACTATTTGAGTTATAGCACCATCAGTTACTTTCTTCGCCATATAAGGCTGGAGCCAATGCCCTAACTTCAATGGACCTTTTACTATGAGTGGATCAAGTGAACGTGCGTTTACAGTTAATACGAGAGCACCTCGGGCTTGTAGTCCTCAGATCAACCTAGAGAATAAAATGGCGCATGGCGTATGCTACCTAAAAGTGTGGCTACCCTTTGAGGTACATTTTAAAAACTGTGCAGCTTTTTTTACAAGTATTTTTTGAAAAAGCCGTAATTTTAAACTCTTACAAAAATGTGCAGTTTTAGAATATTAAATCTACTAATACTAAGGTTGTATATTGGAACGGAAATGGCTAACGTGGAGTTTGGGAATTAATATTAGTGTTTATGCAATTTTTAAATGTTTTTCATGGCAACATTACCACGCACACAAGTTTAAAAAGAAGTGGCTTCAGCGAGATATAACACAGTGTTCCATCTTTTCCTCTATAATCCTTTATATAGGTATATTATAGGTTGATCTGAGTTGTGTTCATAAAATCATAAAATGTGGACAAACAACATTCAGATCAAAAGAAGTTGTCACGATTTTTATAGTAAGTAAATATTTATGAACGCGCCAATTTTTAAGCATGTTTCCAAAATAAAGACATGCCAAGTCGATTTGGAGAAAAAATTGAGGTGATATCAGTTATAAGAATAATCACGACGGTTTGGTTTAAATTCAAATCAAATCAAATCAAATTTCTTTATTAACGAAAAGTACATAGGCAAGTTGTATACGCTGAGGGCCCCAAACTCGGCGCAGCCGGTATCTTGGGGTCCGATCAAAGCATTACCAAAGTAGAGTGGTCGCGCGTTTATACATAATATTAAAATTGCTAACATTACATTTTAATTAAAATAAACAAAATTAAAATTTAAAAATAAATAGAATAAAAATAGACAAAAATATGCATATTACATTATTACTAAAATTAAAATCATAATCAAAATCAAAATTAAAATTAAATCGGACAAGAGGAGAAATAATATTATCATATAATCATAACATAAAATTAATTGAAATATTATCAACACAAAATAGACTTAAAATATTAAAGCTCAAATTAAGAATTACCAATTACATAGTTAAATAAAATATTGTCAATACTGATTAAAAATAGTGTAAATGTCAGAATTGTACGTGTGGGTGTTCATGTGCTGGTGTGTGAGGGTGTGTACGTGTTGTTAGCTTCGGAGAGATGTTATGAGCAAACTTGATAGGTCTTGCCTAGGTCATGTACTCTAACTAGGGCTTCAGATTCCTCGTAGGTGAGATTGAGTAGCCATTCCTTCACCTTTGCCCTGGCTTTCCTATGCGTGGCTTCTCTTAGGCCTTGGTGTTTTAGTACGGAGTTGTACACGAACCTGTGAATGAACGGGGGAAGGCGTCGTGCGAATACCGTTCTGACTCGCGGAAGGTCAGCTGATTTGGGGAAAGTGCCTTGTGTAGGCGGTGTGGTCGAAGTTTGAACTTTAGTAATTGTACGAATAATAAAGAGTTGCCTGACGGTGAGTAATTTGGCATCCTTGTACAATTGTTCAGTTGAGTACAGCCGAGGTTTTCCTAACATTACTTTTATAACTGCACGTTGAGACCTTTCCACAGCAATCATAAAGGACTTGGCTGCTCCCCCCCACACACTGATGCAGTATTGGATCAGCGATTGGCATAGTGCAGTGTAAACCAAGTTCATTACCTCAACACTAGCAGCTGGTCGCAGTTTTTTCATAATGTGAATGATTTTACGCACCCTTTTGGCTAGAAATGAGATATGTTGCTCGAATGATAGCTTCTGATCCACTTGGACACCCAGATATTTAGTGTACGGCACTCTGCTGATACTATTACATAGGCACGGGTTCCTGCTGTTGTAAAAGGGACCTGCACGCGCAGTACAGTGGTCAGAGTGGACTTTTATGCTTGTGAACTTAGGTTCGGTAGCTCGCGTGATGTGGAAGCCAATGAAACTGGTTTTAGTAACATTCAAAGTGAGAAGGTTAGCGTTCAGCCATCTTGCAATTTTGGACATCCCAGCCTCAGCCGCTGACACAGCACTCTGCCAGTTACTGCCTTGGAAAATAGCCACCGTGTCATCAGCATAACAGATTAGGTGCGCATTTGGGATGTTTAGTCTCAACAGGCTGTCCATGTAGATCACAAATAGGGTTGGGGATAATATACCGCCTTGGGGTACTCCGAAGGTGACCATCAGCTCTTCACTAAGGCAATCACCAATTTTAACGCACTGTCGCCTGTTGTTGAGGTAGCTGGCAAACCAGGTGAGAGCAGTGCCCCGAACTCCAAAATTTTCTAGTTTTTTAAGGAGAATTGGAATGGAAACCGTGTCAAACGCACGGGCCAAGTCGAGAAAGACTCCCAAATTTTTTGTTCCTTTGTCCATTTGGGATGCTACAGTCTGGGTCAATAGTTGAACTGCATCCTCTGTGGATTTCCCGCGCCTAAAGCCGAATTGGCGATTTTCCAATAGTTGGTGTTTTTCGAGGAAGTCTACTAAGCGTTTGTTTACTATTTTTTCAAGTATCTTGGAGAGAATGCACAGTAAGGATATTGGGCGGTAATTTTCTATGCAGTCTTTGTTACCGCTCTTGTGTATAGGAGATACCAGTGCAGTTTTCCAGTACTCCGGAAATATGCCCGTGGACAAGCTTAGGTTGCAAACATGGACCAGTGGTACGACTATGAAATTTTTGATATTTTTTAATAGTTCCGAATTAAACGAGTCTATTCCAGGCGAGCTATCTGGTTTAAGCATTTTTAATAAACTGTCTACCTCGTATACGTCAGTGGGACTAAGGAACAGGGAGCTCGGACAGCGGGTGTTCAGCTTAAGGTTATGGCAAAGCTCTTTCTCCGTTGTGTTTTCCTTTTTCAGTATGTCTGAGGCTAGTTTATAGCCCTTGCTGATGAAGTGCTGGTTGCAGGCGTTTGTCGCTTCTTGTGGACTGTTATGTTTCAGTAGTAACGCTAACGAATTGTTCTTAGGGCCAGGGATATCGCAGATGGTCTTTATTGATTTCCAGAGTTTTTTGGGATTTTTATGGTTTTCGGTCAGTAGGGCGTTCTCGTATTCTGTTTTTACTTTCCGAATAATATTATTGAGGAAGTTTTTGTAGCGTGTGTAAGAAAGTTTTAAAATTTCATTATTCGGTTGTTGGCGTGTCCGTAGGTGCAGCTTGTCTCGATTGCGCATACACCGTATCAGTCCAGAAGAAATCCATGGTTTCAGTTGGGTTTTGGATCGGCTAAGCTTGAATTTCTGGGTATGTTTCTGCATGGAGCTAGTTATAGTCTGGTTAAACACCATTAGGGCCTCGTCGACGTTATCAATTAATACAAATCTTCCCCAGTCAAAATCTTCAAGGTCTTTTGCGACTGCTGTAAAGTCAATTTTTGTTCTAACGGTGTTACGCCTGAGTACTTTACTTTCATTACTTCTTAAACCTACCATTACCATGTTGTGGTCCGTAAGAGGACATTTAGTAACTGCACCAAGGGACTTATTATTAGATCTGATAAAGATGTGGTCTAAGCATGTATTTTCTCTAGTTGGCAGAGTAATTGCTGGCAGAAGGCAGTGTTCTTCCATGAGGTCCTTATAGATTGAGCAGGGACCATCCAGTGTGACGTCGAGCAGATTGATGTTCATATCACCAGTAACAATTAGTGTCTTAGTCTTTTTGTGAGATTCTAGTATTTCATTAAGGGAATCGAAAAATTTCGCAGATGCTGGAAGAGCTGGAGATCGATAAATACCTATTAAGCTTGTGCAGTTATTGATATTGACCGTGATACAGTTGGCATCACTGAATATTGGCTCTGTCGCACTTGCAGGCCAGCACTCTTTGACGTAAATTATAACCCCACTGCATTTGTTAATAATTTTAAACGTGTGAAACACGTTGTATCCTTGAAGCTGGGGTATGAGAGGGTCTTCTTGCAAAATTAATTAGCTACTTACTTACCCTATGCCTTATCTACGTCAGATGGACAATGTGTCAAGCAATGTGATAACAAAATACATTTTTGATGTCATGTCATTACAAACATGGCGTACAAGGTTTCAAACACTAGCAGAAGACTGCCAAGCCAGAATAACTCTACAGTCACGAGCTCTTTTTAATCCTGATGATGCCGATATTCAGATGCGGTAATTACTTATGTCATCGATTGCCAATACGCGATACATCATAATCCCCGACAAAAGCACCTGTTCCTTTAACAAAAGCGTCAGTTTACTTTCATTTGCGCCTCACCTCGTTAACATTTGGAGTATCGGACGCGAATCGTGACCAAACGAGATTGCCGAGTTCCCTTTCGAATGTCACGAGCTCCCGGTGATAATAACCTTTACCATTTACCGCAAAAGTTATGTTATAAGTTATGCAAGGATGCTTACTTTTCATAATGGAAAAATTGGGTTTCTTCCTGATAAGGAAGAGAGTGATCAGCAGGGCTATTCACAACCATTCGGAAACGTTTCCGTTCGGATTTCAAAAATTTTAAGCCTAAATTATTCGAATCTCAGTCTATATGTATAAGTTTTTAAACATGATTAATTCTTCCTATCGGATGTATACTTAATTCCCTATAGTAAAATGTATAAAAGTAGACTGAGAATCGAACAATTTGAGTTTGAAATTTCTGGGATCCGATCGGAAACGTTTCCGAATGGTTGTGAATAGCCCTGCGGGTCAGGGAGAATCGAAGGTTGAATACACTACCATTTACATAGAATGCTTTGTCGGGAACAGAAAGATCTTTAGACATACAGCCCTAAAAATGTAGATTGTCATCTAAAGCATCATAATTTACTAGCTAGTTAGCAAACCGTCCCGGCTTCGCACGGTATCGCACCGCAAGCGGTACCTACCTATGGGTAAACCTTCCCTGAAAAAATATGTAACTGATGGAAAACCGGCGTATCGATATCCGTTGTGTGGTTTAGACGGAGTTAGTGGGTATACAAAGTGAAAGACAGACACGTGGAAAGCGACTTTGTTATATACTATATAGAGAAAAGAAGAGATTCCCAAGTTCTTTTTATCAGGGTAAATACAATAATATTGCCGTAGAAGATAGTCTACCTCACAAGTATTTAAGTTATTCCATAAGAATTTTCCCGTTTCGTGACTTTCGCAATAGTGAATTGTATTTTGATGTTCGAAGTAGGTAAGTATGGCATTTAAAGGCCTCGATTATACAATTTGCCTTTTAATATTTACAGCCAGGGTCTTGTAACTGCTCCAATTGGTAGGTAGATACTAGGTAGGCACTTGTTTGAAGGGTTTCTGTTAATTTTGACGCATCAAAATGTGACATATCTTTCACACATGTATTTAAAAAGATTAAAGGGTTTAAGATTATTAACGTTTTAGATGGACTTATTATGGATAAACTATTTCCTTGAATATCACCAGTAAACGGTAGGTATAATTATTTAGTATTAATAATGATTGAATATTACATATTTGACCAGAAAATAAGCATTGTTGTAATAATAACATTTTACTTGGCTTAATGGCTCTTTTTCCAAACGAGATGAGGAGATGGTAGAGTCATTTTTATAATTTTGACGTTCATAAGTGTATTTTCGATAAGAATGTACCCAATTAAATTAAAGTATTTAATTTGATTTTTAAATTACTTGTATACCTTATACCTACACACGTTGATATTGATATTGCATTATGCTAAAAAATAGTAGCTAAAACAATGTGCATATTATTTTACACTCGGAAGTAAGTAAGTAATAAATAAGTATTATGAAAAACAATAAGTGTAATACGTATGAGTATCCTTTGATATACGATATGTGCCGAATCAGCGTCATTTCATGACTGGTAACCGTAAAAATTTTATACCTGCCAAGAGTACCAACTTACCCAAGTGATCTACTACCGACACTAGGGTAAAATCTTAAAATAATATCTCTGTAGTCTGTAACAAAGGAAATCAAGTGCGACCGAGGTGTAGAAGAACACAAACGTATTAATTTCAACTAGGTACCTAAAAAAGTCTAGGCAGAATTTAGTTAGAAGAACTATATTTTGTAATTCCTACTAATGACAAAAGAAGTGCTCGTTTTGAAGAACACAAACGTATGTATTAATTGCAACTTGGTATAGGTAACCTAGGTTTAGTAAAAAAGTTTAGGTAAGTAGCCTTTTTGAACTAACTAGTTTGGCCATAAATACTGTTACAATACAAACTCCTTCGTTTATTTTTTTTCTGCATTTAAATTTGGAATGCGTTTATTATGTCGAAAACCTCAATAAATTTCCCACCATTTCACATAAATATTTTTCGTGATTATTATTAAATTTACAACGCGGAAAGGGGGTGTCAAAGAAAACAGGATTGCAGTGATTGCGTTGTGGGTATGGGATCGTCGGTAATTTTCAAGACTCTTCAAAATCTTGGTATCAGCCGTATGTTCGTATATCGTAGTCTCGACAGATATTCCGACACTTCCTCTGTTGAAAACCATAAAAGATCGGGGCGGCCGCGTGCGATGAGAACTACTAAGGCTGTTAATGCTGTTAAAGCCAGAATTCGCCAAAAACCCAATGAGGAAACAAAAAATCTTATCGCGTGAAATGAAGATACCCGCTAGGACTCTGTCGCGTATAATAAAACAAGACCTGAAGCTTGGTGCATATCGCCGATATACACGGTCGTCTGACCCCAAACTAAGCAAAGCATGTACTATGGCAGCCAGAGACTGATATACATACATTTATATTTTTTTTTGAATACATACTTAAATAGAAAATTAACATCCAGACATAGAACAATCACAAATGCTTTTCACATGAATGTTTGCCCTAGGTGGGAATCGAACCCACGCCCCATAACTCAGAAGGCAGATTCTCTACCGACTGAGCCACCGATGCAGTAAATATTTTTTTTATTCCTACCGATGACAAAAGAAGTGCTCGCCACACCGACAGCAAGATTAATACAAACTTTTTATGAAAAAATGATGCTACGTTTCGAAGTAGCTAAACTAAAAAAGTAATTACGTAAATAGTTACCTAGTTGAGAGATTCGAGGCGGTGGCAAACAACCAAATCAATTTGCTTACACTTGTATGACGATTGAGTCGACGAATCGATTACTTTGCACCAATCAAATCAAAATTATTTTAGTGACGTACATACATCTTATCGTTTTAACGTGCACGTATAATTCAAAATACATATTTTATGCAATAAACGTGCCTCTTAATTTTGTTACAAGTTTCTGTAGGAATTAAATAGTTTCACAGCGAAGTAATATACGCAATCACGTTACAAAACCCTGTGATTTTCTTCATGTAGTACCTAGGAACCTACTTACGCTGTACGTAGTTAGAAATAGTCGTAGTTAAACGAAGTAAGTAGTTAATTAATATCTGCTGTTTCAAAAAGATTAAAGTGACTGATTGGGTAAGAAAATTCAATTGGTTTGTGTGTGCCAAGCGATTCGGGTCAATATGAAATTAACAGGTGTGTTTTAATTTGTTATTTGGTTATTGGTTGCAGTAACAGGCCTAACATTCGCAACTCGACAGCAATGCACTAGCTATTATTGTTACTTTGCGAGTTGAAATGTTCACAAGTCTAACACGAGTGTAAGAATTAAACGCAACAGATGAAGTGTCGAAAAAAACATGGTAGAGCTAAATAATTCACGGTGGTATGCAGTGGCAGATGACACGTAAACAATGCTATAGAGATTGCACAGACTCTTTCGCGTGTAGGTATGTGTGTAGCTCTCAACAATTCAACCACATCCGTAGCTGCTTGCAGAAAACATTGTTTTTATCCATTGATATTTGTCTATGGTTTGAAGCCCTCAAAATGATACCGACCGACTCTAAAATATATGTAGATTAGTTTCTGCACTTTTTTTCAGTATTTCTCCCGTTGGTGTTAATCAGTGTAGGCTGGTTAGTTCGAGCACGACGGTGTCCTAAAAAGTTACTGTGTGGCACAAATGGGATCACGTACAAAAATAATTGTGAATTTACCAAAGCGCTGGCGGATGATCCAGACATAGAGGTATATAACCTATAGGCGGCGACTGACTGAAAACTTTTCGTCGTAACCTATCTTGTTCGCGTATCAATTCAACGGGTCGAGCCGACTACGCGAGCTTATCATTTTCGCGAACCCTTTGACGCGCGAGCCTTGAGTCTTGAATTGATACAGCGAACCCAGAACCTTTCTGTAAGTATTTTGAGACGGCTGTTACAGCAAAATGAAATACATACTCGATGCGTTACGAGGTTCGGCTTCAGTGAGTTCAGCCTTATCATCAGTCCTATAAAATCCTAAGTATTATTAAAAATGTAAAAGTGAGTTTGTTTGTTTGTTACGCTTTCACGCCTCAACTACTAAACCAATAATCATGAAGTTCTGAATCATGAAAAGTGCCCTATGTCATGTCTATGTCATAGGTACTTTTCATCTTGAAAAAATTAATGATCCCCGTGGGACCGCGGGTGTGAAGCCGCAAGGCGCAGCAAAATATTATTGCATTATAAACTAAAAATGAAACCTCATACGAAACCTATGCGAAAATATAACGGAGCGTGTTCTTCTCACCGGTAAACGGTCATCCCCTATGTGCTCACGTATTTTAACTTTTTTGAAAACATAAATACACTGAATAGGAATGTGAGTTTAAAGAAATTAGCAGGTCAATTATTTAAAATTTTACTTAAAATATTTGAATCAATTTTCATACTTTTTTTTAATTTGACAGAGAAAGGTGAAAAACCTTAAAAAAAACAAATTATTTAAATTTAAAAACTATTTCAATTAAATGGTTTTACCTATATAAACTATTTCATTTAAATGGTTTTACCAATTTTTTTTTATAATTTTAATTAAGTATGTGCGATTCGCGAATGAAATAAATAGGCCTATGCTTTAATTAGTATTACTATTTTTTAATAAGTATAAAATATTTATTATTTTATAAATGTATTTTAAAATTATTTTAAAAAGTACGTAGTTAGTACCCAACGAATTATTATTAATACTTTTTCAAATTTGACTTATTTTTCGAAGAATAATATTATTGCAGATCCAATTCGAAGGCAGTTGTATGGAATACCGCAAAAGACGACTACTACTTCAACAACAAAAATTAAAATTTGACAATCCTCAGCCTGTGGGAATCGAAACTCTTAGTATTGCCTTAGATTTATATAATAATAAACTGATCAACATGAACATGAACTAATGATACTTAGTAATTATTAATTTATTAAGGATTGAAAATGTTTTGAACAGAGGTTTTGAAACGTACATGATGCCAAAAAAAAAACTTAGCCAGTCTTAAATTATAAAAATAAGAATAAATAATAAATATACAAATAAATAAGTAATTAATATTCTACTTGATTTGAAAATATGTTTTATGGATTTAGTAGGTATTTAGATTTACCAGACGTCTAATTGACTGCAACAATTCCTGTACCTAAGATTCCAGAGGTACAGTGAAAAGTTTCATTATTAAAACGGAGATTAACTTTTTACCACTGTTTCTTGTAGGTTGCCAATTTTTTGCTTGTCAGTCACAATCAATTACATAAAATATACGCAAGCAAAAATATAACAAAAAAATATATATTTAAGTAGAAACATAAAAATTAAATAAAACAATGTTTGCATCTCTTTCATGTAAAAAGTTTGGGTTGTTGTCTCTTGTCCCCCACTGGGGGCCAAGAGGAATTATACTTCCTCTTTTTCCCACTTCACATTAGTGGGTGGTGCGCGCGCCACACCACTAACTAAAACCTTGCTCGTATAGCTGCAGCCTCTTTTGACGCCGGTTCACATCACGACACGAACTACAAAGCTAAGCCAAGCTAACGAACTAAGCTATGCGGGTTCGAGTGTCCCCACAAAGCTAGCTAAGCTAATGCCTGCTCTTTGTGCGGAGTTGCAGCGGCTCTGGTTCGTGACAAGAACATCTAGTGTTGTGTTGTGAAGCGGTCTAAACCCAGATAATCTCTTGCCTGGCTCGCTAGCGCGAGAAGTTTACATATCATTTTTCACCTCATAAGTTCGGAAAGGTAGGTTATCATTCGAAATCTAAGTGTTTTAGCACTGCATGTATCCGCTATCGTGGAAGGAGTTTTTTAAAACTTGAACTTTAAAGTAATCGCACTGACCAGCATGACTTCATGAAAAAAACCGTAAATTTCTTCGCTGTAGTGAGGTGAAGAGTTGTGTGTTTGCTCGGCAGCAAATTATTCTGCGTACCCTTAAAGATTCTGTATTTGAACATCTCGCTTCGCTCGTGGGTCACTTCTAGAATCCTTTGCTTGCTCAGGTTTAAATACAAGTACTCGGGCCAAATAATAGCTTTGTAGCCTAGCCCTGCATGATTATAGATTTGTTTTTAAGCGTAAGTATAAAAAAAAATCTGCTACAAAACAGCTGGAGCCCGGTGTTTGGCGACAAGCTCGCTTCCTGTCACATTTGGGAATGAACATCGTCCGGCGAAGTGTGGGTCTTATAATACAATTCTGCCAGTTCCTTCGGGGGAAAGTGACGATAATAATTATGTTATGTTTTAAAATAATCAGAACATTAATTGGTCATCATAATAAGTGTGAATTTTTGTGGTTCTGATTGTTTTACCGAAAAGTAGGTACTTACATCTAGGGTACTTCATTTTCAAAACAATTAATTTGTACTAGGTGCACGGATTTTTATGACTTAGCCCTATGATTATAACGTCTAAGAATTTCTTTTTGCGTAATTAAGACGATGGGAAAATCATTCATAGATATGTTTTTGCTTCTGACTAACGACACTTGTCGTGATGTGTCGATTAACATCAATATTTTTTTAAGTTGATGATGGCTACATACTTCAGTACGAGTAGGTACTATTTAGCGTCTTAAAACAATCAGTAAGTATTGTTTTCCGTTTTTTTTTCTCAAAACAATATAATTGGTAATTATGAGCCAAGGTATCCATAATTTTAAATAGCAGAGTAGATTAGACCTATAATTTTTTTTGCGTGATTTATTTGGTATTAGAATATAAGGAGTTTTCGGTATAGTATAGTTTACTATAATATCTATTTTGAGCCTTACGGGCAGGCTAAAGAAAAAGGCAATAGAGTTCTTTTCAGAATTTCCGATGACAATCACAGCGAGTAAGTTCAAAACTGTTTTTCGTGTCAATGAACGATAGCGTGTAAGTTATTTAACCTCTCTACAAATACTAAAGGACTTAGGCCCGCATGCTAAAACGACTCCCAGTCTTGAATCTCGATTTAAAACTGGTTCTACCATACACAAAAACAGTTTTAAATCGAGATCATGAATCTCGAGATTCATGATCTCGATTTAAAACTTGACAAACATGAATCTCGAGATTCATGATCTCGATTTAAAACTGTTTTTGTGTATGGTAGAACCAGTTTTAAATCGAGATTCAAGACTGAGAGTCGTTTTAGCATGCGGGCCTAAGTCCTTTAGTATTTGTATTTGCACAGTCATAAATCTCGATTTAAATTTAGTCGTTTTAGAATACCGGCCTAAAACCAACTAAACCAACCAACATTTCAACCTACACCTTTCAAAAACCTACGAGCAGCATGCAACTGCAGGAAAAATTTAGGCGCATCTGAAATTCTGGACGTTGCAACTTCTGTTTGTTCAAGGAATTCGTCAGGTAGAGAATGTATATCCGGATCGACTACCCATTTTCTAACAAAATATATTGAACTTACTGCGCCCCGCGATGTAACCTGCGCGTAACGAGTAGCCTATGTGTTAAATTCGGGGTATATACTACTTCCATACCAAATTTTATCAAATTCGTCCATCCGTTTGAGCGTAAATAAGTAATAAACAAACGAACACACACAGGCTTTCGCGTTAATGATGTAAGTAGGAAGTAAAACTATTTGATAACATTTTGAGTTTTCACACTAGATGCCATTCTCCGAAATATATAGAATAATATAGAGACAGAGATATATTTAGAGGCTGAATCTAGCACCTAAAAATATACATAAAGGACTGGCCTTAAAAAAAGAACAGTTTATGACTAGTAATTTTTTTTTGTTTTATTTTAATTATAAATAGTAAACAGAAGTCAATTGAAAAAGATTAAAAGTTCTAAAAAGGCTAACGAACTATAAATTGACATTAAAGAACTAAACACGTTACTGTCATCTTAAAAACTGGATGCAAACTTATAATGTACTTAAGTACGTATATTGTTTGTGTTTGAAATATATTTTTTTTAAATTTTATTTTATTGTATTGGCTCGGTGAGAGATTCTATATCACAGGCTGTGACACATTGTAGGTATGAACTTAAATTATATGCAAACATTTTGACTGAACAAAACAAGAATTTATCGTGTCGTGTGGAATTTATTTTTATTAAGTCATGGCCCATGACTTAATTACATGGGACTCATGGAAGTAGAAGAAGCGAAATATGGGTATCAGGGTCGTAGGAAGTAGAAAGATGTGGTCTCAGCCTACCCCTACGGGAAAAAGGCGTGACTATACGTATTTATATTAATGGCAAGGTCTCAGGTAACACGTATGTATTACACCAGTCTCGCGGTCTGTGGACTCGCATGGCAGCACAACCCTAGGACTCTCACGCACGTCCGCGGGACTCAATGGGTTCAGGTTACAACACCATGGGAGACTGCCATTGAATACTTCAAACTAAAACAATAGGCTGGTAGACAAAAGAATGACCAAGTTTTTTTACAAGCTGTTTTAGTTTGGGTTGAATGTTGTATACCAAAGACAAAGGTACGATATGTATTGGGTAAGTAACTGAGGCTACTTGCAGAAGATACGGAGCTAAATTCTTAAACGCAGAATTAATTAACTTCACAGTTAAAATGTTGTAAATGTCACACATATTGCCGTAAGTCAAAGTTAGATGCTAACTCTTGGTAGCGCGAGACGATTTATCAGAGGGAGCTCCTGCAAGTAGCCCTAATTTCTACTAAAATAGTAGAAATTCCGATTTGAATCAAATCACTAAATCCTTTAAAGGTACCTATTTGTTAACTTTAATTTAATGAACACCACTGGTTGCTGTTGGGAGCCGACCATTTTATCTACAGATGGGGTAATCTGTTTTACATGTTTTTACAACGTTTTACTGAACTGTTTACTGAACGATGCTGTTTGTGGCGTGTATTGGACGTGGCGTATTGTACGCAACGAAATACTTGTTAAAAAATACATTAACTCATTCATTTTTATTTAAAATAAATACTTATTGAAACTTTGTCTTATACTAGCGATCGGCCTCGGATACCTATAGACCTACCGTAAAAAACATTCTAACTGATAGTTAAAACCGCATTAAAATCTGTTGCAGAGTTAGCGGATATACAGACAGACGAGGAAAGCTACTTTGTTTTATACTATGTAGAGAAAATATAAAGAAGAGACAAGTATTTCATGTGTGTATGTTGATGTGGGCTATGTGAATATATGTACACACATTCACATACCCCATATGTCACATCAAAATGTTCATTTACATATAGTTTGTAACAGTTATCTTCCTTGGGACCGTTTGGTCCGCCACACTAAAGGATGGAACTTGAACGATTGTATGATAACCATTTCGTGTGGGTTTGTACAAAAGCAACGGGTTTGTGACTTACATAATGCATTGTATGCGATGAGATACGATTACACACATTGGTAAGTACCTGCCAATTGATAGGCATCACAATTGGGGCGAGACAACCCACGATTTCAGTCTAGAGCTGTCCACATTTCGAACTTTAAACCACCATGTCGCAACAAGAAAAAAACATTCTTGTTTGAACAGTAGAAGGGAGGACTGCAAACAGACACGACGACATGGTTCCAACACAGCTGTTACGCTATTCAAAGCGTTGTACATATTTGCATTAAACCATGAACGATCACAGCCTGAGGACGCACTTTATGTAATAACAACGTAAGGGAACGATTTACTACAAAAGGCAATGAAACCATAACATAAATATAAAACAAGATGACAGATAAAGATAGCATTTATCATAATCAAATAGGTGGGAGTACATGTACATTGAGTAATAGGTAAATTGATGCCTTAAGCGTAGTAAGTACATTACATGCAAGCACAGAGCTGGCGCGTGAAGATTCTGCGTTACAATGGCCTAGAAAGGCCCAGTGAAATTTTCAACTCTCTTTCAGTCGCGCCTAATGGCTTGCTTTGTTTTAGGGCTTGGCTTTGAGGCTTTGAATTTATTGAATGGGCTGCGATAGGTTGTTGTTTTAGGTGGAGAAAAAGGTTTTCTTCTTAAAAAGCCATAATCTGGTAAGACTCAAAAGGGTTTCTTCTTAAAGCTTATTTTCTTCTCTACAATTCTACATAGTAAAATAAAGTCGCTTTCTGCGTCTGTCTGCGTCTCTCTATCTGTATAGGTGTCCGCGAGGAACCACGAAACGGACTTTGATGCCGTTTTGATTCCACCATTAAATAATTTTTCACGGTAGGTTTATGAATATCGTGCGAAGCCGGTGCGGGTCTCTAGTAAGTATTCTTTGAGAATCCTATCCTACTTAGATATAAAGGCAAACGTTTGTGTGTGTGTTTGTTACTTCTTCACGCTCCAACGGGTGAACAGATTTTGATAAAATTTAGTATGGAGGTAGCTTATACGCTGCATCAATACATATAGGCTTTTATTTACCCCCAAGTACTCGTAATACCGCGGATCGCAGCCAGTATTAGATACTGAGGGTACTGCAAATGTAATTTATAACGAAGAGATTGGCACGTAAACAGTGCCAATATCCATCTCATTTGAATACGAAATATATTTACATAACCCCGACAGTGTAACGTTATCCAACTAAGAAGAAGCAGACGCGAAAAAAGCGTTGATCGATGGAGCATGGTATATTCATAGTCGAATAGATAGCATATTGATAACTCATCGATTCTCGAATTACTGTTACTACCGTAGGTATTGTATCTAAGAAGTGATCTGGACTAGTTTGCTTGTAAGATCATTATTTCAGAAATAAACATCATCATCATCTCAGCCCCCCAATGATCTCTACATCTCTACAATAATCGGTAAACTTTTATGATTTGGTGAAACGGTACTTTTGTGATACGGTAAACAGATAATTATTATATTAGGTAAGTATCTTAAGATTTCCTTTATTGGCTTGATTTACTTGACTGGCTCGGTGGCTCAGTCGGTAGTGACCTGCCTTCTGAGCTACAGGGCGTGGGATCGATTCCCACCTAGGGTAAACATTCATGTGATGAACATTTGTGTTTGTTCTATGTCTGGGTGTTAATTATCCATTTATGTATGTATTTAAAAAATATATATGTATGTATTTACATCAGTCTCTGGCCGCCATAGCACGAACTTTGCTTAGTTTGGGGTCAGACGACCGTGTGTGCAAATGTCCCGAATATTATTATCATATATTATATTTTTATATTATTTTTAATCATATTATGTGATTTGATTTGAGTATCTGGCTGGCTCTATAGAGTTCTATGATAGGTACTTCGGGGAAATTGACCGAAAGCCCTCCGAGTACGGGGAACCTGTCTGAAGTAGTCTCTTAGGGATTGGTAAATGGGAGAAACAAAATCCAAGGCTCAGCCCAATGTAGTTGATAGTCTATAATCAAATGCAGAAGACGAACTGAACGAATATTTTAGACAGATTGCATCTATGTAAGGCTGATGACCGCTAGATATGGAACCGTCTATTACAAAAGCTAGGTTTCACATTATTACTTACATATTTGAATATAATTTATTAAAAGATTTGTTACAGTGCCTAGTATTGCGTAGGATTAGTGAAAAATGTTGGGAATGAGTTTAAGTTAATATAATCTATGTTTGAATTGGAAGAAACCTTTGTTTCTTCAAGTGTTCAATTGAGGTTATCGAATTCAAGCTTTGAAAGAGTTATGCGTTTATTTAAGTTCAGGTAGTACCTATTACGAATAGACTTACATACTTTTATATAACAGAGAGTCTGTTTAATATAATCAATATTTATCATTGAAATTCTCAAGGAAATTGTGGTGTATTTAGGTAGGAAAATATTCGTCTTTCCGGCGGAAAAAAACAGAGCGGTGCGCAGTATTAGCTTATATGAGATTTCTACAGTGTATATGTATAAATAATATAGACACTACAGTCCGTAAATGTTCGTATGACCGTGTCAAAAGACATATGTGAACACAGTTGATTGAATCAGGCGTTACTTTGCGGAAGTTCATCTTCAAAATTGTTCCTTGAACTAATACGAGTATCTAGTGTAATTCCGCTTTACACTAGATATTAGTTCAAGTAACAATTATGTAAACACATTTATATTTATCTAGGTTTTAACAAATTGAATATTCCAATGAAGCAGAATCTTTAAAGAGTCGTGAAAGTTCTTTTGACAAATGAACACGCTTCGACTTCGAACTAGGTCTCTATAAAAGGGCTTATACAAATGCAAAATAGTAACTTTCGAAACGTCAAACAAATTCACACAAGACTGGAACTAATGGTCCAAGAATTCGGATACACTAACGGGTCCGTTATTTGACCATGTCCAATTCTTGCTTATTAATATGCAGGTGACGGGCCGCGGCCCTTTCGAGATGCGCCGGCGCAGCGCCTTGTGAGGTTTGAATATAAAGAACTATAACATTAACCTCTATTTGCGATCTAAAATAACCGTGACCACGTACGAATTATAGACATGCGATTCATTGGTCAGGGTCCGTTTCTTTTATACGAGACTATTATTTTGTTGTCACAATGTCACCCCTGTAAGTAGTGTGTAGACTTTATAGAAACGGGACCTCGTTACAGTTCAGCTCCGTAAATAATGCTTTATATCCCACTGATGTTATCAATGTGAAAATTGTATGTTTGTTTCTCAATCATTCAGAAAAGATCAGCATCAGATATAATAGTGTTTAGTAGAAAGGGGTGAGAGCAAAATAATAGTTTTATTTTAAAAGAAACTGAATCTTCTGCATCGCATGTCTGTAATTAGTATGAGCCCGTATCACTATAATAAGTCTCAGGCTTGTACCTACATATTATTAAAACGAAACAGTAAAGGGGAGAGCGCCGTCAGCTGAAACACAGGCGTCCGTATGACAATACTAGTCTAGCTCGCTAGCAGTAACCGGATCTTTATTCCAGCCAATTAAATTAGCATTTTTAACCGACTTCAAACAAGAAGGAGGTTCTAAGTTCGTCGATTTTTTTTTTTAATGTATGTTTCCCTATTACACAAAGATGCCTGAGCAGATTGGGAAAATTCTTTTATTTCGTAAAACGAACTTGAAATAAATATTATTTTCATTGATCTATTAGAATCTAACTAGATTAAAAAGTACATTATATTGAAAAAGATAGCTAATATATTGAAAAAGGGTGCGCTTGTGAGCTGAATATGGCTTGGCTTTTCAGCTGGTCCTAGGCAAGACGCATCGCTTTCAGGCGATTCTATATATTTCTACAATCGCTAACGCTCGAACTTAAGCTGCTGATTGGATGAGTTGACAATAAGATCACGTGTCATTTAGATACACACATACACTATGTCCGTATAAATATTAGAATACTTGATTGCTATTTTAATTAAATGTTAAATGTCGTAACGTCCTAAATTGATTTTTTTTATTTATTTTTATAAAATCATTTTTATAAATGTAATCAGTTGTGGCATAATTTTAAATATTATTACTATTTCATATATTAGCAACGCTGACGATTACAAAAATAAATAAAATAAATACTTACATGTCGTATTTCGTCCAATCAAATCTAACGTAGCGTAAGCGATTGTAAATAAAATTAAATCGCTTTAAAATCAATGCAACGTGTCTAGAAACCGAGGACTATCGTGTCGTGACATTATGAAACAAAAAAAAAATTCAAATAACAGGGCCCACAATCACTAACCAAGGGTCAATGATAGATCCACCAATTAAACGCAATCGTGAGATTTCCGTGTGAATTCAACTTTGGTAATAATTTACAACGTCAATGGCGTTTAATAACAAATAATTGGGATTAGAATGATATTTCAATATCTTTACAACATTTTTAATTACAACGTTGTATGAGAAACGAAAGTAAAATGGATTCGCTTTATATACAATGGTTGTAAATCGCTCAATTAGCGCCAAGTTCAGAGATCTATTAATTAGTCAAAATGTTACGTTAGCTTTTATATCTGGTTGTTTTGAATTTAAATTATTACGAAGTGAGTTTGAGAGTTACGAGCTTTCTAGTGATTGCTTGTTAGGGATCGTCTATTAATCACGTGATGTTATTAGCAACATTTTAACCCTCTCTCCACCGGTCATTCATGGTGAGGCAGCAATGTGGATTCCCAAATTCTTTTGTTTCTTATAATAGACCACTTGCCATGTTTTTAGCTTAGGGGGATCCGGGATTTGCTAATGTTGTATTAAATTACATAAGATAAAATATCGACTCGCCTATCTCTCCAAGGAGCTGGCAGAGGTATACAACACTCACACTTCGACGGACGATTTTCAGTCCTAAATGTGACAGAGGGCGAGTCTGTCGCCATACACTGGGCTCCAGTTACGTAGCAGATGACATTAAATATGCACATAATTATGTTCACACAATGAACAAAATGTGCGAATTCGCTCTCGCTGGCTTGAGAGGCAAGCCTTCTCCGAATAGGCTATGATCGCTAAAAATTTACGTCCTATTAATAAAAAAATCAAAATTAAAAAAAACCGACTTTCCGTCATTCATGTTAACAATTCTTAGATTTTAGTTGATATTTTAAACTGCTTAACCGATTCCGATAAAATGTACAAGAAACCACCTCTAAAGTATGATCTACGAAACAAAAAAAGAATCATTAAAATCGATTCACAATTGGCGGAGTAATTGCATAACACAGGTACATTCAAACGAACACATAGTCTAATTGAGAACCTCCTCTTTTTTGGAAGTCGGTTAAAAAATAAACATTTAGCTAGATGTGATATCTCATTACGCAACCCCTCTTTTGTTATTTTGTGACTTTACCTTCCTCCTCTTTCGACCCACAAAGCAAGAAAGAAAGAAAGATAGTTTATTTGTGACTAACTACTACGGAAACAACTAAAGGTTATAGTTACAAACCGGCCCCAACTCAGATCATAACCAGCCGTTATTAATGGACGATCCCTTAGAAAAAAAATCCTATCGAGTACCAGTGTTACAGTTGAAGGTGACTCGTTGGGATCAAACCTTTTCAACTCATAATCTTTTTATAAATAAAAGTGAATCTCTATTTCCCTTCTTCATCGTATCACGCGTGAACGGTCGGGACATTTTAGCTAATTATTTTTTGTTGTGTTTATTATTGTCAGGAGAAGGTTCCTATGAAAGAAAATGTACAAATTTGAAAGAAAAAAAAATGGCGGTACGAAGTTTGCCAGGTCAGCTAGTTTGTTATGAAAACGACTTGTTAATTTTAAAACTCTCTACGCTAAAGACTGAACCTATAACAGTAAGTAAAATAAGCAAATAAGTATATAATAGACACCTATCTACTTATTTAATTTTATATTTCCAGCTTTCCATACAAATTAAAATTATTTAAGAGTCCGGCGACCACTTTAGACTAACTTCGCATTGGCTTAAGGTTTTCTATAGCCATTTTGTCTAAAAGAAGAAGACGAGCGAAGAGAGCGAGTAATGATACTGACGAGCCTCTAAAGTTACCTACAGAGTGACAAAGTGCAATTTCAATTTTTTTAAATGTTTTTTGCACTTCTGTAAGTAATCATTCTTAAATAACTAAGAATTTCCCTTGTATTATGGATTCATTTAACAGCTAACGATGTAGACAACCTCCCTATGTAATGGGATTTTTGGTTTGCTTTGTCTACCTATTGAATAAATCAGACAACATTGACCCCTTAAAAATGCGGATATTTTTCATAGCTCTATTTTCGTGAGAACGTTTTAAAAAAAAACCAAGAGCATAGAGGCGGAGATTTTGTTAATTTAATTGTACATGCTAAATTTCATCATAATCTGACAAATGGTTTTCAAAACATTTGAGTAGCGCGTTTGTATGGAAATTTCAGAGTGTCGCGGCCCTCTTAAACACGAGAGAAATCTGGACATTTTCTTTACGATGTTCCTCGAGTAGTTTTGCAGGAAATCTATAGTAGCCATAAATGGCGAGTAAAATTACACAAGGAATCATAATTAATTAATACCACAGCCTGTAATGATGACCATAATCGTCAAACTAGTAGTTAATGTAATTTACTAAATAAGGGATCTAAGTTGTAAGTAACGTGAAAGGAAATTTACATATTTCGTCATATTACATATCGTCACGAAGACTGGCAGAGGTGTAATACAACACTCACGCATCGCCGGGCGATATTCAGTACCAAATGTGACAGGGGGCGAGCCTGTCGCCATACACCGGGCTCCAGTCATGTAGCAGATGACATACAATACGCACATATGTTCACACAATGAACAAATTGGTGCGTGCCGTCGTCGGCTGGGTTCGAACCCAGCTTGAGAGGCGGACCTTCTCCAAGGCTATCATCGCTTCTTTTAGGAAATTTACATATTTGTTAATTAGGTCCTATGCTAATTGTAAAATAATTTATGGTAAAAGCTCAAATCCTATCCTACTTTATTACACTAATATCGTAAATGCGAAAGTTTGGAAGAATGGATGGATGAATGTTTGTTAGTCAATCACGCCAGAACGGCTGAATAGATCTGGATGAAATTTGGCACAAAGATAGATTATAGTCTGGAATAGTACATAGGCTACTTTATTACCGCAAGTCGCAGCTAGTTTATATTATAAAAGCGAAAGTTTGTGTGTTTGTTTGTTACATCTCCTCGCTCAAACGGATGGACGGATTTTGATGGAATTTGGTATGGAGGTAGCTCATACTAGGATTAATACATATACCTAGGTAGGTACGTACTACTTTTTAACAACGGGTAAAACCACGCGGTTACATCAATAGTCAAAAACAATAAAGAGAATGCTGTCTCAACCGTAATTTTGTTTCTTAATATTTTCCAGTAGCATGGGTGGGCACTGCACTTTAGTTAAGCACTTGCCTATACTTACTTTAATGATGACTATTAACGTTGTCTATAAAATATAGCATATAGGCGTGGTGAATACCATCAAGTGAATGGCCTGCTTATGTCATTAAGTCATGCATAACAATGGTAGATTTTAAATTATTTCTTTAAGTTAGGTTATTATTATATTATATTTGTTAGGTTTTTTTTGCTCCCTCTGAGGTGCTATCGCTGCCAGGTGGGTCGCCACGTGAGAGCATGCTGCACCGCGGAGGTGGACCGCAGCGAGGATTGCTTCCACTGTGGTCGGCCCGGTCACAAGGCCGGCACCTGCGACGCCCCGCCGCACTGCTTTTCATGTGCAGCGGCTGGCAAGCCTGCCGATCACCGGGCTGGAGGCAAGGCCTGCGCCCCTCCCCACGAACCCAGGAGTAGGGGCAAGCCCTTCGCCACCGCCGTCACCGCCGCACCCACTGTTGCCGCCTCCACCGTCGTCGCTGCCGCCGCTAAAACCTCAGCAAGGCCTTTACAGGGGGCCCAGGAGGGGGCTGAAATGGATTGCCAATAAATGGCCCCATTACGCCTCCTCCAGGCGAACATCAACCACTGCGCCGCCGCTCAGGATCTGTTACTCCAGAGCATGGCGCAGTGGTCGATTAACATCGCCGTGGTCGCTGAGCCGTACTTTGTGCCGGCCAGGGATGATTGGGTGGAGGACCTGAGTGGCTCAGTGGCTATTATGTCGTCAGCCGCCGCCGGAACACCGTCCCTCGAGGCCGTCAAGAGTGGACGGGGTTGCGTAGCAGCACGGTTTGGGGAGATTGTCGTGGTAGGAGTATACTTCTCCCCGAACCGAACTCTCGCCGAGTTCCACAACTCCCTTGGAGAGTTGAGAGTCGTCGTCGTCGGGTACCATGCCCTCCCCGTGATCGTCCTCGGGGACTTTAACGCCAAGAACGTGGCTTGGGGTTCCCGGTATACGGACACACGGGGCAGAATGGTAGAGGACTGGGCTCTGGAGACAGGCCTAGTCGTCCTAAACCGGGGTTCTGTCCCCACGTGTGTGCGGATGCGGGGCGAATCAGTGGTGGACATCTCGTTCGCCAGCCCCGCTCTATCGCCGCGTGTCATTGACTGGCGCGTCATGGAGGGGGTGGAGACCTACTCCGATCACCGGTATATCCGGTTTCACGTCTCCGCCCAGACCTCGGACGCGCCAGTCCGACAGACCCCGAGTGGTCCGCGGTGGGCGCTGAAGCAGCTGGACCGGGAGCTCCTCCTGGAAGCCTCGATCGTGCAGGCCTGGGTGTCATCACCGGACAGGCCTGCCGACATCAACGACGAGGCGGAGTGGTTCCGGGAGGCCATGTCCGCAATATGTGACGTGGCAATGCCCCGGGTCCAGCCCGGACGTGCTCGGCGCCAGGTGTACTGGTGGTCACGTGAACTGACCGCTCTACGCGAGACGTGCGTTGCTGCGCGCCGCCGGTACTCCAGGCACCGCAGGCTCCGTATCCGCCCTCCGGATACGGAAGCCATTCAGGCGGAGCTGTACGAGGGGTACAGAGTCGCGAAGACCGCCCTCCGAGCGGAGATCAAACGAGCCAAAGGACTGGCCCGCGAGGAGTCGCTGGAGACTCTGAACAGAGACCCGTGGGGGCGCCCCTACAAATGGGTGAGAGACAAACTCCGCCCATGGGCTCCCCCGCTGACGCAGAGTCTCCGGCCTCAGCTTGTGGAGGACGTGGTGAGCGCTCTGTTCCCTTCGCGAGGGGAACATACTCCCCCGCCCATGGCTCCGCCTCCTGCGGTGCCCGATGCGGACCACACCAATGACGACGACGACGACACTTCGGAGGTGACCGAGGTAGATTTGAGAGTGGCGGTACGTAGGCTGAGTGCCAAGAATACCGCCCCAGGACCCGATGGCTTGCCTGGAAAAGCCTGGGTCCTGGCCTTGGAGACTCTCGGGCCTCGACTAAGGGGACTCCTAAGCGCATGCATGGAGAGGGGCCAGTTCCCACTTCGTTGGAAGACGGGGAAACTGGTCCCACTGGAGCTCTTTGAAAGAGTAATTGCAGACCGCCTTGTCGGGCGGCTGGTGCGGGTGGGGCCGGATTTGGCGGAGAGCCAGTTTGGTTTCCGCAAGGGGCGCTCTACGGTGGATGCCGTCATGCGCGTTCGAGCCCTCACGACGGGAGATGCTGTGGCCCGGGGTGGGGTCGTCTTGGCGGTGTCTCTTGACATCGCCAATGCCTTCAACACCCTGCCCTGGAGTTGCATTAGGGAGGCACTTCGATATCACCGGATGCCGACCTACCTCTGTCGCGTGGTCGAGGCGTATTTAACGGACAGGGCCGTCATCTACCCAGGTCACCAAGGAAAGTGGAACCGGCGAGAGATGTCGTGCGGTGTCCCACAAGGTTCGGTCCTGGGGCCGCATCTGTGGGACATCGGCTACGACTGGGTGCTGCGCGCCGACCTGCCTAACGGCGTCAGCGTAGTCTGCTACGCTGACGACACGCTGATCCTGGCGCAAGGAAGGTCGCATGAGGCGGCGGCCGAACTGGCGGCACGTGGGGTTGCGACAATCGTCGATAGGATCCGGCAATTGGGACTCGAGGTGGCTTTGCACAAGTCCGAGGCTATGTGTTTTTATAGTCGTCGGAACGCGCCACCGTCGGGTTCCCAGATAACGGCGGGAGGGGTTCACATTGGCGTCGAGTCGACGATGAAGTACCTGGGACTCGTCCTCGACAGCCGGTGGAACTTCGTGGAGCATTTCCGACGTTTGGCTCCCAGACTGGAGAGGGCCGGGGCTGCTTTGAAGCGGCTTTTGCCCAATCTAGGGGGTCCAAACGCCTCCTGCCGGAGGCTCTACGCGGGGATCGTGCGGTCCATGGCCCTTTACGGGGCACCGGTGTGGGCGCGTTCTATGAGGCTGCGACCAGCCCAGCGGTTGAACGCGTCCCAAAGAGTCATGGCCATTAGGCTGGTACGGGGTTACCGCACGGTCTCCCGTGAGGCGGCGAGCCTCCTTGCCGGACTGCCGCCGTGGGATCTGGAGGCAAAAGTCCTTGCGCATCTCTGGGAGTGGCGCGAGGAGGCGAAACGCCGGGGTGAAACGCCGCTGCCGCGAGAAATCACGGCACAGCGGACGGAGCTCCGGCGGGATCTCATGGCGGCATGGAGAGTGCGATTGTCGCAACCCAGCGCTGGGCACGCTACAATTGTGGCGATAAGTCCCCTCTTTGAGGAGTGGCTAGAGAGGCGCCACGGCGTCCTCACCTTCCGCCTGACGCAGGTCCTCACCGGACATGGTTGTTTCGGGAGGTTCCTGTTCAGGATAAAGCGGGAGGAAACGCCCGGGTGTCACCACTGCGTGGATCGCCCGGAGGACACGGTGGAACATACGGTGGAGGTCTGCCCGGCCTGGGTGGAGCACCGCCGTGTCCTCACGGAGGCGATCGGCAGCAGCGACCTCTCGCGTCCGGCCCTGGTTCAGGCCATGGTTCGGAGCGAGAGTGCATGGGAGGCCGTCACCTCCTTCTGCGAAGCAGTAATGCTCGCTAAGGAGGAGGCGGAACGTGTAAGGGTGAGGCAGGGTTCACGCCCTCACGCCCTTAGTCGCCGCAGGAGACGCCCCGGGCGTCGGGAGTCACAAAGTGACTTCCGGCCACCGTAGGCGCGGGCCTGCGGACGGTGAGCGATGGGTAGCTCGCCGTCCGACAAGGACCAGGCCCGGGTCGACGGCGCGTTGTGTTCCACGCGCGCCTCAAAGAGACGTCAGCACCAACTGACGGGGTCCGCTGGGGCCAATGCCTGCCAGGGTTGCGAGTTGTTTGAAAGGGATATCGGGGCCCTGGCACACAGGCAATGGAAGGAAAAACAAAAAAAAAAAAAAAAAAAAAAAGGTTATTTTTGCTCAGACGATGTTTAGTATGTAGTTACACTGGTTACTTAACTGTATCATGTAAGAAGGATGTATTTTAAACAAAGTTGTATGATCAATGACCATTAAGTTATTAAAACAAATGCTACATACACGATCGAAATTACAACCACATCGCGTGCGATTCCTCCGCTGCATATTATGATTGCACGCCTCCACTACACCTGGGGGTCTACCATCTACATCCATTCCATCTACATCTTATTGCCATGATAGTAACGTATTGTTTTCATGGACCTTATTGCGCGGCAATAAGATTCGCAGTCGCAGAACTTCGAAAACAAAACGTAACCATCATGGCCCCATAGGCCCCCTGTACTACGAAATGTTGCGAGCGCAGAACATTATGAAAGCCAACGTGCAGTTTTAGTTAACCTTGGCCTTTCTTAATAAATTAATGCAATGTAGAGAATTACCAACAACAACAGAGAACTTATTCAATTTAAAGTAAGTAGTGGCGTAACTCTATTCTCCTATTTGTATGCTTTGTTTTCGCCAACTCATAATTATGGGCATATAACCACAGATTAATTATGGTGTCCTGTTGCAAAGCAGATCTCCCTAGCTTAGCTAAAGCCTGGCTGGAGGCTACAACCATCCATCAAAATAAGCCTGGGCTAGTTTGAAATACTTATTCACTAGTAGCCTGGGGTGGACGATAACGTTGCGTGTCACGCGTTGTCGTGACGTGAGGGATGGGTGTTGTAAAATAAAAAGTACCATGACTAGAGAGAAGCTTACAAGCACTGCGGTCAATATTATCTTATGTGATTGATGCCCCTGGTATTACAGGTATTCATAGGCGACGGAGATCGTTTACCATCAGGCGGCACGTTGACTTGTTTTGCCGCCCATGGCAAAAAAAAAAGATAAGGTATCTAGGTATCCCTTCGAAGATCCTGGGACAAGCACTGGGAAAGTTTGACCATCCTGCAGCACCCCCGCGGTTTTACAGCAACGGACTTTTACTGAACGGACATTATTTATCTACAAACTTTATTTATTTTGGTCCCTTAGGGCCTAAGGGACCAAAATAAATAAAGCATGCTAAAACGACGCTTAGTCTTAAATCTCGATTCAAAACTGGTATAAACCATACATAAAAAGATAAGAATAGTTAAATCGAGATTTATGACTGAGCGACATTTTTGAATACGGTCCTTAGTGAAGAGAAGCATTATGTTTTCCATTTCATAACAAAAAATCACAGCTTGCCAGTGCTAATTATTCAAGTAAACATTAGCTCATATTTTGAGAGTCAGCGGCATGTGGTATCATGCGCAATACGCAACGAAGGTTGAATGCCTTATGTCTATTATCACATGCCATTTCTTTTTGAAAGTGCAATGCACATTACATTCAGATGTAAGAACAATACTTTCTATGCATATTACCAGCTAGCCATAAAGAATTATGATGTAAAACATGCTTAAAACTAGTTGTTATTACGAAATTTTAAAAAATAATCCATCATAGTCATCAAACGATAACTTTATGACTAATTGGAGATAGAAGCGATTTGATAATTTAAATAATTGATATATTTATCTATAAGTAAATCTTTATGAAGATTATAATCTTCGGTAAGCTATCGGACTTATTAATGAATCAGACCTACCTCCTACAATCACTATGTAAAAGACGAAACTTGGTAGTATTTTATCAGAACTATCTAATCTAAGTAGTTTTCCAACTTACCTCAATCAAACGTAAATCATGCATTGTTTGACACTGAATCTGATTAACCTATGACCTATCTACATCCATTTCAACTGTTTGTCATTGTCGCACGGACTGGCAAACTAATTTAATCAATGTTGTTGATAATAATAACTTTAAACATTGGAATTGAATGGCAGACAGTCTGCACAGAGGTAGCTACTATAATATAATTATTCAGTCAGTTAAATGAATTTAATTAAAGAAATCCTGCTTTTAAGAATTTTTAACGGAAAATGAGGGTAGGTCACTAACCCGCGCGAGCAGTTAACTACTTACGATTTATGAAGAGCTTAACGTTTTAATGATTATGTTTGGATCGATTAATCGTGTCATCATGTGCGTTGAATATATCGTGAAATTTGTTCAAGTTAACGTGATCCAGACGTAGAGCTGCTTATTTTAGATGACACTTGAAAACCGATCCGAGAAAAGTCAAGAAAAATTCCGCAGGATTAGATAAGTTGAACAAACGAACTGTTTAAGATTAAGGTCACTCACCTGAAGTAGTCCAGCACTCAGGGCACTCCTGGCAGAGCGACGCCCAGTCGAAGGCGAGGTCCTCGAAGCTCGCCATGGCCACGATCAACGCTCTCCGCTCCACAACATAACATCCAACGTTCTCAGCCGGTAGCACAAACACATCAACACCAGATCAGTCATGTACCTAAGAAATTATAAGAGGAATCACTGTTGATTAGTTGCAAGCTGTGTGCGGTGTGGTGATAAGAGCGGGCGGTGTATGTAGTTCGCGGGTGTTCGTGGTCGGGCACGGATGCGCGCGCGCATAGACAAGCGGCCGGCGGAGCACTGCGGCGGCGCAACCTCGCGTCGCGCGCTCGGGATGTGTCGCGGCGTCGCGCCTGCGCCGTGGAACCTGTTCTCTGCCAGGTACTGAGCAGTGAGCACTGGTAAACGCGCAGCGGGTTCAATCTTTCGATTTCAATGAACCGTTAACGTTCTTTTCTAGGCGTGTCGTCCTTATGCACTCGCGTAATCGCAGCACAATGGACAAGTGTTTATACAGATCGGACCATTTCAAAATTGCCATTTCAATTGCTAAACCCGATGACCTGACAGAATCGATTTCACGTCGTCTGTGTAGATGCTTTGGAAATACATTCGAGACACGTAGAGCGGCCGTTAGCACCGGCTGTCCTTATGCAAGCCCACGCTCTGATCGAGTGCAGACCTTACTGCTAACCATAAATATTTAAATTTACTATTGACAGCAAGAAAACAACGACAGATTGATGTTTTATTGGTGGACCTTCATATTTCGCGCCTTATTTTCCTACTTCATATTTCCTTGTTTGACCTTCCGGGGCCATTTACGAAAAGTTTTCGTGAAAGGTGGGCAGGGCAGTTGCAAATGTTGGCTTTTTTACTATGGAAACTGCCAGATGTGCGCTTACTTTTCAATACGTTACCCAACGGCTTGCATAAGGGCAATCTGCCCAAATATGTGTAAGTGTACCTTTACCCACTAAAGAGCAAGATTTTTTACAATCACAACCATTAAGGAAGCATTCCACAGACTTGATTTTGAAAAAGAAATGAGACAATACTTTTAACATTTTACCAACGATCTTTATAAATCTAAACATTTGGGACCTCAAAAGGGTGGCAACTGAAAAGATAAAAATATCTGTAAATAGTCGTCTTCAGACAAAAATGTGTCATTCAGATTTTAATGCCGGTTAAGTACCTAGGTGTACTCTTGGTATAGTTTTTAGACACCAAATGATGTAAATACGCAAGAATGTACGTCTATTTGTGGTATAAGCTATTTAAAACACCGAAAACTACACATCAAAAACCTTAACTCACGAAAATTAGCATGCATGCGACTTGAATTCTCAGTTACAAAATTATTTCTGAATAAAATTGACATTAATATTCTAACAGTTCCGAGGCATAATATAATAATTACTAAAACAGAAAGCGGTAAGTGAGAGTACTTTGCGATGTATGTTTATTTTTTTGAGACAACGTCGGGCATTAGCGTCTAACATTTGAGTTTTTTATGGCCGCTGTTATGCAATCATATATTTTAGGGTTAAAAACGTAAATATTATTATGATAGACGTCACTTTATGGTTACGTTTATGTGCGTTTAAGTTATGGTACTTATTATCTGAGTAAAATTATTAGACCAGTGTCTTAGAAAATAACTGAATGGGTCGGGTACCTTTATTTTTAGTACCTAGGTAAGTAATTAAATTATTTTAGACGAATTCGTCCTTAGCCATAAACGTTGTTTAGTTTTGCAACAGTTTACAGTGTTTTGTCTTTTTCAATCAAGTTAAAAATGTAAAACAAAGAAAAGACAAAACACTGTATAACTATTCCGAGGCTATGCAACGTTTCTTGCTAAGGGGAAGCTTTTAAATAATTATTATTTTATACAATGATAGTTCTATTATTAAGTGTGCAATAATTTAAATTCTGATTTCTGATTGTAATTATTTAGCTCTCGTATACATATGTATATTTAGGCCAACTGACATTCATTCGAAGACGCTACTATAACAAGGAGAGAGACCGGATAATAGCAACCTCGTGGAAGAAATACTGGTCCAACAAAGACGTATTTAAGAACCAGATGCCGATACGTTTTAGAAAATGATTAATTGACAATACAATACCTCCGTCTTTGCTCTACGGACATCAAACATAGGGCTCACAAAAAGTTAGTGAAGAAAATACTTTCCAGAGAGCAGAAAAGCGATCTATACTGGTCTATGCTTGGTCTTAAACTTTAAGACGTAAGGAAGAAGACCAAAGTCATAAACGCAGTAAAAGTGATAATATGCAGGCTGATATGGAAGAGGGCAGTTCACTTACTCCTTCCGAAGCTAGGGCGGGTCACTAGTTCATATACAATATACATATGTATATTATTTTCAATATATTACGTTAAAAGACGTCCTTGAACTGTAGTAACCCACGCCATTGATGGAATCCAGTTCTGACAGGAGCATTTGAGAAAAACAAATGCAAACCTTAACAGCTAAGCCTTTGGGCTTAAAATAATTACAAGCACGCATGAGAACGTAGGAGCACAATCTCGCAAATAGGGCAGCTCAAGTTACTAGCAAAATTCTCTTCAAGCTCAAGTCTTTTAAAGATTTTGATATTTGACGATTAAAACATTACACCATCCTATCCTACTTTCCTTTTAGGTATTATAAAGGCAAAAGACTGTATGTGTGTTGTTACTTCCTCACGCTCAAACGAATGGACAGGTTTTGATGAAATTTGGAATGGAAGTAGCTTAATACCATGGGTTAATACATAGTCTACTTTATAACCGCGGGGAGCTGCTCGTTAGTACATAATTACATCGCCAAACCCATAAAAATCATTAAAATAGAAGATCCTAAGTCTTAAAATAGAGAATTTCCTAAGTCCTTGCTTAATTAGTTTAAATCTACACGAACCTTAAGCCATTCCTTAGAAGAATTTTAACTTTATGTGCCCGATAAGTGAATATTGCGTTAAGAGTAATTTTAAACTAGTTAAGCAAGAACTTAGGTAATTGTTATATTTAGTGCAAGTAGCCATTAGGATTTCAGTGAATATTAAATTTATAGATTCTGATGACAGTTAGTTAGGTAAGTCTAAGTAAATCTGTAATCAGAAATTTAAATTTAGATTTCAGTCTAAACCTGAATGCAGTTTATCAACAGCCTATTAGCATGTCATTATCATATTTTATCGCTACATCGCTTCCTTGTACTGCGATAACTTTGTTGCAAATATTAGCACGTACTTACTTGGCGAACGAAATGGCTTAGGTAAGTGATAAAGTGAGAGTAGCCAATTTCTTTAAGAGTCCGGCGACCTAACTAACTTCGACCTATGCGACCTAGACTAACTTCGCATTGGCTTACGGTATTCTTTAGCCATTTCGTCTAGAAAAAGAAGACGAGCGAAGAGAAGAGCGAGTAATGATACCGACGAGCCTCTAAAGTTACCTACAGAGTGACAAAGTGCAATTTCCATTTTTTTTTATTACTTTTGCACTTCTGTAATCATTCTTAAATAACTAAGAATTTCCCTTGTATTATGGATTCATTTAACAGCTAATGATGTAGACAACCTCCCTATGTAATGGAATTTTTGATTTGCTTGGTCTACCTATTGAATCAATCAGTCAAAAGTGACCCCTTAAAATGTGGATATATTTCATAGCTATATTTTCGCTTGAGAACGTTTTTAAAAAAAACTAAGAACATAGGGGCGGAGATATTGTTATTTAATTGTAAATGCTAAATTTCATCATAATCTGACAAATTTGGTTTTCAAGAAATTTAAGTAGCGCGTTTGTATGGAAATTTCAGCGCGTCGCGGCCCTCTTAAGCCTTATATTGTCAACTAAAAGATAAATGCAATCAAACGCAATAACTATGTTAAAAGTTATAAATGCAGTAGTTAATTAACCTTATCCTGTTATGTCAACTCTTACGAGGAATTGTATATCGCAGAGATGTCAGAGACTGACGCATACAACTGATACAAGTAATTTACATGCAAAGACCAACTGATACTGTCTGTCTGCACCAAAAACCGGCCAAGTGCAAGTCGGACACACGCACGAAGTGTTCCGTACCATTATCTATGAAAACGGCAAAAAGATTATGGGAGCCCCCTTTTATTTTATTGTTTTCTACTATTTGTTGTTATAGCGGCAACAGAAATACAGCATCTGTGAAAATTTCAACTGTCTATCACAGTTCATGAGATACAGCCTGGTGACAGACAGGCAAACAGACAGACGGACGAACAGAGAGGTTTTAGTAATAGGATCCTGTTTTACCCTTCGGGTACGGAACCCCGAGTATGTACTAAGTTGTAGGTATACCGAGTTGTTATTTGTTTTAAAACTAATATAATATTTATTATTATTGCTTTATTTTAACTTTGTTAATGTAAAAATAAACAATATAACTGTGGATTACAACAATTTAAAAAAAACTAGACAAAGTGAACTAAGGTCGCTGAACTGACCATATTTTGATGTAATATCGTAAACGGCAGTCTATAAACTATTCTACAGGGTTCTCAGGAAAGGGTGTACTGAGTCGAAAGGGGATTTGTGTACTCATCATTATGAACAACTTTCATTATAAAACGGGGTCAACCCTGAAATTTAGAAATAAAAAAGCAGCTATTCGTCGAAAATCAATGAACTTTTTATATGGAACTGCCGGTTTTTTTTTTGCGGTTAATCGGGAAGGTTGGCTCCATAGTAACTGTTTTCATAATGACGAGTGCAATCACCCCCTTTCAGCTTAGATGACCCCGTATATATTTGTTCCGTTTTGAAGGTCATCGCTACACTATATTTCACAGATACTTAAAAAAATCACGAGCATACAAGCGAGTGGGCCAATCTGTTTAGTAACATCGGGCCAGTGCATCTGCGCTTGCGCAACCTTTGTAATACATACGTATAAGGAAATCGTAAATGTAGGACACTATACAGCAAATGGTATCATGAAAAAACAATGGTATTATTGTAACAAAATCTTACGATGTCATTCAAGATATTTCGGTTAATTTTTTCGAAGTCATTAAACTGTTCCTTTTTAACATTAAGCCAGTCTGCAAGCAATTCGATATCCCGGGGATCTTTTTCACAATATTGATTATGGATAACGGATCTTGACATTTCTGCCATACCAAAACATGACCATAAGGGTCCGGCGACCACTTTAGACCTTTGCATTGGGTAAAGGATTTCTATTGCCATTTCGTCTAGAAGAAGACGACGACCAAAGAGAGCAAGTCAAAATACTGACGAGCCTCTAAAGTTATCTACAGACAGACAAACAAACAAAGTGTCTACAGACAAAGTGCTATTTCAATTATTTTTTATAACTTTTGTACTTTTCTAATCATTCTTAAAAAACTAAAAAAATACCTTGTATTATGGATTAATTTGAAAGCTAATGACGTAGACAACCTCCCTATGTAAAGTGATTCTTGATAATATGCTCTTTCCATATATTAAATAAATCAGTCTAAAGAGATCCTTTACAAATGCGGAAATTTTTATAGCTCTTTTTTCTCCTGAGGACGATTTAAAAAAAAACCGAGAACACAGGGCGGAGATGTAGTTCGTTAAATTGTACATGCCAAATTTCATCATAGTCTGGTAGGTATTTGACAAGCGCGTTTGGTATGGAAAATTCGCTGCGGAACCCTAAACTCACAATTTCTTCACTACGAAAAATGTAAATAGGTACTACTCAACCCAAACAAATAAATTGATCCATACATAATAATTATGTCCAATTGATTGTTTTACTCGTAATTTACAACACTAGTTGTTTTTAAAAGAACTTTGATCAAGGCAAGCGATTTAACATTTTTCTTTCCGTTTGAAGCCAGTCCTAGAATGAACAGGCGTCTTGCCATATGGCATCATTGTTTGTACACGGTATTCTAAAACTGCTTTCCGTTATGGACAAACACTTACAGAAATATTTGCTCGCATTGTGACATTTGTGACAACATTCACTTAGGGTGTTCCTAGACGGGCAATGTTTTTTACAGCAATGCCGGCCCGGCAATACTGGCAATATTAGAACAAAGATGTCTGGAGCCTTCCACTTCCGCCAAGTAGCACTAGTATTTATAGATATTACCTAGTTGTAAGCCAAAATTTTGAGACTGTAATTTTTTTATTCTTTAAAAAATTAATGCCCCTCAGTTTCTTGCCTGTTCTTCTGGGTAGAGGCTCTTTATCCGAACAAGGCGGTCGAGTCTATTTAAAAAAAAACTTTGACGTTCATAAGTGTTCTTTGACTTCAATCTTTGATACCTAAATTGAATAAAAACATGTTGACTTTGACTTTGACATTGACTGTAGTTCTGCCATCATCAGTCATGCTAGAAACGTATGAAGGTTGGGCCACACTCAAAATATTGAAGTGACGGGCCATATTTTAGCTGTAATAGGTATATATGCAGTAAAAGCATGGATAGGAACCTGCCTAAGAGCGCCCTTAGGTATGTTTACTGATATACCCAAGCTTTTTTTTGTAAAGTTAGGCTCACTTGACTCTTACTACCTTGCAAATAAACGTTTTATAGCCTCATAACAGTTATACAGTCTATCCTTTTCTTTCTTTTAATTTTTTTAGCTTGGTTAAAAAAGACAAAACACTAGGTATGTATAACCATTCCCAGGTTATACAATGTTTATTGCTAAGAGGGTTAGACTGCAATTGATATTAACTCTTGGGAAATTTATAATACAGCAGCCAGTTTTGAAAGGCAGTTGTAAAGATGTCTAGCCAAGTAAAACTAATATCCAGCTTGTAGAAATCGTCATAAAATCCGGACAGCGGTATTTTATTGATATAATATGGTATTAATCATACATCAGAACAACATCACGTTCCGCTCAAACAAACATCAGTGCTGCCATTTGCTATAAGTATATTTTTAAACAAATTACGATCTGGTTGTGACATATTGAAACATAATAAGTTAATATTGATATTACAGAAATAAAGACGCCGAAACGCCTAAGAGTTATTATTTCGAACACAAATATGTTTTAGAAAAAAACTGGATTGATTTGATTTTTTGAAAACTGCGGGTTTTATGCTTTAGGTGGAAAACAAGCTAACGGGCCACCTAAACAATCATCTGGTAAACAATAGTCGTCTATGTTGCCGACCCTTGGACTCTATTGGACAGACCTTTGAAATTACTATTTTACATGACATGTCTATTTCGGCCCCGAGAGCCCTAATTCCGAAAACATAAAGGGACTATATTGACAGCCCTTTGACATATCCCCCGAATTATTAGACATGTCTATTTCGGCCCCGAGAGCCCTTATTCCGAAAACATAAAGGGACTATATTGACAGCCCTTTGACATATCCCCCGAATTACTACACATGTCTATTTCGGCCCCGAGAGCCCTTATTCTGAAAACATAAAGGGACTATATTGACAGCCCTTTGACATATCCCCCGAATTACTACACATGTCTATTTCGGCCCCGAGAGCCCTTATTCCGAAAACATAAAGGGACTATATTGACAGCCCTTTGACATATCCCCCGAATTACTACACATGTCTATTTCGGCCCCGAGAGCCCTAATTCCGAAAACATATAAAGGCATGCCCTGATCTATACAAAACGATAAATTCTTCGAAACATGTTTCAGAGCATATATGGCAAACAATACAGTACATAATACATACTCGTACGTTTAGGTGCGGTCAGTTTACTTAAAATGTTGTGAGAACGTTGTTCTATTTCTATTTTAAGACGACAGGTTGGGTAAGCCAACGCTGTAAGTAAAACAGAGTTCAGCCTTGACTGACCTACGCTGCATACCAAACACCTCTCTACTATGAGGTCGTAGCATTTTGATAGGTTAATCGTTTCGCACTGCTTTAGAGGTATGCACGTCAAGCATCTAACAAAAAGAAGTAAGTACCTGACAAAATCATCACAGAGGCATTATAAATCTATGGAGACATATGGAGACCTTATCATATCGACATTTGTTCGATACTTCTTGTTGTCGATCATAATTTTGAGTATTTCTGATTAAGAAGTAGCGCTCACAGCGTAGCTTGACTAGGTGTTCGTAGCGGATCACCGATGCTAAGCAACGGACGACAGTCCTAGGATGGGTGACCGAGGGTGCCATTTACAACTGAGTTCTACCGTGGCTCGGATGACACGTTAAATTGTAGGCCCCGGTTGTTTGTTCCATGACAACAATCGTCAAGCTATGTCAGAGGCCATTGGGCGGCCAAGAAACTCTGACATCAGGGCTTGCCACTCGGCCTATACGAACTTGCTTGCTTTAGACATGAAAAAAAAACTTGTCATAAAATTCGAATTCCAAACACATTTCCTAAGTAACAAACGCAAAACAGAATATTTACATTGTAACCAGCAGGATGTATATTTCAAATGAGAACACGTTAATCCAATGTCCGGTTTAATATTCATGTATTCAAGTAACAATTTACTGGGAGCAGCTGAAACAACTCGCGCGAGGTCCCTTTCATATCCACGTTAACTGTATGACAGCGGTTGGCAAACAACGGCCTGGGAAATCTAGGCTAGGCTGTGTTCTTCAGCAATAGATGCCAGACATGCATGGATAAGATCGGAATTCAAAATTAAATATTTTCTTTTTAAAAATATGTAGGATGTTTTTAAACGACCGCCAAGAAGGGCAATGTTTTTTTTGGGTGTGTGTAGATTTGTAATTACTTGTGTACAAACCAAGTGACCTATATTACCGCAAAAAAAGGCGTGATCGAATTCTATAAAAATGAAAATTCCTTTACTTACTTGATAAGACAGGATCAAGTTGATCTTTCCCAATTTTTCGAAATCGCGCCGTTGATCAAGAAATTTTGTTCTAAATGTTTTTAGATAAGAGCTTCAATGTTAAAAATACCAATCAAAACAAAATGTCTTTGCACATCTTCAATACCACAATTTCGCTTACATTGCTGATCTTAGAGTTCGTCATATTTCATAAACTTAGTTGTATTTATTGGTTGCCATATACGTGGTGCGTAAACGTCCTAGGTGAAATCGTCTCGAATGGATGCTCACGTCCATCTCAGTATCTCGGCCAACTCATCCAATCACACCAATAATGAAACACAACTGTAATCTTTATTAAGTATCTGTTTATTTAAAATCCAAGTTTGCAAAAACTAAAGCAGTTTAGGGATCTAGATTTCTAGTCTTCCTTAATTTATTTATAGTTAAATGACACATATCAATATGTTTACGTTTAGTTCATCTAATTTTTGATAACACTATTTCATTGTTTTTAAGCGTTTGCACCGATTTCAATGGTCAATGTTTTAGCACAATTGGGCGGCGTCAATCGAACATCACGTCACATGGATTGGCTGAATATCAGGTGGTGTTTTTGCCAACGGATAAAAAGCCGGAGGTGTTTGAGAAGTATTTGGCATTTGCTTCGTTGACTCGCGTCTCTGCGGCCTGGGGGTTGACGATCTCCAGACCCTGGAAAGAAAAAGATGATTAAACTTCATTGGCAAACTGCGTTGGAACATCAATAGGGTGGAGCGATGACATTGAAAAGGTTGGTTTCACCTGAACAAAATTGACGAAAAAGAACGAAAGACGAGCTTATGTTCTGCAGTGGGCGCTAATGACTATGATAATAATGTAGACGAAGCAAATACTAACTATGGGAAAATATTTTTTGCTGGCGTTCAAGCAAAACCAAATATTGCAATGTCATGTATGTCATCGTTAAGAACAACATAATTATAATAAACTGAGATTGAGCTTGTCATTCTCCGTGATTACGATTTAGATCGGTATTGCAAGGTCGTAGCTCTGTATACCCACCATGGAGACACCCACGTGGTGGATTAGTCAATCTTATTATGAGGCAATAAGGGCGAGAGTTGTCTCGATACATCGTGGTCAGCTGTACCTACGCATCGCAAGATAAGTAAGTTAATGGCAAGTAATGGCTTCGTTTAATTCTTGCTTATCACGTTAGGCGCTTTTTGCTTTGTCGCTTCATTAGATGTCGTTACATTCATTTTCTCGCGGCTCGAGGTGCTAGGCCAGGTGCGGCTGTTTCTTGCACTCGTTTCTATTGTCTTTTGATTAGCATCAGAGAAATGTGTTAAGTAACTTGACATCATTCATTGATAGTTGTTTCTCTCATGCATTGAGAAGTCAGTGACTTTGTATTCTTCTTGCACGCTTTGTAGGTGTCTATCACATGAAGAGAGATAAATCAAGCAGTGAATAGATACTTTACGTTTTAATGTGAAATTGCGAGACCTTCGTTTCTAGTTCATAGCGATTTCTCCCTTCAAGATGCAAGTCTGTGAAAACGTCAGTAGCTTCGAAGTGTACATTAATGCAGATTGCCGTCCTTTGTGGAGATCAAAGAAATGCAGCGCGATAGCTTTGCACATTCAATGTTGAGTATCACTCGACGATGCGAGGGTATAATCTTGCTGATTGCTATCCGCACGCCGGTTAACGGTAGGACAGAGAGTGTATTAAGGGCTGGAGACAGAGGTAAGAGAACTTTGAGCTATGTTGTAGAGATGATTGTGTGATTCAAATTAAAGTTTACTTACATTTATGGTGATAATTTTGCAATTTCCGTAATCTTTAAAAGTCTGAT
The DNA here is from genome assembly GCA_911728515.1 of Peribatodes rhomboidaria. NCBI lineage: Eukaryota > Metazoa > Arthropoda > Insecta > Lepidoptera > Geometridae > Peribatodes > Peribatodes rhomboidaria. The sequence continues at coordinate 13,271,193 of OU452172.1, forward strand.
TAGCATTTCCTTGTTTAAGCTTAGTGCCCTTCTTTCTCTCTCTCTTTTAGTCATCATAGTTCTTATATAGTTTGTTAGTTAAGCATTTCGCTTTACGATCCAAGCGAATAAATGCATTGCCTGTTTGACACTAATCACTAACTAAACACATCTTCACCCCACCACCCCAGTGTCCTATCATCCTTTAGTACATCGCTGTAAAGATTGATGTGGCAGGTTAGCGCTGGTCACCTGCCGCTCTACGGGGGCAATAGCTCCATGTTTACTGCAGACCTGAAAGGGCTGGGCGTGTCGGCTATCTAGGCTAGAGCCGTTTGAGAACGAGCAAGGAACGCTATTAAAATGTCAATAACATAGATTAAGATTTTCAATTAAACGTTTGTGAACAGCAAATGGATAAGTATTTTGTTAAGGTCTATGAGAAGTACGAAGCGTAGCAGTGCAAGGTGCAGGTAATGGTAAATCAAATTTTTTGTAGTAACTATTTTCATTCCTAAGGTCTGTAGTTTTTTTAAAATTGTAGAGTAAACAATATATGCAAGTATTCGTTTATAAACTGGAAGCAATTAAGAGTTCAACTTTCCAAACGTCTTAAATACTCTTAATAGCGCATTTCTCACAATGATGTTCGACATAAAGTTTTAATTACACATTTTAGACGGTCAATTTCCTGCCATTTGGTTGGCTTTCTGGTTAATAATGTTCCCAAGCCGATTTGTATCTCGCCAAACAAGGTCTTAACAACTATTAGACGAGTATCGTAAAGGGCGTCGCCATTCCCATAGCACGAATACCGACCAGCGAAACGTAAGCGGTGAAAGTACTATCCCGGCCAGATAGGCTAAAATACCAATCGGTAATTTTCTCGGCTCGTCTATATGCAAACCTGTGGAGGTTCTCTATCATTAGTTTAGTGCCTACACTTAACATACATTATTCGTATAGATGTAACTTAAGTAAACGTTTATGAGGTTGTTAGGATAATTTCAAGAATGTCTTTGAAGGTATGCGAGAAACGTAGTAAAACATAAACGAGAACGTAATATTACATAGGTCACATGATGAACTATTCATAATTAGTGACTCTGTGAGCTATAGACCTCGCGGCCGACCTTTGTCCTCCTCTCCAGGTCGCATTCCTTAACCGATTCTCGTGAAATTTTGTGAGCAGCTTCGATAAATATACACAATTTTTTGGCCAAGTCAGTTTTTGTTTTTTTTCCGGAATCATAGATATCAAACTTCCTAAGTCAAAAAGTATCAAGAAAAAAATATGAAAGAGAGCCTCTTACATTATTTTTATGCTGAAAAGTAAAGCAAAAAGAGCATACAGAAAGAGAAACTAGATAAAAATCAGTAACAAAATAAATCACTAATAGAAAAACGTATAACCTGAAAAATACCTACCTAACTAAGAAGCGCAAGTGTAGCGACTTAAGTAACCTACCCAACCTAAGTACGGCTTTAAAACATGAAAATTATGATGTTAAAAGAAACGAGTTTTCGGTAAGCCAAAGTTGTACGTTACAGTTTTAAAATCGATAGCATCCGCATAAAGCGACCACAAGTCCAACAGGCAAGCCATACATGTGTAATGCTAATACCATGCTTACATTATATTTTGTTATGGTAAAGATAACACATGCAGGCAACAGATGCGCTAGTGTTAGGTTTCTACTTTCCACTGCAACGCGATACCTTTTGTGGGGCTATTTAGTCGTGGCAGTAGCTTATTAACGTTGTGATACCAAGTTAGAAGGGACAGGCGAAAGGGTTACTAGGCTCAGAATTGTTTGTTTGGTTGCCTTGGTGGCTCAGTTGGTAGTGAACCTTCCTTCTGCGTTTGGTAAAGGGTCTATTCTAACCTAGGACAAACATTCATGTGATGAACATTGCTTGTTATATGTCTGGAAGTTAATTATTTATTTAACTTTGTATAGTTAAATAGATAACTAACTATGTATAGCTTTGCTTAGCAGCAAAGCTTCTACTATATTCGGGTCGGATGACCGTGTGCGCAGTCCCGAATAGTTACTAAATACTTTGGTGACATTATGGCCTTCTCGTAGCTGAAAAGCTGTGTGACGAACTAGCAGGAGTGATAGAATACATTTAGAAAGCTGTGATAAAATTATGATAAGATCTTAAGGTTGACTGGAAAATGACTGGTTTTTTAAAAAGGCCAACGTAGGTGATATGGAGTTAATCGTAAAACCTGAAAAATCTTCACACAAGATTTAGCATCAGTGGCTCAGTTTGTTTTTTTAATTCTAATGTTACTGTTGATTAAATTATCTACAGAATTGTCCAAATCAAGCTAAGACAAAACAACAGACGGCTTTCATCAGTTTCGTCTAACTTCAGTTTACTCCTAGTATTCACTCAACTTCTTAGAAGCACATTTGTATCAGCGTTTAGTTTTATGCAATTGGGTGATACATGACAATCATTAGCGTCAAGTTTAAAGGTGAAGGATCACAAATAATAGATAGCAGTAATTACCACAGTATCTAATCGTTCCGATAGCAAAACAATACATAATTCGACCATCCCGATATTCGGATGGAGTAAATGTTGTTTACCCATTTTAAATCAAGGACGATGCTGTAGGTAAGCGTTAAAGTAAACGCGTGCAAGACACCGTGTCTATAAATATGTATGTTTAGTGTGAGAATATACAAGGTATAGGTATAGATACCTAAGTTTTTGAATGTATGAGGTAAAAATAAGAAGGTGACTTTATTTTCAATTGTAGATTCCCATAATTATGCAAATAGTGTTAATTAGCTGTAGCTAGGATAAATTGACGTTAGTTGTAATCCTGCGAGGCCGATGATTCGTCTAAAACGTCCGTTTAATGCGCCATTGTCTATTTTTCAGGTCAAAACACGTATGAAGACTTGATGAAGACGAGGATCCATTGTCCGATCGTAATTAGGAACAGATAAGATTTGAAAACGAACAACCTGGATAAAGCTGCTGCCACACTGTGAGTTTTATTTATTTATTTATTTATTTATTTATTTATTTAATAAACATAGTAAGTAGGTACAAAAATAATGTATATCTAAGTTTACCTCGAGTTGGTAGTTGTCACTGACAAGCAATTGGGTATTTTAATCATTCATCTGATCAGATCAGATATACATAGATGTCGTGTCTCATTGAAAATCAATCAGAGGCATCGACACCTAACGTTTAATTTAAAAATGATTGTATGTCTGATCGAAGATCAGAGTATTCGATAATAAGTACTTACCTACAGGGAGTTATATAGAATGTTATTATAACAAGGCAATCGAATGAGTGAAACAGTACCTAAGGATTAATTTAGAGCCACACTCCGATACTTAATTGAAAAATATTTCATTGAAAATTGAAAAATACATTGGCTCAGGTAGCGCTAGCAAGGGGAAATAACACCCTAATCAGTTTAACACTTTTCGGCTCCAAAAAAATATTATATACAGTTTTACACAGAGCTTTATATCGTTACGTATTATGAGAAGATGTCTCGTGTTTTTAGTATAAATATGTGGTCGCGGGAACCCGGGAGACAATGACGCGTATGATGACAATGTAGCTTGTCAGCCGGGTACATCGGCACCGTTTGTATCGCACTTATCAAGATTGTTTATGTAATTTCAAGTTGTCTGTTTTGTATGACAACCTCTATCTGTACGAGAAGTTGAGATAATTATAGGGTGCTTGAATGGGTTCTTCCTAAGCATAAGAAGTTAGGTAATTTATTTGTCTAACAGAGTGATTATCTGCCACAAAATAATTAACCAATTATAACTACTACTGGCTGCGCCCCGCGGCTTTACCGGCGGGCTATCTTTGCACCGAATTTCGTTTTTTTTTATCGCTACCAAACTTTGCTGCGCTTTCAGTAATTGCATGATTTTTTTTGTCGCCCCAGCCGTTTTGGAGTTCGTGAGGAATACATACATATATTCACACACATCGAATTCCATAGATATAGATGCCGCAGTTAATGCAAATTGTTTAGTAAATTTTGAGCATGTCAAGGCAAAATAAGAAAGTAGGTATTTGGTAAAGAAAGGAAGGGACCCCTTGGACCTATACAACATCGACGGCTAAAATAAATAAACCCTCAAAACACAATCTACTTCTTCATACAAAGTTTACGCAAAGAAAACATCTCACGAATACTTTACACATAAAGTTGCGTAAATATAAACGGAGATGTATTCTGCACGCTGTCACATCAGAACGCAAACATGAATGAAGATTGTTGATAGTGCCTTACACGGTCATTTGGGACAATGCGATTCGCACGTTTGTTTATGCAAAACAGGAAAGGAGCGGCATTCTTTGGCATCTGTCAAACAGCACGCGGCGGGGTGCTTCCACTTTGCCTCACCAAGCGTACCCCACTGGTGGGGTATTGCGAAATGTTTAAAGTTTGAAGGCGACTTTGTCTTACTAATTCGGATTAGGTGGGGAAAATTACATTATTTTTATTTTATTTGTTTAATTAATTAACTTCTTATTTAATTTAAGATTGCTGGCCGTAGTGGGGACATAATCAAGCAAGACCCACTTGCGTCTTGGTACGGAGTTATATTCTTAAATGCGAGGTTAATTAACTCGAGTTAAAATGTTATGAACCCGGCTCCAGGTATGTAGTAGATAACATTAAATACGCACATATGTTCGCAAATAAACAAATTGGTGCGAGCCTTCTTCGACTCACTCATGTCACTCTAATATTGTGTTAACTCAAGGTTAGCTGCTAACTCTTGGTAGCGCAAGAAGATTTATCAAACCTCTGATGAGCAGTTAACTCCGAGTCAAAAAGATAGCTCAATCTGCAAGTGGGCTCGAAGAGTGTAATTTACCCCTATTAGTGAGACAAAGTCACAATTTCCAACATTCTACTATCCCCACCAGGGGGGAGGGACACTTGGTGGGGTAAAGTAGAAATACCCCACGCGGCGTCGTTCCTTGATCGCTGCTATCTCTCGGTTGTTTGCATGTTTTCCTTATGAAATCAACGACGCCTTTCGCTTTGCATCTATGGTAAGTAGAAGTAATGATAGTAATTGATTTGGCGCCATTTGAGGTATGTAAGTAGGAAGTATGTGAATTGCGTAGCAGACCTAACAAACCTTTTTTCCTAGGAAGTTTAAACAGTTTTTTTTAAATATATATTTTTTTGATATGACTGTTGATAAGTACGGATTTTAGACAGATTTTTATAAATTACGGTACACTAATTGCAATAAAAGGTATTGAAAACGGTATTCAATTTAGTCGTCTGTTTTCTGGCGCTCTATATATTTCACATAGTCCTCTGGATCTTGATAATAGGGTTGAATTTTGCTAAAAAGTTTTCCCTTACACTTTAGCGAGAAGCAAGGTAAAAATCATTTTTGTAAGTCATTGTAAGTTGTACAAAGTTTTTGTAAGTTAATGTAATAATAAATAAATAAATTTCACAATCACTCATCCAGAAAATGTCTCACAAAAACATGAATTATAACAATCAGTTTATGAGAATAATCGGTGAACATAACATTATTGAAATCAAAATAAAAAACTCGACAGTAAAATATTGTACCCTATGTCACTTCTACTATCAAATGACAACTCACATGTCGAAATACATCAAGCTGTTTAGGCTGCAGGGCGTGCCAAAGAAACGTCATACATACATACTCGTATATACATACCCACACACATACATACCTACATACATACACTCGTAAAACATAATCCAACCCTCCTTCTTGCGCAGACGGGTAAAAAAGAAGATTCCAACGAACTGATAACCTCGTGAAGTTGGTGGAATAAGTGTTCTATCATCGCGCTGCTCTCTGTCATTTTACCACCTGTCGCTAAGGTTGAAAATGGCTTAACAACTCACCTGTAGCGGTGTGAACGCCACCGAAGACGCAGTACCGGAAACCTGCCGCCTTATGCTGGTTGCTCCGCCGTACTGCTGCTGCTTCAGCATGTTCTTCTGCAGAGTCTTGCTGATGCGGACTTTGGTCTTCTCGTCGATCTGAGGCAGACGGACGCGGCCGGTGCTCGACTTGCCGATAGTGCCGCGCGTGTAGCCCAGGTCTTCTTGGTATGCGTCGTCTTCAATCTAGAGGGGAAACGGTCTATTAGACGATTGGGTATACATGGTTTACATGATTTGTATTTGACTGCTTCGGTGGCTCAGTTGCTAGTGAACCTTCCTTCTGAGCTTGGGGGCGTGGGTTCGATTCCCACCTAGGGCAACCATTCGATTAGGGCACCATGTGATGAGCATTTGTGTTTGTTCTATGTCTGGGTGTTAATATCTATTTAAGTATTGTGTTTAAAAATATATAATTATGGATAGTCTCTGGCAGCCATATTACAAGCTTTGCTTAGTAATATGGCTGTAATAATATACAAATAACCATCCACCTATCCACCCAAACTTTCGCATTTATAACTTTAGTGTGATATACTTAAAAAATCGACATCAAAACTACCAAGTACTACATAATACGAGTACAAACTAAAACATACATTAGGGACATTTTCACACATGGTCGCCTGACCCCAGAGGGTGGTATGAGCCTCTGGCAGCCATATTACTAAGCAAAGTTTGTAATATGGCTGCCGTAGTTTTGATGTCGATTTTTTAAGTATATCACACTAATATTATAAATGCGAAAGTTTGGATGGATAGGTGGATGGTTATTTGTTACTCAATCACGCCAGAACGGCTGAATGGGTCTGCAGAAATTTGGCAAAAACATAGAATATATAATAAACATAGAATATAGTCTGAAATAGCACATAGGCTACTTTTTGACCGCGGGTAACACGCCGGGGCTCACCTAGTCTTTTATATAAAAATATGTATCTTGGGCGTCTATATAAAAAGACGGATTAGACATGAGTTCGATTGGACTATGGAAAAAGTAAGTTACGCTGAAAGCAAAGAAACAAAAAACCCAATGACTTTATTGCTTGCTTTTCTTAGTTCCCCGAGATAAAAACCACTATATTTAACTATTTGCACACCAAGTTTCATTCAACTCCGTTCAGCCATTACGAAGCTAAGTGCCAACATTTATACTTGCCACACGCAAACTTTGCAATTACAGTGCAAACTTTTGTAATTATCGTGATATGACAATTTATTAAATGCTCAATCTCATTCAAAGACCTACATTCATACAATAAACACAACTTTTTTATAATAAGTAATGGCAAGTGACACTAAAGTAACAATTGGAGCAAATTGCACAAGCATCGTATAAAAAGCGTAAAATCGACCATAAGGTGACTAAAGCCCATATTAAAGGAAACGCGTTTGCGTAATTGCTCCAAATGAATTTTAATACGGCCGTATCAAATAGTGCACTGTATACTTAGTGCCGGAATAAGTGTTACATATTATAGAAATAAGAGCGTATTACATTAACACAGTTCGATAATCGTTTACAAAGAACGTGGAGCAATTGGGCGCGACGCTGGACGCATTCGGACCGCTTTAGAGCTGAAGCTATGGTTTCCTAGGAAAGCGGTGCCGTCATATAGCGGCCTTAATATTACGGACGTAAAAAGGCGGCCGTCTTGACGGTGACGACATGTGGAAAGTTCCACGGCCGTTTTAACGCACCGCCAGTAATTTTTTTTTAAACAAACATCAAACGAAAATGATTCAAGATAGAAAACGGACGACCTTGATTTAGCTTTAGTAATTTACTTAGTCTTGGAGGATGAACTATCATCAGAAGAGGAAAATAGTCGTATGGCGGAAGACGATTTATTCAAATCTCGTGGTACTGAAGGTGCATTTGAGATTTTGCTCGCTGCTCCAAGAGTTGGAACCCATTTTGTACGTTGTTTCGGTAAAAAAAACACAATACGTATTTAAAATAGCTTCACCGCTATCAATGAAACGTTCACGAAACTATATGACACCGACAAGACGGCCGTCATGCAAATGGCGGCACCGCTTTTTGACGTTACGGTGTCAGTTACCGCTCTCTAGGAAACCGCGCCATCTTGTTTACATAGACAACGTTCTAGTGACGTCATTCACCGCTGTATTACGGCCGCTATATGACGGCACCGCTTTCCTAGGAAACCAAAGCTTGACGGGGGCATACGAACCGTAAGTTCGATTAACGAAGTTGGTAGATATATTGCAAAATATATTTTGGCTAAAACGAATCGTGGTATTAAAACAGCATAATAGGTTTCGGTTCTAGCAGTTCCAAAAAATAATTATACCTCATCACAAAAGCAATAAGTGCGCTGTAAATTTTTGAGGATTGAGTGTATAGCTGTAAAAAAACCTAGCCTATCTGTAATTTTAATAAATCAACAGGGATTGATGGGTATTACCGCTGATTCACAAGTTTTGTATTTTGGGTAAATTCTAGCAAATAATAGAAAAGTTGGACGAAAAAAGTCACTCGCTAGTGAAATACTTCATTCGTTAGGAGGTCCAGGCGACACAGGCTGTGAGTTTAGCTAGCTGAGTATACAGCTAGCTAAACTCACAGCCTGTGTGTCTGAGTATCGTCAACGCGCGCACGCGCAAGCAACGGGCCGACCGCCGGCGCGGACGTCCGCACGCGCCACTCGGGTTCCGGTCTATTTGCGCGCGCAAAAAGCTGCAAACCCATTTATTCCGGCGAATGATTTGAAATTCAACTCGGCTCATCTGCCGCGGACCACTGAGCGTGACGTCACATTTGCAGTGAAGTACAGGCTTTGACTAGTGGCTGCACTCGCCATCGACTTTTCATAATTTTATTCATGTGAAATTGAAAATAAATGAGACGTTAATATAAAAAATTCACCCCCTCTTTTAAGGTATAAATCTGAGAATATCAGAAAAAAATATGAGTAATTCTAAACAAGTTTTGTGATTACTATCTTTCGTGTGAAATTAAAAATATATGAGTTTTTCAATAAACAAAAATTGACCCTTAAAATCAAGATGGCGGATGACGCAGCGGATCGAGTACCACGCAAAACGACTGGGCTCTACCAGACAAATGTAAGCAGGCGCACTGAAGAAATTTTGACAATGGCAAAAATTTATATTAATGGCAATATTGAAAAAACTGAAGTTGATTGTTTAATTTAATTATAATTATTTTTGACGTGATATTTAATAGGTATTTCTGATTTTAGTAACTGACGGCAGTGGCGGCTGATATCCGTTACATATTCGGAATCGTCACGACTAGCGTAGTTGCATTGCATGGCATTCGCGACTTACCTAATTCGTGACTACAATAATTTTGCCAGCACTTGATGGATGTACAGATTTTAGGAGTACGTTTTCCAAGAACACACAGATACAGATGTAAACACGAATAAGGACTACGTAAATATAGTTGAGTTATAATCTATTGTGTTCGAACAACGTACTGCACGCATGGCTGCAGTCACATGCGATTGTCTTTAATCGATAGTGATCAAATTTTTTATCGATTATTGTTTTTATTTGAATGGAAATCTTTAAAAGTGAGTCAATACATTACACATGAGATTATTGAGATGTCACCGGTTCAATAAACCACGATAGCTTACGGAGCGAAATAAAATAAAGTTTCTAAAATACACAAATGACACTTTGTCTTTTACACTATCTATAAATAAAATCTGTTGTGTTTAAAATACGGCTAAAGCTATAGTGAATATTGAAAAGAGTTACCAACAACATTACTACGAGTTATAAGTGTCCATATATAGCTTTTATAGTTTACTTTTAGACGGTCTGTCTGTGTACTATTTGCCACGGACTAGTAAAAAAAAACCAGCTCCAACACCTTCGTCTACAATGCTATCCAGGGGCCACACCAACTTATTGCCATGATTTGACTGCCTCGGTGGCTCAGTCGGTAGTGAACCTGCCTTCTGAGCTAGAGGACGTGGGTTCGATTCCCACCTAGGGCAAACATTAACGTGATGAACATTTGTGTTTGTTCTATGTCTGGGTGTTAATTATCTATTTATGTATGTATTTAAAAAAAATATTTATATCAGTCTCTGGCCACCATGGTACAAGCTTTGCTTAGTTTGGGGTCAGGTGACCGTGTGTGCAAGTGTCCGAATATTATTATTGTTATTGTATGGTTACGTTTTGTTGTCGACGCTGCGAGACCGCGAATCGTGTCGCCGCGCAATAAGATCCATGGTCGCACAGCGTCGAAAACAAAACATTACCATAATGGCAATAAGATATCTTGGTAGGCCCCCAGAAGGGCTATTCCTGCGCGTGAGATGAGATGTGATTTTATCTTGGTCACTCTCACACCTATGACTATTCAAATAAGAGCAACAAGGACGAAAAAATGTGAGATGAAAATCTCAAATCTCCGAATAGGGCCACAGGTCGCCTCCAATCTAAACAAATGGCGCTATATCATGACAGAGAAGATAGTGGGAGGCGGTCACGACCCTCAGAATTAAGAATACGAAACCAGGAGTAAAAAACAGAAAATGTAAGCATAAGCGCGAAAAAGCTTTGAATACCATACCATAGCAAAAAAGACAGTTGTAAACCGGTAAGGCTCATAAAGACGTTACCGAAACCAATTAAAGTGATGAACAGCATTTCTTAGCCATAATTCATGTACTCATCAGGTAGTGAGTAGGTAAACGTTGTTTTTTGTAGCTATACTATAGAAAACAATGTGAAAATTCGAATTCCGGAACGATGCAATGCAACGGTCGAACCACGCCGGAGATATACGGCAATATAGATTGGTTCGGCCTTGTTTAATTGGATTCGTATGCGCCGCGATTACTTTAGTTTCGAGTTGCCAACTTTCAAGCTTTTCTGCGGAAAGTGGACTAAGAACTTGTAAAGAAGATGCATTTTAAAACAAGGTTTGTATAATATGTTATACCAGTCTCTGGCAGCCATAGTACAAGTTTTGCTTAGTAAGGGGTCAGACGACCGTGTGTGTACTAGTATCCCGAATATTTATTTATTTATATTATAGGCGGATCCATATCGAAGTTACTTCATGTGGAGCAACGTTTATAAGTGTTATATATAAGAAATCTGAGAACTAAGGATGACTACCTCGGTGGCTCAGTTGGTAGTGAACCTGTCTTCTGAGCCTGGGGGCGTGGGTTTGATTCCCACCTAGGACAAAACACAAATGTTCATTGTGTGATGAACATTTGTGTTTTTTCTATGTCTGGGTGTTAATATGTATTTGAGTATATATTTAATAAATATTTAAGTATGTATATCAGTCTCTGGCAGCCATAGTAAAAGCTTTGCTTAGTTTGGGGTCAGGCGACCGAGTGTAGAAGTGTCCAAAAAAAAATCCCTCATTTTAACTCTTGGACACTTGCACTAAATATAAGAACTACCTAAGTCCTTGCTTAACTAGTTCAATCTACTCCTAGCTAGCTCCTACTTAAAAAAAATTACACGAACCTTAAGCTATTCCTTAGCAGTTCTTAACTTTATGTGCCCGATAAGCAAATATTTTGCTAGTATGTATAACCTAGTTTAAAACTAGTTAAGCAAGGACTTAGGCAACTCTTATATTTAGTGCATGTGGTCATAAGTTATGTTATGCCGACCTGTTGGGTCAAGGATTTTATATAGCAAGGGATTCACTAACTAGAATGCCATAGATAAAAAAATTTAAAGACCTAAAAATTTTAAACCTTTTTTCGCTTTTCTAAAACCCATGGTGAACCTAGTCCGGATTCGCTTCACAATAGACATTTATCGGATTCTCTCCATGATGCCGGATTAATTGTGCTTTTTGTAGCGTGCAGTTTATACGATGGTAATAGCTGCAAAACATCTTAAACACGTCCGATATGATACATACATTTATTTGGACAATTTTAATTGATTTGATCTGGGGCCCTATTTAAAGATTTAAGATTTTTATCTCACCTTTTTTCGTCTTTGTTGCTCTCGTTTGAAACGTCATAGGTGTGAGAGTGACCAAGATAAAATATCATTTCATCTCACGTGTAGGAAGAGCCCTCCTGATAACTTCACGAAAAATAGATGTTGGCAAGCGAATAAATTTTGTTAAAGAAATTATTTTTGATAAAGTATACTTACTTTATTATAATTCACATAATTAATTTTATTGTGATGATTTACTTGTATTGAACGCATCGCTGGTTTTAACTGGTGTTGGTTAAAATGAGGCGCTAAAAATAATTAGGTTATGACGTTTTGCATTTTTTTTTAAATAGCCACTTTCTTGGATCCGTTTTAATTACAGTGCATTAAGCTTAATGTACTGTAATAAGATTGAGGCCAATCAAGTAATACCAACTGGGGCGTGGATATACAAATTGCAGAATATAATAAAAATAACATGAATACGGCTTAATTCCAACGAATACCACCAAAACGGCCACCAGCGGTGGTTGTTAGAACAATATTTTTATTTTTGTCCCAACTGTCACTAGCAGGGCTCGTTAACGTAAACAAACAAACGAATAAACTCAATTTCGCAATTATAATATGAGTTAGGATGTCACGTCAGAAAACGCGGATGAACCGTGGGGCGAAGCTAGTGTTTATCAAATTCAATATTGTATGTAATGACTGACATGACTGGAGCCTGGTGTATGGCGACAGGCTCGCCCCCTGTCACATTTGAGACTGAATATCGTCCGGCGAAGTGTGGGTGTTGTATTACACCTCTGCCAGCCCCCTCGGGGGAATAGCGTGGTCAATACGTTACACTTACCGAGGCGAAGTTCATCCTGTTAGCGTTCTTCCTGAACTCGGTCATGGCGTACCGTTCCTTCATCTTGCGCACGCGCTTCCCGCCACGTTTTTTTCGACTCTGCTCGATCGGCTTAGGAAGAGGCTTCACGAACTTCACTGGAGGAGGTTCCTGTCACCAAAATAAATCCTAAATTAGTTTAACGAAGTACGAGTAACAACATTACCGGAGGGTAATTCTCGGGTCATAATACTTTGAAACACATATACAGCAACTGAGCAACATATTGACTTAGAGGTCTTCTATTTAATAATAAACTCGTTATAGCTGAATAATCATCTAATTTTGATTACTACAACTACTTTTCTAGTAAACCAAAATGTAGATGGCAATTCCGTTCCAATTTACTTCTTCCCAGATACTTGGAAGTAAATGAAAATTGACCAGAAACTAACCAACAGAAAAGAAGCGTTTGAACAGCAACGAAAATCTTGTCTATTATCTGAATGTACCTAAAATCTGATAATTTAGAATCAGGTGTTAGAATTCCAATGCATATAGCAATCGTAAATTTCAGAATATAGGAAATTAGCAACGTATCGAATATTCCTCTCTATTGAGTCAAGACACGAGGAAATCGAAACGTTCACGGTCAGGACCGCCTACACATTTTATTTGACTATGGCGTGTTCTTGATATTGTTTATTTCCGTTTGGGATCTGAATTTTGGCATTATTTACATATCTGGTTTTACAAAAAGTAAATACACGATCCATAGTTTACACTTACTCGTATCATAGAGTCGCGTTGTTTTAGCATTATTGATTCAGCAGTGTCTTATTTGGAATACAAGAAATACAATAGCATTTGTTTGAAAGATTAGTTAAGGAAACCGGGCACGCGCAGCGAGGCGAAGAGACTGCAAAAATAATGACATTTTAAACTAAACTTTAAAATGTTTGCCATACGGTTGAAAACTAGCATAAGTTAAATTTTAGCAAGCGCCGCGTGGCGAGATGTCTGGCTGCCTTTAGAGCCAGAGTTTTTGACCGTATGACATACATTTTAAAGTTTAGTTTAAAATGTTACGTTCTCAGCCTCTTTGCCTCGCCTCGCCCGGTTTGAGCTGGGTCTAAGAGGTGGCGGAATATTGCCAGATAGTTATAATTAACCAAAAAAGTTGTGAAACAAATAGCTACCTCCTCACTATTATACAAACAAAACTTGCAAATATCAAAGCATGTCTAATTTTAATAGTCTCAACATACAAACAGCCAGTGCATTTGAATGCCACTTACAATATAAACATTTAAATATTGATCAAATAAAACGGTTCAAAACGTGATTATTAAGCTATTGGTATTTAAAATCTTGTAGCGCAAATCTTTGGAACGGATTTGGATTGGTGTTCAACTGAAATTGAAAGTTCAAGTATGCTGCAAGGATTTTGGAATGTTTTGTCCGAGTTATATTGTTACTGAAATGGACGTAATAAAGGCAGGAGATGTCTGTTTTAAACGTTTACTGTACCCGGATATGAAAAAGTTAAATTACAGGGTAATACTATCAATAATAATAATAATACCCCATTAATAATAGTAGTAATAATACCTCTTTATAAATAAGGCTATACAACGTTTATTAAGGAGGTTACTGTACGTTTATACCGGAATTAAATCGGAATTGGTATACAGCATACATATAATAGGGTCGAACCTGGACAGGATTGGCACAGAATCGGGATGATTGGCGTACGAGAAGAGAGGCCTATGATCACAGTGGGCGATTACGGGCTGATGATGAGGTATACAGTGTTGTGTTTTTAGATTAAGTTCAATTTAACAAATATAAAATACAATACACTTATAGTGTTCACACCTATACAGAGGCTATACAACGTTTATTAGTAAAATAGGTAAGTAATTAGTAAAGTAGGTAAGTGTTTATACCCTGTTATTTAATTTCTAAGTTTAAAATTTTTAACTGTTAATATCTTAGTCTTAGGGTCCAACTTTAATATATTTTCAAATATACATTTATCGTTTTTGTAACTGACGAATAAAACTGATCGCTGGCCTGATGGTAAGAGTCACGTTTGTCTACAAATTGCTGTTACACCCTGCATTTTGAACATTAACAATTTAAAACATTTCGTAACGTTACCGTACTAAAATGTGGTTATTAAATTTTAGTGTAGGTAAGATGTCACCCAAAGTTTCATCGGGCTCAGTAAACAGGCCCAATGTAAATAAACCACGAAGAATAACTGTCTTCGCATACCTGTGTAGAATGCGAGTATTAGCATAAAGTCGTTTTGGATGATGTCATTATACGGTTCAAGTCTTTGACCTTGAATCACGATTCGTTGACAAAATGGCACGAGACGTGTTCACTGGTTTTTAGAGAGTTTCAACGAACGTGATGACTGTGTGTTTCATGGCATCTTAAAGCCTGATTGACACGCTACAAGTTTCTCGCTTGATTCGATATTCTCGTTGATTCGATATTATTGTATGCAACAGGCATACAATAATATCGAATCAACAAATAACTTGCGTCGTCTAAACAACAGTTGCTTACAATTCCTGAAGGTAAATCATTGCGTGCAATATATTGCATTCAATTATTGCTCTTAATTGTACATGAAACTTGCACTATGTAAATGAGCCTTAAGGCTTGACTCAGAGAGAACGGAAAAATCCTCGCACTTTTAGCATCATTGACAAATGAACCATATCACCATAGTCTAATGCCCCGTTTAGATATTGGCCGACTACAGGCGAATAGGCGCCAACACAAGTATGTAAACAGCCCACTATGGTGTATTCGATGCTCGCCACGAATATTTGCCCTTTCTCGGCGCGGTGTCGGTTTTTGACCCAAATCAAAGGATTATTTGCCTGTACTCGTGCATGCCGCTACATATTCAAATTGTTCGGCAAGTTATTCGACGACTTGTTGGCCAAGTAGGTATCTAAATTAGGCTTAAAACACAAATCGCATAACATCATAATATATAGAGGAAGCTCAAGCATACGCGAAGATTTTTCCATTCTGTCTGAGCCGAGCCTAAAGGGACTTAGCAATACCAACTATCGAGACAATTCGTGGGTATTAAGCTTTTAAATAAATAGTATTCGTTATTCGTAACAAGTTCCTTAATAAAACGAGAAGTTAACTTTTACGATCGTCAGTCTTGCAACTTATTGTGTAGGCGTACCATTCCCATTCGTGCGACTCTAGCTTTCTTAATACAGTTATTTTGTCTATATTTTTGACTATCCGATCTCAAGTAACACTCAACCGGTACGTAACCAGATCGGTTCCTAGGAAGTGCGTTCAAGCACTACTTCAAACTGTTAAATATAAATAGCAGTTCACTTGCAAGGATACGATTAACATTGACCGATTCTCCAATCAACTATCAATCGTACAAGCTATCTTCGTTCCGGCTAGCATAAGATTCAAAAGGCTTGCAAATAACTCCTTTTGTTAATAGAATGATTAGCAGTAATAAATCTCGGCATTTCTCAGGGTGAAGAGCACTGTTCAATGCCATTCCATTGTTATTCAAATGCTTTGGCCGGCATTGCAGTTAATGGTCAGAATGAACTGTTAGCATCGCAGAAAATGGTCATTAAATGAAAACGGTGCAACTGTAATGTTAGCCTTCTGATTTCGTTCTGGTTTTCTACTCTAGTAGTGCTTTTTTTGTTAGCAAAAAATACTAAAAAATTACTTACTATAAGTAATTATTAGCCTGAATCACCAGCAGTAATATGACGAGTATTCCACACTTGATAATTGCTTACATTACGGAATTACAGTGATTGACTAACTAAAAAATGTAGTTGCAATATTTTTTATGTGTTTTTATGCCATAGGTGGCATACAAGCTAACGGGCCGCCTGATGGTAAGCGATCACCGTTGCCCATACCTATAATACCAGGGGCATCACAGATACGTTGTCGACCTTTAAGGACTCTATTGACAGCTCTAAGGGGGCTCCCATACAAGAAACATGATTTTTTTGTCGTTTTTATAGATAATGGTACGGAACTCTTCGTGCGCGAGTCCCACTCGCACTTGGCAGGTTTTTTTAAATCTCGGTGTACAGCTGAGTCGCTAGGACGTTTGGCTGTCTTTCCAGCTTCTGCTTGTATTTTCACCAGTTTGTTAAATCTCTTCTTGAAAATGAAATGAAAATATATTTATTGCCAAAGTAAAAAACCACAATAGAAATAATTAGGTACAATAGGCAGATAACTACGGTGGCAAAGGGAGTAAGCTCAGCACTGAGCTGCGTAAAACTAGATCAGTTTATGCAAGGCTGATTTTCAGCTTACCCCTAGACTCGAAATAAGATGTTCATAAGGTAAGAATGAATGCAAAAAACGTTAGTGTGCGCGTACCTGCAGCTTGTCGAGTTTCTTCTCGATGCTCTCTCGCAGCGTGCGGCCGATCTTCCCGTCCGTGCTGTCGTGGCACGCGTCCACGCGCGCAGCCAGCGTCAGCTTCGTCGACACCAGCTTGGCTGCTTTGAAGCGGAGCTCCTACAGTTAGGGGAATTTTTACTTCTAAAATAGCGGTCTAAAGACCTGCGTAGGATATAAAGGTAAAATGGAGTAAAGGGTAATTTTTTTACAAGAAAATTTTTGGAAGTTTTAAAATTTTAAAGTTTTTTTATAGCGTATTTTAATGCGTTCAACACACACGATTTGACTGTACTATACTATTCTACAGTACATGGGAATGTGTTAGTAATGTATGTATGCATGATTGAAAATAAAATGCCCCTCAGTGTCTTGTTCTTCTGGGTAGTAGAGTAGCTCCTTTCCCAAACCAGGTGGTAGAGTAATTTTTTATAACTTTGATGGTCATAAATGTATGTTTGATAGGCAATATAATATCGATATTAAAGACATTTGATTTGACTGGCATGGTGGCTCAGTTGGTAATGAACATGCCTTCTGAGCTTGGGAGTATCGGTTCGATTCCTACCTAGGGCAAACATTCATGTGATGAATATTTTTGGTCGCTTCTCTCTGGGTGTTAATATCTATTCAAGTATGTATTTAATTAAAAATATTTATTATGTTTTTTATCAGTCACTGGCACTCCAAGTACAAGCTTTGCTTAGTTTTGGGTCAGACAGTAAAAGACGAACGTGCGTGCAAAAATATAGATACCATAGGTATGGGTATGGTCATTGAATCTCTCGTTAAAAAAGTGATGATGTATTGTCATGCGCCATAATACGACCCCTGCACTGCTTTATATACAACATTGGATAGATTTTTAGAGAGATTTTTAGGGATATCTTGATAAACAAAAGCATTCCGTTAATGCTGTTCGTTATCGCTATTTCATCGCTTTAACGTCTACGAGAGAAAAACAGAGAGTATGAAAGTCGCAGAGCAGTAAGATCGGCTTTTCCGCGAAAGTGCAAGTAATATTGCAAACATTAAAAAAAACGAACATTCATTGTTTTTTCGTGGAAACACAGAGTGAAACAGCGTTATCTTGCAACTGATAGAAAGTGACGATGTGGCCTAAGATGTAGTACATTTGCTTATGAGGTGCCTTTACACACTTGTCTTGAAGAGATCCAAGCTGTAACCGTTGCAACTATACAGTAATCAAGCTTACAACTATACAGTAATCAAGCTTACAACTATAAAGTAATCAAGCTCACAACTATACAGTAATCAAGATTATAACTTACAGGTGTAGTATCTTGAACGATTTGTGAGAAGTATATGAACCCAGTGTGTGGCAAGGCAGCTGCTTGCGAGAATCCTGAGAGCAGCTTCTTCTGCTGGCCGAGAGTAAGCACGTTGCACGCCGGCATCCTGGAAAGCTTGGTGAGCCCGCCTGCCACCCCAAGTATCTTGGCCGCTGTTGATGCTCCTGGAAATGTGACAACATAACAATAACTATTTTTCATTATGGTTTGCTCGAAAAGTGTACTTTGTGTGGCTGTTGTCATTGTTAGAAATTTGATAATTGTACACAGGCGGAAAGATTGAAGGACTAATGAAAGGACTTCCTATGAGTAGCTCGAAAAATATTCTTAATTGCGCATTGTAATCTTGTTTTGAATAAATACATTTGCAACATTACAATACATTGCAACAAGAAAATTAAATCTTATTTTCATACCATTCGCAACTTTTTTGGCATGTAATTTTAAAATGAATTTTATATAAAATTTACAAGAAAATGACACTGTCTATTCGTTTGCATAAAGCTGCTTTCTGCTCTTGTATCACAATGTTATATTATTCATTTTCAGCTAATGAAGTGTCCCACAACTGAGAAAGGCCACTCTTTCCTCCTTCTAGACTGCGGCTTTGGTAGACCAGTCATTGTCATCCAATATAAATCAATTATAATTTAATTAAATGTAATTTAATTTTAGTGAATTTGGACAATTTTAATTCAACACAGTGTGATGTAGGCACATCAGCCCTAGGCTGCTCGCCTATAATTAAATAAATAAATAAATAAATAATAGTAATGTTTCAACTTTAAAGCTCGGTAGCTCCCAAGTTTACAAGGAATTTGTAAAATGGTTGAAAGAAACTTAGAAGTGAATGTATGCTACACTGTTTGAGTAGTCATCTATAATATTTATTATCCACTCATCTTCATACTAAAAATAGCAAAACTTTTCATTCTATAATTTGTGTCTGATGTGAAATTTGTACACCTCCGTAACAGCTCAATGAATACTTTTTAACAAAAAATGAATCAACCGTGACAGTACTGGTGAAACTGCACGAACAGTTAGTATTCAGAGTAATTAACAATTGAATTTTGCTTAGCTTATACATTCAGTTTGCAAATGTTACTTACCAACAATAGCGGTGATATTAGGTGCTATGAACGTCATTCTGCTTTCAACATACTCATAGATTCTAGATTTTATGTTGTTCAAGTCCCATGCCATGTCGCAAGCTTCTATTATTTCGGCCAGCTCTTCTTCAGTCAGCACTTTTCTGGAAGATTTTAAGTTCATTGGTTCTAAGCTAAGCTGTTTAAATATGTTGACAGTTTGGTTTTTTTTTTCAAATTGCATTACCTATGAGGGCATGAAATTCATACCAGCAACCTTACGAAGAAGCTAAGAGATGGATAACTTTACTTGCAACAACATTTCAGTTAACAAAGTACTATTTTTCAATTAATTTCAAATAATTGTAGAATTGTTAATTTTCTTAGCAAATAATTTCAGAATCAGACTTTACCGACAGATCAGTGATGTTAGAGGCTATCATTTATGTGATGATTTGGGTTGGGTTGGGTGGATTGGTTGGATTGGGTGAGTGAGTGGCACACAGAGTCATTTTTAGTTATTGTGAAGCGTAATAGCTGCTGCTAACACACACTTACCCTTGTGTTGTTGAAGCAGTAACAGACACAATCATGATTGTCGCCTGTGTGAGGAAACTCTGCAGTATCTCATTATTCTTTGCTCTGTCCAAGTCATTTCCAAGTTCTTTTACACTCCGGATGTACTCCAGTGGAGTTACTATCAGGGAATCTAATTCTGGAAATCGTTTCTGGTATTTGTCCCGAACGAATCTGTGGATAATAGCTGAAAATGATAATTGAGGCTTCATGTTGATATCTTAGGTACATAAACATTGTAAAATATTAATGCCGAGTGATTTATAAAGTTTTGTTTTATATGTCAAAATTTAGATACTTTTATCTACGTAGGATAATGTAGGTAAAGCAGCCAGTACCGAAAGGTATTAAAAATTAATCAAACTTTAATGATATTATGGTTTAAGAGCTACCTACCGATTTCACCATCTATTTCAACAGCTATATTATTGGCCTCTACAATTAGCTGATATTCGGGATCTGACTCCATTAATCCAGCTACTTCTATCTTCTTTCTATTATTGCCTACATTGAGTTCTAGCTCAGTAATAACCTGAAAACACAAAATTCTGGTTAGACTTCATTTTTACAGAACTATTTTCATATGCTACAAATACATACTCGGTTTAAACGCTCTGAATGTCGCAGTTTGGCCAATTCCCTAATAGATATATTCTTTATATCTTCTTCTTTTGGGACAACTGGATAGGGCACTGCAAATTCATGAGAAGTGTCCATCGCAGTTTGGCTCTCGATGGCAGCCTCGAGTTCCCCATCGTCATTTTCTTCTAAGTCAGCAAGCAACTCATCCGCTAAAGACATTATGAGGAAAAAGAGGCTTCAGTAAAATAAGCTCATTTGTTTTCAAAAGCAATAAATCCGAGGAGCATTATTAGGGGAAAACGTTTTGTACGACACAAATTATGTCCGGCATAGCATTGCACAGCCCAGCCATGTACAGCACGTTTTACGTGACATGGCTTCGTATGCTTGTATTGTTCATGCTCTGGCTGTCCAAAGTTAGCGGTACAAAATTTATACAGGGGATTATGCACAGCAACGTTTTACAAAACATGTCGGACAAAACGTGGTCAGACATAAATTGGTTGTACAAAATTGCCGGTACAAAAATGAATTGGATCGGTTGGGTTAGAAGGCCAAGGCGGGAGCTCTCGTCTTAGTCTTCGTGGTTATTTTTAAATATCAACCTGAAACCTTCCTTACATAAATGATTAGTCTAGGCAAGAAGTAAACGTTATACAGGTGATTATGTATAGCAAAGTTTAGTACTTACATCACAGTTTTACGTGACCATGTACACTTAAAACTGTGCTGTATTAAAAACCTCAGCTACTTTATCTAAAATGGATTGGTTGTGTTGGCAAGGTGGAAGCGAAGCGGAGCTCTTTCCTTAGCCTTCATGGTTATTTTTTATAACAACCCAAAACCTCCCCTACTTAAATGATTAGCCTATGCAAGACGTGAACGTTATACAGGCGATTATCTTCAGCAAAGTTTTGTACATCACAGTTTTACGTGTCCATGTACACGTAAAGCTGCATTGTACAAAACATGCCTGACAAAATGTGATCGGACATACATTGGTTGTGCAAAATTTCTTCAGCAAAATTTAAACAGCACAGCTTTACGTGACATGGCATCGTATGCTCGTGCTGTCCAAAATATGTCGTACAAACTCGTACAAAACAGTGACCCCACTATTAGCAAAGAGAACGAACATATGAATGAGTTCTAGATTCACAGACTAAATGAAAGGAATGGAGACGATGAATAAGAACAGATAAAAAAATAGCAAAAAAATAGTGATTGCATTATTTGCATGAATCGGTAAAATCAATAAAAAGATGAATGAACATTTGTACAAAATTATATATCATCTGTATTTTATTATTGGGAAGGGAACGTCAGTCAGACAGATTAAAAAATTAAAACCGTTTGCCATTTTTCTCCGAGAAGCTGGTAAAGTAAAATAGGGGCAGAAAAGCCCAAAATCAAGCTTCAAAACGTGATATTTATTCAATTTAGTGAAACTTAGTTTTAATTATTAGCCCCAATGGCGCTCAACCCACAATACGATGCAATTGGTAAAGGATTTGTACAACAATACTACATATTGTTTGATGATCCGGCACAGCGACACAACCTCGTTAATATGTATAATGTAAGTATTTTCTTTGCGATACGTGTAATAATTAATCTCCAGAATCTGCTGTTCGATTCCTAGAAATTTTGTTTTGGAGTCGTGATGTCATAAAACTTTTAGGTTACTTTGCTTACTCCCGCCTAAAAAAGCAATTTATCTGGACCTAGGGACACACAATGAGGTCTTCATGCAAAGCAGTGACCATTTCATAATATTAGTATGCTCACCTTTGTATTTCATCGGTTGTGTATTTAAAAATTGTGTGTGAGACATTTAGTGAATCATAACTTGGGGCCTGTAGGGGGCAATAAAACTCCAGTGCCTGTAAAAACAAGTCAGTATGAAGTATTATACTATGCATAGTTTTATCTTAGTTACAAATGAGTAGGTATGACTAAAGTAACTGAAATACTTCTATGTTCTGTTACTTGCACAACATTTGTTTATTTACATCACAATTTGAAGTCTAGTAAGTGACATGCAATTATGACAAGCTAGTTACAAGATAAAGCTATAGTGCAGCTAAGACCTTCTTTGTATATCTTTGAAAATATTATGCACGTTCGCAAAAATCTACATAAATTTAAATTGAACAGTGACTATCACAATTATAACACTAGAAATAAGGACAGGATAGCTGTACAGAGATTTAGACTGACTAAGTCAAGAAAGTCATTTTTAGGCAACTGCATTAATTTTTACAATAAAATCCCGAAAAATATAACAGGGCTCACCGAGGGAAAATTCAAATCACATGTAAAAACTACATTAATGAAAAGAGGATATTATAAGGTTAAGAATTATTTAGAAGATAAAGATGTCTGGAGCCTTCCACTTCCGCCAAGTAGCCACTAGTATTTATAGATATTACCTAGTTGTAAGCCAAAATTTGTGAGACTGTAATTTATTTATTCTTTGAAAAAATAATGCCCCTCAGTTTCTTGCCTGTTCTTCTGAGTAGAGGCTTTTTGTCCGAACAAGGCGGTCGAGTCAATTTAATTACCTTTGACGTTCATAAGTGTATCTTTGATACCTAAATTGAATAAAAACATTTTGACTTTGACTTTGACTTTGAAGAATGGCTACCAAAATAGAGATGTTGGTACATTTAACAACTTTTATTTTTATTCTTTTATAGGTGGAAACATCATTTATGACTTTTGAGGGAACACAACTTCAAGGTGCTGTAAAAATCATGGAAAAGCTTAATGTAAGTTGTTATACTTATCACTACAAAATGCAGTTATTAGGAAAAAGTAGTCATTCCGCTCAACAATGAGTTTTCTGAGTAAAAGAAGTGGAGTGAGCTAGTCAGATGAAAATGAAAATGAAATGAAAGCAAGCCTTGCTTTAATAGTTAGCAAGTTAACCATGTCAATTGGGATGTGGGTGTAAAATCCTGGTCAATATAATTGAGCACACCTATTTGAATGATATTTACTATTTATCTATGTCATGTCTGTTATGTTTATTAGTCAAAACCAGTCTATGTTCCAAATCTCCATATCTGACATAATACCTCCAGTTCACATCATCCTGGTACTAAAATAGGTGTAAAAGTAATTTTTCTCTTAGTAAAATTATTAACAAAACAAACTGTTACATTTTTCACATTAATACTTTCAGGTTGACTAATATTAATGTATATCTCTTCTAGAGTTTGACATTTCAAAAGATCGGCAGGATCATAACTTCAGTGGATTCTCAACCAATGTTTGATGGTGGTGTTCTAATCAATGTCCTCGGGCAACTTCAGGTATAAACCTTTCATTCTACTAAATTATTTATATATATTGTATGATTTTACTGGTTCCAAAGATAAGTTGCCAATTCTATATTGACCTATGATTGACCTTCGACAAGAAGACGCTGATAAGCATGTTCTTTTACCTTATTTTTGCTTTTTGCTAGGACTGTCTTGAAGTTTATCGTAATTCTAAATCTAATTCTGAATAAGATCCTAATTCTGAAAGTCTAATAGTCCTTATGCAGGAATATTTAATATGCTTATTTGTGCAACCTAATTCCTAACTTAAGCTAAAAGAACCCATGGTGGTCAACTAATAGAAAATTGAGTGCTTCACTCATAAACAACACAATGCACATTAAGCTATTTAGCAGGCTTATCAAATGTTTCTGAATAAGAGTGTATTATTAATTAAAACACATGTATATACAGGGATATTTGTACCTAATCAAGAACCTCTTAAGGGTTCATTGTACTCATCAGTACGAACAACTTTTACTACGGGGCGAACTCCGAAATCGCGAAAAAAAAACAGCTGTTCCATACAAAAAGTTCAATCACCTGAGACAAAATGTATGGAACAGCTGATTTTTTTTTCGCGATTTCGGAGTTCGCCCCATAGTAAAAGTTGTTCATATTAATGAGTACAGTGAACCCTTAAGAGGTTTCTGGTAAGTTACAAATAACCATTATAAGTTAAATATTAAAAATATTTAAGTTCTTAAAATATTTCTATGAAATTAAACCAATTCTTGCATTGTGACAGACTGATGACGACCTACCACATGCATACATACAGACATTTGTGCTGAAGCCCATAGGAAACTCGTTTTACGTAGAACATGATATCTTCAGACTAGCTCTACACGATCTCTAACGTCAGTCAAAGGACCAAAGTAAGAGAGCATAGAAAAAGCATCAGTGCTTCGTTCAATGCACTCTGTACATTGCTTGCACTTATTTTTTAACTATCTGGTTTAAAATAACACTTGACTAATCAAATTTGCGGTTGATATTAGAAAGTGTGGTTTTAGAAATGCAAAATTAAACAGCCTAACATTCCGTCACTGGGTTCAGTGTGGCCGGCGAAAGTGGCGTGGCGCAAATTCAAAGAAAATGTACTTTTAAAAATGTATGATAATAAATGTGTATACCTACTAATTTTCTTTGAATTACGCGGTGACACTGTCGCCTGCGACAGTGAAGCCAACGGCGGGATTAACTCTCTGATTAATTTTCATTCATTGAATTTGGTCCTAATCCAGATAATATTTATTTTTCTTAGAACTTTGAAGAGTCTAATGATCACTCTAATCTAAATTAAACATTATTGATTACATTTCTATAATAAACTGAACTGTCTAACAGACTTAATACTCATGTAAAAGAATGTTGTATAATTCTAATTTCGTTTCTATTTCTGCATGTGCAAGAAATCGTAAAAATTTAAAGAAAAGTTAGTAATTTATCTACACTATCTTTTGACCATCATTTATTCATTGATTATCAACACTATCTTTTTTATAATCAAAGTCATCTTTATGGGACAGGTGCATAATGAGTTACCCAACAATTTCTAGATATCAAGATAAATACAGTAAACTAAACAACAACTAACTAAAAACTATTCAACACTGACTGTTCAGTTCGAAAAAATCATGAATCAATCGCAAACAAGTGTTGAAAGCATGGTATCGTTTTGTGAAAACAACATAATTATTGTTGGATTATTTTGCTGTCATTTGATTAACAAAAACTTCGTTATTACTATTTTTTGTTTAACTTTACACTGTTGATGATACCAGTGCTGTCAAATAATTCCCTTGTTGTATATAGCCCCCTCTATATGCTACTCAATTTTTACTTACGCGATCTAATGTTGCTCTTTTAAATGTTTCAGTGTGACGATGACCCTCCACACCCATACATGCAAACATTCGTGCTGAAGCCGCTCGGTGAATCCTTCTTCGTGCAACACGACATCTTCCGTCTCGGGATCCATGACATCGCCGCCGCTTAACGTTTAACGCTGCGGCGCTTTATACATTCAGACACTAGTAAAACAGACAGACAGCACTGAACCTTAACGTTATCTACTTATAAGTTCAAAGTGAATACAAAATTCAGCATTGACTAGTGTCCAAATGTATGTTTCCAAAATCATCACTATATCGATCAAGATCATACGTAAGCAGTGTGGTCATGCTATTATAGAGTTCATCTTTGGTTATCTAGGTATAAGGACTCAATTGTCTGTGTAAATGCAGCCATTCTACCATGTAAATGAATTTGGCAGTTTTCGGCTTACGTGTTTGCATTGGCTTAGCAAATATGTATTATATCTCATAGACCTGTGGTAATATGGCAGACTCTGTTTTAATACAGTTAGGGCGCTAATATCATCTAAGCCGAAGATGAAATAGAATCTTTAAGAGTCCGACATATTATCACTGTTCTGTATTATTTGAAGAAAGTTACAGACTTCTTTTTTTCAGTTACATGTATACATTTTATAATTATAATAAATAAATACATTATAATTTTCTATTTACGAGTCTTTCATTTACTTAGAACGTTTTTAAATGTCATACCTCTCTGTTGTTATACCCAAGTCCGTAGATCTGATATTCTAGTCTAGACTGACCAAGAGTATTCAGTTGGCCACGTGTGCTGGGACTAAAACTGGAGACAAACAAAATAAATGAACAAGTAACAGTATTAAAAGAAAAACACCGGCTGCAAAATTGTTGCACTCTGTCATTTCCACTATCAAAGCGTTTCAAATAACACCTTTGTTCCGTTCACATGTCGTAATCCATCAAGACGCGAACCTACTGCGGAGCACGTTTGGCACGTCCACGCGGCGCATTTTGCTGCGTGGCTTCGTTTGTTTGACAACGTGGGTCTACGTTTCCACAAGTAGTGGAAAACTAGCTTGGCTTACCATGGCGCACGGAGAGGCTACCCACTGAATTGACGTCTCGTCGTTTGCGAAAATATGTTCCCTACATAGCTCAACGCATAGCAGTGTACCGCATGCACAGCGTGCATGGCGTTGAGATGCGTAGGTGGCTTATTCGGGCAAGCCACGCGTGTAGCAATGACGTCATGAATCTAGGACATACGTTTTCTTGCAAAGCGAAGCTAGACACGTGCGTAGCCTCTCCATGCGTCGCAGTGTGCCAGCGCCTTTAAGCTGTTTAGGCTGTAGGCCGTGCCAGAGAAACCTCATACATACACACTCGAAATACATAACCCTCCTCCTTGCGCAGTCGGGTAAAATAGGCCAGGTTGTTGTTGTCTTACAGTGGTAACCTGCTTCTTACCACTGCGAGACAACAAATATTTATCATCTAAGGCATGGCGCCGCGTTCGAAAATAGATGGGATCGTTCGTCCGTATTGATATTTTATAACAACCTGTGCCCGAATTAAATGAGTTTTTTATTAATCACGATAGGTCGGAAGTGGGGATTTGTTTGGAAAAATAACCTACGTGTCAAAAAAAAGTCACGTGTATTATCGTAGAAAGAACCGCGAAATTTTTGTACTTACAAAAATATACGTGATTTAGGGGAAAGTCTAAACCTCAACAGGAGAGGGAAGGTATCTAAAATTTTACAATTTAATTTTATTAAACGTTATTTAATGGACGACCTCTATGTAGATACATATTATATAGGGCTAGTAATTTGCGTTTCATTGTAGCGCTATCCAACGGCGCCGCCGAAGCGCATAATACGTCAAGAAAGCTTAAAATAAAACAAAAACATCGATGCTAAGACAATCATGTATTATAAATAGTCAAAAATAACAAAAGAACCACTGAAAACAGGTACATTTTTTACCAATCTCAGAATTTAAGACTCCTCCTTTTAAATCCTTAGACGCTACAACACTTAACAAGTTTTATTTTGCATGCACTACTGACAAAATACACACACGAGGCTCCAAAGGCCAAACTTGTCTAAGTGAATGACTAGGTTGCAAGTGATACAATCATTGCCGATTAGGTGGCATGCCGTCGATGTATACTTAGTTGGCGGGTATATTTCACATTTAGCAGTAGATATTACTTTCATTAAAGTTTCTTGGGTAACGAGTGCACAGTATTTTAAAATGTGTTTTTCTTTAAAGCCCGTTCCCATACAATGCGAAGCTTGCGTAAGTTGCTGCAAATGTATTTCATATTACGTAAAAGTGTGAGTGATCATGCTTATGATTTGTTCACTGATCGTTTGAGAATGATTAGAAATTTCTCGAGTTACTGCGCATTGTGTGCAACGGGCATTAGCTCGATTAACCTGGTACAGTCGGTTACTTAATATTACAGTCGAAATATATGACGAAAGTTAAGTACTTTTTAGATTAGCTAGTGAATAATAAGTTAATCTTAGAGGTAATACTTCTTCCGAAGAAGCTGACTCGTTCGTTAGATTAATAACACTTTTGTAAAATACTGTGCTGTTTTTCTTTCCTTTGCATTCAAGTCTGTTCTGTCAATTTCTGTCTCACGAGAATTCGAGTTCCCACAGTCATTATCGAACATTTATCAACTAGCTAATAATTACTATTATTGCTTACAAAGCCATTTAAAAATAAGAAATCTTACCTTACAAGTACAAATATAAGAACGGAGCGGATTTTATTTGTAAGATTTCATATAAAACGTTTATTATTGAAAAGCTTTTAAAATTTTCCAAACTGCTAAAAGGAAACACCACGAAGATTTATTTAATTATGAGTTTATGAACACTACAAGCAGAGATCAAATTAGAGGTGGCAATTTCGTTTTGTTTGTTTTACGTAAGAACATTTTGTACATTTTTAGCCTCTGGTTTGTAGTACTGCTCTGTTAGTGCCGTAACGCTCACCACAATAATATTTTAATCATAACAAAACCTTCAACGTCATTTCCGTAGGACATGAGAAGATATCGCTACGAACAAAAATTATAGTCAATTTCTTGAACATAGAACCTACTAAAGTTAACATTAACATTCGTTAACTTAACACATTAAAGAATATCACGCAATATGGTAAGTATGTTTTTTTCTGAACATGTTTGTTACTGAGTCCATACTGTGAGTTGTATACCAAATAGAGTACAGAACTTTGCCTCTTTTGCTCCCATGAAAGCTATGTCTAGCCATCCTTTTCATTAAACAGCTATACAAGCAATTAGCAGAACAGTACTACAACATAATAGGCGTATCAAGTAGCCCACATACCTAACACATTGTAGTTTCACACATCACTCATAAGTTTATTTTTCAAGCGAAAATTGTCGATTCATCATTGGGTTTACAATCTCCGCAAACAATTCACAACCTCAGTAGAATGCATCGATTTTATTAAATTAATTGAGCATTAAATTAATATGTTGCGTATCAACGAGTGATTTAACGAACAGGGGGCTTCCCACGAGTTGATGGAAAACTTTTTGAAAACGAAAACTTGTTCGTTTTCAATTGGCTCCATACATTTAATCTAGTTCCTTAACGTTATCGCCAGGTGCGCTTAATTGAATTGTATGAAGCCAAACGAAAACTAACTATCAAAATTCATGGTAAGGGTGCAGATTGAAAAAAAAACAAAGTTCTTGATGAAAATTTAGGAACATTAACATATAACTGGGAGGTAGACTGGTTTTATTGAACACGAAACCCAAAAAAAGTCTTTATACCTAAAAAAAAAATGTAAGTACATACTCAATTGTTTAAATTATATTTTGCTTTTGTATATTCAATTGAGGAGAACATAATATTTGAAAGTTTAATTATAAAGCGGTGAGATGACCTCACGGGGGATACAACTTACAAGTCTATTAGGCTGCGGTTTCAATGAGGCAAGCTGAGCGGAGCGGAGCTTACATTGACCAATCACAATGCTCATAACCTCCGCTCCACTTTTGTGGAAATATTCTGATTGGTCAATTATATACAACTTTGCCTCCGTGGAAACGCAGCCTTATACTAGAACTAGATTGTTTCAAGAACTAACTCCAATATTTGACTGAAATTGTTAAGTTTTAACGGATGTTCTATGATGATGAGGTATCCCATGGTCATCACAATCTTTGCAATAGAGTCTAACCGAGTCATCAAAATATAACATGCTGATAGTTGATAACACCGTTATTGTACTGTATCATTTTTGTGAAGGTTTCAAAATGTTGTATAGTTAATCAATACAATTGTGTGCAAAAAAAAAATCGAGGTCATTGTAATAAAAGTTGTACATGGTAAGTATTATGCATAACGTTACATAAGGTAATCTATACCTTCAAATGCAAGTCAATTTCGGCTGAAAAATAAGTGTCATTTTTAAAATAAGTGACACCAACGCCAACCTACTGTTGGTTTGGTTTACAGTGACGTCACTTCCCGGACCCAACAGAAAACCAGCGCTGGTTGTGTACAACCAGCAACACACTGAGTTGGGACCGGTTCTGTGACAATGTACTTGTATTTTGTGTATTTAATATTTGTCTTCCTCTTCTATGTACACTGTCACAATAAAATTATTCTGAATTCTGAAGCATTCTAAAGTACGTCACATATTGAACAATAAAAACAAACTATAAATTAAACGAACAAAGCTTTTCTTGCCGCATAAAAGTACATGACACATTATCCACAAAAAAATCAGACATTTCCACCAGTCAGTCGATTTCATCAAGAATCAGTTCTAAGCCATAAAGCTTAACAAAATAAATAGTAGATAGAATAGAAAAGGACAACTCAAAGCGTTTGCACGAGCGCCAACACAGAGAAACAACGATAACCTTCAACGCAATTGTATCCTGTGGTTCTCAAAGCGGAGATTGTAAACCCGGCACGCCCCCGGCCGCGCTTACGAGCCCCCTTTCTTACGCCCCCGCGAGCCGGGGAGCGTGACGCCCCGCAGCGAGCGCATGGCCATCGCTCTGTTGAAATGTCGCTGAGTTTTGTGCTCTTCGACGTCGCTGCCGTTGTCCACTGATGACAGGATCACTAGGAGGACTCCCATCACCTGGAAAATGGAGAACGAGAATATTTAGTACTAGCCCCGCGGTTTAAAAGTATCCTATGTGCTATTCTAGACTATAATCTATTTCTGTGCCAAATTTCATGCAGATCTGTTGAGCCGTTCTGCCGTGAAAGAGTAACAAACATCCATCCATCCATCCATTCTTACAAACTTTCGCGTTTATAATATTAGTAGAATTAAGCTTCTAAAGATGACAATAAAATTCTTCTACGCCTCAGAAGAGCTAGAGCTAGCATGGCCCGGAGACTAATTTATCTTTCCACCTTTTTATCCGCGCTTAAATGTAACAAAGCTAGAATACGGCTACGAGTATTTATGTTTGTCTCTTTCTCGCGGAATAAAAACTATGAAAAGACAAGTGGCCCACGGCTCATGCTGGTAATGCAGCAGTCTTATTAACTAACTTCCAAAAAAGGAGGAGATTCTTTGCTCGACTGTAAGTTTAACGTATTTGACTTTGAATTTCGTAAATATCCTGTAAACACCAAGCAATACCTAATTGGATTCCAGTGTACGAATCGCGAAAAAATATAAATATATTGATAAATATTGATTTAATAATGTGTTTGTTGTTGTTGAATTAATCATGTTGGGAGTGGGGAGCACCTTAGCTTGCGTGGACTATAGCTACGGTTAGTGTTAGCGTCAAGCCAGACAGAAGACGTAATACGAAGACGAGACACGGACGTGACGCTGACGCGGCGCCCCTTAAATATAATTTCATACAAAATGTCTATTAGAGACGTGAGTAGCGACGCAACACATACAGAGAAGACGAGACGAGGACGTGACTTTCTCGTTTTTAACCCCCTACGCAAAACGACGGGGTGTTACAAGTTTGAGGTGTCTCTGTGTGTCTGTCTGTCTACCTTTGGCATCTTAGCTTCCGATCGGATTTACCGATTTTGAGTCGGGAAGTGTTGTTAGCTATGTTTAATGAATATCGGTGTCGGGGGTTTTGATTTTTTTAAATATTTACTTGTGTTTGAAGGTGTCATGCCGATGTCCGATGTACGAGTTTCGTCCTCATCGTTCGTCTTTTCTGTCCGACCAGCGCCTTAGCTGTGACGTCACCCGTATTGACAGTTTAATAGCAGCGATGTCAATATAGTCCTCGCTACCACGCCCCCGTTATTTACCAAGGCTTTCGTATCATTTTCACACGGTAACAATTCCACATGAACTTGTGATAAGCAAACCGACAGTGTGCTTTATCTTGAGGTAACATTATCAATGTTTATGTTAAAGCCACATTCTTATCTGTATAGGTGTTAATTTGTATCAGAAACATCTGAGATAGCGCTATGGCTTATATGACTGTGATAAAATTATTTTTTTAAGTATACCATAATTGCACCGGTTTAATTTTGGACTTTGATAGTAGGTAGATGCGTAATCGTCCGTATACATCTAAGTACGTATAACTTTATTTAAAACTAGCTCTTTTGCCCTCGACGTCACTCGAGTCTCATAGCATAAAGTATGTCACTCAAGGACTATGTACAGGGTTATAGGTACCTCACCAAAAACCTCTTAAGGGTTCATTGTACTCATCAATATGAACAACTTTTACTAGGTATGGGACGAACTCTGAAACCGCAAAAAAAAATCTGTTGTTCCATACATTTTATCTCAGGTGATTGAACTTTTTGTATATAACAGCTGTTTTTTTTCGCGATTACAGGATTGGCTACCTAGTAAAAGTTGTTCATATTGATGAGTACAACGAACCCTTAAGAGGTTTTTGGTGAGTTACCTATAACCCTGTATATGGCTTGCAAATCGTAAGGGATTTTTTGAAATAGGAGCAGCAGTTTTTGAGTTTGTTCGTTACAAACATGTCTTTCTTCTTTGTACTATTAGTGCAATGAAGATGAATGAAAAACAGTTCAACAATTTGAACGACCAGTGCAAATCGAAACAAAATCAGTTCGGGTTTCATATTCTCTTTTGGACCTTTCAAAGTCGTTTATGGAGGTTTGTGTGTGTGTGTGTGTGTGTGTGTTTGGTACTTTACGGGGAGACGAATTTTGTTGTAATTTGGTATGTAGCCAGCTTATACTCTGGATTACCTAAGACAAAGCCATAGCCTACTTAGCCGCGGGTTACAGCTAGTTGAAACTAGATACTACCGGTCATCCAGGGCCTTGATTCTAGCAATCAATTGTTTTAAATTGTCAATTTTTGATAGATCTGGCATACAAAAAGTCTCAATTTAAACACAATTGGTTAGTAGAATTGGGGAGCCGAGCTGATTGTTTCGAGCTATACTCACCAGACAGACGATGATAAGCAGCGTGTAGACATGTACGGAGGCCTCCGGTATGTTCTCGATGTCCTTGAGCGCCGCCGCGGCCGGCTCGAAGTCCGGCCGCAGGTCCAGCGCATGCCGCAGGTGCACCGCCGCTTCCTGTGGACGAAGACAAGTACACTTTAGAACATGCAGAGTGACATTAGCAAGTAACATAATTAAAAGAAAAACAAAAAACCCGGCTGCAAAATGTTGTATCATATGTCACTTCCACTATAAAGACTTCACTTCTTCCACTATAAAGATTCAAATGACACCTCTCATGTCGAAATCCATCAAGCTGTTTAGGCTGTAGGGCGTGCTAAAGATACATACACTCGAAAAACATAAGCCTCCTTCTTGCGCAGCTGGATAAAGACAAGCGACGGATGGGGGTTTCGGTCGATTTTTTATCTATGAGTATTTTTGACCGAGTGAGTGTCAGCGAGCGAAGCTTCGGCAAAATGTCTGTCTTTCTAAAACGCTGGAGATAATGATAAATAATATTGATAAATTCCCGAAAACTGACTCAACAAAAATGACATTTTTTGAGTGTGTACGTTTGTTACTTCTTCACGCTCAAACGACTAGACCAATTTTAATGAAATTTGATATGGAGGCAGCTGACACCCTGGACACATATGCTACTTTTTAACCTCGGGTAAAACCGCAGGGCACAACTAGTCTTAATATATATAAATTACGTGTCACGTTGTTTGTCCGCTATAGACTCCTAAACTACTTAATCGACTTCAATCAAATTTGCACACCGTGTGCAGTTCGATTTAACTTAACAGATAGGATAGCTCACATATATATATAAATAATAGACGCGAACGAAGTCGCGGGGTGACAGCTAGTAATCTATAATTATAAAACCTGATCACATGATTTTACGAGAATCAGTTGAGAAATGCCTATAGAGGAGACAGCCGGACAGACGCCGGCCAGACGGACACACGAAAGCATTTTCGCGAGGTCTTTATAGCTGACAGAGCCACTGGTTTTATTCAAATTCGTAGTGTCCCGGGTTTATTTGTGACTGGTGTTAAGGTGTAGTAGCCGCCTGAATGGAATTACTATGGAACCTTAAAAAGGATGGTCCTTGTTATCATTTTAAAATGGAGTTACTTATAATACAATACAAAAACTCTTTATTGACACCAAATACAAAATAAATCTAAACTAAACATTCAAAAATATAGACGCAATGGGCGGTCTGGCATTTCAGGCCTTTGTGCCTGAAATGCCAATTTTTTGCATTAAAATTCTTATCCTAGTCATCAAAAGAGTTTAATTTTTATTTAGTCAACTACATCTAAATAGTAATGACTTGCTTAGGAATAACTCTAGTTAAGCTTCTAAGCTTTTGTCAGTTTTTTATTCATATATAGTTAGAACCAATTCCAATATCGGATTCGTTTATACGAATGCGAATAGAATCAACATACCCAGAATAAATAAATTACTAATTAGATCAGCTATTCAAAATAGAGCTCTATTCCAAGCGCATACCGCACATGCACCGGCATTTCCTGTAGCTAAAATAGACTTGCACTTTTTGTGTCGAGAATCCGAGACGAGACGACCTACATTGTGTCGGCATAGTAACTGCTAAGTCTGCTTTACCACGAGAAGATCAGCGGTACGAAGAAAAAATCCAATCAAATAGGATCACTGAAGAAAATAAAATAAACCGGCCAAGTGCGAGTCGGACTCGCTTACGCAGGGTTCCGTATACTATCTATAAAAATGGCAGAAAAAAATCACGTTTGTTGTATATATGGGAGCCCCCTTAGAACCAACGTGAAAAATATTTATTTAATAATACTTAATATTTATTTTATTCGTAAGTATATTTTATTTTATTCTGTTTTTAGTATTTATTGTTATAGCGGCAACAGAAACACATCGTCTGTGAAAATTTCAACTGTCTCACGGTTCCTGAGATACAGCCTGGTGAGCGTGGTGGTCTTTTTATTTCTAGTAACAGCTAAACAACGTGGTATATAGGGACAGACGACACATCTCGATTACATCTTGTATTACTGGATAGTTTGCGTGTTGGACGGAATGCGTTTTGGACGATTCACGTCTTGGACGGATCGCGACAATGATTTAGGAATTGGACGGATTGCGTTTTGGACGGACTGCATCTATATAAACGCGACAGGCTCGCGCCCTGTTTCGTTTAGGACTGAATTTCGTCTGGCGAAGTGTGAGTCTTGTACTACACCTCTGCCTGCCCCTTCGGGGGTAATGCATGACAAATATTATTGGTAGATTTTTTCTTCGCTAGTCGATAGCATCAAGGCGTTACTTTGCGGAAGTTCATCTTCAAAACTGTTATCTTAACAAATCTCTAGTGTATTTTTAGTTAGTGCGGAAATACACTAGAAATTGGTAAAGAAACAGTTTTTTAACTAGAGTCCTCGCACCGCTCATCTTGTGGTGGAAGGGAGCCTAACTGTGGATACTTTTTACATTGCGTTTAGGTTACAGTGAACGGAATTATAATCTGAGTTAGTCTAGATTCTAAACCAAAATAGCTAACTAGAGATTAATGTTTGTCATTACTTTTCACACTGTTTTGGTCACACATACAGGTGCGTTTTAGACTTACGAGTAACTTACATTGCCGGCGAGGCGAGGAAAATTTAACGATATTGTAAAGTTCATTTTACTACGTACTACGTAGATGTACGTACGTACATCTGTCGCGAGGGAACGCGTGTGACCTTTCGATTTCATCCGTATTTTGTACTTACGTTATATAACTGACATAAAGCTCATTTTAAGTACAATTTCATTAAACTCTCTTCGACTCGCCGACAATATAAATTGGGCCTAGATTTGACACATTCGATTTCTCTACATTTTTTGTTTGGATTTATTACGCTTTGTTGCTATATTACCCGAAAAAAAAACTACAACAGGCATATTAATAAGGATCAAAAACTCGATTGCTAAAACTTTTTGCAAAAAAAGTAGTGTTGTGAATGACTGTTCGGACAAAGACGAATCTAACGGTGCTTCACACTTTAAAATCAATTAACCTCCTTCTTGGAAACTCAGGCAAAATGAGTTCAATCTTTTGGTACCACGATCCGTAAATTCACAGAAACCCGAGAACGTTGAGCTTTCTAATCCCATTTCAGCAAAGGTATGCATATAATTATAGCATATAGCGGCTTCGGTTGCTATCTTACAGAATCAGCGGTGCCAATCACCATTATTCGGAAACGTTTCCGATCGGACTCCAAAAATTTTAAACAAATTATTCGAATCTCCGTCTGCATTCATAAGATTTTAAACGTGATAAATTCTTCCGGTCGGATTTAGCCTCGATTCCCTATTTCAAAATGTATGAAAGTAGATTAAGATTCGAACAATTTGAGTTTGAAATTTGTGGGATCCGATCGGAATCGTTTCCGAATGATTGTGATTAGCACCGCTGATCCTGTAAGATAGCACGAGGCGCAGCTAGCTAATCATCCCCATCATTACAGTCAATACAGTCTTTTTACATCACACTGTAGGAACACCGACCTACCCTACTAGTTTATAGATACTCTTCAAGTATAAAAACTACAGTATAAAAGTAAGTTTAAAAGTATAGTAGTAGTAAAGTAAAAGTAAGTATAAAAATTAAGTACAAAAGATACAGTCAGAAAATATACCTTCTAGCCTAGTCGGAGTTCGTTGGTTTATAAGCAGGAGGTCCCAGGTTCGATTCTCGGCCGAGCAGATGTTTGAATGACGAATTAAAATATCTTTTTTAGGTCTGGATGTTGTTGTCTGGTTGTCAATGTCTTTGTGTTTGTTCTATGGTATTCCCGACACAGGGAATCCAAGGGCCGTATTCAGAAACGACACTCGCAACGTTTTAATATACATAAAAACAGATTTAAATCGAGATTCATGACTCGATTTAAAGCTGTTTTTATACATGGTAAGACCAGTTTTAAATCGAGATTCAAGACTGAGTGTCGCCGTCGTTTAACATGCGGGTCCTAATGTAGTATCCTAGTAACCATACTTATGAGTGTGAAACTTTATTGTTTTTACCTGATAGTGTCCGTACGCCTTGAATATTTCCCCGAGAGTAAAGTACTGCTGCCAGGCGCTGCGGTCCGGCGGCTGCACCTCCAGCGAGCGCCGCGTCAGGTAGATGGCGTCGTCGAGGTACTGCAGCGTGAACAGCACTCGGGCCAGGTTTAGTAGAACCTGGACAAAAATTTGATAGTATAGAGAAACTTTTGGTCACTGGTCAATGGCTGCAGGGTCAGACTGGCCATAAGTCAGGGTAGCATTTGCCAGCCGGGCGCCAGCCGGCGCGGGCCCCCCTCGAACTTGGCTTGCGGGGCTTGCCGCAAGCCAGACGGTAAGTAGGTTGGGGACTACACCCCGTCTCGGGCCCATCTTGTCGGGAGCTACCCGGGCCCTTCCAGGTCAGTCCGACCCTGCCAGTATATAGCTGGAAGGACAGTCGCCGCTCAAGGCCGCAGCCCGATGCGTTGGTCCGACTAGCAGGCCTAGCATGCGTGCGCGACAAAATTCTTCTCGTCACTTTTTGTCGAGTGAGAACGTGACAAGGCTATGTGTAAACATACGTCTGTCTCAATAAAGAGTCGACATGCCGTTGTCACGTTGCGCATGCTAGGCGTGCTGACCCGCTCTATACTCGACATTTCCGTCTACGATGCTATGCAGGTTACCGTCAATCAAACTAGATGGCGCAACATCGTGCAAGAGATGATAGTGTGAGGCAGTCACTTCAGACAGAATTGAGGAACCCGAAGCCAGGAGGATGAGAAAAATTATTAGTCATCTTTTTTTTAAAATAAGTAAAGGCTTGCGCGTTTAGCCGCCATCACGCCTGATGATAAGCATTGATGCGGCCTACGAAGGAGCATGGTTGCCTAGAAGAAACCGATTCACTCAAGACTTGTAGACACCCAGATTTCAAGTATCAGGAAGTAAACAAGTAGGATTATTATTATTATCTACCAGAATATCTATTGGAATTATCGATTCGAAAGAAAAACCCCACAGATAAATAGTAAAAAGTGACTTAGATTTGACATGGAGTAGATACTCCAGCACTTTCTAAGTAAATAAACCTAAAAAATTTAGTCCTCACAAACATAAAATATTTTGCAAAAATATGTAAATTCAGTACAGGACATATTTTACATAATTTTAGTATATTATATCACAACACTTGAAAACAGTACAACAGTGTGATTTTTCAATTATAGCCCTAATCATTTGATTTGCAAATTGGATGAAAATTGTAAATAAAAATATATTGTATGAAACTTACTTCTGCATTGTAAGGCGAGACAGCTAGAGCGCGTCGGAAACACTCGATGGACTGTCTCGTGTCGCCCTTAATTCGCCAGAAGTTCCCTATTTGGTTGTACAGCTGTACAGACTTTGGCTTCTCCCTCTTGGCTTTTTTAAGTCGCTTCTCCAAAACATTTATATCTGACTCTGTCACACCATTCTTGTATGACTTCTTTTTTGTAAATATAAGGGCAACCTAAAAAGCAATGTTTTAAGTTAAACTTGTAACACATTTAAAAAAAATAAAAATTGTTGTGTAGTTAAGTGTTAATGTTATGTTAATTCTATAGTTTTTGTGAGAATATTCTATGTTAGAATAAAATAAAAGTCTATTGTTTTTTTTATCAATTTGTTTTCTAATCCAGTTTGAGCAGTTTTAAGCTAACAATCCATCATTGGTTTCACTTTAGCCAGCGACAGTGACGCCGCATTAACTCAAAGAAAATGCATAGAAGCCAGTAGTGACGC
Organism: Peribatodes rhomboidaria; assembly: GCA_911728515.1. Taxonomy (NCBI): domain Eukaryota; kingdom Metazoa; phylum Arthropoda; class Insecta; order Lepidoptera; family Geometridae; genus Peribatodes; species Peribatodes rhomboidaria. Next base: position 13,310,330 of record OU452172.1, read on the forward strand.
GCCTGTGCTGTCGCCAGCGACACTGAAGTCAATGACGGAATTGTGTCTTTGTAACTTATTTAAATTTATTCTACCACTACTTGAGTGGCTACTACCAATAAAATGCACATGCATCATTAATGTGTATGAGAAGTGTAGACAAAATACCTGTGGTTCAGGTACGTTAGGATGTCTGTGACGTCTCGCGACTCCAACCAGATTATCGTAATATGTAAAGTTTACAGCTTTGCCACAGTCTAAGTACTCATCGTCCGCATCACCATTGGCTTCTGAATGTGATGCTTCGTCATTTTCTGCTGCAGCTCTGAAAGGTTTGAAACATTTTATTGACAAATCTAAAGGACTGTTTTATATTGATAAATCATCATAACATTATTAATTTTAATTGGATTTTAGTTTAAATTAATTATGTACAGTTCAAATATTTAGAGGCCTGTGATGTAGAGCCCATAAATATTTTAATCAATTTAGATGTACACTCAGAGGTATACTTTATGGTCATTATTGACAAGTCTATAAAAAAATGTCTACCATAAAAGCCAGTGTGGAAATGAACACTTAATATTTTTTAAAGATATTGCACTTGCAGTGACTGGCCATATTTAAGTACTTACTTATTTTTTTTTGCCAACTATTGTTTTTCTATGGTTGGAAGTAGTGACATGAAACAGTAGCATAATTATTATAAACTATAGATAATGTTTGGACATGCCTCATCTCACCTGCTTACTCACAGAGAAAAAATTACTTTTACAAAAGGTACTGTGAAATTACAAAAATACCTTTTGTGTTAGGTATTGTGGGGGTGTTTATTCAATGGCATTACTCAACAGTTGTGCATACTTATAATGTAAACAGCATTTAGGTCAAGACTGTGCAATATTTGTTATTTTACCTTTGTTGCTCATATGCCTGGCAGTCTGTACAGAACATATCAAAGCCATGCTTACTCCAGCCATTGCTATAGAACACCGTCGAAGTTATTATGTTGAAAACAGGGTCTTCTTCATTCATCTTTGATTTTTCAGACTCATCCTACAATCCATACATATACAACATGTTTAATGGTCTATTAAATTTGTCACATCTAATAGAATACACTGCGAATAACATAAAAATTCAAGGCGAACGAGATAATAACAAATAATAATGCAGAAGGAAAGGCCAATGTGCATGTTTGTGAGGAGAATGTAGCCCACTGGTTATATAAATGTTTCAGCGCGTAATCATAGACTTATAACTGACCTGTGGCAAGGTACTCCCGTCCACCACCTGTTCTTCATCAACATTCAACTTCCAAACATTGGAGGTACGAGAATTAGTAACAATTATTTGAAAAGAAAATATATACAGAACCAAACAAGTCAAGTATGGAGAGTCCCACATTTTGCTCAATTGAAACCAAATAATACATGAAAACAGATTGTATCCAAAAATTTAGAAACGATGTTTTACACAAAATTAAAATTAATTCAGCGAAACAATCGATAGCAATATATGAGGAAATTCCACAAATACAGGCAGTGCCAATGAAGGTGAAGATCTCTTTCTTTCATTTCTTTTTTTTAATCAATTTTGACAATTTGATTTTGACTTGCTCCTTAGTGATGTGCTAAAACTTAAAACCGATGAAATACCGACATTTGCTAATTTTGATCAAAATTCTTGTTGGCAACACTGGAATGATAGAAATGAAGTGAATGAACGAAGTGGCATTTTTAAACCACGATTGAATTGAACTTATATGTCAATGCCAAAAATATACATCTGTTACTGTCATAGGAAAAATAAAGTTTTGTGTTTTGAAAGTGGACGAGAGTCGAAAAGAAAGACGACGCGACGAGTAGAAATTAAGATTGTTTTATAAAATGTTTCAATGTTATTAGAAGACAGTTTCTTTCAATATGAGAAAAGAAAGAACCGGCGACAATTGTCGCCCATTCAAACTATAAGTATCTCTGACCAAAGAATAAAAGATCCTCATGATCCTGATTCACGACCTATTTTCATGTTGAATTTATTTATTACAGCTCATCAAATCCTCAGCTTGACTGGAATTAGCTTCGAGAGAAGAAGTATAATCGTAAGATCGATTGAACACTTAAATCTATTAACTTCCTCTTGGTTATCCAGATTAAACATTTGTTTTTTTATGATTTTCAGGGTTTCGTGGAACTGACAATAGTTCCTTTGAAAGACAATTTGCGAATCATTCGCTTGAACGCCAAACAGTGCCGTATTTATCGGGTCTGCTTAAACGATCAGTATGAAGCCAACTTCCAGTACTGTGACCCCTTCTTGGACATTTGTCAAGCTGATCCAAATACGTAAGTACCTACATACCAATTTTTCTGGTACCAAGTGTTGCAAGTCACAAACCTAATGTTTCACATCTGTCTTGCCTAGTTGTGCCTCTGGTCTGAATGTAAAATGATGCAGATAGATGAAAACTATATGATTTTGTAATACATAATTGTGCATTGCAGGAGATCCTTGGAAGTATTCTCCAGCTTTCACCTAGCAGCCGCTCAGAAGATAGATCCCGATCACAATTCTGGTGAATTGCACATTCAGGTGCCAGAAGAAGCTGCCCATTTGGTAGGGGAAGGACGAGGGCTTCGCATTGGTATTGAGTTCTCATTGGAGTCCCCACAAGGAGGCATGCACTTTGTTGTGCCGGAGGGTGAAGGCAGTTTGGTTGATGTGAGAAAATATTCTTTGTCTAGATTAGGTCCCAATGAATGATGATACATACTGAAATGCTACCTCAAGAGTACCTTAGATTATTACATGTAAGTGCACAATACAAAAATCAATTAAAACTAAAATTTTTCATCTCTCCACTCAATAAAGATAAATATATTCAATCTGTATTGAGTTAGCACTGCTGAAAATCTTTATATAACTTTCTCTGTAAATGTAACTACTATTGTAATCTTGTACATTTTTTAAATATTACAATCCTCCAGAAATCAGCCCACATGTTCACATATGGACATTCGGCGCGTCTCTGGTTTCCATGCGTGGACAGTTTCGCCGAGCCTTGTACTTGGAAGCTAGAGTTTACTGTCGATGAGAGTCTTACTGCAGTTTCCTGTGGAGAGCTGGTTGATGTTATATCCACCCCAGATCACAGGCGGAAGACTTTTCACTATCTAGTTAATACACCGGCTTGTGCACCAAACATTGCTCTGGCTATTGGGTAAGGTCTATTTTTGGAAGTATGAATAAGTAGTTACTTAATTACCAGCTGATAAGATTAGTAGCATCATGTATAAAAAAGCTTTGATAGGTACCATCTAAAAATCAGATTCAGGCATACAACACATTTGTAAGGTATGAAAATAAAAGAAGGAAGACTTACATAAAGTATGTATGAAGGGCCTTAGTGGCTGTTGTTTCTTTAATTGTATATGTATATTTTCACCTATTATTTTGGTATTTGACCTAATTACCACTAGCTATGGCTTGCAGTGTTACCTGCTGTTAAAAAGTAATCTATGTTTTAATACGGATAATAAGGAACCTTCATAACAAATTTTATCAGAATCCATTAATTTGTTTGAGCATGAAGAAGTAACAAACAGAGTTTCAAATTTATTTATATTATAAATTTGAAACTCTGTTTGTTATATGTTGTAGGAATTTATCTGTACTAAATTAAATTAATTGCTCTAAAAACCATTCTCTCAAACGATCACATTTTTTGCAGGCCATTTGAGACATATGTAGATCCATTCATGAATGAAGTGACCCACTACTGCTTGCCACATCTGCTGCAAATTCTAAAGAATGCTGTTCGATTCCTGCATGAAGCATTTGAGTTCTATGAAGAGACCTTGTCTACTAGATACCCATATCCATGCTATAAGCAAGTGTTTGTTGATGAGGTTAGTATTATTTTTCCTAATGCTCATTTAATAATATAATCATTTAATAACAATAAAAATCATTTAATTCATTCAATTAAGTGATGTGACATGCAATTTGATAAGTGGGTAACACACAACACTTTGTAGCTTTCTTGTTTTTAGGAAATCTTATGTCATATCCCTCAAATCCACCATAACTCAATAAATGCTGTGGATAATGTGCCTTAATATATAGTTGCTAGGGTATATAACAGTCTGCATAGGCATATTGTGATTTACTCACTTCCATACTAGTCTTTACGACAAAGGCCTGAAACCAATAACCAATTCCCAGTAAATCTGAATGTGTTCTCTGTTTTAGTTGCTCTACAATGACTGAAGAATAACTTATTTACTTTTTCATTTCGTTTCAGACAGAAGACGACTCCACAGCATATTCAACTATGTCCATATTAAGCACACACCTCCTACATTCCATAGCTATCATAGACCAGACCTATATCAGCCGTAAGGCAATGGCCCAAGCTGTGGCCGAGCAGTTCTTTGGCTGCTTCATCACAATGCAGAACTGGTCGGATTTGTGGTTGGCTAAAGGGATACCGGACTATTTGTGTGGACTGTATTCTAAGAAATGCTTTGGGAATAACGAGTACCGGTATTCGATTCATCAGGAGTTACAGGAGGTATGAGGCTTCTCTTTTTTTATATCATTTTTTACCTAACTGCAGAGTAGCCAAAATAAAAGGGTTTTGTGTTTGACCTGTTTAATGGATATACATAGGGTCAACTGGGGCAAATCCGTCTGTGGGGCAATTGCGTCTTTTGAAAATCACTGACAAACCATTCACAAACTAGTACACTAACGCCATGTTGTACAGATTATTGCAACTAAAGATAAAAAAAAGATGTAGGTGGCGTCTAAATTTTGAAGGGTTTACAGTAATTCTCGAAAGACGCAATTACCCTACAGACGCATTTGCCCCAGTTGACCCTATGTATATCCATTTTCATGTTTCCTGGTAACTATTAATCCGCTGAACTGATTTTGATGAGTCGTTAAACTCTTTACGTTCGTCTTTATTGCACAAGTGTCATAGGCTACATTTCGCAGTCGCTTTTTTTTAAATAATGAAATTTGTTATCTATTTTATTTCTTCATTATAAACTTGTTTTCTATAACCTATCCTTTAGGTGGTGGGTTACGAAGAACAGTACGGCGGGATAATTCTGGACCCCTGGCAGCCGCCGCTCAGCGGCCATCGAGTCGAGTCAAAATACTCTTTCTACTTCCCCGTCAGAAACGTGCAGACCATGTCGCCGAAATATATTCAGGTAAGTTTAGATTTAGGTCGACAGGCTCGCCCTTTGTCACATTTAGAACTGAATATCGTTCGGCGAAGGGTGGGTGTTGTACTACACCTCTGCCAACCCCCTCGGGGGAAAGGCCTGACAATATGTTAAGTTTAGATTACCAAATTGAAGTGGCAGTGGGCAGGGCACATCTCTTGTAGAACAGATGGTTGATGGGGCAGGAAGATTCTTGAGTGGTGACTACGAACCGGAAGACGCAGCGTGGAAAGGCCTCCCACTAGGTGGACTGACGATCAGGTGAGGGTCGCGGGAAGCTGCTGGATGGGAAGGATCATTGGGGGGGCCTTTGTCCAGCAGTGGACTCCTGGGCTGACATGATAATGATTGTTGGTGAAGTTTAAATTTAACAAGAAGATTACATCCAGAAAATGATTTCACTGTTAACTAGGTTAGTCGGTAACAATAGGTAAAAACGAAAAATCCAAATAACTACATTAATGTCGACACATGGTACCAGTGGTGCAACATCTAATGTAGAATTACGAATCGGTTGTCTTTTAACAAATCAAACATCGGGTGAAGTAACTACAAGTACCTTCTTTGCAGTTGGCCCCCGTGTAAAAATTGGTACTGTCTACCTCACATAAGTTACGCCTTAAGCCTAGTTTACACAGTGCGAGCTGGCGTACGAGTCAGCCTGCCAAGTAGCTGCACTGCAGTGACTCGCACTGTTTGGACGTCGCTTACGAGTAATTCGCACGTGCGAGTTGGACAGTAGCTAGCATCCGAGTTACTTCAAGATTTTTTGTTTTCACTCGCATACTCGCCTGACAGCAACTCGTACATGACAGCAGCTCGGCCGTCGCTCGCATCGTTTAGACGCGTTCGGCAGTACCTCGCCAGTGCGAGCGTGCGAGTTTTTTATTTTAACACGTTCACTCGACATCGCGGTACTCGCAAGACTGGACAGCAGCTACTACTGTCGTGTAGACAGCAAAGGCGAGCCGAGCTATTGGCGTACGAGTAGACAAGCCGAGTAGCTGTCTACTGTCTGGTCAGCAGCTCGTACTGTGTAAACTAGGCTTTAGACTCTACTTAAGTTACTCAATAAAAAACCTTCGTATTTCCCAGATAATGCGTAAGAAGTCGCACCTCGTCCTACGGATGTTGGAACAACGAATCGGTCAAGAGCTACTACTGCAAGTGTTCAACAAACAACTGTCCCTCGCCACTAATGCGGCCAACACTAAGATCGGCAGCGGGCTGTGGGGACATCTCCTACTGTCCACCAATCTGTTCGTGAAGGCGATATTCACTGTGACAGGGAAGGACATGGCAGTGTTTGTGGACCAGTGGGTCAGGACCGGAGGCCATGCCAAGTTTCAATTGACGTCGGTTTTTAACCGTAAAAGGTAAAAATTACTATCTCTAATTTTTTTCTTATATTCGCATTTTTACCCAACTGTAACAGAAGGGTATGTTTTTCAAGTGTATGTATGTAAGTATGTATGTGGGTATGTAAGTATGAGGTTTCTTTGGCACGCCCTACAGCCTTAACAGCCTCAGACGACTAATGAAAGTAACATAGGGTACAATATTTTGCAGTCGGGTTTTATTTTATTTTAATAATGTTACCAGGCTCCATTTGGGCTCTAGCAGACCTTGATGTGTGAGCTCTGTTGTGTCACGTATAGCAGAATTTTCAATGAAAATGATTCGCAGCTTTTCGCGTGTTCATCCTTAATGGTACTCTTGTATGTCATGTGTTTCGTCATTGAAAGCTCTACTATTTAGGATATAAAGGCGTCCGCTAATCGCGCGGGTGCTCGTATGTCTGTACTGCATTGAAAAATAGTATCAGCATCGCTAACGCGAACGCTCGCAATAGGTTTTCTCATGTGCGATCGGGATGGTACGCTCGACGGACAGTGAACGCACAGTAAAATTTTACCGAACGTCCTATATGGAGCTATATGGAGCTCGCTTGTCAGGCAACTCTACTGGCAATTGCGTCTTTCGAGAATTACTGACAAACCCTTAACAAATTAGGTGCCACCTAAATTTTTTTAACCTTTAGTTGCAATAATCTGTACAAAATGGCGTTAGTTGTGAAGAGTTAGTCAGTAATTCTCGAAAGACGCAATTGCCCCACAGACGTATTTGCCCCAGTTGACCCTATATGAAAATTCGAAATTCAAGTCTGACTAAACTTCAGTAGCTTCAAAGTTCACATTCAAAATACTACCTTCCAGGAACACAGTAGAGCTAGAAATCCGTCAAGACTGCGTTCACGAGCGCGGTATCCGCAAGTACGTGGGCCCGCTGCTGGTGCAACTGCAAGAACTGGACGGCACGTTCAAACACACGCTGCAGATTGAGAACACAGTCGTGAAGGCAGATATCACCTGCCACAGCAAGAGCAGAAGGAACAAGAAGAAGAAGATACCGCTCTGTACGGGGGAGGAGGTCGATATGGATCTGTCGGCTATGGAGTGAGTAGATACTACTTCGAAAAGTGTCTTGTTAGGAATGGCCGATATTTACAAATATTATATTGTTTTTCTAAACAAAACGACATTAAACTGGCTACAAAATGTTTTCCCTTACCTACCATGAGTGGTCAGTCAGTGGTCACCTGTGAAGGCCAGGGTCACACATAAACTGTACCTATAATAATAAGAAGTTCCTGGATGACCGAGCTTTGCTCGGTTTTTTTTTTAATTGTGTTTTTTGGAAAATAAACAATTGATTTTAGTCTAACCTAAAGCAAACACTCATTGACTTCGTGTTACTTAACAACGCCATCTGCTGTTGTGTCGTTAAAGCAATTAGTTGCTCACAAAAAATAGTATTATTATTCGCCAATAGATGTCAGGAAGAGTCATATTTTTCAGTTGAGACTACTCAAACGCCTCCTTTTTGTTATTTTTCTTCAAAGTCAAAGTCAAAATGTTTTTATTCAATTTAGGTATCAAAGATACACTTATGAACGTCAAAGTTATTTAAATAGACTCGACCGCCTTGTTCGGATAAAAAGCCTCTACTCAGAAGAACAGGCAAGAAACTGAGGGGCATTATTTTTTCAAATAATAAATAAATTAGTCTCACAAATTTTGGCTTACAACTAGGTAATATCTATAAATATTAGTGGCTACTTGGCGGAAGTGGAAGGCTCCAGACATCTTTATCTTCTAAATAATTCTTAACCTTATAATATCCTCTTTTCATTAATGTAGTTTTTACATGTGATTTGAATTTTCCCTCGGTGAGCCCTGTTATATTTTTCGGGATTTTATTGTAAAAACTAACGCAGTTGCCTAAAAATGAATTTCTTGACTTAGTCAGTCTAAATCTCTGTACAGCTATCCTATCCTTATTTCTAGTGTTATAATTGTGATAGTCACTGTTCAATTTAAATTTATGTAGATTTTTGCGAACGTGCATAATATTTTCAAAGATATATAAAGAAGGTAAAGTTAAAATATTTATTTCTTTAAATAAATCTCTCAATGATTCACGGGGACCCATTCCGTAGATAGCGCGGACCGCTCGCTTTTGCAAAATAAAAATGGCCTCCACTTCAGCAGCTGATCCCCACAGCAAAATGCCATATGACATTATGCTGTGGAAGTAAGCAAAGTAAACCATCCGAGCTGTAGCTATATCCGTCAGTTGCCTAATCTTGCGAACCGCATAAGCAGCAGAACTAAGTCTCCCAGACAGAGCACTAATATGTGGACCCCATTGCAGTTTGGAATCAATGCTTATACCCAGGAACACCGTCGCCTTGTCTATGTTAAGTTTATCGCCCTCAAGCATTACGTTTGGTTCTATATATCTAACATTAGGCATGGAAAACTTTAAACACTTAGTTTTTTTTGCATTTAGTAACAAATTGTTCGCAGCGAACCATCTCGAAATAATAGTCAGTACGTTGTTCACATGCACAAGTTCACTATCTTTCCTATCTGTTCTAAAAATAAGAGATGTATCATCAGCAAATAGAACTATGTCTGTAAGGTCCTTAACCATATACGGCAAATCATTTATATACGCCAAAAATAAGAACGGGCCTAAGATAGAACCTTGTGGTACTCCCATTGTAACTAAAGATCCGGAAGATGTGACGCCATTAATTCCCACTTTTTGTTGTCTATCAGTTAAATATGACTCGACAAGATCTAGAGCGATTCCACGAATTCCGTAGTGGTGTAATTTACGGATCAAGGTGCGGTGTTCTACACAATCAAACGCTTTGGAAAGATCACAAAAGACACCGATGGCATCCTGTGAACTCTCCCAAGCTTCCATCACATGCGTAACTAATCGAACTCCCGCATCTGTTGTTGATCTACTTTTCGTGAAACCGAACTGATTTTCGTTTAATATACTGTGTATGTTAAAGTGACACAACAGTTGATTAAGTATAATCTTTTCAAATATTTTACTCAAAGCCGGAAGCACAGAGATGGGTCTGTAATTCGAGGGATCTGACTTACTACCCGATTTGAAGATAGGGGTAATTTTGCTGTTTTTCATTAAATCGGGAAATGTGCCTCTGTCAATACACATGTTAAATATGACCATGAGGTGTGGTGCAATAGTTTCTATTAAAGACTCTAACACTTTTACTGATAATCCCCATAAATCTTCACTAGATTTAACTCTTAAGCTTTTGAAAGTTTTGATAATTTCAGAGATGGAAGTGTATCTGAACCGAAAGTCTGGTATATCCCGCGAGAAGTGTTCTTTTAGAAAAGCACCTGCATCATCTGGAGACGAGTTAAGCGTTTTGGTGGCATCAAAGGGTATGCTAGAGAAGAAATGTTCAAAAGAGTTGGCTACCGATTTTGCGTCAGAAACCGGCTGATTCTCAACTACCAGCGTAAATTCTGAATCCCTCGACTTACTTTTTCCCGTCTCTGTGTTGATGGTCTTCCAGACAGCTTTTATTTTATTATCGGATTTTTGAATTTTATCTTTTATAAACAAAGCTTTAGCGCGAGTGCAAACCGACTTAAAAGTTTTCGAGTATTTTCTAACATAGTCATGAAAATCCTTACTAGATGTCAGAGATTTCTTGTTATATAAATCATACATAACATCTCTACTTTTTCGTATACCTCTGGTCGCCCAGTCACTAAACTGTATTTTTTGGTTGAATTGAATCTTCTTCTTTGGACAAATTTCATTAAATTCATTGCTAACTATTTTAAATAATTTTTCATAACTGTCATTAGGGTTATTGACAGAAAAATCAGTTAAAATAAGTTTCGACTCTATGCAATTATTTAGTCGTTTTAACCTACCTTTCGTTAATGGTCTACACTCAACTAAAGATGGTTTCTTTATTTTATCAATTTCAAATTTAATTGCAAGGCCCTTGTGATCTGACCTGACTCCGTTAAAAAGTGATAAATCTTTTGTTTTACAACTTGAGAAAATATTGTCTATGCAAGTAGATGAGGTCTCCGTTACTCTAGTTGGCTCGCAGAAAAGATAGTTTAAATTAAATGCTTTAAATAAAGAAATTAGATTAATTTTATCCGTAGAATTGACTAAAATATCTATATTGAAGTCTCCGCAAACCAAAATAGATCTATTTGATTTAGAAAGTTTCTTTAGTACGCACTCCATTGTTGACATAAAATGATTGAAGTTAGATGCTGGTGGTCGATAAACACATAATATTATGTGCCTGTCCATTTCCGCACAAGCAATTTCACAGACACGTTCAACAGAATAGCCCCTTATGTCAGAGCGCTCCTTATATTTCATGTTATTTTTAAAAAGAATAATACAGCCTCCTCCTTCAGCGGATACTCTGTTAAACGCACTGGCCACCTGAAAATTTGTAACATTAAATAGCATTTTATTTGATTTTAACCAAGTTTCAGTGAAACATAAAATATCAAAATTATACTTATCTAATAAAAGTTCTATTTCTAAAATTTTGCCAGAGAAGCGGTTTATGTTTTGATAAAAAAGTGAAATGTCCACACACTTCTCTGTTGTCTCACTTAAAAGTTTAAACTATTGGTCACAGTTATGTTATTAGTACATTTACTAAAAACTGTGACCTTATCTTTGTACTTCGTTATATTTCCTATAACTGAATCAATATTGTAGGCTAACAATGTAGCAATCAAGTGTCTGCATTTCTTAGGACAATACATGCTGTCCTGTGTTAACTTAAAATTATAAATAAATTGATTACTATCAAAAAATAGCAGCTTATCACTATGACGGGAAACTATGTTAAACATTAATGCATTCAAAGAATGGATGTGGTTATTTTGACTTCTAGTCAAAGAGTCTGAGTATGGAAATGCACATAACATTACTTTGAATGCATTTAATTTCAACAGACAAGTTATTCTTGCAATCACTTCTTTCCTGTCTGTACCTAAACTTTGCCCCAGGTAAACCACAACAATTGTACTACTATCTCTTTTACAGCTTAATATTTTCTTTTCAATTTGAGCATATGATGCTCCTGGCATGCAGTGGTTTACCACAGAACAACTAACACTGTTGCTCAATAAGGAACCCAAGCCTACACCTATTCTGTCTGAAAAAACTAAGATTTGGTTAATACACTGTACCTCACTCTGCTCCGCCTCTAGGATTAATTTAGGTGAACTAGTAGAACTAGTAGTAAGGGTTGAGGTATCTTTTTGAGGGTGGTTAGAACCCGTCATGAGGTTGTTCTCAGAGTGTAGGGTCACACTCTCTACATTACTATTAACCAGGTCTACTAGCTCAATTGCAGTCTTGTAGTGCTCGCTTAGATGAATTTGAGCAGACTTGTATCCAGAAAAGATATCTTGTAATGTATTTTCTTTCTGGAGCAGGTCAGAGCGAAGTTGCAGTGTATCATTATCATATAATCGCCTAGTAATGTCTAGTTCTTCCATACAGTTTTTTAGTTGCTCTTCTAATGACAATTTATCTTTAATTAAATCTACATTTTTACTAAAATAACACCTTTTTTTCAGTTGTTTTTGACATTTTTTTATGATTTTCTTAACTTTAATATATTTTTTAATTTTGTTGTGACTTTTTAAATGGGTGGTAGTATTATTCATACATTTTTCCTTAGTATGGTCAATGTTTACTATAGGTTTTAAATTCATGCCACCACCTACCAGCTCATCGAATAGGTTCAGTGTGTCGGCTACCTGTTCATCACTTTTTCTGGATTTTAGCACTAATAATTCATTATTACATTTGCTCAACTCTAACTCAAGGTCTTTAATGCGGCTTAAGGCCAATTCATAGGTCTCACCACACTCTCTGAATGATATTATAACATGCTGGAGGTGGTCGCATTGTTCACATGATTCTATATATTTTAGGTGTAGGTCGGATAATTCACTTTTGAGTTCAGTGTTTTTTAAAATTAGTTTGCTCATTTCTACTTCACTATCTTCCCTTTCTTGCAGTAGCTGGGTGTTCAGGTCTCTACAGGCCTTCAAATCAAGGATTGCTGTTTTGAGTTTGTGCTCCATGTCCTTTGCTTTGGCCTGACGGGTCATCATTGTCTTGTCCGTTGGTCCGGAAAAAGAAAAGAAAAGGAAAAATATATATATATAAACTCGGGCACAGGCAGCTCTCGTAGTTGTAGTTATAATGTGGTGAATAGTGTTTAGTGTATAGTTGTGTGGTTGTGTCTGCGACAAAGAGTTATGACATCAACTTTGCTTCCACAATATACGTCAAGCAAAGGGAGAAATAACGGACGTCGTCGTTTTGTTAGGGACGTTTGTCACAAAAGTGAGCAATGGGTAGGTAGGGTTGTGTTGTGAATTGTGTTGTTTTAATAATGTAAATTAACACAAATACTCCCAGGGTTTTTGCACAGAAACTTCAATTTGTTCACTTGTCCGGTCAGTTTGAATCCGCCCGTTGTGAGAAAAGACGTCAGATTCACGAGTCTTTTTTCAGTAAAAACTCTAGTGCATCACATTACCAACAACTTCACTTGGTATTTACACATTTATTACTTTATTTACAGTCTTAAAGTAGTAGATTATTCACTTAAAACAATTATTTTATTAAAATTAAATACGGAGCACAAAATATTGACACTTGTCCCTAGTGTTGCCCGAAGCGAAAAACAAGAGCATTGAAGCTGACAATTTCTCGAGCATTTTTCAGTAATGTATGTTTTTCCTTTTTCCAGCGACTCACCAGTTCTATGGATCCGTCTAGACCCCGAAATGTCCCTTCTCCGAAGCACGATCATCTCTCAGCCCGACTACCAGTGGCAATACCAACTGCGGTACGAGCGTGACGTCACGGCTCAGAGCGAGGCTGTGGACGCTTTACACAACTACCCGGAACCCGCGACGAGGAAAGCGCTGACGGATACGATAGAGAACGAACATACGTACTACAAGATTAGGTGTAAGGCGGCGCATTGTTTGACGAAGGTGAGTAATGATTTTAAGTCGTAATAGCTGATATCATATTCTCGAATTATTATAAAGAAAAATAAGACATCAAATAAACATAATTCAAAAGCAGGACTTACATTTTTTATTTATAAAATAAAATTACAGCCAAAGAACATCGTGTGACAACTTTTGCGTCACCCTGTATAAGTAATATAATAAACAAAGTAAAGGTCCCTGCATACGTGACGGGATTATACCTCGGACGGGACGGGGACGGAACGTGACATTATATAAGACCAGACGGGAGCTTAATGTATACGCACGGTGAGGATCTCGCAAATGTAAACTATTTCTGAAGGGACGGTATTCAAAACCACCTTAATGTAAATGTAATCAACTAATACTTCTAATAATCCAAACCATGTACAATATGTAGGTAATTCCAACATGAATCTAATGGACACCAAGATCAATACGACAGAAAGACACCAAAGAAAAACACTACGAGGTCCGTCCTCTTCCGTGCTCCAGCGAGAAGTGCCGGTTGGACGGGGCGGGCGACTCAGGCACTACTTCTTCATTCCTTACGCTACATTCATTCATTCATTCATTCATTCATTCAATACATTCCTCTGACAGTTCGCTCGCAAAACGTCACACAGCAGACCGTAGACTGCATTCTTTTGTATGTGTTGCTAGCACAAAGATATTGTAAACACGCAGCTCACTTCACTACACCACTCTCCAGAGCGAATGGGGCGACTGCGCATACGCAGCGGAGTCACGGACGGGATGTAGTAAACATTGTCCACGATGTTTTTTCACGGCCCATGCGACGCGGGCCTCATCCCGCCCGAGATGCCGTCGCGTATATTTTACTATTGTACTTTTGTATGTAACGATGTTTAAAAATTGCCCCGTTCCGTCCAGGTCGAGTAAAATTACGTCACGTATACAGCGACCTAATTAAAAAAACTTTCTATAATAAATCCCTAGCGTATTTCCGCTTTAAGGTCGCTTTAAGTACACCAAAGTTAGTTATAAACAGAATAGCAGACATCAGAGTCTCACTCTCCGGCTCCTTTTTACCATTTTGGTACGCAACCCTAGAAAATTATCCTAATCAATGCCACAACAGTCATTTTTGTGCATACTGTATTATGATCACGCCCTAGTTGAAATAATTTGTACTGGAAAGAACTGTGGACTAACTAGAACTGTACATTTATCGGCAGGTAGCGAACGCCATGATCAGCTCGTGGGCGGGTCCGCCGGCCATGTTGACGATATTCCGCAAGATGTTCGGCTCGTTCGCGGCGCCGCACATCATCAAACAGAACAACTTCGACAACCTGCAGCATTACTTCCTGCAGAAGACCATCCCCGTCGCCATGGCTGGTGAGATGACCCCTACTTTTACATTCAACTTTTTTTTGCTGGTCGAAATCCTTTAGACTTTTGTTTTTTACCCTTATTTTGTAAGTTATGCAATTGAAATAAAGCTTACTATACTGTGTACATTATCCTTGAATTGTCCCCGAATCGGGAGCAGTACAAAATAGGTATTATCTATTGGAGAAGAGCGCGCGAGGAAAATAAGCAGAAAAATCAACAAAGACACACCATCCAAAACACCACCGCACCAATACTAAATCTACCATTTACACAGGAAGTGTTTCTATTGGAGGATTGTTAGTCTGATTCCAGCTCAGCGGGCGACGAGGCCACATGACGGCTTGGCATTGCGAAAACGAAGCGTATAATACTTACAAGAAAGAGAAAACAACTGATTTTATTAGCTAAGATATAGATGGCTTGGCAGCTGAGTGTCATAAGCTCTATTTATGTACTAACTATTATTAAAACACTACTAGCTTAATATTTCGTTTCTATCAACACAGGTTTGCGGAATATTCACGGCATTTGTCCTCCGGAGGTGGTGCGGTTCCTGCTGGATCTGTTCAAGTATAACGACAACTCCAAGAACCACTTCTCCGACAACTACTACAAGGCATCGCTGGTTGACGCTCTGGCCGCTACCATCACGCCTGTCATATCTGTGCTGCAGCCGGTGAGTAGGAAAAAACTGCTAAAGTACGATAAACGTAATGTTCACAAAAGTTAAAAAATGTTGTAACGATTTAAGTATTAGCTAGTTTTCTATACTACCATATAGTACTGAACCATAAAGTCTATTTTTATGTAGGTTTCTTTATTTTTGTTATTAATAATTGTTATTATTGTGTTATGAATTATATAATATAAGTATAGTTTCTTCTCATATTTAATTAATTTTTGTAATCTAGCTAATCTATCTAAGCACCTGTTGTGTAAATACGAGTATATATTATATGAACACAAACTACATTTTGGTAACATTGAGTTATGCAAAGTTTTCTGAATTAACACATTTACTTATCACAAGTGCTTAATGTTCTAAAAAATCATAATGCTTTAAATTGTGCGAAAATTCCTTTACTTCGGACCTATATGAACACTACCCTTATTTTGCAGGGAGCACCAATAACCGCAGACTCGCTGTCTGCTGATACGAAACTAGTTCTAGAAGAAATAACCCGCGTGCTGAACCTGGAGAAGGTTCTGCCTTGTTACAAGAACACAGTGACGGTCAGCTGCCTGCGAGCCATCAGGCGGATGCAGCAGTGCGGTCATCTGCCCAGCATACCGACTATATTCAGAGCGTACGCTCAGTATGGACAATATATCGGTGAGTTCTGCCTTGTCACAAAAACACAGTGATGGTCAGCTGCCTGCGAGCCATCAGGCGGATGCGACAGTGCGGTTGTCTGCCTAGTATACCGACTATATTCAGAGCTTACGCTCAGAGTATATAATATATCGGTGAGTTCTGCCTTGTCACAAGAACACAGTGACGGTCAGCTGCCTGCAAGCCATCAGGCGGATGCAGCAGGGCGGGCTTATGCCCAGCATACCGACTATATTCATGTAGTATATTAGTGCGTTGTTTTGCAGCTGCGTCTTTTCGACTGTATGTTGCGTTTTATCTCTGTGATAAAACCTTATCTTCAAAGTGCCCGACGTCATGTTCAGGCAGTTGAAGTTGAAATTTTGTACTCTGGACCATCTTCATGTCTACAGTAAAAAGCCTTTTCGGGTACTACCGGCACAGGCCCTACCTACCCACTAAAATCCTTGAGGTGTTTTTCTTGGCGCAGTTGTTCCGACACCACGGGAATACTTTAACACTCTTTCGCAGTACAGTCACCTGAGCCTGCGCTAATGTACCGTTCTATTCCAGACGTGCGCCTAGCGGCTTTCGAGTGCCTGGTAGAGTTCGTCCGAGTTGACGGCAAGCCGGAAGACCTCTCGTCGCTGCTAACGGCTGTAGAGAGCGACCCCGACCCCGGCGTGCGGCACGGGCTGGCGCGCCTGCTGGTCGACGTGCCGCCGTTCGAACGAGCCATGCGGCACCGGCTCGACACTGAGGCTGTCGTGCACAGGTACATACACTACACTACACTACACTACACCCGACCCCGGCGTGCGGCACGGGCTGGCGCGCCTGCTGGTCGACGTGCCGCCGTTCGAACGAGCCATGCGGCACCGGCTCGACACTGAGGCTGTCGTGCACAGGTACATACACTACACTACACTACACTACACCCGACCCCGGCGTGCGGCACGGGCTGGCGCGCCTGCTGGTCGACGTGCCGCCGTTCGAACGAGCCATGCGGCACCGGCTCGACACTGAGGCTGTCGTGCACAGGTACATACACTACACTACACTACACTACACCCGACCCCGGCGTGCGGCACGGGCTGGCGCGCCTGCTGGTCGACGTGCCGCCGTTCGAACGAGCCATGCGGCACCGGCTCGACACTGAGGCTGTCGTGCACAGGTACATACACTACACTACACTACACTACACCCGACCCCGGCGTGCGGCACGGGCTGGCGCG
Organism: Peribatodes rhomboidaria; assembly: GCA_911728515.1. Taxonomy (NCBI): domain Eukaryota; kingdom Metazoa; phylum Arthropoda; class Insecta; order Lepidoptera; family Geometridae; genus Peribatodes; species Peribatodes rhomboidaria. The sequence continues at coordinate 13,327,854 of OU452172.1, forward strand.
CCTGCTGGTCGACGTGCCGCCGTTCGAACGAGCCATGCGGCACCGGCTCGACACTGAGGCTGTCGTGCACAGGTACATACACTACACTACACTACACTACACCCGACCCCGGCGTGCGGCACGGGCTGGCGCGCCTGCTGGTCGACGTGCCGCCGTTCGAACGAGCCATGCGGCACCGGCTCGACACTGAGGCTGTCGTGCACAGGTACATACACTACACTACACTACACTACACTACACCCGACCCCGGCGTGCGGCACGGGCTGGCGCGCCTGCTGGTCGACGTGCCGCCGTTCGAACGAGCCATGCGGCACCGGCTCGACACTGAGGCTGTCGTGCACAGGTACATACACTACACTACACTACGACCGACCCCGGCGTGCGGCACGGGCTGGCGCGCCTGCTGGTCGACGTGCCGCCGTTCGAACGAGCCATGCGGCACCGGCTCGACACTGAGGCTGTCGTGCACAGGTACATACACTACACTACACTACACTACACCCGACCCCGGCGTGCGGCACGGGCTGGCGCGCCTGCTGGTCGACGTGCCGCCGTTCGAACGAGCCATGCGGCACCGGCTCGACACTGAGGCTGTCGTGCACAGGTACATACAACACGCTCCGACCCTAATTGAAACTTCTGTGGAGAAGATAAATAAGGAAAAAAAAAAAAAAAAAACTTACGTACTAAAGGAGGTAGAATAATACTCTAAATTGCCGTGGGATCTCTCGATGCTACAGTCCTACAAAACTATATACTACCTTTAACAGTGTACACGACGGTCCCACACCGTTTCAGCTTGTATAAAAAACCCAGTCTATGCTTTGTTTGCTGCTCTGAGTAGCCGTTGACATTAGTAGCCATTGAATTACCATTACAGTTATTGACTGAGTTCTATATTTACTATTTCACTTTCAGAATATGGAACAACATTAACAGTCACCTCTCAAACGACGCGAGACTGCGTTGTGATCTCGTAGATTTATACTACACTCTGTACGGACTGAAAAGACCAATCAGCGTTCCGCTACCGGAGATACAAGCGATGATGAAACAGATGCATCATAAGGAGAGGGAGAGGCTCGAGAGAGAGCGGGACAGGGAGAGGGAACGAGAGAAGGAAAGAGAGAGACTGAAGGATATCCCGGAGGTACCGGCGCCGATGCAGCCTGTTATAAAGCAGGAGATTGTTGATGATGTGAGTTTGAATTTTGATTTTTTGATGATAACATGATTTTATTACTATTAACTAGCTGCGCCCTGCGGTTTGGCCGTTCTGGCGTGAAAGAGTAACAAACATCCATCCATTCTTACAAACTTTCGCGTTTATAATATTAGGAGGAAGGATATATTCACAGACGATGGAACTTATTTTGGCTAGTGGACGTGTAAAAACAGAACGATAAGAGATTGAGAGACAGCAACAGCAAAAGAGAATGAGAGGGAAGGAAGACAATTTACACCTTAACCCGCAATCGACATGTTAGCGCGAGCGCACTGAGCGGCTCAGCTCGCATGTTGGTACCGGTCTGCTCAAGTTGGTTTTTTGGCATTGCTCAAACTCTCAAAGGGTGCTCAGTCTGAGTCCCCTTTTCCAAACAGAACTGTTACCTCGGACCCCATAACCAAATTACCTACTTATAAGATATTGGCCACTTTGAAAATCCCTGATTTAGATGGACGTACGCGCAGAGCTCGTGAGCAAGATGGCAAACCGCGAAAATACGTAGACTCGAGAGCAGCGGCGGCTCGCGCGCTCACTTTGCGCCGTTCAATTGATGTATTTCGACACTCTATTCGACCAGCTAAAGCCATGACACGAAATCACCGAAAATAAGTTTTTTTGCGCCTAGTTTGACATGAAGAATTATGATGATCAGGTGGGAAAAAAAATGCAGATGTTAGAAGAAACTGCAGCAATTAAACTCACAGTTCGATCAAGACTGTCTTTATTTCCTCTACCCACATATCTTATTTAATACACGACATCTTCCCCCTTAAAGAGAGCTAGGTTTTATATTTAAAAACTAGTTAACAGCTAATAATGTAACTTTAGGTTAGGTGCCTAGTATGAATTTAAAGTTGCAGAACAAAACAATTAGATAGTCTTTCTTTTTTACTAAACCTATTAATTGATACATGATACAACAATCTTATTATTTTTATTATTATTTTTAAGTAATTAGGCTTATGGAAAAGTATACAGAATGAATTTATTGATTAAAAGCACACCAAAAAAAAATCTTATAAACTGAATAAATATCTCACAAGGCAATACATACATACATATTTATAATGTTTATCTAACATATTAAGTATGGATAAGAGTCGTAAACATTTGTAGTTTTGGTAAGTAGTTACATAATAAACAATTAGGAGTAACAAGAGAGCTATTTATATTATTATTTTTTGTTAAACATATCCGTTACTTTTTTACGTGCTATGTTAGCCGCCGGTCTGCGCGTGCGTGGTACGATAGGGTCGAAAGTTACGGGCTCGCGAGATGTGCTCGGCGTCGACGCCTGCACCGCTGCCGCCGCCATAGGTAGGAGCTTGCCGCGCGTGACGTCATCGTCAGGCTGTGCCATGCTGTCGCTGTCAGGACTCGCCCACTGTTCGTCACCGCTATCTGGAGGTGCACGCTTTGGTGTAATTGGTTCTACTGGGCTTGTACTTTCGAGCTTTATTAGATGACGTCGGTTTCGTCTGTATCGCCTGCCCGAGCTGTCGGCCACAAAGTAAGATCGTGGCTGTGGGGCCCGCGCCACTACTCGCGCGTGCTTCCTGCGGCCTTCATCCGCTACGAGCACCGGTTGCCCCATTTCGAGCTCAGGAAGCGGTCTCGATTTCTTGTCGTAGTCCACTTTGTAAGCCTGTCGCTTGGTCATCATATTGGTATAGTCCACGGCGTTATCTCGACTCGGTTTTAATTTATTAAGGTGAGTGGGAAGTCTAGTATTGAGCCTCCGACCCATCAGTAACTCCGCAGGTGAACTTACACCGTCACGAGGAGTCGTCCGGTGGTTTAGTAATCCCAGATAAAAATCACTTCCCGACGAGATAGATTTTATTAGGATACTTTTTACTGTTTGAACACTTCTTTCACTGAGTCCATTCGATTGTGCGTAATTTGGAGAGGTGGTGGTATGCAAAAATCCCCACTGTCTACTAAAGTCCGCAAAAATCTTGGAGGAGTAAGCCGGGCCATTGTCGGTGACCAGCTCCTGCGGAATGCCGTGTCTCGCGAACTGATCTTTCATAGCGGCGATCACAGCATTTGACCCAATATTGGTCAACGGATTAACTTCTATGTAGTTGGAAAAGTAATCCGCTAATATAAGAAAATATTTACCGGCGTACTGGAAAATATCAGATCCGAGCTTAATCCACGGTAAACTGGGTACTGGGTGGAGCATGAGCGGCTCCCTGGTCTGTCGGGGCGCGCGGTCGGCGCACGCCGGGCAGCGGCGCACCATCACCTCTATATCACGTGACATGCCTGGCCAAAACATGACCTCGCGCGCGTGCCGCTTGCATCTATCTATACCCATGTGTCCGTCGTGTACCCGATTCAACATTTCTTGACGTACTGTTAGCGGAATATAAACTAAATTGTCCTTGAAAATAATTCCATTCACATATTCAAAACTGTCCTTAAATGACCATACATTTCTAACACGCTCATCCACGTCGTATTTATTCATTGGCCAACCGTTTTGTATGTATTTTATTATTAACTCACATTCGGTATCATTTCTTATCGCATCTTCAATAATCTTCATTTTTGCATCGCTGAACCTCACATTTTCAATTAAAAAACAAGATTGCTCTTCTACCTCTTCATCAATCTTTCCCGTCAATACGTCCGGCAATGGCGCCCTCGAGAGTGCGTCGGCTACAAACAGGTACTTACCGGGCTTGTAAATCACATTAAAATCGTAGCGTTGAATGCGCAACATCATACGTTGCAGCCGTACCGGGATTGAATCGAGTGATTTTTTGAAAATTGCTTCGAGCGGCTTATGATCGGTTTCTACCGTGACGTCACACCGGCCATACACATACTGATGGAAACGTTCCAGTGTAAAAACAATAGCTAGAAGCTCTTTCTCTATTTGAGCATACCTGCTCTGCGTATCTGTGAGCGTCGCGGAGGCAAACTCGACCGGTCGGTGCGCCTGCAGCAGCACGGCGCCCAGCGCGCGGGAGCTGGCGTCCACCGAGACCAGCACGGGATCGCGCGTCGAGTACAGCGCCAGCACGGGCGCGCTGCACACGGCCACCTTCAGCGCGCGCACCGCCGCGCTGTGTGCTTCCTCCCACACCCATGCGCTATCTTTCTTCAGTAACCCCCTCAGAGGTGTCGCTATATCCGAATAATTCGGAATAAACTTTGATAGGTAATTAATCATACCTAAAAATCTTTCCAGCGCTGGCCTATCTTCGGGATCGGGCATGTTCTCTATCGCCTTAATTTTATTTTTGTCAATCGACATCCCCCGGTCGCTGAAAGTGTGTCCTAAATAACTTACCTGACTGACTTGAAACTCACACTTCTCTTCGTTGAATTTAATGCCAACCTCGCGCGCTCTGTCGAGCAGTTTATTCAGGCGCTCATCGTGTTGAGTCCTGGTGGACCCCCAAACTATTACATCATCCACAAACGAATCTACCCCCTCCAGGTCCTCTAACAGCTGACGAATTTTTGAGTGGAAAACTTCCGACGCACAATTAATTCCGTACGGCAACCGTAAAAACTGGTATCTACCGAACGGGGTTCCGAACGTGCACAAATCAGCGCTGACGTCATCCAGCTGGACCATCCAGAACCCAGACCGGGCGTCCAGCTTACTGAACACGGTGGCGCCCTCTAGCTGTGTCGCGATTTCAGTAAGTGTCGGCAACGGGTAATGCGCGCGCCGCACTGCACAGTTCAGCGGCCGCGGATCGAGGCATACGCGAATGCTACCATCTTTCTTTGGCGCCACGACGATGGCGTTCACCCACGGAGTCGGATGCGTTACTTTTCTGATCACACCCATAGCTTCCATACGAATTAACTCGTGCAACAATTTATCGCGGACTCCCATCGGAATCTTTCTAACCGGGCAGACCGTCGGCTGGACATTTTTATCAACAACAATACTGTATTTACCTGGCAGCTTGCCTAGTCCTTTAAATAAATCTTTGTAAACATCGATATTCAGCGACAATATGCGCTGTATCATACCCATATTTTCGCAAGCAAACTTTCCTAATACATTTTGACAATCAAAATCCGCTATCACAAAATGCAATTTAAATACCTCATTTTTATAAACCCATTCAATTTCAGAAGATCCAACAATAGGTATATACTTGCCACAGAATGATTGCGCCCTTGTATTGTCTGAGTTTAAATTTTGAACAGAAAATCCGAGTCTAATAAACGTTTTTAAAGACATAACATTTAAATCAGATCCTGAGTCTAACTTAAAAATTTCCTTTTTCCCGTTAATTGATAAAATCAAAGTTTCGTACCATTTAGAGTCCTTACGTTCCCGCTCTTCCGATATTGTAGAAATATAGTATAACTCGTCGTCCTCGCCGACGTCGTCATAGGCCGCACTATCTTCAACATCGATTTGAAACACACGACGCTTAAGCTTCGGACACATATTTTTAAAATGCCCACGTTCGTTACACCAAAAACACATAGCCGTCTTGGCTGGACATCTACTACCATCACAATTATAACTAGCACACGCGAAGCACGGCTTTCGCACAGCCGTTGAACTAGCAGGAGCTCCAGGGCGCTGCGCGGGGGCGCGCCACGGGAGCTGCGCGCGGCCCTGACCGCGCGGCCGCCCGGCGCCGCCTCCGCCGCGTGACCCGCTCGCGCCGCGCCAGCCGCGCGCGTTCATCGAGTCGACCGCCACCGCGGACGTTCCAGCACTCTCTCTCCCAGTCTTGGTTCCTTCTATCTCTCGTTGTTCTTCTGTTGACATCTCGTTAGCCTGACACACTTTCACAGCACGGGCCAGAGTCAGATCGTCGGCCCGTAGCAGCCGGTCACGTAGTTTACCGTCACGTACTCCGCACACTATTCTGTCACGTACAAGGCCCTCTTCGAGATGTTCAAACTCACAGTGTTGCGTTAATAATTTAAGCGCTGTCACATAATCATCTATAGACTCGCCACTCTCTTGATTTCGTGTAAAAAACTTAAATCGGGCCATAGTCGTATTTTGTTTGGTCTCGAAGTGTTCATTGTATTTCTTAACGAGAGTATTTAAGCAATCTTTATCTTCATCGCCGGTGAATTTGAAGGTTGTATAAACGTCGTAACCCTCTGACCCGATTAAATTGACGAGTAGGCTGGCTTGCACAGGGGGCTCCTTATAAACACCAGAAGCCTTCAGAAATACACAAAACTGCTTGTACCATTTCCGCCATGACTCCGCACGGGACGCCGGCCCGCCTTCTAAACACAATTCAGCTGGCGGCCGGGCGTGTTCCATTTTAAACAAACGCTAGTACGCTGTTATCATAATCGCGAAATAACTTGATAAAGCAAATAATTTGCAACTAACACGCAACAAAACTATTTTTCTTTATTATTTTACTAACACCGCTGTCACCATGCAGCAATTAAACTCACAGTTCGATCAAGACTGTCTTTATTTCCTCTACCCACATATCTTATTTAATACACGACAGAAACAACCAACTAAAATTAAACCGAAGTACAATTTTGAAAATCATTCTCATTATTGAAAAACTTATTGAGCGTGGCTCTCTAAATTTTCAGCGATTACAACACATTTTTTTTCGATTATTAAATAGCCAGATTAGTTCTCTAAAATTTAACCGAATAACTTATTTTGATGTTTGTTACGATTAATACCAATAAAACCGGGAAAAAAAAATTAATTCTAGGCGCCGATCACATTTTGCCATCAAATATGATTTACGATTTTCAGCTCTAAATGAAGCGACTTAAGTAAACGTGGGTGCAAAATCGTGGTATGACTGCGTCTTAATCTGTCCTACGCCTATGTATACGCTGTTTTACCTTTACGATCGTTGTTGTCCTTACGGCTTCAATTATTCTTTAACCGACTTACCAAAACCGAAGAGGTTCTATGCTCGTCTGTGTTTTTTGGTGGTTCAAATGTTTACGGTCCAAAATCATGATAATCGACAACTCTTTACTAAAAACGTACTAACAGTCCTTAAAAGGTCTGTCTCGGTCAGACCTAGGTGACTGCGAGTGGCATTTATATAACTGAGCGCTACTGTGGCTCGGATGACACTTAAATTGTAGGGCCCGGCCGTTAGTTCTATTACAACAATCGTCTAGCCATGAGGCCTTCGAGCGGCCTAAATCTCTGACATCAGGGTTAGCCATAGGTCTATACGAGCTGGCTTGTTTTTGCTTTTTCATCATATCGTCACACCTTTCCCCCGAAAGATCTGGCAGAGGTGTAATACAACACCCACACTTCGCCGGACGACAATTCAGTCCCAAATGTGACAGAGGGCGAGCCTGTCGCCATACACCGGGCTCCATTCATGTAGCAGATGACATACAACACGCACATTTGTTCACACAATGAACAAATTGGTGCATGCCGTCGGCTGGGTTTGAACCCACTCCCTCTGGTTTGAGAGGCAGGCCTTCTCCAACTAGGCTATCATCGCTTTTACTTTTTAGTCCATTAAAAACAATTTCTTCTTACAGATCAAATACGAAACGGAGATATCTGATGCGGGCATACAAATGCCGGTGCCACACGTTGAGAGACCGCCAGACCCACCGCTGGACTTGCCTATCCCACTCTCCAGTATCAAGAGCGAAGACGATCTCAAGGTTGACGTGACTTCCATTACCGATGTACCTATGCCTTTACCTGTGAGGGTGTTCAGTGTAAGTATTGTGTATAACTATAATCTACAGTCGCGCACTTGTGGCGCCTCACTCAACTGCCGTCTTTGTACTTGTTCACTCTACAACACTTCAAGACTAGAGTGAATAAGTGCCTTATAGGTCATCGTGCTCCATCTTAGACCACAACGTCGCTTAACATCAGGCGAGTTGGTGGTCAAACGCCGACCTATAACACATAAAAAAAAAACGACCGAGCGAAGCGTCTGTGCTTCAGCTTCGACAAAAGTGCTTTTGTACTCCGAATTCTGTCCGGGTCTGTGTGATCTGTCTTCCTCTACAGGTCGCATTTCTTAATCGATTCTCTTGAAAAATTTGGGAGTAGATTTCATGATTATATAGTTTTTTTATGTAGAGTCATTTTTTGGTCGAGTTTTAAAGTTTAAAAGAAAGAAGAAAAAACTGCTCATAAAAGGCTGCTATACAACGTTAGCTACCAAGTGGGGAATATCTATAATTACTACATATAAATTATACTAGAGCTCAATCACACTGGCGATTTGCGAGCGATTTCAAAGCGAGGCGAGCGCGTAACGATCTCGCTCCGAGTTAACGAGCGCGAGACAATCACGCCGCTATTACTATGTAGTTACTAAGACTTCCGCTGGCGCAGCCACAGATTACTCAATAGTTACTACGTCGCAGCGCTGTAATCGTGGTGTGATCGCAGCGCACTGGCCTGTCTTTGAAATAGCGCAAATTGCCAGTGTAATAGCACTAATGTGTTGTCTGCTGGTGTGCAGTGTTCACTCCATACAACATTAACTTACCAGTTGTTTAGTGGTTGATCATCAAAATTAACCCACCTTAGTTTGTTACTTCCTAGTTAAGCTTCCCATATCAAGTCACTGAACTAAAGTTGTTATTGTTAGTACAGAATGATACAAAACGCGAGTTCATACCACACAACGCCTGGCTTTGAAATAGCGCAAATTGCCAGTGTGATAGCACTAATGTGTTGTCTGCTGGTGTGCAGTGTTCACTCCATACAACATTAACTTACCAGTTGTTTAGTGGTTCATCATCAAAATCAACCCACCTTAGTCCATGATTTCCCAGTCAAGCTTCCCAATTCGAATCACTGAACTAAAGTTGTTATTGTTAATACAGAATGACACAAAACGCGAGTTCATATCAGACAACGCCTGACTTTGAAATAGCACAAATCGCCAGTGTGATAGCACTAATGTGTTGTCTGCTGGTGTGCAGTGTTCACTCCATTCCACATTAACTTACCAGTTGTTTGGTGGTTGATCATCAAAATTAACCCACCTTAGTCTGTTACTTCTCAGTCAAGCTTCCCATATGAAGTCACTGAACTAAAGTTGTTATTGTTGATACAGAATGATACAAAACGCGAGTTCATACCAGACAACGCCTGGCTTTGAAATAGCACAAGTTGCCAGTGTGATAGCACTAATGTGTTGTCTGCTGGTGTGCAGTGTTCACTCCATACAACATTAACTTACCAGTTGTTTAGTGGTTCATCATCAAAATTAGCCCACCTTAGTCCATGATTTCCCATTCAAGCTTCCATATCGAGTCACTGAAGTAAAGTTGTTATTGTTAGTACAGAATGATACAAAACGCGAGTTCATACCAGACAATGCCTGGAAATAGCACAAATTGCCAGTGTGATAACACTAATGTGTTGTCTGCTGGTGTGCAGTGTTCACTCCATACAACATTAACTTACCAGTTGTTTAGTGGTTGATCATCAAAATTAACCCACCTTAGTCTGTTACTTCCCAGTCAAGCTTCCCATATCGAGTCACTGAACTAAAGTTGTTATTATTGATACAGAATGATACAAAACGCGAGTTCATACCAGACAACGCCTGGCTTTGTAATAGCACAAATTGCCAGTGTGATAGCACTAATGTGTTGTCTGCTGGTGTGCAGTGTTCACTCCATACCACATTTATGATAATGAACTACAAAACAACTTACCAGTTGTTTAGTGGTTCATCATCAAAATCAACCCACCTTAGTCCATGATTTCCCAGTCAAGCTTCCCATATCGAGTCACTAAACGAAATATTTCTGAATTGAAGATTGTTATTGTTTATACAGAATGATACAAAACGCGAGTTCATATCAGACAACGCGGTGGCGCTGCCCGGCATCCCGGGCTCGTCCGGCCCCGTCGGCTTCGAGCCCGGCATGTTCCGGCACGACAAGGACGATATGGGCGCGCCTAAGGTATATGACACTACTAGCTGTTACCCGCGACTTTGTTTGGGTTTTTTCAGAAAATTGTATCCAAAAACCTTCTACGTGAAATACTGGAATTAATAATCAAATTTCATCAAGATCGGTTCAGCCGTTTAGCTGTGAAAAGTCTACAAACAGACAGAGTTATTTTTGATTTTGTAATATTATAATACTATGGATTAGAATGGTTACGTTTCGCTCTTGATAAGCTTTGATTAAACAAGGGTTGATGTTTTAAATGAACCATACAAAGTTTAACATAAGTAACATAACATATTAGTCACGCCTTTTCTGGCAGAGGTGTATTCCAACACCCACACTTTTCCGGGCGATATTTAGTCCCAAATGTGACGGGGGCGAGCCTGTCGCCGTACACCGGGCTCCAGTTGTAAAGTAAATGATACATCATATGTTCACAAATGAGCAAATTGCTGCGTGCCTTCGGCAGGGATCGAACCCGCTCCCTCTAGTTTGAAGACGAGATGACATAAATAAACAGTACAAATTTGGAAAAAAGACATTTTGTCTTGTAAAAATAACTTTCACTGTGATTTTGTAATTAAAAACTGCCTTAAAGCAGAGAAGACAATGAAGATGTCTATTACATTTTTAAAGAAAACCTCAACCAATTCCATTAATAAAAACTCTTTGTTTCTTCTTTTATTTCTTAACACTTCACTTTACTGCGACAGAAGGAAGGTTATGTTTTTAGAGTGTATGTATGTATGTATGTATGAAGTTTATTTGGCACGCCCTACAGCCTAAAAAGCTTTATGGAATTCGACATCATTTGAATCGTCTTGATAGTGGAGTAACATAGAGTACAACATTTTGAAGCCGGGTTTTTGTTTTTCTTTTAAAAATGTTACTTGTTATGTATTGTTATTTCTAGTCTGAACAATAAAGAGTTTATCTACACTTGCATTCTTCTTTTCTCACAGGCAAAGAAAAAGAAGAAAGACAAGAAGAAGCACAAACACAAGCATAAACACAAGCACAGCAAAGACAAGTCTATGAAAGACAAGGACCATCGCGACAAGGACAGACTGAGCCGGCCTCCTTCTAGCACAGACCATTTGAAGATCAAAGAAGAAACGAGGGAAACCTTCAGCTCCTTCAGCTCAAGTCAAAGTCCTTCTGAAGACATCTCATCAATGCCGAGCAATATGAGTTTTTAGTGAAAAATATATTTAAGAGTAAATAATTAAAATCTATAAAAATTAAAGTGAAGTAAGAAGATCAGTGAAGTTTTAATTGATTCTAAGATATCTAAGGTATAAATTGACAGCAGATTTGTTGCGCGTGAAAATATTTTTTTAATACAAAGTTTATTTTTAAACAAGGATTTTATTACTTTTTGGTTTCTATTCATTTATTTTTGTATTTATTTTTCTTAAAAAACACTACTGGTTGACATTCTAAAATAATCCTTAAAACTACCATGAAGAAGTGAATTTATGATCCCTCTTATCGATACAAGTAGATCTAAGGCTTCGTCCTGATTAAGCAAACTGAACGGCTGACTGTCCTGGCTGACTCTGAGTCGCGTATTTGGTAAACTCAATGTCGAGCAAGCGGCGAACTGTAGCAAACAAAATGCGAATTAACACCGGTTAATTTCAGTTACTTCAATCCGGTCCAGACTGTTTGCTTCCAATTCGTTACTCTATATAATATTTGAAATGGAGTTTTCAAAACGCGCGCACTGAGTTTGCGGCGTATCGCTTGCTAACGCGGTCGTTAGCCTATAGGTACGAGTATGATTCCGAACTCTGCTGCACGCAGCAGTGCTGCTGCAGCACTACTGGTCCCCATACAGGCTCTATAAGTTTATTACATTCCGAGCTACGCAGTAATGTCGCAGCAGCAATGCAGCGCGGCAGTGTCGCTCCACCGCCGCGACAAACCAGTAGCCGCAACAGCGATCATACCTAGGTACGTGCAAAAGATAAATTTCTCTTTCAACAATACAGATAAACTTTGGTCATCAATCGACATCTTGTCAACTCAAAGCAAATGAATGAATACACAACAGCGCATCACCACGAACAGCGCAACACTGCCGCCCTACTCAGGTGATCCCGAGTAGGGCGGCAGTGTCATGCTGATGCATGGCAGGCAGCACTGCTGCGCAGCACCACAGTGCCAGCACTGCTGCAGCCAGTGCCGTCTTAAGTCTATTCGGCGCCGAGGTGCGGGGCTCAGCCTGCGCACTCGTTTTCTTCTACACTGCAGCGTAGCACGCGACCGACGACACACTGCAGTATGAAAGGGGTCCTAGTCAATCAAGAAAACACAAAACACGTATTTTGAAAATAATTTTTTTACTTCTCTGATAAATTTCTCTGATTCTTCTACAATACTAAAATTAAACTTAAATTATGCAAATTAAACCCAATTATACAAATAAAAAACAAAACTATTCTCCATTCGAGACATTATGTCCATTTTCTAGAATTAACACTCTAGAAAAGGTACCTACTTCTTAAAAAAATGGAAGATTTTTCGATGAACCTCCTAAAAATCATACTTTTATTTTATGATAATAAAGAACGTGATGCAAAAACAAACAAAAGGGGAACATATTACATAGTTGAGAAATCAATAGAATTGAGTTAATATTTTTTATTAAATTATAATAATTATTATTCAATTGCTAAATATCTATTTGTCATATGTATATACATCAAAAAACTCAATTTTTCTTGCTTTTGAGTTGGCAAAGATTTTAATTAAATCATTTATTTTTATATCAATTTTGGATACCTATAATAGCTAAGTTTGTCAGTCTGTCATTGGGTCATGGTTGAAAATCATCTAAAATCATCGAATTTGTGGCAGTACGTAAAGACACTCCAATTAACAACTAACATGCGAGTATTTTTGCAACATGATGAAACTGCAAATGTGTTTGCGAAGCAGTTGTTAGATATTGGAAATAACAAAGTTGCAATGGACACCTCGACCGGATTCATCATATTACCCACAGATTTCTGCCACATCACAGATTCAAAAGAGGAGCTTATTCAGCGTGTTTTCCCATATATAGCGCAAAAGTTTAATAACCATAATTGGCTGGGTGAACGAGCAATATTGGCAGCGAAAAATAAAGATGTCGAGGATCTCAATTCGACCATTCAGAATTTTCATCCAGGACAGTCGGTTTCCTTCAAATCAGTGGACACCGTTATGAAACAGGATGACGTAGTCAACTATCCCACGGAGTTTCTAAATTCACTGGAATTGCCTGGATTACCACCTCACAATTTGCAGTTAAAAGTAGGATCAGTTGTCATCATGCTGCGTAACATTAATCAACCGCGACTATGCAATGGAACAAGACTGGCTGTGAAAAAGCTGATGAATAACGTCATTGAGGCAACAATCATAAAAGGAAAATGCAAAGGAGAGGATGTCTTGATCCCGCGAATACCGATGATTCCAACGGATTTACCATTCGATTTTAAACGCTTACAATTTCCAGTACGTCTGGCCTTTGCGATGACAATAAATAAATCGCAAGGACAGTCTTTAGAAGTTTGCGGAATTAACTTGGAGTTTCCCTGTTTCGCGCATGGACAATTATACGTCGCGTGTTCGCGCGTCGGAAAACCGTCTTCTTTGTTTATTTACGCACCACAAAACTAAACAAAAAATATAGTTTATGAGAAAGCTTTAAATTGATTAACAAACTGTATCATAACAGTGTGTGTCTGTTAATAATAATTTAATAAATAGCCAGTATATCAGGAAAACTCTGTTTTTTTAAGTAAGCAACATGTGTCGAAAATAATAATAAAACTTCATGCTTCATTAAAAAAAATCTTTTTTATTCAATACGTTACATAAACAAAAGTTTAGGTCTTTTATTTATCGATTGAGGCAGTACGAAGTCTGCCGGGTCAGCTAGTTCATTATATGATCCTCCCCGTCAATTTCAAATCTATTTTTAAATGTTAGTTTTTCTTGGAGCCGAGAACATTGAGATTTTTTTTCATGCATCTCTAATTTCCTTCAGCATTCAATGTTTTGAAAGAGTGAAAAAACTGCAATGTGTTCCGTCAGCAAATCGAATCTCTCATTACACAAGTCCCTTTCGGTTTAACATACCCTTTCAAATTAGCTCAACACAAGCCCCTTTCGGTTTAGCATACCCTTTCAAATTAGCCCTACACAAGCCCCTTTCGGATTAACATACCCTTTCAAATTAGCCTTACACAAGCCCCTTTCTGTTTAACATACCCTTTCAAATTATCCCTACACAAGCCCCTTTCGGTTTAACATACCCTTTCAAATTATCCCTACATAAGCCCCTTTCGGTTTAACATACCCTTTCAAATTAGCTCAACACAAGCCCCTTTCGGTTTAGCATACCCTTTCAAATTAGCCCTACACAAGCCCCTTTCGGATTAACATACCCTTTCAAATTTGCCCTACACAAGCTCCTTTCGGTTTAGCATACCCTTTCAAATTAGCCCTACACAAGCCTCTTTCGGTTTAGCATACTCTATCAAATTAGCCTTACACAAGCCCCTTTCGGTTTAACATACCCTTTCAAATTATCCCTACACAAGCCCCTTTCGGATTAACATACCCTTTCAAATTAGCCCTACACAAGCTCCTTTCGGTTTAGCATACCCTCTCAAATTAGCCCTATACAAGCCCCTTTCGGTTTAACATACCCTTTCAAATTAGCTCAACACAAGCCCCTTTCGGTTTAGCATACCCTTTCAAATTAGCCCTACACAAGCCCCTTTCGGATTAACATACCCTTTCAAATTAGCCTTACACAAGCCCCTTTCTGTTTAACATACCCTTTCAAATTATCCCTACACAAGCCCCTTTCGGTTTAACATACCCTTTCAAATTATCCCTACATAAGCCCCTTTTGGTTTAGCATACCTTTTCAAATTATCCCTACACAAGCCCCTTTCGGATTAACATACCCTTTCAAATTATCCCTACACAAGCCCCTTTCGGTTTAGCATATCCTTTCAAATTAGCCCTACACAAGCCCCTTTCGGATTAACATACCCTTTCAAATTATCCCTACACAAGCCCCTTTCGGTTTAGCATACCCTTTCAAATTAGCCCTACACAAGCCCCTTTCGGATTAACATACCCTTTCAAATTTGCCCTACACAAGCTCCTTTCGGTTTAGCATACCCTTTCAAATTAGCCCTACACAAGCCTCTTTCGGTTTAGCATACCCTATCAAATTAGCCTTACACAAGCCCCTTTCGGTTTAACATACCCTTTCAAATTATCCCTACACAAGCCCCTTTCGGATTAACATACCCTTTCAAATTAGCCCTACACAAGCTCCTTTCGGTTTAGCATACCCTCTCAAATTAGCCCTATACAAGCCCCTTTCGGTTTAACATACCCCTTCAAATTAGCCCTACACAAGCACCTTTCGGATTAACATACCCTTTCAAATTATCCCTACACAAGCCTCTTTCGGTTTGGCATACCCTTTCAAATTAGCCCTACACAAGCCCCTTTCGTTTTAGCATACCCTTTAAAATTAGCCCTACACAAGCCCCTTTCGTTTTAGCATACCCTTTCAAATTAGCCCTACCCAAGCCCCTTTCGGTTTAATATACCCTTTCAAATTAGCCCTACATAAGCCCCTTTCGGTTTAACATACCCTTTCAAATTATCCCTACACAAGCCTCTTTCGGTTTAGCATACCCTTTCAAATTATCCCTACACAAGCCCCTTTCGGTTTAGCATACCCTTTCAAATTAGCCCTACACAAGCCTCTTTCGGTTTAGCATACCCTTTCAAATTAGCCCTACACAAGCCCTTTCGGTTTAACATACCCTTTCAAATTATCCCTACACAAGCCCCTTTCGGTTTAGCATACCCTTTCAAATTAGCCCTACACAAGCCCCTTTCGGTTTAACATACCCTTTCAAATAATCCCTATACAAGCCCCTTTCGGGTTAGCATACCTTTTCAAATTATCCCTACACAAGCCCCTTTCGGATTAACATACCCTTTCAAATTATCCCTACACAAGCCCCTTTCGGTTTAGCATACCTTTTCAAATTATCCCTACACAAGCCCCTTTCGGTTTAGCATACCCTTTCAAATTAGCCCTACACAAGCCCCTTTCGGATTAACATACCCTTTCAAATTAGCCCTGCACAAGCCCCTTTCGGTTTAACATACCCTTTCAAATTAGCCCTACACAAGCCCCTTTCGGTTTAGCATAATTATCCTTTCAAATTAGCCCTACACAAGCCCCTTTCACCTACACAAGCCTAACACTTTATTGTCTTTGGTCTTAGAAATCATTTTGCTTCAAGTGTGGGTGACCGTTGGATTAGAGAATTGCCGCGCGCGTGCTTTAATAAAAAAAAATGTTATTGACGTAGTCATAAGAGTCATTTTAACTTGCACATCATGAGCGGTATGACAAGCGCCGAAAGCGTAATAAAAGTAAAACAATGATTATTGTCGATGACTAGTTTTTTTATATTTAACTAGCTTCTGCCCGCGGCTTCGCCCGCGTGGCTTATAGAAAATGTATGACGTTTTTAACTTCAGAAATAAATATTATAAGCGGTCACACTCGCTCTCAATTGAATACACAAACTGACAATATCCCAAGCAGAGCAATTTGTTCAAAGACGAAGTTCTTTAGTTGACTAAACTATCTCTGGAATGAGAAAAGTAGGAGTAGTAGTAGTAGTAGTAGTATCAACAGAACTTAAAGCGTGTGTAAAAAGATAAAATTAGAAGACAACCGAAAGTAGATAATTGGCAATTAATAATGTTTACAACGAAAACCTATTTTTTTTTCTTTTTTAGAAAAACCAGGCTGTTCCATGAGCTTACTCTGTAGCAGGCCACGTATAACTAACCGTGTGAAAAGCATTTTAGTCAATGATGAGTTTGGTTTGAGATTTATTTATGGTCATGGCAAAGCAGACTTTGAGGGGAAACTGCACTCTTTTTAACTCGAAGGGGTAGTTCGGTGGTGTTAGAGATATTAGAGGAATCCTCAGCATAAACACAGACTCATTCAGAAACTACACCGGTCAGTGTGCTGACAGACCTTTAGCTCAACCTTTAGTTAAGACCTTCGAAGCAAAGACAACCCGTGGTAGGTTTTGTCTTCCTAATACTAAAGCAGCTTCTTCGATTGACTTCGTCTATTTTTGCTAAATACTGCTTCTAAGATAAGACAGACGTAATTATAAATTTCATCTCCTAGCTCATCTACCTGATCTTTATTGACAGAAAATTTCTTCACTTGCCGTTTGTCATCTTCTGACAGGCTTGGACTTAATTCTTGTATTTTTCCCTTACTGATTAAGTAGCATATTTGATAGAATGTCAGCAATATAGTTCACATATTATACACGAAGATTCATATGAAAATTCAATGATAGCTTCGTATTTAATGTCATCTGCTACATGACTGGAGCCCGGTGTACGTATGGCGATAGGCTCTCTACTTATTACATTTTGGACTGAATATCGTCCTGCGAAGTGAGGGTGTTGTAATACACCTCTTAGGGTAATGGCGTGACGTTTTACCTACTATACGTAGCTACTACCGTTATCTAGATCTGTACCAAATTCCAAGTTGCTGGCTATTACAATTTCCAAGATAATCAGCTCACAGACATACAGACAGACAGACATCGGAGTTTCATGATAAGGTTCCTTTCACCATTTTAGTACGGAACCCTAAGAATGATAACAGCGTCGTTTGTAGTGGGTTAATAACTTTCTCAACAAAGTTTTCGGAGTAAAAAGAAGCCCTATTAGATTCTGTCGGTGGTTGATGATTTTGGGAAAACTGTGATACACGTGTCTCATAATTTTAATTGAAGAGTATTTGTACCAATTTTTGAGTCAATCGACCCAGAGAACAAAAAGTTTCATAGAAATTTGAACCCCCCATTTCCCCCCTTTAGGGGTAGTATTTCGAAAAACCCTTTCTTAGTGGATGCCTACACTGTATAAAGAACACACCCTCCAAATTTCATATTTCTAGGACCAGCGGTTTAGGCTGTGCGTTGATATATAAGTCAGTCAGTCAGTCAGTCAGGACTTTGAATTTTATATAAATAAGATTTTGCACAAACGTATTTGTCGTAACCTGTATATAAAACTGTGCAATGGCGTTAAGTTCAACGAAATATCCAAATATTCAGCGCTCGGCAGGTGCCCCTGGGCACCCTGCGCCCGGGTGCACCGCACCCCTTGCACCCCCGGGTAAAGACGGCCCTGGCTGCAGCAGCACTGTTGCGTGCAGCGGAGTTCGAAAGCATAACTAAACTGTTTAACGCTTTCCAATGGGTCAATGAGAACTTGGTAAGGATAGATATACGAGTACTTACCTGGCTGAATTTTTTAAGTTTTTATTCTTGAGGTGTTTTTACTAATAGACTTCAAAAAAACAGGAGGTTCTCAATTCGTCTGTATGTTTTTTATTTTGTCTTTTTTACGCGATTACTCCGCCATTGCCACTCTGGCTGCCTGGGTGGCTCAGTTGGTAGTGAACCTGCCAGAGCTAGGGGGCGTGGGTTCGATTCCCACCAGTTTGTTATGTCTGGGTGTTAATCGGGCTCTGGCAGCCATAGTAGGTACAAGTTGTCCTTAGTTTGGGATTAGGCGACCGTGTGTGAAAATGACCCAAATTTATTTATTTATTTATAAATTGATTTTGATTATCTTTTTGTTTGATAGGTCATGCAGAGGTAGTTCCATATAGAGGTACATTTTATCGAAATTGAATCAACGTTTTTTTAAAGAAATATTTAGACCATACCGAAGTCGATCACTAAGTTTATTACATAACATATCGTCACGCCTTTCCCTGGCTGGTAGAGTTGTAATACAACACCCACACTTCGCCGGACGATATTCAGTCCCAAATATGACGTGGCGAGCCTGTCGTCATACACCGGGCTCCAGTCATGTAGCAGACGACATACAATACTCACACATGCTCACAGAATGAACAAATTGGTGCGTGCCGTCAGTTGGGTTCGAACCCACTCCCTCTGGCTTGTTTCACCTAGTTCTTTAATTGAAAGCTATTTTTAACATTCCTCGAAAAGTATCTATCCATTCCAAGCAATTCTAAGTCAGTAAACCTAAATGATGTCTTGAAATGATACCTAATGTCAAGACACATTAGGTATCATTCAAGGTCTTGTGTTATTACGTTCGAAGCTTAATTTGGTCGTTAAACTATTTGCGTCAAAGTTTCCTATTGAAATATAGTGCGGTCGAGCGTAACAGAGCGTGGGGGTAACTTGAAACTGTGGCTTCGTGTAGTATTTCCGGCGGATAAAGTTACTATTGTGTCCCAAATCGATACTTAAACACTTTCACCGATAAATATTGTATTATGTCCGTAAGATTAAATTGAATAACTGTTTGTTGATTTGGATAGTTCAATTATGTTTGGTGATTTTGATTTGGCCTTTTACTGGTGCTTCCGAACTATATCGGGCATGCTTCTTATTAAAAAATCATGTGATGATTATTTTAAATACAATACAATTACTTTTGGTCCGTTAACTCGTCGCCAATGTTTTATCTAGGAATTAAGGAAGCGCGCGATGCGTATTAAAACGGGCATTGTATCGAGACTGACGTTTATTTTACACTCCGAAGGTAGGTAGCCGATATGCAGATATGACACTCAAATATATAGGGTAGTATTATAAACTAAGCATACACAACACAAAGCATATAGGGTCAACTGGGGCAAATGCATCGGTGGGGCAATTGCGTCTTTCGAAAATTACTGACAAACCCTTCACAAATTAGGCAAATAACAGATTATTGCATCTAAAGATAGAAAAAAAAATGTAGGTGGCGCCTAATTTGTGAATTAGTAATTCTTGAAAGACGCAATTGCCCCACAGACGCATTTTCCCCAGTTGACCCTACACTGCATTTCTAATGATTTTCATAGTTTTCTTATGGCGGTCTTTACCTACAAATTTAACGGGAAGGTCTAACTAACTCTAAGGTACCATACTTGACATTTCCAGTTTGTATTTGTTTCTGTGTCCTCTATCCATTTACACTAGCTGTGTCCCTTGGTTTCACTCGCGGTTAAAAAGTATCCCATGTGCTATTCCAGACTATAATCTATTTCTGTACCAAATTTCATCCAGATCCGTTCAGCCGTTCGGACTTGATTGATTAACACACATTTATCCATTCATATTTCTATCCAATTAAGAGGGCCGCGACGCTCTGAAATTTCCATACAAACGCGCTACTCAAATTTCTTGAAAACCATTTGTCAGATTATGATGAAATTTAGCATGTACAATTAAATTAACAATATCTCCACCCCTATGTTCTTGGTTTTCTTTAAAAACGTTCTCAAGCTAAAATAGAGCTATAAAAAATATCCGCATTTTTAAGGGGTCACTTTTGACTGATTTATTCAATAGGTAGACAAAGCATCTTATCTTAGTTATTTAAGAATGATTACAGAAGTGCAAAAGTCATAAAAAAAATTGAAATTGCACTTTGTCACTCTGTAGGTAACTTTAGAGGCTCGTCATTATTATTAATCAGTCTCTTCGCTCGTCTTCTTCTTCTAGATGAAATGGCTATAGAATACCTTAGGCCAATGCGAAGTTAGTCTAAAGTGGTCGCCGGACTCTTAAACTTTCGCACTTATGGTAATCAGTGTGAAACATAGCGCGCGGAAATTTTGAAAAAAAAAAAATTAAGCTGGCGGCAGCGGATATTACAATTATGTATTAGATACCTACTAGCTTCTATAGAAATGCTTTCGAACCCCCTTTAATGTCAATTAACATGCATGTTATAAAACAACATGCATGTATTGAAAAACCGGTTCATTTTATTCGATAGATGTAATAAAAGTGATAAGCCCCGACCTTATCCAATTCTCTAAATAGAAACACGAATACATTTCATAATCATAACTTATGTTGCGTAAGTAAATAACAACGTTCTATTTATTAAAAACACTTCCTAAATAGGTACAAATATTTTCTAGTCCTAGTTTCTGTCAAATGTAATTACATTGCTCTATTAAGGGACAAATTAAAAAAAATCTACCTTCATTATACTTTAATATTCAACCAGTATTATTTGGATTAACAAGTATGAATTAAAATTTTAAAAAAAGTCCCCGACACCGAGTTTCATCAAACATACGTAGCTAAACACTCGACTAATTTACCTTTCAAACAAAAAAAAAAACAAAATCGGTTCATCCGTTCGGGAGCTACGATGCTATGTGACACACACACACACACACACACACACAGACACGTCAAACTTACACCTCGTCGTTTTTTCGTCAAGGGATAAAAATGACATAACGCAAGCGTGATTTTTTAATTAGGTTTACCTTAAAAAAAGGAATTTAAAAGTACCTACCTACTTAAGTAGACCATATAGATACCGATTTAAGTACCTACTGATATTTTTTATTATGGTTACTGTTACGTTTATTGCGGAAAAGTCGATGTCACATAGAAACAACATCCTTATCTCAGAACAAGTAGAGATAATTGTACTTTTCATAAATTATTTATTCACGCTGATATCACTGTACTCTAAAACGAATCTTAAAAATACAGTACAGTATTACACAGTATTGACAGTAGTGGCCGAAACATTACTCGAGATTGTAGAGCTAGGCAGTATAAGTTAGTCGATGCGAGATCCTAGTTGCGTTTCGGACAACGACTGGTTACAACATATTTTTAAACAGAAACGAGTTTAATTTTTTGTACGCACGCGTTTCTTAGAGTATAATAGAGTATTAATATTTTAAAATTAAAGTGAAGTGATGGCATCATTACAAAATGGACATTCAAAGCCGTTGGATATTATTGTTGTTGGCGGGGGACTTGTAAGTTAAAAAACATATTTTTTTTTATAAATAATATTGGTAGTGTATTAATTAGTTTATAGAGACTGCTAGCTGCGCCCCTTGATTTCAGTCGCTATTAAAAAGTATCATATGTGCTATTCCAGTATATCTATCTCTGTGCCAAATTTCATCCATTTTCGTTCAGCCGTTCTGTTACGTGATTGAGTAACATATCGATCCATCCAAACTTTCGCATTTATAATACCTATCAGTGTCATTAATACTTTAGGGTTTTGTATGAATATCAATTACTGTTGCTAAGAACATCAAAGTTTACAAGTAAAAGAAAAAACCGTGAGTTTATTTTGAAACGACCCAGTAGGTATTATCGTTTACCATTAAACATGATTGTGATTGACTGCATGTGAGATCTATGGGGTTTTTATCAAACTATATTATGAAAAATCAAGCTAAGTAATCTTAAATACCTACTTATTTGCCTACTATGTCTAAATGAAACCTTGTTTACAGGTGGGTTCGTTAGAAGCATTATATTTGGCAAAACGGGGACATCGAGTTCGACTGTACGAATTTCGCGAAGGTATGAAATAAGTACCTACTACACGAATATTTAGCAAAAAAAACTAGGTTATTGTAACATTATTACCTACTTCCTAAAATAGATACTAAATTACCATCAGTTACGTTCAATCGCTTATAAACCAGATGAATTTAATATTATAAATTCTTAACTAAAAGTAAGTCATAAAAAATAAACTGGTTAAGCCAGAATTAAATTCCTTGAATTCCAAATCAATTACATAATAATAACATAATTTAATAACCTTTGAACTATCTTTATAACTTACGTGGTTATTGGTAATGGCTTACCTAACCAACTGCGTTTTTTGTTTTGTAGCATAAGCGATTTAATAATTAAAAGTGAACAATTAAATAATTATGCAGGTAGGCACATTTATTTATTTAAAAAGATCAATAAACACCTAGGCGATTTATTAATAAAAAATAACAATAAATTATTTTGTAGATAGGCAATTTATGTTTTAATAAATACATTAAATAAATACGTAGACGATTTTTCAATTAAATAAGTAATAAATAATATTGTAGATGGCAATCTATTTATTTAGTACCTACAATAAATAGCACTACAACACAGGACAAAAAAAAAACATCTTGTAAATAGGTAAGTAGCAGTATAGACAGAAAATGTAGTAATGTAAACAGGCTAGTCCCAATTTTAATAGACTAATCGATCAATTGAGCTCATTGACGAACAGTCATTGTTTTGAGAAACAGACATTCCAATGGTGCTTTGCTGGTTTAAATTAAAAAAAGGTCTTCATCTACATGTATTATTACAAAGTCAAGGTAAGGTACAGCAGTGTGAAGTCACAGAAGACGAAGTCGAGGCTAGAGAGTAGAAATAGGATAAGAAAAGTGAGGGAGACGGACCTTGACTCCTACCACCATGTAGGATACTTACTTAGTCGGGAAGAGAGAGACATAAAGCAGGAATGATAAAAGAAATCTCGATACATACGAAGATAGCATTGAAATAATTACCTACGAGATAGTTATAATTATGGATAGACCATATCATCTTGTGGGTAGTTGAAAGCTATAAATAAGTAGGTAGATATACAACTTATGGTGACACACTTAAATGCAGTTGGTACCTACTACCTATGTATGTAGAAAGAACCTGCGTGTATAGCAAATTTTATTAATTGGAAGGCAGGGCTGCCTGATAACTAAAAATCTCAGTAATAGGTTATCTGCTGACCTTAGATAATGAAGAGTAACTTGTGTCTTGTCTTATGTGTCTGATAGTATCATACACATAAGTATACGAAACATCCATAAGTATCATAAGTGACTGCCTCGGTGGCTCAGTTGGTAGTGAGCCTGCCTTCTGAGCTTGGGGGCGTGGGTTCGATTCCCACCTAGGGCAAACATTTATGTGCTGAACATTTGTGTTTATTCTATGTCTGGGTGTTAATATGTATTTAAAAATATCTAAGTATGTATGTCAGTCCCTGGCAGCCATAGTACAAGCTTTGCTTAGTTTGGGGTCAGGCGACCGTGTGTAGAAGTGTCCTGAATTTATTTATTTATTTATTTATTTATCTTTGAAACCTACAAATGCGTAACATCTATCTAAACTTTCTTATGTTTTTTTCCAATACAGATTTGCGTAAGACACCACAAGCGAGAGGTCGATCTATCAACTTGGCCCTCTCCATCAGGGGTAGACGAGCGTTGAAAGACGTGGGCCTTGAGCAGCACATGATTGAAAACCATGGCATTCCGATGAGAGCCAGAATGATACACAGACTGGATGGAACCACATATGCTATTCCTTATGACGCGAGAACTAATCAAGTAGGTATCCATACCAAAATTTTCGAGAATTCATTAACTGTTAACTGGGTCAAATTAGGCTGTAAGGCAATTGCGGCTTTCGAGAATAACTGACAAACCCTTCACAAATTAGGCAACTAACGCCATCTTGTACAGATTATTGCAACTAAAGATAGAAAAATGATGTAGGTGGCGCCTAATTTGTTAAGGATTTGTCAGTAAGTAATTCTCAAGAGACGCAAGACGCATTTGCCCCACTTGACCCTACCTATTTTATCTACTACTATAGGTAATTATATGCGACCAGCAGGGCTATTCACAACCATTCGGAAACGTTAAAAAATTCAACGGATTCCAAAAATTTTAAACCTAAATTATTCGAATTTCAGTTTATTTTCATAAACTTTTAAACGTTATTAATTCTTCCGATTGGATTTATCCAAGATTCCCTATTCTAAAATGTATAAAAGTAGACTGAGATTCGAACAATTTGAGCTTGAAATTTCTGGGATCCGATCGGAAACGTTTCCGAATGATTGTGAATAGCACCGCTGAAGATGAAAGTTAGCCTCGCGACAGAGAAAGGACTGCGATCGGAAACCAAGTCGGAAAAACGAAACCGTTTGCTTTAGGCTTTTAACTTGTCTCGGACAAAATCCTAAACCTAACGTTTCGTCATTGGCTTCAGTGTCGCCGGCGACAGTAACGCCGCGTCAATTCAAAGGAAATGTGTGGGAACCAGTGATAACACGGCTGCACTGTCGACACTGAAGCCAATGACGGAATTGAGCCTTAAAGTCAAGAAACGGTCTCGAACTTCTTTACACACTTTGAACTCCTTTTTTAGGGTTCTGTACCAAAATTGTAAAAAAGAAACCCTTGTGGCGAGACACTAAACTTGTAATTTGGCAGAGGTCTAGATAACGTTGGTGGCTACAAGGCGCCGAAAAAAGTTTTTTTTTCACGAATCTTGGCACGAATCTTCCATTTCTAAACACATTTATTTGTTTCAGTGTATTTATTCAGTCGGACGAAACTACTTAAACAACTTATTACTACAAGGTGATTATAGTTAATTTTAGAGTAGGTAGATAGAGTGTAAGGTTATAAAGTTGCTAGTGATCTCATACTCACTGTAATTATCTGTTACTTAATCTATAGTTATTACTTAATCTATTAGTACTTAAAATAATGAATACAAGTTATGCAGTTTCCAAACAAGTCTAAAAATAACTGGAAGCATCATAAAATTAAAATTAAGTATGCAATAAGTGGCTATCACAGACCTAAAACTTTTTTGCTTCTCCTACGTTGGCTATAACACCCATACTGCCTACGTTACAAGAAGCGTGCAAGTACATTATATGAACAAAAGAACCCACTGAACTTTTACAAGTTTTATTTAATTTTCAGAGTCTGACAACTACGAGAACGTCGAAAAGTTCTTTAATCACAAACTCTCTGAAGCTAACTTGAGGAAGGGTTCTCTTACTTTTATCAAGTAAGTGTTTGTTTACTTCTAAGAAATACCTACCCTTTGTTGCTATATTTTAATATGTAACAAATGCATAAATATATTAGTTGTCAATTCTGTAAGCATAATAAAAGAGATTTAAGTTGAGAGAATGGAACACAAATCGATTGAATTGAAATCAAACAAACAAAATGTCTAAAACTCAATTACTGCCGCGGTGACTCAGTTGTAGTCAATCTGCCTTCTGACCTCGGGGGCGTGGGTTCGATTCCCACATAGGGCAAACCATGGTATAATAATATACTCCGCCAGGTATAGCATTTGGAAACACGTAGTGACGTCAATCGATGCTTAAGCAAGACCGAAATAAGTCATTTACAAATAGTTCGAATGAGACGGATGACAATGACGTCATTATGTGTTTGCTGAATGCTAGACCTTGTTTTTTTGGATCATGGAGCAAACATTCATGTGATGTACATTTGTGTTTGTTCTATGTCTGGGTGTTAATATCTTTTTAAATGTATTTATGTTAGTTTATCAGTCTCTGGCTGCCATAGTACAAGCTTTGCTTAGTTTGGGGTCAGATGACAGTGTATGCCATATGTCCCGAATGTGATTTATTATTATTGTTAAATTTCTACTTATAGAACAGACACAAAGGAAAGTGTAGACGTGAAAGCAGATCTCATCATTGGCGCGGATGGTGCTTTTTCAGCTGTTCGTAAAGCAATGATGAAGCAACCACTATTTGACTTCAGTCAAAAGTACATCGAACATGGATACATGGAACTGTGCATACCGGCTGATGAGAATGGTGGAGTAAGTGGCCTTGGTTATTACAATGTTGCAAAACATAAATATGTATTAGTTCAAATGGGAATGTTTGGCAAGGCAATAAGTAATCAAAGCTGTATAAATCGATATCATAGAGATTATAGTGATGCTTACGGTCTAAACACATTTAAGTTTATAACACTTAGATAACCAAAACCACACTAATTCAAATATAAAACACACCAAAGACAATGTTGATCCCGTAACAAGTAAAAGGAAGTGAATTCTTAAGTCGGGCAATAAAATTTTCTTGAAATGCCTTCTATGGTGATCTAAATCGTTATTGACATTGTAATATAATTTTTTCAAATGTTCTCTAAGAATACCAGATTCGTAAAGTCTCCATGCGTAATTTTGAAATTGGTTTGTTCTTGGAAAACCTCTAGTGAGATACATAGCTATAACGTTCCCCGTGGAAAATGCCCAAGCGTCTATTTTGGAATGGCCATCTTCATCAAGATATCTATGTTCTCTTAGCTTATAAATGTATTCCAGTTCGATTGCATAAGCGTTATTTCCCGAAGCCACGTAGTCCAAAGCTGTGTCGCTGTACAAGCAATCAGGCAAATCACGACTAGCTGGTAAAGTTTTATTCATGGCAAATTCGAAATATGTCCGAGTTGATTCGCTAATGCATGGCTCAAATGGTATGTCATCCAAGTCATCCACGCTAATGTGGCGCTTAATTCGGTCCCGGTTCGTCAGTAAACTGTATAACGCTGTGTTATAGAAATTGGATATAAAGAATGTGAACCAAATCCAGAAAATCATGAATCTGCGCATCCTTACTTCTTTTGACAATGTTTTGCATGTGTTTATGTATAAATATCCCCACAGTTTTAAGGATATGTAACCACGGTTGCGTAGTGATCTCGATTTCCATCTTTGTGTTACAACTATGGACACTAGTGTTATGGTGCAGTATGCAAGTGCTATTAGTATCCATGTTTTCAAGCTGAATTCTTTGTAAACATCCTTCCAGATTTCTTCACCAATAGCCGGTGTGAATAAGTTGAAAACGGCGTAATTGTATCCCCAAATGTACTCAAACAAGTCCATCCGATTTTTTATCAAGATTATGCCTCCTGCAGCGATATCAACTTCATCTCTTTGCAGGAAATTCAATAAACCCGTAGCTGTGTTATTAGGTAATACAACCCCTAGGCTTAAATCTTTTGGAACTAATTTATACACCACTTCAATTCCTTCTTTCTCTGCTATAGTTGCCAACACAAATTGTTCTAAACCAGGCAATTTCTTATCGTCTTCCGAAAAAACCTCTTGCTCGTAAATGAAGTTCGGGACATCTGCGTTTGCTACAACTGTAACGTTGCAGTTCCTCAGACTTATTGGTTCACGTGCGAAGAAATTTGTTTCATTTGCTTCGTTGCAGTTACCTATACTTGCGTATTCATATTGTAGACCACAGTTATACCCTTTGAAGGGATAGTAAGTATAAATTGTTACATTATCGTAACTCATTCTTCGTAAAAATATAGCGCTAAAAATATTGTAACGTAATAAGACGTCAAATACCATTTTGATGTCGTCTTGTTCTTGTTCTTCCAACTCAATAATGGTGTGAGCTTTCGGATCCCAAAATATGTCGCTAGTGATTTTAGTCATGCCTTTTGCGAAATGTGAAGCGTCTGATGCTGTGAGGATGTAAACTTTTGTTGGAATCAGCCAGTTGTGGTCAGTATATCTTCTTATGATGTAGTTGTAACAGCTGTCTTTCCCCAATTCGCTTAGAATTGAGTCAATCTCACCTCCTTTTGTATGCGTTA
This sequence comes from Peribatodes rhomboidaria, assembly GCA_911728515.1. NCBI lineage: Eukaryota > Metazoa > Arthropoda > Insecta > Lepidoptera > Geometridae > Peribatodes > Peribatodes rhomboidaria. The sequence continues at coordinate 13,356,320 of OU452172.1, forward strand.
CACTTATGAGAGTGCCACAAGGGAACGATTTGTGAACAATATTGTCTATACATTTTGAAGCAAGAGGTTTCGTTCGACTGTAAATATATTTGAATGAATTATGCGGTTCACCACAAATTGTTCTATATAGAATAAAAATTAGAATAGATTTTACAATGATCATTTTGGTTTTACGGTGTAGTGCTGGTTCAAAGATGGTATTGTGTACTGACACTAAGATGTTTACATTCGAAGTATACTATGATTAATGAACGTGTAATGATACATTTTGGTAGAACCATGTTAGCATAGTGATTAACTACCCAGGGGAAACTATGGCAGAACATCGTAAATAGGTTTCAAAATATGTATTTTTTCAAGATTTATGTGTTCTTAGAATGCTTAAATTTATGTTATTACAAAGTAATCAATCTTTTCCGTGTTCGATAACGAGTATGTATTTGTGAAGTGCATTTATCATTTTCTAATAGCGTGGTCATCAACTTCTTGAAATCAATTTTTAGTTATTTTAGCCGGTGTTTGACTAATTTGTCATTACTGTAATTATGCTCTTGTTATTTAAAACCAGAGTTCTAGTAAAGGCCTATTAAACTAAAACCTATGGTCCTAAAGATCTTCATAGTTCTAGACATGTCTAAGCATTCATCTTTTGTTTTTGACAGTTCCTCATGCCACCAAACTACCTCCACATCTGGCCTCGCGGCGAATTCATGATGATTGCGCTCCCGAATCAGGATAGGTCTTGGACGGTGACTCTCTTCATGCCTTTCACTCACTTTAAGAAGATAGACGATGAAGATAAGCTCCTCGGCTTCTTTGAGCAGTACTTCCCGGACTCGATACCGTTGATCGGCAAGCAGAAGTTGATTGATGACTTCTTTGGGGGCAAGCCCTCGCCTTTGGTTACTATAAAGGTATTTTATAATTTTAACATGCTTTTTTTATCACAAGAGGTTTTAACGGCCTTTTTATGCTGTTAATACTGTTCCCATTGCTGTAAATAGTGGTAAATACAGTGTTTTGAGGTACTCTTTATAATATAAAAATCGAACCGTTAGCTACGAATATACCTACCTATCTATGCAATGAAATGCCCTAGCTAGGTAATGCGTTCTATATACCTTGATGATTTGGTCTACAACAAAATGAGTAAATAATAAGAGTGTGAACGGTTAAATGCAAGCCTTATGTAAAGGGAAGATTTGTCCCCTGAATTACGAACCTGTTTTTTTGTATTTTTCTTTATAATTGAATAAAAATTACAGTGCAAGCCATACAATGTAGAAGACAAGGCCCTTATAATTGGCGACGCGGCGCACGCAGTGGTGCCATTCTACGGGCAAGGCATGAACGCGGGCTTCGAAGACTGCACGCTCCTAGACCAGCTGTTCCAAAAATATGGGGATGATTTGGGGAGAATACTACCAGAGTTCAGTGATGTTAGGTGGGAAGACACTTTTGCAATCAGCGACCTGGCGTTGTATAATTATATTGAGGTAAGTTAACTTGCTTTGGAGCGCGACTGATATGTGCCTTTTCCTCTTCGATTAGATGACTGCCTCGGTAGCTCAGTTGGTAGTAAACCTGCTTTCTGAGTTTAGGGGCGTGGGTTCGATTCTCACCTAGGGCAAACATTCATGTGATAAACATAGGTGCTTGTTCTATGTCCGGGTGTTAATATATATTTAAGTATGTATTTAAAAATATATATGTACGGATATCAGTCTCTGGCAGCCATAGTATAAGCTTTGCTTAGTTTGGGGTCAGGCGACCGTGTGTGAAAATGTCCCGAAATTATTTATTTATTTAAATACATAGATGTCGTGTCTCATTAAAAAGCGGGCCTCTATAGTGGCACGCATCGATACCTGTCGTTTTATTCAAAATAATCAAATACCTACGTATAACTTCATTGGAATCTAAGCCTTATCGTTCGGAAATAACGTTGATGAAACTTGTTAAGGCACCGTATGATCACGAAATCAAGGAAAACAAGTATTATGTTTGCACCTAGTTTGATATGAAGAACTATGATGATCAGGTGCAAAAAAATACAGCTGGTAGAAAAAACAACCAACTAAATTTTAACCGAAGAACAATTTTGAAAATCATTCTCATTTTGGAAAAAAAAAATCACAAAAAGTATGTTCCTAAAAAAAACTGTTTGCGCGTAGTTCTCCAAATTTTCAGCGATTACAACGCCTTTTTTTTCGATAATTAAATAGCCAGATTAGTCCTCTAAATTTTAACCGAGCAACTTTTTCGTATTTGTGTTCTTTTTACGATTAAATACCAATAGAAACGGCAAGAAAATTTAATTCTAGGCACCGATTCCATTTTACCATAAATATGATTTGCGATTTTCAACATTAAATGAAGCTGCTTAGGTAAGAAATTGACTACGACATCCGAATTAGTCGTCGAGCAGCGCTCGACGTGAAAGGTCGTTCCCGGCCGCTCTGTGGCACGATCCGGCGTATAATTTGATCACATAATTATACATCGTATATTAATTATAATAGAAAATTATAAATAACTTGAATATAGCAGATTGTAGGTCGTTGTAAATAGTGACTTTATTATACATTTTACCAGTATGAATATTTTAAATATTCATACTGGTAAAATGACTTTGCACTTTAACACGCTATAAATAGAGTCCACATTGATTGTTTCAAAAGCATGAGCCCTCGCGTTGAGCAGGTCGAGCGCCGCCGCCGACAGTATACGGTATGACAGTACCTTATATGCTACACTTTCAGATACATTATGATGACGTTATGTACCTCGTTGTTATTACCCAAGCTATGTTTTTTAGTTCGGAGAAGCGAAAAATGACGGTACCAAATACTGATATTAGCCAACCAAGTACCTCAGAAGAATTAATGTATAGACCAATGTAATGTATAGACCTACGAGCCCAGACGGGCTAGCATTTATGAGCCTTGAAAATAATCCCTGTCAGCAATGTTATTGCTCTGATTGCTTGCTTATCTAACCTTCAGGGGTGATCCTTGGTAGTCTACATTCAAAGTGGCAACCAAAGACTGCCGGTGCGGTAGCCGCCATCTTGAATTTAATGGGAAATATTTTTTTATCGGATCGTTTTCAACAAAAAACAGGACTGAGTTGTTATAAATTTGATTCTTTCTACAGCTTTAGTTTTATTAACCATTTTTATCGTGCGATCGTTATTTTTGAAATAAAGCCAAAAAAATAATACGTTGATCATTCATTTTAGGGCATGTTCAAAGTTGTGTAAAATAAACTAGATAGAGACACACTGCAACGTAAAATTTGTATCTGAATTTCTTTCGTTCGTCTTTAGTTACCTTTTTTTGTTGGGACTAAATTATAATGATTCAAATTTACAACGACTTAAGACCTCACGCATTTAACAAAAAAATAACTTTTTACATAATTTTAGGTCAAGCAATCAAGACTTAAGTTAAATGACGCCAGTGGAACCAATTGTTGCTTATAATAATAATAAGTAAGTTTACGTTTTACATATTGAATTAAAAGTTCCCATTTAACCAATTTATACTAGAGTACTAGAAATTGCAAAAAGACAGTACACATCTCTATGTATCAAACGCGCGCCGGCCCCGTCAAAGAAGCTACTACGTCGTTGTGAAGTCAAAGAAGCCGCCGCGGCCCGCTGCAGCTGTACTTTGCTTGTGTACGTACGCGACTTCGTACAACATATGGTTTTCCTAATTAGAAATATATTTTCTAAAATTTTAATTTTTTTGGTGATGATTTTTATAATGAATCGCGCTCTGTTGGTAAAGTACACCTACTTTTGTAAATTTGGCGGAAATGCAAAACAACAGATTATAGAAAACTTCCTTGTGCTTGCACATAATAGGAATACTCAGTACAAGTACCTGCTAAGGGATGCTTTTTTTTTGCTAAGGGATGCTAGGCGTAAATACTTATGAAGCACACCTTTGCGTAGTCGGATAGTTTGGCTTAATAATAATAATATCTCAATGTTTTATACTTGTGTAGCGTAAGCATCGAGCTCCCACCTGAAATAGTTAATTCGATAATCCCAGATGGTCCTACAAATCTTATCTGCAGTGAGTGAGTTTGCTTTATATAATACATATCTATACTCCTATCTGTATCTCCTACATACATTTATTTATTTATTTATATAATTTATGATGACATAAAGTCGAGTTCTTCCAACTCTCATCAGCGTATACATTGATTATTGGTAATTTACTTTCTATTCTGCTACATTTATAACTGTGTCTAAATCTATTTCATATTCTATATTAGGTTGAAGTAAAATAATGAAAAATATTAGTGACGATAATTCCCGAAATCCCCATTGGAGTAAGTAGTGAGGAATTCAGGAATGGCCCATTTTATCCTCTATCCTGCAAGAACGGTTATTGATTATGAAATCAATCAAAAGATTTATCTGTCTGTTTCACATGTACTGTATGCAACGTTCCTTGTGAATAAATGTGAGTATAAGTGTGGACCTTATTGCGCGGCGATACGATTAGCGGTCGCGCAGCGTCGACAACAAAACGTAAGCATAAGATATCGTGGTAGGTCTCCAGATAGCTGTTGCACTACGTACGCGCACCGTCGTCCGTGCGTTTCGCCAGTTCTATCCGCGTATGCGCAGGTAGAAAATGAAATTCGAATCGCGATTATACGGGGCCTTAAAGTGTTTTCAGCGCATTTAAGCGTCGTGACACCAACGCGATCACAGAGACTGACAGCAAAACAAGGCTTATAGGTACTTGATCCAAGCCTAGTTTTTGAGGTGCCATTTTACGAGCTTGAAATTTGACATAGATCTATATCTGATCGAAGCTTTTCGCCTATTAAAATAATGCCTTGAGTACGCGAAATTTTAATTGAATTTTGTGCTCGCAAACGTATAGAGGTAAAGTCATGTGCGTTGCTCTGGTACGGTTCTACGAGTTCCATATACGCACAATTATTCTGTCGCATGTATTGGCCATTGCTCTAAGAATTCAACAGTTCACGCCTGAAGTATCTACATGTTCTGTTGCTAATTTTCAGATGAGAGACCTAGTGACCCGTCCTTCGTACAGACTCCGTAAAGCAGTCGACGATTTCATATTCTGGCTAATGCCGAACTTCTGGGTGCCTCTGTACAACTCCGTGACATTCTCCACCATGCCTTACAGCCATTGCGTCAAGAACAGAGAATGGCAGGATCAGGTGAGTTTTCTTTAATTTATTTAATAACTATCTTTTAGTATCCTAATATTCCTAATCCTTTCCCAACTAAAATTATAAATGGAAAAGTAAGTTTGTTTGTTACGCTTGCACGCTTAATGCTATATACTCAGCCCATCTTCATACAATTTTGCATAAACGTTGTCAGGGTTACAGAAACGGACATAGAGTACCTTTCATCCAGAAAAAATTGTCGAATCCTGTGGGAGGGGGAAACCGCGGGGTGCAGCTGGTATATAACATAAACCTTTATACGTATATAGGTACATTTTTATCGTATGATTGCTTAAGTACATACATTTTAATTGTGTATTGTAGTAGATAAGCGACTATAGTCTGGTTGGAGAAGGCCTGCCTCTCAAGCCAGAGGGAGCAGGTTCGATCCCAGCCGACGACACGCCAAAAATTTTTCATTGTGTGAATATATTATGTGCGTATTGTATGTCATCTGCTACATGAATTGGGCCCGGTGTATGGCGACAGTCTGGCCCTCTGTCACATTTGGGACTGAATATCGTCCAGAGAATTGTAGGTGCTGTATTACACCTCTGTGCGCCCTTTTCGGGGAAAAGGCGTGACGATATGTTATGTTGTTATGTGGTAGATAAAAACGTTACTACTTATCTTATTTACATTAACAAAATTACAGTGAAACATTCAAATTGGTGCCTGCTATGAAATAAACTGAATTTGAAGTTGTAATATGGCTTGGACTCAAAACTTCTTTTAGAAAACCATCTACGATTTTTTTGTGTCTCAAATTAGACACACAAACTTGCGCTGTCTTACCAAAGATAATAATCATTGATGGTTTTGTTTCAGATTTTAAAGTACGTGTTTGCGGTAGCAAGTGTGTTAACGCTAGGAGGCGCTTTTTACTGTTACAAATAAATTACATGTATGTTATAATAGGTAAGTATTATACAAATTATTAAGACACCTTATTGCCATGATGGTCACGTTTTCTTTTCGACGCTGCGCGACCATGAACCTTATTGCGCAGCGATACGATTTGCGTTCGCGTAGCGTCGAAAATAAAACGTGACTATCACGGCAATAAGATGTCATTGTTATTGCCAGTGCTATTCACAGTCATTCAGAAACGTTTCCGATCGGATCCCACAAATTTCAAACTGAAACTGTTCGAATCTCAGCCTACTTTTATAATTTTTCGAATAGGGAATCGAATATAAATCGGAAGAATGAAACACGTTTAAAAACTTATGAATACTTCGAATAATTTGATTTAAACCGGGTAGCAAACTCTGGTGGGACGCTTCGGCCGTGGCTAGTTACCACCCACCGGACCAAGTCATGCCGTGAAATGACCTAGTCGTGTTTCGGGATGTAGTCCGGTGTAACCGTTCCGAAGACGGGTCCGAGCAGTAGCGAACTTGTAGCGCCTCACTCACCTGCCGTCTTTGTACTTCTTCACTTTAGTGAACTTCAAGGCTAGAGTGAATAAGTACCTTATAGGTCGTCATGCTCCATCTTAGACCACAACGTCGCTTAACATCAGGCGAGGTGGTAGTCAAACGCCGACCTATTCTACATAAAAAAAAAAAAAAAAATTGATATCGATCGGAAACGTTTCCGAATGATTGTGAATATCTAGACGTGGCTAAATATTTTTTGAAGTCTATTAAAAATAAAACTACAACGGAGGTCTAACAATTTTGGCCGAACTGTTACCAAACAAACAAAAAATAAGCCTAAGTAATATTGGCTTAACTTTGCAGATAAATTGGTTGCATAGTAACATCATTTCTGTTGACTACTTAGCAAACTAAAGTGCCTATTACACCATCCGTTTTGCAGTATGCTAACTTACCGTGGCAATGCCCGAAAAAAAAAACTGCCATAACACCATCCAAATTTCTAATCAAATCAAATTCAAATAATTTATTTTGCAAAATATGGGTTATAGATAGTTCTTATAAATAAAATTAGTTCACCATGGTCTAACCGTCTTGGCATGCAAAAGTCTACAGAATACAGAAAAACATATTATATTGGATTAACGTCAAAGTAAAAATATTATATCAAATCAATGTCAGTGTTCTTCAAATATTCGTCAATAGTATGCCTTGTCAATAAAATAAAAATATTTGGCACGCTAGCTCACCTAGCGGACTGCAAATGGAATATTGTAATGACTGCCTAAACTAAACCAATTTGACAGGATAAACATTAGTTGCATCTCTTTTCATTTCAATATTTGAGAAGAGGATGGAAACTTCATAATCTACGTATTATTGCGTCCACATTTTCAATTTCTTAATAAAATGGCGTAGATCTTGTACAGATATTGTAACATAAAAAATATTTTCTGATGCGAATGTTTTGTTATTCAAGTATTATTATAATATTATGTATAATCTTTCTTTAATTTAATAACTTTTTAACTGTACAGTAACTTCTAGAATATTACATTTGAATAAAACGTAAATATCCGCTATATCTTTGTTTCAATATTTACTTGCCTAGTAAGTAAATTTATTTAATTATGTGTACTTTAGACAAACATTATTTTAGATTAAAATAGTAGATAACAATAATAATATAATGTTTACAAATCTTTATCATTTTATTTATACACACTGACACTGACACACATTATACTTAATTAAAATTTAAAATTATACAGAAAACATAATAACTTAAGTATATTTGTACTTCCATAGTATACAGGGTGTTACAAAAACCTTGTTGAATCCGCGAATGCAGACATGCGGATATTATTTGTAAACTATTCGTGTCGTGCCACTACTTTCTTAGAAACGCCAACATATTATGAAACAGATTTGTTAACATTTCTGTAAAATTTTCTTTTTTTCTTGCTTTCTTAAACAGGTCATAACTCATGCAATTTTTAACGTGCATTTTATTTGGTATTTTTGCATGAATAAGTTAAGAGTCCAGCAGCGACCGCTTTAGACTAACTTCGCATTGGTTAAAGGTTTTCCATTGCCATATCGTCTAGAAGAAGACGACGAGCGAAGAGACCAAGTAAAGATACTGACGAGCCTCTAAAGTTATCTACAGAGGAACAAAATTCAATTTTATTAATTTTTTATGACTTCTGCACTCCTGTAATAATTCAGAAATAACTAAAAATTTCCCTTGTTTTATGCATTTATTTAAAAGCTAATGATATATGCAATCTCTCTATGTAAAACGATTTTCGATTTGCTTTATCTATTTATTAAATAAATCTGTCAATAGTGACCCCTTTCAAATGCCGTTATTTTTCATAGCTATATTTGCTCTTAAAAAACGTCCTTTTTTAAAAAAACAAGAACATAGGGGCGTAGATTTAATTAATTTAATTGTACATGCCAAATTTCATTGTAATCTGACAAATGGTTTCCAAGAAATTTAACAAGCGCGTTTGTATGGAAAATTAAGCGCGTCGCGGGTCCCTTAACAGGGTTTTCGTAACTACCTGTATAGTATATACTTACCATACTTACAAGTACTTACAAGTTTACCAACTATGCTGTGCGGAACTAAACTTAAAAAGTAGGTACAAGTAGTTACAAAAAGTTTCCGAAATAAAACTGCTAACAATTCCCCGAAAGCTGCCGAAAGCTGCTGAAAAATACTTGGTAGTTATTAATTAAAGAAGTCGAGGAAAACCCTACTGTAAGCTCGTTAGGATTACGGCGTTCAAGTCAACCGCTTACCTTACTTATTGCTTGGCTAAATTGAAGTGATCGAAAACGGTCCCAGATGGGATCTTGCCGAGTCGTTTCCCTGTATTGACAAAGCGAGACTTCGGAATTAAATTCGCGCAAGTTTTTTATTGAAACCAGGTTTTAGGGTATGAAAGCGGGGTTCGTTTATTTTAACAAATGATTGCGTGGGAAATGTAGAGTAGATGTGGGATTTAGTAATTTGAAATGCAGATTGTAGATTTAAAATGCGCTTTAAAAGCGATGATAGCCTAGTTGGAGAAGACTCGCCTCTCAAGCCAGAGGGAGTGAGTTCAAACCCAGGCGACTGCACGCACCAATTTGTTCATCGTGTGAACATAATATAGGTATGTAATATTAAATACCCTATATCCGTATTGTATGTCATCTGCTACATAACTGGCGACCGGTGTATGGCGATAGACTCGCTCCTGTCACATTTATATCGCCCGGCGAAGTGTGGGTGTTGTATTACACCTCTGCCAGCCCCTTGGGGGAAAGACGAGTGTCTTACTTTTGTTCAGATTGTCATCATATCTCATTTTCAGATTTCGTCATCAGATTGTTCAGACTTGTATCAGATATTGATTTTGTAATATAGGTATAGGAGTACTTACATATGCATCTATTTATATATTTTCATCTTTCTAACTGCCTCGGTTTAATTTGTAGTGAACCTGCCTTCTAAGCTTCGGGGCGTGGGTTCGATTCCCACCTAGTGCAAACATTCATTTGATGAACATTTGTGTTTGTTCTATGTCTGGGTGTAAATATCTTAAGGTATATGTGTATATATTCAAAAATGTATGCTTATGTATGTACATCAGTCTCTGACAGCCATAGTAGGTAAATGCAAGAACCAAGCTTTCCTTTGTCAGCTTAGTTTGGGGTCAGACGACCGTGTGTGCAAAAATTTACGAATATTTATTTATCGACTTTCCGTAAAGTAGGTGAGTATAACTAGTTGTATTTTAGCACTTTATCCATAATACTACTACCAAATCTACTTTTGTTTTTATTATTTTAATTTGTAGGTGTACCTACTTACCTGCAAATAAAATTACCTACAAGCCTTTACATGCTTAATAGCTAGTATAAGTTAATTAGAAAATAGATTAGAGTAGCCAAGTATAATTAGAGAGTTGAAAAGCCTGTAGGTAGAGCTACCAACTGTAGTCAGAGATAATCTCGTCCGCCGAAACTCAAAGCGAACAGCTTGAGTACCCCTTTTTAATGTTCCTGAAATAGCAAACCATTAAGCTAAAGCTTTCAAAAACATTTTGGAGATAAGCCTCAGCCTGGCTAATTTCACGACTCGTTTCTTCACATTCGTTAAACTAGGTAGCTCCGTCTAAAAACGTACCTAGGTCGGCATATAAGTACGTGTAGGTTTATACAGTATGCGTCACAAATAATAAAAATGACAGGTGAAGTGTTCTACGTGAAGCGGACAGGAAAAAAAGGTCGGTGTTTCCGATTTTGGTAATTTTTGATTAAGTTATAACTATGTATGTTCCAAATTAAGACGCAAAATATTTTTTAAATAAAAGTCTGGTTAGGGAGTTATAGAGGCTTCAAAAATTTGACTAACCGGCAGGTACGTATATGCGCTACTTTGAATCTCATTACCCAGTATTAAAAGTAACAATAAAACCAAATAAAGTAATCGAAGTTGGACTTCGATTAATGAGCTATTTGAACGCGTTTTTAGATAAAAAATTTATTCAAAAAAAATGTACTTGCTCAAGTTTTTGAAACTTGAATTTCACAAAGTTGGACCACTTCAGTTTTTTATATTATTTTTACACAAATAGCTTTCTTGAGGTTGATCTGAGATTACAGGTATATAATTATACAGTTAGGTACCTACCGACATATGTCACTTCACAGTTTAGTGAGCACGCCGGTAGGTGCCTAAAGTGCGTGCCAAGATCCTTGAGTAGCCGACCGCCCGCTCCTGTGGCCCGTCTATTATAATTATAACGTGCAGGTTTTGGGTTATTATAAAAAGTAAACAAAGTAAACAACTTTTGGAACGTCAGTTTGCAAAATTCGAAAGGAAAATAATTGAGTCTCCAGACAAAATAACAAGATCAATTTTGTATGAAGACTTGATATTTTTTTAGGAATTTTGCGAACTTGTATCGAAGTTGTTCACTTTGTCGGGCAGAATAACACCCCTATGTATTACTACAGCCAAAACTAGAACGTATTAGCGAGGAATTTTAGTGCATATACAATGAGCTAAACCTGGCATCAGCCGGATTTGAGAGCAAGTAGACGAGTAACCACTTTTTACTTAAAATCACGGATAAAATGGGATCTAAGCAAAATGGGGAGAACTAAATGGAAGCCAAACTTGATGGAATATCGGGGTAGGCGTCAGTTGCAGAAAAATTCAACTTTTAAACGGCTTGTCCTATTTATTGACCTATCTATTTGTTCAAATCTTGCGACAGATTTTTTCAACTATTTCTACTAAATCGATTCTTGTAAAATTTGCACACTCGTTGAATGTTACACCTACACAGCTTAAAGCATTTTTATGATAGGAGTTTACCTATAATTTATTTATTTGACTGGAGCCCGGTGTATGGTAGCAGGCTGGCCCCCTGTCACTTTTGGGACTGAATATCGTCCGGCGAAATGTGGGTATTGTATTACACCTCTGCCAGCCCCCTCGGGGAAAGGCGTGACGATATGATATATTTGATACGTTATTTATTTGAACAAAATCCAGAGCTCTCAATAATACATGAAATAAACTTACAGATAAACATATACGAGTATAATGAATGCCTTTTAACTTAATTTTTATAAACTAAGTACTTACTCGTACCTACTTAGGTACTGCAGTACCTACACGTTTTTTTTAAATCTACAGATGAAATCTGCAAAACCAACATTGTTTTGTAAAGGTATCTACCTAATTTGATTATTCTGAGATATCTATACCTATTATAGAAACCAAGCACTATCGATTATATGATACCGTTTAAATTTGAGAATGGAGTAGATGCAATTCCCCAACATTGTCAAGCAAGCCAAAAATGATTAAAAAAAACTATTCCATTTCTAAAACAAAACGTGACACCGCTTATTTATCACCAAAAACGGTGGTTCAAATTCGTAGAACAACTGCGTCCGGCCTTTGATTCGACCGCCAATTAAAATGCCTCCCTCAGTGAGCAGGGACCCCAACCACTGAAGTGCAAAACGAACAAGGCGCTGACACTCATTAGCTGGGACTCTGGGAGTGGCCGGGATCGGCCAGATCCGCGGTATGCGTGAGGTGTGGTTGGACTCGCAAATCTACAAGTTGTTTGACTATTGGATAAACTATGGTAGGTATATAGAGTTAACTGAGGTAAATGCGTCTCTGGGGCAATTGCGTCTATCGAGAATTAATGACAAACCCTTCACAAATTAGGCGCCACCTACATCTTTTTTCTATATTTAATTGCAATAATCTGTGCAAGATAGCGTTAGTTGCCTAATTTGCGAAGGGTTTGTCAGTAATTCTCGAAAGACGCAATTGCCCCACGGACGAATTTGCCCCAGTCGACCCTACCTCTATGTACCTATTTAATTTTCCTAGGTAAATACTCGTATAGGCCCTCGTAAATAGTAGGCGCTTCTGAGTATTGAAAGTCATGACAATTGGAATCGCTGCGCTACGCTAACAATTAGATACGTATAAATACATTAACTAAACCATATTTCTAAATATCTTTGGATAAATTACTTCCCATCCTAACAAGTGCTTATAAACTGTTTAGAAGGACAGTAAGCACACAACAAATACTTACCTGTGAAAAAAAGTGTGACGTAAGTATTAATCGTACAAACTTTACGTAGGTACGTAAGGTGAGGTCCTCTACCTACGGCTAAAGCTTTCAATCACCTAACTAAGCACAAACTTTACGTAGGTAGGTACCTACGTAAGGTGAAGTCCTCTACCTACAGCTAAAGCTTTCAATCACCTAACTAAGCACAAACTTTACGTAGGTAGGTACCTACGTAAGGTGAAGTCCTCTACCTACAGCTAAAGCTTTCAATCACCTAACTAAGCACAAACTTTACGTAGGTAGGTACCTACGTAAGGTGAAGTCCTCTACCTACAGCTAAAGCTTTCAATCACCTAACTAAGCACAAACTTTACGTAGGTAGGTACCTACGTAAGGTGAAGTCCTCTACCTACAGCTAAAGCTTTCAATCACCTAACTAAGCACAAACTTTACGTAGGTAGGTACCTACGTAAGGTGAAGTCCTCTACCTACAGCTAAAGCTTTCAATCACCTAACTAAGCACAAACTTTACGTAGGTAGGTACCTACGTAAGGTGAAGTCCTCTACCTACAGCTAAAGCTTTCAATCACCTAACTAAGCACAAACTTTACGTAGGTAGGTACCTACGTAAGGTGAAGTCCTCTACCTACAGCTAAAGCTTTCAATCACCTAACTAAGCACAAACTTTACGTAGGTAGGTACCTACGTAAGGTGAAGTCCTCTACCTACAGCTAAAGCTTTCAATCACCTAACTAAGCCATTAATAAAGCCTTATCTATCCATCATAAGTGATACTATGACCTAATCCACGACGATATTCCGTGGATACTCCGTACTCCACCACCCTCGATCGTCCGATAAATTTTCATTAGTGTCCGAATACTCTGCAATCTTTTTCTTGTCAAATTCCGCAAGCGATTAATTTCGACTTTGGTATCGTCGAAGGAATAAAATGTGGAAGAATATGCCCTAAGGACGGCTATTATAAAGTTTTTGTATTTGCCCTAGAGCTATATAAAACTCATTTTGTACTAGGACGAAGAAAAATATTGTTTTTAATCGCTTGATTATAATTTTACCGTTGAATAGTTAGTCGCCTGCAATAGACTGAACATATAGCGCCTAGTAAAATTAGCGATGCAAAGTGGCTCTTAGTGACTTGGAAGGCAATTTAAACGAGTTTACTTTGGTTTAGTGGTAGCTCAAATAATACAATAAGGTTTGCTATTGCAGAGGCACAGTAACAATATGCCCCACCCGTTCAAAACACTAAATTGCTAGAGTTTAGTTTTAGCAATTTGCTCTTTTATTAGACAAGGACATGGAATCTCTAACTAGCTTAGATTGAGCAATTTAGCGTTCGTAAGGAAATTAGCTAGTAAAGCAAGTATTTTTTATAAACGGTAAAAGTACTAGGTACTTGGAGGTCCTTCACACTTAAACCTGCGTAACTCTATTGCACCGTAATAATTAGAAAACAGCAGTTTTTATTATTCTCTACAACTAACACGAGATGACAATTTTAACCGACTTCCAAAACGGAGGAAGTTCTGAATTCGACTGTTTTTTTTTGTATGTATGTTACGCGATTACCTACTCCGTCCACTGTAAATCGATTTTAATGATTCTTTTTTTGTTTGGTAGATCATACTTTAGAGGTTGTCCCATATACATTTCATTGAAATCGGAATCACCGTTTTAAATATAAATAATAATAATAATAAATATTCAGGACACTTGAACACACGGTCGTCTGACCCCAAACTAAGCAAAGCTTGTACTATGGCGGCCAGAGACTGATATATATACTTATATACTTTTAAATACATACTTAAATAGATATTAACACCCAGACATAGAACAAACACAAATACTCATCATATGAATGTTTGCGAAGGTGGGAATCGAACCCACGCCCCCTAGATCAGAAGGCAGGTTCACTACCGACTGAGCCACCGAGGCAGTCATTATCATAAATGTATAAACAAAAGTCTAAAAATTGTTTAAATTAATGACAAATTCCAGGATGGGAAGTCGGTTTTCTTAAGCTTTTTTTGTGTACTTACATAAAGACAACACATTACATGCAATGATTCTATTCCTATTACCTGTGGTAGGTATCTACTATTTACTTAGGTTCCAGGTCATTATTAAAAAACTTTAGCACTAACGCACCATCCAATGGACATTTTACAGGTTTCCGCTGTGAATGCAGTTGAAACTGTTTGCTCGTTGTTCAAACTTCGTAATTAGACAGGTTTGTTCAGGTGCTCGGACTTCTGGGAAGGGCTCTGCGTCACTTGAAGCTGCTTGCATAATTTCAGGATAATTAATCTTCATTTGGAGGCGGTTTTGTTACATTTAACGGACGACTTATGTGCAGATTTATTCAGCTTGATTTATCAACTACGTAAGTAAGCATGTAATTAATTAAGTAGATAGACTGCCAAGGAAGTGTTTTGTATTTTTCGCGCGTATCTTCTACGTTTGTGTGTGTGTTCTTTTTTGTCATTGTATGTAAGTACTAGCTTCTGCCCGCGGCTTCGCCCGCGTGGCTTACAGGAAATGAATGACGTTTTTATCTTCAGAAATAAATATTATAAGCGGTCACACTCGCTCTCAATTGAATACACTAACTGACAATATCCCAAACAGAGCAATAAAGACGAAGCTATTTAGCTAACTAAACTATCTCTGGAATGAGAGTATTAATAGTAGTAGTAGTATGGTATCAACAGAACTTAAAGCTTGTGTGAAAAGATAAAATTAGGAGACAAACAAAAGTAGATAATTGAAAATCAATATTGTTTACAGCGCAAATCTACTTCAGTATTTTTTTGTAAACCATATTTTTCTTTTTTAGAAACACCAGGCTGCTCCGTGAGCTTACTCTGGAGCGGGCCACGTATAACTAACCGTGTGAAAAACATTTCAGTGAATTATGAGTTTGGCTTCAGATTTATTTATGGTCATGGCAAAGCAGACTTTGAGGGGAAACTGCACTCGTTTTAACTCGAAGGAGTAGTTCGGTGATGCTAAAGATATGAGAAGAATCCTCAGCATAAACACAGAATCATTCGGAAACCACACCAGTTAGTATGGTGGCAGACCTGTGGTTAAGACCTTTGAAGAAAAGGCAACCCGTATTGTAGGTTTTGTCTTTCTAATACTAAATCAGCTTCTTCTATTGACTTCGTCTAATTTTACTAATATATACTTCTTCTAAGACCAGAAAGACACTAATTATAAATTTCATTTCTTGGTTACTTGATCTCTATTGACATATATATAATTTCTAAGATAATCAGCTCACAGACATACAGACAGACATACTCCTTACACCATTTTAGTACGGAACCCTAAGAAAAATAACAGCGTCGTTACTCGTTTGTAGTGGGTTAATAACTTTCTCAGCAAAGTTTTCACAGTTAAAAGAAGCGCTATTAGACTCTGTTGGTGGATGATGATGATTATGGTTTTGGAAAAACTGTGATACACGTGTCTCATGATTTTAATTGATGAGTATTTGTACCAATTTTTGAATCAATCGATCCAGAGAAAAAAAAGTTTCATACAAATTTAAACCCCCTATTTCCCCCCTTTAGGGGTGGAATTTCGAAAAACCCTTTCTTAGTGGATGCCTACACTGTACAAAGAACACACCCTCCAAATTTCATATTCCTAGGACCAGCGGTTTAGGCTGTGCGTTGATATATCAGTCAGTCAGTCAGTCAGGACTTTGAATTTTATATATATAGATATTGGTTTGTAAATTTCTTTATTACCTCGTATCTTCCAAACCTCTAGATGGATTTCGACTATAAGATATCGTTATATTCGTCTTAAAAACCCAAATGTGCTTAAACAGGCTTTTAGAAAAAGAAAACAAAATGGTGGATTTTTGGCGGGAAATAGTAATAAAAGTACGTTATAGTAAAACGTACACGTTCATTTAATTTTGAAGTGCTTAAGCACTTCAAAATTTACACGAATCATGAAACAACACAAGAAAATTTTGGAATAAAACTGACTATTTGACTTGACTAAATTACCTACTATTCCTGACAAAAAAAACAACTCTCGATTATCATTCATTTAATTCAATCATGACCTTCGTCCTCTCTTCTAGTTGTTGTGTCCGACGGGTCCGTTGGACTTTTGTAACTAACGCAATTAAGTATGTATTGTGTATTGAAAAATGGGTAAGTACTGTACGGTTAAAAGCATTAGGTATATTATCTGAATTTGAATCGAAGTTTCTGTGTTTTTACTCTTTTGTGCATTACTTTTAAAAAGTGTTTTGCAGTCGCATTTTTTGAATTATTAATTTACTAATAAGAATACTTATAACTACTACTATAAGGATACAACCTAGTACTTATAACTTACAACTATAAGTATACAAACTGAGACTAGGTTTATTTACAGACCGCCTCTATCGCAATACCTACCTAGTTGGATTAGCGTCGAGAAAGGATCTGAAATGTTCAGTATTGCAGGGGATTCTTTTAAAGAGCTTACCGTTGATTAATGGCGAGCTAAGAACTTCTTACTAGTAAAACGAATTCCAAGAATGTTTTTACTATAAGCAGGTCTAGATTTATGTCTTAACAATAGGTAAGTAGGTTAAGTTACCCATTTAATTATAATAATAAATAATACCATGTAAAAAAACCGAATAGCTAAATAATCCACCTAAAAACCAACCTGCGAAAGTGCCTATTACACCCGCGGCATTGCCACGCTGCGATGCCACATTGCGATGGCCATCCTCTCAATCCGGCGTGGAAATGCCGCGGGTTCGATGGGCACTTTTGCACCAGGAGCGATTAGGTGTGGATGACCATTCTCTGCACCAGGTTCGACCCAGAGCGGGAGTCACCACCCCTATCCGCGACCCTCTTTCCAATCTCCCTAATGAGCTCACGGGCTTCACTGCCCCAACTGCCCATGGTCTCCACGGCGATGGGAACGAAGTGGCAAAGCGGGTCAATGGCAGCGTACTTAAGCCTCTTCTTTAGAGAGACTATACGGTGTGACCCAAGTGGCTGGCAGCGACAGTGCAGACGCTAGTAGTGTCCCAAACTAAGCACTTCCCGTTCTTCCAGGGCCCAAGAGTCAGCTCGTTTGGCCTCTTACCGTTTGATCTGCTTAGACCCGGAGGCTCAAGCACGCAGGGGACGTTTGCCGATTATAAGGCTCTACGAACAACTTCGTTTAGGGTGTGGTGGCGCGGAAACCTCGCTCTTTACTAACACATTTAATTAGGTACCTACTTACTTACTTAATAAGATTATCAGACACTAGTTAATTTGTTAACTTAATTTCAGCAGCACGCTAATAGCAATGCAAATGCGTTGCTAATTTAATTGACCATTAACAGATTGAAATTAACCTACTTATTTTCTTCTGGAGCCCGGTGTATGGCGACAGGCTCGCCCCCTGTCACATTTGGGGCTGAATATCGTCCAGCGAAGTATGGATGTCGTATAACACCTCTGCCAGCCCCTCGGAGGAAAGGCGTGACGATATGTTTCTTGCTATTGTTCATTGTCATTCCACCCACAAAAAATGTATTTACAGTTAACCAACTGATTAATTTATGGGTCATATTCATTACCGCACCGGCCTACGTTGTACAAACAAACGGACGAAATCCGTTCCCATAACAATTCCAAGAGTAATTAAGCCATGTGTTCTATCAGGCGCCTTCGTAAAAACAATCAGTGGCTCGCAGCCACATGTGGGCCTTGGCATTGTACGGATATGACGAGGACGGACTGATTGGAGGGATATAGTGACCGAAATTGGTAGGAATTCGAAACATAAATCTTATAAGAGACATTTAAAAAAGTATAAAATATATTTCCGGTAAAATAATTAAAAAAGTACCCATGTACTTATATTATTTAAAAATAGGTGCACATTATGCTAAATGTTTTCATTTCTGACATAGATACCTAGTAGGAAGCCATGGGTTGAAAACGTTTTGTATTTTTATTATTTGTTCAAAACCTGCTCGACAATGACCAATAAATCACGAAATCTCAACGTAAAGTAAGGCATTGCGTCCCTAGAGAGATAAAGTTGAATGAAAACTCAGCATACGGGCGCTGCAAGAAGAGCTGTTCTGTGAGAGAAAAAAGAACGCATAGCAGCTCCATGAGCTCCACGAAGTTTAAAACAAAAGACGGTGTTTGGAGTAACATATTATTTTGGATATTTTTTATAGAACGCATAGCTCCACGAAGTTTAAAACAAAAGACGGTGTTTAGAGTAACAAATTATTTTGGGTTCTTTTTATCGGCTCGCAGAAGTTTTGAAAAGTAGAGCATTCACCTCTGGAAAAAGCAGTGACTTTGTCTTGGGCGGCTTGAACCTCTCGCTTCACTCAGGACGTTAAATAACGTCCCTCGTTGCGCTCTGGGTTCAATAAGCCGCCCGCGATGTAAGACACTAAAACTCCTCGGTGCATAATCTATTATTTACTAGCTGGGACCAACGTCGCGGGTGTCACCCACGATTAAAAAGTAGCCTATGGTGTTCCAGACTATATATGATTAATCGTAACTTAGCTTACATCCATCCCTGCTAACTTTCGCATCTATACGTGATAGTGTGCTGTGATTTGCAATATCATTTCTATTATCAGTCTGCAAATTTTTTCATATTGAACGTCAACGTATAGCAAATATCTCCTAAAATTAGTTGTCAATTCGTTGATACGTAGGTTAATTGTATTCATAGCGAAAATGACTCAAGGACTGATTTGAGTGATACGTATCTATCAGCACGAAATTATTCTGTTACCACACTCTCGCGAAAGTCTATGAGTCTATCATTTACCAAAGGTTCTCATTCCCACGTAAACACCACACATCTTATTAAATACTACACCCAGTTTCACCGCACCTCTCTGTCATACTAAAATTGTAGTTAGCTCTTCACACCCAGCTCGAAGGACCATAAGTAACTATTTACTGTGACAAGGTTCTTAATGGCATAGCGAAGAGTAATTGTTAGAACAGTAGCAGTAGCTAATGTTGCTCCAGTGTATTAATTAGAGCAGCGGTACCAACTCGTGAACTATGGCGGGCTATTGTTAATCTGAATGGGAAGTACGAAAGAATAACTGTTTGGTTGCTGTACTGGGAACTGTATCATGTATGCGGTGATAATGAGCAACTAACTACCTACTTCTCACAATTTTCTACCCGCGATCTTTCAGGGACCTTACTTCATTATTCGTGTAAATAATCTTTAGATTTTTTTTATTCTTCATTCGTTTTAATAAGCAAAGATTAAAAAACCAATTTCCCGTCAGGCCAACATCCATGCGAAAAATTTTTAGATTTTTGTTGATATAAAAACTGCTTGACCGTTTTCGATATAATGTATATGGGACCACCTCTAAAGTGTGATCTACCAAACAAAAAAAGAATAATCTAAAAAATATGATTAAAAAATTAAATTCATTATTGGCGTAGCAATCTAGTAACAAAAAAAACAGACGAATTGAGAACCTCGCCTTTTTTTGAAGCCGGTTAGAAATTCGATCAGATGTTATGCAGTCAAGATTTATACACACACATTGCCCACACAACTAATGTAGCTATGTAAAACAAATACAGCATGTTACAAAAACCCTGTTGTATAATTGAAGGGCATGTACACATGTACATGCATGTACATAAGTACCCATGCAAAAATAATGCACGTTAAAAATAACAAGAGTATGATTTAAGAACGCAAGGAAAATAGGAAATTTAACAAAAAATTTAACAAATCTGTATCATATGTTGTCGGCTTTTATTCTAAGAAAGTAGAGGCACGACGCGAATATGGTTTACAAATAAAACTGACGCGATCAGTGGTTGCGTTCGCGCTTTTAGGAGGGCGGAGCGCGATGTGTGTGCAATTTTTTAAGAGTGAAAATACAATTGAAACTAGCATAACTTTATTCTACAGTCGATACTGGATGCGCACTTCGCGGATACAATAGGGTTTTGTAAAACTTACGATTCGGACACAATATTATGAGCTTATCGCTTAATTTAAAACTGTTTTAGAAAATATAGGTTAAATTCAATACAAAGATACGCCTAGTCGATACAAAAGTCCGAGTCTATTTCAATTAAAAACAATTATCCTTTCACATCCACACGACAACGTCAAAGGTCAATTTAGGCGAACATTGGAACATGCCAGCGGCAATTAAGGCTCAATGCTTTGTGAATACTCCACCTTACTCAGTATTCCAAACTGGGTTAGAGGTATAGTCAAAAACTATGCGGTACCTACCTAATAAATTGGCGTAGATATAGTAGGTACAGTACTTGTTAGATATTAATATACCGGCAGTGATTATATTCGCGACGCTGGCTCTTCCCAATTAAACGACCTGTTTAATATCTTGTAACGGAAGAGGCAGGACTGTGATATATGATGATTAATAGTGTCTTATGTCTGTGGAGGTCAGTAGATATTTGCAGGAGACAAACACATTCTAAATGCGACTGTGACCGCTTAATTAGGTTTGGTAGAGTAGAGATGTCTCAATCGCTCGTAGGGTTCTCAGTGTCATTACCGTCAATATCGGTTTTGACACTCATTGCTGAACATAGATCTCCTATTCAGCGCGCAATCTATTCCGGACCTGTGCAAGTTTAATTCACTTTCTTCATTTCACCTAACAAACTTTATCCGACGACCAGTTATTCCATCTCAGTTTCTTGCCTGTTCTTCTGGTAGTGGCTCTTATTACGAACTGGGTGGAAGAGTCATTTCTATAATGTTGACGTTCATAAGTGTGTCTTCGATACCTAATTTAATATAGACTTTTGATTTGATTCAAGCTGAAGGTCTGTCCGGTGAAGATCTGTGGCCCTATTCGGAGATTTGAGATTTTCATCTCACCTGTTTTCGTCCTTGTTGCTCTCGTTTGAAACGTGAGAGTGACCAAGATAAAATCTCATTTCATCTCACGCGCAGGAATAGCCCCCCTGAGCGCTTAAGTTAGCGATATTTAGTTCACTTAAGGTTTACTAGATGGCGCTCTGCGTTAAGTAGATCCACCTTAAAATTCGCACACGGTTTGCGCGAGCCAGTTATTGACATAAATATAGTTTTTAATATAAAACGTGTGACTAACCATTGAGAAATAAAGATCTCAAATGTTTATCGTAAGTAGAAATAATTCTCACAATAAAAATGCTAAATTTTAACAATCAAGGTAGATTGTTTTTAGACTGTAGATTTACACTCATGAACCTAACCTTTATCTATGAACCTATACATCTTTACGTAATACTACAGAATAAATAATAGCACTTACTACGTAGTAATGCTTAATTTGTAGATACTTCAATCGGTCGGTTTAATTAAATTCACAGTTAAGAGATGGCTGCGATAGTTACTGATGATGCGGATATTAAACTTCCTTTAATATCGTTTGACGAAGTCGTGATTCAACAATTTGATCGGATCAAACAGACTCGATTAAACTGGACTTGTACATTCATTCATACTATACCTATGACTGGGTACTTATGGTAAAATGAAGAACCACCTGGGAACATACCTAATTATCGATTTTGAAGGTGTTGGTTGACAGAATTAAATGAGCAAACAAAATCGTTGTCGTTTCTTTGTAGATCATAGTCAAAGTCAAGATTTTTTTATCCAGTTGGGTATCGAAGAACACCGAAGAACGTTATAATGTTTTATTACTCGACCGCCTTGTTCGGCAAATGAGCCACTACTCAGAAGAACAGGCAAGAAACTGAGGGGCATTTTTTTAAAACCTTTTCTTCTAAATTTTCAAAATTATTTTCAAATATATTGCGTTGATTCGATAACCCAACATACTAATTGCAATTTATTTTCATAAAAAAGAATTTAATGAATGCATAGGCTTAACTATGCCTACTCTACTGCCTAACTAATTAGAAATTTTGAACTACAACTGAAAATAAATAACGATTTGTTTTAATGATAGTTATACGCATATAGGAAAATGCGTATTACAAATTAGGTTACCCAATGAAAAACAATATGGATAACAAGTTAGTGTACACAGTACCCATATGTAGGCAGTATGTATTTAATTGCGTTATGAGATAAAAATAATTTAGTTAAAGTAGGTAGGTACATATTTAATTAATAAAAATTGGTTAGTGTGATTGATTAGAGTTTTGAGATAAAAGTTGCTATAAAAGCGATAACATTATTAAAGTAAAAGGTTATAAATATAGAACCTCGCATGGGGTTCAGTTTTTGCAGTATTCAGTGAAAAAAGTAAAAATGTTACGCTATTTCATAGCAACATTTTGTATTGCGTCTGCAACGGCGTACAGTGGTAAATTTAATTTTAATTTCTTCTTCTCCAGTTTTTCTTCTTCAATAACTATCATTAAGTATGCACTTGGCAAGGTATGGGCGAAGTATATAGTTATATGAAAAGAGGGTACTATAAGGTTAAGAATTATTTAGAAGATAAAGATGTCTGGAGCCTTCCACTTCCGCCAAGTGGCCACTAGTATTTATAGATATTACCTAGTTGTAAGTAGTGTAGTGTAGTGTAGTGTAGTGTAGTGTAGTGTAGTAGTGTAGTTGTAGTTGTAAGCCAACATTTGTGAGACTGTAATTTATTTATTATTTGAAAAAATAATGCCTCTCAGTTTCTTGCCTGTTCTTCTGAGTAGAGGCTCTTCCGAACAAGGCTGTCGAGTCTATTTAAATAACTTTGACGTTCATAAGTGTATCTTTGATATCTAAATTGAATAAAAACGTTTTGACTTTGACTATAATTTTGAATTGTTAACGAAACTTTCTCCACAATTTCAACTATCAAACTAAAGTTGAAGTTTCTTCTTGTTTTTTTATCCGTTTTGGTGGCGATGTGTACTGAACTCCTGAGTCCTGTCCTGGTGACTTGCTTAAGGCTTATTCAACTACTACAATTTATACTACCTTTTCTAAATTTTTCGAAAAGGAGGAGGTTTTAATTCGGTTGTATTTTTTTGGGTCTGTTACCTCATAACTCCGTTTTTTTGAAAATTTTCAAACCGATTTTGATTTTATTTGAATGGATATTTATACTCACAGATAATTACAGGTGGGTCCTTTTGTTTACAAAATCCAATTCGGATGACCAGAAGTTGGTTTTTTATTTTATTTTAAAAATGTATCTTGAAAAAGAGTTAGCCTAGTCGCGTTGAAGTACCTAAGTATTAAGAAAACTGACGTGGTTTTCACACAAAATGTCAAAGTCAAAGTCAAAATGTTTTTATTCAATTTAGGTATCAAAGATACACATATGATTTTATGAAACGGGAATTACGTGCTTACGTTTTAAAATTTATAGCCTAGCATTTAGGGAAAATGTAGGTGTCTATTAGTTTAAAAAATAGGATTTGTATTGTAGTTTCGGAGATTACCCTCGACAAACAAACTTACAAATGTTACCTCTTTATAATATTAGTATAGATAATGTTGAAGTACCTACTTACCTACATTTAACTTTTTTTCAGTTCTCGACGAAAATTATCTGGTCGTTGAGAGCGATGCAGACGAGCTGCGTTGGGCGGAATCCTACTCTGTAAAAGCGACAAAAGTTTCTCTCCTTTCCAACATTGTTGAAGACTTTTCAGCATGGTTAGTGTACTTTTTAATTTTAGATATATATTGAGTATTTTTATGCACGATCGCTATTGTGCATAAAAATACTCAAAGACGACTGATCAGGGGGGCTATTCCTGCGCGTGAGATGAGATGAGATTTTATCTTGGTCACTCTCACACCTATGACGATTGAAACAAGAGCAACGAGGACAAAAAATAGTTTTATGAAATTTCAAATCTCCGAATAGGGCCACTGATTTAGAAAAATCTTTTTTTAGTTGATTGAATCAGACGTTACTTTGCGAATGTTCATTTTCAAAACTGTTTCTTGAACCAATAGCAAAATATCAATATAGATTGGTTCAAGACACAGTTTTGAATTCTTTTTTTGTTTTAAGGGGTTACATTTTCTAAATGATCCCATTGTCAAGATCCAGTTCTGATAAAAAGTCGGTTTTTTAATTAAAAAGGTTTTTAATAAGATCTTAAATTATTGTAATACTACTCTCCGCGGTTTGACCCACGGTTAAAAAGTAACCTATTCGCTATTCTAGACTATAATTTATCTCTGTGCCAAATTTTATCCAGACCCGTTTATTCGTTCTGGCGTGATTGAGTAACATACATCCACCCATTCATCAAACTTTCGTGTTTAAAATATTAAATACGACAGTCTATGAAAAACCTTCGAAAGAACATAAGTAAGCTCCTTCCTGAAAAATGTACGAAAGTACTGGAAAAGACACAAAAATAGTGCGTGGAGTCCCTCCGCGCGGAAGAAGTGAAACTTCTGTGTATTTTTCTTTCTCTCTCCCTCTTGCGTTGGAATATTGGACCTTGTTGCTAAAGCTCGCGCTGGCCTGTAACAGGTATACTACGCGCATGCGTTCGAGTGCCACGCATTCACTCTCGCTCTGTCTCTTTCTAATCCTCTTCCCAAAGAGCGTTAAACGTTTAACACAACCTTGTTGGAAGTCGCATTAGAAGTTTTATTTCAATACTTTTTGGCATACCTATAGGTACACTGGTTCATGTGTATGTCGCAGCCAACTAGCTTAAATCACTGTTCAATTAACAACAGCCTATAGCCTTTTTACTAAACAGCGCCGTTCAACTAGCTTCCTGATGATATTCAGCCATTCCATCAAACAGATAGGCAAAATGACTTGGATGGACTATGTTGACTACTTACCTAGCCAAGACGAAGTCACGGATTGTTATTAAAAAAAAACCACGAAGGCTATTCGCTTCGCTCCCTCCTTATCCTTCTAACCTAACCAATCCAAGTCGGATTTGCCCTGATAAAGGAGTCGGGCAGGGAGATATTAGGTTCGTTTCACCGATTTTCGTATTTTTTAACCATCATAAATTTATTTTTCGTTTATATTTGTTTTTTTGTATACTTACTTGTTTTTTGCTCACAAATAAAAATTGTCTATTGTCTAAATCACATTTCTTCGGTCAAAAATAGTCATTTTGGCAAATAATCACCATATTCTATCAATGGCCTGAGCATCAACCAGCCAGTTTTTTAATGTTGTATTAGACGATGGAGTCATTACGCTAGTTGAACGGCGCCATTTTGTGAAATGGCTAGGTTGTTAATTGAATGGCCGATTAAGCAAGTCGGCTGCGACATTATATCTTAAACTTAATAAAGCATTTGTCATAAATCCTTATTGAGATAAATACATATTCGAGGACCCTTACACACACGGTCGTCTGACCCCAAACTAAGCAAAGCTTGTACTATGGCTGCCAGAGACTGATATTTATACTTTTACATGTATATTTTGAAATACATACTTTTATAGATATTAACACCAAGACATAGAAGAAACATAAATGTTTGCCCTAGGTGGGAATCGAACCCACGCCCCTAAGCTCAGAAGGCAGGTTCACTACCAACTGAGCCACCGAATATGAGTTTTCCACGTTGTTTCTCTACTCCCTAGAAAACAAGTAGAGTCAATTGCAATACATTTCAAGTTATCGTTTACTTTCAGGAAAACAAACCAGTCATCAAGAGTAGACTATAATGAAGGCGCTGTCAAAGTAATAACGAGATTAGGAGGGGAATTACCTGCTAAATATATGGTAAATTAATTTCTGTACATTTAAAAGTTCTTCTTCTTAGTCGTTTACACTCTTGTCAGAGTGGTCGTGGTCATCGGTCAGGGTGTAGGCTCGCTTCACAAGTCGTCGCCATTCGTCACGTATAGCAGCCTTTCTTGTGCACGTGTTTGTGGAGCCGTTAAGTGCAGCCCTTATTTGATCAGTCCACCGTAATGGTGATCTGCCGCGTGGTCTCGTCCCCTCAATTTTGCCCTGCACCACAAGGCGCTCTATGGAGTCGTGGCCGCGTCGCGATACGTGTCCAAAGAAGGTGAGGATACGAGCTTGAACGATGGAGGATAGACGCTGGGTGATTCTGAGTTCCTTTAGATTAGACTGATTCGTTCTGTATTCAGTCCACGATATCCTCAGTATTCTTCTCCAGCACCACATTTCGAGAGCGTCTATCCTCTTTTTCTCACTTTTTCTTAAGGTCCACGTCTCGGCAGCGTAAAGAAAAATGGGAAAGACAAGTGCCCTTACACACGTACCCTTCACAGTCGTATTACAAATTTACCGAAGTTCTACTTATTCGTCTTTTATAAACTACTAGCTGCGCCCCGCGGTTTCACCCGCGGTTAAATTAGCCATTATTTGTTGTAAAAAGAAAATGACAAAAAAATGCTATTGTGGGATATCCATAAGAGATAGACAGATACCATCGCGGAGTTTTTTGTAGACCTTTTCAATGTGTATGTCAGGGGTTATTTAAAAAATTTAAATATATTTTAGATTCACCCTGAAACAACAGAAGAAGTACTAAACGAGATAGTGTGTCATTTTTTATACGAAGTTCTATTTGAAGATGTCGTAGTCCTCGATGACATCCTACCATCTGTATCCGATGACGACGACTTGTACGAAGCAGTCGGTAAGAGTTGTAAAAATTCTATTTATTTTTAAAGTAACAAAACAAGCTTTTTAATTATGATGTTACAATCGTATCATCATCAAATAATAATTATGGCATCGTTTCTGAACTTACATAAGCCTAAGTATAGCATTGGATTTTCCTACTATAAGCGTGTACGAGTAATTTAACAAGTGGTATAAATAACTTTGCAAATTTTGAAACGGACAGTTACCTACCTACCTACTTACATTAAAAACGTTCGAACTCTAAAATTTAAAAGAAAGAAATAAACAAACTAAGTGTTTTTGTTATTCTTATTCCGAGGCTATACGAAGTTTTCTGTTCGTAATTTTGTTTGCAAGATTCCACTACACCGCTACACTAAACCGATTCTTTTAAAATTTTGCACAAACATTTAGAGTTCCCGTGACAATCCATACAATTGCAAGATTAAAACCGTCTAAGTTTTTTTAATTCATTCTTGTACTTATATATATACTCTTTAATGTCTTAATTTAGGTAATGAAACTATCGATGAAGTTTATGCTACAAAATTCGAATTAAATGAAATAAATAGTGAAAAAGAAGTTAGAAAAACTATTTGGGCAGCCTATGATGACGACTTCGGATGGATTCCGATCAAGTAAGTTTTTATATTTAGGGACTGTTCAGTGTAACGCGGATTACCGCGCGGACATCCGCGACGGGTGGTCAGAAAAGGCTTACCCTGCTTGTTCAGAGTATCAATATCCGCGCTCCGTATTTTACCCCTTTGTTCAGTGCGATGCGGATGCGAATGCAGATGTGGATGCTGATGCGGATGCGGATGCGGATGCGGATGCTGGTGCGGATGCGGATGCTGGTGCGGATGCGGAAATGGACTGCTCTCCTATGACCCATGTAAAGATGAGCAGTGCAAGGATGTGTAGCGAGGAAAATAATCTATCAATTAGGTCACTGAAGTAAATTATGATGATAAATGAAGTGATTCTATTGGTGGATTTCTTTGCTACACATCCTTGCACTGCTTATCTTTTGATAGAGAAGCACCCTAATACGACAGCCTACAAAGAATACACTGTGCTACTGTGGGTCCGCTCATCCGTTTGCTTACAATCCACGTCACTCTGAACAGAACAGGCCCTTAGTCAACACCACAGAATAAATAATAGTAGAGTAGTAAATAATTCTAAACTAACTTGAAATGGAGGTAACATGAAAGTACTTAAAATGAACAAGAAGGCTGTTTTTTTATCCAAAAACAATAGCAGTTCGTAATACTACTTCTTAATTATACCTTATAACTTGTTTCTTAATTAACCGTTTAAAGTTTCTGTAAGAATGTTACCTTTAACTTCTGTCAGGTTATTTGATAAATATACTCATAACTTTTTTAGGCACGAAAGGAAAAAATACAACGTTCCATTAGGCTCTCTGACTGAACATAGCATCTGGACCTTTTTCGACTATGATCCCGAATTTGAAGATGAAGATGTCTTTGAAAGCGACAAATGTGAGTATTTTCATTTCAGTGCATTTGTTCCTCAGTACATCCTCACGATAGTCAACTTACAACCGCTACATCTAGACTTTGTCCTCATTAGACTTCGTCCTAACTAAGCAAACTTGAGCCGTTGACTGTTTCCCTCGAGTTAACCACCCTATATTATTTTAAATGGAGTGTCCGAGCAAGTGTTATACGCAGTTTGCGCCGTATCACTTGCCAATTCAATCAGGGATCGGCTGATTTGCATTTTATTTGGTATTAGGTAGTTCACTGCTTTCTCAACATTGAGTTTGCCCAATACGACTCAGAGTCAGCTAGAGGACAGTCAGCCGTTCATAGTCAGGACGAGTTGACTTACTCTGAGTGGCGAATCGGGTAAACTCAATGTCGAGCATACCAAATAAGCCGCAAAGCGTGTCTATTCGTTATGCAGACCCACGTTGCTATTGAATAGATTTGTAGAAACTTTCCATACAAATAAGTAGGTACACTTTAATAAGCTAGGGAGTACTTAGTACTAGTTTACCTAGCTTAATACTTTTTAATGAACTATTACGGCCAATGGGGCGGAAATATACATGACTGGCGACCACGAACCGGAAGATGCAGCGTGGGAAGGCCTCTCACAAATTGGACCGAGGGTCTGTTGAGGGTTGCAGAAAGCCGCTGGAGGCGGGCAGCGCAAGACCAGTCGTAGTAGAGATCATTGGGGGAGGCCTTTGTTTAGCAGTGGACGTCTTTCGGCTGAAATTATGATGATGATGTTGAACTACTTAACTAGTTAATTACTTAGTTAACTCGTCACCACCCGCTGTCATCCTGTTGTTCACCAAGGTGTAAAAATGTATGAACCGGCAATATACTATTTTTGGTTTTTAGATGGTTGTGACGAACAATCTGCAGTACAACATACCTCAGAGAGCGAAAAAATTACTAAGGAGCTGATGTTTGTCGATCCAGATAATGAAAAGCATGTAAATCATGTCTTTAAGCAGTGAGTAGAAGTTTTTGATAAATTTAGTAAAGTACCAGATGAGGTTACTTAAACATTGTATGTACATATGTAATGTTAATTAACGCACATTTTGTTTTACAGTTTCAAGACGAAGTACAATCGAAAATACGCTCATGAACAGGAACACGCTTTAAGGAAGTCAATCTTTGAAAATAACGTGAGGTCTGAATTTAATTTAAATACTTCTTTACTTTCTTACCATGAGAAACTATCAATATTATGTTATTGTATTTTTTTTTTATCTTTTCAAGCTGCATTGTCAAGTTGGCAAAGCTATTTAGAAAGTATTTGCTAGCCTTCACTGGCCTCTTACAGGATGATAGCATCAGCCAACAGACGCAACCTGACTTACAAGCTGGGTGTCAACCAGTTCTCCGACTGGACTCCTGAAGAGATTGAAATGTCCCACGGCGCCATTGCTCGTCCGGAAGGCAAGGTTGGAACAGTGCCTTTTCCTTACGAGGAAAGCGATCTCCATGACATCGTCGAAAAACTGCCGAAGGAATATGACATGAGGGTACTTGGACTCATCTCGCCAGTCAAAGGTAAGATTACCTACTTTTAATAGCCAGCTTTAGATAAGTTGTAGATGAAATGTCAAGTCTGAATTAGTCCGCTGCTAAGTTATTTCTTTTTTGTGTAATTAACTTAGGTATTGCAATTTGAATTGCAATGTAACTTCGGCTGCTAATTTTGAACGTAAGGAAGTATGTAAATATTTTTTGTCGGACGTCGGATTCATTATACTTAACAGAGAATGTGGGGTAGGAGCTGAGCCGTTACATCTCACTTCTAATGACGGGGAATGTCGGGTAGGCCGAGGTCTCGTGTTTGAATTTCTGATCTGTGAACTCGTCATCACGGGTATCTATGGTGTGCGATAGACTTCAGGAACGTTGAATTAATTGGACTGCAGTGTAGACTTTCCATTATTTTAATGATACACTCACTTAGATTACTTAATAAGTGAAGGATTGTAACGATACTTGGTGATTTAGAGTAATGGGTTTGCAAATGACCATTACATGCCACTGCCTTCAGCCAAATCAAGTCAACCACTGACCGACAGACATGACGTTCGCCCGCCATCCCAACCGCAACTCCATTCGGTGTTATTCGCTCTAAATTACCATAAACAAATCGATTAGGTAATCGTCAAAAGCACATACTATTGATTAACAACTCTCATACTAAATTTAATTATTTAATTATGTCACGCGCCGTCAAACTTACGTAATTTAATGCTACGCTACAGCTACGTACTGTTTTTAAACTAATTGTAATTTTATCCTGCAGTTTACCATCTACGAGTATATATAATGCATTGCATTATTTCTTTGTAGCAGTAGTAGTTAATAAGTACTTACTCCGACACTTACTTGTACTTTGCTATTTTCTACTGTTTAAAAAAAATTTTTTTTTTTTTTATTTAAAAAATTACACTCCACGGACTCCGGGGACCGTGACTTTTTTTTAACAAATATCTTAAATTATTATTTAAAGGAAATACAGGTAGAGGGGGGTTAGTTATTAAGTCTTAATCTAAGGTTAGGTTAAAGGTTTTCAGATTTACTTAATGCATTGTGAGTACACCACGAGCAGACCAGCGACTCGCAAGCAGCACCCGATCACGAGTATGACGCATGTGTCAGCCATCGCTCTCCTCAACCATATTTGAGGGAAAAGAACGACCCGACACACGACGCCGCCGCAAGAAGGTGCCTTCGATAGTGAGCATGAATGCTCGAGATGGACCCACAATTTATATAAAACGATAACAAAATAAAAACTATAACGAGAACAGAAATTATTACAATTTTTATAACAATTAATATTTTTATAACATCATGGCCTCCTCCCGACTCAGAGCCTCCATCACTACCGCGTTCCGATCTCTGATGGCCATCTGCAGGTTATATTCCTTGATGGTCTTCGGTGATGCAGCCGATGC
Source organism: Peribatodes rhomboidaria (assembly GCA_911728515.1). Taxonomy (NCBI): domain Eukaryota; kingdom Metazoa; phylum Arthropoda; class Insecta; order Lepidoptera; family Geometridae; genus Peribatodes; species Peribatodes rhomboidaria. The sequence continues at coordinate 13,388,097 of OU452172.1, forward strand.
TCGCCGTAAAAACCGGCTGATGGCATCGTCTTCGATGTCATCGGCGTAGTAGGTGAAAGTCCCGGTGTGCCGTGATATTGCGACGACTGCGTGGGACACGCTCTCATGCAGCTTCATTTTGGGCTTGGTCTTTATGGCGATAACCGACTCGTACGTTACCCCCTGAGCTTCGTGGATGGTTAGGATGCGTGACCCTGCGCCTCCCCCATACCCTTGACTTTTGAGGGTCTCCTTTTCTTCCTGCGTATGTACTAATATAAAAAAATATAAAAAAATATTTCAAACTGTTCACCTGTTCATTCAAGCTATTCATTTCAAACTGTTCATTGTTTGTTGGTGTTCTTTGTCATAGATCAAGGATCATGTGGTTCTTGCTGGACCTTCGCTGCCTCAGCCGTCACTGAGAGCGCCCTGGCCAGGATCAACGGAGGCAAGGTCCTGAGCCTCAGCAACCAGGCTATCATGGACTGCGCTTACGAGGAGCTTGGGGAATTTGGTGCAGGCGGTTGTCGTGGAGGCTTTGATTTCGCTGCCTATGACTTTATCATGGAGCACGGCCTGCCTACTGATCAGGAATACGGACCTTATAAAAGCCAGGTTTTGGTAATTCCATAAAGAAAAGTAAAGAGTAGCTGCGTGCTACAGCAGCACACATATTTGCTAATTTCACTGGAATAAAAAGTATTATTTCAGGCTATTTTCACAGGATATCTCTGTTTTTAATATCACTAAATTTAGTTCCGGCGTAAGTAAGTAGGTATACCAGTACCAAACATACAAACATTCACTCTCTTGAAAAACTTTCACATTGAGAGTTGTGACTTATGCAAAATGCAGCTAACTCGTAAAATGCAAAAAAGGTCTTTATTTTCAGCAAGTAGATAACACAATAGATAAAACAAGTAACCATGATCTTTAATTACTTTACAGGATGGTTTTTGCAACATCGGGAACATGACGAAAACATATCCCATTGCTGGATACACCGAAGTCACGCATTACAACTCTAAAGCTATGAAGGTACCTAAAGTCTTGTGAAAAGCCTAATGTAGTGAACATAATGTGAAAAATAATGATTAAATACTTACTTACCGGGATACCGAGTACATTATATTCTAAAACATTGCTATTGATCTTTAAAGTCTTTGAAGTGAATAGATTGAACATCAACTCAAAAACGAGAATATAAAAATGCAAAATTTCCGAGCTCGTACAACGCATCGTAAGACATTCGTAATTTTGTGTGTTGATCGTAAGCCGTAAGCCAGATAAGCCGTAAATAGGTTTTATAGGTTGGACGGATTCATATGTTATTGTTTTTTTTTAATAATTATATTTGCTTAGCTCTATTTCTCAAAATATGAAATAGAAACAATTCCTCACCTATGTTATATTTTTAGGTGGCGTTGGTAAACCATGGACCCCTTTACGTGTACGTCCATGTGTCATTTGAATTCCAGTTGTATTCCAGTGGTATCTTCTTCCAGATTAACTCTGAATGGTATTATATTTTTCTTAATAAGAAGTACATATTTATATAGCGATTAACGTTGATATCTGCAGATCTTATCTTGATCTTCGATATCAGTCGACTTTTACCTTTTATTTTTGGCACTGAGATTAAAAAAAAAAAAAAAAAATTTGGGACAGTTCCACACACGGTCGCCTGACCCCAAACTAAGCAAAGCTTGTACTATGGCTGCCAGAGACTGATATACATACTTAGATATTTTTAAAAACATACTTAAATAGATATTAACACCCAGACATAGAACAAACCCAAATGTTCATCACATGAATGTTTGCCCTAGGTGGGAATCGAACCCACGCCCCCAAGCTCAGAAGGCAGGTTCACTACCAACTGAGCCACCGAGGCAGTCAACATAGATTAAACATTGGAATAGCACATAGGCTACTTAATAACAGCGGGTAATACCGCGGGGCGTAGCTAGTGTTTTGACAGTATACGTCTCATGAGACTTGACTGTGACTGAGGTGATTAATACCTAATCATTAATCACCTAATGGTACAAATCTGTACCATTAGCTATGTCCACACTGTGCCTTTTTTTGTTCATTAAAGGCATGCGTCATAGCAGTCAACAGCGCACGTGAGGCATGCCCCTAACGCATGCGCATTGACAGTTGAAAGGGAAGCGCGCGCTGTGATACACGTTTTCCCGCGTTGAGTGGATTTCTATGCCACAAAGCGTTCAACAACAAGATGGCGGACGAAGAAAAAGATAATAAGTACATTGAAGTTTATTGAAGACTATAGAAGTTTCCCACAACTTTGGGATCTTAATAATAAATCACGTTACTTCAATTACTATAATAACGTCGTATCCAAAACTTTCTCTTGGTTCTCTTTTTTCTGGAATTTCTTATGGCCAAGTAAGCCGCACTTATTCCACCAAGTAAAATATTCTCATCACACATGTTTCCTAAAGCTGACAGAAACTACGACTGAACTAAATGACCATATTGACGTTGCGTTCGTTTACGCATTCAACTATTGAAAGCGCCAAACGGAAGATGAATAGAAAGATGAAGAGGAAAATTGAAGATGAAAATTGCATAGTGTGGACATACCTAATAGCTTACAAGGTATTTTTACTGTGCAGTTTGACGTTTGATCGCATGGTCCCTTTGTGACTAGATGTTACTCGAGTAGGAACTGTCTTTCAAGCGAGGCTAACAAAAAACTTTATCTGATTCCTCTCTGTTCATTTTCGCATGTTTTAGCACCTTTGTCCAATTTCTAGTTAAAAATAGATACAATACCTTCACATCATTTTCTAGCAACCCCGAGCGGCCAAACCACGCTGTAATTCTGGTCGGCTACGGCGAGAGAGACGGAGACCTTTACTGGATCCTCAAGAACTCGTGGGGAGAAACCTGGGGCATCGACGGGTACATGCTGATCGCTGCCAAGAGAAACGTCTGTGGCGTCTCCTCAAACCCAACTTACCCCGTGTTTTAAGCTCTAAAGAGAGCTTTGTAGAGATGGCTGATTCATTTTAATCCCCTCTTCAACATTTACTTCATACCCATGGCCATTTATGGTTATGAAGCCTGTCACAAAAATTTAACGAAATGCTTTCTTGTCATGTTTGAATAAAATGATTGCATAATAGTATTGTGTTTTTGATTTCTACCTTTATAAATAAATCAATAAATAAATTCGGTACACTTGCAAACACGGTCGCCTGACCCCAAACTAAGCTAAGCTTGTACTATGGCTGCCAAAGACTGATATGTATACATACATATATTTTTAAATACATACTTAAATAGATATTAACACACAGACATAGAACAAACACAAATGTTCATTATATGAACGTTTGCCCTAGGTGGGAATCGAACCCACGCCCCCAGGCTCAAAAGGCAGGTTCACTACCAACTGAGCCACCGAGGCAGCTATTAATAGAGCATTAGCGAGCGAAGCGTCTATGTTTCTAATTTGACAAAAATGCTATAACGTATGTCCAAATTCTGTCTGGACCTCTGTTTTCCGAAACAGGTCGCATTTCTTTACTGATTCCCTTGAAATTTTGTGAGTAGTTTCAATAATTACCTAAATAGTGGTTTAGCTTAGTTTAGCAGTCTTTTTCTAGTATTTTTTAAAAAGGCTGAGTTGTGGAAAAAAAATATACATAATTACGTATCTTCGCAATTAAAAAAAAAATCCAAATACTGTTTTGGTAAGAAAATTGTTAAATTATTATCAAAGCTGCTCAAAAATTTCACGAGAATTGTTTGAGGAATGCGACCTGTAGAGTAGGACAGACGTCGGCCGCGAGGTCTACAGCTCACAGAGCTATCCTACTAATATTATAAACGCGAAAGTTTGTATGTATGGATGGATGGATGGATGGATGTTTGTTACTCTTTCACGCCAGAACGGCTGAACAGATCTGGATGAAATTTGGCACAGAGATAGATTATGGTCTAGAATAGCACATAGGATACTTTTTAACCGCGGGTGAAACCGCGGGGCGCAGCTAGTAAGTTATAAGTTATATCGAACTCAAAAACATTACTTACACGAAGTGTTTTGATTTTCATTTGAAGGTCTTCTCGTGACACATTTAGATAACTTACTACGTTGAGAAAGAAAAAAAGAAATTTATTTTGAAACCATACATACAATTAACAATATAACGACAAATAAAAGCAATAAAACAAAATAACAAACAGATACTAATGGATACTAATATATATAACAAACAACAATAATAAATTACAATTACTTAGATATGTATGTGTTTCAAAAAAGGCTCCACCTCAGCATAAGCTGTTTAATCAACAGCGCTGATCTTCCGGTGGAGCCTTCAGTTAAATCACGGACGCACCTACTAATGGCGTCGATACGCAACCTATTAAAATAATACAATTATTATTATTATTATTTTTTTTTTTCTAATTTAAAATGTGATAAAACTTTGGGTTTCAATAAAATATAGGTACTATAAATAAATAAATAAATAAATTCGGGACACTTCCACAAACGGTCGCCTGACCCCAAATTAAGCAAAGCTTGTACTATGGCTGCCAGGGACTGATATACATACTTAAATATTTTTAAATACATATTAACACCCAGACATAGAACAAACACAAATGTTCATCACATAAATGTTTGCCCTAGGTGGGACTCGAACCCACGCCCCCAAGCTCAGAAGGCAGGTTCACTACCAACTGAGCCACCGAGGCAGGCAGTCAACTATCAAAAAAACACTAAATATAAATATTCAACTATTACAAGACGATTAATGGGCATTTGAGACAGGGGACACAAGGTAGGCTAAGACAGGGGACTCAAGGTAGGCTATAAAGCTAGTTTTACACTATTCTAAAACGACACTCAGTCATAAATCTAGATTTAAAACTAGTTATAAAATTTAAATAATCGTCACGCCTTTCCCCCGAGGGAGCTGGCAGAGGTGTAACACAACACCCACACTTCGCCGGACGATATTCAGTCCCGAATGTGAAAAGGGGGCGAACCTGTCGCCATACACCGGGCTCCAGTCATGTAGCAGATGAAATACAATACGCACATATGATCACACAATGAACAAATTGGTGCGTGCCGTCGGCTGGGTTCGAACCCGCTCCCTCTGACTTGAGAGGCGGACCTTCTCCCAACTAGGCTATATAGCTATAGCTTTACTTTGCCATCGATGCAATGAATTGGAGCGATGGCAAAGTAAAGCTAGTTCTAAATCGAGATTCATGACTGAGCGTCGTTTTAGTATGCGGCTCTTAGTACATGCTAGTAAATTTTTGACTTATATAACCTTGTATAACATACAAGCTGCGTTTCCACTTTTCCACCATTGAAAGGCCTAGTACTTTTTAGATGTTATTTTACAAACTTAGCAACAGTGATCAAATTCACAACGCTGCTGGTTCTCGCCGATTACATCACTTGTTTCAAATTTTGTAACGAAAAAAGCTGGATTATTATTATTATTATTTTTTTTTTATGTAGAATAGGTCGGCGTTTGACCACCAACTCGCCTGATGTTAAGCGACGTTGTGGTCTAAGATGGAGCACGACGACCTATAAGATACTTATTCACTCTAGCCTTGGAGTTTTGTAGAGTGAAGAAGTACAAAGACGGCAGTTGAGTGAGGCGCTACAAGTGCGCTACTGCTCAGACCCGTCTTCGGAACGGTTACACCGGACTACATCCCGAAACACGACTAGGTCATTTCACGGCATGGCTTGGTCCGGTGGGTGGTAACTAGCCACGGCCGAAGCCTCCCACCAGAGTTTGCTACCCGGTTAGCACTACCCGGGGACCACGTGTAGGGAATCAGAATAGAGTACACTCCTACGGACGTGGGTAGCTCAGCCCCCAAAAATTAAAAAAAAAAAAATTAAAAATTATGATAGATGATGATTAATAGTGTATTATATTTGTGGAGGTCAGTAGATATGTGCATATTCGGGAGTCAGATAAGTACTAATTGCAATGTATTTTCATTAAAAATAATTTGAGGACTCGAACTATATTATAATTGTGCCTACTCTGCTGCATAACTAATTAGTAATTTTGTAAAACACTACAACTAAAAAATAACGACTTCATTTAATTAGATGCACGTGTAGGAACCTGCAGCATATGTATCGGCTTACTCGGCGCTGACTATAGCCCTAGATCAGGGTAGAGCGTGGGGCACCCGGTATACTTACACAATTCCGAAATACCCGTATACAACAATGGTGCTCGCAAAACCTTAGTCGCCGCTATTGCGGTGTTCGACAACGAACTTGACGTCGTACCATGACCAGAATTCCCCAAACCTAACATCGCAGTGGTGAAAATTAGATCAAGTGCCTAGGAGATCGTGGTGGGCTCATCCTACTTTGAGCCTGACGAACAGGATATAGAGCCATACCTAGAGCAGCTGAAAAAAATAGAGCAGAGAGTTGGATCAAGAAAGATTATTATCGGGGGAGATTCTAATGGTAAGAATACGTGGTGGGGTAGTCAAATAGTGGTTCTTAGAAGTAGAGGTGAAGGACTAGCGTGTCCTTTAGACGAGATGAATATGCAGGTATCTAACCAAGACGATACACCAACATTCCATGCTGTATGAGGTCATAAAGTCTACAGTAGCTACGTAGACGTAACGGCTTGCACAATGGAGATTCTGGACTTGGTGGAAGACTGGAGGATTGATGATAGCATGACGAGTTTCGACCACAACGCAATTATCTTTAAGTCAGGTTAACGAAAGCATCAGATACAGATATTGAAACTACTACCAGGATTTACAAATACCAAAAAAGCAGATGAGAATCAATTTAATTAAAAAATTCCCAATTATTTTAATAGAAAATAAAATCTATAAAGGTGAAGTAGAAACCGGGACCGTAGGACGTTCACCCACAAGGTGTCAAGACCGCAGGATCGCGCTGGATGCAGGCCGCTACCAACCGGTCATATTGGAGATCTATGTGGGAGGCCTATGTATGTCCAGCAGTGGACGTCCTATGGCTGATGGATGAATGGATGATGATGGAGAAACAGGGCTGGCTCTTCACTTACTATTTACACGTTGTATAGCATCGGAATAGGTATTTGGTGTTTTATCTCTTTTTTTCTTTCAAATTATCTATTTGATCGAAAAATTGCTTTTTTAACAATAAATAAATAACTATTCCGAGGCTATTTAACGTTTATTAGTAACGAGGCTAGTTTTTATAAAAAATCCGGCCAAGTGCGAGTCGGACTCGCGCACCGAGGGTTCCGTACAAACAAGTTCATGAGGAAAGGCCTAGTACCTAGTAAGTTTAAAATTGTTAAAAATATGTTTATTAAAAGATGTAATAAATTTATAAAAGTATTAATGATTAATTTGCAATCTTTCCTTTATCTGTGCTATAAGATGTTGCTTCGTACCAAATTTCAAGATTCTGAGTTCCCTTGTGAGTGTCGATAATTTGCAGCATAAACGGCTGTATCTTTTGATTGCACTGGCTTAGAAATTTGTTTTTTTCACAGCTTTAAGGAACAGTAGGTAAACCTGAGTGTTTGATATGAATTTAAGCTTGATACCTCTACGCGTTACTGAGAAAAAAGGTATTTTCAGACAAAGAGACCGACAAACAAAGTGATCCTAAAAGGGTTCCGTTTTTATTCTTTTGAGATAGGGAACCCTAAAAAAAACATTTAACAACATAACTAAGTTAATTAAGTGCTAGATAGGCAAAACATATAACATATTATAGTACTTACATATATAGGTATTAAGCTAAATTAAGAGATAAAAATAATTTAATTAAAGTACATACTTTGTATAACAAATTGGTTAAAATGAGTAATTTTAGATAAAAAGTTATATAAAAGCGTTAACCTTATTCAATCAAATGTTTATAAATATATAACCTCGCATGGGGTTTAGTTTTTGTTGCAATCAGTGAAATCAATTAAAATGTTGCTGTATTTCATAACAACATTTTGTATCGTTTCGACAACGGCGTACAGCGGTAAATATATTTTAAGCTTTTTCTTCTGTTTATTTCCTTTTTTCATGGAAGTAATTAGGTTCAAAGGTAGAGCGAAAAGTAAAGTCAAAATGATTAATTAGTTCTCTTTATTTCAATTATCCGATCGGAATCCAATCCGATCTGCCCTTGGTATTCACATCATTCGGAAACGGTTCCGCTCGGGTTCTAGAAATTTTATACTTAAACTATTCGAATCTCAGTCCGTATTCATAGGTTTTAAGCGTGATTCTTTTTTTCCGATCGGCACTCGTTTGCCTATTTCAAAATTTATAAAAGTAGACTGAGATTCACACAATTTCAGTTTTAAGTAAATTTGTGGAATCCGATCGGAAACGTTTCCGACTGTGAACAGCAACGCAGGTGACGATGAGTCCTGACTGTCATTCTGCTTTGGGCTTCTCTAATAGTCACGTGATCAATTTTGTATGAAGACTAGATTTTCTTATTGAACTTTGTAAACTTGTGTTCTTAAAGTTTCACTTTGACGGGTTGAGAACGACACGTAAGTATTACTTTTATTATTTTATATTTATACAAAAATGTAGATCCGCGTTTTATATTTTTTTCAGTCCTCGACGAAAGTTATCTAGTCGTGGAAAGCGACGCAGAAGAGCTGCGTTGGGCGGAATCTTACACAGTCAAAGCGACAAAAGTTTCTCTAATTTCCAATCTTGTAGAAGACTTCACAGCATGGTTAGTGTATCTTTTAATTTAGGAAATATGTCTAATCGTGGTTTGCATTAATGTACGTTATGTAGTTTTTTTTTTACCGAGCGAGCGTTAGCGAGCCAAGCGTCTATGCTTCAGCTTCAACAGAAATGCTTTCGTAGGTCCGAATTCTCGTGTCGAAATGTCTGTCCGGATCCTTGTCTTCGTCTATTGGAGGGCTATTCTTGCCCCGTGAGATGATATGGTCACTTTCACTCATAAGCCTTTTCAAACAAGAGAGACCAGAAAATATCTCGAATTCTAAAAAAATAAAAAATCGGGACACTTCCACACACAGTCGCCTGACCCCAAACTAAGCAAAGCTTGTACTTGCCGGAGACTGATATACATACTTAGATCTTTTTAAATACATACACAAATACGTATTAACACCCAGACATAGAACAAACACAAATCAATCCACTAACAAACACAAATGTTCATCACCTAAATGTTTGCCCTAAGTGGGAATCGAACCCACGCCCCCAAGCTCAGAAGGCAGGTTCACTGCCAACTGAGCCATCGAGGCAGTCAAACTCTAGAAATAGAACCCCTGGTCGTATTCCTCAATCGATTCTCGTGAAATTTTGTGAGCAGATTCAATTATTATACCTATATCTGTAAAGAAAAACAGACGCCGGCTTCGAGGTCTCCAACTCACAGAGCCACTAGCTACGAGTATATTACGAAACATCATCGCAAAAACACAAGTATTTATGTAATGGAAAATAATACAATATTACTTCCATGAGTTTTATCTACAGGTAAGTTGCTCGCTGCTCACATAAACTCCCACTCAATTATTGCTTAGGTACAATTCAAGTCATCGTTTACTTTCAGGAAAACAAACCAGTCATCAAGAGTAGATTATAACAAAGGCGCTGTCAAAGTAATAACGAGTATTGCAGGGGAGCTACCTTCGAAATTTCGGGTAAGTTTATGTTAGTTCACAGATTAATTATTGTTATTTCGTCTCGCTTGGATAAAGTCTCGCTAAGGATCTGGCAGAGGTATACTACAACACACGCTCTTTGCCAAACGATATTCAGTCCCAAATGTGACAGAGGGTGAGTCTGTCTTATTTGAAAATTAATATTATTATTATTGTGGGAAATTCAAAGGGCTGGACGCAAATTCACCGGAACTATTTGTACCTAATTACTCGTACCTATATTAGTCTATTATTCTGAACCCTCCCCCTTCCCTGATTTAGGCATCTAAAATATTTTTCTGACTGATAGTAAAGACCGCTTCAAAATCCGTTGCATAATTTAAGGTCGTGACCCACAAACCAACTCGGAAAGGGATTGACACTGTATCAACTCGAGTCGTGCAGTATTTCTTTGTATGAAACTTCTAACTGCAACGTACACTTATCGGAATCGTAACGTAATCGCCTTACCTTAATAAAGTAAGGCGGTACGGTGAAAATCCCTTTCCGAGTTGATAAATGTGCTACGACCTTTAGGAGAGTTGACAGATATACAAACAGAAAGGTAGAATCACTTTGTTAGGTAGAGTATTTGTAGAGATTATCATTTTCTTACTAAAGATAACCTTTTCACTTTCAGAGTTTAATAGTCATTTATTAATTATTATAATACATTGTATGCAGTGGTAATTATTTTTCCCAAAAAATGGATAAGAACGACCAGTTAAGTACTACCTACCTTATCAAAAGCTAGAATTGATTCCTAAATATTTTGATGCTTGTATGTTTCAAGATCCACCCTGAAACAACTGAAGAAGTACTAAACGAGATAGTGTGTCATTTTGTGATTGATATACTATTTGATGAAGAAGTAGTGCTCGATGATATCCTACCATCCGTTTCTGGAGACGAATTGTATGAAGCAGTCGGTAAGCATTAGTTTTAATTCAATTTGTAAAAAGTTACATATCATTTTTCATATAATAAAGACATCAAATATATAAATTATACTTAAATATAATATTAAACTATCTCACTCTTGTGAATGCTTAAATTACAGCTTAATTTCTACAAAAGGGCTCTGACACCGGTGGAACTAATAATAAGGCAACTAATAATAATAACTAATAAGGCATAAAAATTTAAAACGAAATTAAATGTAAATTGAATAAAAATTGTACTTGGAAAAGTAAATTGTAAAAAAAATTTAAATAAAAGTAAAAAATAGGCAGAGGTGTAATACAACACCTACACTTCACCAGACGATATTCAGTCCCAAATGTGACAGGGGGCGAGCATGTCGCTATGCACCGGGCTCCAATCATGTAGCGGATGACATCATACAATACGCACATATGTTCACACAATGAACAAATTGGTGCGCGCCGTCGGCTGGGTTTGAACTCGCTCCGTAGGGCTTGAGAGGCGGCCCTTCTCCACCTAGGCTATTATCGCTTTTGTTTTTGTTCAAAAACTTCTCAATCTAGGTACCTGTGAAATAATAGTTGTATTAAATTCACCTTTTTAAACTTTATTCTAGGTAATGAAACTGTCGATGAAGTTTATGCCACCAAATTCGAATATAACGAAATTAATTTTGAGGAGGACATTAGAAAAACTGTATGGGCAACCTATGATGACTACTTAGGATGGATTCCAATCAAGTGAGTCTAGCTACCTGTCTGTCTACCTATCTATAACTTCATTTTCTTTTCCTTACAAATAAACAGATTTGACGTTTCGTCAACGAGACCGAGAAAAGCAATTTGCGGTCGGACGACATGTCGCTTGCATGTGTCGCTCGCTTGAAGTCGCTTACTACGGAACGTATCTCATCTCATAGAAATAAATAGAAACCAGGAATGTCGCGCCGACACGTCGCCGTCGTCTGCTGCTATCGTCGCCTATGGTCGACTGCGGAATCATACTTACCATACATATCTTCACGCCTTTCCCCCGAGGGGGCTGGCATAGGTGTAATACAACACCCACATTTTGCCGGACGATATTCAGTCCCAAATGTGATAGGGGCAAGCCTGTCGCCTTACACCGGGCTCCAGTCATGTAGCAGATGACATACAATACGCACATGTGTTCACACAATGAACAAATTGGTGCGTGCCGTCGGCTTTGAACCCACTCCCTCTGGCTTGAGAGGCGGACCTTCCCCAACTAGGCTACCATCGCCTTCTACATCATACTTACCATAAGGCAATATTACAGAATAAAATAATAGTAGAGTACCTACTACTAAATAATTTGGGAGAAATTTGAAACGAAGGTCTCTTATCATCAAAGCTTTTTTTAATTCCAGAAAAATAGCGGTACCTGCGAGAACTTAAGCTTTTGAAAGGTTATTTGATTACGATACTAATACCTCTTTCAGGTACGAACTCAAAAAGTACAACGTGAAATTAGGATCCCTCCTTGTACACAACATCGGGACTTTCTTCGACTATGATCCTGAATTTGAAGATGAAGAGGTTTTTGACACCGACAAATGTGAGTGTATTAATTTCTGTGCGTTTTTTCCTAAGTCTCCTCTGACGATAGACAATTTTTAGGCGCTATCTTGAGAGTTGATCTAAACTTGTGACATTTTACGAGCACAGTGGATAGCGGAGCAATACCCGCCAGGTGATGACGCGAACCATGTTGCACCCCATTTCGTTATCTCTATAATGGCGACATAGTCAACATAGGGTGCAACATACTCGTAGTCTCTACTAGCATACGTTCTAGCAGCTCTCGTCCAGAACGATTCCATTCCATCCATTCCATTCCAAAATAAATAGGTCCACATGCAATAGATCCGCGGCAATCGTCTGGTGCAGACGATTTCCGCGGACGCCCGCGAATGTGTTCCAATTGGTTGTTAAAAGCTTTTTGACCAATAGGAACGGAGTATCGACGCTTTCGCAGGCGTTCGCGGCAAAAGCCTAGTTCAGGCATGCGTAGTACTCTCGTCACCATCCTACATTCAGACGCTGTTATTCTGCTGTCCACTCAAAACGCAGCCTTTATATTTAATTGTATTGTATAAACCGACAATGTGTTATTCTTTGGATTTAGATGGCTGTGAAGCGGAATCTTCAGTAAAACTTACTGCAGATAGCGAAAAAATCACCAAGGAGCTAATGTTTGTCGATCCTAATAACGAGAAGCATTTAGATCATGTCTTTAAGCAGTAAGTAGAAGTTTCTGGCTAAGTTAATTTAAAAACAATATTAACCTTTCTAGTTTTGTGCATAAATATAAAATATGGTTTTGTATTTTTTTTCGACAGCTTCAAGACGAAGTACAATCGAAAGTATGCTCATGAACAGGAACACGCATTAAGGAAGTCAATCTTCGACAGTAACGTAAGGTCTGAATTTAACTTTACTACTAGATACTTTTGGGGGCTGAGCTACCCACGTCCGTAAGAGTGTACTCTAGTCTGATTCCCTACACGTGGTCCCCGGGTAGTGCTAACCGGGTAGCAAACTCTGGTGGGAGGCTTCGGCCGTGGCTAGTTACCACCCACCGGACCAAGCCATGCCGTGAAATGACCTAGTCGTGTTTCGGGATCACGGAAAAAAATGCCACTACAAAATTGCTTAGATCAAAAATAAGATTATTCTCAAAAATATTGTTTAAATATGAGACAATATTTTCTTAATTTGAAACATTATTATAAATCCAAGAAATGCAGAAGTCTTACAATAAAAATAAATTATTCTCATAATTGATACTAAAACTAAGAATAACATACTTGATTCAATACTTTGTGGTATTAATTCAAGAACTATGAATGTTTTAACCAAAGAAAAGATTGAATTTTCCAATCAAGAGCAGTTTTTTTTCATTCAAAAATATTAGACACTTGATTTAAATCAAATTATTTAGTGTTCGTTGAAGACAACATTGTTCTTTATGCTAGAAATAATTTATATGGAGATATTTATACCAAGAATTATAGTTTCTCGGTTAGGAAGCATATAGATTATCTTCTATTGAGAAAATTATTCTTCGGTAGAGATCTTTGAGACACTCAATTTCGAAACAGTGAATGTGTTGACCAAAGAAAAGATTGAATTTTCCAATCAAGAGCAGGTTTTTTTCATTCAAAAATATTAGATACTTGGTTTAAATCCAATTATTTAGTGTTCGTTGAAGACAACATTATTCTTTATGCTAGAAATAATTTATATGAAGATATTTATACCAAGAATTATAGTTTCTTTGTAAGGAAGCACAAAGATTATCTTCTTTTTAGAAGATTATTCTTCGGTAGAGTATTTTGAGATACCTACTCAATTTCGAAACTGAAACACATTCAGTTTCGAAATTGAGTAGGTATTAACACTAACCAAAGATAGGATTACACTTTCCATTCAAAAACATTTTTTAAAAGTACTTTACCATTCTTCACGATTAATTAAAAAAATATCAAAAAACTATTGGCACTAAAATTGTAGATAATCTAATTTACAACCACTTAGGTTCTTAGTGTTATTGTTGCAAAGTTGAAAATGACTGAGATATTGAGCAAAAACCATTCCTTGACAAAAAATAAGATAACAGACAAGGTGACATATGACTTAACAACTAACCGCCCGAAATTGGACGGTTATTGTTATCGTTATTTGTGACGTCATTTTAACCATTGCTAAAATGATGGAACCCATTACGGCCAGTTACTCTTTGGTTATCGTTTCGTTAAAATTACCTAGTTGGTGCAACTCACTCTTAGGGTTACGCCCACTAAAGATTCCGGCAATAAAAAATACTGTACTCGTAAAATTACTGACGGGAATTAATGCAAGGTCAAATGCTAACCCGACTAGGCCACAGAATAAATAATAGTACAAGTACAGAAAATTCACCCCGTGATAGCAAACATGCGAATTCAATCCTATTCACAACTTATCATACGCCTATAATACGAGATGTTTTTTTTACCATTTTTAACCCCCTCTTGGTGATACGTGGTGACGATTAAAGAGCAAAAAAGACACGTGTTAGGTATTTTAGTAGGTCGAGTCGAGGCGCGCGAGGACTTCGTTCGTTGCCAGGCAACAGTTAGTCAAAATCCCACTAGCTAGGTATAGGTAGGTAGAAGCCGCTTTTCAGTTTAGAAATCGCGCGTTTGACGAAAAAATAAATACACGTAATATGTACGTGTAAACCCCCTCTTCCTCTTTCTGGCCTCACGTGATTAATAAATAATAAATAATAAATAAACGGCCCCTAAGTAGTTATTTTAAGCCTGTGACAATGCGATTAATAGGTACCTTAGCTGCTTTTATTCAGTAGGCAATGAAAGTTCATAAATTATTACTTACAAGCTGCGCCCCGCGATTTCACCCGCGGTTAAAAAATATCCTATGTGCTATTCTAGACTATAAGCTATCTCTATGCCAAATTTCATCCAGATCTGTTCAGCTGTTCTGGCGTGAAAGAGTAACAAACATCCATCCATCCATCCATTCTCACAAACTTTCGCGTTTATAATATTAGTAGGAAGTAGGAAGTAGGATCTAGGTAAGTATAGTAATAAACGGTCAACGAATAATAATAGATATGGATCCCGTACGCGAAATTAATTGCATTTTGCTAAGTATACTTATTGATAATACCTAATCATGTTATTTAATTGTTAAAAGCTGGAAACACATAATATATTGTATATCGTATACCTACCAGAAAGTTAAATGGTTCGTGCCATGTGAGACAAGGGTTAGTCTTTGTACCTACTGATGTATTTAGCATTTATTAATTTGATTGAACTAAGTAGGTATATAAACATATTCAAAAATAATGGTTCTTAAATTCAAGAAAATTATTCTTGGCTCATACACTTGATATTGCCACATTATAAAATTACACCAATATTTGGCAGTTTCACATAAACGCATAGGCGGCCAAACGCATCGAGATTGAACGTGTAGGTACAGACCGCCATAGAAACTACTTCTAAAATATTAATGCTACTGAATTCAGTGAAGTGTTCTATTCAATTCAATTCAATTTATTTATTCGAACCATAGGATATTTCAAACACTTGGTAACGTCACTGTTTACAATGGTGTAATAGCATTTAGTAAGTTAGGATATCGTTAGGATACTAAATTCAGAAGCAAGGGTGGTTTCTGATTGACTGAATCATTTAGAAACTTTTGAATTCTGAACTTGCTTCTAAATTTGCTTCTGAATTTAATCTACTAAATTTAGCCAAGTGTAATATGATAATTATGATGATGATGAGATGAATATGATAATACCTGAATTTAATCTACTAAATTTAGCTAAGTGTAAACCTACTAGAAACTAAAACAAGTGCGAGTCCGACTCGCGCACCAAGGGTTTCGTACATACCTACTAATAATAATTATAGTCAACAAGAAATATTAAAATCAGTAAAAGTTAGTTAGTTTAGAAAACAATTTTAATTTGTAGTTGATATGTATGGTCTTCAATACGATCGAACTACAAACTAACTTTGTATTGGTTTTTTTTCGTCAAATATTTATAAATTCGCAATTTTCGGAATTTTTCATTTGGTTGTGTTATAAGACCTTGCTTCATGCCAAGTTTCATGATTCCAGGTCAACGGGAAGTACCCTGTAGGTTTTTGAGTTGCGCATTTTCCTTTGAAAATGCCAAAATTAGCAGCAAAAACAGCTGTATCTTTTGATTGGGTTGACATGGAGACCATGGACTTGAGTATGTCATATAAATTTCAGCTCCACACCTTCACGCGTTCTTGAGAAAAAGGGTCTTGACAGACAGACAGACAGACAGACGAACAACGAAGTGATCCTATAAGGGTTCCGTTTTTTTCCTTTTGAGGTACGGAACGCTAAAAGCTGACTGGAAATGTGACCTATCTAGAGGCAGTGGAGGGTAATAATATTGTTATTCAAATGTGTGACCGCAGGTAAAACCGCGGGGCGCAGCTAGTATGCCATAAATGCACACAGGTTAGTATAGACCGAGTAGCTAGGTTTGGTTATGTTTCTTGCCACCCAACCCAAGGGCCTCTGACACAGCTTGACGATTGTTGTTATGCTCAGTTGTGAATGCTACCCGCGGTCATCTATACGAAGATTGACCGTGTCGTCCGTTGCTTAACATCCGTGATCAGTGGTTAGAGCACCTAGTCTAGTAATTTTCAAGTAACTCTAAGTAATTTCAAGGAATTCTAAGTCATTTTCAAAATTAAGGTTCAAAAATACAAATTTTAATAAGTTGAGACGGACGGACGGGCAGAACAAATTTAACGGGTTCCTTGTAACCCAAAAAATTTAAGTAGGTTTTTTTACCATGGTTCCGGCGACTTTTTAGCGCTCTTTGCGGAATCAGTATTGGCAACACTGCGAATGAAGTTCGCTCGGTGGCCGCCGCCCAGGCTGCCATTACATCTAACAGGTTAACATCGTGTGTGCGCGCTAGTTATTATTTTACAATACAAGTGATTAATAAGAGGTTCTTTGACTGTATTTTAATTTGGATGAAAGTGATTGGGTCCTACGTAGTTCTTTATCATCTTTCGATAGTGAGTGTTCGTAGTTATTTAGTGACCAAGATATATGTAGCTACCTACTTAACCTAAGTTACGTTAGGTAAAAAAACAAGGGATTACTACATTAATACAGTAATTAAGATCCCTATAACGGAGAAAATGGAAGAATTGCTCACCAGTTTGAATATTCCCCCGGACATCATTGAACAATTTAGTGGTAAGTAAGTAACTGTAGTCTTAACCCGAGAGACAGATGTTTTAACCTTGCTATGAAGATAATTTTATTGTTGGATTAAAACTTGTGATTCTTCATTTCAGTTAATTGTATAACTCTCGACCAAGAAGTTAAAGGAGATCTTCTGAAAGAGTTGTGTTCGACTATAGGAACACGTATTAAATTAGAGAACAAAATCGAAGAATACTTGACATCGTTGATGACGGTATGTACAGTCAGATTCGATTGAACTTCTGCATTTTGCATACACGGTGTCCGGGGTACAGAAAAGGACATGACTGCTTTTATCCCGGAGAAATTACACCCCACCCCTGTAGTAGTGTAAGCTATCAATAAATTAAAATGCACTAATCAATTTTCTGTACTCGGAGTAAAACTGAGTAATACCTATTTATTAAAAATTCTGAAATATTTTAAGAAACTGAGTAGAGGAAGTGGCTCGCTTACTTCACTGTACCGATAAATTGGGGCACACCTATACTCATGTACTAAAAACACAAAGATAAAAATTTTATTTCTTTTTCAGACCGAGAATATCACCATTACCACAGCTGACATATCGGATTTATATGCGGACGTAGACCATATAGAAAAATCTGTTTCCGAACACACCTAGCTTACCAGAGTTTGACTGACCTGAAAACACTGCTCACGACATCTCCATGTGGAAAATCAATTTTGAAGTACTACGAAACCAACAACTAAAACAAAAACATGAAAATACTTCTGGATATTTGTAATATTGTTTTCTAGTAAATTAAGTTGGCAGATTTATCAAAAGTATGTTCAATTATTTTAAATCTCATAAAATGGTGTATCGAGTGAGTAAGACCATGCCAAGACATTTATTTCTATTATTTTAAGAGAGTAGAAACAAAACTCGGCAATTTAGCTCGGCTAGTAGGTTTTTAACTTTGTGCCTAATAATTTTGTATGTTTTTCTTTGATAAATACATTACTTATTAATATATTTTTTGTTTGTTTTACCTGATCAATAGAGATTAATTTCTTGTATTTCAGTGAATTTATTAATTGCATAACATGTTTTGTATCTTAAAAAATGCTAATGTCAGTAATTGTTTCTGTATCTATATAACATACTCTAAAACATTTTCTGCCATTCAGGTGCACCACAGATGATGGCGTGGACCAGGCCAGGCCGGTCAATTTCACCGCGATCGATAGAACAAAGGGTATACTGCCAACCCACACGGTGACGCGGGCACTGGCGGCGCGACCAGCCACGGTCTTTTTGACCACGTGTGGGTTGGCAGTATACCCTTTGTTCTATCGATCGCGGTGAAATTGACCGGCCTGGCCTGGTCCACGTCGTCGTCTGCGGTGCGCCTAAGAATAGTACGTTTTATAATGAGAATTTGATTCTATCACTAAAACACAAGCTTACTTTGATACAAGAAATTATATTCTCAAAAAGAAAACCAAAAAACCCTTAGTTTAAGAATAATTTATTAAAACATCATCTCAATTCAATAATATAGGTCTTCTTCGATTGAAATAAAGTTGTTTTTGTAAGAAGACATGGTATTTTTAAAATAAAAATACGTTTCAACTCAAATCTAGAATTCATGGTTATTAATCTGAGAATAATATTAACTTGGAATCAAAATACATGACGGCTTATATCTAGAATTCATAGTTATTAATCTGAGAATAATATTGTTTTGAAATAAAAATACATGACACCTCAAATCTAGAATTCATAGTTATTAATCTGAGAATAATATTAATTTGAAACAAAAATACATGTTAACTCAAATCTAGAATTCATAGTTATTAATCTGAGAATAATATTATTTTGAAACAAAAATACATGTTAACTCAAATCTAGAATTCATAGTTATTAATCTGAGAATAATATTAATTTGGAATAAAAATACATGCTACCTCAGATCTAGAATTCATAGTTATTAATCTGAGAATAATATTGATTTGAATTAAAAATACATGTCTTAATTTAAGACAGTCAATTTAAAACAATAATATGCTAATGTCAAGAATTCATTGTTTAGGCCATATATAAATCATTATTATTCTTGGCCAATAAATATTGTCTTAATAGGAGAATAGTTTTTTTTCTGTGATGTAGTCCGGTGTAACCGTTCCGAAGACGGGTCTGAGCAGTGGCGCACTTGAAGCGCCTCACTCAACTGCCGTATTTTTACTTCTTCACTCTACTTCTTAAAACTTCAAGGCTAGAGTGAATAAGTACCTTATAGGTCGTCGTGCTCCATCTTAGACCACAACGTCGCTTAACATCAGGTGAGCTGGTGGTCAAACGCCGACCTATTCTACATAAAAAAAAGATACTTTACATCACTGTATTATGAAACTCTAAACATAATTTTGTATACTGCGGGATTTTTTGTAGCATTTCACAGACGTTCGACAAATCCTTAATTAGTCAAGTATCCTTCTTCTTCTTCTTTAATCGTTCCCTCATTACTGAGGATCGTGGTCACTGGACCCCTTTAAGCGGACAATCTGCCTCCATCGATTCCGGTCCAAAGTTGCCATCACCACCTGCTGGAATTTGCTTGAAGACGTAGCTTCTTTCACTTCTTTCAAGTATCCTACATAAGGTATAAGACCTTTTTTTTACCTTGGGAAAATCTTTCATGGATACCACCAACAACCCGGGTGCGGGCACAGAGTGGTTACGTGGGAATCCCGTCACTGACGGCCTACCCACTAACACCCAAGGGTGTTCCACCTCGGCGCAAAATGACGGGGCTAAGGAGACGCTTTCGTACTCTTTAAGTTGTTAAGTTTGGAAAAACGCTGGCAAAGCTATAAGTGTATTTTTGAGTGAATTGGTTTCTTCTAGGCAAGCTTATTCCATCGTAAGCCACATGACTGCCACATCAGGCATGACGGTGATAAAACGAGCCTATTTTAACAGTAAAAATGGGTAACCTTCACCGCCTTTTTTCAGGATGATAGAATCAGTCAACAGACGCAACCTGACCTACAAACTGGGCGTTAACCAGTTCTCCGACTGGACTCCTGAAGAGATCAACAAGGCCCAAGGCGCCATTCCTCGTCCGGAAGGCATAGTCGGAACAGTGCCTTTTCCTTACGAGGAAAGCGATCTCAATGACATTGTCGAAAAACTCCCGAAGGAATATGATATGCGGGTACTTGGGCTCGTCTCGCCAGTCAAATGTAAGATAACCAAATTTTGATAAGTAGTATGTACTAGTCGGAATTAGTTCGTGTTTTAAATATTTCTTCTTTTTTATTAAGTATTGTAATTTGAATGGCAATTCAATTCAATTCCATTCAATTTATTTATTTCAGAATCCAAGTCCATATACATAACATCAGTTGCATTAGAAAAAAATAATCCAAAATAATAATAATGAAAATGTCAAAAATAAATAAAAATAATAAATATAAAAATAATAATAAAATAAAATAAAAATAATAAAATAAAATTAATAAAAATAATGTCAAAAATAAATATGGATTGTCTCAGTTGCTAAAATTTAAACTCATGTATTATTCGTCGTACGTCGTATTTATAATACTTGATTATACTACTACAGATACGTATGCATTTCAGAGACATACATTTTTTTTATTTGATTGGGCAACATATAATAATAATAATAATAATACGAGAGCCTCGACCAACACCTCAAGAGGCTCTCGTTAGACGGTTGGATCAAAGGCCAGATACAAAAGGCAGTGATCCTAGACACGTGCCGTAATGTCAGGAGGTTTCTCACTCTGCAGCCCTAACCACCGGTAGCTTGGGCCTGGCCCCGCTGCCGGCGGTACCCTAGTCTTTAAGTTTTTATAGTATTTGTATTTTTTTTACTTATTTATTGTAAAGAACTTAAAAATTAAGAAGTACAATATAAAAATATTGGAAATAATAATAATAAATAATTTATTCGTCAAGTACCACAGACTCATACAAGTTTAAATTAAATAGTTGGAGTAAGAGTCACATCATTATCGTCATATATTGCACTACATTGGTAATTAATAGATATAGATATAAATTGATGAATTGAGTTAATAAACGAGTAATCAAAATGTCAGTAAATACAAAAATAAATTGATAAAAAATCATTTCAAAATATCACATTAAATTATGACAATTAAATAACGTAGTTCCATTGATTAATTTTAAACCACAGTTTGTTTGTCTTCATCTCCGTATGGTTACATACTTACATAATAATTTGTCATTATATTTCTTAGTAAGTATCAATACTTCGCCTTTCCTTTGTCATATAGCTCAAGGAGCGTGTGGTTCTTGTTGGACCTTCGCTGCCTCGGCCGTCACTGAGAGTGCCCTGGCCAGGATCAACGGAGGCAAGGTCCTGAGTCTTAGTAACCAGGCTATCATGGACTGCGCTTACGAGGAGCTCGGGGAATTTGGGGTAGGCGGATGTAATGGAGGCATCGACTATGCAGCCTATGACTTTATCATGAAGCATGGCCTGCCTACTGATCAGGAATATGGACCTTATAAAGCCCAGGTAGATATACTGAATTAGACATAAATGGATAAGTATGTAGATTGTTTTTTTATTGTTCTCCCCACTATTTAAAAAAATAAGGTTCAGCGTTCCGGGAGTCGACACCCGACCACGTCACTCTTCATCGCCATCATCTCTCTCGAACTTGTTGTAAATGAAATAATTTTGGTCTTGCTGCTGCATCGATTGACGTCACTGCCTGTCTTCCACGAGACTTTTTTGTCTTGGAACGCTTCAACTGGCGGAGTATACCAAAGCTCTCACCAGAAATTAAAAAACAAAAGCATTACAAATAAAACATATAGATGTTATAATGTTTAATGAAGCAAACTAGTAAAACGATTGTTGTAAAGGAAATAACACAAAACATATCTTTAAGTTTTTGTACCTACGTAACTAGATTTACCAAAGTTAGTTAAAAGAAGAAATCTTGATCATTAATTACTTTACAGGACGATTTTTGCAAGATCGGGAACATGACGAAAACATATACCATTGCTGGATACACCGATGTCACTCATTACAACCCTAAAGCTATGCAGGTACCTTTTTGGATTTGACTGCGCGTTTTAAAATTTACTAAATTTATTTTGCTGGCTTAAAATTAACCGACATACTCTAAACGGCACTAGCTCGAAACTTGGTATAAACACTCGGCTAGTGTTAGAAATGTGTTTAGCCAAGACAGAATACCGAGTTTCTATCTTACTGTCCTAGCTTGAAAAACGTTCCCCGTGTAACCGGACATCAGATGCCTTACCGTTCGAAATCGTATCAGACACATTTGAATCGCAGTTTTCTGCGTAGCGTACTTAACTTTTCTGTTAAGTATTTTCTTAACTCTATTATTAAAATTAGGACCAATGAGTACATCATCCAATTATGTTCTATTTTTAGGTGGCGATGGTGAACCATGGACCTCTTTACATAGGTGTTCATGTGTCAGACAAATTCCTGGCTTATTCCAGCGGTATCTTCTACCAGAGTAACAAAGAATGGTATTCCTTTTTTCTATATGAGAAGTACTCGTATTTACATTACGACTAATGTTGCATAAAACGAAATATAAGTTTACTTATAAAACAATTATAACTTGTAATGATCTCGATCTTCTTTTGTTTGACTTTCTGTCACTTCGACACCTAGTGACCAACTATTTTTAAATCTGTCATGTTTTGATACCTACTATTGGTACATACGTTTTGCTCATGAGACGTTTTAATATTATTTGGGCGTGTTGACTAACTATAGCAGTAGGTACCTACTTTTAGTTAACCTATAGCTTATAAGCTATTTCTAGGTGGCTAACTTGACTTGATGTTTGACCACATCTCATTCTTAAGTGAGGTGACCTAAATTCATTAAGCTCTCCCTGTTTCTCGCTCTTCATTTACGCGAGTTTAAGCATTACAATTTCCAGTTAGTTAGATATACCTTATCACTTTAATTTTCTAGCAACCCTGAGCGTCATAACCACGCTGTGATTCTGGTCGGCTACGGCGAGAGATACGGAGACCTGTACTGGATCCTCAAGAACTCCTGGGGAGAAACCTGGGGCATCGACGGGTACATGCTGATCGCTGCTAAAGACAACGTCTGTGGTGTCGCCACTCGCCCAACCTATCCTGTGTTTTAAGCTTTATTGCAGAGTTGGTTTATTTAATTTGATCCTATCTCTAACATTTACCTTCATACCTGTAATCATTTATGGTTAGACAGCGCGGCTTGTTACAAATTTTAATTAATTTCACAATTTTAATTTCATCTATTGCTTGAATAAAATTAATCATTGCTTAATAATATTGTATTCTTGATTTCTAACTTTATTTTAAACTAGCTGTTACCAGCAAAGTTTTCCCGTTTATTCAGAAAATAGTATCCAAAAACCTTCCTTGTGAATTATTGTAATAAATTATCAAATTTCATCAAGATCTGTTCCGCCGTTTAGCCAAGAAAAGCCAACAAACAGACAGACAGAGACAGAGTAACTTTTCAGTTTATAATTTTAGTATGGAGTATGGATTACATACCCAAAACTCTAATACCATAATTAAGTTACATGAAAATTTTTGCTAATTCTTTGAACGTCTTTTCGGCGCACGTATTTAGATATCTATTACGTTGATGTACGAGTAAGTGCGTCCAAAGCTAGATTTGCGCTTCTAAGCCGTTATTCGAATCAAAATCTACGTGTACCTACCTACTACTAAAAGTAAAATTTAAAATGTTGCCAGATTATTTGGAACATCATTTTGTTACGTCTCACATCTTGGTCAGAGTTTGCCGAACAGAGTGCCTGGTCGTGTACAATAATCCAGCTGTGATTTTTTTGCAAGCCAATTGAGTGATTTCATCTTACCACGTGTCCTGTAACTTTAATAATAAGATAAGCACGAGTGTTTTATTTTTAATTTTAATATTTATCTCACCATCATCACTCTTCATCACTATCATCATCATCATCATCACTGCTGAGCATAGGCCACTCTTCTCGTACGTCAATCATCCTAGTTGTATGCCAATCTTGTCCAAGTTCCACGGGTCGAACTTGGACAAGATTGGCACACACATTTACAACATCGTCGACCCAACGTGCTGGAGGCCAATCAACGTTTCGTTTGCCAATCCGTCAACATTTTGGTCTACATGCCATCACTCTGCCTGGCAACATGTCCTGCTCAACTCCATTTGAGTTTCGTGATCGTCATCCCGATGTCACGAACCTTGGTGCGACGTTGGATCTCGACATTTCTCACTCGGTCTAGTATCTTGTGCTTCTTGTATTTTGTGCACAGCCTCCTGTGTAAGCGTCCATGTCTCGGCACCATACGTGGCACCATGGTGGCCACACTGGTTATAAAGGCGAGTCTTCAGGCATTGTGGAACTTCGACGAATTTAAGGATGGCATCGAGCTTGTTGAATCCCGCCTTCAATCTTTCCCCAACCTACCTTGTTTGACATATAGCGGGACAAATTTAATACTCAACACGGAACATTATAAATTATACTTATTTTTTTATTAGCCTTGTATTAATGTTGTGTTCCTGGCCAAATTATTTAAAAAATCCTTGAACATAATTTCTTTGTCGGCTTTATTCACAAACTTTATATTGTGTTGCTTCACTAGTTCTTCGAATGCCTGGTGATGTAGGTAGTACTCGTAGTATCGATTAAATGCATCTTCTTCTGAATAAGACCCCGAGATCATCACTAGTGATGATGATAGTGCTAGTACATACCAGAACACACATTTGTTTTGATTCATTGGAACAATTAATAAATTGTGTTAACGGTACTTTTGAAATCACACGATAAAACATGAAGCATTTTCAACTTTCAGTCTTACTGAAGAGGTTAATTTTTAATTGAAAACGAATTGCAGTTTGTCGCTTAATCAGACAATTTTCGTTTGTTTTAATTACCTACTGATAGACGAAATACCTACTCATACTAAAGAGTAGCTTCTTTTATAAATGGTTTTACTTTTAAAGATTTAAATAATAAATTGTTATGATTTTATTGAATCGTCATCATTGAAATCATTTTAGACAAATACTTTTGATCTTAATGATCATAAAATGGGGTTGGTAATTTTCGAGCAGAAATTTATTTGGAGGGCAAATAACTTACCTTAGTATAATTTTAAAAATCTCTAATAAAATTAACAATAAATAAAAAATACGTACAAAAATGTCTCTGATATCTTTCTCGTTTTACCTGATCACATAAATGCTTGTGTAAATAGTACGTACGTACCCTATTTTAATAGGTTTTTTGTCCTTCATCAAACCAATCTGTCCGTAATTAAAGACAATAAGCTTTGTTTTTGCTTGTGTCATAGGGAGACGCGACTCGAAAAGATATGTGATGCGTCTGTTGATGCATCCTGCTAGATTTTTATTTTGTCTTGGGGTGCCCTTCGTTCAAACTTAAGTGGGTTAAATTTTATCAACATTGTAGACCAGTATACAAAAAAAAAACAAGAAACAGGACAAAAAATGCATTTTATTAACCAACTTCCAAAAAGAAGGAGGCTCTACAGTTTCTGTATATTTTTAAATGGTTTTTCTACGTAGCGTCATCCATCTCTCCCAAGTTTTGTAAAAACTCCTGGTACATCATTTCTTTTTCGGCTGGATTCTCAAACTTTGCGTTGTATTCCTTTACAAATTCTTCGAACACCTGGCGTTTTTTGAGGTAATATTGAATATATTTTGCACTTTCTTCTGAATCAGACGTCGTCAAGATCGTCACTAAAAATGATAAAATCACTAGCAATACGTACACCCATTTGGTATAATACATAGGAATTATTAATAATAATTTGGCACTTAAATTACACCTGGTTTAGTAATTAGTACTGTTACACACAATGCCTATTTAGCTTTCAGTGCCTACTTATCTACCTGAAGTAATTAGCTTTTAATCGGAAACGAACCGAAACGGAAATGCAATATGTCGCTTAATCAGAAAATATTTGGTTTCAAAATTAACCGATGATAAAGTCAAAGTATGATGGAGATAAGTGCGTTTTAATGTTAACTTTTACTTCGACAAAATAGTCATAAGTACTAAAAACTACCTTTTTACCTATACTGCTTAGTCAGCTCATACACGACATAGACTAAGCCATAATAGACGCGACTATTAAGCCGATGAATTTCCATCATTATTTTTAGTAAAATAATTTAATATCACCATCAAACAATGGGGTCAGTAATATTCGAGTAGAAATTCAATTGGAGGGCGCACAATGCCGCTTTGTTCATTTCAACGTCAGGGGCCGCTTTGACACTCGGTTTGGGTACGCAATGTAGATGGTGACAGTATTTTAAGTCGCGTGAAGTGAAATTAGGGAAATAGGAATTTCGCGGGCGTTCGCTTCAAAAAATTGGCTGAATTTATTAATTACTTTAAATTATTTCTTTGACGCGGAGCTATTAATTTGGTGCACAATATTACCTATAAGAGAACCGTTTTTTCGTCATAATTAACGCTTTAAAGTACGATGAACGGTCAAATTTTATCAAACTAACGTAATTGCTTGTAAATATTGGACACGTGTTTTATATCCTTCTCCATGCATTCACCTGCCATGTAGGTTTTTTACTGAAGAACTTTTATGTTGTTATGGGAATACGAACATAAAATGTGGATCCAGATAACTGTTCTAACACTAATCTTATGCCGCAGAGTATGCCGAGCTTCTACCGTAAGAAAATGGGGTAACCGTACGGAAGTGGGTGTGAAATTTTGATTTTCAATTAAGAATTCTCTTTATTTCATCATATTGCTTCGGCGATGTATGCTTGTGGGTGCCTAGCAAAGACTTTTTATTCACAGTAGGTACCATTTGTCGCATCTTTCCTAAAGCGAAGATGCGGTTAGCTAAATCTACAATCCCTAGTTTGAGTGTAGGTAAATGCAGTAGTCAGCGTCGTGAGGAAAGCTAGAAATGTCAGAAATGAAATGATGATTAATCACTTAGATTACTAATTCTAATCAGTAAAGTTTTCCCGATGTAAATACGATGGTAGAACATTTTCATAGTTTATTTTCTACGTAGGTAACTACTTAGGAAATAAATGATTCTGCAACTGTTTTATATATGACAGGGAATGTCGGGAAGGCCGAGGTGCTGTGTCTGATTTCTGATCCGTGAACTCGTCATCACGGGTATCTATGGCGGGCGTTAGACTTCAGAAACGTTGAAATAAGTGGACTACAGTGTTCACTTACATTATTTTAATAATGCAGACATTTTGATTACTTATTTAGTAAAGGATTACAACAATTACTAAAACTTTTAAACTAGTTAAGCAGATCTTAGGCAATACGTATTTTTAATGCAACTGGTCATGTATCACGATTTCGAGGCGTTTGTTAGAATAGAGATAAATGCCGTTAGATTATAATTTTGAAAATACTTATCATGCTCCGTACCTACATGTAATCAAATTGAAAGCTTCGCCTGCACGCCTTAGGCATATTCACTTCACTCAACGCTTATGCCATCTGGGATGGAAGCGCAAACAAAATTATTTTAATCAGTGCTACGCCGAGATTTCATTAACTTAAGTGTTTTACCGAGTTTACAGACACATCGGTGAAATTAAAATATGAGACCGAAACGTTGATACGTTTCATAACAATCACAACATAAATCCGTAAAGCAATATACGACAGTTCGTATATTAATTAAATTCCTTTTAGGAAATAAATAAGATATCTCTCTCGCAGATACTAGCCAACTTCTTGCTTTCCTTTCAGCGTTCAAATTCTGAAACGCAGAGAAGCTCCGCTGAAAACTAATTCTAAAGCTAGCCGACTGGTCTGAGCTACGAAGATAATGCGTTAGCTCTATTGCCTATTAGATATAAGGCAATGTTGCAGTTTTATGGGTTTTTTACCCGACTGCGCAAGAAGGAGGTTTATGTTTTTCGAGTGGATGTATGTATGTATGCATGTGGGTATATATGTATGAGGTTTCTTTGGCACACCCTACAGTCTAAACAGCCTCATGGGTTTTGACATGTGAGGTGTCATTTGAATCGTCTTGATAGTCGAAGTGACCTAAGGTACAAAATTTTGCAACCGGTTTTTTTTTTCTTTTAATAATATTAGGTACTTAATGTTAATGTTAACGTGTGGTTTAATCTACTAATAAGCTAAGTAGATTAAACCGAAATTGGTTTAATCTACTAAGATCATTAGTTACACTTCAAATGTTTTAATCAGATCCTTGACAATTTCCTACTAAGTCCTTTTTGTTGTTGCTTTACAAAAGCGACTCATTCTGTAACATCGTCCTTGTCACATGCTTAAATTTGGATCAGGTAAGTAATTAAATTTACTCCCAAAAGTAATTAAAATAATGCCATAAAAGGTAGGTTATTAAACTTCGCGAGTTATGTTCAGTTTTCAGTCGAGGCACGTTTGTTCCGGGATAGTTACCTTGTTGCCATAATGCATGCTAAGCTCGCGACAGAGTTGCAACAGGAAAACTTATCTGAGTTCTGAGTTCTAGCCTGAATTTTAATAAGAGATCATAATTTGCTAAATCCTTTTTCCTTCATGTACCTAAACACCTATACTATTATAACAGCTAGAGAAAATTAAACACAAACATTCATACATACAGTACTGTAATAGCTGCTGTTGTAGGGAAGGGGGGGATGAATTAAGCTAAATAATAATAGCCATAAAACAATTATCTTAGACAAATATTAATCAAGAAATTAGTCTTAACTATTAACAGTTTTAATTTTTAATAAGTATAATATAAATGTTTTATTATTCATTAATGTATTACTTTAGTTTGTACATTTTATTTCACTATTATTTCCTCTGGGGATCCTTCCGGCTACAGCGATTTGGGGAAAAAATCTGTCAGCTTTATTTGAAAATGTATTTTTTAGGTTATATATAAAGTAAAAAATAAACACTATTTGACACTAAATTGATAATCTTGGTCCTACTTTGATTGACCGAAACACTCAGCCTACTTCAACATGCTTGAAAAACTTAGTTAATTTCTGCAACAAAACGCTATTTTTGTAAGTCTTCATATACCTACAGCCTGAAAGAAAATACAGGACAAGATCTTTTTATTTTTTACAAGTTGCATGGTCTACCACCGTTGTAAGAAGATCCAAAGGCTTCTTACAATAATGTAGAAGTCTTTATTTAAGTGGGGTCTTTTTACATTGGTTCTGTAAAACTAACGATGTCAGTGAAAGATGAGTGCCATTTGTAGAGTGACTGTCTGATTTCAGCGATGTGCATTTAAATAGAAAGGATTTGTTTTGATGTAAATTTTATTGCATTTGACTAGAGAAATGTAGACGTGAAGTTTTATTATTTAAGAGCCCAAAAACCCTACGAAGTCGATTCTATAGTTTAAGGAAATTTTTCAATTTGAGAAGCTAGGTAGTGTAGGTATAGGAGAGTTTTAGTAAGTGTGTAGGTATTGTCTGTTTTATGTAACATTTGCTCGTGTAGCAACCTAGACTTATGTATGAGTCCAGGAAATCTGCAGGAATGCGGTTTCACACAGTTTTTATTAAAGTTTCATCAATATCTATATGTAAGGCTTCGCGTATTTAGATGCGTTTCCATTGAGGCGGAGCTCAGCGGAGCGGTGCATATTTGATTAATCACGATGCTCGAAATCTCCGCTCCACTTCAGTGGAAGCATTGTGATTGGTTAATTATGAACCGCTCCGCTCAGCTCCGCCTCAGTGGAAACGGAATATAAAAACTCGCTATGAAAGACTCTCTACAGTGCACAGCCGCCATAACCGTACTTATAAAACAGAATGATACAGGAATGTTATTCTCACGCCACCTTCTCACAAAGATGTTATTAAACTCGTTAAATATTGAAATGTTCTGATTACCGCAGCGGGATATATTTTTAGAAGCCGATAAAAATGCGAATAGCTTCTTTGAATCCATGTTTAATGCACCAATTATCTTAAATTGTTTTAGATTATTTTTCTAGTTTAATAATCAAATAAAAACTTTTAAATTTAGTTAATATTAAAAAACTGTATTAACAACAGTAATAACCCACGTAAGCTAATGTAGGCATCCTTATTTTATTATAAATCTAGCTCTTTTTAAAAAATGTGCTTGTGCTGATAAAGCCTTTTACTTATAGAGCCTTTTCACTTCTACGGTAGAAAGTGGAAAAAATTAAATATAAAATACTTTTACGTAGGAAAATTGCGAAAAATACGTAAGTACTTACCGGATCCTGCGTGAAACTTCGAACTGCAAGCAACTATTTCATAAACTCTGACCACGAAAATGCAGGCACTTAGTTTTTTTTAAATCTGGCTACGAAAATGGAAGTAGAATGACGAAATTGTATGGGCGGGTCAGTTCACTATACACGGTCATTCTCCGGCAGCGTATTATAATCGAACTGTATCATACGTCTAGGCTCAATTAAGGAAGTTGTACAGGCTATTATTATAATAATCGTTTAATATATCACGCATGCCAAGTGTCGTGGAGTTTTTAGTAACTGAAGCCTTGGGCGGCAATTAAATTTGAAAGCTTATCCAAGCTTAGAAATAGTAAAGTTTGCCTGAGGCTTATAAAGTTTGGTACAGTGCGGTGCGTTCGTGAGCGTTTATAAGTATCTTTATCAAAATGTAAAATGCTCATACAAGACTAGAAATGTATTATAATCTAAGGCTTTCTCATAACTGTGCAAACTGTGTTCTTAATCGGGCACTCTTGGCAGAGTGGTCGTGGTCACTAAGATGGTGGTACATGGTGGGTCTTCACCGTCGTCAGTCTTCCCGGCGCCGGTAACCACTGCGCTCGCAATGCTTCTCCATTTTAGCCGGTTCGTCGCATTACGAGAGCACTCCGTCATGGAAGCGTTTGTGGCTGTCTTGATGAGATCAGTCCAGCGTGTAGGAGATCTGCCTCTACCTAATATCCTAATATAATAACTAATATCCTACTTCCTATTAATATTATGAACGCGAAAGTTTGTAAGAATGGATGGATGTTGTTACTCTTTCACGCCAGAACGGTTGAACAGATCTGGATGAAATTTGGCACAGAGATAGATTATAGTCTAGAATAGCACATACGATACTTTTTAACCGCAAGTGAAACCGCGGGGCGCAGCTAGTTACCTATAAACGCGAAAGTTTGTAAGAATGGGTGGATAGATTTTTTACTCTTTCACGCCAGAGCGGCTGAATAGATCTGGATGAAATTTGGCACAGAGATAGATTATATAGAGTAGCATATAGAATACATTTTTAACCGCGATTGAAACCGCTGGGCGCAGCTAGTTTTATTATAAATGAAGTGTCCGAACAGCTTGGTAAAGAGCAGCTGATTTGCAATTTTGTTTGCTACAGTTCGTCGCTTGCTCGCTAGCTGACTCTGAGGATACTCAGAGTCAGCTAGCGGAGAGCGGACAGTCAGTCGCTCACAGTTTGCTTAATCAGAACGAAGCTTTAGACGGCCACAGAAAGTTTGTAATTAGAATTCAGTTGTTGTCAAAGAAAAAACGAAAACAAAAAAAATGTCGTCGTTGGTTGTACTTCCGGTTAGTTGATGAAGCCAAGTCCTTCCGTAAAATAAGGCAAAAGGCTCAATACTTAGCAACTATATACTATAGATTGATAAGAAAAACTAATTTATATTAATGTTAAGTAACTATAAGTAATACTTTCTAAACTGTGGACCGATCTGTGCATGTGTAGCCACACCTTTATGAAATTTAACAATACCAAGTTTAACTTTCAACAATAATTAACGTTTGTGAATGAATACTGAGCTTTTATTCAAAACATAAAACATAAAGCATTTATCAATCGTTTTAATTTCCGTTTACAAATCTTCCTTACATTCTTCTAAGGCTTCGGGCGTCCTACACACAACAAAGTAACCTGTAGGTACACTATTTAATGTAATTTTTTAACTAATCGCACCAACAAAGAGACTCTACTAGAGTACATTCATAGAAGGTCGACTAGAAAGTAGACGTGGCTAGAACTAAGCCAGAGCTGTTAATAACTTACTTTGTCTGTAGGTGGAGTACGTAGCTAAGTATAGCGGTCAGTTGGATTTATAGAAAGGTTCTATTTAGTGCAAATAGCCGATAGTATCTGAAACTTGAGGGGTTTTTCTTGCTGGTAAGTATTTTATCACGCTTCTTAGCAACTGCTATTTAACTTTGAACTCTATCCCCTAATAATAAGAAAAGTGTTGGGTATACCTAACATTTTTAACACGATACCTACAGATTTGCTGATTTGAAATAACGCTGATGACAATAAAACAATCTTTAGCATGCATGATATGTTTATTATAGAATTCAATTAATAAAAATATTAAGGAAACCGGGAACCAGTAATCGAAGCAGTTTTCTTTTACCTCCAAGAAATAAGAGGTAAGGACAAGGCAGTCGTTTAAAATTAAATACTAATTGCTTCAAAGCCTCCTGTATTGAAGTTTGTAAAGTGGCTAATTAGTCGCTACTCTGAGTTTTGGGGAGTAGGTATAGATTTTTTATTCCCGTACAAAATAAATTAATTATACAGTACAAGATAAAGCAAAAGCCAGAAGAACAAGAATAAGAAATAGATCGACAAGTAAAAATCTATGTATTTATCGATAAGACCTGAATATTAAATATAAGGTGAGAACTATACAAGTGTATGAAGGAGTGGATAGTCTTACAAATTTTAAGAGGCTTCAAAGTAAGTCTTCAGTTAAATTAGAAAACAACGTAAGTAGGCTCGGTGGTAGGTCCGCAGGTGTTGTCCTTGGCTGCGATCAGCATGTAGCCGTCGACGCCCCAGTTGTATCCCCAAGAGTTCTTGAGGATCCAGAAGAGCTCACCGTCTCTCTCGCCGTAGCCGACCATCGTCACTTCGTGGTTCAGACGAAGAGGGTTACTGAAAAACAAATAAACGTGTAAAGTATTGGCTTTGATGGGTGTTTGCGAATAACCCAAAAATCGTACTTGAATTACATTGTTTTTACTCGACTGCGCAAGAAGGAGGGTTATGTTTTTCGGTTATATGTCGGGCTTTTTGTATTTTAAAAATGTTACTTATTAGTATTTGCGAGTATATACTTACACTTTATGGTGAAAAACGGTATTTGATACAATTGCCAATTGAAGAATTGAAGAGTTTATAAAATAATCATTTAAAACCTAAATAAAGTTCAATTATAAAATGTTGTACAGGTATCTGCTTGTATCTACTTGGTATCTTCTTGCCTTTCGATAAGACAACAGATTAAATTTACAGAGTAATGACTTGATATCTATTTATAATGAAAACTAGTTGTAAAGGCGATGGCGATGATAATGAAGGAAATTCTTACCAATCCTTCTGGTAGTAAATTCCGCTTGAGTAGTGAGAAAATTGGCGTGTTACATCGACGGACACCGAGAGAGGGCCATGGTTTACAACAGCCACCTAAAAATGAATATAGGTTATTTACCTGTACATACTTAGTAGAATTTAAACCTAGTTCAGATCATGTTCATGATCATGGTATATCTTATATCTTTAAATGAGCAATTCTTGTATATATATATATATATAATTGGAATCTCGGAATCGGCTCCAACGATTTTCATACAATTTAGTATAAAGGAGGTTTCGGGGGCGATAAATCGATCTAGCAAGGAATCATTTTTAGAAAATGTCATTTTATTCGTGTTTTATCGATAATCAACTTAAACA
Source organism: Peribatodes rhomboidaria (assembly GCA_911728515.1). Lineage (NCBI taxonomy): Eukaryota > Metazoa > Arthropoda > Insecta > Lepidoptera > Geometridae > Peribatodes > Peribatodes rhomboidaria. The sequence goes on from OU452172.1 coordinate 13,422,252, forward strand.
TAAACTTGGAAGAAAAATAACAAAAAGGAGGCGTTTGAGTAGTCTCAACTGAAAAATATGACTCTTCCTGACATCTATTGGCGAATAATAATACTATTTTTTGTGAGCAACTAATTGCTTTAACGACACAACAGCAGATGGCGTTGTTAAGTAACACGAAGTCAATGAGTGTTTGCTTTGAGGTTAGACTAAAATCAATTGTTTATTTTCCAAAAAACACAATTAAAAAAAAAAAATACCGAGCAAAGCTCGGCCATCCAGGTACTGATATACTACGCCAGCAACACGTAGTCACGTCACTCGATGCTTATGCAAGACCGAAAGAGACTGATGACGATGTCGAGTGATGTCATTACCTGTTGGCTCCAGGAATGCTAGACCTTGTTTTTTGGATCCTAGTTACACACAGGACAGGACAGGACAGGACAGGACAGGCTTATTGGATGGTTTGGCCAGATATGACCAATTTATATTATAGCACAAGCATAGCGTATTTCCAGCAGCTGATACGGTGTGTCGATTGCTAATGATGTTGAATAGATATTTTGATGGAAGGCTTACACTCAAAGAGATTTATTACCTTAGTAGCTTCGTTGCTAAAAGGTGTGACATCTGTGAACCCACGGATAGGGAATATTCTTGACATGTTCGCAATGCGGCAGAAATCATCCTGAAGATAGAAAACAATTGAAATTATTTAAGCATTTAGAACATTCTCGCTTAAAGGTCGATTTACACCAAACGAGCGAATGCTACCCCCACTACATCAAATTCTTCAAGTGTAAACAGGCGTAGAGCATTCTTTCGTTGTTCTTAGTGCGTTCGCAAAGATTCTATAGAATATACTAAGAATGCTCGCTCGCTCGATGTAAACGGCGCAAGAGCGAGAGAACAGCTGCTTAGAGCATTCTAGCGTGTTCGGACGTGCTCGCGCCACTGAGCGGTCTCATCAAAGCGTTCTTGTGTTCTAGTGATTGCTCTAGCTCTATAGCTCTGTGTTTGTTTGATGTAACTAAAAGAACGTTTACACTAAAAGATTACGAAAGAATGCTCTTGTTCTAGCTTTAGCTCTATGTTCGTTTGATGTAAATCGACCTTAAGACAAAGAAAATAGCGCGTCTTAATATCGGAGACCCAGACACGGCTTGAGCCGCTTCGCTAAACATAAAATTAAATTGATTGTTAGACTGACCTTATTCTTGTAAGATCCGTATTCTTCTTCTGTAGGCAGACCGTAGTCCATCATCCATTCGTAGGCAGCATTGTCGGTTCCCCCTTCGCAGCCTGCCGCGCCATATCTATAGGCATATTTTAAAATTAGAAATACCAACCGTATATCGTAATTACAATACATATATTGTATCGACGTGCAAGACTCTACTATATGCAGATTTGTATGTTTTAATTGGATAATAAAACATTAAAGAGATTTCCAATAATAATCAAGTTTGCCAATCTCTTGCATGACCCTCCATTTGCCGTCATACGAAGCAAGAAATTTCCAACTTGCCAATCATAGAGATTTTGAAGGAGATTGGAAGGAGATGAAGGTTCTTCTACATGCTATTAACTAAGTACTTAAGTATAAGAAGATACTTACGGCCAAACGCAGTCGACTAGAGCTTGGTTACTAAGACTCAAGAGTCTGCCTCCGTTGATTCTGGCCAGCGCGCCTTCTACAGCTGACGTGGTACCGAATGTCCAGCAAGAGCCACAGTCTTCTTGGTCTGAAAAGTTCGTTACAATTAAAATGTATCTTTAATTTTAACTAAGATCGATTGGTTTTTGATCAATGCTTATGAAACTGCAGTTCATTTATAATTGTTGTACTGTGATTGGAATTAGACTAGTATTCTCTATAATATAATTAGGTCCTTACGTATGAAATTGGCGTTTTGTATGGGAGGAATAAAAAGTCGATTTTTTTTTGTAAAATAAATTTAATTAAGCAAAGTATGCACCGTTGTTATCTATGCACTTTTGCCATCTTATGCGTAGTTCATTGATCCCTTTACTATAAAAACCATGGGGGCGAGAATCAATAAACTCTTTGAAGGCGGTTTGGACTGCTGCATCGGAGTGGATTTTTTTTCCTTGTAAGAAGTTGTCCAAATTCCGGAAGAAATGGTAATCTGTTGGAGCAAGGTCCGGGGAGTACGGTGGATGTCGCAGACATTCCAATTGTAGCTCAGCTAACTTAGTGGTTGTTTGTTGTGCAGTGTGTGGTCTTGCGTTGTCGTGAAGCAGCAGTGGCCTAGAGCGATTGACCAATCTCGGTTGTTTAACAGCTAGTTCTTCCTTCATGGTTTGCAGTTGCTGACAATAGATATCTGCCGTAATCGTTTGGCCAGATTTAAGAAAGCTGTAGTGAACGACACCGGCACTAGTCCATCAAACACTTACAAGTAACTTTTTCTGAGTCAATTTTCGTTTAGGGCAGGATTTGGCTGGGTCTCCAGGGTTCAGCCATTGCGATGAGCGCTTTCGATTATCGTACAATATCCACTTTTCATCACAAGTAATGATTCGATTTAAAATCCCTTCATTATTGTGTCGGTTGAGCAAAGTAACACAGCAGGCGACCCGTGTTTGCAAGTTCGATTCACTCAATTCATGAGGTACCCATCGTTCGAGTTTTTTTACTTTCCCGATTTGCTTCAAGTGGATTAATACAGTTTTGTCACTTACCCCGAAGCCTGCTGCTATCTCTGAAGTGCTTTGTGATGGATCCGCTTCCACAATAGCCTTTAATTCTTCGTTTTTCACTTTGATCTCCGGCTGTCCACGGGGTTGGTTCTTAAGGTCGAAATTTCCAGAACGAAAACGTTGAAACCAAAAACGTACCATGCTGTCTTTAGCGACACCAGCGCCGTACACATCATTAATTCTTCGAGCTGTTTCTGCAGCACTGGTGCCATGGTAGAACTAGTACTCGTAAATATACCGATATTTCATGTTTTCCATTGCGCGGTAATAAGCGACGCCAAAGAAAAAATAATGAGGAAAATAACAAATGAATGACTGTATTCCAAAGAAAAAAAAACCAGCTAAATGAATTTATTAATTTGAATTTCGAATTCTTAACCAAAGAGGAGATATTTCAGATCAAATTGATCAGTACGACAAAACGCTAATTTCATACGTAAGGACCTAATATTATATCAATCTCAAATAGATAAAGCAAACGAACTTTTGACAGGAGTGACGAGATCGAGCAGTCTCAAATCGTAGTCCTTAGGAAGCTGCTCGACGATTTCCTTAACCTTGTTCTCATCATAAGGAAAGGCGATGTTGCCAGTTTTTCCTGGTGCTCGCCTTTTTAAACCCCTGCTCCTTTCCAATTCTGCAGGAGTACGGTCCGAAAATTGGTTGATGGCGAGCTTATAACCAGCATTTTGTTTGTTGACTGCTGATACCATCCTATAAGAATACGCAATATATTTATCAGAGCAATCTAAGTACTTGAAAGGTTATAGCGGGCTCTTATTGAACTATTTTGTCGTAATAATATCATAAGCATTATTTTATAGTTTAATTTTTTTTCACAAACCTCATGTTTTCGTTGAAGATAGCTTTCCTCATGACATGTTCTTCCTCATGGGCGTACATGCGGTTGAAGTTCACTATGAACCTGTAAAATAAACAACAAATTAAAAATAAGAACATCAAAAAGTTTTTAAATTGTTAGTTGGTATAGCTTTGACTAGTCGAAACTTGTAAGTTCATCTAATTAAGCGCAATTTCATGCTTACTTGTTGAAGACATGGTCGACATGTTTTTGATTATCAGGGTCGATGAACATCAATTCCTTGATTACTTTATCACTGTCAGGAGTGTGTTTCACCGCATCTGGTTCTTCGCAGTTGTCTGGAATTTAAGATGAAACTCAAGATGTGGCTAAAATCTTTTCTTCTTTCAAAGCTTTATTTTTATACTTACAGTCGTCAGCCTCAAATATATCGTCATCAAAATCAAAGGTGAATTCGTAGTAGTCCCAAATTTCGTGTGTTAACAGAGATCCCAAAATAGAGTTAAATTCTTTCTTTTCATACCTGTAAATGATTAATAAAATTACACGCTTAATAAAATCTCAAATTCTAAACTAATAGGAAATTAGCTTAAATTGATAACTCTCAATTATTTATTTACCTGACTGGTATCCAAATACCTTCTCCGTCATACCGTACGTATTCTGCCCAGATAGTTTTACGCACTTCTTTTTCTTTAGTTTGATCAACGTATTCGAACCTCACAGTGTCTTTTTCAATAATGGTTTCGTTTCCTAAAAAGAAAAGATATACCCCCTTACTAATTAATTTTGTGTAGCCTCGGAGTAGTTATAAAGTATTTGGTATTTTCCGATCGAAATAAAGTTTTCAAAGACAGCAAAAGATTGTATAAATATTTCAAGGGCTATACAAAATGTATTAGTAACAGGGATAACAATTATAGTTCCTTTGCTATCTAATCATTAAGAATTTCATCAATAATTTCTTACCAACAGCTTCAAAAGCGTCATCTTCTTCAATGGGTGGCAAAACTGAAGCGAGCTGAGTATTCCATGCATCTTTCTCAGAAATTGCATTACACACTACCTCTGGATCTTCTCCATCCGTGGTTTCAGGGTGGATCTGATAAATAAAATACTAATTATGGTACAATAAAAACTCTCGAATACTATTTAACAAGCGCAATGAAAGACCAAAAGTTAACATAATGCAAAAAGTCCACCCAAAAGTCAATATACCTACTAATTTAAAAAACATAATAGAAATTTAAAACATTAATAAGTATTTAAAGGTTAGAAACTTATACGTGGTACTAATACATATTTATTATGTGCTTATAATTTACCTCATATGTAACTCCATCTTCATCATTATCGAGATCACCTAATTTAACAATTGATATTACAGCACCACCATTGCTATCAATTCTGGATGACTGGTTGTTTTTCCTAAAAAAAAAAGATTACTGACTTTATTTATTGGATACAAACGACACGTGTGAGAGATAATGATAAATAATTATTGATGGTTTAAGATGCATAAATTATCCCTGTAAAGTAAACATAAGTAAAACGAAAGTAATAGTGATTGAAAGAGAAGATAGCATGACAGATTTTACAGTTCTGATTGCAGGAGATAAAGTGGAACAAGTGAATGAGTTTGTGTACTTAGGCTTAGGCTTTACGAAAGATGGTAAGTATCACTGCGATATTGAGCAAAGGGTGTTGGCCAGGCAATCAAGTTAATGGGGCCTTGCATAAATATACGTGCAGTGAGAAAATTTCTGAAAGGCACGTCTGGCTGCACATAGGGGGGTGCTGGTCTCTACACTTATGTAGGAAATGTATGTTGGGTTTAGCAGAAGAAGCATGAAAGTAAAGTGAATGCGGTGGAAATTGAAATTGGTGTGACCCTGATGGATAAAATGAAGAAATATTTGATAAAAGAACTTTGTGGTGTTGTAGAAGATGCAGTGACAAAGAGAAAGGAATGCTTAGATGGTTTGGACATTTTGAAAGAATGGATGAAAGAAGATTGACGAAACAGATTTACAAGGCGAGTGTAAATGGTCAAGTCGGTAAGGGGCGACCTAGGAAAACATATCAGGATCAAATCCAAGACGTTTTGAAAAAAAGGCTAGGTCAGGAGTACCCGTAACCGAAGAGTACGTATGAAGGAACTTATGGTAGTAGAAGAAGAAAAAGATGTGTGCCAGGATCGTAGCAAGTGGAGAGAATTGGTCTCTTCCTGCCTGATAAGCGTTAACTTGAAATGATTGAGGTAAATTTTTGTGTAACCGAAACAGTTAATTGAAAAACGACTGTTAATCGAGCGGGAAACATGCTGCGCGTTTTAAATGTTTACCTAAATGTTATAAGCTTTAGGGAATTAGGTCAATGTAAAACAGAGCACTAAAAATAGTTAAATGAGTTACCAAATCATAGTTTGTCACTTTAATCAATGTTACTTGCAAATTGTGATAAAAAATAAATAAATCACTGTTGAAACATTTAATTTTATCCAACATGATTTGTACACCTCACCTAGCATCGAACCCAAACATCATTTTAGTTCGTAAGTTTTGCAATAGATGGCGCTAATAAAATCAAGTCAATCTCTTAACACGCGGTGACGAGATTCTCCGCGAATCCACCTAAGTCAACGGTGGCGGCAGTTTTAAATTAATAAACATTCTTAGGCTGTTGAGTTGTTTTCATTTCACTACCTTAAGAAACCTACCCCTAGGCTTGTATTATAGTACGCTTTAGAGAATAAGCGTATTCATTGGTCCTTCGAGCCGGATTGTCGTGTGACATTCCAGGAGGATAGGGAAGGAGGTAAGGTACGGTACGGTACAGTGGTGTGCCGTCTATTACCGTACAGCCAGCGGACCTGCAAGGGTTGCCGCGCACTGAACCGGAGGGTGGTCGTGCACATCACAAGTGCTCCACCAAGCGGTATAGTGCAGGATTTCACCAGCGGAGTTGAGACCCAGCGAAGTTGGACTACGTGACCGGCTGGGCGAAGTTCGTGTCCAGTCACGTGGAGGTGCGTGCGAAGTAAGCTGCAGGGAGTTGTTCGTGTCCAGTCACGTTTGGGAAACGTGCGAAAACTGAACAGGATACCGGAGCCGTAAACATCGCTCAAACATCAGGAAAGTGTGCAAAAAATTGTGAGTACTTTGACATTACTAAATTGAAGTGACAGTGATTAATCGAATGACATTTGTTTTAAATTCAAGTTTCGCGCTAATTTGGACTTAGTAAATTCGTGATAAATTCAACTTGTAAAATATTTGTGTGCATGTTAGGACTTAGAATAATTCCTCTAAAAACAGAGGTACGGGGAACCTATGCCCGATTTTGCCTCGATGTATTATGTTTCAAACACTTAGAATAATTTCGAATAGTTTTAACTTGTAAAATTTTTAGGATTTGACTTTGGAAATTAACTTTAGTTTGCCGAGATGGAAACTTTAATTAACTTTCAACAAGACATAAAATCTCGTATAGCTAAGGCTAAAGTTAACTTCAAAAAATCACCCAAAGATCGAATAAACAAAGAATACATAGAAGCAAAATTAGAATCTGTAGAGCAGTTATGGTTAGAATTTTTATCTGGTCATAAAGAGTTAATGCGTAGTATTGAACCAAAACTGCTTAATAAAACTGATTATGTCGAAAAAGATGTGTATGACACAGCCGAAGAAAGTTACTTAGATTATAAATGCGAATTAAAATCTATGTTAGCTAAATATGATGTTGTAAAACCTGCACCAACAACAAGTTCTTCGACTGTTGCTGAAGCCAAAGTATCTCACGTCAAACTGCCCAAAATAAATCTCCCGAATTTCTCAGGCAACTACGCTGAGTGGAATACCTTCAGAGATTTATTTCGGTCATTAATTCAGCAAAATAAAACTTTAGATAACGTGCAAAAATTACACTACCTCAAAGGTTATCTTGTAGGTGAAGCCGAACAGCTTTTGAGGCATATACCTATTGAAGAATCAAACTTCGATAGATGTTGGAAATTGTTAGAAGAGCGTTATAACAATAAGAAATTTATTTGTCATCAAGTTTTAAAACGGCTCCTTAGTCAGAAAAGCTTGGTTGTGGAATCCGCAAGTGGCCTGAAAGAGCTTGTTGATACTACGAACGATTGCTTGGCCTCCCTCGCCAATTTAGGCATTAATGTAGGGAGTTGGGATGTATTAATAATCCATATCCTCACGTTGAAACTGGATTCAGAAACTCGACGTCAGTGGGAGTTTCAAATCACTTCGGACACTACGTCAAATGAACTACCTACATATGAAAAATTTAAAGAGTTTCTAACAAAGCGCTTCCGTGCAATCGAATTTCTTGATCCCAAATCAACGTCAGGATACAAAGGCCAAAGTAAATTAGATAAAATAAAATCGTTAAATGTAACAAACGTTCATTGTCCGTTTTGTACCGAGTCTCACAAACTAACTCAATGTAAACTATTTCAAAAAGAGAATGTCGAAGCCCGACGCAATTTTGCGTTAAATAATAAGGTGTGTTTTAATTGTATGGGTAGCAATCACTCTGCCAAAGAATGCCGAACAAACCTTAAATGTCGTATTTGCAAGCGGAACCATCATTCGCTTCTACATCCCAGGGGCTCGAACTTAGATACGAGTAACACTGAAAATAAAAATAATCTGGGTGCTACTGCTGCATCTTCAGAAGGAACTGCATCGTCGAATGTAGCATCAACTTCCGGCGTGGTCTCTTGTTTTGCCACAGGCAGAGCGCATCAGCAAGTATTGCTGGCTACTGCACTTGTGAAGGCCAAAGCTAAAAATGGAGAAGTTTATCAAATTCGCGCGCTTCTAGATCAGGGGTCGCAGGCATCCTTCGTAACTGAGTCGACTGCTCAATACCTAGGTTTGAAGAAGACACCAATCACAGGCCAAGTAACAGGTCTGGGTGGAAACAAAAACATTGTTTCCAAGGCAATGGTGACACTGGAAATTCAATCCCGGATCGATCCAAAAATCAAAATTCCGGTGAAGGCATATGTTCTGCAAAGAATAACTTCTCTTCTCCCATCGAGAAGGGTAGAGGCAATTGAATGGGTAGAGATCAATAAGTTAGTTTTGGCTGATCCAGACTACTTCTTACCCAATCGAGTTGATCTCCTTTTAGGAGCGGAAGTGTATAGTCACATACTGCAGGAAGGGTTGAAACGAGGACCTCCTGGTACACCTGTCGCACAGGCTACTAGCTTTGGCTGGATTGTGTCTGGAATAGCAAACTCATGTACCGAAGTATCCTCTAGTATCAACGTAATGCATTGTCATATAGACGACAATGATGTCCTTAGGAAATTCTGGGAATTGGAATCTGACGTACAGATGCCTAAGGAAATGATGTTCACAGAAGACGAAAAACGTTGCGAACAGCATTTTACCGAGACGACTCGGAGGGATCAAGATGGCAGATATATCGTTAGTCTTCCAATCAGAAGTGGTGGTCTTGAAGTGACTGGATCGCTGGAGATTGCTGAAAAAAGACTAAAATCGTTAGAATATAGATTAAATAAAAACAAAGCAATGCAACTTCAATACCAGAAGGGTATTGATGAATATTTAGAACTCAACCATATGGAACTGGTACCTGAAAAAGAAATAAAAAATGTAAAGGCGGTATACTTACCTCATCACGCCGTGGTCCGTGAAGATAAGGACACTACGAAGCTCAGAGTGGTGTTTGACGCGTCCTGTAAAGGAACTAACAATAAATCATTAAATGATAATTTGTTGGTAGGTCCGACTTTGCAAGCAGACTTGAAACATTTGGTTATGCGTTGGAGAGTCTCGCGCATATGTTTGACAGCAGACGTCGTGAAAATGTATCGTCAGATCAAAGTCGTTGAAACAGATGTCGATTACCAACGAATACTGTGGAGAAACGATATATCAGACGAAATGAAACATTACAGAATGCTTAGAGTGACATTTGGTGTTGCATCAGCCCCATATTTAGCAGTAAAAGCTTTGCAGCAATTGAGCAAAGATGAAGGGCACAAGTACCCTTCTGCAGCCAAAGCTTTGTTAAACAACTTCTACATGGATGATCTTCTAGCGGGATGCGAGAGTGAAGAAGAAGGAATACATTTATACCAAGAACTAAATGAGCTAGTAGAAAAGGGTGGTTTTACTTTACAAAAATGGACCAGTAACAGTGAAGAATTACTACGGAAAATGAAAGAAATTGAAAAGGGGAAGAATAATGAACAAGAAGATAAAATTAATGAAGGATTAAAAATAAAAACTGATGAAGTGTTAAAAATCGTAGGACTTACCTGGAATCGCAGCGATGACGCCTTCCACTACAAGGTTGAGATGCCGGACACGAAGAAACCTGAAACAAAAAGATCAATTATTTCTAACATTTGTCGTTTCTATGACCCACTCGGGTGGGTAGCGCCAAGCATAATTGTCTCCAAAATAATGATTCAAAAATTATGGCTGGCAGGATTGGATTGGGACGAAATTGTTCCCGATCACCTATTAAAGAAATGGCAAACTTACCAGGAAGAGTTGAAAATACTTACCAACGTGTCGATACCTCGGTGGATTGGTGTCACGGTGGGCGATGTCGTGGAACTGCATGGTTTCAGTGACGCATCCAAAGATGCCTACTCAGCTGTGGTGTACGCGCGTGCTATAGATTCCGAGGGAAAAATTCACGTGTCGTTAATATCTGCAAAAACAAAGGTGGCTCCAATTAAACAAATTTCAATACCAAGGCTAGAATTATGTGGTGCTGTGCTGGTAACGCGATTATTAATTGAAATCTCATCAGTAATGAATATTGACAAAACGTACCTGCATGCCTGGACGGATTCGACTGTCGTGCTCGCCTGGCTAAATAGCCATCCAAATCGGTGGAATGTATTTGTAGCTAACCGTGTGTCTGAAATAATTTCAAATTTAGATTCGCATCATTGGGCACACGTCTCCACAAAGTGTAACCCGGCAGACGCTGCATCGCGAGGTCAATCTCCGTCAGACTTGGTGAAAAACACGATGTGGTTCAAGGGTCCAGACTTTCTGCACAAAGAATGTATTGAATATAACAAGCCAAAAGATACTACTGTGAAATTGGAAGAAAGAGTCAAAACTCACTGTGCTGCTATCGATGTTGCTATTCTCGAAAGATTTTCTTCCTTGACGAGGATGATCCGAGTGGTAGCATACTGTAAACGGTTTGCCTGTAACACAAAATTAGAAAAATCAAAAAGACAATTAGGGTATTTAACGACATCAGAATTAAATGAAGCAATGAATTTTTGTATACGAAATTGTCAAGCTGTAAACTTCAGTGAAGAAATAGCAATTATCAAGAAAAAAGAAAACTTACCAAAACGTAGCATCCTGCGAACACTTAACCCATATCTGGACGAAGACAACATTTTGAGAGTCGATGGCAGACTTCAGCATTCCCAGCTGAGCGCAAATCAAAAGCATCCTATAGTGATGCCAAAGGAGTCCCATTTGACGAGTCTTCTCATTCTAGACGCTCAACAACAGACACTCCATGGCGGCCCACAGCTTATGCTGTGCTATTTGAGGAACAAATTTTGGATTTTGGGAGCTGCTCGGCTTGTAAGGTCATGCTATCGGAAGTGCGTGACTTGCGTAAAAAACGCAGGAAAAACACAAAACCAGTTAATGGGACAGTTGCCTGCAGCTCGAATAACTCCTGCTAGACCTTTTAAATTAAGTGGAGTTGATTTTGCGGGTCCCATCCAGATAAGGACAGCAAAAGGTCGTGGTCACAAGTCTCATAAAGGCTATATTTGCTTATTTGTATGCATGGTAACTCGAGCAATTCACCTGGATGTCGTCACTTCTCTCACAACTGAAGGATTCTTGCAAGCGTTTAAAAGATTCGTTTCAAGACGAGGCTACTGCTCCGAAATATGGAGTGATAATGCGACGAATTTTACAGGTGCAGATAATGAGCTTAAAAGACTCTTTAAGAATGAGAAAAACTCAATGGTGCAAGAGATTCGCGAGAGTTTAGCAACCAACGGATGCTCGTGGAGTTTCATTCTGTCTCGGTCACCTAACTTCGGTGGCTTATGGGAGGCAGGGGTTAAATCGGTGAAGTATCACCTGAAGAGGGTCATTGGACAGTCGACTTTGACGTACGAAGAAATGTCAACAGTTTTAGCACAGATCGAGGCCTGCCTTAATTCACGACCTCTCTCTACAATTTCTGGCAATGACGACGAAAGCTCGATGGTTTTGACACCAGGTCATTTTCTGGTAGGTAGGTGAGGCATTGGTGACTCCACCTGATCATAATTTTGAGTCCTCGAATGTTAGTTCCCTGAGGAGGTGGCAGTACACCCAGCGCATGACTCAAGACTTCTGGCGCCAATGGTCAAAACAATACTTGTCTAAGTTTTACAAGCGGTATAAGTGGACTGCTAAGATGCCACAGCCTCGCATTGGCGATGTGGTTGTAGTGCGCGAAGATGGCTTGCCTGTATGTCGGTGGCTTTACGGCAGAGTTATTGCTACACATCCTGGGCAAGACAATTTAGTGAGAGTAGTAACACTTAAGATTAAGAATGGCACGGTCAAGCGACCTGTCAATAAGCTATGTCTTCTACCAATCTCAACTAGCTAATAAAATGTGAATTTTGATGTAAATGTACATACATTAATGTAATTGTAAAGTAAGATGAAGGACGAAGCTCAGCTTGTCCTTGGTGGGCGATGTATGTTGAAACATTTAATTTTATCCAACATGATTTGTACACCTCACCTAGCATCGAACCCAAACATCATTTTAGTTCGTAAGTTTTGCAATAGATGGCGCTAATAAAATCAAGTCAATCTCTTAACACGCGGTGACGAGATTCTCCGCGAATCCACCTAAGTCAACGGTGGCGGCAGTTTTAAATTAATAAACATTCTTAGGCTGTTGAGTTGTTTTCATTTCACTACCTTAAGAAACCTACCCCTAGGCTTGTATTATAGTACGCTTTAGAGAATAAGCGTATTCAATCACGTTATACTAGGCGACGACCACGTCATCTTGCTTAAGTTTACATTTTAAGTTTCAATTCATTTTAATTTTAGTTTCAATCATTGTTTAAGACTAAGAAGCTGTTGTAATTATTCTCTAATAAGAATAAAATTGAGTTAACATGATGAGTGTTTTCGTTATTTGCAATGAGCAAGCCAATGTCTCGGCTGACGTCACGAATCCTGAAAGCCCCGAACGGGTCTGGTGTTTCCGATATATGTATGTGTATGTAATATTAATCAATACCCACACAAGAGCATCGCTTACATTTATCTAGATGACAACATTGATGCATAAATTGATAAAAGTTAATGGAGATGAAAATTATGTTGAAAAAATAACTTACCATGATTGGAATTCTTCTACTAAGTTCGACGTTAAGGACAGTTTTGATGCCTTCACAGAGAACGTTTCGGGCCAGTACAGTTCTTCTGCATCGTCTTGGACTAGGAAATTACTGTCTACAACTAAAACACACAATAACGTTCAAAAGTGTATCTTCGATACCTAATAACATTTTGTCCTTGACTTTGAATAGTGCATTAGAACAGTATATTTACTAGCTGTGACCCGCGATTTCACCCGCGGTTACACAGGAATCGTTATGTTTTTCGGGATAAAAGGTACCTACCTTTTTTTGTATACTTGATGACGTGTATGCAAAATTTCAAGATGATCGGTTGATTACTTAGAGCGTGAATGCGTAAAAACAATCAAACTCACTGTAACTAAATTTAAAATATTAGTTACGAAGTTAAAATAGGCTGCGTGGCAAGTTCTAATAAGGTTAGTAATCAATGTGCATAATATCTTTAGCTATTATTTATACTAACTAATATTATAAAATCGAAAGTATCTCTTTTTTTGTATCTGTCAATTTGAAGGCTTGCCACGGCTAAACGAGTTTTTATGAAATTTGAAAATTATTAACAGTATATCACGAAGACGTTTTTGGATACCTATTTCTGAGTAAACCTGAACGAAGTCGCTCGTAACAGCTAGTATCTAATATATTGATTTATATTTGACTCATTATTACAGAGATAAAAAATAAAATAGTCTTACCAGTGTAGCATGAAGCTAAGCCGATGCAAAATGTTGCAAAAAAGTAGAGCAACATTTTGATGAAATTTCTTCTTCCTCCCGTCGAACTATTTGCAGCACTGTGCTTAATTAAACAAAAGCTATGCTTTTTATATTAGACCCTAATCCATATTCATTATTAAACTAATTGACACATAACTGGAAAAAAAAATTAAATTTTCACGTTTTCATCAATGATAAGCTTTCAGTTTTGCTATTAGTAATTTATTTTAAGGCTAGCAGAATATGGATATACTGTATTTTAAATTGTCCTTATACATATACAGTACCAAAATAGACACTAGAGTCTTGACCACAAGTATTAGGCGCCCAGCAATTTTCACACCTAACAAGTGTATTGTTAGGTGTGAAAAATTAAGCTGGATCTGTTGTTTATACATACATAAATTGACTGAAAAAAGGAAACAACATTCAGTTGTTTTACCCTTGGTTTTGATTACTGTCGCAATCCTTTGGGTATACTGCGTACATGTCTGGTGCACTCAGCTGCGGATATGGCGTTCCACTTATTAATGCTGGTGCTGTTCTTCCGTATCTTTCAGAACAAAAGTTGTTTATTTTGATGTCTTAAAGAAGAGATTATGCATCAGTTACCAATAACAATAATCCAATACAGGTAGACTGCAATTCTAAATATTCTGAATCAAACTGACAACTTACTGTTTTAGCTCTTTTTCAAACACGTTAAAATAAAATATTTTAAAATAAAAATAAGGAAATAAAATATTTTAATCGTTTGAACGGTTTTTAATAAAATCGATAATTTTTAAATTTAGGAAAACGACATGTCCATATTTCACCTAACGTTAAGTGTGGGCGGATTAATTTACAAAATTAGGATACTAAAATAAACTATTAATAAGGTACTATTTCGACTTAATTATATAGATTTACACGAGATAATTTTAATAAGCTACTTACCTATGTGCAGTTAATTAAATAAAATAAGCTAATTGTCGTTACTTCGTTAGTACTTATTAGGTCATTTTGAAAACTGTAGGTATATATTTCTGATGTAGTAGGTATAGTACAAATGTAGAAGTACAATGAAACTGTTCAGTTTCAGTGGTACGGAACATTTAAAAATGTTTCACCGACATTATTTTAAGTACTAATTGCAGAAAGAAAGACATCAATATAAAATACAATATAAAATGTTTTTATTTCCAGCCCGGCCAATGCCATATTCTCTTCCGTATTCCACACCCGTAGCTCTACGTGAGAAACTTGACCAAAGCAGCACGTGCCAATTCTTCATTTCTTAAATAACTTCAAGTGTCTCAGAAAAAGGGCTTAAAGTCGTTTGACGGAATTTTAGAGCTGGTTTGCAGCTGAATAAAAAAATAAGGTGTGTTAGAGATAACGCATTGCGGTGTGGATATGTCACATTTTGATAATCCTTGTATTCTGTAGTAAGTAAAATAATCAAGATAGATGTAGTAAATAAATTGTAATTATCATTTACCACGCTAGTTAAGGCGAGGCTTTCCCAGAACTTTAGGTATTTTACTCTACCTCAGGCCGCACTTTTTGGGAGCGCGACGTATTCATTCACGCGACACAAAAGTTGTGTGCGATGCGCCGCGCGCACGTCTTTCAACCGTCATTCAGTCACGTTATGGTATCGAGTACCTAAACACCCATTTTTAGGAAATCGATAAAATAATCCGTCCGTCATTGTACTCATCCATTTTATGAACATTTTTTATTTGATGCCAAACAAAAAAAAATCTAAAAAATGCCGTTCAAGCCAATATAGGTACAACCAATCTCATGTCCACGAGTTGTTGTATTTTTGATGTGTGAGCAGTCGTGGCATTAGTTTCATTTTACCGGTAGTGTCATATTTCCATTTTATCACACTTCACACTCATAAATACAAAATATTGCGATTGTGTGTGGAAGTTAGGTACTTACTCGTATTTCACTTATTCACACCTAAACGGCTAGACGGATGAGGATCATATTTGGAACGGAGTTAGCTTATGCCCTGGATTGACACATAGGCAACTTGTTATCCTTATTAGGACAAATATTTATACAGGGTGTTGGAATGATTGTGTAACTACCGGTATTCATTAAATAATACAACATAGTAAATTTCATTATTTTTGGGTATATTGTATAACAATGGTAATAACAATTTTAATTACCTTACTTTACCATTAGGTGCGTACTAATAATATTGTATGGTTTGTTAAATGTTACAAAGTTAAAAAACTACACGATTCAGATATAATTTTGAACAATAATTATGAAAGAATCGCGTAAACTTATACCGGATATACAGGGTGTAAGGAGACCGTTCTCGAAGCCGAAACGCCGTTATTATACTATCTATACACAACCCGAAACCACTAACTATTAGCCATATAACTGTTATTTTAAACTTTTAGAAATTTGCAAACCAGCAATGTAACGCGTTTATATCGCGGGGGTCAATGGTCGGCGCTAGTACCTACCGAAAGTGCGACGACGCACCGCGCGGCGCGCGGTGTGCGACGCGTGATTCAAATCGGTAGAAGTTATTATCTACTAGGTAGGTAGGTAATAGGTAGGTTGAATTCAATCAATCGGTTTTAAATGCTTTACCTAATCGCAGATGTGTGAGATAGGGCTCAAACTCGCACTCCCGATCTTACAAAATCACTTACCTAGTCTGTGTTTTCATTCGCCTTCTGCGGTGCTATTCACAATCATTCGGAAACGTTTCCGATCGGATCCCACAAATTTCAAACTCAAATTGTTCGAATCTCAGTCTCCTTATATACATTTTGGAATAGGAAATCAAGTATCAATCCGATCTGAAGAATTAATCACGTCTAAAAACTTATGAATATAGACTGAAATTCGAATAATTTAGGTTTACAATTTTTGAAATCCGAACGGAAACGCTTCCGAATGGTTGTGAATAGCCCTGCTGGGTCGGAAGTCGGATTTCGGAAGCGGTCCCGCAAATTAAGGTGCGTTTAGACTAATCACATTAGGTTACCTAATTGAAATCGTTGATAAAATGTGGAAGCAAGGTGTTACGTGCGGTGGCGCGGCGTGGCGATGAGCCCGGGTGACTGCCACACTACATTTTTTTGTGCCATAATTGGCAAACAAACTAACAGGTTGCCTGATGGTAAGTGTTCACCGTTGCCTAAGGATACCTTTAATACCAGGGACATCACATCACGCTTCTTACAGAGTAGTCTTATGTAGAGAAAATGCATTAGCATCTCTCACAATCTCGGGGGGAGTCGGGCAGTGTGTGGGACTCCAACACACCCTAGAGTTACACTCTGCGGTGTTCTGCTTTTGCCTTTTTAATGCAATAATTTAGAAGCTTGATTTTTACAGCTTCAAGATATTGTAGATCTGTTTAATACATGACAGTACGGAATCCTAAAAAGTTAGCTACATTTTTAGTAGGTAAAGAAATCAAATTGAAATTGTAAAGGTAAAGACAGTACATTTTAACTTGTGAAAACAGTGAAAACGCACCCTAAATGTGTTTATGTCTATTACGCACACAAGCGCGTGTCTATCGCGACCGACAAAGAAAGCCGCGCGCGCCGAAGGACAGTGCGATCTTTCGGCGCCGCCGGCCGGCGCGCGGCAGCAGCTTTGGCTTCGTAGGTACGAGTATAGCGCGAGCGAAAAGGTGAATGTACTGTGCGTGCGTGTCGTCGTGATTTTGAATCCGAGGCAATAAGATCACAATTCACAAGCCTACAAATTCATGTTATGAGAAAGTATTGAAGCTATGTCTTTTTAAATTTCAAAGTGAAACATTTTGTAAGTGACGGCGCAGGCGGACCTAGTTGGGTTGGGTTGGAAGTTGAGACCATTGGATTTTTAATCCGCAGGTCCCAAGGTTTGAATCATTTCGAAGTTAGTGCGTATTGTTGATTGCTGACAGCTGTAAACGCTGAAGAAAAATATTGTGCGAAAATGGGATGCCTGAGAGTTCTTTGTGAAGTTTACCAACGAACAACTCATTGGACCAGCGTTGTGGACACTTACGACTTGTGTGCCTTAAGCTTCTCACAATGAGTGTGAGAGAGCTCATATCTCATGGCCCATCTCCAGCCGTAGGACAGTTTGAACCGAACGTGATTTAGGCAATTACCGAAGAGAATGCAATAGCCACGTAGGTAGTTAGATCTGTACGAATGGCGGGAGGACGTCTCGTACCGCGCCGCCGCGGCCCGCGCGCGCGCCGAGACAGTGGCGGGCGTGCGGCGGGGGGTGGGGGGCGGGGGCGACGCGGCTCCTTGCGAGGTCGCGACCGCGCGCAGCTGTGTGCGGGCGTTCACCTCTAGCGTCAGCTGTCAGTCATTTGTATTAGATTGCCGTTAAGGTAAATTTTTTTTTTGGTATTTGGTGTTTAAACTAGCTCTTTAAAGCTTGTATAACTTGTGTCGATGTTAAAATATCAGATTTTAAGTTTAAAAAAAAAACCTTTTTTTGGCGTTTTTTTTAGTCGCTTTGTATTAGTAATACCCCACCACTATTATTATATATTCCCAGTTTTCGTTTTCGAGAGGGGTCCACTAACTCCCTGTATAGGTATACATACCCTGGGTACGAAGTGGCGGACATTCTGCTAGTACTAACAAAACATCCAATACAAAAATATACATTCACAATATTTACATTTATATATACAATTGAGCTATAGGTACGTAGTATTATTATTTGTTCTGTGATATAGTTGTAGAATCGATGGCAGCCTAGTTGGGAGTGGCAATTTTGCTCTGCTGGGTTCGAACCCAGCCGACGGCACGCACCAATTTGTTCATTGTGTGAACATATGTGCGTATTGTGTGTCATCTGCTACATAACTGGAGCCCGGTGTATGGCGACAGGCTCGCCCCCTGTCACATTCGGGACTGAATATCGTCCGGCGAAATGTGGGTGTTGTATTACACCTCTGCCAGCCCCCTCGGGGAAAAGCGTGACGATATGCATACATATCGTCACGCTTTTGTGTCGTGTCATTATGTCGAGCCATAAGTTCTGTTACAAATGAAAATGCATTTATTTTTTTATACAGTAATGTAATGTTAATAAAAGTTATATTTACATATGTATTGAAGTCTTAACAAAAATATAACTATTATTTTATTCAAAATTACCACATTTGGCCTTGATAGAGGCCTTTAGTCGGTCTGGCCAAGAATCTATGGATTTACGGACTGTTTCCATGGGAAATTTAGCCACTGCTTGCTTCAAAGATTTCTTAAGTGACTCTATGTCGGCGTGTCGTTTAGAGCAGGCCATGCCCTCTAAATCTGACCATAATTTGTAGTCCAGGGGGTTTTGATCTGGGCCAGAGAGCCAGTCTTCAGCCCTTATAAAGTCCGGAACATTGGCTTCCAGCCAGGCTTGGGTAGTTCGCGCCTTGTGACCATGTGCAGAGTCTAGTTGGAAACTCCACGGTACCGTTTTAAAAAGTGTATTGCTAAGGGGTTGTACAACACCATATAAGACGGTCTCTTGATACACTTTGGCAGAAGTTTTAACCCCCTTTTCACAAAAACTAAGCTTTGTGACGCCGTGATAGGATACCCCCCACCAAACCATGACTGACGCAGGATGATGACCACGCTGAGTGAAACAGGGTCAATGTCATCCACGTGCCTAAAACAAAATAAAAATAAATATTTATAAGTATGATGTCCAAAAGTTCAAAATATAAAAATTCTAAAAAACCGACCAAGTTCGAGTCGGACTCGCGCACGGAAGCTGTCGTTCAAGCTTGTGGATATGTATGTACATAATTATATGTATAACAACTACATTATAAATAAATGAGCTTTCAAATGACACCTCAAACAACTGATTTGATGAGATAGAACTCGAGATATAAGCAATAATCTACAACGGTCGGCGGCCATCTTTGTGACGTATATACATAGCTTCGCCTGTCCCCGCTATCGCTTCTTACAACCGGCAGTTTCGAATTTCAAAGGCAACGACGAACACATCCATACCAGTCGTAGGTTTATAAAAGCCGTACTTACAAGATTTACCGAAATGCTCGATTTTCGCTAATCGTTAAAAACGAATATACAACTTTACGAGTTTTCTTCAAAACAGCCAAAATCACGTTGCAGTACTAATCAGGCCTAGATGTGTTCAAATCATACGGCTATAACGCTACCAAACACTCGTGTAGTACAGATTGTTCAGTCAAAAATGAAAGTATGAACGACGTCCCCTATCTCACCTAACACCCTATATAATTTACAAACATACAGTACAGTCAAAACTTAGCGAAGATCCGCCACCTTGCATGTTACAAAAAGAAGGTAGGTACTTACGTTTCGTCAATTGCAATGTCATCAGAGTTTATTACATTCTCTTGAAGTACTCTTCTGCAAAAAAAAAAACGAAGATAAGTATTCATGTAGGTAAGTATAACTACGTAAATATCACTACTAGATATACCACTAGGCCGGGTATTTACTCGTTGTGCAGTTCAGATTGCTCAGTAAAAATGAAAGTATGAACGTCGTCCCGTATCTTACCTAACATCCTGTATAGTTAAAACTTAGCGAAGATCCGCCGCCCTGCATGTTACAAAAGGTAGGTAGGTACTTACGTTTCGTCAATTCCAATGTCATCGGAGTTTATTACATTTAGTTGTAATACTCTTCTGAAAAAAAAAACAAAACTGTAAGATAGGTATTCGTGTAAGTAGGTATAACTATATAAATATAAATGTCACTGGTATGCCACTAGGACGGGTATTTACTCGTTGTGAAGTTCAGATTGCTCAGTAAAAATGAAAGTATGAACGTCGTCCCGTATCTCACCTAACATCCTACATACCTATATAGTCAAAACTTAGCGAAGATCCGCAGCCCTGCATGTTACAAAAGGTAGGTAGGTACTTACGTTTCGTCAATTCCAATGTCATCGGAGTTTATTAAATTTGGTTGTAGTACTCTTCTGAAAAAAAAAAAATACTGTAAGATAGGTATTCGTGTAGGTAGGTATAACTATATAAATATAAATATCACTGGTACGAGTATGCCACTAGGTCGGGTATTTACTCGTTGTGCAGTTCAGATTGCTCAGTAAAAATGAAAGTATGAACGTCGTCCCGTATCTTACCTAACATCCTGTATAGTCAAAACTTAGCGAAGATCCGCCACCCTGCATGTTACAAAAGGTAGGTAGGTACTTACGTTTCGTCAATGCCAATGTCATTAGAGTTTGTTACATTTTCATGTAGTAATCTGTAAAAAAAAAAACTGTAACTGTAGGTAGGTATAACTACATAAATATCACTAGTAGGTATACCACTAGGCCGGGTATTTACATCCTGAATACACGTAACGAGACAAAAAAGTGTCTATGATGATGAGTATGATATTTGAAAGCACTAAAACGAATATAAGTAGGTACTCATCGATTTGTTGTTCATCATCTGACTACAAAAGCAATGCAAGAAATGTCGATTCTAATAAATAAAAACAATGATTACCAACTTAGTCTAGTAGAAGTTTATCTACTTACCGACGTTTGCTCCTTGACTCGTACGATTTTCTAAAAGCCAGACTTGAGCATTTTTTTCTTTTATTGTGTTTGTTACCCATTATGGTAAAACTAAAAGCTTGGTTAGTGTTGGTGTGTGCGGCACTGCGGAGACACAAAAATTTGGCACACGTCCGGCGTCGACGGGGTCTGCGAGCGGACTGGCGGTCACGTAAACGCGCCTTTTTACCATGAATTCATGATAAAAAAATCATATAAAATTACCATATTAACTTTTTAACATTTTTATTAATGATTCCACTTGTTTATTGCGTTGTAATTCGTAAAAAAAATTAAAAAAGCAATATGATTTGTAACAATGAAGTCGCAAATCGTATTTAAAATACCAAATAGAGGTGACTTTGGATTTTTTTTCTATCGAGTGAAGTTATTCATAACATGTATCAGATTTATGATTCCACTTATAAACATGCTCGAGAATAACATATATTTTTTACACAATAAAAACCATGGTTTATCTTAGAGGAAAGTTGATTCCTGCTAGACGTTTTCTGGCCAGGCTCGCCTTAAGGTAAATGATTAAGTTGAAATTTTATATCTTATGGTTGTACTTACGTGAGTAAATGACTAAAATAAATAAATTCATTGCATAGTTATATACGATATGAGTAGGTGTCCACCTTATAATGTTTGTTGCTTGTCATGTTATAGGATTTCTAGATTCACCATGAAGTAAGCTAAAGTACTTACTTATGTATGTACTTACTTATATTAGTAGGTAAGTAACGATCTACCATGTACTAGATGGAATAAAATCGCTGAAAACCGTTATACGATATTCAAGTCTTAAAAAAATCCTTTTTACTGCCCTGCTAAAATGTATCTTCGTACCCTTATCCTACTCATGTAGGGTCGGTATCGGTACTGTTAGCAACACATGCAAAAAAATGCAGTCTATGCTCTGCTGTGTGACGTTTTCCGAGCGAACAGTCAAAGGAATGTCAGTGGGGTAGCGCCTGAGTCGCCCGCCCCGCCAACCGGCACTTTTGGCTGGACCACGGAAGAGGACGGATCTCGTATTATTCCTCTTTGGTGTCTATCTGTCGTTTTGATCTTGGGTGTCCATTCGATTCATACTGAAATTACCCACATATTGTACAATGTACATGGTTTGGATTATTAGAAGTGTTAGTTGCTTCTATCATTACGGTGATTTTGAATAGCGTCCCTTCAGAAATAGTTTATAGTACAGTAAGCAGGTACCATTTCTACATCCGCCTCTGTCTGTTTACATCTTTTTCCAGTCCATCCATACTTCAATCATCCTCTACCGCTATAACCATTCACAACTACCAAATCTATCTCCAGCCATAAAACCGAGCGTTTACAGTTAATTGCAAAGGGAGTAATCGAGATACAGAGGAAGCTATCCATTTTCCACGTAGATATAATTTGCGAGGCGAATCCGGCAGCTCGACTTATTGCATCGATTACACCGTGATTCATCGTAACGGGACTGGTTAATTAAGCAGCGAGTGCATTATAAGCTATCAGGTCCATGGCAGGCAAGGAAGCACGCTTAGAACTATTTACTTAGCTTCGTTCATGTCAGGATCCGTTAGTCTATCTTTACGGAACTACGGTAAAAGATTCCTAAATTCCTAAATGAGAAAGTTTGTTTGGAAGTTTGTTTTATTACCTCTTCATGCTCTAACGGATCGACAGATTTGGATGCAATTGGTAACGAAGATAGCATAAGCCTTACTTTTTAAAAGCTAGTAGCAGCGAGGGGCGCACAAGAGAAGTAAGTAGATTAGTATGAGCTTACAGATGCAAAAGTTTACTCTGGTGGGAGGCTTCGGCCGTGCCTAGTTACCACCTACCGGACCAAGCCATGCCGTGAAATAACCTAGTCGTGTTTCGGGATGTAGTCCGGTGTAACCGTTCCGAAGACGGGTCTGAGCACACACACTTGTAGCGCCTCACTCAATTGCCGTATTTGTACTTCTTCACTCCTCAAAACTTCAAGGCTAGAGTGAATACGACCTTATAGGTCGTCGTGCTCCATCTTAGACCACAGCGTCGCTTAACATCAGGCGAGTTGGTGGTCAAACGCCGACCTATTCTACATAAAAAAAAGTCGGCGTTAGTGAAATCAGCAGGGAAGACGTTATAATTATTGTCATCAACATGATCAACAACACTAACGTCTGCCAGCTTTGGTTTACAGACAGCTAAAAAATTAAACGAATCTAAAAGATAAAAAAATAAATTATTCTGTTGTTTTCTTGCTTTTCCTCTTTTTGTAAAGGATGTGTAATAAAATTTTTGAAAAACACATGAAACAGTGAACTGAAAGAGTACCAAATATTCACAACACTAGATCAGATTCTATTTAGTTATTTTATTTATATCCGACAGCTCTTAAACTAATGCAAAAATACGTATAAATTAATAAACCTATAAATTGACTGCCTTGGTGGCACAGTTGGTAGTGAACCTGCCTTCTGAGCTTAGGGGCGTGGGGTCTGGTTCCCACCTAGGGCAAACATTTATGGGTCAGGCGACAGTGTCTGCAAATGTCCCAAATTTATTTATTATCAATACTTATTATATTCGACAAGCATCGATAGAGAATGTGCTCTCCTACATACTTAAAAGAATAGTTTCCCTACACCAAATACAAACCTTACCTACTATCAAATACGAACTCGTAACATGTTTTTGCTTGATTTGTAATAGAGGTGATATTGTATCAGGTCCAATATTATCCTATCACATTATCATATCACGAACTCGTGTAACAGAAAACCGAGTTTACTCGCTTTTAGGATTAAACTTCCTAATCAGGCGAACCTATCAGTACAGCGCCGCGTCGTAGCAAACCTACGTAGGTATATCTTATATCTTTAAACGAGCAATTCTTGTATATATATATATATATATAATTGTAATCTCGGAATCGGTTCCAACGATTTTCATACAATTTAGTAAATAGGGGGTTTCGGGGGCGATAAATCGATCTAGCTAGGAATCATTTTTAGAAAATGTCATTTTATTCGTGTTTTATCGATAATCAACTTAAACATAAACTTGGAAGAAAAATAACAAAAAGGAGGCGTTTGAGTAGTCTCAACTGAAAAATATGACTTTTCCTGACATCTATTGGCGAATAATTATATTATTTTTTGTGAGCAACTAATTGCTTTAACGACACAACAGCAGATGGCGTTGTTAAGTAACACGAAGTCAATGAGTGTTTGCTTTGAGGTTAGACTAAAATCAATTGTATATTTTCCAAAAAACACAATTAAAAAAAAAAAAAATACCGAGCAAAGCTCGGTCATCCAGGTACTTATCTCCTATGCACGCCCCATGCATAATTCCGAACTTTACTAGCAGTGTCCGGGAATTCTATTAGCATTAGAAAGGTGCACCGAGGCTCGATAGCCAGCGGTCAGGCTGCTACAGATTGCGCTGTGGTGCCAGCTACAGGAAAATTGGTTTGTTTTTTCGAGCCCGATTATATTATCTAAGCCAATGAGGAAAATGTTAGTCTACTAACTAAAAAAATAACTAACTATAGTGGAGTGATTTAATGAGCTGATATTCAAATTATACGATAACGGTTGCTACCTACCTAGAGTAGTTCTAAAATAGCGCAGACAGTATTTATGTAACTATTGAAGGCATATAATTGGAATACCTAAATAATTAATAGAATAGGAGAGTAAACAAAATTAACGTTTACTTACCAAATTACTTACGAATTGTTTAAAAGCAATAGATTACTAACATAGATTGAATAAGGTTGTTGGTACTCGTACTAAGAGACATGTTTAGTTATAAAGATACAAAAATAGTACATCTTATTAGAAATGTTTGAAAACAGTCTTCTTATGGATGGATGGCAAAAGGCAAATAAAACACTAAAATCTTTGCGTCTTTTTTTAAATCAGACTGGCTGTGCCCCGTGGTTTCACCCGCGTCTCACAGGAACCGTTATTTTTTTCGTGATAATATCTTAATCTTTTCTTTCTTATGATCCTTCTCCTGGCAATAATAAACACAACAAAAAAAATTTTTGCGAAAATGATCCATCTGTTCACGCGTGTTGCGATGATCAAGGGAAATAGTGATTCATTTTAATACATAGAGAAGATAAAATTTCTTACGTTAAAATAATTACATCCAATTAAATAGCGTAACTGACATGAAGAAAATATTGGTGTGAAGCATGGAGAATAACGAGCACTTAGGTAATATAATTACTTAGTAGGTACGTTACTATGGGTACCGAACATTTCATATAGAATTACTCTTGAACGATAAAAATATCCTTAGAAAACACAATTCGATTTGTTTGTCGAGAGCACGTTTGGTCAAAAAACGCTTCAGAAAAAATTTTTAGTCAGAACCACGATTATGCCAGATATAAATAAGTTCATAGATGATAAATTGGCTTTGCAGATCGTATGTAACTCATTATTATTTCTACCGGCAAACTCAATATCAATATCTCTGAACATTCTTTGAACCATACCTCTAACTTGGCGTCTGTTTAAAACCACAGCGGGTTCGGCACGCGAATGTAAATTCCATCTCAAGTCGCTCTATTCCTACTTTGAGCACTATAGAATAGACCTAGGGAAGGTATCTGCGAGCTGTCTGATTTTCATTTTATTTAAATGGGTTTCGATTAATTAATAAAAAATTGGTTGCCTGTAAAGTCGGTATACGGGCGAAAGTTTTACGTGACAACGACTTTTTATGTCTGTCTCTCTCGCTCTTAGGCGGGCTAACCATGCCCGAGTGGAAGGGACGCGTGCCTCTCACTCGCTCTCATTGTGAGCGCATAACGTGAGCGGAGCGTAACGCAGTTTCTTGAAGTGTCACCCGGCAAACCAATTTATAAGACGTTGTCACGTCAAAAAATAAAAAAATAAATAAAACCCTCGACATCGATTTTCATGAAACATAACTAAAAACACTCCCTACTAATTCACCTTACAAAAAAAAAAATCGTTTCATACGTTCGGGAGCTACGATGCCACAGACACACACACACACATACACACAGAGAGAACCACGTCAAACAAACACCACGTCGTTTTTGCGTCGGGGCTAAAAATGTATTTTACCGGTTTTTTTCTGTTAGAAAAATATTCGCATACCAATGTATGCGAAGGTATCATAGAGGTACAGAACTTACCGTCAGCAACAAAAGACGTGACAAATACCCAGTACCCAGATACAAGTCTGCTCTTTCATGGAGACACTATTATAACCATATGGCCCCTATCCTTAAAACTTGCTTAGGTCACAATTTCAAATAAACAATTTACATTCACACAAACTAAAAGCAACTATTTACGAATGGCTTCAACGGTATGATTACAAATCTTTAGAAACCATACTAATGAAAGTGAACTAAAGTCAAGTCAACCATGGATTCATGTATGAATAACACACTCAACTAACCAAACTCACGTACACACATTTATCATACAATTTCATCGTCATTCAACACACGCTGCCACTACATGAACTCATAAATCTTCACACACGTACAACCTTACTCACACCACACTTAAACTACACCCTAAATAACTGAACACATCAATAATTGTAAACATTTATACATATTTATGTATGTATCTACTACGTATTTCTCATATTGTAACGCACCTATTGAATCGTAGAAATAGTACCCCTAAATTGTAATGTGTACCTAGTTTTGGGAAGGCACTGGCTGCTGCAACACAGCTCACGCTACGGCAGCAGACAGGGTCCTAATGTATAATTGTGTAAATGTATTAAAACAAATAAACATTTTGTATTTTGTATTTTTGGTGACATAACGGAGTTTTTTATATTAACGAATGGTATGACTCTCTGGTAGCGCTTCTGTGGTAGCGTTTCTCTGCTCTATAGATGAGTTCTGAGGTCCCCGGTTCGATTCTCGGTCGGATAGTGTCTGGATTTTGAATCCCACTCTCTACTTATGTTCTAAAGGTTTGTGTGTGTTTCTTTAGAATTTTTTCATGCTTAAACCAATGGATGGAGGGATTTTCATGAAATTATGAGTGAAGAAACTGTCTCTGTTCCCAATTTTATGAAAATCTAGTGTATCTACTCTTGATTAACACACAAGCTACTTTTAACCGCGGGTAACACCACGGGACGCAGCTGGTTTAAAATATATTTGCATGAATATATTTACATACATATCGTCACGCCTTTCCCCCGAGGGGCCTGGCAGAGGTGTACAACACTCCGGACGATATTCAGTTCCAAATGTGACAGGGGGCGAGCCTGTCGCCATCCACCGGGCTCCAGTTACGTAGCAGATGACATACTCGTACATCTAATATATCGAATAATATCACACGGCAGAAAACTATCAAAGTCACCTCTATCGGGACGCGATTATCCATCGCGTTACAGGCCTATTATTGTCAATCATAGAATAAGCCATACCGTCACAAACTACACTCTTACTCTTACTTGCTTTATTATATCGATAGCCTCACTTCGGTTCCTTCCAAAGTATTTCAAGTTATAACAAAGTATTTTATCTTTGGACATAAATCTTTTCCATTATGCCAGAAGCACATCAAAAGATGAATGAAAAATGTTCGCGAATAAGAGCTCGGTAATAAGGAATAAAGACATTTTCTCCGTTGTTATTCAAACGCTGTCGCGGCCTCACCCGTATTCTTGAATTGAAACTCATCTTAGATTCGAAATCGAAATCGAATCGTTTTTTTTTGTATTGTACATTCATGATCATTCTATTAAATATGCAACAGTAAGACTCGCATGCTAAAATTACGCTCAGTTTTGAATCTCGATTTAAAATTGGTTTTACCATTTTTATAAACACAGTTTTAAATCAAGATTCATCTCTGAGCTACGTTTTTGAATAAAAGAAGCTGAATCATGACTGCCTCGGTGGCTCAGTCACTAGTGAACCTGCCTTCTGAGCTAGAGGGCGTGGGTTCGATTCCCAGCTAGGGCAAACATACATGTGACAAACATTTGTGTTTGTTCTACATGTGTCCGGGTGTTAATTGTCTATATGAGAATGTTTTTAAAAAACATGTATGTATATCAGTCTCTGGCTGCCATAGTACAAGCTTTGCTTAGTTTGGGGTCTGACGACCGTGTGTGCAAGTGTCCCGTATATTATTGTCTGTATATTAATATTTATTACGGACTTTAGTCATCGGGTATACCATAAAACACACACGCACAAACACAGACCTACAAGATATTTTAATTACTAGTCATTGAAATATTTGACCGAGCGTTGGAAGAGATTCCTAGACCGTAGCCACAGAAACCAGGAACTTACTCAATAAACAGTTCCGTTCAATACGAAATCACCTCATATGCATGAAAATGGGGAGTCTGGAGTAGCTGGAAGACCAAACATTTTGTGAATCGGTACGAAACTTCAAAACAGCTTTAAAAAAACAAACGCTAACATGTACTTAACATTACCAAAAGACGGGCCTGAGCAGTAGCGCACTTGTAGCGCCTCACTCAACTGCCGTCTTTGTACTTGTTCACGCTACAAAACTCCAAGGCTAGAGTGATTAAGTACCTTATAGGTCGTCGTGCTCCATCTTAGACCACAACGTCGCTTAACATCAGGCGAGTTGGTGGTCAAACGTTGACCTATTGTACAATAAAAAAAAAAAAAAAAAAGAAAAACAAAAAATCTGACTGCAAAATGTAGTCTTACACTCTGGATATAATTAAAATGTGGTACCTACCCACAATCACGACGATTCAAATAACACCTCACAAAATGTCGAAATTCATCAAGCTGTCTATGCTGTATGGTCTTTTGCCACATGGCCAAAATCGGAACTAACGATTGAAATTGGTTCGATTGGTTAACAGCAACGGTATCCTATAGTATTGACAAAGGTACACCTAATACCCATAAATCCCACAATATAAATATTTCTGACAGCTACGTTGATTATCCTACTAAACAAACGACACTCGCGCCCTCACTCAAGTGCCAAAATATCCTTGTTCAACTGAAAAGTCAAAGCAAGCAAATAGAGATGTGGTTCTACATCTCAGAAGCACTATTCTTACCAGTCGAGATATTTTTTGTCATTGTCTCTCTCCTTTGAAAAGTCGTGAGAGGGAGAGGGTCCAAGAAACATCTCACGCATCAAGAAAAGGGGCCCAGAATACGGACACTAGATCCTTTCGAAGGCGCGCGCCGATCATGTTTTATTATTGCCACCTCAATTATCACTTTCCTATTCAATTTATTTTAAATGGCAATCGGATCAAATAGGTCCCACGTTAAATTTTCATTTTGGAAGGATTCGATCGACGAGCATTCTATAATTTCCAATTAAATCTGTGGTAACAAACTTTCGTACCTATAGACTGCCACAGGGCACATTATAAAAGATCAACATTACAGTTAAGCCAAACAGAACTACGTAAAGTCAACTTTGTTTAAAATGTTGTTTTGTTATTGAAGTCTATTTTTTTTCTTAATTTAAGATTTCTGTTTTTTGTGATTTGAAAACGATGGCAGCCTAGTTGGGAGAAGGCCCGCCTCTCAAGCCAGAGGGAGCGGGTTTGAATCCAGCCGACGGTATACACCAATTTGTTCATTGTGTGAGCATATGTGTATTGTATGTCATCTGCTACATGACTGGAGCCCGGTGTATGGCGACAGCCTCGCCCCCTGTCACATTAGGGACTGAATATCGTCCGGCGAAGTGTAGATGTTGTATTACACCTCTGCCTCCGAAAAAAGACCTCAAAGTTAAACTTTCACAATGATTTAAATAAAATAAAAACCACTTGCGATTCTGAAAGTACTATATGTTTAAAAACTTCCATCTCCAAATGGGCTCCCAAACATACCCATTTGGTTTGACGGACCCTCTACCAAACACCCGGTATACGTACATAATTATTTACATGCGCTCGAAAAACATAACCCTCCTTCTTGCACAGCCGGGAAATTATAAAAGATAATATAGAGCTTCACGCCTCTAAACATTAACCTTAATAGAAGCTCTTCTTGATATTAGGTGGCGCTATATGCGATATTAAATTCTCACGATGCAAATGAAAACGCTTTTGCTGGCATATCTAATTTAATAGTGGGTTGAAATTATCATCTACCAACTTTTTCGTTCTCTGCTTACCTTAAACTTTTTATAATTGAATTGTTAGGTTTGGTTAGGTTTGTTGTTGTTTTTTTAAATAATTGATAGTTGAAAAAATTAATTTAACATATATGTATATCGCCACGCCTTTCCCCGAGGGGGCTGGGAGAGGTGTAATACAACACCCAATTTAATTCTTAACACCAAATTAATTTCTCAATTAAAAAATTAAAATCACAGAGAGCTTTACATACTCGTAACATGACATATCATCATGCCTGTTCCCGAAGGGGCTGACAAAGGTGTATTACAACATCACACTTCGTCGGACGATATTCAGTCCCAAAAAATGTGATAGGTGGAGCCTGTCGCTATACACCGGGTTCCACTTATTAAGCAGATGACAGAGTCTGAGCGATAAATCTATGCACCTGTCTTTTCAATTCAAAAGGTTTGTTGTTCTCATACACAGGATATACTATCTTATGAAGAATTCATACCGGTCTTCCGATCCTATCTCTACAATGGTCAATTTGTGAGTTTAACGGCCTAAAGAGCTGTAAAAAACACACCGGGACACTCATCTCGTCGCATTGTGTGCATCATGCTGCTACGTGATTTCGACAAAGTCAAAAAACGCATCAACAAAACCCTACCACCTTTTTGGTCAGTATAAAAATCGTGGCACGAGACACATTGACCGTTCTATTGTGCCGTTTTGTTAAAGAAACGGCAACTTGAGATTCAATCTTATTTGAATTATGTAAAGTTGAATTTGGTGTAAATCTGGATAGTTTAACTCAAGGCTTCTATGTAAGGTTTTCAACACAAAGCTGATCTTGAAGATTGTTTGGATAGAGTCGGAATTGGCTTGTGGCTTTTTGGTGATTGAAGCGAGCGCACCCACGGGTTGTCACGCGCCGTATTGTCGGTAGGTATGCCGGAGGCTGATCGGCAAAAACCGATGCATCGGTAAAAAGTCGTTCCGCGGCATCGGCGTCAGATGACCGGACTTTAATAAATCGTTCAGTACAATCAGATTGGAATATCGTAGAAAGAATGCAGCTTGCTGTTACTTTGATCTACGATTGAAAAGCTTACAATCTTTCTAGTGACTTAGGTGAGGGATAAACCCATTACATTTGGATGACATTTACATGTACTTGGATTACATTTTATTCACTTGCCTCAAAAAATATCAAAAGCACGCAAAGTCGCAAACTTATTGATACGGTACGGTACGTAGTTTGACATTTCATCAGACCCATGATAGCATTTAGTTGTGAGAGCCGCTCCTCTAAAATCATCTTTTGGTTGAATTAACCAATTGTTTGATAAAAAGTCAGTGATTAATTAATTATTAAACACTGCGCCCGCGGTTTCACTCGCGGTTAATAAGTATCCTATGTGCTATTCTAGACTATAATCTATCTCTGTGCCAAATTTCATCCAGATCTGTTCAACCGTTCTGGCGTGAAACAGAAACAAACATCCATCCATCCATTCTTACAAACTTTCGCGTTTATAATAGTAAAATAATAATACTAATTAGTAGGATCTACTTGATTTCGAATCTTAGTAAAAAAACTGCATTCTCTTTATTATCAGTAAAACCATCAAATCTACAGAAAACAGCTGAGCAATAAACTATCTTAATCTGAATCTTATGTTTAAGAACCAGCTTCATTCTTGTCTTCACGCTTATGCGCGGTGAAAGGCCGTCCATTTAAAATACCCGAGGGTACAGAAGCGCTTGAATTGAATCAACGCATTAAATAATCCACTCGAATCCCGCTGCAGAAATTCCTACGAATATAGTTATGGGTGCCGGGAGAATTCCGACAGATTTCATGAATATTCAGTCTGGGAATTGCTGGAAGGTCCAACTTCTTCCGATCAGTCAATGATAATAATCTGTGTAAATCATAAAATAGAATTGTCAGGAGATTCACATTTAAATTCAACAGTTATGACAATTACATTTTAAGTGAATAGATCCTTCGTTAGATATAAAATTAATATTATTATAAATGATGATAATGTGTTTTTTTATCTGACGTATAGTGTAAACTGTACCCATAGGTACGAGTACACGTGTAGATATTTTTAATTTACTGTATTGTTGACTATTGTATTTAATCATGCCACCGACCGTTTGTCATATTTCGCTCTGTTTTGTCCATCCAAAGGTTGCCTGGATGAAATCCCTTTAGGCGATAAGACCGCCCTTGTACTGCCGAATCCTTTTTTCTTTATGTTCGTTTTACTTTGTATTTTGGTGTGAATTAAAGATGTATTGTATTGTAACTGTAAAGCGGTAGACCAAAACGAAAGTTGTCAGTTTTATAAATAGTAAAAAATAAATAAGTGAAATAATTGAACTTGCCAGGATAAGCAGTAGGTATAATTTATTGGGTGGAATAGTGACAAATTACTTCCGCAGTGTAAGATCCAACTCTCACTTGCCGCTAGATGGTTGATACTCATTTGGAAAGCTGTACCAAGCAAGACTATTAGAGTCAGTTGTCAGCTATTTGATGTACGTGTTTGTAGAATGTGTACGTATGTGTATTGGTTACAAAGTTGATCGGTATAATTTCATACACTGTAATTGGCACAACTGGAAAAAATAAATTTGTTTCGAATGAGCTGTTAAGGTATAAGAGTTAGGGTCTTTTTTAATGACAAATATCTTTCTTTATTTCTTAAAAAATATCTTAACCACAAAAGTCTGCCAAAATACAGAAATTAATTTTGCTCCACCGGCTGTATTTCATACATTAAAGGACGGCTAAATTAAAATTCTTTGTTAAGCTTATATTAAAGGCACCAAATTCAAATGGTCCGTGGACTGGTTTCGTAGTTAATTAAGAAGGCAATTTTCGGGTTATTTATGGACTATAAAGTATTACGGAGGTGTACCCTCCGCCTTATCAGCTTAGTCAACGGAAATTGAATGCAAGATTTTAAAATTCTGCACTTTATGTGGGAACTTCGACGTTGAGAACTGCATTTGAGGATCTCTTTTTATATGTGTGATCTCATTTAGTGTTTGCATGATTGCTGTTTCCTAAAACAGATAAAAACCGTAA
Source organism: Peribatodes rhomboidaria (assembly GCA_911728515.1). Taxonomy (NCBI): domain Eukaryota; kingdom Metazoa; phylum Arthropoda; class Insecta; order Lepidoptera; family Geometridae; genus Peribatodes; species Peribatodes rhomboidaria. Next base: position 13,455,680 of record OU452172.1, read on the forward strand.
TTATAGAAAAGAAATTTCTTAATCTCGTGTTTTGGCGTCGTAATACTCGTTGTAGAACCGTTTTTTTACTATTTCAATTTAACCACATATTATGCCCAGCTTTTATATTTGCTATCCTTAAGATCGGATATACAAACAATTTTAGCATTATTTAATTATATTTAAGTAAAACAATTTTATGACTACATGTCTTGGCGTCCTATGCTTCATAAAACTAAATAGATCTTTTATTACCATTTAACTACGTGCACCCCGCTGTTTTAAAATGCAAACTCTTTTCGCGTTTATTATTGGTGTGATATTTATTAAGTAAATTTTATTGTACTCATTGAATTTCAAATAGGTACGAGTATCTCAGCAAAGTTGACTCTCAGTGAATATGATATTTTTCTCTGTAACAATTGTGTATTGTGTTCAAATTGAACATACTTATATTATATTAGGAAGAACAATAATAGTGTAAAGACAATGAGAAACAGTGCGTGTGGCGCGGTGTGAAGAGAAGAGAAACAATAGGTTCTTAGCAACCATTTACACGATAAGAAAAGTTACCTTGTACTCGAGTACAGCTAGTTGTTGTTGTGTTTCTTCTAATTTAGTAGTTTTATAGAACAACTGCTAATTTTTCGTGACGATAACGGCCTTTTTTGAACACTTGATGACGTGTAAACTTTCATAATGACCGTCGGCGTGAGAGTGGAACAAACAAACTAGCAGTCTTTTCTTTATTTTGAAAAATATCAGTGTCAAAGAAATTCGTTCAACGAACACAAATAGAAACGTTTCAAACAGTAAATATTTTATTTAAGTACTAGCTGCGCCCCGCGTACCCTATATGCTATTCTAGACTATCTCTGTGTCAAATTTCATCCAGATCTGTTCAGCCCTTCTGGCCTGAAATAGTAACAAACATCCATCCATCCATTCTTACAAACTTTCGCGTTTAGAATGTTGGTAGGATAGTAGGATTATAACGTACATATCGTCACGCCTTTCCCCTGAAGGGGCTGGCAGAGTTGTACAGCAACCACACTTCTCCGAACGATATTCAGTCCCAATTATGACAGGGGGCGAGCTTGTTGTCATACACCAGGCTTCAGTTACGTAGCAAATTATATTAAATACGCACATATGTTCACACAATGAACAAATTGGTGCGTGCCTTCTCCTGGGTCCTCGAACCCGCTCCCTGTTGCTTGAGAGGCGAGTCTTCCCGGCTATGCTATCGCCTTTATATCATAACGAAAGTCTGTGAATTCAACAACGCAGAACGTTTATTAACTATCGAAGACCAGTCAATGTTTTTGACGTGTACAAGGGCTCTTATTAGAAAACAATGTGAAATTGTTGGAACGAGATCGCTGTGGATGATTTATCGATCTCTTTGATTACGATAAGTCGGTATCAGTGGCGGTGACTGTGATTGAATGTTTCGGGAGAATTGTTTCGGATCTATTTACAAACTAGCTACGCCCTGCGCCTTTACCCAACCTAAAGAAACAGTTATTTATTTCGGGATGATAGGTTTTCGCTTCGGGATGAAGAGAAGATAGGCTAGTTGGAGAAGGCCCGCCTTTCAAGCCAGAAGGAGCGGGTTCAAACCCAGCCGACGGCCCGCACCAATTTATTCATTGTATGAACATTTGTGCGTATTGTTTGTCATCTGCTACATGACTGAAACCCGGTGTATGGCGACAGGCTCGCCCCCTGTCACATTTGGGGCTGAATATCGTCCGGCGAAGTGTGGGTGTTGTATTACACTTCAGCCAGCCCCCTCGGAGGAAAGGCGTGACGATATGTATGATGAAAGGTATCCTATGTTCTTTTCTGTATCCCTGACAACGTGTATGCAAAATATCATAATGATCGGTTGAATGGTTAAGGCGTGAAAGCTTAACAAACAAATTAGCAAACAAAGTAACGAACAAGCTCACTTTCGCATTAAGAATATTAGTTGGGAAGGATAGGATTAGGATTAGTATTTTAAAATGTTCGGATTAAAGAAATTTATTTCTCGAAAAGAAATTAACATAAATTTCACTTATGTGAAAACTTAACTAACGTACATTAAATCGACATTTATTTTACAGTCTATAAATGTAAACGAATTATATTACCTTAATAATGTAAAATATGTACCTTCTAAAATTTAACTGTGCTTATAATTATTGTTTACATTTGTTTGATAGAGAATGTAGAGTATGTAGAGCAACCTTTGAGTTTGGAAACTTTTTGTTTTGTTGTTTAAAGAGCCTGAATTTTTTATTGAAAATTTAGAGCAGCTTCCAATTGTATTCGGGAGGTTTCTTGTTTAGATTTAGTTAGAGCCTGAAATTTTGCTATTGCAAAGCAAATGCAAAATGTAAAATATTTGTTTGGTTCAATTGATTCACACAAAGTTAAATTAAAATCCTCTCTACTCTCATTGCGTGAGCTGTGTTATAGCAGCAAAGAACTCTTTATTTCGTGGGTATCATAAGTCAGCTTTTTACGATCTAGATCCTTTTTGAGAGACGCTATAAAATGATTCCGGTTCGCGTTTCGAAGTACTGCAAGTATATTTATTTGCTTTGTTATTCAATTTTGCTATGATACCGGTTTAAGGATTTATTTTTAATGCCTAGCCTTTCAATAAACTTCCGGCCTAGCTTATTAAGACCTTCCTATGTAGCCAATTTATTATGTACTAGCTGCGCCTTGCAGTTCCATCCACGATCCCATAAGATCGGCTAATTTTTTAGAGATAAAAAGTATCCTATGTCCTTTTTTGAACTTCAGAGAGCGTGTATGCAAAATTTCAAGACGATCGGTTGAGTAGTTGCGACGTGAAAGAAGAACTGTGAACGCACATAATGGTTATATACTCGCATACAGCGTATATATAAGCATATAAAGGTATTATAAGGTTAAGAATTATTTAGAAGACAAAGATGTCTGGAGCCTTCCACTTCCGCCAAGTAGCCACTAGTATTTATAGATATTACCTAGTTGTAAGCCAAAATTTGTGAGACTGTAATTTATTTATTATTTGAAAAAATAATGCCCCTCAGTTTCTTGTCTGTTCTTCTGAGTAGAGGCTCTTTATCCGAACAAGGCGGTCGAGTCTATTTAAATAACTTTGGCTTTCATAAGTGTATCTTTGATACCTCAACTGAATAAAAACATTTCGACTTTGGCTTTGACTTTGACTTTGAACGTATGGCTTTTGGTTGTAGATTACCATTGCTACACCTAAAAGCAGCACCTTGTATAATCATGGGTGTTTTAGGTAAGTAAGCACCTGAAATAAAACATCCGCTGACTAAATCAACAGCAACTCCCATTCTCTATGGAAATTAAGGTACATAACAGTCTTAAAATAGCTTCTGGTCTCTGTCAAAGAATGCCAAGACTTCCGATGGTATCAGGACTTGACAGTTAAGATGGCGGCAAGTGGCCAAAGAATGTCTTCTTAAACTCCATGTTTCAAGTTTTTTATTACCAAGTAGCCTACTTTTGAAGAGGCCGCTATACAGTCGATTTGAAGATATCGACTGAAGCATTTGTAATTGAATTCGGATGATTCGAACGTTTGTATCGAGCATTTCTCTGAAGGGTATCTTGGTTACATGCCGATTGGAGTGGCAGGGGCGTAGTTGGAATAGTTTCACTCGTTTATAAATACGATCGTCGGATCAACTTGATAAAACAACACGTTACTTTAATCTTAAGCAAAAAGCTCATTCACATAATACACCAACCATGTAAATGCCTACCCAAATTACCGTAAGTGTATATCAACCTTTTCAATAACCTACGAAATCGATCTAATCTCTGTATTCGAAAGTTCTAAGAAACTACAATATACCAGCTTAGGAGTAGCTGTCAAAGTCAAGTGAATTATCATAACAATCAATTAGTTTTCCTATAGCTGTCCATTTGTTAAATGACCGGTCCACAGAGAAGCCAATAGCTAATGTTATCTGTTGTCAATCTCTGGAGTCAAGTAGCCGTCTCTGACCGTTACCGTGATAATATTTTACTAGTTCTATTAGCTGGCGTTGCTTGTTTGTACATAATTATAACTTAACGTGTCAGGTTAAGTTATAATTAAGAGATAACTTTGTTTGTACTTAATTTTAACTTAGCTTGATAGGTTATTGTGATATAATTAAGTACGAATTATGGCACGAAAACAAAATAGATAATAAATTAAAAAAATAAATAATGCTGTTGACTCCCGTTTGTCTTGTAAAAGTTAAGTCTTTGTAAAATTTATTAAGCATTCACAAAAAAGTAAGGCAACAGAAAACATTAAGATAAACAAACAGACAGACCGAATGTATTTATAATAATACATTATATCTCTATACAAGCATCTGCAGAAGTTATTTGTGTGTGGAATTTTGACAGAGAGATCTAGAGATACTTTTGGACTAATGCATTCATCGGAATAAATACGTACTGTTTGGATTTTTTGTTTGCAATGTTCAACTTCGAAATGAACGGAAGCAATCAAATGTTAAAGAAATAAAAGGAGTCGAGGCAGGTGGTTTAGTGATCATTAGTTTTAATGTGTAATTTTATGTCTTGCTTGCGGCTATGAACCTAGATATGTAGAGTGTAGACTGTATACATGTAGATTTGACTGAAGCTAGTGGAATCGCTATAATTATGTAAGCTAAATTTACAAGGCTATTTTTGGCGTCAACAAGAATTTGGCATTTCAAATGAACCTGAATTTGATATGTGTAAACATAAATTCTAACGCTTTTAGACTAAAATGAAAAGTGTGGCCGATAAAAAAGATTTTTGTTTTTGTTAGTTTTAGAAAAATAGACAACCAAAAATTAGCACCGAAACAAACCAACAACATCCAAATATTTTGATCACAGGTGCATAAATTTAAGCCATAGTATACTTGACAGTAACCTAACGAAGCTTACCTAAACAAAGCTTTACCTGATTCACAACTCAATCAATAACAAGATAAGGGCTAAGAAAACATGCTTAAGGGTGGCCCAGACGATTCAGATGTTATTGACTCGTGGATCTCCTTACAGCCAATCACCGGCGGAGACGCGCGGCAGGTGCGTTTGCGCGTCGAACTAAGTGCAGGAGTGAAAAAAAAAGCGAGACGTTTATAAATAGCGTCAACGATGCATGTTACCCTTTGAAGAGGATTCGAGCTTGTCATGCAAGGTGGAAGATAATGAATAATAATACTAACGTAGCTTTCGCTTGATGGTAAAACCTGTGATAGAATTACTCGTATAGAGATATTCTTAGAATTGTGTAGTACTATGAGTATCTATGTATGGCGACAATAACGAGTACAACTTATTTAGGAATAGTCTGAATTGTAAACCTATACGAAGGTAGGTATATCGTCACGCCTTTCCCCCGAGCTGGGCTGGCAGAGATGTAATACAACACTCATACTTCGCCGGACGATATTCAGTCCCAAATGTGACAGGGGGCGAGCCTGTCGCCATACACCGGGCTCCAGTCATGTAGCAGATGACATACAATACGCATATATGTTCACACAATGAACAAATTTGTGCGTGCCGTCGGCTGGGTTCGAACCCGCTCTCTTTGTAGAAGGTACGTATAGGATAGTTTGTATATGTATGTTAGTCTGTAAGGTATTTATTTGCTATGGGCCTCCGTAACTTGCATTGTATGCAAGTTACATTGCCTGAAGTAAATGAGTTATTATTGTTATTAGGAATAAAATATCCTTCTGGTCAGTTTGGTACAATAAAAGTCAAATCCAAATTTGATCGAAAATCTAATCATAGAAGAATTGGCCGAAAGATTTAGTGCGATTGGATGGGAAAAATGAGTGCATATTACGAACAAGAGCTATTCAAACAAGTTCCAATTGCTATTGTTACAGTGCCCATATTTCACTGCCATAAATCAAGGCGACTGCCATAGCTAGAACATGTTCTGCCAAACTTTTAAAAAAAATGTAATTAGTAGTTCGGTAGGTCGGCGTTTGACCACCAACTTGCCTGATATTAAGCGACGTTGTGGTCTAAGATGGGAGCACGACGACCTGTAGGGTACTTATTCACTCTAGCCTTGAAGTTTTGTAGAGTGAAGAAGTACAAAGACGGCAGTTGAGTGAGGCGCTACAAGTGCGCTACTGCTCAGACCCGTCTTCGGAAAGGTTACACCGGACTACATCCCGAAACACGACTAGGTCATTTCACGGCATTGCTTGGTCCGGTAGGTGGTAACTAGCCACGGCCGAAGCCTCCCACCAGAGTTTGCTACCCGGTTAGCACTACCCGGGGACCACGTGTAGGGAATCAGAATAGAGTGCACTTCTACGGACGTGGGTAGCTCAGCCCCCAAATAAAAAACGATAAATACTATAAGTACATATGTAGTTCGTTTCGAGCTGGGCCTTGGCGCGAACCCCTATATCTCCAAAAGTCTTTATCTGATTTGGCTATTATTATGTATTTGAGCTTACAATTGTATTGAATTAAAAAGTTCTTGTCAGCAAAATTTTATGAAGATCGGACCAACAATTAATTTACGTTATAAAAATCTTAACTTCTAACTAATGCGAAAGTTAATTTGTTTGTTAGGCTTTTACGTTTCTACCCCTCGACCGATCGTCATGAGATTTTGCATACACTTGGTGAGAGATACAGAAAAGTACCTTAAAGTGTACCTTAGCTAGTACGATATTGTAAACATACAAATGCCGAATTAACTCTAAAAAATTAAAAATCTCAGTTCAATCAATGAGAATCAGCTAAATTCACTTATCTACGTATCTCATTCTTTTACAAAGTATTACTTATTCTGTGTTTCGTTGCGGATGTCGAATTCGTTCTAACATGTGATTAGGAACAATTATTGAGTATTAACTTTTTGCGCTAGAAGTGCCATTCTCGCAAATGTAGAGTAAGTAAAGGTGGACGGATCTAGGTTGATATTTTAAGGGTCATATTTAAAAAAAATTAAAGTTATGCTACCTTATTACATGTTACATATTACAATAATATGACTTTCAAGTAAACCATGTTAAGGTACATGTTAATTTTAAAACCATTAGAACATCTTTTAAAATAGGTAGGTACCTACGGACATAATAGTTGTTACTCAATTAAGTTTGACATTCTGATTTGAAATAACAGGCATAAATTTAATTGTTAAATCAAGCATTACTTTGCGAAAGTTTATCTTCAAAACTGTTTTTTAAACAAATCTTTAGTATATTTCCGCTTCAACGTCATAATAAATACACAAAGGAATATGGGTTTTAATTACATTGATTTAACGACGAACTTACACAAATAACCTGCAAAAAGTACCTACACCATATTCCTTGACGTACTATTTGCAGTAAGAACACTAGAGATTTGTATAAAAAACATTTTGAGTCATAAAAATACCTAAGTATAAATATTTTGTACTTAAGAAAAAATAATAAATAAATATCAGGACATTTGCACACACGGTCGTCTGACCCCAAACTAAGCAACGCTTGTACTATGGCTGCCAGAGACTGATTTAAAAATACATTTATATTTTTAATTACATACTTATATAGATAATTACACCCAGACATAAAACAAACACAAATGTTCATCGCATAAATGTTTGCCCTAGGTGGGAATCGACCCACGCCCCCAAGCTCAGAAGGCCCAAGCTCAGAAGGCAGATTTACTACCGACCGAGGCAGTCAAAATTCTACTAAAGAAAGAAATAATTTCATGTAGTTGTCCTCTCCTTGAATACGCTCCTTGTGGCATTATTAGCGGTATCGATAATTACAAAAGTAAATTGCAGATTGCTTCTTGCTCAAGCTTTGATTCTTGCTTTATACTTTGCTGTGCTTGTCTTTAGGGTACTACAGCACAAAAATAATCTCTATAGATTCACTGAGCTAGTGTCACTTTTATTAAACTTTATCCATGGACTGTCACTAAAGACAAAATAAAAAGGCTCCAGAAAGAAGCAAATTTGAATGAGGATAGTGATGTTAATGATTGTTTTTATTAGGTACTTTGGTTTATTTTAGGTACGGAACCCCACCATCAGCATGTCACGATACACACTTATAAAAAGTTTTTATTTGTAATTTATGTTATATTATGTATATGGTATAAAGTTTACATACATGTTGTTGGTAACTTCACGTTTTTGATCACAAGAGCAATAATACTTACCTACCTACATTTTTATACTTTGAAAAGTTTGTAGAAGCACTTAATTTATTTCAAAATCACCTGACCTAAGTTAATACTAATATAAATAGAATATGTAAAAATATATATAGTAAGTAAATATAATTTACTAGTAGTCAAAATACTTACAAATTGTATTGAATTCGTGACCGAGAATTAATACCGTGACAGAATTAAGGCGAAGACGATGTCCCAAGTTCATAGCAAGTGAAATGAAAAAACAAACCGTAATACTCTAATTTAGTGGAACCATTTTGATAATGATAAAATTAGGAATGGTAATAAACAAAGAAAAACAAAGATTATTGAAGAAGAGAAACTTTAAAAAATACATTACCGTGTGACATGTTATAGTGTGACGTATTGTACATATCACGTCTTGTACATGTGACGTGTTGTTTGTAAGTTTAATGCAACTCACAAACATTATGACTTTTCTTTTATTCAAGATGGAATTGAAATTGTCCTCCAACTAAAGGAACGTATTTACTCGATCCCCAGCTCCCAACACAATCTCGATACGATCAAGAAGAATCCTCGCAGGTGCGACCTCTATAGCCAGACGTGGCTTTCAAATACACCCATTGATCTCGAGAAGTCAGGACTAAGCACAGTCAATACAAAGACGGAACGGTAGCCCCAACATCATGTCTTCACTCTAATCCAACTACTCATGTTATTGTCCTTTAGTAAGTCCCAAGTTCACAGGAAAAATGGTCTTGGTACAATGTCTCCAAAGAACAAAATTCTTCGTCCTGCAGCCGTAAATTATCTCTCTATTTAAACGGAACTTTAAATGGATTCGACCCTGCTTTACAAAAAGTCGCCCTCTTTTGTTGACTCCACGCTTCCATTTCACTTGATGAGGTGGCGACAGGTGATTTTGCTTTTTCAGGTGAACTGTGCCGACACTCTGTTGCATTTAAATATAATGGTACAATGAAAAGGCTAAATTTGTCGCCGAGCTTACGGGATCTGCTCTTTTTTCCACGTTTTGCCCTTTTTCGGTTGAAAGGAGGCGCGATGTTGGACATAAAACGAAAATAAACACGTCGACGCAGTTTCCCGCGCCAGCAAACGATGGACATTTCGGATCGGTCGACGCGAGGCGGGCATCCGAAACAACGAGGTTTTGAACGACTGTGCAATGTTTTTGAGCTATTGTTTGTTAAAAGCAATGGAATCGCTGTTACAGTTGAGAAGGCATCGCTTTGATATTTGGTGGAACTATTGTTAGATTGCAATGTTATTGTTGAACAAAACAATATAGACTAATAGAGCCGTTCCATTCTGGTTGCTAAATAAAGTTTCGTTTTGGTTCGCGAACTTACGCCCCAGACTGAAGTTGTCATGAGTCGTGGGAACTCGCGATGTTTCTAACCGTGACTCTAATACGCTCAAGTGATTCAGACTGAGTAGTTATGTACACAATGACAGGAACCTCGTTGGTTCCAGCAATTTGTCACGAATGTTCGCGCATGTTTTGTCTGCGGAACCCGCGATAGTCCACCATGTCTCATCATTGTTCCAACCATCGCGTGGTGAACCGGTAAATGGAAGCTTAGTAGTCCGTGAAATCTGTGAACAAATTATTCGTAATGACCAAACGTAGTTTCTTGCATGAGAATGTGGAACGTGGTTACTTAACCTTCTTATAGCATTACATGAATCTTGATTATGGGAAACTTGAAATCTTATAAAATACAGAGAACCAGATAACATTGGCGCACATAAATTAAATGCATACTACAACTTGATTTACTTAAAAGCAAATATTACGAAGCTTAAAAAACTCATCATGCTATTTGCTAGGTGTCACCAGGAAAAAATCAACCTGCTTAAATTGATCAATCTTTTCAAGTGACCTAAATATGCAAAGCGAGGGGAGCTAGAGGCTGGCCAATGATCATATCCCGAGATATGGTGCGCGGAGGTGTGCGTGCGTGGACGACAATGCAATGCGGGGCTTAGAAACACAAACGAGGCCCGCTCTGCCCACGTGTGTTGTTTGTTGGTGCCCATTGAATGACATACATTATGGGATATTTTAAGTAACTGGTTCAAATTAAGTTACTACTTATAGATAAAATTAACTTGCACAGGACTGGAAAGAATGCCACGCTAAAGAAGAGACCTATATACTTATTTAATTTTATACTCGGTACTGGATAGAAATGGTTGATGATGATGGTAAAATTAAACGACGGTCAAAAAGCTAAATAATAGTATTGTAATTTACAAATATTATTTTTTTGGATTAATTTTGGTCAATAAAACCAGAAGGCGTTCAAGGGTACGAGAAAAGTTGCTTGATGATTGTCAACTGTTTAAAAAAAAACTTATTCTCTTACTATTAAAATTTCATTTTCGGGGACATTATGTTTCGGATTCAGAATAGATGATTGTTAGAGCCAGCGGGCCAGATATACAGGGTTATTTGTACCTAATCAAAAACCTCTTAAGGGTTCATTGTACTCATCAGTACGAACTACTTTTACTATGAAGCCAATCCTGTAATCGCGAAAAAAAAACAGCTGTTCCATACAAAACGATCAATCACCTTTGACAAAATGTATGGAACAGATGATTTTTTTTCGCGGTTTCGGAGTTCGCCCCATAGTAAAAGTTGTTCATATTGATGAGTACAATGAACCCTTAAGAGGTTTCTGGTAAGTTACAAATAACCATGTATACTCGTAGCAGCAGTGATATACCTACTGCAGTTACTTCGCCCTCTTGGCTTGACATACCCAGACATAAAAATATAACAAAAGTTAAAGCTAATTTGAAAGTCCAAAGCTAAAAGGCAAGCCTGGTTATCCTACCCTGTATAGGGCCGGAGGCTTATCCCTGACGCGAACTATAAAGGGACACAAACAAAAGCTTTTAGTTTGGACAAACAAAGGATTTGATAACGTTTAATTTGCCTATTAATGGTGGGACAGACGCCACGCTGCCCGGTGTGAGAGCGACCTTATTGTGACACTTTGTTTTATTGAAGCTTCACTTTGAAGTGGAGGGTAGTGGCTCGAATTAAATAAATTGTACCTATAGAATTATTAAATATGAGTATTTTTGCATTAGTGTCGGTTGAAAAAGTTGCTTTGCAGGCAATTTATAAAATGTATGAAAAAAAACGACCTAGAGTAAACCATGATCAAAAAAAAAACAAGGTGTCGCATTCCGGGAGCAAACACGTAATGACGTCACTCGTCATCGTCTTCCGTCTCTTTCGAACTATTTGCAAAAGTTTTATTTGCGTCTTGCTTATGCATCGATTGACGTCACTACGTGTTGCCCACATGACCGGAAGGCTATACCTGGTAGAGTATATTTTTATACCATGGAATCAACGTTGTTAAATCACATTTGACAACTTGACTAACAAGTACCAAAACCATTTTTACGACTGTTTTGACCAGTTTTAGTTGGTAAGCATGTATCTATAGGAACTTCCTTTAATCTAAAACAAGTGCACTCGAAACAAGACGCTTCACAACAGCCGTGGGAGAGTACTTGAAGTCTCCATCTTGCACCGCCACCGCATGGATGTAAGCCGCACCAGATGTTAACCCGTTTCTATAATAAGCTCACAGTATCTTTGTCTGTTTAAAAATGTTAGTTATAATGAGTGTGGTGTTTGTTTACTGTCACGAGTCACGGTAATACCTACAGATGATTCCGCGTGTCTGCGGTTAGGTTTTTTGGTTATATGTAGAAAGTAATCTTTAAAGTCGTGTTCTTAGTTTTAGTTTTCGTAAAAAGCTTTTGTTAGTATCTTGAAGCAATCTCTAGTGTATTTCCGCTCTAACACTAGATATTGGTTCAAGATACAGTTTTGAAGATGAACTTCCGCAAAGTATCGCCTGATTCAATCAACTATCTTTTGTTAGGAATATTTTACTCCCCAATTCAAATTTTGCAAAAGATTTTCTAGAACCTAGCATGTTTTTTATAAAGCCACGTAGGGTTTCTTTACGCCAGAGGCGAAAATGGATGGATAACAAATAGAAGTAAACCAGACTAAGTTTTTAGAATTTAACGACAGAACTTAACGCAGAATTGACGAATTTACATACTACTGGTCTCCAAAGTTCAACGACAGAAGTTTAACGACAGAATTTAACGCAGAATTGACGAATATACATACTACTGGTCTCCAAAGTTCAGTATGAAGATTGCAGTCGATATGACGAGGGCTTCATGCCACAACCATTTAATAATGTATCAATTTTGTATGAGACCAAACCTATTTTAGGCAAAAGCCATTAAGAAAAATGGCGACCTTAGTCCATGCTTAGTCATCAGCAATCTAGAAGCTAGCTACAAAATCGAGTCGCCGATACAGAAGCTCATTTCCTACAAGCACAGTGGATTCGGAACAAGGTCAGGTCATACAAAATCAATAACACGTTGCAATGGTGCAAGGAAAGAAAACAACTAGGTACGATTACCTACTTTGTTATTTCGTGTGGTATACGGACCAGTTATATAATTTCTCTGCGACATATACACTGCAGATTTACGCTTAGTCTTATCTGGAATGCACCGTTCTCTGTTGATCGGTTAACTGACGTTTTCAATCGTCAAAATTGACGATTTTGCCCGAACCAATTTGTCGATTTTAAATGTCAGTTTACCGATCGACTAGAACCGTGCTAACACTCCAGAATCGGTTTTTCTAGGCAAGCGTGCTTCATCTTAGGTCGCATCATTCCTTAACTAGAGGAGATGAGAAGCCAAACGTAAGCTTACTAAGTATAATTATCAAGTTAAAAAACATTGTTCTAAATGGAAACTAACGTGACGACTCTTTTTAGGTTGTAACACTCATTGTAATTAAGTGCAAAAAATACAATGCAAAACTTTGCCGCCTAGTTTTTGCTGGGCGTTTAAATGTTTTAGCATTTAAGCAAATTGCTACTCCATCATTAATTTTAATAGACATATTTCATTTTAGTACCCATAAGGACAATAAAGATTACATTTAAAAATGTCCTTTACTCCTAGACCACATACTATAATATTACTGTCACTAGCTGGTCCAGTGGATTTCTTCTTGGATTATTTGTACCACAGCGACGACCGGTAGTACAGGTTTCTTTAGGAGCAGACTGGTGACCTAACGCGTTAACATTATGCCTTATACAGATAAAACTGGACCAGGTAAGTCTAAAAGCTCCTAACAGAATTTAAATTAGATCATCCACGTTCTTGGAGAGACGGTTAGGTGAATTCCTACATGTTTATCTCACAGTTTATCTCACGGTTCTTTCTATGGTCAGAGTCTTAGTTTTTCTCAAAGAAAGTATCTAAGTATTGGCACTAAATAACTAGGTATCAGCTAATCAGGGTATGCTAAATCTTTAGCATCTCAGTTTACTGACTACTAGTGACCACTGTATGAAAAATTAGGCCTACGAGTATCTAGCAGTGGACAATGATAAAATTATTATCAAGTTGGTAATGAAACCCATAAAGAAATAAAAATGAATGCAAATATTATGTACTTATCGCGATTTAGTTATTTTCCAACCAATAAGATACTTATATTGTTCTACACTCGCGAATAAAATCCGCTCAAGTCCAATAAGATAATTTGGTCAGGCATGATTTTGAATTGATCCTTAATTAAAATTCCGTTCACAATCCAATCAGTCCAAACAAAACTGGGGAAATAAAGTATTCCAACGAGCCGAAAAATGCTTGAGTCGGTATCTATGTCTCGACAAGAATGCTTTAATTAAATTAATGACTGGCCATTTTGATAAACAGAAATAAAAGTGTCGAAGCATTTTGACGTTAATGAAGATATATGAATCCGTATTATGGATTTTATTCAGAGCCCAGTGACTAATCAATTGAAGTTGTTAACAAAACCAAAACATCTGATGACACATCTCTCACATCTGATTGAGTTACAAAAACTTCAAACTTGTTTTGTGTTCGAAAGATTTTCCTCAAAAGAGATCTCTGGAAGTTAGCACTTCTACGATCAACTAATCGGCCAACTATAAAGCAAGAATGCAAGATAGAGCTCCATCAAAAAGTCGCTACAGCTTCCAAGATTTACTTACTTTCTTTACTTTACTTTAACACAATGTTTAAAACATGTTAACAGGACTGGCCCTCCCAAATGTAACTGTTTATGACCACAAAAAAGACTCAAACCAGGTCGTATCACGTCATCACAAATGCGCATCATGTAATTCATAACTCCAATTTTATATTAATGCTTCGAACATTAATATAAAAATTGCAGCAAAAACTTTACTGTTTTCGACGATGTTACCGAAACAGGAGGTCGGACGTGGGAGGTTTATTAAAGCCAATCAGCCCTAATTCTCTCATGCTCGAGATTACCTTGTTCACTTTCGTGTCAGTGTTATAAAATGTCTTACTAGTGAGACAAGGACTGAAATAGTCTCGTGCGTGCTAGAATCGGGTCCCAACAACATCCAGTTGGAACTAAGTTGGCATCTCAAGGGTGGTCGGTGCATTAAAAGTACTTAATACAGACTGTAATGGCAACCGTATGAATTAAATGATCTGACGTGAGCCATCTTGGTTCATGACATCTCCAATTTGATTAGAGTCAAGAGCATTATGTTAAACAGTTGGTTAACATCACATCACATCGCGCAAATATTGTAAATGCGAAATTTTCTGTGTGCATATAGTTAAAAGGGATGGACAAAACCATAGTTAAAAGGGATGGACAAAACCAAATCATTGACTAATGCGGACACATCAGACATTATTACACCCATAACTAACGATAATGTGCTATCGTTATCGTTCGATGCAACCTTTATAGCGTACAAAACGCACAAAACATGTACAAAAGTATAAGGAGTGAAAAGAATGACGAGTAGAATTAGATTTAGTGAAACTGTAGGAAATGAAGATTAAACGAACAATCGGTTGGCATCCAATGGAACCAGTCGTTTAACCGCGGCCTCTGCTCCCGATTACGGATCCGACGATAGCAATTAAAATTTCGCATCGCATTTCGGTGCTGAGCAATCCCGTATTAAGAGCAATTGAGCTGATGAACAGAATTGGATACACTTGATTAGTTAAGACGGCCCAAATGGGTGATACTATAATGGAATACAGAGAGTAAAGTTTAAACATATTAGCTATGTGTTATTTGTACTTACATTGTTAGCTAAATTTGGTTATAGGAGATAGGTTTCAGTTGATTTTTATACCGTACAATGTACTTTGTGGTGGTTTTTACTGGGTATCTACTTATATGAGAAAATTATGTAAAACTAATTAAGGAACTATAGTGTGTGACAAGGATACTGATCCGAGCCCGCTCTGGCATCAAACAAGTACCTATTATGACTTATTTTGACTGCCTCGGTGGCCGAGTTGGTAGTGAACCTACCTTCTGAGCTTGGGGGCGTGGGTTCGATTCCCACCTAGAGCAAACATTAATGTGATGAACATTTGTGTTTGTTCTATGTCTGGGTGTTAATATGTATTTATGCATGTATTTAAAAATATCTAAGTATGTATATCAGTCTCTGGCAGCCATAGTACAAGCTTTGCTTAGTTTGGGGTCAGGCGACCGTGTGTGGAAGTGTCCCGAATTTATTTATTTATTATTATCTTCCTCATTCTATATCAAAACTAAGTTCTCTTTCACATAGAGCACTGCAGCACAGGAAGATAGAATGGGTGATGGCGTAAGATTGTAAGAGCACGTAAGATGGTTTAATTTGCTCGCCCTAGTCCGATGTACTACGACTGTTTGTCACGACTTCTCTGTTTTCGAGATTGAGATTGACATAGTCTTAGGACTCTATTAAGCCAACTGTTTCTTTTAATGGGCTTGATTTATAGATGTACTGTATCAAGCACATTGGCATTAGTTAGATTGCTGTTGGACGAAACAACAGCATCTGCAACTAATAGTGCCACATGTCCTCGACTTCCTATAAAAGTAGGTTAAGTACAAAAATAGTGTACAAATAAAACTATGCAAATTATTATGTAAGTACGTACACTTTGTAGATTCAGGGTAATAGAATCATGGTTGATCATACTACTGATGATAAATCGAAATTAACATTTTTATTTTATGTTCATTCCTAAAGAATAAACCGCGTTTACTGACAGTGCATTTTCGATAGCTATGTTATTAAAACTACGTTAGACAGTCGTATACGGTTACTCCAACTCTAAACAAATACTCTGTCATGATAAATGTCTAAAAACACCCACAAATTGTACAACTAGCCCACAAACAGTAATCATACACCCACGTTCGAAACTAAAGACAGGGTAAGTGTCAAATTTAACTAAACACCGAAAACAGGTCATTTCTTAAACGACACCGACAAATCCATAACCAATGACACGACTGACCATTATTAGCATATTTATAGGTTATAATTCAGTATTATATTCCCAGATTATACCTTGATGAGACCTGATACTAGGTAATTTACATTTAAATCGGTCAACGATCGGATGAGCTCTATTGAAGGAGGGTCACCGTCAGGATTAAAACGCGTTAAAGGCTCCAATCATGGCGTTATTGGGCTTAGTTCAATAAACAAGGTGATGTATGGACGATATCTTAATTCTGTTAACACCTGACGGGGAGAGCATTTGGAGGTAATCTACTCTCCAGGCACGGTTGAAATATGACATTGCTTGCCGAAATTACGAGTGCAATTAGTTGAAATATCTAAAAATAACAATCTGAAGTTGTAACTTCCGTTGGGTGCTTGGATTGAGTTGCGAGTTGCTAACGGATTCAGACACAGACTATTAGGACACCTTATCCGAATGGTAATCAAAATTTCTCGGGTATTTATAGTTAGATACGTTGAAAAAAGAAGAACTTTGATTAATATTTCGTTTTTTCTTAAGCATGCTTGGTTATCCATTGTTTCCTAGTGATGTGGTATTTTAAAAATATTGTCGTTTCAAAAAAAAAAAAAAGTATTATACAAACCTTGGCGAAAGTTAGGAAATAATTGACGCCTGATAGACGTCTTCGCCCAAATTTTTGCGTTCGTCCATCCTTTAATCAACTATTCGCAAACCTTAAATAATCTGACTTTAGTAGGCCAATAAGATGAACTCGATAAAGAAGTGATTTCCTATAATGGTCTCGTAAAATTCCTCAGACGATTTACAGACGAACGACGTGCTAACAAATTGCTTGACGCGTGCTTGCGTGATGCGAATACAAGAGTAACTCCGAGTCTGAGATAGAATAGTATTTAATCTGAAGTCTAATAGAAGCAAGCATTTAGGAAACAGGTAAGTATAGTAAGGCATGAGACGACTTTTGACGAGAACGGGATGAGAACAAGGCGTTTGAGCGTTGATATTTTTTTTAATGTATAATGGGTCGGCGTTTGACCACCAACTCGCCTGATGTTAAGCGACGTTGTGGTCTAAGATGGAGCACGACGACCTATAAGGTACTTATTCACTCTAGCCTTGAAATTTTGTAGAGTGAAGAAGTACAAAGACGGCAGTTGAGTGAGGCGCTACAAGTGCGCTACTGCTCAGACCCGTCTTCGGAACGGTTACACCGGACTACATCCCATCCCCATCATGATAGATTAGAGCTTATTATAGTCTGCTTCTAGATGGGTTATGTTTTTAATGCAAGACTGGCCTAGCAGTATTGCCAATCACCAACTGCAGATTGGCCATTATCAGCCATATATGTATGCATGATAATATGGCCGGGCCACACTCAAAATATTGTCGCAATATTGCCGAGCCAGTACTGCTGGGCCGGTCTCTAAAAAAGTTCCTTCACCAGCCATATTTTTACTATATCTATGGCCGGTGAAGGAGCTTTTTTAGAGAAATGGTAGCGCATTAGCTAAAAAATGGAATCAGATTATTTTACTGATGACATTCTGCATCGTGTTGACCGAGAAATGGCCTTAGAAATATTAAAGCGTCTGCTCATATGAGGCTAGAAAAATTAAAACAATGTCTTCAATATTCTGTTCTTACGCAAATGTATTGCGTCATATAAATAGCACAGTATCTTCTATTTCTTTGTTATTCTTTTTGTTACGCACCTATTCAATCATAGAACTAGTACCTTTAAAATGTTATGAGTGTACCTAGTTTTGGGAAGGCACTGGCTGCTGCTACACAGCTCACGCTACGGCAGCAGACAGGGTTCCATTTTAACATTGTGTAAATGTTTTGAAACAAATAAATATTTAGTATTTGTATTTGTATATCTACGCATTACTTTGCTAACGAGATATCCATAGAAATGCTCCTCTAAATTCATCCCTTTGATACTGAATAATGAACCGTTCAATCATCGATATTACTCGTATAATCCCGTGTTGCGGTCCTGTTTCATGTTGCGCCAGTTCCGCGTTCCTTTAATCTGGAGAAAGATAAACGCTGGGCGCACCTGTGCCGTATCGGTCAATGACACCATCTGTGATAGTCCCTTGAAAGTACCGGGATTGTGAGGTTTTACTTTGTTATTGCTGTAGTGTGCCTATCGGTAGGTGCGTAAGGTGCGTTTTCATTCTGCTTGCCTTCTATTTTCATACAAGTAGAGGTACAACTGTTCAAAATATTTGAGGGTTCAATTATACTTTCCGGTTTCATCATGTAGGTACAGGATGTATATGATCGATTTAAATACATCAAACTGGAAAGTATCATTAGACACGAAAAAAAAAGTAAAATGATTAATGAAGAAAAACAAAAAACAAAAAACCCGACTGCAAAGTATTGTGTACCTACTTTATGTCACTTCCACTATCAAGACGATTCAAATGACACCTCACATATCGAAATCCATCAAGCTGTTTAGGCTGTAGGGCTTGCCAAAGAAACCTCATATGTACAATACGTATATGCGGGTATGTATGTATGAACATACATACCCGCATACATACATATGTAGAAACATAAATACACTCGAAAAACATAATCCTCCTTCTAGCGCAGTCGGGTAAAAAGGCATGGTACTGATACATACATAATTAAAACGAGCTTAAATATATTTCTAAGTAAATAGTAAACCGATTTATAGAACAGTTAACATACTCCCGATTGGCTATTAAATTATTAGCAGCATTTTAAATTTCTTGCCTGCAAAAAAGTTTTTCAATTTAGCCGTAACCGCAATTCTTTCCAGCCATATGACTTCTCGTAAAAAGACAGAAGTGTTGCCTTGCGTGATGTTTAATGTCCCCGAGGCGGCCATTTATATTTCCCGAACGTGCCCAAACGGTGAGAAGGAATTAAAATTTCGCCAGCGAGTCGCGGCGCCAGCTGCTCTTCCAAGTTGCATTTGTTTGTGCAAATATGAATTCCCCTGTTCCAGTGTTGCTAGACTAGGGAATTTTTGCCTCTTTTAAAGACGTGACAAGAATTTTTGTTTCTGCATTGGAAGGACAATATGAAAATGTTCGTTCAATGATACAATACGAGTAGATAATAGGCATGTACCAAAAATAAGTATTTGCTGTGTAAAATAAAGTAAGATGATACTGAGTACTTGTGTAGCAACATCCGTATTGTACCTATGTTGTTTAGGATTAAAATTATTATTTTATGGTTCAAACTGTTATTCAAATTATTATTTTTTGGTGTTCTAGCGACAGCAGTTTTGTGCGATGGGCGCATCTTTTTTTTGTGTAATGTAGGTATTTATTATTGTTGTATTTTATAAGATTATTTTATGTGTAAGTAGTTTATTCGAGAACTAGTTGTCTAGTTAAATCTAATATAGGTTTTAAAACAACTACGAGTATTTAACTATAATTGAATTGTTATATGTATCATTAAATAAAAAAAATAAAAAAAAATGGATTTGACGTGACAACAATACATCGATGAACGCCGGCTGCACGCACGAAAAAGAATGACTCTTTATCCCGCTCGGTCGATCGGAGCGACAGCGCTACACGAGCGAGCGAAAGGCACAATCGGCTTGCGCCTCATCCATCTCTCTTCCACTCGATTCGTCCGAGCTTTACAAACTTCCAATATTTTTTTTCTATTTTTTTTCAGTGGTTATGTATGCACTTTTATTGAGATACTTCGCTAATGAATTATTTAACATTTTATTGTTTACGAGATTGTCGGATTGGAGAGAAGAGTAGCTGATTTTCATAGCGCCAGTTTTAGTTTTCCATTATATTTATGGCAACACTAGCTATCATAACTATTATAGCGTTTGCGTAGATTTCATGTAAATTCTCAACGGAGGCATCGTCTGGTTTGGAGCTAATGTTTTTATCGCGTCCTCAGGCTTGAGCATTAGGGAAACCCGAACGAGCTGCTAATGTCGAAACTGGATTATCATAAAGTCTAGCCTTCGGTGTAATCGGTTAATATTTTACACGTGGATCTGGAACACGGGTATGGATATTTTAGTTCAGGGCCCTCATTATGAGTTTAAATCGTTACGATTTTTTTTTGTTTTCGGTTTGCTCCATACATACATTTCAATAAAGCGCCCCTGACGAAAACGTTAGGAACTAGGTTAAATGTATGGAGCTAAACGAAAACGAAAAAAGTTTTCGTTAATTATCAAAACTTGCGGTAAGTTCTCTGTTGTATAGAGCTTTTTGGGAATCAAATTTTTGTATGTTTCTCATTTATTCTACGTACTTTTGTAGTAAAACAATAGTTTCAAGTTCTAACTTGCCAAAGGTATTGGATCAACTCCGTACATGTTAATATAATGACTATGATGAACATACTGCTAGAGAACATTTTTACTAGATACTATGATGGCGAATCACAAGAACCATTGATTAGACGAATCAAATGAAAACAATAAATTTGATTTGGAATTAAATGATAAATAAACTAAACATCACGCCATTTTTCTTAAATATTAAAAAGGCGAAAGTTAGTAATTGTGTGTGTGCAAGTGTGTATTTTACATTAAACCATTTTTTTACCATTAAACCAGTTTTAATTAAACTTGGTAGATATGGAGGTATCTGGATTAATACATACTGGACATACATGGGCTACTTTTTGACCGCGGGCAAAACCGCGGGGCGCAGCTAGTACAAGTGTGAATAAACAAAGCAATTTGGACGCTCATCATCGAAATCGAAGATGGTAGAGATCGCTCTTAGTAATAAGGCCGCCAGTTGTTACACTACATTTTAAGTTTTTTTTGTGTCCTTTTGATTTGTTATTTCTGGTGTGAACAATAAAGTGTTTATCTATCTATCTATCTATCATAACGTCACTCTTTACACTCTAGCTTTAACATCATATTATAAACAATTTATTTTTCCAATTTAATACACAACTAATTCAATTTTTCAACTTTTTGTACAAATTGTAAATGGCAATGGTCATTGCAATAAAACAACAGGCATTTCTACATCTCATATCTATATCAAACTATAAAGTTTAGTTAATATGGCGAAGCTCTTAGCTTCATGTTACAGATCCAGAAAAATCGTCACGCTATCCCCTCGTATCCCCTCGTAATAGGCCGGGAACTGATAAATTGTAGCCATTCTATTACTGTAATAAACTGTAGGAACACCATCTCGAAAAGCTTGAGAACTTTCAGATCATTAGGGGTGTTCGAAACTAAAAAAGCATGCATTTTACTACTGATGTTTATTTTAGTAAATAAAAATGTTTTTATTTCTATGATTATTTATTACTGACAGTATTATATAAATAGACAGTATCATAGAAATAAAAACAGAAATAAAAATTATTTAATTAAGATTATAAAAAAAATATATTAATTACTAGCTGCGCCCAGCGGTTTCACCCGCGGTCCTACAGGAACCGTTATTTTTTCCGAATAAAAAGTACTGTACCTCTTTTTACGTACCCCCAACAATGTGTGTACAAGATTTCAAGATGATTGGTTGAGTAGTTGAGACATGTCAGCGTTACAAACAAACAAACAAACTAACTTTCGCATTTATAATATTAGTTAGGATGATTATTTAATACTGACAGTATTAAATAATCGACTGCAATGTTACCTAGGATCAGAGAGAATATCATAAAATTGTATCAGCTTGTTATAATTGAATCATTTTATTAATTAAATTAGGAATATTATAAGGACCTCCATGATAATTTAACTTCATTTGTTAACTATTCTTAACTTACTTATTAACTTAACTTTATATTTAATATACTATATTAACTTAACTAACTTATTTGTAACTTTACTTGGTTTGATATGCTTGATTAATTAACAGGCTTATGACAATTAAACATATGAAATAGATGATAAAACAACAGTAAGACTAATAAATAAATAAATAAATTCGAGACACTTCCATACACGGTCGCTTGACGCCAAACTAAGCAAAGCTTGTACTATGGTTGCCAGAGACTGATATACTTAGATATTTTTAATACATACTTAAATAGATATTTACACCCAGACATAGAACAAACACAAATGTTAAAATGTTTGCCCTAGGTGGGAATCGAACTCACGCCTCCAAGCTCAGAAGGCAGGTTCACTACCAACTGAGCCACCGAGGCAGTCCCTTAAATTACATTTGCAATACCTCTATAAATAACTAATGGCCACTTGCAAATATAAGAATTGCCTAAGTCCTTGCTTAGCTAGTTTCAAACTACTCCTAGTTGCTAATGGGGCACATATAGTTAAGACTCTCCTAAGGAATGGCATGTAAAAAAGATTAAGTAGGAGCTATAGCTAGAAGTAAATTGTTTAATTATTGTTTAGTAGCTATAGCTAGAAGTAAATTGTTTAATTATTGTTTGGAAGCTATAGCTGGAAGTAAATTGTTTAATTATTCTTTAGAAGCTATAGCTAGAAGCTAGCTCCTACTTAGTAAAGGAAGGACTTAGGTAATTCTTATATTAAGTGCAAGTGCCCATAAGACTCTTTAATAACATTTGCAATACCGCTATGAGTAAGTAAGTTCTACTGAACCTTTACGGTAGTTAACGAAGTTGGCAAGCTATAAGTACAGTATGATTATAGTAAAATCATTTGTCCAACGTTACTGGGTCCATTTTTCGACCCCAGTTCACCGTTGGCTAGGGTACTAGTCCCATTGCCATTTATCAGTTGCTATTTATCGTAACGAGCCAGCACGCCTTCTTGGAAGCTGCGCGTGCCGAGCTTTGGGTACTTTGCCTTATCTGGGTCTAATCTAATAGCCACTAGAGAAAATCAATACAAAGTTGTATTTTAATGGCAAGTGGTTTTAACATTTAGCGCTGTTGGTTGCATTGCAGTTGTAGTTTTATTGTGCAGAAAGTAAAAAAGAAAGAAAATATTGTATTAATTATGGAAAAAAAAGTCTTTCAACAACACTTTCGAACCAGTGGTAAGTTTGTCTATGTACTTGTACATGTACAAGGCCCTATGCTTAAAATAACTCTATATTTTTTATAAATAACGAACTATAAATAACTAGCTGCGCCCTGTGGTTTCACCCGCGGTTAAAAAGTATCCTATGTGCTTGCTATTCTGTGCCAAATGTGTATCTCTGTGCCAAATTTCATCCAGATCTATTCAGCCGTTCTGGCGCGAAAGAGTAACAAACATCCATCCATCCTTACAAACTCGCGTTTATAATAAAAATGCTAAAGAAAACATTGTATTAATTATGGAAAAAAAAGTCTATCAACAACATATTCGATCCTGGGATAAGTTTGTCTGTGTACTTGTACATGTACAAGGCTTTTTGCTTAAAACAAGTCTATAATTTGTATAAATAATAAGACAAAAATGCTACTTACATGTTGTTACAATTGGATTACACTGATCTATCTATTTTTTTTTATGTCAATGGCTTCATCGCACGGCTTACATACGGTAGCAAATACATGTCTCATTCCAACAAACATATAAATAAAGTGAAGTAAACTCTTTCCCCAATAAATCCTGCAACTAGTAATAGAAGAAAAGCTTCATCTCGCTCACTTATCATATAACTCCTAAGGTATACCGAGCAAACTTTAACACGATCTTGTTTACCTCCTGTAGATAATATTTATTTACACTATCCCTTGTAAGGGTTATAAACGCCCGTATCTAAACAATGCGGACTCCTTGCATGTTGTTCACACGACGGTACACCCGGGAACACGTGTTGTAGTTCCCACCATAAGCTAATACGTAGACAGTACTGCAGATATTTGTATATCATTAGCGCAAATTTCGTAATTTGTTCAGTAAGTACTTGATTAAGTTCATTGTCAAAGGAATTTGTAGGTAGGCATACATATTTAACACTCATTATGATAATATTACTTTTTGTTCACGAATGAACAAAAACAACTCTCATAGGTATGAAAGGATCTTTTTTCAATTAAAATCTGCTCTATTGCGTGTTAGATAAACATGCATGATTACTAAAAAATGTAGATAAAAGTACATATTTAGGATTCAACGTAGAATCAGAAAAAAATTGTTTAAGATCTTAGAAAAACGCTAAATGATAAGTGATAAACAAATAGGCTTTTTATTCATATTGCATAGCTAGCATGGAAAGTTCATGTAAACGTGTGCAAGCTCAATCCAGCTCTATGGATCTTCTGCACTGTCCCAATAGAGATTCCCACCAATAATCCATTATGATGTACAATATGCGGGCGCATTCTGTCTACAACCATTCAAGTACAACCGACACCACCATGACCACTTCAAGCTATAAGAGATCTTAATCAGAAAATGCTAAGGGCTATTTTCTGATTTGATAACGAGAACTTCTTGGAAATGGTGTACGCAGAGATTGGTGATTGTGGATCACGTTACTGGATAGTTCTTGAGGCTCATTTGGATAAGAATTACTCGTGAAACTGATATGTTAAGTAGTACATTAGGTAATGTTATGGGATATTCTTAAATGTCTTACATCCTATGTATTATTGTTGTCTTCTTGTGTGGTGTTAAACTGATAATGGGCAATATAGAGTAAGATGAACTGTGATGGAAACTTGAGCTTATTAAATGAACGGTAAATGTTTTAAAATACTTTCTTTGTTTAAACTCTGTATCTGTATGAATTATGGGGTCGTATTCGTAAATCCTACTAATATTATAAACGCGAAAGTTTGTAAGAATGGATGGATGGATGTTTGTTACTCTTTCACGCCAGAACAGCTGAACAGATCTGGATGAAATTTGGCACAGAGATAGATTATAGTCTAGAATATCACATACTTTTTAACCGCAGGTAAAACCACGGGGCGCAGCTAGTGTAGTTATATTTATATTAGCTTTCTCTTTGTATTTAGACTATGGTTGGTAAAATTGATTATCTAATAGTAGTTGACACAGTAGGATTTTTTAGAGTAAGTAAGAACACTAATTGATCTAAAATTTTAGATAAAACTCACAGCCGAAAGTACGGCTTCAAGTATTCTGAGAAGTCAGTCCCACATAGATAGTAAAGGGATGCTTCACAGCCCCACGTACAATGCAATCATGGTCCGTTTGTTTGAGAGGTGTCGACTCCACTGACTGCCGGTTGAAGAGTTTACCTTCGAACCACTCTTGGTTTCAATGCACCTCGCAAATTTGCATAGCACTGGGAACACAGTGATCACTTGACGAGAAAGCAAACCGTAGGTACTTACTCAATATTCGCAAATTCAGACACCGAAGACCCGAAGACTTGTATGCAGACTGTCTACTTTATTTCTTTAAGAAAGTATTTTAGTATTTCAACATGGCATGGAATATATAAAATGGAAGTAGGATTCAAAGGTATAAGATATCGCTTTCAGCAACTTACATTTTCCTTTTCCGTCCTCTTTGTGTTACTCTCGCGTGAAATTGAAATATTTCCTGAAATCTTATTGCTCATTCTTTACATCAAACGCTGACTATCCACTGAAGGCAGTAGTGGTAGTATATAAACTATCTATAGGTATTAGGTATGTGATATACGTTTGTAGAGTCAACATCAGAGAAATATGACTTAGATTTTTTTACTTAGACAAATAATCTTCGATCTCAATATTTTTACAATACACTGTCATATGGATAAATTAATAAATTGTTTTCTGAACACTCGTTTTTTTTATCCAGGTTGAGTGCTTAGTTTGAGAACTTGCCAACCCTTTTTAATTTGTAAAAAAAGACAAGGAACACACTTAATCAGCAATCTATTTCTGTATTCAAAGAATTATACCGCGTACGAGCCACGGTCTGCTTACTCCAACAAAAAGCAGAAGAATATCCTGTCCCTCATCGAAAGACAATCTAGAAAGGGGGTCTACCGTGATATTTTTATTTTCGACGCTAAGCGACCGCGAATCGTATCGCCGCGCGATAAGATCCATGGTAGCATCAAAACGTAACCATCACGGTAATAGTAGATGTCATGGTAGGCCCCTGGTGTCAATACGATAAAGTCGAGCTGGAGTGAACGTGACAGCTTGTTATCAGGGTTAGACCTTGTTATCTCCAATGTTCAGGTTTCCAATTTACATTGACACGGTGTAATGGAGAAATAAAACCGGGATTGAAAGGAAAAGGAATCGTTGTAGCAAGATATGCGGGATTCATTATTCAGCAAGATATGCGGGAATGCCGGGAATCATAATTTTAGAATCATCAATCAATTTAATAATCAGCTATGTTTGTGCAAAACAATCCAGAACTATTTCCAACGCTTGCTGACTCTATGCAAATTAAATATCTTTATCCTTATCTTTACCTTATCTTTAGAGTTTAAATATATACTAATGACTTTTTTATTAGTAATTCGTACTTAAATAAAAAAATAGAATAAAAAAAATAAAAAAATCTTTAGAGTTAAATAATATTCAAAATTAAACTTCGATGTAAAGACATGCTTTAACCCTTTGTAAGTTTTTCTCCGATCTAATTTATAATTTATAATTCCCTTACCCTACTATCTAGTTTATCGTAATTTAGCAAAGGCAGTGTGCTAGAGACTAATGCATGCGCTTGTAAGGAAACTAAGAGTTCACTACTAAAGTAGTAATATTCTCGGATGAGTGACTTTTTCTACTACACCTGAACTCTACCGATGGTCGAGTGTGTATCACACTATCTTTTTTATATTTTGGTGATGGATCTGGTTGTTTGTTAATATGTACACTAGACAAATCATGTCAGAAACTATGGCTTTAAATTGAAGTCATGGTTTATCTTAAAAATCTTCTACGATATAGCACGATAGAATATTTTGAAGCTGCCTAATCTTAGAGTTATTATGAGGCCTGCAAGAAAATTCCCGAGAGAAATGTTCGACAGTCTGTTCGTCAGCAGCAAGAGCTGAACTATAACTATTATAGTAAGCTCGAAATGAGCTTGCTTTTGAAAGTACTTACTATGTTTACATAGTTGATTTAAACCCATGAAATAATGATGTAACCTTGTACCATATGTCACAGGCTTACATCAGTGCCTTGATTGTCGTAAAAATATGTAACTGTGTGTGTGCGTGTAAGTAACACATACACACACACACACACACACACTCACACACATTTAAGCATAAAAAAATCGTTTTTGCTTTATAGTGACCAAAAAACTGATTGATAATTACGAGATTTATTATTTTTAATTTGTAATCATTTATTTTGTTCTGGTTTCCTACTAATGTTCGTTTGATATTCAGTATGCAATAAAGGCCTCTAACTTCTTCAAAAGCTACTAATGTACGTAACGCTTGAAGAAACTAACACAAAGTTGTACATCTACCACAAAAGTAGGAAAGTAGTACTCAAACTCAGCGGACGAGGGACGATAGTTGGTAACTCAATTTATGGGAGTTATTTCGAGTGAGACGGGCATTATCTAGTTCCCGGCCGGACACTGCCCGGTGCGGATAAATTGCCAATTTTGACTTACAACACTTTGTATTACCCTCCTTTTGGGAACACGAGCTTGGTTGGATAAATGTAGCTCAGATAAAATTTGCCCGGGGTTTTTCAACGGGTACCAGGAATTTACTAGAATATGTAGAATAGGTATGCTTGCTGGTATATAACATATTTCAGTTTATCTACAAAATTAGTTCCTACCATGGTGTTACAGGAATATATTGTACGTTTTTTCGAGATAAAAAATGCCTTGTTTAATAACAGGCTGGCCAGCTGGTCTTTATTCATTTTTGCCGTAATTGTGTGGCCTTTATTCATTTTTATTGTCCCTGGTAAAACCGCAGGGCAGTGCCTGTAGATATAAGTATATGATTGTATCATTGAGATACCGACTGTGCTGCTTTCGCCTTTATAACGTTCACTGCGACTAATGACGACAGCCTTGTCCCAATCCGGACACGCAAGAGCCAATTATGATGTGGCACACCCAACAAACCGACTAATCTGTTGTACCCATCGAAATAATATAAAGAAGACGCGGCACTAGTCCAATTTTTGGTGTGCGTGTTACCCGCGTGGACCCAATTTAATTATACAAGCAAACGGACACTACACAGCTCCGTTGACAGTATTATGTTACGTGTATCAATAGAGAGCCTTACAAGAGACTGTAGCGAGAACGAGACAACAATAACTATCACTGCTGCGACTGGTTGCGTTTGTTTGTGACTACGGTGAATTGTGTGCAGCACCTAATTTATGCCGTCCGTTTTTAGGTTCTTGTACCGTTTCTCCTATATTTAATCGAAGGTTACACCAACGATTATAGTACCTATTAATATAAAGGGCGTAGATTTAGATAGGTCAGCTGCAGTTTGATTAAAGAGAACCTAACTATGACACCAACCTTGAAATCACGACAATAAGCCAG
This sequence comes from Peribatodes rhomboidaria, assembly GCA_911728515.1. Lineage (NCBI taxonomy): Eukaryota > Metazoa > Arthropoda > Insecta > Lepidoptera > Geometridae > Peribatodes > Peribatodes rhomboidaria. The sequence continues at coordinate 13,484,606 of OU452172.1, forward strand.
ATTTTAAACAGTTTTACGTTTTCATTTACATTGTCACAACTGAATCGCAATGATGTTCCGCTACTTGCTTCCGCTGTTTGTTGTTGGCCAACTGCTTTCTGAAAAAGAATGCAAGTCTGATTCAAAACAAGCAATAAAATAAGACGACTTTTTCATAGGATTATTCTCTGACACTCAAAGAGGGGACATCGTATTTGTACATATTCCGGAATAGGTATACATTATTAAGATTCTCCATGCGTACTCTACCGCCCACCGAGATACGGCAATACACTCTGTAAAGACTTTATACGTAAGGAGGAAATTCCATCGGCGTTTTATTTTTGTTATGACACGGTACAAGCCTTTCAATTTCTAACAATGCTCAGTATGCGAAAATTGTTGTCGACCCTTCTACGTGTGACTTTTCGTCTTTTGTGGTGCTTATACACGATGCAAGTATACTGTAGGTGAAGCTAGTAAACGTGCAGTCTATATTCTTCCAAATAGGAATATAATAAAATCAAAAGTAACTCTGTTTGCCTGTCTGTCTGTCTGTCTGGTTGTGGGCTTTTCACGGCTAAACGGCTGAATGGATATTGATGTAATTTGATTATTAGGGACAGTATTTCACGAGGAAGGTTTTTGGATACTATTTTCCAAATAACTTTTTTCGCGTTTTTTCAGACTACTAATAATTAAATTACATCAAGATCCATTCAGCCATATATAGCCGTGAAAAGCCTACAAACAGACAGACAGACAGAGTTATTAGTGCGGATAACAATGATAGTTCTGTGTGGTAGATAGCTAGGCGTGTTTGAAGTTGCGCAAGCAATAAGATAATCAAGATAAAATAAATCACGTAATCTATGAAAATAATTGATTTCATTGTTGAAAAACCTATGAAAATAATTACAAAATGTACATATGTATATAAGCCCTAGCTGTCTAAGAGTAAGGTGGAAAACACACTACGCCGGACACCGCTCCGGTGTGCGGGGGGGATGCACGATTTTAACTTTGATTGTAAAATCTCGATCCATTTACAAAAAAATCGCAGGGTGTAAAACACTGACACCGCGTCTCCGTGCGGACAAGCGCCATGTCGCTCCGCACACTGCAGCGGGATGCGGCGGCAGCGTGTTATTTGCCTAAGATGTGGACTGACAAAATCGCGGGTGGCACTTTGGACTCAATTAGCGCGTGAATAAGACTGAGGCAGATGGAGTAGTAGGGGATGATAGTAATGACCACGCGCATGTGGTAACATTTGCGCTGGTTATAGAGCAAGTGGTGGCAAGCTATCACTTGCGCACGCTACGTTACTGTGTAGAAGCACCTTTAGTAGGGAGTAGGCTTACGAAGGAGTTCCGGAATTCACTTCTTTTGTTATCGATGTTTGCCAAACTGTAGGCGCCTATTGGGAAATACAAGTAAGTAATACGTTTGCTGGCGACTTTGAATAATCGAGATCAATGTCTTACCTATTTGTTAAGTAACTCTATTTTCTATTCAGAAGACAATCTAATTGTATAAACAGTGGAGTTTTATATTATAACGAGTATTAAAAAAAACTACATTAATGAAAAGAGGGTATTAAGATTAATAAGGGAAATAAGGTTAAGAACTATTTAGAAGACAAAGATGTCTGGAGACTTCCACATCCGCCCAGTAGCCATACTAGTATTTATAGATATTACCTAGTTGTAAGCCAAAATTTGTGAGACTGTATTTATTTATTATTTGAAAAAATAATGCCCCTCAGTTTCTTGCTGTTCTTCTGAGTAGAGGCTCTTTATCCGAACAAGGCGGTCGAGTCTATTTAAATAACTTTGACGTTTATAAGTGTATCTTGGATACCCAAATTGAATAAAAACATTTTGACTTTGACTTTAATCGATTATCGACCTAGAACTATATTTTCTAGAGATTTAATTTTATTTGAATTTGGTTCTATCAGCTATTTCTCCAGTTTAGTGCAAAATTGCGCAAATTGGCACGATGAAAGGTAGCTGAAGCTCGTTCTCACGATACACGCTATCTTTTCTCAAAGTTTCATCAAGATAGGTACAGCTGCCTCAACCCGATCGATTAAGAGAGAGTTTGCATTAGCTTGCTCTACCAAGTCATACTTAAAAGGTACAATAACATCGTTATTTTATTTATATTTCAAAGATATGTTACTGCGTGCGTGTTCCCATCAATCTTGGACCCATTAGTGGGATAAGATAAACCGCGCTCATTTACCAAAATCGATATCTTTGCCACCCACACTATTGCGCCGACAGATCGAATCGATTCGACTCGACTCCCGAAACCATACTTAAATAGGTCTTAATTATCATCTGCAGTTGAAAGAAAAGTTTTGTATTATAATTGTTCCGAGTTCTGTTTTTTCCGAGGAGATTGTTAATTCTACAAAAAAAAAAACTCAAAAATAACATTACACGCTCATAAAAATAGGTCTTAATAACTATTTGCAGTCGAAGAAAAAGTTTTGTATTACAATTGTTGTTCCCTGTTCAATTGCTTAATCTACAAAAAAAAAAAAAAACTCAATAATATCACTTCACACTCAGAGCTACTGTATCGAGAATTCCATGCTTCCATAGGTTTATTTAACATTTTGTATTACAATATAATCAATTGTTTATTATACAAAAAAAAAACACTTCACACTCAGAGCTGCTCTATCGAGAATCCCTTGGAACACACACACAAAGACATGCACAACTATCGCCTAGACACAGAACAGATAATTAAATTCATCCATCGAAATATTTCAGTCGAACAGAATCGAAACTGGAACCTCTGCTTATAAGGCACTCGCGCTACGAACTAGGCAAGGAAAGTCGTAAATAAAGTAGGTACAATAGCAAAAATTTCTTCTAGCATAAAAATATAAATCTTTCTCCAAATTGCTTAAATGGCTTGACATCTGTTATGGCCTACTAACAGTTACTAATGACTGCAGTCCGGTTGGAATACCACCAGATATGGACATGCCCATTCATGGGGGCGTCGATGTATTAGGTTAACTGCTGTGTGGGCGCATTATCTGCCCTATACATCGTGATGAGCAGTAAGCCAACTTGACACAAACTATATAAATACGCCTTCACCAGCATTATTCAGGGATACCACCACAATGTGGGATAAATAGCCGGGAAGAGAGAGAGATGGAAGATACAGACGGGAGAGATTATTCAGTGGTACACATACACACACACTGCACAATAACTCTTGATCATAATCATCGAACATTCCTTTTTTTTTACTTAAGCATACTAAAGAGCAAGAGGGTTACTGTGCTCATCAATATTGATAACTACTAAGTAAGTACCTACTGTTTAAACAACCTTGAAGTTAAGCTATTTAGTACCGACCATTATGACAAACAGAGGACCATTTTTTGCTTGGCATAACAGTTCTGTCTAATTTGACAGTGTGTTTTCGGTACTCGTTTGTCCTTCTTCAACGTTGAGTCAAGAAAACTGTCCCTTGTAGTTGGTTCGAGGTGCCAAGAAGAATCATCATTTATCGGTAGAAGAAACTGAAGACTACTGACCATCTGACCTCATAGATGCGTAGAACCAAAATACTACCGGCCATTATCAATCAGAGAGCACAGAACTGCACACAAGACATTGGCAGAATTGTGGCAACACCACAGAAGCCATAAAGAAAAGTTGAAGTTGAAGTTGAGTCAAGAAAACGCGATTTTTTGGCTAGAAATTTCAGCGAGCGATAAAGAATTCTAGAATAATTGTCATTTCCAAAATTTAACAATTAAATAGTAAGATAAAATATTAAGTTTCAGTGGGTTTATGTACAAAAGTCGATACTGCTTCAAACAGTTGAAACAGTCTACTGACTTAAAATGTAACCTCAAAGTTTCTTTCACACTACCTACCTGAGTAACGGCATTGTCAACAAATGATTCAGATTAAATATATTAGACCCGCTAATAGACTGTCCATAATAACAATATGGAAAGCTAAAATGATCGAATTTATGACGTCAAAACACCTTTTTAAATAACATTTTATGTAAAATATAAATTGGAGTTCCATTCAGATTGCTTTAGGTCATTGCCTTTATAGTCTACAAGTTTTAAAATACGACTAGCATTGTTACAGCTATGATGTAGCCCAAAAATATTACGTGACGTAAGAAATATTGTGTAACATTCTTTCTTCACCCAAGGAAACTTAACAACTTACATTTGGTGACGCTAAACTATTTTTAGAAACTATTTTTAGAAGCTACGAGTATTTTTGTATTTTTCAAAATTCTTACTAGATCTATGTTACATTTACATATATTTTATAGGCAAGTGAGACGTTTACCATCAATAGCCCTATACTGGTGCGATCGACATTATCTCAAACACTTACTTTCATGTTTTTTTTATGAGAGATAATGACATTAATGACAGGGGTAATATTGCTCAATCCAGAATAGGGCTGCAGTTAAGGGACTCGTCTCTTCACATACTGAAAGACCGTTTTTAAAAATTTGACATAATATTTCCACTTCTGTACCTACTTCATCTTCACTTTTCTATGTATTTATTTAGTACTTCATTTGCATCTGCAAAGAAAGAAAATTCTTCGAAAAACTTCTATCCCAATTTACTTTTAAACCCTCTTTAAAGTTTACTCACCAAATGATGCGTTTACTAAAAAACAACAATAAAAATTACGTTAAGACAACTTGAGCGGTTGTTAATGGCTTTTCAAGTGCATATCCAATATTTTCTCGTTACGAGCTTCCCGTGTTTGTAAGCTGGCTTTAGTTATGCGTTTCTTGCTTGTCATTTGAATAAATATTTGTTGAATCGGGTGATAGTGACCGAAAGGGTGACTGCGTGACTTGGATATGGATATTTCAGATATTTATTTAAAACATGTATGACGATGATTTTAATTTGTTATGTCTACGTCAATGGTAGTTTTGAAAATTGGTCGAACGGGGTTTAAGTCTGCAGAATTGCAGTTTGCAATTATCTGGGACAATTTAGGGGCTATACAGTTTTTTTTTGTCATGAACAAAACCGAGATACTGTAGATAGCCAGATGGATGGTAAAGATACATACTTACCTAATGCTTAGTACTTTGGTAACATAAATTTGTATGTATGTAATGTATGTATGTATGTATTAATTGTATGTCATCTGCTACATGATTGGAGCCCGGTGTATGGCGACAGGCTCGCCCCCTGTCACATTTGGGACTGAATATCGTGAAGTGTGGGTGTTGTATTACACCTCTGCCAGCCCCCTCGGGGGAAAGGCGTGACGATATGACTGTATGGTAACTTAAACTGACCACGATTTCGGGTCACACTTGGTTAAATGCTGAATACAATAGGTTGAACAAACACAATCAGTAGAGCTTGTAGCAGCTACTTATTACAGTATTCACTTTGCCCATAGTATGCATAAAAACCTACTAGAGTACATAACTAAGTAAACCAGACAATCCACTTATACATTGATCGTAAAAAGCGATCGTCACACTTGCGTGGCGTGGGAGCCAGAACAACGCATTGTTTTTACATGATGTAGAGCTGCAGAAAGCGCATTAGTTTAGACAAGATATGGTGCAACACCATTAGATTTAAAACTTAACTTTAACTTAGGTTAGGCAATAACACTTTGGTCCATCTCTAAACTTTTTTCCTGTGGCCATGTCTTATTTTTAAGGATATCTAAGGAAGCAAACTGAATGTACTTAATTTGCTCTGGGCTGGATTAATGTCACTTGTAGAGCCATGACCGACCCTACATTACATCCAAGATAGATTAGGTACTAGTTTTTAAAGTTAATCGTCAATGTTTCTGAAAATTGATCATTATGACCGACTAAGTACATTGTGTTTTTTAGCATACTGGACAATGCAAATCTCATAGTGATGATAGCCAAGTCAGAGAAGGCCCGCCTCTCAAGCCAGAGGGAGCGGGTTCGGACCCAGCCAAAGGCACGCACCAAATTGGTTCATTGTGTGAACATAAGCATCTGCTACATAACTGAAGCCCGGTGTATGGCGACAGGCTCTACCCCTTTCACATTTGTTATTGAATATCGTCCGGCGAAGTGTGGGTGTTGTATAACTCTGCCAGCCCCTTCGGGGGAAACGCGTGACAATATGTAGCGTTTTGTAATGCAAATCTCATTTTGCGCAACAGGCTCAACGACTTTGTGAGGCTTGACTCTTAACCATTTCTGGGCAACCCATTTGTGGTGATAGAGACAGAGTGGCAACTAGTAACATAGTTTGCTAATGATCCAGATAACGACACCCACCTACGAGCAACTGCCGTAGAAGGTATTGAAAGCCTTGGACAAGTAAAGACCGAATCACGTTCACGGTCATTCCAATGTTTGTTTTGTTAATGAAGAAGAATGATGATGAAGCCGACGAGTCAGGCTAAAAATAACACGATTAATGGATCCTACGACTAATAGATGTACGAGTATGTACTGTGCAGATGTACCATTATACCTAGTAGGGACCTACCTGTCTATTTTTGACTCACAGAATCTTCCTCGATATGCTTGGATGAATAAAAAGCAATGGGTTTTGTTCTAAGTCTGCTGGGACGTGATGTTTCAGTGAAATTAAAAGAAATCTTGTAATATAAAAGATATCTTTTCCGTGGAATTTGATGATGGTGACCTTTGATTTGGTATGGTTTAAAGATCTCACTGTAAGTACTGCGTTAGATCGTACCGTATAGAATTTGCTGTTTTCTACCATCTACCACCACCAATCGACCCATAGCTGCATGGGGTATAGACTATCTTTGTATATTTACTCTCTACCAGCAAATACTTTCCAAATTTTATTTTTTTTACTGCCTCGGTGGCTCAGTTGGTAGTGAACCTGCCTTCTGAGCTTGGGGGCGTGGGTTCGATTCCCACCTAGGGCAAACATTTATGTGATGAACATTTGTGTTTGTTCTATGTCTGGGTGTTAATATCTATTTATGTGTATGTATTTAAAAATATCTAAGTATGTATATCAGTCTCTGACAGCCATAGTACAAGCTTTGCTTAGTTTGGGGTCAGGCGACCGTGTGTCCCGAATTTATTATTATTATTATTATTTAGCAGCAAGCGTGTAAACATTCGACGGCGATACCGTGTTCAATTTATCGCAAATCATTGTCTTGATTGAAATTGAATTGAAACAAATTACAATACTAATCTGCTGGATCAGACAATCGACCGCCTTTGTCCACGAGAACATGAACAATGTGGCGTTATTAGACATTAATGAGTTGGGTAATTATGTCGTGAGAGAAATAGATTTTATCTAAATCATTCCGGGAACGGTCGTCTGTACAAAGCGAAACAAATCTGTGACATAGGTGCGACTAGTTTTAGGAAATCATATTCTGTAGTTCGGGCTCAGTGAGATTGTGACGATGATAAAATCTCTAATTGTTTAGACGCTCACTAATTATTTGAAACATTACCAGGTCAATTGAAATTAACCTATGGTAAAACTAAGTGCAGTAATTAACCCTAGTTTCTAAGAGTGGCAGAAGTCGGAGAGCGTGAACCTTGCTCGCAGTTGCTCGTTACTAATATTTTTTTGAATCAGAAAACGTATATGTGTATAGAAATAGACAAATTTATGTGGATCTAATTGAGCGCCACCATCGCTTGTTCTGAATAAAAGCAATAAAACTACATTTGACCACCGCTACTACATGAGTTGGCAACTGTTGTTTTGACTTTGTGGTTAAGGATAAACCTTCTGAAATTGAATATTCTAACTTGTGGTAGGCTAAATATTTGACCACAGGCATGCGTTTGACCACTCTTTCGCTTGTTGGGAAGCTATGACGTGATAATAATATGGGATTTTTTTAAGAAGGACTGGCTCTTTATAGTGAACCTGTACGCAGAAACACGTACATTAAGAAGATATGAGTAGAGACCTACATTAATAGTAGGCCTTAGTTTTAAGGCGAATCGTGTTCCAGTACCAAAAATTCAAACTCATTGCTAAAGTCCATTGGAAAAGGTCAAGAAGAAAAAGAAACCTGCATAGATCAACTCTAACAACGTTACTAAAGTCTAAATAGCCAACCAAAACCACGTTACAATCATTGCTACCCAGCTCCAACTAATGAACGCTGTTAAAGTTAAATGAAAGCGCTAAAATTAAGTTTCAATTAACGATTATGTCATTCGAGCCGCAGGCAAATGACGCGAACGCGAACGGCAACAAAATGGAAAATTGGTAACGCGAAAAACATTTAATGACACAATTGCGATTGTTGTAATTATTTATGTCGGCGGATGGAAACATGGCGCGTGGTTGGAATATAAACATAGTTAAGTATAATATTATTATATGAATAGTACAAATAAAGCAGGTTTATAAGCCACGGAAAAAACAAACAAAATCTGTTTGCAAATGTGATGTTGTTTGTAAAATTTTGCTGGTAACATCCTTTGGTTCGTTTATTGACTTTCAGTACAATGTAGTATGTGACAATAGCATATTTTTATACCTGACTCATTGTTGTTTCACAAATAAATAAAGCCAAAGTCATTAATTACCTTGGTCAGGCACTTTTTAACCACATGCAACTTCTAATGGGCCATTAAGGTAAGTCAAGCACCTTAACTTAGGTGCTTAGAACATTTTCACACTCATTATCTTAGCGTTATTTATTGTTTTACACGCAGATGTAATTAGAAATAAATTTGTAACAGGAAACTCAAGAGTTGGGCGCCTTGCCATGTCACTACGTCTCTTAAGCTGTTTTATGGAGTTGTTGAGGGTATTTATTAATGACAGCGCAGCTCCAGTATTGAAATGCTTTCATAGATCGGTTTGGAGATAAAGTTTATTTCACTATAATTCTCAATAAAGAAGATTGAGGACTAATTACGAACAAAATATAGTGTAAAACTTAACACGCGAGAAGTAAACTTGGGTCAAATGGTTTCTAAAGACTAGTTTAAGTTTCTTTTAATGATTTTAATGTGAAGCGTACACTCGTATCAAGTTATCTTTCGACATAGAAAAGTGAGCTCTAAAAACTAAATACCGGTACAATAAATCTAAAATAATGTGTTTGATCCAGTTGTGAAGTTTTAAAGGAATCCATGTGTGAAGAAATTAACCGAGACGGTTTCTACGAAGAACATCAAATATTGCTTCAGTTGTCTTTTACATTATAATGCATTTAGTAGACCCAATTCGGAAGGATTTAGTTACCAAATCAGAAATTAGTGCGTGCATGCCTTTGGTTGTAATCCTTCTGACTTGAGAGGCGAGCCTTCTTCAACTAGGCTATCGAATAATTTTAGCAAGTTTAAGCAAGCAAGTTTAAATAAATAAAGTAGCATTTAGAATTGGGTCTAGCATTCAAACGAAATACTACGTAAATCGTGCAAAGACTGCTTAGTCAGTAATTAAGTATACTAGCCCTTTATTTTTTAAACCTTAATGAAAATTAACAAAGTTTACGACTTGTTGCTTACATTAGTCGATATTTTAAAAGCAGTTAGTGTATTTTGTTTGAACCTTTGTACATAATTAGTCATTGTTAACATTTAACCCTGCTAAGCGGAAACTAATGATCTTAATGATAGGCCTGCATTAATGAATCCTTATGGTCATTCGTAACCGGCCGGGGGGTACCTGTTGGACCGCGGTTTATGGAGGAGCTCAAGCGAAAGAACATACAAAGCAAAAAGGTACATCTCTAAGAGGGAACACGGTTCGATTCTTCATATCAACGTATTCGCCTTTTTTCTCCCGGGATAATGCCTCTAGACTCTAGAAACATTGATGAGCCGATGATGATGAGATGAGGCATCTAGAGCAAATGATTGAAATTGAATTGAGCAATCATTTGTTAACATAGGTACGTGCAGTCAAAATATTGGTGCGCTTTTTTTGCATTTCCGAAATAGCGTTTTTTTTCTTTTATTTTCCACAATTCGTTGCTAAAAAAATAGAAAGGTTGAATACGCACACCCACAGCAGTCCTATAATAGATTTTATGGAAAAAAAGTGATACAGGCATAATGCCTACAGAGAAAAAAGGGAGTACTTTTGGATCGAGAATCGCGCCGTGTTGGTAAATGCTAGTATATTTCAGGTAAGCATCAACAGTATCACGCTAATGTTATAAATACTAAAAATGTATATTTGAGGATGATAATGGAGGCAGCTTTCTGGATTCATGCATAATTAAATTAAGGAATTTCGTTTCCTGCAGGATAAAATATTGAGTGACTCTGCGAAAAAAATCGTCTGTTATGTAGGTAAGGACCTACTGTTTTACATATTATTGTACCAAATAAGGACTTAATAATAAGTTTGGACTTTGTAGCTTTATTCTGTTTTTATGTTTTTTTTTCATAAAGTATGGTATACATAGTATGGAGTTTATTATGTAGGGTTTTTGTACTGTTCCGTTTTTCCTTTTTAGCTTTTCAATGTTTATTTGTTATGATAACTACCTATATTTTAGAAGTATTTTAGAATCTATTTAATTATAAGAAAGAATTATAATTCAAAGATTCATATTCAAATTTCATAAAAAAAAAAACTGCAACTGAGGTACTGCGTCAGGGAAACATGATAAATAGCTGACTACAATACTCTACATGGCTCATTCAGACGCTACATTCACTCACCATCTTCCAAGCAGAAGTAATCCCAGCGTGATATCTTCAGATAAATCGTTAAAATTGAATATAACATTAATTTATTGATTGTGAAGGGAATTATGAACAAAGCCATGTTGGATTTAATTAATTTAATACAAAGGGAATGAGAGGTTGAGTGATGATGGTGCCGCGGTGGCACAGCAGTGCTACATTGCTTATTATAATAAGTCAAAATTACTTGTTCGTGGAACATTGTGGCTTTAATCTTATATCTTTAAATGAGCAATTCTTGTATCTTAATCTTAATATATTTAAATCTCGTGTCACAATGTTTGTCCTCAATGAACTCCTAAACCACTTAACCGATTATAATAAAATTCGCACACCATGTGCAGTTCGATCCAACTTGAGAGATAGGATAGCTCAAAACGCGAACGAAGTCGCGGGGTGACAGCTAGTATATATATATATATATAATTGGAATCTCGGAATCGGCTCCAACGATTTTCATACAATTTAGTATATAGGGGGTTTCGGGGGCGATAAATCGATCTAGCTAGGAATCATTTTTAGAAAATGTCATTTTATTCGTGTTTTATCGGTAATCAACTTAAACATAAACTTGGAAGAAAAATAACAAAAATATGACTCTTCCTGACATCTATTGGCGAATAATATTACTATTTTTTGTGAGCAACTAATTGCTTTAACGACACAACAGCAGATGGCGTTGTTAAGTAACACGAAGTCAATGAGTGTTTGCTTTGAGGTTAGACTAAAATCAATTGTTTATTTTCCAAAAAACACAATAAAAAAAAATACCGAGCAAAGCTCGGACATCCAGGTACTGTGGCTTTATTTCTGGTACCGCGAAAGTGAGGGACAGAGGAGGCCAAATGCCCCCCTGAAATTAAGCAGAAAGGGCCGGAGCACCTCCAATCTTACTATCAGGTACCTACTAAGCCAGGGCCGAAAATTGAAGAAAGGAGGTCATCAAAGAAGTTTGCCCCCCATCATGATGTACTTCCGCTGTCCTCAGCTTTAGGTGTGTAGTAAAAATTTAATTATTTTTAAAACATGCTCACTTCGTCTCACAGATTTATTTTGTGTTGTAAACAATGACTATGAAACTATCTTTCAATTGTTGTTTTGTTATTGTTGGTTTATTTATCCGTATGTGGTATTTAATGTTATCTGCTGTTGATTTTCATATTTCATATTGTTTTAGTATTTTTCTTGTTTTCTTTTTTAAAGGACAGTGCATGGATTTATGACCGTACGTCACTCGCCATAAAGGATAACACTGAAAATCAGCGTCACAGTAATCTGTGGCAATAGGCTGAGTGTTGTCCTTTTTAGCTTTACCGCACATGCAACTAAATTTATTACCTATTAGTTAAGTTAATTTAATATTTTTTGTTTTTTTATAATTATGTAGGTATATTGTATATCTTTGATATTCATCATTTTTGTCAAAATGTTTCTATTGTATAAGTGTGTGTGGTGTAAGCCAAATAAATATTTTTCTTTCTTTCTTTCTTTCTGCTACATGATTAGAGCCCGGTGTATGGTGACAGGCTCGCCCCTGTCGCATTTGAGACTGACCCGGCGAAGTATGGGTGTTGCACACATCTGCCGGTCTCTTTGAGGGGCATGACGATATGCTATGTTGGTTGACAATCAGAAAGTAAGTATTATTTAAAGAGCTAGTGAGGTATCCGCTATCTCGGTTATGCAAAACGTATTCAGTGCCTTAAGCAAATAGCCCATTGAGTAGATACGGTGACCCGTGGACCTCACACGACGGGTTGTTTGGATTTTGTTTAAGTTGTTGGATTCTATTTTAATTTTAACATTCATCCATAATTATCTTTATTACGTAAGTAAACTTAACAGACGAATAAGAATCTGTACTTGCTTACAAACAAAAGTCTTTGTAGGTAACAAAGAATGATTTCTAAATAGGTAGGTTTTAATGTTTTAAAGAAAACACTCAAACCAAACTAAGCAAAGCTCGTATTTACTATGGCTGGCAGAGACTGTAATACGTCCATATTATATTTTTGAATACATTAATAGATATTTACGCCCAGACACAGAACAAACACAAATGTTTACTACACATACACTGCCTCGGTGGCTCAGTTGGTAGTGAACCTGCCTTCTGAGCTTAGGGGCGTGGGTTCGATTCCCACCTAGGGTAAACAACAAATATTTGTTTGTTTGTTACTTCTTCACGCTTTCAAAGTCAAAGTCAAAATGTTTTTATTCACTTTAGGTATCAAAGATACACTTATGAACGTCAAAGTTATTTAAATAGACTCGACCGCCTTGTTCGGACAAAAAGCCTCTACTCAGAAGAACAGGCAACAAACTGAGGGGCATTATTTTTTCAAATCCTACTATATAATATTATAAACGCGAAAGTTTGTAAGAATGGATGTATGGATGTTTGTTACTCTTTCACGCCAGAACGGCTGAACAGATCTGGATTTGGCACAGAGATAGATTATAGTCTAGAATAGCACATAGGATACTTTTTAACCGCGGGTGAAACCGTGGGGCGCAGCTAGTAATAAATAAATTACAGTCTCACAAATTTTGGCTTACAACTAGGTAATATCTATAAATACTAGTGGCTACTTGACGGAAGTGGAAGGCTCCAGACATCTTTGTCTTCTATATAATTCTATATAATTGTATATACACAAAAACAAACTTTCGCCTTCATAACAATATAAGTAGGATTTAAACTTATCCACGTTCCCTCTAAATAATAACTTGCTTCAATTCTATGTATAAAATTGTAGTTACCAGAAAATTTGTTATGAATATAACAGACAATAACAAATTGCCAGCCATTAACATCAAGAGAGGGGAGTAAGTAGAGTTTATAGTCTGAAATTCCGAACCGCAAAACTTTGCAAGCCGCAACGCGCATCAATGGCATCGATCGGTGTATACTAAGGGAGGACGCTAATCGACACAGTCATGGCGGTGGCGAAAACGCATTGCGATTTTATTTAATCACGTGTGCGTGGTGTGTGCTGACACTTATAATCTGGGTGTCTTCAAGTCTCGAGTGAATCGGTTTCTTCTAGGCAAGCGTGCTGCATCGTAGGCCGCATCACTGCTTATCATCAGGCATGTTGGCGGCCAAACGCAAGCCTATTAAGCAATAAAAAAAAAACTTTACCTTTAATTTGTTGTCAAATTTGTAACTTCTTTACATCTTTTCGTGACTTTTTGTGAAATATAAACATAAACATTTATTTCAAAAATTGCACATGGTAAAATTAAAACTATCAGACTATCAGATACAATATTGATTAAGGAACAATGTAACAATTTTGCTTGAACTGTTTAATTATGTAGTCCTGTTTATCAGGCGAAAATAAGGCTTTATTTTATTTTAAAATAACTTTATCTTAAAATATCAACATTTAATACTTAGTTTAAAAGAAAAATTGTATGAAAAGGATGTCAGTGGAATCTATTGTGTTTTATGTCATTTGATATCGCGCAAAGTTATTCTCATAACAGGCTCTGATTTAAATAAAAAAATGTTTTTGTTTTTAGAAGAAAAAAACACAGATTAGGTGCTAAAAAATGTGGAACTGTGAAGTTTAATTTGTTTACCAATTTGCTTCTCCCTTAACATTTTCCCTTTTGCGTAACAAAGTTTTAAAAACCACAGCGACTATTAGTGGTGTTATACGTTCCAAAGATGTGGTTAAGGGGAAAAAAGTTTAAATCAAAAAGGTTGGTGCTGCTCTGTCGGCTTCAAAATATAACTTTGCTGGCGTAATAAAGTGTCTGTTTCCCTTCACCATTTCAAAGAAGAGATATAATATATAATAGTGTTCATTTAATTACACTATGGGGACTTTTGAGACAGGTATTTTGCGTTTACTAGAATTAAGGCCCCTACCTACCTTGTGTTTATGTAAATTAGTTAGAGAAAATAGTTTAGTTTCTACTCCGGCAGAATTTATAATTTAGTAATTAACTACTGTCAAAGCAGAGAAGACTTTTTAGCAGCATTATTTAAAAAGTACTTAATTATATACTTATTTTCTTATAGTCGTTTTTCATAATTCTACTCGTTGAAGAATAAGTAGATATTCCTCGTCTCTACCTCTAGGCATCTACTACTCTATAATATTGTGTATTTATAGCTTCGATCAGATATAAGGGAGAGACGGTACGAAATGGACCACACAAATTAGGTGGTCGTAGGCATCTAGTCGCAAAAGTGATAATTATTGTTGTCTCGTTCTTGCCTCTGTTTTAGTCTCTTGTACGTCTTTCTATCTTTGTTAATGATACATGTATCATATTACTGTCAACAGAGCTGTGTTGTGTCCGTTGGCTTGTATGTAGTTGTACCTATTCGGTAAACTCGCTGTACTAGAAATTAGACTCGTGCCGCTTCTTTCATATATTATTTCAATAATTTAAAGTAGTGGAGATGAGGTTTTTGATCAATTAAAAATAGCCCTAGAAATATCCTTAGTAACCTGAAATAAATTGACAACAAATTCAGACACGACGCTTCGAAGAAATAAATGAAGGAACCAAAATTGAATTTTGTACACATTTTTGTAACGCCCCGCCACCCGTCAGCCAAGTAGCTGAGGCAGCCTTGTTTATTGACGGCTCAGGCCTTGGTTGGATTGACAGTTGAATCTAGACCGGAAAATCTATTGATTGAATGAGCCCGAGAGCATGTCAAGACCTACATCGCTGCGATTGACTTGTGTGCGATCTAGATCGTTAAACGGGTTTAAATGTAGGAACCAAATGTGTCACACCATTTTGCACTATTTAGGTAAAATTAGAAGTTTAAAAGTAGTTGAAATTTTTAGCCTTAACTTCAACCGTCCCAGTTAGGGCCCTAGAGCAAGCCCCTTCTGGGCTGCCAGGACAATTCGACGCCCCTCCCTCGGCGACAGCCCAAGCCGAGGCCGTACCTCAGAGGTGCCCTTGCGTTCGTCGCCCATAGTCTTAAGCATTTTGAGGCCCTGCGCCATCTGCGCTTGCCTAATGCCCGGTACGCTGTCAAGGCCTCAGTCGCCAACAGCATAGAGTCAGCCATAAAAAAAAAAGTAGTTGAGTCCGTCGATTTCTGTCTACTTTTGTTGTCGGTTGTTCTGTTTTGTTGTTCTTCTATCAAATGAATTTATTTCATAGTATCTTGGTGTGCATCTTAAAGATTTCCATTATCGTCTTAAGAAAAAATCCACTGAGGGTATAACTTTCGTGGTATACAGAGTTGGCTTATGCAGATTTTATCCAAAAACATAAGACAGTTAAATGAGATGACAACAAAATCTCACCAACATTTTTTTAAGTACGTAGAATCGGTCGGCGTTTGACCACCAACTCGCGACGTTGACGTTGAGGTATGGAGCACGACGACCTATAAGGTACTTATTCACTCTATTTTTAAAGTTTTGTAGAGTGAAGAAGTACAAAGGCGGCAGTTGAGTGAGGCGCTACAAGAGCGCTACTGCTCAGACCCGTCTTCGGAACGGTTACACCGGACTACATCCCGAAACACGACTAGGTCATTTCACGGCATGGCTTGGTCCGGTGGATGGTAACTGTAGAGGAGGACAGACATCAGCCAAGATCTTCAGCTCACAGAGCCACTACTCAGTATCCTGATAGATAAATCAGCCAAACATTTTTACGCTTCAACTATCTACCTATCTACCGATGATTATGAAACAGTGAAACTAAATCAAGTTTCAAGTCAACATTTCTTGTAAGAACTGCAGAGGTGTGGAACTCGTTGCCTGCGTCTGTCTTTCCACCTAAATACAATATGGGGGTGTTTAAAAGTAAAGTGAACAGGTATCTCCTAGGAAAGCGTGTTACACCTTCGATCAAGTCGACGCTTTCCATCAGGGGAGTCAGAGGTCAAAAAAAAAGTTATACTTATTAATTGCTTTACTTCGGGTAGCGAACAGAAGTTATAGGCCAATAGACAACCTCTCGAAATGAGGTGTCCAATTGCATCCATTTCCAAAACACTTTCGACTCGTAATTGATCTACATTCGTTTAATTTATTACCGTCGATATCCGTTCAATGTTCTCTATTACCAACTTATTAGTTTTAATTGAACCGCTTTGCATATTAATCCAGTTTGTAACGTAACTCCTTTCACAAAGTTCTGGTGCACGGTTGCGGTGTTGAGGCAAGTCGTTGCCGCGCCTTGTTCGTGCAAGCTAAGATTTCACTGAATAATTGTACAACAACTACAAGTGAACATTTGAATGCAAATAGCTCAAGTTGAAGTCGCTTGAAATTAACTTACCAAAATAAGATTGGTTTTATTTGTGACTTAATAGTTAGACAGGTCCATTAATACAACTGTTTACCTCTGATTGCGTTGCGTCAACAATTATTTCCTATATTTCTTCATTCTACTTATTGTGTTTTTTAACCCCCAACACAAAAACAACAACATATCGTCACGCCTTTCCCCCGATGGGGCTGGCAGAGGTGTAATACAACACCCGCACTTCGCCGGACGATATTCAGTCCCAAATGTGACATGGGGCGAGCCTGTCGCCGTACACCGGGCTCCAGTCATGTAGCAGATGACATACAATACGCACGCACGCAATGAACAAATTGGTGCGTGCCGTCGCGTCGGCTGGGTTTGAACCCGCTCCCTCTGGCTTAACAGGCGGGCCTTCTCCCAACTAGGCTGCCAACACAAAAACGACGGGGTGTTATAAGTGTAACGTGTCTCTCTACCTATTTCATAGCGATGACAAACTAGTTGGAGAAGGCTCGCCTCTCAAGCCAGAGGGAAAGTTCGGTCCCTCATCACATTGTTAATCGTGTAAATGTCGCAGCCAACTTGCTTAATCAGCCGTTCAATTAACAGGCTAGCCATTTTACTAAGCAGCGCCGTTCAACAAGCTTCCTGAATGATATTCAGCCGTAGCACCTATTAAGTACAACTTTTAATTTAAATAACTGGCTGGCTAATGTTCAGCCCCCCGATTCTTTTGACCAACTACATATTTTCAAATTGTAAATGAATTGCCTAAAATTAACACCTTTTGTACGCCACAGGTGTCAAAAATTGTCAATTGTGTCAATTGTCTGTGTCGGTCTGTGACATAGTAGCTCCCGAACGGATGAGCTGATTTTATTTTTCTTGATAGGTGAATTAGTCGGGACTGTTCTTACGTTTGAAGAAAATCGATGTCAGGGGTTTTTAAAATTTTAAAAATTTTCTAGACACAGCCTTAGAAATAAAGTTTTAAAACATGTGTACACACATTGTGTAACACAAAAGCTGAAAAATAAAAATAGTTTTGACTTAAACGTTGTGTACAGTTCGTGTACAGATGTAACAAAATCAAAGGAAAATAAACATTCGTTAAACGGCCGGGTACCCTTGTTTAGCGGGTGTGTACGGGGTCAAGATGGCGGATTTCACTATAACAGCTGATCTACACTCAGTAACTATGATAGAAACTGTGTCATGTTTTTCTATTGTCAAAATAAAAACGTTTTTAGTTGATATTGTGACATTATACACATTGTAGTGTTGACATTGATTGTTCCGTTCAGAAATTTGTTGTTAGTCTCCCACTATAACCAAAAGAAAATGTTTTCCTCTAAAATAGTTTATATCGACGAATTTAGGACAAGAGATTCAAAAAACAACATAGTTTATTAATATTCCTTTCCTAAAACGTAAATTGTACGTGCAATTTTAAAAATTAGGGAGCTTTCTTAAAAAATAATTACTAAAAAACTATTTGGACAAAAAAGTTTCTAAACGAATTTACCAAAAGTTGCCAGACGAAAAAGAAAAAAGTGTTAAGCATGTGTGTAAATACCCAATGCCGATTCACACTTTATTGCTCAAACAATAGTTACACATTTGTGTAGCGCTATTTACTGACTACTCAATGTCTAACTGAACATTGGTTTAGCAGATGTTTATGCATTTTTTTTATTTCTAAGGCTGATAGTGTGTAGGTACGAGGTAGATTTCGAATTCACGTTACACAAGACTTTTATTTGAGGAAATAACCTAACCTAACCAAATCATTTATAAGCGTTTTTTATGGTAAGTATACTATTCTAACTGCGCACCGCAACGTTACTCTCGGTTAAAAAATAGCGCTTGTAGTATTCCAGAATATTTTCAATCTCGGACCCAAATTTTTTAGATTATTTTAGCCGTTTTGGCGTGATTGAGTGAGAAACATTCATTCATCAAATTCAAATTCAAATTATCTTTATTTCAGGCCTTTTACCCATAAACATTGTAATATAGAATATATGTAATTAAATTGAATAAATTGAAAAAAATATTAAAATTAAAATGAGGTATTAACAATTAAATTAAAATGAACATGAAATTTAAAAAAAAATGTCAATAAAATAAAATAAAAATAAATGAAAATAAAATAATAATAGTGCAATGTCACAACACAAAATTTCACAACACAACATCACATTAGTAGCCTCTCACCGGCACGGGCACGGAGACATGTCTCTCGCAACAATGCCGGAGAAAAGGGCAGTCAAGCCTGGACGCTATCATCTTTAGGATGATATTGGAGCTGGCCCGCACTCTGTGCACCAAGGAAGCGGCTCGTGTGCGCATGACCGTGTGGAAGCATGCTGTGTGCGCGTGTTCATCGATCATCGATCCAAATTTTTGCATTTATAATATTAGTACAATTGTTATTTTGTTTAAAATACCGCAAAACTTTGAAATTAAATATGCAAGACTTCTAATATCCAGCAATTTTGCACCTCAGCTTACCTCCATACACCTGTCTGCACCTCACATTATTGGCGTAGGCAAATGGGGTGTAAATCTCGTTCCCTGTAAGTCTACTTTTCATTCGCACCTGCCAGCTATTGCGATACTAAATTATCGTTCGCTGGCTAAGATCTAGTCGTGACTAGAATCTAGGCGGTTGACTATGGCTGCTTTATTACGTGTTATGTTATTTTCTGAAATTATAAGTTTTCTGAATTATGTATTTTTTTAAATTAAAATTTGTTCTTAGCTATAAAGTGTATTACAAACGTAAGAACTTGACGAACTTTAAGAACGACGGGGTGTCATAAGTTTGACGTGTATATGTGTGTGTGTGTGTTAGTGTGTGTGTGTGTGTGTGTCTGTGGCATCGTAGGTCCCGAATGGATAAACCGATTTTATTTTGTGTTTTTTTGTCTGAAAGGTGAATTAGTCGGGAATGTTCTTAGCTACGAGTATGTTGAATGAAAATCGGTGGGTTTTTTTATTTTTACTTGTTGATTGTTTTTGTTCTTTCCACGCTTATTTTGGTAAGCGCTGTTCCAAGAAAATCATCATGAGATTCTAGATAGAACAATAGAAGAAGAGAGCCTTGACTTAAATTCATCCATAACATTGTATGGGATCTAATGTATATTTGGTTGGATTTTAGGGCGATTATTAATGAAAGCGTAGAATATTTAGTAGCCATTTCTAGGGTTCCGTACCCAAAGGGTAAAACGGGACCATATTACTAAGACTGCGCTGTCCGTCCGTCTGTCTGTCTGTCCGTCTGTCACCAGGCTAATAGCATAGGTATCTCATGAACCGTTATAGTTGTAATTTTCACAAATGATGCATTTCTGTTGCCGATGTAAATACAATTTGTACTCACTAAAATACCAAATAAAATAAATATTTGAGTGGGCTTTAAACAACAAACGTGATTTTTTTGCTGTTTTTATTATTTCCGTTCCGAAGACGGGTCTGAGTAGTAGCGCACTTGTAGCGCCTCACTCAACTGCCGTCTTTGTACTTCTTCACTCTAGTAAACTTCAAGACTAGAGTGAATAAGTACCTTATAGGTCGTCGTGCTCCATCTCAGACCACAACGTCGCTTAACATCAGGCGAGTTGGAGGTCAAACGCCGACCTATTATACATTAAAAAAAAAGACAATAGAACAGTGCGCGAGTCCGACTCGCACTTGGTCGGTTTTAACTTTATTATTCCTTCCTTGGTTTTATTGTCCTATCGTACTTAAAAGTGTGTACCTATCTGAGAAGGAACATTGTGACTTCGTTCAAGTAACTACCTACTAAAACATTTTACTCATGTATTTCCATATGAACACGTAGTAGATACCTCCAAAGGGACATTTAAACGCCAGTGCCGGCCGCAGGTCATTATTATTCAGCCAGGCGAGCCGATATCACGCGATGCATTCGGACAAAGAGTTACGACCGGCCGCCTACCACAATAGCTAAAACATTGTTTTTATATGATTCCTAAATGGGCCTTTGTCCTGCTCTCTCAACAGTAAAAAGAGCAAAACAAAATATAAGGCCAACTGGCGCAAATGCGTCTGTAGGGCATTTGCGTCTTTCGAGAATTATTGACAAACCCTTCACAAAATAGCTACCTACATCTTTTTTCTATCTTTAGTTGCAATAATCTGTACAAGATGGCGTTAGTTGCCTAATTTGTGAAGGGTTTGTCAGTAATTCTCGAAAGACGCAATTGCCCCACAGACGTATTTGCCCCAGTTGACCCTAATACAACAAAACTCATCTTAGATTATTGATGCAAAAGTGAGTTTGTTCGTTAGTTTATTTGTTTGTTCGTTACGCTTTCACGCCTCAACTCAAAATCATCATGAAATTTTACATACAATTTGTCCCGAGTACAGAAAAGGGCATAGGGCACATTTTTCCCGAAAAAAAGTTCCCGTGGGACCGCGGGTGAAACCGCGGGGCGCAGTTAGTATAGAATAAGAATAAGTTTATTTTTGTAACAATATCACAAGGTATTACAAAAGATGAGTATCGATGACACCTGCAGAAGTTAAAACTGAGTCGCAGATGTCAACGCCCTAGTCCGAAAATTTTTTACAAGAGTAAAAATAATTTAATCTAAATAAAAGAATTATTTTCGATCAATTTTCAAAAGTATTGTTCAAACATTAACATTAACAAAATATTAAGTGGAATAATGATTTTATACTGTAGTAGGTCCCGTGGGCATTGACTGTGGATCATTCATCACTTGTTATGGAAAATCCTTTATTATCAACTTAAATTAAGTACATACATACAATGTAATGCTACCTTACTTACTTAGCTTACATAAAAGAAACATGTCCCTATTATTCACAAACCATTGAAGGTCCTAACATAATGTCAACCATGGCATAATAATATACTCCGCCAGGTATAGCATTCAGCAACACTTAGTGACGTCAATCGATGCTTAAGCAAGACCGAAATAAGTCATTTGTAACAAGTTCGAAAGAGACGGATGACGATAACGTCATTACGTGTTTGCTGAATAGACCTTGTTTTTTTTTGTGGTCATGATGCCAACGTTTATGCTCAATTACCTACCAAAAGGCTGCGCCTTCAGCATATTGGCGGCATTACCTCATAAGTTGGCGTTAAAACGATTGTTGGTTAGCTCGTTATTGTATGCTGTTTAATTAAACCATGTTTTTACACTCAAGTGATGGCAGCCTAGTTGGGAGAAGGCCCGCCTCTCAAGCCAGAGGGAGCGGGTTCGAACCCAGCTGACGCGCGACGGCACGTACCAATTTGTTCATTATGTGATCATATTTCCAATGTGCGTATTGTATGTCATCTGCTACGTGACTGGAGCCCGGTGTATGGCGACAGGCTCTCCCACTGCCACATTTGGGACTGAATATCGTCCGGAGAAGTGTGGCTGTTGTAATACACCTCTGCCAGCCCCCTCGGGGGAAAGGCGTGAAGGTATGTTATGTTTTTACACTATTCTGTAGGTATAATGCAAATCAAAAATTACTGACAAACAAGCTTATTTCTGTAAATCTTGATATCTTTGCACTTGTAAGTCTCACGCTGCGTAGCGGGATATTCTTGGTGATCTAAGTTCAACTTAAGATTATGGCCACCTACACATTGATTATAGTACAACTGTACTAAGGTGAAATAGGTAAGTTATAGCCACTACTACTTTTAATAATCCCTTCTATCGATACTCTGAGAACTTTATTAGCTTGTCGAACAAGATCAAAGTTCTGTTACTCAACTACTTTGATTATGCATTTACTTGACAGCTTTGTGTAGGCGTGAACCAATCTTATCAATGTAGTCCATCGAACGTTCAGCGCAGCCTGTTACCACATACCTGCAGCATGTGCAGTGTCCATTAACTGTGATTCGGCAAACAGAGTTATCGGGCGAATGAGATCTGGCTAAATGATGTATCTAAGAGTACTTGGCGTTAATGACGTCTAATACTTTAGAGTGCGTATTGTTTCTGATTGTCAGTACATGTATATGTTCTAGAGTAAATGTTACTATGAAAGGGGGTGAATAGGAACGGCGGTAGACGAAACTAAGAATGTTTTTTATCGTAAAGTTTTTAGGCATTTGAAATACTGTTTTTTAATCAAAATATCGATTAATAAAAAAAACTACAATTTGGTACATTTTCTTCTTTCGTATTGTCTGGATCTTTATTGATAAAAATAGTCATAGTTTCTTCTCTAGTCACCTCGGCGCCGTTCTTGTTTATCCCGTTTTACGGTACGCAGATTGTTCTTGTTGATGTGACTGTGTTTGTGTAAAGCTGGGTCTCCACCGACCGAGCATGCCTCGCGAGGCAAGCTTCTATCTTAGTCTGGAGCGTGGTAAGCTTATCAGCCAGAGCGAGATGGAAGCGTGCCTCGCGAGGCATGCTCGGTCAGTGGAGACCCGGCTGAACATTTGACTATTGAGATTTCTATAGTTGATTACGATTGGCATAGAACCGAGACAGATGTCTTTGTAAGATGGAGGCAGTGGATTATAGAATACTTTGAATGAAGATTATGAAGACCTAGGTGTATCTTTAGATGACGATCATACGACACATTCGCATAGTAAATGTTGGCCATAGTGATAAGTAGGTACAATGATATCCTAGAATAAGTAGGATTCTATCTATTCTATAGAGTACTTACGTATGCTTTTAAAGATATGCACTCTTTGTATATTTTTGTCTAGTATAAATCATTTCATTTTAAATCCTCTGCTTTTTTTCTGGAGTCGAAGAAACCATTAAAATTCAGTTGCTTTTCGTTTTACCGCGGAAATCGCTTTTCACTTGTCAGATTACCTTTTGTCTGCAAAAGGGAAGCATTTGATGCAAGTCAAAAGCCATGGCTTCATGAAACGTCAATCTTGATCAGTGCCAATAATTCTGAATGGCATATTTTGTAAAGTAATATGCAAGTAAGATGAGTAATTTGTTATGTAGTATGATTATTTAGAAGATAAAGATGTCTGGAGCCTTCCACTTCCGTCAAGTAGCCACTAGTATTAATAGATATTACCTAGTTGTAAGCCAAAATTTGTGAGACTGTAATTTATTTATTATTTGAAAAAATAATGCCCCTCAGTTTCTTGCCTGTTCTTCTGAGTAGAGGCTGTTTGTACGAACAAGGCGGTCGAGTCTATATAAATAACTTTGACGTTCATAAGTGTATCTTTGATACCTAAATTGAATAAAAACATTTTGACTTGACTTGACTTGACTTGACTTGACTTGAGTAAGTAATGTTTTTTAAAATCTTGTGTCTGCTGATAGACTTCTTGACATTTGGAATTCATCATGCAGTCATGAATCTCGGTTTAAAGTTGTTTTTTGTATGGTAAAACCAGCTTTTATACACACTACTACTACTACTACTACTAAATTTTCTGAATTGAAAAAAGGGATCCGTTCAATAATATTATTATATTCACTATAATTATATAACAATTATTTATATTCATTATAATTATATTCACTTTTTTCAGGTGGAACATCTTCTACCACCTACGAGTATAATAACTTTAATCGCGATTGAGGATCGCGGCTGGGCAGTGTGGGGTAGCCAAAATTTGACGACCCACTAAAAACCATCTGGTGGCCAGCTTCGATGCATGTCAAGTGGTTCCAGGATCTCTGTACGGAATGCACCGGTACCTTTCTCGCATCGTGCTCAGAGCACAGTCCAAGCCATGCCCTGGCAACCTCGCGTGCTACGGCGACACCTGCCATAAGTACCGCCGCGAGCCATTCCACCTAGAGGACAAACTGATTTTCAATAATGAGTATTACCTACCTATAATTAAGAAGGTAAATAGCGTGCTCGCGTGTTGTTACTGTTCTAGAACATTCACTGCAGAAATTTTGTAAATTAGTCATGAGAGGATGCATTATCAGTATCCAGCAATCCTACTTACTACTAATATTATAAACGCGAAAGTTTGTAAGAATGGACGGATGGATGGATGGATGTAAACAGATCTGGATGAAATTTGGCACAGAGATAGATTATAGTCTAGAATAACACACAGGATACTTTTTAACCGCGGGTGAAACTGCGGGGCGCAGCTAATAATAGATAAAGCCGCCGTAACCAAAATGGGCATGCCCATTTTGGTTACATTTCGTTTGACGCATTTCATGCATGAAATGCGTCATCATCATCAATATTATTGTAAAAATCCTTCTGTTTAATAGCAGCGTATTACAAATGAGATCAAAGGTTATCAGCGCTCGATTTGTATCCTTTCACTAGTAAACGGACAATGGCGCGTGCTTGGGCGTGCTCAAGGGTGCGAGGCGAACGTACAGTTGTGAGCAGAAATGTATTACAGAAACGTATTTAGGATTATGAAACCTAGTTGGACCCGGGATTCAAATACGTATTTATGCTTGCAGATTTTTTTTTATTGAAATCATATCATGTATCGGTATATTTAAAATTATAATAACAGTTACATTTCAAGCTTTATAAGCAAAGCATTTCTACTGGTAAAAAAAATGTATTTTCTTTAACACAACTTTTACTGTACGATATTTCGTACCAATTTCTTTCGTAAATTCTCGCTAATGAAAAATTACGAAAAATTAGTGAGTAAAAAGTAAAAATACATAGAGCGGTGATACGTTAAAATTTAAATATCTGAATTTTTCAACGAAAGTTTTAGTTTGAATTCTTTTCTTCTTACAGTAATATGATGATTAAATGGTACTACTTCCGAGCGCCAGTATCCCGACTATCGTGTTTCGTGACCCACCACACCCTGCTCTGCACTACCGGCACAGATTGCCGATCAGCAGTGTGCCAGTTACTGTCATTCTATTACGCCTGATATTTAGACTGGCTGAATGCTGTTGCAAAATTCATGACACGCAAATTAAAGGGTTTAAGGTCTTGTGGAAAATAAAAGATTAAATAAATGCAATATTCTTCTTTATTTATTTACCTACTTGTAGTCTCCGAATACAATTATTTTGACAACAGATAGATGAATGCAGTGATACTATAGCTGGTATAAATGGTCGGCAATATTTTGTAAATAAAATCGGGTCATTTTGCTCACACGATCGTCTGGCCCCAAACTAAGCAAGGCTTTTAGCTGCCAGAGACAGACAAACATTGATTTTTAGAGGTCAGATAATACCTTCATAAATTAATAAATACCTATACCTAGTAAAATTGTATAGGTAGAAAACTATAGTAACATTTTTTATTTTATTTTATTTTTTTATTTTATTTATTAAACAACATTCACAGCCCTTAAAAAACAAAATACAACAGTAACAAACTAAACTTACAGCCAATAAAGAATGTATAATATATTAATGAATTAAATAATATGTGCAGTCGTGTGTGTGTGTGTATGTGTGTGTGTGAGAGAGAGAGTGTGTATGTGTGGATGTGTAAAAGTGTGAGAGTGGGATATATGAATATGATTATAATTATGAAATATCTGTGCCATGGATTAATTTGGTTATATCAAGTTTAAAAGCTCCTTTTTTTAAGTGAAAGATATCGGTATAGTTACAAAATTTTAGGTTATAGGTTCTATGTAGACGATTAATTATTTGAATTTTGTGCATAGTTGGTATGAGTGCGGCCCGTCACTTGCTTATTTTGGCACTGAACGGCCCTTGCCTGCCAAAAGGTTTCCAACCGCTGCTATAATATACCATTCTGTATCATTGTACTTATACTGTTGTTACGGATTGCAAAAAATAATATTATAAAAGTAAGAACCTGCATCTTTTTCAGGTATTGGTAAAACAAGCAGAAATAAACCGACACCGACAAGAACAATAAAAGATGATGATAGTAGAACAAGATTGTATGAAAGACAGATTATCCGGCTACTCTACTAAATACATTATGACTTTGTATTACTAGGTTACAGAATAAAATTAACTATAAGTACAAGTGTGTATATTATTCGACATGCTGGTTTTTGGGTGATGTAATACTTAAGAGTGTTATTCTACCCGACAAAGTTAAGAACAACTTCTAGATAACAAGTGTGCGAAATTCGATAAAAAATATTTAATCAAGTCTTTGTACAAGATTGATCACGTGACTTGTTATTTTGTATGGAGGCTTGATTATTTTTTCTATCGAATTTTATAATCTCAAGTTCTAAAAGTTGTTTGCTTTGACGGGTAGAACCTTATGTGTTACTATACACAAGACCAGCACGTTGTGTAAGTACATGACTAAGTGTGCTAAATGTAACACCTTTGCAAAATGCCAATCCAAATATTTAAAGAGCGATAACACCCTGTTAGGATTATGCTTATTCTGCTGACATGGTAATGTAATAACTAATTATAGCTCGATAGCATGGGCGGTGCTGACGCATGGAATGTAAATTATTGGTGAGCATGGCGCAGTCAATCAAAACGCACTGCGAAGCATTTCGGGACGCGTAGGTAAAGCTGGGTCCACACCACAGATCATCGAAATATGGTCCCAATAGAAAATTGGTTCATTAAATCTTTAACAATTTATAAAGAGGTACATTTTGTAAGTAGTTATGTAAGGATCTTCGGAACTTTTGTTCCAATTTTGGAAATTAATAATAGAAATTTCATTAACTGTCATGTACATTGGTGTACATAAATTGAGGGGTACCTATAACAAAAACCAAAAACTCGTGAGTTTGTACGTAGGGGGTAATCTTTGAGACGAATGGTTTGATTTTAAACTTTTTAAAAAGTCATTCAGATTTATTAAGTTACTGTTGGCAAGCAGCATCGCGTTACAAATCTAGTACATGGACATTATAAACAAGCAATACAGTCGGTAATTTAGATAATCGTCGGAAAATTGACGTGTTGCGTTAAATTGTTGAGCGTCAAATTACCCGTCATATACCGTTTATATTATGGGTATGTTTATGTAATCGTCAATTTCGCATTCGTAGTAATCATACAAAACTATGGGTTCAGTGCTAATAATAAAAATCATAAAAATCCCATAAAGAAAAATACTAATATAGATACATTTACAGTATAGGTATTTGACAGATAGAAATTCTTAATTATGTACTGTTTAATAGTGGACTATTTGGTAACATAATAATTTTATATATAATCGAATGTGGCAAACAGCGGAGTAAATTGCTAAGAACAATTTTATTAATTTCAGACAATGATTAGATGGAAGTTAGTTTACATAAATAATTATAAGAGTATCCATTAGTGTATGTTTTTTTAGGAAAATGTAGCGAGTGAACGACAGCTGGGTGGGCACTGTGGGCAGACTAGATAATTATATAGGACCCACCAGTCCCGCGGCGCCCTGCGCGACGAGCCAAACTATTATTAACTGGACTGCAGATTGTAGGCACGCTTAATACCAGACTCAAGGACCAATTAGAAAATAAAAGTCCTGAGAAATTGCTTCGCGTCCGAAGCTATTAGTGTAACTGTTCAATAGGCAAGGCCGTACGAAAATTAGCATAACTGTCCGACTTTCGAAAATAGAGCCAAGCCAAAACATCTCACAGTTCCAAATCAATCGCGCTTGAAAACTTTGACAGGAAAAAATGGACTTAAATTGTGATTTAACAGAAAGCGCGAAGACACAATAGTTACAAATTTCGGAGCCAGCAATCAAAAGGTCAAGAATAATCAGAACACCCCCGACTCCCAGGACGAAATACAAAACGGATTCAAAGTTTTTAATTGAATGTCATTTCCAAACTAATGGACCGAAGATCAATCGGCCGCTTTGAAAGCTTAATTATGTTTATTCGAAACCATTAATTCTTGAACCAGTTCGGTTAATCGATCCATTTCAAGTTAAGTACGATTGAAAGTTCCCTGATACGGCAGACATTTGAAATGCTGGAGACATCTCCGTGACTATAACAGTAGCTGGTTAATAGACAAAATGATGACATTTCTTCTCGGTGCTCGTAAAAAGCTTCAATTTAAATCGGAACGTTTTTGATAAAAGAAAAATACATGAATGCATTAAGGTAAGTAGCAGTAAAATTGATAACATAATTAAAGGCAATGAAGGTTTAAAAGAGTTAAATACGGAGGCGGATGCCCGTATGCGGCCATAATCGGTTTAAATATCGTTCGGTGAGCCGTTTGTGAGTTTGTTTGCAGCAGAACTAATTCGGAAAGAACCCAATTAAGCAAAGTGACTATGCAACTACCGACCAAAATGGCTTAGAGTTGCTAGCTTGAGGTCTTTACCCTGCTTTTCAGAATTTTGCAAACAAAAACGCCAGAAGATTTTGACTGTTTCCATATTTCTATAAATTTTATTAATACATCTTTTGTAACAGTCAAAATCTGAAAAAAATACCATATTTCAATTTAGTTTTTTTCGGAAACTACTCTTCCGGTTTTTATGTAATTTTGGGTAAAATATTGTACTCAGAGTACTCAAAGGGCTTCAATGGTTAACTTTTTAAAACAGTTATCGGTATTTTAGGTAGTTGTAGTATGTTGATCTAAACATTAAAATATTATTATCTCAAAATATGTAAGTACTTATCGACCGAGAGAGCCTTAGCGAGCGAAGCGTCTATGCTGCAGCTTCGACAAAAATGCTTTTATATGTCCGAACTCTGTCTGGACTTCTGTCTGGATCTCTGTCCTCCTCTACATGCAGGTCGCTTTTTTAAACCAATTCTCTTAACATTTTTGTAACACATGTTTTTTTTACAATTCGATATTTTTTTACTTAAAAACAGTTTATTTATTTTTTTTAAATTGCTGGGATATGATTTTTTTTTTGGTGAATCGGTTAAGGAATGCAACCTGTAGAGGAGGACAGATTCGCAGAGCTACTAGTGTTAGTTGTTTAACATTGACTGAAAAACATGACAAATCCATTTTAACACTATCTTTCCTTTGATTTATTGAAATTTTTAATGAAGAACTGGCAACACTGACAGATTTATAAAGACCAGGTGCAAGCAAGAAACTGAGGCAGACCTGCCACCACGGAACGAATGGAGCATGTCAATCAAATCAATTAATTATTGAGATTGCTTCGAAGTTTCCATTTTACTTACTCATTCGTCATTATTAATAGTTATCTCTATTTTACTTTGGCTATTGCTAACCAACTACCGTGCCTACTTATCTAACAATTGGATAAATTACCTACCTGTCTACCTATTTGTCGCTGGCTGAATGACATCATGGTAAGCAGTGTACCATACAAGTAAAGGTAGTAGCAAAAAATGCTGACCCAAAAATTCCAGCATTTATGAAATTAGTGTATGAAATTTAATAAAATCTGCTAGGTTTTCAAATTCAAACACAAACAGGGGTCTAATGGAATAGCCGCTTTAGTAAGTATATTAGCAGTGTTAAATAATGTTACTCTACATAGTATAAATCTACATAGTATGAATCTACATAGTATGAATCTACATAGTATGAATCTACATAGTATGAATCTACATAGTATAAAACAAAGTTACTTTTCGCGTCTGTCTGTCTCTTTGTCTTTATCCTAAACCACGCAATGGATTATGATGCGGTTTTCACCATCAGTTTCGTTTCACAGAATGTGTACTGTGCGTTGCCGTGGCGAGTCGCTAGTCCTAATCCTAACCAATATTATAAATGCGAAATTGAGCTTGTTTGTAACGCTTTCAAACCCTGAATACTCAATCGATCATCACGAATTTTTGCATACACGTTTTCAGGGGTACAAAAAAGGATATAGGGTACTTTTATCCAAAAACATGAACGGCTTCCGTGAGACCGCGGGTGATACCGTGGGGCCTAGCTAGTCTAAAATAAATAATTCAGAACCCTAACCAAAAGAATGAAACCAACAAAAACTACAGAGAATCGTAAAGTCCCTTAAGAGCGCTTGGATTAATAAATCGTCCCTTCAGTCCCTTTATGGATCTAAGTGAGGATTCAGAGTCACTACTTTACCTGGAAGGTGTTAATATAAGCCTCGATGCTCTTATCTTTATTAATACCCCATTGATGTGTCGAGGCCACGGGCGAATAGGCCCGTCTGTTCCTGATAGCAATTTATTGGTGATTTTATAAAACGGCACCTTTACCACAGATTAGATTATATAATTTATAAATAGTTACTGCACTTTAATGCAATAACGTTTTACAAAAAGTTAATAACTAGGTATGTTGCTAGATGTAGGTATGTAATACTCGTAATATGTAATATAGGGTGTATCTTTAACCGACTGACATATTCTAGGATATTTTTGTACTCATCGTTATGAGTAACTTTTCTTATGGGTCCAACCCTGAAATCACGAAAAAACAAATCAGCTGTTTCATACTCAAAGTTACTTGATCGTACACAAAATGTATGGAACTGCTGTTTTTTATCTCGATTTTAGGGTTGGCCCCATTTTAAAAGTTGGTCAATAGATAGGTACAATGATATCTTAGAATATGCCTGTCGTTTAAAGATACACGGTGTATATGTATACACATGTATTGTATAGGTATCGAACAAAAGCTAACCACCTAAAATCAAGTGAGCACCGTGAGCTGCTGTGGTCAAACGCCCGGCTTGCCAGTCCTAAAAAAACATGTATCCACGCAATTCTGTAGCGAGTAGCGACTGAGTATGTTCGGATGATGTTCATCAACACATAAGCTGCTGCTTCAGTAGGCTAGAGTCGGCCCTTTCATAACCTAACTTCGCCGGCTCTACATACTTACGAGAACTGTGTGTTATCACAGGGTGAATAAAATTACATGTACTTATTAACCAACTAGCTGCAACGGTGCTACTCGTGGTTTTAAAAGTAGTTTATCCATCATTTATATTTAAGTAGCGGATATATTCTAGTATTGTTGTACACATCATTTAAACCAACTTTTACCATCCATACAATCCGGGGTGTTTAAGAGTAAAGTGAATAGGTATCTTCTAGGCAAGCGTGTTACACCTTCGATCACGTCGACGCTTCCCATCAGGCGAGTCAGTGGTCAAACGCATGCCTAGTTTGTTGTAAAAAAAAACCTTGAAATCAAGCATAATGACGAATATAATGATATCCTAGAATTGGTCTGTCGTGTAAAGAGTAAAATAAGTAAATCCTATTTAGCTAATTAACTAAGTATGTGTTAATTAAGCGTGTAAGCTATCTCCGTTCTGAATTTCTTCCAAACCCGTTGATGCGATTAAGCATGAAGAAGTAACAAACAAACACATACACAAACTTTCGCCTTTAAAATATAAGTAGGAAGTAGGATATGATTATAAAATGACTGTTGTGTACGAACAGTCTACTCTACATAGTTTACATGCATCATTTGAAGTACAATAACCCAAGCTTCTATTGAATGTGGTCAAAGTGGTTGATAGATGATGTCAGAGCGAGGCAATTGTATATCATCTAGAATAGACATTGTATTCGCAAATAGAGGTTGGTGTTCATTGCTGCGCTAAATGTGTTCTAACAATTTCGTATTAAAAAGTATTACTAACATCGGTAGTCGCGTGGGGCGCTGGGGCGTCATCTGCGTCATAAGTCACTAATTAGTTTAGAAGAAATAAAACGGCAAATATAAGCCATTTAAACTTTTTTTTATTAAGGTGATATCTTTATACTTACACCATTAAAACTTTTTTCTAAGGTAGATAAAGTGATAACATTTTTTGTTATAAGTTCAGCTACCTACGCTCAAAAACTTTGATTTCGGTGTTACAATATTA
This sequence comes from Peribatodes rhomboidaria, assembly GCA_911728515.1. Taxonomy (NCBI): domain Eukaryota; kingdom Metazoa; phylum Arthropoda; class Insecta; order Lepidoptera; family Geometridae; genus Peribatodes; species Peribatodes rhomboidaria. The sequence continues at coordinate 13,517,240 of OU452172.1, forward strand.
GCAGACAACAACCATCTTGTCATTGCACACATGCCCATGGTATTTGAAGCAGTATTTGTTTTTCTGTCCAACTCACATACCTAATATATTATATACAAATGTAAAAATTCTTTTGACATAATCCACAAGTTTGTAAATTTTCATGAAGATCGGATTAACAATACTCAAGTTATCGCTGGACTAACAAATGCCGAGAAGCGCGCCAAACGGCTAATTAACAATGACCCGTTGGTTGAATCTAAGCTTCAGAGCTTGTCACACCACCGCACAGTGTTCTCTGTAGAACAAGCCAGGTGGACAAAAATATATTTTCATTGTTTCGGAACCATGAAAATATATTATAATAATATAAAATAAAAAAAATAAAAAATACATAGTTTTATGTATAAGAAAAAAATATTTTATATTTACACTATTATAAAACAGAAAAAAATACTGAAATAATAATACAATTACCTTAATCTCTACAAATATTACCGCTAATTATATGTACAACCTTAGACTATTACATTATTTACAAAAATTACAAATACTAACACTAAAAGGTAATATATTACACTACAGGTACATTAAAACTAATTGTCAATATCGGAATCATCGGATTCTGTATCGGATGATTCCGATACAAGATAGTCTTCCTGACTTTGTGGAGGTCTTAGTTGCTGTGGAAGTCGAGGCTCTATAGTAGGAGCTATAGTGAGCTTTAGGACCTCCGCACACAATTTATTCGACTTTTTTTGGAACTTCCCGCAGGCTGTTGATCAGAGGATTAGATGTTATAATCAACATATTGAGCAAATCTCTTTCGTGGCTTGACGCGAGCACTTTCTCGTGTTGTGCTCTCTGAATCTTTATTTATTTGGTCGATAACATCGTCGATGATGGACGAGGATTTTGCGAGATGATATTGTTAGCTTCGTCGATTAACCTAAGAGGAACAAACGAATTAACAAAAAGGAACTCATCAGTGTCTTCGCTGTTCTCAAATCTCTGTGTGTAAGCACTATGACCGGAACTCCCGTCACAACCCCATTTACTTAAAAGAGTAAATGATGAATTGGGGAACACACTTGTGACAACTTCTTTCTGAGCTTCTATTAACCGTTCCGCTGTTTTGTTGAGTAAAGCTTGTAACTCAATTTCTGCTCGAGATTGTGTCACAACAATGTGCTCCTTTTGTGCTTTTTTTGATTTAACAATGCAATTATATGATGGAAACACATGGTGCCCGACCTTCATAGTCCATTTCCTAGTCTGTTTATAGGAGTGAGTGGTCGACTTCGAGTCGAGTCTATATAGTAGGCTAATGCCTCGTCACTACTTAGTGGTCTATTATTCTGCACAGCACTGGGTTGTTGAAGGCTAATGCATACACTCGCAGAACTCGGATTTTTGCCAATATCCTTTATAGCCCTGGCAACGTCCTTTTTGGACACGTTTTTGTGTCCAGTAGATCGTGCAGCTACTTCTGCAGCAGTCATCAATTCGCCAACACTCCGCGAGTAAACTAATTCTTCAAGTCTACGTTTTTTAGTTTTGAAAGACGAATCTTCGAAGTCTTTTTTGGGTCTTCCGGGTCGAGAGTGGTCAGTGGATGAGGTAGAAGGTTGCGGTTGAATTGACCGCACGCAGAACTCTAATTCTTCGCCTTCTAGCCACAACTTATTCTTGATAAGAAAACGCTCCCTTGACTTTCCTGAAGAAACCTATTTGGAAGCGATTTTTGAAGAAATACTGGCTAACTTCATCTTAATGTCTCTTTGACTATCTTCAGAAATTTCAGAAAACTCAAACTTAGACGAAATAAATTCAAATGGACGATCATTTCTTTCGTATTTTTCGTGTCTAAGCCATTCTTCGAAAAACTCTATTTTATTAATAGAGTGAAGCTTTTCTGCAAAAAAGAGAAAAAAAAATAGTTGTACTCATTTGTGCTACGTAAAATATATGTCACAATAATCTATAGTCATGCAGCTAAAACATATAAAAAAATTAGCCTGGATACAAGAGGATACATGCTTTTCCCATACTCGATAAGTTTGAAATCAAAGAAAAAATATGTTTTTTTTTGTGTTTTCGTTGATAATCTACTCTAATGATTTTTAAGGCTCATTAAAAGATTCTAATAATAAAATATTAATATACATACCTTCAGAATTGAAATCCATCACTAAACTTTCCACAAAATTAAAAACTGCCACAATGAGGTGTTAGTGAAAGTGTCGCTAAAATGCAACTGACCTATATTTTAAATTACATTTACCTCATTAGCTCACTTTGATAAACAATGACTCATTAGTATGGAATGTTAGACATAAATAGTTCTTGGAATTGGGGGTTTGGGGGTTTTGTTTACAGGTACATAGTACTCATTTCCGGGAATTTGATTACGACTTTTGTCCACCTGGCTTGTTCTACAGCGCACACTGTGCACCGGCGCGAAGTGGCCAGTCTGTCGGTATTCTACAGAATACTACGGCAACACTACGGCGAGTGTGCACAAGAACTGCACGACCTGATTCAGCCATCAGCGTTCTTTTATTATTGTACTAGGCGCACTAGTAAGAGACACTCTTTTATGGTTGAAATTCCGCCAAAACGCACTAAGCGTTTCAAGTCAACTTTTCTTGTAAGAACTGCAGAGGTGTAGAACTCGTTGCCTGCTTCTGTCTTTCCACCTACATAAATACAATCCGGGGATGTTTAAGGGTAAAGTGAATAGGTATCTCCTAGGCAAGCGTGTTACACCTTTGATCACGTCGACGCTTCCCATCAGGCGGGTCAGTGGACAAACTATACCTAGTCTGTTGAAAAAAAAAATGTCTCTGCAGACTCTGAGACCTCATTTCGTTCGGTCAATTGTGGGCATGGGGTAAAAAAAATAAACAAAATAGATATATTCGTCTGTTTATTTGATAAACAAGAAAGAAACAACGTCATACATAACATTTATGACTTGGCGAACGTTAACACTTTCAGCCCGATACCTAAATTTCTTATACCAATAATATCACAGTTTTTATAGAAGACTACTTTAAAGCATAATACTTAAATATTCAACCATACATCATTGAATTTGTTCGATTTTGTTTTATTTACATGACTAATATTTACTCAAAAAATCCTTAAAATTTGTTTGTAACTTCAGTACCTATACATACACAACTAGACAAAATTAAATTATAACATTTGCATATTTTAAGGGTTCCGTAGATAAACAAAAACTCTTTTAAAGTTTACCGTGTTACGATAAAGTGTTTGTTCATATTTTCAAAAAGATGTTTGAAATTTACATCTATTGTAACGAATCATAAAAAGTTTAAGAAATCTACAAAATTACGTTTATGAATAAAAATATTTAAAAACAATAATATAGACTAACAGTAAAATAAAATCTTTAAACTATAAAATCTTACACAAAGTGATCCATAGTTCCTAAATGAAGAAATTAAAAACTGAAATAACCCTTGAAAAGAAATTATATGGTAGAATTAGATTGATGGAACCTTGTTTTGATAATTCTGCAATGAGTTCAACTAACTCATAATTATATAACTATATTTCAACTAAATATAATTATTTCAACGTAACATTCTCCAGGATACTAAGGAACACTCTTTGTAATGGGTCACTTATATTACACCTAAAAAATTGTGATTTTATCTAAACAGCAACTGGTTTCGAAGTTTTGAGCTTAAGACATTTCTTTTCCAGACTTTGTTTTGTTTAACGCTGTTTAACATAGCTAAGTGAAAATTATTTTATTCAAGATAATTTAAAGGCGTAAACAGACATCGCAATGCACGTGCTGCGAATAGTTGCTGAACATAATGGGGAATGTGTGATAATGATATACCATTAGCTGCGGTCTGACTCATCGAGCATGCTTCTCGCGGCACATTCCTATCTTGCTCTGGCTGCCAAACTTACCACGGCCAGACTAACAGGCCTAGCATGCGCAACGCGACAGCGGTATGTCGACTCTTTTAATCGAGACAGGTGTATGTTTACACATAGCCCTGTCACGTTCACACACGACAAAAAGTGACAAGGAGAATTTTGTCGCACGCAAGCTAGGCCCGCAAGATAGGAGCGTGCCACCAGACGCATGCTCGGCCAGCCAGTACCCGGTCATTCGCGTTACATGCCTCGCGACGTCTGTTTGGGCCCCAATATGTGCTCATACAATGAAACACATCAATATACATTTATACAAGCGGCCAGTCGCGGCGCGGATCACAGCATCCTGCTATCTTGGACAAAATTCGACATGCGGGAACAGGAAACAATGCAGGGACACAAACCTGTAACAAAGAATAACGGAATATAAAACATCCTATCGCATTACGAGTGTTAAACTGTGGGTCTTTTTGCAGCACTGATATCAACGGGATAGAAAACAATATTGGCTAAACAAAACATTGCCCACTGTCCGGTCTGTAACATTTGATATAAGACTATAGTCAAGAAGCGAGAAGATCCCAAATAATCGCTACTTGAATCTTTTGTGACTGATGACTAAGGAATAACACAACGCCTAGATAAATTAATAGATAGTTCAGGTATGCCGGGTAAAGTTTTATACCAATTTCATGACTTTGGCCAACCAAAACTTTATGTCAAACTTTTTTCAAAATAATTTTTAATTTATTTTTATCGCATTTCTTTAATAAGTTGCAAATTCAAAGTTTTTTTCAATAAAAGAACTGCGACAGACGTACGACAGGCGAAAAGTCGATAATCCTAAAATTAAGCCCCTGTCGGCTTAATTTTAGGATTATCGACTTTTGGTCTCATGTGAAATCTAGCAAATATGTATGTATTTGTGTAAATAGACGACATTTAAATAGTTTGAATAGAATCAGACGATTTGACGAAATCAGACCTACCAGACTACTACAGATCCAATAGATACCTTATACTCTTAACTTTCCGACTTTAGAAAATCAACGCTTGTTTTCTAAGAACTTCTAAACTTGCAAAGTTTAAGCTTTTGAGTTTAATTAAATTAAATAATATAGAAGACCTCTTCTCAGCAATAATTGAACTCACTCACCTTGAAGGATCATTTACCAAGTCGATACCAGGAACATCAATGATGTTGAAATAAACATTTTTTGATTTCCCTTTCCTCCTGATATCGTAGCTAAAAGATATTTGATCTTTAAACTTCTCGATGGGCAACAGCTTCAACTGTTCGAGATGAGAATGGAATAATGGAACTATCGTCAATTTCTTCTGCAGTAATACCTCTGAAAAAATACATTGCTATTACATTTTAATTGTAATTAATTAAGACAAGAATTGATTAAAAATTCATTAATTATTGTGTTTAATTTGTAGATTTATTTAATTTTTTGTTTCATAAATGCAAATTTTATTTAAAAGATGCTGAATCAATTAAAATTTGTAATTGGAATTAAAAATAATCTTTTGACTTGAATAACTTAAAATTATAGTGACCTTAATAGTTATTCAAAATTTAAAAAAAAATAAGCTACAAAATGAAAGTAAAAAATCTTACCAATGACAAATCCCATTGTGACGTCATCCGGCATTCGTATATTTTCACAAATACTGATAAATCTTCCACCACTGAAAGAAGACAATAATGCATCATACTCAAATTTATTAATAAAAATAAATTAAGAGAAAAAATGGGAATATGGAGATAGAGAACGGGAGGTAAGTACTTTTTCTCTTTTGACAATGATTTCTTACCTTGCTACGGGGAGCATTTTAAATGCCAAGCTCCTGCTGACGCAAAATCCTGCGCCACCAGTGGCGAACATAAACTTATGTACCTCCTGCAATAAAAATAAAAAATGAAAATATTTACATAGAAAGGCAGTAAAAAACTATGAAAACTGGCGGTAAACAATTAAATATCACTTTGAAAACTTTTAAGTTAAACGATTGTACTCGTAATCACTAACGGTTATCATGATTTATATATATATATGTATGTATTTATATGTATGTATGTATTTATATGTATGTATGTATATATATAGTCACGCCTTTCCCCTGAGGGGGCTGGCAGAGGTGTAATACAACATCCGCACTTCGCCGGACGGTATTCAGTCCCAAATGTGACAGGGGGCGAGCCTGTCGCCATACACCGCTCTCCAGTCATGTAGCAGATGACATACAAAACGCACATATGTTCACACAATGAACAAATTGGTGCGTGCCGTCGTCGTTTTCATGATATAGTAAGTTATCACTGTGACAAGTGCTGTAATACACTTCTGCCAACCTCTTAGGGGGAAAGGGGATGATGATGATGATGACAGTATCATGTCTTTAACAACGCCTATAATTGATTGTCTTGGTGGCTCAGTTGGTAGTGAATATATCTTCTGAGGTTCGATTCCCACCTAAGAAAACATTTCTGTGACGAATATTTCTGTTTTTTCTACGAGTAGGTATGTCTAGGTGTTAATATCTTATTTTTAATATGTTTATAAAAAATAATGTATTAATGGGTGTTTATGTATTTTAATTTATTTGATTAACTTTGTGTTTTTATTTATTTACGATATTATTTAAAAAATTGAAATAAATGATTTGATTTGATATCAGTCATTGACAGCCATAGTACAAGCTTTGCTTACTTTGAGGTCAGGCAACCGTATATGAAAAATAGTCCCGATTTTTGTCTCGATTTATAATTATTATGTAGGAATTGTCACGGAAACTCGATGTGTGTGTAAAGTTTCAAAAGAATCGTTTACGAAGAATTGGTTGGAAAATCTGTTGCAAGATTTGGACTAAAGATATACCCTAAAAAAAGTCAGAAATAATTATTGTCATACCTTTCTATTCGATTTGACGTTTATCTTGAGTGGCTTGTTAACGGAGTTCCTTCCTAAGTACCAGTCGTCTTGATGGTTGTATTTCTGCAAAACGGCGACTAACCGGGGAATATTGACGTAGTTGTCATCGTCGAAATGGCAAAACCATCTGTGAAAATACAAAGATAATTAGTTAAAAAGAATAAAACAAACCTAGGTAGACAGATAGGAAGATAAAATCTTTTAGAGTTCATACAAATGACACTTAAAAGATAATAACGCTTAATAATTAATAGTCCAACAACTGAAGGCCTTATCGATGAGAGCAATCTCTTACAATACTAAGTTATTCGCTAAGCCGTGTTCTGGTGTGTGTAATTTTATCTTAGTCAATATCTCTCCTACACAAGTAGTAAGAGTGAAAGTAACCGGTATAATGTCTCAATACAAAAGTTTAAGTACATAGGTATTTGAGTTATAAATACTTTAACTTTGATTTCGACTTTTTGCTCGCGCTAGAGTAAGGCCGAAACCAGTATAGATTAAAGAAAAAAAAAACATTTGACGACGATTCGCGCTTTAATTGTTCTTCACAATAATTTAAACCCTAACATCCTGTTTATAAGAAGCAAAGTACGCGGTGACCAATCAACCGGTGTCGAGTTGAAGCCTCGGTCGAACTGCGGCTGCCAATAATTAGTGCTGAAGTATAATTTAGTGGTATTACGTCCCTCGCAAATAACAGCAACGAGTACTCGAGCCTACAGAGTACGAGTTTACTCGTAACCACCAATGATCTTTAAAAACAGATGGAACATCGACATGTTTAAAATGGCTACTAAGTGCAGTGCTTGTCTACTGGAAGCATGCTTACAAAAATGAGTCTTTCTTGCATAGGAATATGGTTGTTTGCTTGGTTCTTGTAGATGAAATAACCGATTTAATAATCTTTGCAACAGCTTTAGTAACCACATTATTAGTCATGTCGGATCTGTAGTTTTAAAGATCTTTTGTAACCACACACTGCGAGAGCACCGATTACAAGTTACACCGCTTGGCGTACGACAAACGACCACTGCGGTCAACTTATAATCTGTATCAGGTTTCTGCATATCAAGTTTACTTGCGAAACTGGATCGGTCAAATCGCAGGACAGCTGCTTAATTGCACACTGGACCTATTTATTACTGGGTTTTAATAACCAAGAGCGTGGATCTCGATTAAGCACTCTGCGAATCCGGTTAGTTGAAGATAATTTTATATAGCGTTTAAGGGGCTGTTAAAACACCGGCGAAGCGTTCGGATAAAAAGGGATTGTTATTATAAGCTGTCCCTAGGCTAGGCATAAGGGTGAAAGTCCGTTTTACACATTACTTTAAAAATCGATGTTATGGTGAAACGTTTCGAAATGGCGGGAAGTTTAAATTTCAAACTTTTTTTTGTTTTAGACGCTAGACCAGATAACTAAATTAAGTATGAAGGCATTTGCGCCAATCGAAGATCATTCCGTACGATATTTTGCTATAATAGTAAACAGTAATGCACTTGATTGCTCTATTAAGTAGGTCACTTAACCGACAAACTGTCGATTTAAGTATTTAGTAACCTTTTGGAGGAATTAGGTGCGTATTTGTCAAATATGTCTGTAAAAACCGAGATAAATAGTCTTAGATAATCGCATATATATTTAATTAAATTATGTACAATGGTTACCCAATCTAGTTACAAAAAAATACTGTTTAAAATTCGAATTTCGCGCCATTTTGTTGTCTCTTAAACAGACGTGTAAAGTCAAACGATTTTATTAAAAAAAATTACGTTCAGTCTCTTTCAAACGCAACACATTTCTACAAATAATAAAAAAAACTTTTTAATTTTAATTTTAAATAAGTACAAAAATTCTTGTAGCTTTTAATCAAATTGACACCGTTCTGCTTTATAATTACCAACATTTCCGCTACGTTAGAAAGTTTAAAATAAAACTACTAGAACGTCAAATTTCACTTTTCACAACTCAATTTACTTAGTAACCTGATCAGTCGTTTAGGGTGCATGTCTAAACACAGTTCCTGTGGGAAGAAAGCAAGAAATCTCCAACAAAAACATTAGTCGGCGTACCTGAGTAAACGCGTGAAAATTATTGTGAGCCCGGAATAATATTGGACATGCTCTTCAAAAACCATTAACGTTTGTTGTGTATTTGAGTCGGGGTTGGTGGGCTGCTGTCTACAGATTATAAAGGCCTTCGACACGCAAATGGCTTGGCGAAAGGTACCGAAGTTAATATTGGTGCGTGATTCAGGAATTTCAGAATCAAGAAAAAACATGAAAGTTTTATTTAAATGCTTTGCTTATGCAACGTAGCCAATGTGCAAACCTCAACTGCATTACTTGTCTGTACATTTTAAGTTCACGTTTAATTAAAATACTTTGGCATAATAATGCGATACTTCCGTGATGCAAAATACTTATAAATAAGAAATACAGATGATACAGGAACTCGGAAAGATAACATTTAAGCGCTGTTCCATAATTTAGACGAAACTTGGACAGTTTTAGTAGTCTATTAAATTTCTTTATTATAGATGCACTTATAAAAAACTTAGTTCTAGTTACTTAGCATACTTACTCATACAAAGCATAGGAAAAATGTACATTACGCAAGCTTGAGTAGTCGTATGTAATTTAGAGAATTTCATATTATCCTAGTCGTATTAATCATCAAACAGAAATGTGAGATAATATTTAAACAAGGCAGCTTCTAAAAACAGAAGTTAAGAGCGTCTTGTTTTCAGTAAAAACAAAAAACTTTTGGGTACCGATTAGCCGCCCAGCAATGTTTAAAGTTTGTGTTTGTTTATACTTACGTTTTGAGAATCAAATTTCAGTTAAAACTGGGTTACAGTCAGTATAACACGCGCCAAATAGCTAGAACTAAATGACGTATTGAAAATATTAATTACTCGTAAGTCGTAAGTGTCAGTTTTAACAATAGCTATCTTACCATCATCAGCATGTCAGCCCGAAAGCTTACACTGCTGTATAAATATGTTCCCCAATGACATAACGACCGGCCTTCCGCTGCCCGAATCCAGCGGCTTCCTGCGACCCTGACCAGGTCGTCAGTCCATCTAGTGGGAGGCCTTCCCATCTAGTAGGAGGCCTTCCCGTAATAAGTATCTACGTTTAACTAAATGGATTTTAATGTAAAGTAAATTTACTAACGCAGATACTTAATGTTGAAACTGAAAATTACGACTTACGAGTATTTTATATTTTCAATACGTCATTTAGTTCTAGTTATTTGGGGCGCGCTATTTTATTATAATCACAAAATAAAAACGAACAGAACTGTAAAGAAACAAGAATAAAAGAACAGAACTTGAAGTAAAAATAACTTAATTATTAATAACTTTAAATAAAACATTAATTAGAGCTTGGCTCTACACAGCTTCAGTGGATTTTAGTACGCTAACAAAAATATTATGCACCTGAAAAAACCTATGTATGAGATTTATGCCTGTAAGCTTTTGCACTAGTAAGTCAATTAGGAAATAGTGAGTACCATAAAGGCAGGTATAAAATACTCTTTATGCACGCAATTTTCACAGGAATATTGGATGAAAACCGGTGAAAATTAAAATTCACGAGGCGCATCTGAGCTGGGCTAAGCTTTTAGCTAGGCTAAAATATTAAATTTGCATTGATTTGTTAATTAATAAACGATCCAATTTAATAATGAATACAAAGTAATTTCGAGACATGACATTTTTTTTTTGTTACATTTTTCTGAAACTTCTATGCATAAATGTCACGTGGAAAGTTATATTCTACATAGCTGCGGCCCACGGCTTCACCCGCGGTCCCACGGGGACTGTAATTTTTATCGAGATAAAAGTTATATGAAGGTACTAGCTGCGCCCCGCGGTTTCACCCGTGGTTTAAAAGTATCCTATGTGCTATTCTAGACTATAATCTATATCTGTGCCAAATTTCATCCAGATCTGTTTAGCCGTTCTGGCGTGAAAGAGTAACAAACATCTATCCATCCATCCATCCATCCATTCTTACAAACTTTCGCGTTTATAATATTAGTAGGATAAAAAGATAAGATTAAAAGGTTTTAAGCGTTTCCTAATACCTTTTCTGGATCCCTAACAACATGCATGCAAAATGTTACGATGATCGTTTGAGTAGGTAAGGCGTGAAAGCGTAGCAAACAAACAAACTCACTTTCGTTAGATTGGTAAGAGTTAGGATTTTCTGACCAATTTCTATACATTGTAATAACGAGTTGTTTGAATAGTAATGTGAACCTTATGAGAATTCCCATTCACAGTCGAGAGATTCCCAGCCATAATAACAGGTCTGATTAATTCCCAGCATCAATCATTTCACAGCTCAGATATTATGATTGTGTTTTAATTGTTGCTAAGTGTCGTTACGAATGAATACATTTATTATACACGTATATTACACATGTTAGATGGTAGATTATAATCACAAGCTATGATTAATAACAAAAGTATTTTTATAGTATTATGTGTGTAAATTGTATCTTTGGCCAGATGTAAGAAGGCTAGCGAACCATATCAAAAACTCTATTTGATAAAAAGCGGAAAATCGAAAAGGAAACAAGTAACTTTATTTTATCAAAAACAACTGACAACTTGACTGCCTCGGTGGCTCAGTTGGTAGTGAACCTGCCTTCTGAGCTTGGGGGCGTGGGTTCGATTCCCACCTAGGGCAAACATTTATGCGATGAACATTTGTGTTTGCTCTATGTCTGGGTGTTAATATGTATTTAAGTATGTATTTAAAAATATCTAAGTATGTATATCAGTCCCTGGCAGCCATAGTACAAGCTTTGCTTAGTTTGGGGTCAGGCGACCGTGTGTGGAAGTGTCCCGAATTTATTTATTTATTTATTTACTTTCACTATCAAAACAATTCAAATGCAACCTCACTTGTCAAAATTCATCAAGCTGTTCAGGCTGTAGGCCGTGCCAAAGAAACCTCATACAAACATATAATATACATACATACCCCACATACATACATGCATACAAACACTCACAAAACAAAACCCTACTTCTTGCGCAGTCGGGTAAAAAATTGAGATGTAGCCTCCTAAGATGTTCTGACCAAGTGTCTAAACAACTTGTTATCAAGTTCATTAATGCCATTTATGATAAATGATGATGGTACTCGTATTGATAACATGAGTTTGTCTAGTAACTCATTTGGGTGCGCAATAATTATCCTAATAGGTAGTTGTAGAATAAAAGTGCCGTGATATATCCACAGACGAAGCAATAAAAGAGAGGGATAGATCCGATGAAACTTTACTCTGAGAACTTCTTAGGAAGCTTAGGCTCTACAGAACCCTAAGTCTAACCATAAGGGTTCCGTTTTACCATCTTGGTACGGAACCCTAAAAAGAGAAGATAAACAGGCAATTAATAAACACATTGCAATGCTGCGGTTACGCACGACCACTCGTGATTCACGCAATGTATCGTCACCACTTCTCAAACATCTCACGCTTATATCGTCATAAAATCCTTATTGTGAATATAAAACTTATTTTATTTATAGCCTGGATTTTTAAGCATGCATCAACTATTGTTGAGTTATTAAATTTTCTTCCTTTAGTCGATGGTTCACTGTTGATTTTATTGGTCATCTAGATGTTAATAACTGTTACTTTCTAGCGAACACAATTTAGACCCGACCCTCCCCTCTCCACTCCCAGCGCGAATTCGATTAAATCCTCTTTTATAAGAGGCTTTAGGATTTAAGGCCCGAATGCTTAAACGACGCTCAGTCTTGAGACTCTTTATCCGAACAAGGCGGTCGAGTCTATTTAAAAAAACTTTGACGTTCATAAGTGTATCTTTGATACCCAAATTGAATAAAAACATTTTGACTTTGACTTTGAATCTTTAACACTGGTTTTACCATACATAAAACAGTTTTAAATCGAGATTCAAGACTGAGCGTTCTTTTAGCATGCGGGCCTTAGAGTACGTTCAAAACTCTGGCTAGTAGGCCACACTTTGTACGCGCAAACTAGCTGGGGTCACTTGTAGAAGCTTAGGTTTTTTACTACTCAGCAGAGGCTAAACTGATAAATAGTTTGCGCCACCAAGAGTGTTAGAAACTAACCTAGAGTTAACACAATATTAGATTGACAGTTGTAACAAATTTTATCTCCGAGTTAATTAACACTGCCTTTAAAAATTTAACTCCGTATCTTTTGCAAGTGGCCCTTAGTGTTCTACACAAGTCAACAGTCAGTATTATTCCGAGGTGGAAATATTCCACCTATCAGGAAGCATTTTAAAGGAGAGGATAGGGAAGGCTGACAAGTCTAAAAGGAGGTCTGCATTATAATGCATCACCATACTCCCTTTCATTCTGTCTTTCTCTCTCTCTCTCACACACACTATGCCTGTATACATTTTGGAATCCTTGATTGTTATTTTAATTTTAATGTTTATTGTCGTAACGTCGTAAAATTGAATTTATATATTTATTTTTATAAAATAATTGTAATCAGTTTTGGCCTTATTTTAAATATTATTATGATTGTATCAAATATTATTATGTAACGCTATCGCTTACACAAATAAATAAAAAAAAGCCGCAAGGCAATCGCTCACTCTGTAAAACAAGTTTGATAAATTGGTACTTACTTCTTGGAACTTTCAAGATAATAGTCGTATTCTACTGACATCTTGCAGCAGAGGCTTTTTCGTTCATGTGTCGAGGAGCAGTTGGTGTTTATTATGTGTCCATCTAGAAACAAACAGCTTGTTACAATGGAGTTAAGTCTAAAATAAGACAGAAAAAGCTCTATCAACTTCCGGTAGCATTTTTATTTAAATTTTAAGTTTAGATGTGCTGACTTTTTTTTCAATTAGGAATGTTAAAATATACTTAGTTACATCATACAGTTATGATTTTAGTTTGGTTGAGAAGATTAAATATAGATGAGTACATCTGACTGTTTCTGGCCATATCTCCTGATTAGGCCGATGATGGCTGGCACGTGGATGTTTATAGGTTATATACATTTTTCTTCTATGCCTAGGTACAAAAAGTAATGTAATTGAAAAAATAAAACATTATTGACATTTTGAGTAACTTACCTTTAATTTTTTTCTTGGGATTACTTTTGTCAGTGTCCGTGAAGAACCACGTCTGTAACAAAAAGAAAAAGATGTTGAACCGATACTATTTATAGAATAGGAGATGAATATTTATCATTCTAATACGATATGCTGCAGTAAATACAACAACTGGTTCCGTTAACCGGTTCAAAACGTTCAATTCCCAAAACGTCTACTCTTCAACTTTTCGAATCGTCCAATTCCCTCAACACAAAACCTATTTCCAAAAGAGTCGAATTCCCAAACCGTCTAGTCTGTCATTCCCTGAAGTGCCTAACATTGCCAGTTCAATATATGAACAAAACAAAACAACACCTGACCTTAGGTGGACCTAGAATCGGGGGCCAGCTGTTCAAATCTCTACTGTATGTACCAAGCGATGAACATCACAAAGGAGAAAATCATTTGGGATAATTGCTACCTGGAACCATAATATACGAGGATCACAGGCCCTTAGGAAATACAATACCCGGTCGTTCGTTAGATAACGTTAGCAATGAGGCTCGGCAACAGAAAATAAAATGCCTAAGCCCCTGCTATAAACATGTAATTATAGGCACACACAAACAATATAGAACACAGAACTCAATCACACACAGAAACAAAATATAAACCTTTGTATTTTGTGTGACTGCGTGGATAGAACTCAATCACACACAGAAACAAAATAGAAACCTTTGTATTTTGTGTGACTTTGTATTTTGTGTAACAGATGTAGAGCTGTTGCTGTAGGCTACCGAGATAAGTATCCTTGCTTGATGTAGAATGCCTCCTTACTCTATTTGCTATGGTTTAATACGAGTATAATCACTGACTGATATTTTTTATTTCAATTTTTAGTATCTTATTTTGGCAATAAGTTATAGAAATGTTAGAAAGACTAAAAAGGCAAATAAAAACAGACTTTTTATTTACCAGTCAACGATCATTCAAAAGTAAGCAAATTAAAGTTCGTCTGTCTGTTATCTATCTGTAATTTTTTTACGATTTTTCAGTCTGCACATTTATTTACTCTACCTACACGCATTAACTATCAAAATCCATATTAATATTATAAAATTTAAAGTAGCTCTGTCTGTTGTGTCTGTCTGTCTGTCTGTTTGTAGGATTTTCACGGCGGGCGTAACGGCTGAACGAATCTGGATGAAGTTTGATAATAGTTACAGTACATCACGAGGAAGGTTTTTGGTTCCAATTTACTAAATAAACGCAAACGAAGTCGCGGGTAAGAGCTAGTCCTTATCCTTACTTATTTTAAAATCGAAAATAACTATGTCTGTCTGTCTATTCGTAGGCTTTTCACGGCTTAACGGCTGAACGGATCCTGATGAAATTTGATAATTAGTTACAGTTTATCAGGAGGAAGGTTTTTAGACACTATTTTCTAAATAAACGCGAACGACGTCGCGGTTAACAGCTAGTCCTCTATAAAATGTTCGTTTGAACTCAATATCTTCTTCTATGTAGCTAAACTTCAGAATGAATCTAAAATCAACAATACCTATTTATTAGAGCTACTTCCTATCCGTTCCGGACAATCTTGTTTGTTGACAGAACACGAGACAAGCAATATCTAACTTTGCAAATAACCGGATCAACGAACTAAAGTATCTAAAAGGGAAATGTTTTTCCCACGAAAACTAGTTTATTTTATTCAAATTTAAACAATAACCATGATAATAATATTTTGCTCATCTAAATTCCATGATGTAGGCATATTTTATTGGATTATCTTCTTGGCGCCAATTTTGCATAATGATGGATATTATGTATGTGACAAGTTTTTTTAAGTCACCACGACAAATCAGGAAGGTCATATAAGTATTCAAATAGGTGTTTTTTTTACCTCCTCTTTACCTCCTCTTTCTCCAAAACGGCTTGACTGATTTTGTTAATAGATTTTTGTTTGTAAAATTATTAGTATTTTAGATGTTTTTATTACTATTTTAACCCCTGACTCAAAAACGACGTGTTATAAGTCTGATGTGTCTGTGTGCTTGTGTGTGTGTGTGTCAGCTGTCTGTGGCATCGTAGCTTCCGAACAGATAAACCGATTTTGATTTTGTTTTTTTTTTTGTTTAAAAAGTAAATTACTCAAAGTCAAAGTCAAAATGTTTTTTATTCAATTTGGTTATTAAAGATACACTTATGAACGTCAAAGTTTTTTGAAATAGACTCGACCGCCTTGTTCGGGTAAAGAGCCTCTACTCAGAAGAACAGGCAAGAAGCTGAGGCGCATTATTTTTTAAAACTCGGGATTGTTCTTAGTTTGATGGAAATCGGTGTTGACGAAAATCGGTGTCAGGGGTTTTTTTTAATTTTTAATTTATACTTGTTTTCCAAAACGGCTTGACCGATTTTGTTTACAGATTTCTGTATTAAAAAGCAAGTTACATTCCGGCGGTTCACATTAAAAATATCCGATGAAAATTTGATTCGGTGTTTAAAAGTTGTAAACAACTGGCAGGTGCCTCAGCCAATACTGATCATTTTCGAGTTTTTGAGCTACACAGAAACAATATTGTGATGGTGCCTTTGGCGACAATTCGGGCTATCGTGACAAGTAAATAAATAATAAATAATTTTTTTATTTCAATAACTACATGGTAAAGATAAAAAACTAACTACTATAAGTGTAGGTAGCCGGTTAGTTCGTCTCGGCGATGTATCGGGCGAATTATCGCCCACGCAACTCTGCAGAAAACCAACGAGTTTAGAAGACCGCTAATAAATTAGCGGTCTAAAGACAAGAACTTTGCCGATAGCCGATAACGATAATTTTAGCGCGACAACGCGACACGAATTAACGCGCGCTAATGTAGCCGCACCATGAGCGTGCACTTACACTAGATTATAAGTGTCAGGGAACACACTCTGGCGGAGTATTCCACAATTTATCTGTTCTTTATATTCTGCTAAGTAAAGATATTAGATAGAGTATTCTGCCGTCAGTGATTAGGTAAGTAATCTTGAACCTTCCTTTTAGCATTAGGGTTAAACAAAGCTTAATAGACTGTTAGTTTTACCTGTTTCCGTTTTTATGATTCATAAAATGTTTTTACTCAAAGCTTTTAAAAGCCGCTACGTGTGTTTAAAACTTTAAAAAATGTGTAATCGTCGACATTATATCGTATATTAATTGTGATGACGGGTGATATTTTCGAGTCATAAAATAAAAACTTGTTCCTATTAGCTACAGTCAGATTTAAAAACAAAAATGTGTGGTTTTGATAGTAATTTGTGTTTTAATAATTATTGTTTGAGGCGCGACGAAAGTTTAGTACAAAAATGAATTGAGTAATATGTGATTATAATATAGTTTATGTAGGTAGAGGAAGCAATGCGTAAGGAAATAAAGTAGTACCTGAGTAGGTGAGGAAGTTAGTTGGTACATAATAAACGAATGAAAATATACATTCGCCTCATTTTCCATCACAGGTCGCCAGTCAGTTATTTGGCATCTGGCTAACTGAGCAAAGCTTAATGATAGATTTGTTAATAAGGCTTAAATCTCAGCCCTAAAGTTAAAACTTTAAAGTCACCCGAAGGTTTAAAACAGCGGTCGGCAACCTTTTGGCAGGCAAGGGCCGCACAGTGCCAAAATAAGCAAGGGACGGGCCGCACTTGTTCAATAAATTTACAATAGGTTTCTATCTATATTTTACCATATGTATCTATTTATTTATGTAGGTATTATCTGATCTCTAAAAATCAATGTTTATCTGTCTCTGGCAGCTATAATAAAAACTTTGCTTAGTTTGGGGCCAGACGACCGTGTGAGCAAAATGTCCTGATTTTTTAATTTATTTACAAAACCCTCGCGGGCCGGAAGGAGGAGGGCCGAGGGCCGCATGTGGCCCGCGGGCCAGATGCTGGCTTAGGACATAGACGGTTTTAAGAACAGCAATCGGTTTACAACGGTGTTAAAGATGTCATCAACAGTTGTCAGCAATTGCGGTCATCCGACCAAAGACTGGGATGTTTGTTCGTTGCTTAATTTCGTTGATTGGAGCCTATCATGATATCTTAAAGCCTTGATACCTTAAAGCCATGATATAAGCATGGCTACGTTTTGTTTTCGACGCTGTACGACCGCGAATCGTATCGCCGCGCAATAAGGTACAGCTTCGAAATCAAAACGTACTCATAATGGTATTAAGATGTCATGGAAAGCCACCTGCAATCACATCTATGACATAAACGCTACAAAAAACGGGTAAATTTCGCTCACATGCAAGTCTCATCCAGTATCAAAGATCTGAGTACATCAGTACACGGCTTGACAAACGACATTAGACGCGCTCCGGTTTGCTGGATGTGTTTGGCCAAGGTGTGGATATCGTATAGGTTATTGATAATGGTCACATGTTTACGTGCCCAAAGTTGAAGAGGAGTTATGAAAATCCTAGGTAAAATTACAAAATATCTATTCAACTTATAAGACCCCTCATGTTTTTAAGCATCAACGCAAACAGAGGATTGTGGAATAAGTTTATTGGATGGATCTGTGAGATCGTAGCTCCTAGAGGATTAAACTAATTTTGATCTAGTTTTTTTTTTATTGTAAGATGATTTTTGATTGCGAGTGTTTGTTTTTATTTGTTATTTTTTATGATTGTCGGGAGTTATTTTATTCTATTTATAATTATTTGGTGTTGCAAAGTCACAATGCAAGGAAAAACGTAGTCGCGCACGCGTCATGCTTGTAATTATTTACCGCCTACCGCGGCGGATATAGGAATAGCCCTCCATTCCTACGCGTGAGATGAGATGAGATTATCTTGGTCACTCTCACACCTATGACGTTTAAACGAGAGCAACAAGGGCGAAAAAAGGTGAGATGAAAATCTCAAATCTCCGAATTGGGCCCCTGATTGGACTATGGTCGGAGTATCCGATTCAGTAAATGTTAGTAGTCTGTGTTATTACCCGTAAAACAAAATATGCTAAAACCACACCAGTCTTCATTGTGAATGTGTAATTAAATTACGTTATTTTCTAAATGAACAATATTTTCGATTGTTTCTGATTTTAGTAATATCATTATAGGTATCTTACTGGTAAAATTATACTGGACTGACATCATCAAAATAAAATCTACACAACTTAGTATGGTAATGAATTTAGATGCTTATCGGAAATTAGGAATTTACATAAGTGAGTTATATTTTTCCAAGATCTTATCATTATTTATCGCTGGACTGCAGACGCTATAGTTCAAATAATAGAACGAGGTAAATCTTTAAGTTTTCTTGCTGGATTTGAAGCAAGACTGGATTCGAAGAACTAAGATAGAGCAAAAAACAGCTTGGGGCCTACCATGAAACTTTATTGCCATGATTGTTAACCTTTTGTTTCCGACTCTGCGCGACCATGAACCTTATCGCGCGGCGTTACGATTTGCAGTCGCGCAGCATCGTTAAAACGTAACCATAGGCATAGGTAGGCCCCCTGATAAGACAAGCTCGTAGAAATGCGATATCCGGAAACGAGGCGGTCTGTCAACTGAATATGTAAACACAATATTGCCACACAAGATCTGATAAGACAGCGTGTCTGAGAGACATATTTTAAAATAAACTTAGCTATAAATGTATGTCATACTTTTTGCATGGCCTCCTTCTTAATTACATTGACATTGATTCTCGGCAGTTACGTCCAGTCATACGTTTTAATTTAATTTTTTCTCACATTCTTAAATGCGGGTCCGAACCAAATGGAGCAAAAGTAATGTGAGCACGAACATTATAAATGCTTGCCGCTGTCATTATAAATCATATGGGAGTTTAAGCCCGTTTTCGTCACAAAAGGGCGCGATTGGCGGCGGAGCAGTCACGTGGCGCGCGCGCGCCTTGCGCCTTCGCCACGCGCTGCGCTCGCGCTTGTCCATAAAGCCTATTCACATTGAACCGGCAACTTGATTCATTTGTTTTGTTTACCGGATTCACATTGTAGATGCCGTTGTGCTTTTGTTCACGTGAGAGCTCTGATAAGTACCGGTAATAAATTAAGTACTATTGTTTCTGATTGTGAGAATAACATCGAAGCTTACTAAAAACTGCATGGCGGCTGTGAATAATGCATGGTATGAAATAAGGTTATTATATTTGAGTTCAAATTTTTTTAATCTTTTTTTTTATTATATATTGATTGAACATGCATTATGATGATGTTGACAATGGTATAGAATGAGGTTATTTAATAAACTGAGGAACTTAATGTCACGATTTGTATTCCATAAACCATAAACGGCAAACCCGTGAATTGCTCAATGCTTATCCGAATCATTTGAAGCAACACCAGAAGTAACATCGATGCGCTAAAACTCAAATGTATGGAATTTATTGGTGAAACTACATAGACATCCGCCTAAAACTAACCAGTTACGAGACCAATCTATATTTCTATAGCTGCAGTACTAGTCCTTTGAATGGCATTAACGGTTGATTATGCACGCTCCAGATTCAGGAAACCAGCCGGGCACCGCACGACTTGCCAAGCGACCCTTTCTGTTTACTCCACGAAATACGGAAATGATTGAACATTTCAACAGCTTCCATTTGAATTTACAATCGGTTAATGCTAATCTGTCGTATGAGTACATTGTGATTTATCGCTTAGTTAGAAACTATTATTTTATTTAAACAACGGATTTCGCGTGGGTGGCGTTTGATTGTTTTATGTTTATCAGTCGGTTATTTTTAAGATAACTTATATTATTATGCAAATATAACTCGTTACAATAATCAAGGTTAACAACAAGGTCTAGTGGTTTGGAAATAATAAAAGAATACTCTAGTTATTATTGTACATTTATTATTTTATTTTGTTCTAATATGTTAAATCCATAATATATGTATCTCGAAATACTAAATTAGGAAACACTATCTTTATTAGTCGATAATAAAAATTAAATTTATTTTTGTCTCAAAAATTCGCTAAATAATTAAGTTCGTTGATAATAATGGAGATAAAACTCAAGAACTTGTTTGCGATTCAAATCTCCAACTTTAATGAATGGATGGATCTATAGTTTGTGATCGCTTGGCAACGTTTTACCTTCAATATAATAGAGTGTACATATAAAAACGCAAACCAAGAGCTTCAGCGGCAGCCAAGTGAACAATAATATTTAATTTACGAACGATTTTTAAAACAAGCTTTTGCATGTTGCTTTGGACTTGACACCTTCCGACTGCACCACCAGACCAGCTCCATGGTACCGTATTATTGCATTGTCATCAAAGTTACGTATACGTTACGATGAATAGTATACCAACATTCATCTTAATCGGATAACGAAAAGTGGTTCAAATCTTGCTTTTGTGCTTAACATACCGCCAAAAAATAAAACGTACCTACATAATAAAGTAAAATTAAAAGAAAGTTTGTAAAAACTAGAAAAAAACAATGATAATAAAAGAGTGTTAATAATAGCGATAGATAATTGTAATAGATAGGAACAATAGTCGCTAGAAAATATTTATATAATATCAATATTTAGGTTTATTACAAATGAGGACCTCGATCAGATATTTAACAATGATGATGTACCTAATACCTATAAAAGCCCTGAAATCGCAAAATAAGTTCCACAAAATGTGTCACGATGACCGTTTGCTGTAAAAAACAGCAAACGGTTTTGGGTTGGTTTTTGATTCATCAGTACATAAACAAGTCTAACATCCAACTGCAGTCCTTCCTTACACCGATACACGCCGTACACAAAAAGTCGAAATTTTGCAGCAATTATGTTAAATCGGTCTCAGAACAAGTTCTCTCAGCTGCAGTTGTTTAGCGTCAGACAGATGATAAAAATTAAGATGTTCTGTTGTAAGTAATTCCAAAGCTAATGGCAATATTGACCTACAAGACTTACAAACCCCGCTGCGACCATTCTAGTGCATTTATTGAGATTTATCACCGCGGTATTGAGACTTAGCTCTGCGGGTAGTCTCTTTATAGCTCCTTTCTTTATTAATTCTAGATTAAAGTCAAACGTAGCTTCGTTTTCACCGAGTAATAAATTTAATTGAATTACAGATTACGTTAAAGTTTAGAAAGGTCAATATAAATTGGCTATTTTGTGTTTTGATGTTCAAGTCATGAATATATAATGGCAGCTAGTATAACTATAACCTACATGTAAATATCTACTATCTTGTAATTTTGAGAGCCTTTATTACAATTAGCGCTTTAAAAGTACTTGGTACTTAAAGCTAATTAATTATGAATAGCTGAAATTTAACGCACTAAAAGTTTGGATTCCATTAATATTTTATAAGTAAAAGTAACTTTGTAAATGGGGTAAGCTTGTTATCTTTTACGACTGAACAGTTTATCTTGGTTTTTTCATTGTTTTCATCGTGCATTACAACGGTCATTAAGTCTTATGCTTATATTCTAATTTTTTTACTGTGGTTAAAACTAAGCAAGAGACTAGCTGTGAGTTTATTCTATTATTTTTCCTGTACTTGTATTTTAAAGATAAACTCGTAAGCTCTTTTCACATTAAAAGCTCTGTTGTTTTTGCCGTGTTGTCTTATCATTTAATTTCATCTCCTTTCTTCGAATTTGAACAAGGCACAATGGTTATCGCTTAGTAAGTAACCCTCACAAAGCCAAATATCATTAAGATACTCAGTTATTAGCATTGTTGCTATTGTTCTTTCTATTTGTTTCTTGTTACACCAAACTTTCCAATACATTCTGTGTTATTAATCACCAACGCTTACTAAGCTGTCTCTAATGAATTGTTTAACTTTAACCGTTCTGTTATGATTTTATTCTCATTTTGATGTTTCATTCTGCAAGTCAGTGTTATCAAACATTAGTATGAAGTTGTTCTTACCTGATCCTTTGCTAATTGATACCAAGTCCTCAATATGAACGGTAGTCTTGAGTGTTGGTACCGTTTTGATGTTTTGACACTTATGAAGATATCATCTAAAGTGATGTTTTTGTAAAGTCCACTATCATCTATCGTAGTTTTAGTAACAGTTTCAATAGATAAGTCAGGCACTTGTACTCTCGCGTCCGTTTCCTGGAAGGTGAACGCCACTCCTCCTTGATACACTAGCAGGCTGCAGTAGCCCAACACCACCAGTGCAGCTGCGGATTTAAGTATTCTAGGTCCCTTCATGTCAGGGCCTGCTGGCGCCAGAGCGCCGGTATCTTCGAGAAAGTCCCACTGCGTTCTCACTCATCTGTTATACTTTTGATAACACAACACTTGATAAACAACGGGTGAGTATAAGTTGAAACCGAGAAGGACGGTGCCGTGCCTTCGGAGAACGGTTACAAACTAAATAAAAATGTAGCACAAGCGGCAATCATACGCCCGCGCCTCCGCGCCTTTGCCGGCGCCCCACCACGTGGTGCGAAGGAGAGGTCGGATGCACTCGCCCGCTCGCACTCCAGGGTGTACCTGCGCGCGCGCCTGCCAGCCGCCTGCACCGCCGCCGGCAGCGACGCCCTGTCAAAGGTTCAAGTAATTGTTGCATACAACATCGGAAACTATCTTTGATAGAGCTGTTCAGTTCTAAAGTTTTTTTATCAGAGCATTACACTTACTACAATTGTTGATTTATTGCAAGGTTTATTATCTTCAACATAAAACAAATATGCACCTGGTCATTATATTTATCTTTTTAAATTTAAAAGCAGATTTTTATAGTATACCGAAATACCCAAGATTTATCTATAAAATATAGGTAATAGCTTGTATTGTGATGGACTAAGGAAGTCTAGAATTCAAATTTGTGAAGTTTTGTGTTTCCGACGACCTTTCCACGACACTTTTTTAACCATCCTCTTGGTAATCCAAAATACCAACCGGATAAGGGGGTTTCCATTCTCTGTGGTTCGCTGTAAATCACAATTATTTATTTTCCTTAAAAAAGATTATATTTTAAGTTCCCCGAATCCAGGATAACGAGCCTTGAGTACCAGGGTAACAGAACACCTGCTGACATGCTGACAGCCCACGCGTACCTAATATCTCCTTAATTGGGTAAAATACCGCGAGATCAGCTTCCCGTCGGCTCACAGTGAAATTTCACTGTGTCATCTTCCTAATTTGTTTCCATCGGCGGACAATGGCTATTGTTGCGGAGGATGCTCTCACCGGGCCTTAGGCTCAAATACCACTGAGCTATGAAATTCACATTGCTCATATATTGTTTTAGTATGTTTCTTGGCTTAATTAATATGCTTCATCAATTATTCATGACTATTAGTGATATGATAACGCCATACAGACACACGCAGACAGAGAGTAGCTTTAATAGGAATAACTTGAACGTAATAACAATTTTGGGTTTTTTTGGCTCACCAATTTTTGTGTTAGTTTTCGAAACCAACATGTATACCAACTTAGTCTTTTAAAATGTGAGCAATCTGTAACTAAGTAAGATGTTTATTTTTATCCTTTTAAACAAAAATAATCTTTAAGATGGGTTCATAACTGTCGAGTTATTACAATTTATAATAATATATTATATGCAACCGAATTGATAACATCCTCCTTTTTGAAGTCTTGTAAAAATGTTTTTTTTTTATCGTGACAAGGAAAAATGAATCATTCAATCATTTCAATATACTTCACCAAGTTACAGCTTCCAAATCCAGTATGAAACGATCATTACGAGGAAGAATTCGTTATTGTAAAGGTAGGTATACATTATACAATTTAACTTGAATTAAACCTAAAAAGTTTTTACACTAACTTGTTATGGTGGATTTTAACGCGGCTCCCTTGCACTGACGCCGCTGACTTCACCCCACAGATAAAACAGCAGTTTCTACAACGGAAGCCTGTGGGTGGTAATGAAATTAGGAGCCAGTCATTGTTGCATTAAATTCCACTTAAATTCAATAATGCTGTACCAAATTGCCTATGAAGCGAGATTAGTGCCGCGATTCGAAAGTTGTGAACGTAAAAAATCGGACAGCAATTCGCGTAACCAATTCTTGATTGTCTCACACTTTCATTGTGATTGCGCTTTTACCACTGAACTGTCGTCACAAATTGTTGTAGGTATATGGAGAGAAATTGCTGGCAATTTTAGGAAGGTACTGGATGAATAATTGACACAGAAAACTTTGCAGTAGATGTCTTAACCAACATCAATGTATAAGTAAAATTATCTCAGCAATCTGAGTAGTCGAAATAAGTTATGACAATACAAACCGTTTTGTTATTTTTTAGGGTTCCGTACCAAAATGGTCCAGTACCCAGCGATAAATATTGCACATCGGCTTTTGGAAAGAGACTCGGCTTTGTAGAGCGTTATCTCTTTCGTACGACAGTTTCGCTTAGTGCGCAACAGAGATAGCGCTCTACGAAGGTGAAGTCTCTTTCCAAAGGTCGATGTGCAAAATATATCACTGAGTACTGTAAAAAGGAAGACTCCGCTGCCTGTCTATATGACATGTCAGTGCCGATTATTTTTTAATTATACACTTACATTTACAATAACGAAGCTTACATTTTGCACGCTTCTATGTTAGCCTTTTATCAATTTCAAATTCAACATTCTTAAGTCAGCAAAAATATGATTCGATAGCTGGGCTTCGCGGTCCAAAAGTAGCTTATAAGTAAGTAGTAAGTATATATAATATATATAAGTAAATATAGTTATTTGTAAGTAGTTTAAAAGTAGCTCCAGGGTAGGTACCTAAATCAAATTTAGGTACCTACTCAAATCTATTTCCAAATCAAATTAGTCGATCCGTTGAGCGTGAAGAAGTAACAAACAAACACGCAGACATACACACGCACACAAACTTGCGCCTTAAGTATAACATAAATAGGAAAGTAGAATATGCCATAAAGAGTATTGTACGAATAGAATATAATATAGGGTCAACTGGGGCAAATGCGTCTGTAGGGAAAATGCGTTTTTCGAAAATTACTGACAAACCCTTCACAAATTAGGCGCCATCAATTTTTTTTATCATTATTTGCAATAACCTGTACTAGATGGCGTTAGTTGCCTAATTTGTGAAGGGTTTGTCAGTAATTCTCGTAAGGGAACGTACCCATACTACGTGACTCATTAAGGTACGATTTTTTTAATGTTTTGTTTGCAAAAAACAATTCAAAACTATGAATTACTACGTAAAACTAGAGTAGGAGGGAGGAGGTCTTAGAATAGAGTAGTATAGAGTACAGATGTTGACCGAGAGGGAGGGGAAGGTGGTTAAAAATTGTAAGAAATGGTCACGTAGTATGGTTACGTTCCCTAAGATACAATAGCCCTACAGATGCATTTACCCCAGTTGACCCTATTCACTTAGTATTAGTTAAATTCTGGAGCATAGTTAAATTAAGTGGTCCTTAAATTATTAAAATTTATAGTTCGCATTTTGACAGCCATTATCGTATTACAACACTTTCACGCTCCGTCGAGAGAGGTCATAAACGACCATAATTAATTAAACACGATATCTGATCACACCAGAGGTAATTGGGTTCTGTAATCCGATCATCGGGTATGACGGTTACCTCATTCGTTTCATAATCGATATTCGGCTTTTATTCGTATTTTTAATTTTTCGAATGGGATAATGGTACTTGGACATTCGATTTTACATTTAAGTTGATTTTACATTATACATTTTATTCGTAAGTTTACACTTAATGATAACGAGTTACGAGTATATTTTGATGATGATGGTAATTACTGATAATCTCTAATGTTTGATCGAATATTTCAGTATTTTTGTTTTGGTCGTCTTTTTGTGTTCCATGGCATCACCATCGGTTCGAAATCCTATTGAGGATCTACATTAATATATTACCCACTTCTATAATAAATATGAGCCTATGTAACTACCTTATGTATCTAAAAGTGACAAGCGGTTAACACAAATTTTTAACCGATTTCCAAAAAAGAGGCGATTCTCAATTCGACTATTTTTTTTTTATGTATGTATGTTACGCGATTACTCCGCCAATTGTGAATAAATTTTTATTGGTCTTATTTTATTTGGTAGATCATACTTTTGAGGTGGTTCTATGTAAATTTTATCAAATAGTTTTCAAAATCGAAACATTGTTTACATGGATGACGGCCTGCCGGGAAGTCTGCCTTTAAGCTTTTCTTTTGATATTATACTATGTACTTTCAACGTCTACTTGCCCAACTAAATGTTTGGAACAATATCAGTGCATTAGTGCAGCAATGGGTTCACTTGCGATTAGTGTATCTTGTAATTGCGGAAGCTTGTAGTATAATGGGGCGCGCACACGCCACGTGCCGACGACCAACCGATGCCACGTTATCCCGTGGGAATACTTTACAAAAGTATTACTTAGGTCCTACTCAGGGTGTCTACGATGGCATATTATTAAAATAAATAAATTCGGGACACTTCCACACACGGTCGCCTGACCCCAAACTAAGCTGAGCTTGTACTATATATGGCTGCCAGAGACTGATATACATACTATAGTATATACGTATAGTTTTTAATTTTTATTGTTATTTTTTTGTTTATATTTGTTTTTTTGTATACTTACTTGTTTTTTGCTCACAAAATAAAAATTGTCTATTGTCTATACTTGGATATTTTTAAATACATACTTAAATAGACATCAACACCTAGACATAGAAGAAACACAAATGTTCATCACATAAATGTTTGCCCTAGGTAGGAATCGAACCCCCCCAAGCTCAGGAGGCAGGTTCACTACCAACTGAGCCACCGAGGCAGTCAATTGCCATGATGGGTACGTTTTGTTGTCGACGCTGCGCGACCGCGAATCGTATCGCTGCGCAATAAGGTCCATGGTCGCGCAGCGTCGAAAACAAAACGCAACCATGATGTCATGGTAGCATGGTAAACTGCTTTTAAACTAGTTCAAAGTATTGATGTCTTTGTCTAATACGCAGTAAAAACAACGACAGGTATATTTTAAACTCGTTTGAATTTAGCAATTTAGCGTCCTGGGGGCTACTAAGTATAATACTGATTTTAACTAATCCTACTAAGTAATATTATAAACGCGAAAGTTTGTAAGAATTAATCGATAGATGAATGGATGTTTGTTACTCTTTCACGCCAGAACGGCGGAACAGATCTGGATGAAATTTGGCACAGAGATAGACTATAGTCTGGAATAGTACGTAGGATACTTTTTGATACTCGCAACTAGTAGTTAATATAAATGCGAAAGTAAGTTTATTTGCTTATTTATTTCTTTTTCACATCTGAACTATTCAATAGAGCATCGTGAAATTTTGCATACATGTAGTCAGAGATGTAGAAAAGGAAATTATAGTACCTTCCAACCCGAACAAACTAACAGTTCCTGTGGGACCGCAGGTGAAACCGCGAACCGCAGCTAGTAAAAAATATTAGAAAATAACTACCGCCCATTAAAAACTTAGTTAAGCCTTATTTAAGTACTGTTGTAATTATTTTATGTTTTCAATAAAGAGTTGTTGTTGTTATGCAATGCAGGACTCAGTGGTTTTGTTTATTATTATTTTAAGCAATTCATCATCAAACAAGTTCTCTACAATCTATTCGTGTCCAGTGTTAATAAATAATAATAATAATGAACACAATTTTACGTAATATTATTTTTGCATTTCCATTTGGAAAAGCAAATTTTCCGTAGTTACTCGTAATTTAAAAAAAGAAACTGGTGTAGGCTAGGAATAAGAAATACAACATGTTACTGACAGCAGGATATGAAATTATGAGGATAAGCAGGGTAAGCAGGATAAGCAGGATCCGAGTTGTAAGGCAGACGTAGGCACCTAATTTGTATTAGTTACGATAAAATTCTTGCTATCAGTCAATTTTATTAACCACAAATTCCGGTATAGTTAAACAATTTTATATTACTATTAGCCAAATGATGGAACTAAATATCGGCTGTAAGTTTTCTCCGAAAATACAATGGTGCTGCCCTCATTTTACGCTATAGGTAAAAGTTGTTCACATTACACACATGACACTGTAATCAGAAGTACCTATCCTTTTGAACACCATTCACCATCATGCCTTGCAGGACTGCGAAGCAGGATGTAGCTTACACACCATCCTGCACGTACATCCTGCACATCGTTGCCAGGCTCAATGGACGTATCGATGCCGGACTTTTTTGAAGCACATTCCTAATTATAATTACTATTTATTATTATTATTATTTATTATTATTTATTTACTGCCTCGGTGGCTCAGTTGGTAGTGAACCTGCCTTCTGAGCTTGGGGGCGTGGGTTCGATTCCCACCTAGGGCAAACATTTATGTGATGAACATTTGTGTTTGTTCTATGTCTGGGTGTTAAATATCTATGTAAGTATGTATTTAAAAATATCTAAGTATGTATATCAGTCTCTGGCAGCCATAGTACAAGCTTTGCTTAGTTTGGGGTCAGGCGACCGTGTGTGGAAGTGTCCCGAATTTATTATTTATTTATTATTGTTTACAAATGTAAACAAATGTAAAATGTACGTTGAAAGAATTGAAAGAAATCTTTCAATTCTTTCAACGTATTCAAAAAACAACTTGCTCAATATCTGATAGCCGATCACAGTCTTTTAAGCAAATGAATACGTTGAGAGGGTTGGTAGCCTTGCTAGATACGACGACATTGTAATTTTGTTTGTTTAGTATTATTCTCAAGTGTGTGATATGTAAAGTCTTTATTGAGAATAAATGTCTTTAAACCTTAAACCTTATTAATTGTATGTGTTTCAAAATAAATGTGTTTTTATTTCTTTCAATGCAGGCTGCGACAACATTCACCATCCTGCATGAAGCGGCAGTCCTGCAATCAGTACTGCAAGGCAGGATAGTGAATGGTTACCACCTTTAGAATTCAGAGTCAAAAGTAGACAAGCTTATCCTAATTTGCATGCTTCCTAGATTTTTATCTTTATTAAAATAGTTAACTTAGATTCTCTCTATAATATAAAAATGAATAGCTGAATGTGTTGCTAAGCACAAATCTCGAGAACAACTGAACCGATTTCGTTAACTCTTTTTTTAGAATATTCCTTGTAGTACAAGGATGGTTCTTACACAGAGAAATATTTTAAAAATTGCCTCAAAAAATATTAAAGAATACCTTGTTAGGAGGTACGACGTTCGCGGGGTCAGCTAGTATGCAATAATTATAAATTAGTGATGTCTTTATTGCAAAAATATGTATCGTTATTTTTCAAGATTCCATTGCTAAATACTACTGTAAAATAAATATCATAAATGGAATTATGTTAATTATATATTATTATGTCAATGCGAGTCAATCAAGCCCTGCATCAGCAGAAAATAAGCCGATATCATCGCAGGCAGATTTTGATCTTCAGAGAGTTTCTTGTGATCTCTCCATCGTTTCAAAGTCAAAGTCAAAATGTTTTCATTCAATTTAGGTATCAAAGATACACTTATGAACGTCAAAGTTATTTAAATAGACTCGACCGCCTTGTTCGGATAAAGAGCCTCTACTCAGAAGAACAGGCAAGAAACTGAGGGGCATTATTTTTTCAAATAATAAATAAATTACAGTCTCACAAATATTGGCTTACAACTAGGTAATATCTATAAATACTAGTGGCTAATTGGCGGTTTTGCGATTTGATCGATCTATTTCTTGGACAAAATGCTAATGCTCTTGAAACCCTTCCCATGTGTGCTATCCATAAGTCGCATAAAACGTTAAATGCTCGGATCAATGACACCAACCACTCAGATTGGATAATAGCTGCGGCGCAACGCTTTAAGTACAACCAACGTATCTTTACAGTTACGTGAGAGAGCTACCATCGTATTTTTTAAGCGAAACTGATAGCCGTCGGTACAGCGTTGTTAGTTCTATCTTTTGGTCGGGTATTACAGATAAGTTGGTGGCGCAGTATACCGGACACCACCAATCTCGCCATTGGGGTAACTGTTCGTGTGGCGTACCCTTTAATCCTTTAATGGGCCGCATCCGATGGGGTACCGCAGTTTGTGTTAAGTATCGGATAGCATTACAATCTTGTGTTTTAAAAAAAACGATAAGGATATTCTATGTAAGATCATGATGTTCAAAGGCTATGTAAGATCATGATGTTCAAAGGTTTGTTTTTCCGACTAACTAGTGCCTCTCTACCAAAATCCGGTTGACATCTTAGCTAAGCGACCTCTCCTTAATCTTAAGCCAATCCAAAAAACGTGGCCTATATTTACATTAAAAAAGCATACTTCTTATTGTCGGTATTATAATATCGTAATCGCATCAGAGCCCAACGTCTCGTGAGGAATTCTATTTAAAACCATTTAAACTGGTTCTTGTAAGAAGATTGTAGATTAATGTGACAGAAATGTGACAGCTGCCACAGTCTCCCTTGGATTAAATCGCGTGTGCCTAATTTCGTTATATCGATATGTCCAACTAGTTTTGTTTGAAAATAATTCGAAAGATGACAGAGTCGTGCTAGCAAGATTAATCGTACGCGCTTGTCGTGCGACATATTTCTGCGACAGATGGACGACTAGACGACAGGCTGCGACCGATAACACTGGCTAACAGTGATTTTGTTGCAAAGGACACTTTAGGAAATGAACGAATTCGGATTAAAAGATGAACTTAGGAAAAGGACGTTGTAGAACTATATGAATCGCAGGAAGTGGACAACTTTGGAAATAGACCAAGTTAGGAAGTGGACCAAGGCGACCGGAGGGTCCTAGATGGAAGAGTCGTTTCGAATACTTTTGTGTCAACAATTTACGAAACTATGGATGGCTTTGCAATATAGGTTTATTTTTTTATATTGTGCTAAAATAAGTAGAGGTTTTGAAAAAGAGTTTACGGCGCGGCGGTTTGGATTACAATGAGACGATCCAGTACTTTCATGAAAAATTTCGAAAACTGGGGACTTGAAAATATAGAAATCCACAGAAATATCTTGCCAGGTCGACAACACCAAAAAGGTTGAGACGTGCGTGTTGTCTGGTACATTTTGTTCAAAACCCCGATCATTTACTGTTCGTTAATGTCGTTCTTTCGGTCTGCGATTTAAACTTCGAATGTGCTAAGTTTTGAACAATATTTATGAGAATTATCGACCGGAGCTTGTCGTTGCGTCTAGTCGTCGACCTGTCGCATACGCATGTCGCAAAAAGTGCGCGAAATGTAGAAGAATGGCTGCCTATAGTGTATATTATTATACTTACCATGGGTATCTCTCCATCGAAAAGAGCAACGCTCTTAAATTCTGAATAAATAAATGACCATGACTCTCACAAATAAATATGTCTATACTTGTACTATGATATGGGGTGACACAAAATAATCCCAATGTGTAAATAACTTTTTTTACCCGACTGCGAAAGAAGGAGGGTTATGTTTTTTGAGTATATGTATATAAGTATGTATGTATCCCGAAAAATATAACAGGGCTCACTGAGGGAAAATTTAAATCACATGTAAAAACTACATTAATGAAAAGAGGGTATTATAAGGTTAAGAATTATTTAGAAGATAAAGATGTCTGGAGCCTTCCACTTCCGCCAAGTAGCCACTAGTATTTATAGATATATTTATAGATATTACCTAGTTCTAAGCCAAAATTTGTGAGACTGTAATTTATTTATTATTTGAAAACATAATGCCCCTCAGTTTCTTGCCTGTTCTTCTGAGTAGAGGCTCTTTATCCGAACAAGGCGGTCGAGTCTATTTAAATAACTTTGACGTTCATAAGTGTATCTTTGATACCTAAATTGAATAAAAACATTTCGACATTGACTTTGACTATATGAGGTTTCTTTGGCACACCCTACAGCCTAAACAGCTTGATGGATTTTGACATGTGAGGCGTCATGTAAATCATCTTGATAGTGGAAATGACATTGGGTACAACATTTTGCAGTCGGGTTTTGTTCTTTTTCTTAAAAACGAGTAATGTTACTTGTTTATTCTAAAAGAAGTACATAATGAGAATCTATTCATCTGAATTTTTCATCAAAACTGCGTTCCTGGACAACCTATTTTAATAGTGAACTTACATAAAATCTATATGTTTACTTTTCTTTCAAAACGTAACAGAAACCAATGCTAATCTGATTTTTAAGTCAACACGATTACAATTGAAATTACTGTTTTATTACATTATAGCGCTTAAGAACATTCCATTAACAATCATATCAGGCATTATCACTTGAATAGGTAAACATTTATAAACGAACAACCCATTACTTCGTAAACTTACGTAAAACTCATAAAAAACACGTGCTCAAACTTTCTAAATAATAAAGTCAATAATGAAGATCAAGTCAAAGGCAATGATTATTTTATACTCTAGATAGGTTTAAAGCGTTATAGATTTTTTTTAACACAAAGGAAATAACTTTGAGTCAATTTGTCATGCGGAAATAACAAATTAATTTAAAAATGCACGATTTCATTTTTAAATAACACTATGTTGTATGTGTTATTTTAATAACACTTAATGTTTTTTTTAAGTGTATATTAATAATGATCACGTCACGTATATCAAAATTTGATAGATATGTACTTACTAGAAATATTTTAATACCTTAAAAAAATCTTACTAGAATGAAAAGTGCATGCATTCCAGTTAGCCGCCGGTAAAGATGAACTTATTTATCTAATCTTTTACGTTTTAATTTAATTTATGATTCAATTCAAACTTAGTTTTCGTTTTCAAACTTAGAGCGATTAATTCCAATTTGTTTTTCTCGTTCGTTGATAATATTTTGAAGTTGTTTAATAATAACGCCGACGTTGGTGACTTGTCTATCTACTTTAGACATATCATTGGTCGAACCTTAAAACAATACGGTGTGGGTTATAAAATGGAATGGGTTTGGTCACTTATAAATTGCGACCGATTGCGAAAGTGACGTTAACTGCGACTGCCCGCAGAGAAACCCATATGTTTATTTAGAGAGACTATAATTTCGAACTTACTAAGAGAACGTGTTGGGTATTTTCACAGAGTTCTCCTTATTACGTTGGGGTACTTATACGGTACCTTGACGGTTTGCTATTGTGACGGTTTGCTATTTTGACGGTTTGCTATTGTGACGGTTTGCTATTGTGACGGTTTGCTATTTTGACGGTTTGCTATCTCGACGGTTTGCTATTTTGACGGTTTGCTATTTAGATGGTTTGCTATTTCGACGGTTTGCTATTTTGACGGATTGCGATTTTCATGAATTTGACCGATTGCAAATTTGACCATTCGCGACGAAACGAGTTTTACGTAACTCAGTTATTTTAGCTTTGATTTAGTTTTAAATTGTTAGGAGCATAAAATATTATAGTTGAAAGGTATAGTTAATACTATACCTTTTAATAATCTATTATTAATAATCTATTATTGTTAATAGTATTTAATGTATGAATGCACATTTATTTTTCCTGTCAGTACAATTTTCATAATTTATATAATACGTTTTTCTCCTTCTAAAGCATGCGTAATATCTTATATTAACCCACTCCTATACCTACTCTTTCTTATTTCCATTGCTGTACGTTTGATTTTGCTTTAAGCTATCTTAGAACTAAATATCGTGAATCTTTTGTAGCCTAGGACTTACGAGTAACTTACACTAGTTTATACTATATTATGCTAATGATTTAATAAATATATTTTGAAATTGAAATTGAAAGGTAAGTAAGTATCTCATAATCTGATGTTACTGTAGGTAAGAAAACAAAACCCTGGAAATTCAAACTTCAATAGACAAGTTTAGCTTAAATTGGGTTTCATAATTCCAGTAGAGTTGGTTACTACTTAATTTTAATTTTTCTATTTTGGACTCGGTAAATGATTGCTATCCATAGCTGGCTTACCGTGTTCTTTCATCATCGTGTTCTGTAGTTATAAATCGTTGTACATCGACGATTGTAATAAGTGCATGGTTACCCTACTGTCTACACAATATCCCGGGGCAAATCAATTAGACGTGTACGCAGCAGGCCGTCTTCCCGCGCGCGGACTCCGGGCTAAATGAATTAATTTCGTTATCCTTGTGCTCTGAGTGAACAAGGTTGATGTGAATGGAACTGTTATTATCATAGGAAATATGGTTACGCTGTCTGTACCTATACCTACTTGTTATACATTTAACTAGAGATAGAGCAGTCTAAAAATATCAAAACATGTAATTGTAGGTATGTATAAGTAAAATTGCGACAAAAGAAGTGTTAATAGACTAGTCGCTCTGTGAGATGGAAACCTTGTACGTACGTAAAAGAAATAATATTAATAATAATAATAAATAATTCGGGACACTTCCACACACCGTTGCCTGACCCCAAACTAAGCAAAGCTTGTACTATGGCTGTCAGAGACTGATATACATAATTAGATATTTTTTTTAATCCATACTTAAATAGATATTAACACCCAGACATAGGACAAACACAAATGTTCATCACATAAATGTTTGCCCTAGGTGGGAATCGAACCCACGCCCCCAAGCTCAGAAGGCAGGTTCAATACCAACTGAGCCACCGAGGCAGTCAGGTATCTCAGACATTTTGAAAACTTTCCAAAAAGCATAAATTACGTTTTTGAAAAAAGTCATCATTTTAAATTGCTAGTATCGAACCTGGGAGACTTCCATGACATTTTATTGGCAAGATGAACCTTTTTGCGTGGCGTTAAGGTTTGCAGTCGCGCAGCATCAACAACAAAACAACCATCATGGCAATAAGAGATCATGGTAGGCCCTCAGCACACAGAATTTCATAGACTCTTGTAAAATCTTATGAGCAGGTTGAGAAATGAACTTGTAGAGGAGGACAGTCGGCCATACGAAAGCATTTTTGTCCAAGCTAAAACGGATAAATAACTAACTAAATTCGAGGACGTGGTGTAACTAAATACGTGGGAGGCTTCGACCGTGGCTAGTTACCACCCACCGGACTAAGCCATGCCGTGAAATGACCTAGTCATGTTTCGGGATGTAGTCCGGTGTAACCGTTCCGGGTCTGAGCAGTAGCGCACTTGTAGCGCCTCACTCAACTGCCGTCTTTGTACTTCTTCACTCTACAAAACTTCAAGGCTAGAGTGAATAAGTACCTTATAGGTCGTCGTGCTCCATCTTAGACTACAACGTCGCTTAACATCAGACAGACAGAGAGTTGGTGGTCAAACGCCGACCTATTGTACATTAAAAAAAAAAATTAACAAAAATATTCGAACCAGTAGGTATTAAAAATTTTGATAAATGGCTATCTACCGAGCCCAGCATAATGCACTAACACGAATAAAACAGACCACTGGTTCCTTCGAAATAAGTACCTAACCGTATATTCCGACTTTAAAAGTTAGCAAAAAATATTGTCCCAATTAACGAATACCTAGAAAACGAAATGTCAGTCTTAACTATCGTAACATAGTTGCTTCTCCTTTTATTTGTCCGAATGCCCATTAGCCGGGTCCCCACCGACCGAGCATGCCTCGCGAGGCAAGCTTCTATCTCAGTCTGGAGCGTTGTAAGCCTAGCAGCCAGAGCGAGATGGAAGCGTGCCTCGCGAGGCAGGCTCGGTCAGTGAAGACCCGGCTATTGGACAAGAAAAATAAAAAAGGCTGAGCTAAAATTCTAGCGCACTGAAACGCTCCTCCCATGGCCGGTAGGCTTTGCCTCTAAAAATCGTGGCACATTCTTTTGGAACGTAAAAATATCTAAATTGGACTTTTTTGTGTTTAAGTTCTTTTAGATTTGTATAAGATAGGTATAGGTATATAACTATATATGTAGATAGGTACTATCTATATACATATATATATGTAGATAGTACCTATCTACATATATAGTAGAGATATCTAGGGCTTTTCTACACCAAAATGTATGTTTAAAGGTTTACATATACCTAACAAACAAAAAAACTTGTCTATTTGAATGCTTGACGGCCAAACGCAAACTAATTGTTATATTTTTGAAGCTGTTAATATTTGTTAGATAGAACTTTTACGCACTTTTTTTAAGGTACCTTTAAAGTAAAAAATTCGAGACATTTTGGTAACACGGTCGCCTGACCCAAAACTAAGCAAAGCTTGTATTATGGCAACCAGCACCTGATACACATACATATTTATAATTTGAAATGCATACTTAAATATATTTTAACACCCAGACATAGAACAAACACTAATGTTTATCACATGAATGTTTGCCCTAGGTGGGAATCGAACCCACGCCCCCAAGCTTAGAAGGCAGGTTTACTACCATCCAAAGGGTTTAAATTAAACCTACCTATTTCATAGCGATGACAGACTAGTTGGAGAAGGCTCGCCTCTCAAGCCAGAGGGAAAGTTCGGTCCCTCATCACATTGTTAATCGTGTAAATGTCGCAGCCAACTTGCTTAATCAGCCGTTCAATTAACAGGCTAGCCATTTTACTAAGCAGCGCCGTTCAACAAGCTTCCTGAATGATATTCAGCCGTAGCACCTATTAAGTACAACTTTTAATTTAAATAACTGGCTCGCTAATGCTCAGCCCCCCGATTCTTTTGACCAACTACATATTTTCAAATTGTAAATGAATTGCCTAAAATTAACACCTTTTGTACGCCACAGGTGTCAAAAATTAACAATTCATGGACAATTTTAAAACAATTGCCGAAAAGAATCGAGGCCCAGGCCATTCATACGAGTACAATCGAGTGAGTATAATTATGACAAAAATATTATTATTGTTTGTTTTTGTTGTTTGTTGTGTTTTAAATTACTTCATTATGAAAATTTTCGCATTCTGATAGACATGATATTATAAAAACCTAAAACCTCTCTTGCCCGACTCCTTTATCAGAGCAAATCCGAATTGGATTGGTTAGATTTCGCTAAGGCGAAGCGGAGCAGAACTCACGCCTTAGTCTTCGTAGTATTTTTTTAGAACAACCTGAAACCTTAAATGACTTGACAAAGTCAAAGTTAAAGTCAAAACATTTTGACTTTGACTTTGACTTGGCTAGGCAAGTAGTCAACGTTGTCATTCCAAGTTACTTTGCCTAGCCGTTTGATGGAATGGCTGAATACCATTAGAAAACAGCGCCGCACCGCGCTTCTTTGCTAATATGCGCCTATATTTCTGTACCATACAACATTTTCATAAAATGTGGTCTTATAAAGTAGGTATTTTGTTTTTAACTAACCTTTTGTAAAGTTGAGGCATGTAACAAACAATACAAAAAAATAATTATTAAAATGAGTTACCAAGAATCACCTCATCAAATAGTAAGTGGGTCTTTAAATCGAATGATACCTATTTCGTGTTTAAAATTCACTTCGCATTGCCTATAAAATTATTTTTCTATTCGGTTCCCACATTTTAAAGCTGAATGAATTCTTAAAATATGAATATTTATTTGAATTTTAAGTAAGTGGGCCCGTTTTGTTTCTATTATTACCTAATACAAAATTCACTATATTTAACAGTTCGACATCATTCAGTATTTTCAAAAAAGAGGTTGTTCAACATTTTTTATTTAGCAGAAAGGAAATAGGTATAAGTAGATACTTTATGGTTTTTAACCCTCTACGCAAAAAGGACAGGGTGTTATAAGGGTTTATGAAGTGTGACTGTGTGTGTGTGTGTGTGTGGGTGTGTTTGTCTGTGGCATCGTAGCTCCTGAACGGACACTGTAGAAGTATACGATAAAGCTCAGGTACTTTCTGTACGAAAAATTTATGTTAGTCAAATTTTGAGAAGGTATCATCAGAATGAAGTTCCATACTTATTTGCGTCTAACATACGTACCGATAGATGCCCGTTGCTTTAAAAATGTTCCCAGATTGCAGGTAGACATTATGATTTTGTAGCCAACAACGTTGAACTTGTACAACATACTAAATAAAAAATAAAATTAATTACAAGTAATGAATTTTAAAAACTCGTATTTGGATCTAAATTATGACGATGTTGACAAAATGCTGTCTGAAAAATGTTTTGTATAAAACACTACTATTACTGTTACGGCATTATAATAATAATAAAAACAATAAATTAAGTACACTATATTGGGAGAGGTATCTGGTTTCCGTAGCACATGCAGTTTTTCACTAGTTCGGAAACCACTGGCTTCAATATTTTTTGTTGTAAAATTTGTTTTTATGACAAATAAATAAATTATTGATTGATTGATTGGATAACTGATTTTGTTTTTTTTTGTTTCAAAGGTGAATAAGTCGGGAGTGTTCTTGGCTATGTTTGATGAAAATCGGTGTTTTACTTGTATTCTCTTTAGTGATCTTGAAAAAGCTAATAAACTACGCACAAATTGTATAGCAAGTATAGGTACAAGAGAGCTACCGACAACCTACAACAAAAGGCTTTGGACGATGAGATCATTCAGCTTTACTATTAAATAAAAACTCAAAATAAATTAAAGTCTAAATCGTGTTTTGTCATTTTTAAAACGGACTCCAACCTTGTATCATCAACAACTTTGTAATAGCATAGCATTTAATTAGTGACTAACTCTTGATTTGGAAGATAATATAAGAGCCATTCTTGTAGTATTGTTTTATATTTTCAAGTTTGTTTGCGTCTTTTAGTGTTTAAGTAAGTACTATTTTAATGTACTTAATTGATTTGTTTTTTTATTATTTTTGCTTTAATATTTTTATTGTTTTTTATTATTATATTACGCGACATCCGTGCGTGACGTCACCTGCCGGTTCCAACGGAAGACCAGCGCCGGTTGTCTACAGCAGCCGGTATTATGCTGGGACCCTATTCGGAGATTTGATATTTTCATCTCACTTTTTTATCCTTGTTGCTCTCGTTTGAAACGTCATAGGTGTGAGAGTGACCAAGATAAAATCTCATCTCATCTCACGCGCAGGAATAGCCCCCCTGAGTTGGGACCGGTTTGTGGCAAAAACTTTGTTCTTTTTTTATAATTGTGTAATTTTTATTTTGTTTTTGTATGTTTTTGCTACAAATAAATATTTGTCTATTGTCTATTATATAAAAACTGCAGTTGTTACTTATGACGCCGCGCGACGGATTTTACAATTTTCCTGCGCTGCAACACACGTCTAAAAGTACCATGCAGTTCGTTAAACACATGGTAAAATAATATTATACCAAGTATTGCATTCCGGTCACGTGAGCAACACGTAGTGACGTCAATCGATGCCTTAGCAAGACCGAAATAAGTCATTTACAAAAAGTTCGAAAGAGACGGATGACGAGTGACGTCATTACGTGTTTGCTCCCGGAATGCTTACCTTGTTTTTTGGATCATGGTTTAACATAGCTTGATTTGCGGGCCAGCCATCAAGATGACATTTTGTATCAAGCTATGTCTAACGAACTATAGGTAAGCGTTTCTT
This sequence comes from Peribatodes rhomboidaria, assembly GCA_911728515.1. Lineage (NCBI taxonomy): Eukaryota > Metazoa > Arthropoda > Insecta > Lepidoptera > Geometridae > Peribatodes > Peribatodes rhomboidaria. The sequence goes on from OU452172.1 coordinate 13,557,528, forward strand.
CAACCGGGGATTCTTTCAGCCATTAGCATTTCAATTTACAAAGCCATAGACAATATACCTTCATAACGTAGAATCGATTGCTGCTCGAGTGAGCATTCACCGATATCCAGGTTCGTTCAGCTAAAAATGCCGGCGTTTTGTTTGATTTATTTCGAGTAAACACATCAACAGTCATTGTATTTGGCTTGTAACGATCAATATAAGGACGTATTCATACTTACGAGTAAGTATGTCGTAAAAGTTCATCTACCGAAGTAAATATGGCCATTGTTACGTTTTGTAGTCTGAAGAAATTCTTTCTGATTTGACAAAGATTTGTGTAGGTAGCTAGGCAGATAGTTAAGGGATTATTCCCTAAGTACCTACTTAGAGAAAGATTTTTGAACCATAATTATTTTGTTTAATAATAGCTGTACATAATATATTAACTTATTCTAATACACTTAACTGTATAATGACATCAATGAATATTTTTTTTATATTTGACATTATTATCAATTATTACTATTCTCATATTGTTCTGACATTCATTTTTCTTATTATAAATATTCAACTGTGTCGTGTAATTAGAGGAGTTTGACTGTCTCAGTGGCTCAGTCGGTAGTGAACCTGCCTTCTGAGCTTGGGGGCGTGGGTACGATTCCCACCTAGGGCAAACATTCATGTGATGAACATTTGTGTTTGTTCTATGTCTGGGTGTTAATATCTATTTAAGTATGTATTTTAAAGTATCTAAGTATCTATATTGGTCTCTGGCAGCCATTGTACAAGCTTTGCTTAGTTTGGGGTCAGGCGACCGTGTGTGGAAGTGTCCCAAATTTATTTATTAATTTATCAATAAATTCTGATTTCAAAATGCTCCACGAAAAAAATAATAGTTAATGATAATTTTGGTTTCAAACTACTCCATGGCATTCTCAAAGTACTCCACGGTTTCGTAAAATTAAATAAGCCATACATTCACTCCCAATCTACTTCACGCATTTTTTAATTAATTTACAAATACTGTTTTATGTTTCATCTTACTCCAAAAAACAGCCGTACAGTCAGGTGCAAAAGTTGTAAGTTTACAATTTGTTTTTTACCGTTTTGTACCGGTTTTGGGTATCGTAAACTTAAGGGTATTCTACCCATTCAAAGCGAAAAACTGTTAGAACACAAGTTTTCAAAATGTAAAAGTAAAATGTACTTACTTTAAGAAAACTGCATAGGTATCCGCGGAACGCAGCTGGTTGGTACGAGTAGGTACCAGCCAGTTTTTTTGTATTTATACATATTTTAAATCTTTTCGGACCCAGCCTAAGGCACGTACCAATTTGTTCATTGTGAGAACACAATAATATGTGCGTACTATATGTCATCTGCTACATGACTGGAGCCCGGTGAATGGCGACAGGCTCGCCCCCTGTCACATTTGGGACTAAATATCATCCGGTTTTTTTTTTTTGTGAATGACTCATGCTGTTGGCCACTGAGGCCTCTACAGCGTACCGGACGTAAGGCAAGCGCGGAGGGCGCAGGACCTTAATAGACTTTAGTTATTTAAAGCTAAGGGCGACTGGCACAAGGGCACCACTAAGGTACGAACCTCGGCTTGGACCGTCGCCGGGGGGGGGGGGGGGGGCATATCATCGGCGAAGTGTGGGTGTTGTACACCTCTGCCAGCCCCCTCGGGGAAAAGGCTTGACGATATGTTATGTTATGTATGATTAATCCTTATAATTTTTTTTCGTGCTAAGTCAAGTTAGTCATAATCACTAAGTGCTTGGGTTCATGATACATTTTTCCTGTCAGCGAAAAACTCAAGTTTTCCGGTGATATTGTTTGAACTCACTTCTTTGTTATTACGTCATGCCAACTCCTATTATTATACTTCGATTTTTCCTAGTAAAAATGGAATTTTCTTTCCTTTTTGCATCGTTTCCCTAATAGTTGCTGCGAGTTTTTCCTCTTCCCTTGTGCCCTTTCTAATTCCTCGACATGACACAGTTTTCCCCTATGGTATTGCTATTTCACATTTTTTTGCAGTTCGTACACGAGGCGGGAAAGTCAGCGGCCTTAGTTAAATAAAAAAAAAAAAAATTAATTAACTGAAAACAAAGCCATCAAAAAATGAAAAAAAAAAACGATACTACAAATAATTAAAATAAATGTAGGTAACTACTCATTAAAATATACCTATACTTTATATTCAAACTAGCGACCCGCCCCGGCTTCGCATGGGTGCAATGCTGATACTAAATACACTACAGAAAAACTGTGAACGTTGTATATAAAAACATAGCGGCCCGCTCTGGCTTCGCACGGGTATAAACAAAAAAATGTTAATGTGGGATATCCATAGGAGATAGACATATACCATCGCGGAATTTTCTGTAGACCTTTTTAATGTGTACAAATAATTAGTACATTTTTTGATAAATCTCGTAGGGTTCACCCTGCGTTTGCAATGTAAGCGGAAAAAAATTGATAATTAACGACATCACATTAGAAACCTCAAAAATAACAGTATTTCTCTACTATTTAATGGATGTTTTATACATATAAACCTTTCTTTTGAATCATACTATTTATTAAAAAAAAACGCATCCGTTGCGTAGTTTTAAAGATTTAAGCATACAAAGGGATATAGGGACAGAGAAAGCGACTTTGTTTTATACTATGTAGTGAAGTGCAAAAGGTTGCATCCATGGGATAATAATATACTCCGCCAGGTATAGCATTCCGGACACGTGAGCAACACGTAGTGACGTCAATTTGATGCTTAAGGAAGACCGAAATAAGTAACTTACAAATAGTGCGAAAGAGACGGATGACGATGACGAGTGACGTCATTACGTGTTTGCTGACCTTGTTTTTTTGGATCATGTTGGCATCTTGACTCTTATCATGTGATCAAATGGCACTCTAATGGCATTGTCCTATTTGTGTCGCATACGAAGCTCCTGTCAAGTGAACCACACGTGTCTAGTATAGTCCGATAAGGATCAAATAAGTACATATTTGTGTGTGGAAGCGTCCCGAATTCATTCATTCATTTATTTTGTTTATATAAAATAAATAATTAATAAATAAATTCGGGACACTTCCACACACGGTCGCCTAACCCCAAACTAAGCAAAGCTTGTACTATGACTGCCACAAACTGATATATACATACTTAGATATTTTTAAAAACATACTAAAATAGATATTTACACCCAGACATAGAACAAAAACACAAATGTTCATCACATAAATGTTTGCCCTAGGTGGGAATCGAACCCACGCCCCCAAGCTCAGCAGGCAGGTTCACTACCAACTGAGCCACCGAGGCAGTCGGTGGCATATATATCTTTGGTTTCCTTCGTGTACAAACAGCCTTATTTTAAAATTTCTAATGTTCCAAAATGCGTGATATTGTGATAGCCATAGCTAATAAACATTCTAGTTTATATGAATTTAATAATAAATAAATCGAAGGGGAACACCGTGAAATCTTAAATGTGAAAACATGTATAACTCAGGTAATTCTGGTACTTACCATGCGGGTAAAGCAGGTGAAGATTTTTCGATACAAATGTACCTACAAATTAGAGTTGTAGGATTATCCGGCAGTTTGCTTTTTTTTTTTTTTTATTACATAATAGGCTTGCGTTTGGCCGCCAACATGCCTGATGATAAGCAGTGATGCGGCCTACGATGGAGCACGCTTGCCTAGAAGAAACCGATTCACTCGAGACTTGAAGACTATAAGTGTCAGGGAACACACAGTCTGGCAGAGTATTCCACACTCTAGCGGTCCGTATGAGAAATGAGGAACCAAAGCGTTTCGTGCTTTGTTAAAAGTGTTTTGCTTAAAAGCATCTTACTAATAATATTGTTACGAGCGGGGTTGGATAAAAGGAATGAAACGTCGATGTATCCGAAGATTCACTTTATTCACCAGTTACACAAACACAAACACTGTTACACTACACTAGACACTTGCACTATAACACTCTGAACACTACTCGTACAATTACTTCGATGTTAACACTTTGAACGCGTAATCAAAACTGACTGCCGAGTCGTCGGTCGTCCGCGTATTTATACAATTTTAAGATATCCAGAGTATTCGATTTAACAATAGCGCAAGCACATAAAAAGTTGTTTATCATGCGGAGCCACGCGTTCATTCTAGAACATTCGGACAGTACAAAAGATTGAAGTAAACACCCTATTATTCAATAGATAAAAACATCATAAAAACGGTGCACAATAATTGCTTTCCAGAAATATTTCTTTTGTTCCTGATTTAACAATGGAACGCGCGGCTCGAGCGGCTACTATTGTCTAATCTGCGTTACCTATCGGTAGTTGTAAACAACATCGCCACAGATTAGCGTATAGTTTCTACGTCTGCTGCGACTAGCGCAACACTACCCCCTCCCAAGACATGCTCGTCCCGAGCATCGTTAGTCCCGTGATATCGAGCCAGTCGATCAACATGGACAATCTTAGGTGCGCCTCGCTGACCCTTCTGTATGCGGTACGTGACGTCGTTGATCTTGGTCACCACACGGTATGGTCCATCCCATTTAGGTTGCAGCTTTGGAGATTTTCCTTTCTTGCGTACAGGATTATGAAGCCATACTAGCGATCCTTCATCAAACCCAGGGTCGTTGAATTTCCTGTCATATCGCGTCTTCATCTTTTCAGATGCTTGTTGGCCAGAATTTCTAACAAGTTCGTAGATGTCATTCATCTTATTCCGTAGATCTCTGGCGTACTCGTTTATGGGTTGTGGCGAGTCTGGTGGAATGCCAGTTATTAAATCCGCAGGCAGCCGTAACTCTCTTCCAAAGTTTGCAAAGGCTGGAGTGACGTTGGTGCTTTCGTGAACAGCACTACGGTACGACAGTAGAAATGGCTGGATGTGCTTGTCCCAATCTCGCTGATTGTTTTCGACCACTTTGGCTAGATGGGTCACAAGAGTGCGGTTGTATCGTTCCACCATTCCGTCGGACTGTGGATGGTATGACGTAGTCCTTGTTTTGTGAGCACCCATCACTTGACACACCTCCTTAAACAGTTGAGATTCAAAATTCCTTCCCTGATCGCTGTGAATTTCCAGTGGCATTCCAAAACGGCAGAACACTTCATGCACTAATTTGTCGGCTATTGTGGGAGCCTCTTGATTTGGAATTGCAAAGACTTCTGGCCACTTGGTAAAATAGTCCATAACAACCACGAAGTACTTGTTGCCATTATCAGTGACAGGAAATGGGCCCGCCACGTCTAACGCTATTCGTTCCCATGGTGCTCCGACATTATACAGCTTCAATGCACCTCTGCTACGTGTGTGTGGGCCTTTCACTGCAGCACAGCTTGTACATTTTCGTACCCAGTCTTCTACGTCGTCTCTGCAATTGATCCAGTAAAATCGTTCTCGTATCTTTAGCAGCGTCCGTTTTACTCCCAGATGTCCTCCTGAATATCCATGGTACAGATGCAATACGTCAGGTACCTTAGCTTTAGGCACAATCATTTGTAGATGACAGCGATTGCCTCGTGTATTTTCCCATTTGCGGCACAATACTCCTTCATGTATAAGAAGACTGTCCCATTGTGCCCAATAACTCTTCGTCGTTATGCTCATGCCAGCCACATCACTCCAATTTGGCTTAGAGGCACCAGACTCCATCCACTCGAAAATTGGCTTTATGTCCGTGTCATCTTGTTGTGCTATCTGGAGGGTTTGCTTCCATTCATCACTAAGATCAGTTTTGAGCATCCTGACGGGTACAATTTCCTCCTGACGACGAGCATATTCCTCTTGACGACGAGCATTTTCCTCCATGTCCTTTCTAAGCATTGCCATCAAGGCCGTCATGTCCAATGGTGTTGGTGCCGCAGCTGCTACTGAAGCCGCTCCCAAATTCTCTGATGGATCGCCGGTCACTGGTTCATTCACGTCAACCAATAACGAGTCGTTTCCAAACCGTCTCTGGTCAACGTCTTCTTGTCGCCGTGTCTGTTCCTCTAATCGGCGTGCCTCCTCTTGTCGGCGTTGGCTCCTGGTGCGAAGCGAATCGTCGTCGTGCGGAGTTATCGGCATTTTCCTTTTATCCCACTTCTGACACCAAATGTTACGAGCGGGGTTGGATAAAAGGAATGAAACGTCGATGTATCCGAAGATTCACTTTATTCACCAGTTACACAAACACAAACACTGTTACACTACACTAGACACTTGCACTATAACACTCTGAACACTACTCGTACAATTACTTCGATGTTAACACTTTGAACGCGTAATCAAAACTGACTGCCGAGTCGTCGGTCGTCCGCGTATTTATACAATTTTAAGATATCCAGAGTATTCGATTTAACAATAGCGCAAGCACATAAAAAGTTGTTTATCACGCGGAGCCACGCGTTCATTCTAGAACATTCGGACAGTACAAAAGATTGAAGTAAACACCCTATTATTCAATAGATAAAAACATCATAAAAACGGTGCACAATAATTGCTTTCCAGAAATATTTCTTTTGTTCCTGATTTAACAATGGAACGCGCGGCTCGAGCGGCTACTATTGTCTAATCTGCGTTACCTATCGGTAGTTATAAACAACATCGCCACAGATTAGCGTATAGTTTCTACGTCTGCTGCGACTAGCGCAACAATATAAATGCATAAGTTTGGATGTATGTATCGATGGATGGATGTTTGTTACTTTTCTTAATCACGCCAGAACGGCTGAACGGATCTGGGAGAAATTTGGCACAGAAATAGATTATAGTCTGGAGTAGCACATAATATATTTAAGATATTTTTTTACCGCAGCTGAAACCACGCAGCGCAGATTGTGCTAACATTTTTTTTTAGATAATTGGATGTGACAAGTCTATCTGCAGAAGTATTTGTATTGTAGGTATAAACCACCAAGCAGTAGTGTGCAAGTTATTGTTTTGGATAGAACGGCAATATTACGGAGAACGGAGAAAACACAATATTATTATTTACAGCGAAACGGTGTACAAACCTTTAGCATCCCAGGGTGACGAGCATAGTGCAGAGTTTGAGGTTCAATATTGTTGTACCAAAATATCAGTACAAAAGTCTAAATAAAACATTTTTTTTTTATTTATCACTGTTGTATGTATGAAATAGTTATATGTATATAGTGATATATGTATGTAATAATTAGTATATTTTATTAACTATAGGTTTTTTAGGTACTAGAATGTATTATATTAGTATGATGTAATTTTATGTAAGTTTTATTTAAATGGTTTATGTAGGTGTATAGGTATAATACTCGATGTTTTGTTGTTTCTTTGTATCAATCTTATGTTTATTTTTGTTATTTTTGCACACCCTGTCCCATACTCATTTGTCGTATCCTCTCCATCCTAAGGTTGCCTGGAAGAGATCACTTTTAGTGATAAGGCCGCCAGTTGTTATACTATTTAATAAGTTTTATCATAATTTTTCTCTTGTTATTTTGTTATCTGTGGTGTGAACAATAAAGAGTTTATCTATCTATCTTTTATACTGGCTGCGGATCGCGGTGCTATCAGCTGTTAAAAAGTTGTCTTTAGGTTAATCCAAGGTATAAGATAAATACTATTCCAAATATCATTAAAATCCGTTCACCCGTCAAGAAGTAAGTAACACACACATAAACATTGGCTTATAAATGTATTGATATAGACGGACTTCAGTAGTTCTCGACACGGGTCAACCTACTGAGGACTACTTCACAAGGATTATTGTTTTTGGCTCTCATATTTGTTAACGTAATTATCATTTACCACGCTAGTTAAAAGTTTTGATGAAGTTGAAATTGGTGTATCTTTCGTTTGTACTTACGTGTGTAAATGATTAATAAATTAATTAATAATATTAGTAGGATGCTATTAATTAGCTGCTCCCTGCGGATTCACCAGCTATACTATCCTACAGGAATCCTTATTTTTTAGGAATAAAAAAAGATATATAAGTTTGTGTTAATTACAGCCAAATCATTTTATCCGTTTTTAGTTGGTTAAGTTAACAAACATACAACTTTCACATTTATAAAATTAGTAGAATGACTGTTCTATGAATGGATAAAATGGACACGCCTAATGAGAGTTCCGATTCGTTTTAGAGCAGAAACGAAACTAAACACATGGTATAATAACATACTCCGCCAGGTATAGTATTCCGGTCACGTGTGCAACACGTAGTGACGTCACTCGATGCCTAAGCAGGACCGAAATAAGCGGTTTTCAAACAGAGCGAAAGAGACGGATGACAATGACTAGTGACGTCATACGTGTTTGCTTAGTTAGTTTTGCTGGGACTACGACTATACATAACTAAACTGAACATGCCGGAAAAGAAACCCAGCTCTAAACAAAGCGGCAAATGTCGCCCCATCTAATCGAGAGATGTATGAAGTCATTGATTTTACTTAGTAGTAATAAAATTTAATTACCGATACCCGGTCCCTTTGAGTCAGCTTATCCTAAATTTATTGGACGGTACTCGTGCGGTACTAAACCTTTCGGTACTAAATTATGGGGCTGTTTTGTACGACTGAGAGAAATGCTAGGAATGCGGTATTGGTGATTACAATTAATCTCTAAAACAAGTACATATAAATAATTAAAAAAAAAAACTCCGATTCTCATCAAACATAGCAAAGAATATATTATATTCATCCCGACTAATTCATTAAAATTTAAACAAAAAAAAACTAATTCAAAATTGGTTCATCCATCCGGGAGCTCACACACAAACACACACATACACATTACAGACTGGTTAAACTAATAACACCCCGTCATTTTTGCGGCGTGGGTTATTTAAATTAAATGTGAAATGTTTTTCACAAAACAGGTTGAAAACAGGATTTGACTACAACCTGACACTGAACACTGAAAACCTGTGTGTCTTAGTGCATTTTACTACATTTCATGGTAACGTTGACAACATACTCAACATCAACATGTTGTCAACATAATAATATGGTTACGGGATGGGTCCCCGCGAATCATTGAGAGATTTATTTAAAGAAATAAATAAATTAACTTTACCTTCTTTGGATATCTTTGAAAATATTATGTACGTTCGCAAAAATCTACATAAATTTAAATTGATCTGTGACGATCACAATAATATCACTAGAAATAAGGATAGGATAGCTGTACCGAGATATAGACTGACTAAGTCAAATAAGTCATTTTTAGGCAACTGCGTTCGTTTTTACAATAAAATCCCGAAAAATATAACAGGGCTCACTGAGGGAAAATTCAAATCACATGTAAGTATTGAATAAGGTTAAGAATTATTTAGAGGACAAAGATGTCTGGAGACTTCCACTTCTGCCAAGTAGCCACTAGTATTTATAGATATTACCTAGTTGTAAGCCAAAATTTGTGAGACTGTAATTTATTTATTATTTGAATAAATAATGCCCCTCAGTTTGTTGCCTGTTCTTCTGAGTAGAGGCTCTTTATCCGAATAAGGCGGTCGAGTCTACTTAAAAAACTTTGACGTTCATAAGTGTATCTTTGATACCTAAATTGAATAAGAACATTTTGACTTTGATATCTTTGCAACTTTGGTAACCTTTTTCATGTTCATTGTACTCGTATTATTACTGTTACGAACGGGGTGAGGATAAAAGGAATGAAACGTCGATGTATCCGAAGATTCACTTTATTCACCAGTTACACGTTCACAAACACTGTTACACTACACTAGATACTTGCACTGTTACACTCTGAACACTACTCGTACAATTACTTTGATGTTAGCACTTTGAACGCGTAATCAAAACTGACTGCCGAGTCGTCGGTCGTCCGCGTATTCATACAATTTTAAGATATCCAGAACAATCGATCAAACAATAGCGCAAGCACACAAAAAGTTGTTTATCACGCGGAGCCAGGCGTTCAATCTAGAGCCTTCGGGCAGTACAAAAGATTGAAGTAAACACCCTATTATTCAATAGATAAAAACATCATAAAAACGGTGCACAATAATTGCTTTCCAGAAAGATTTCTTTTGTTCCGGATTTTAACAATGGAACGCGGGACTCGAGCGGCTACTATTGTCTAATCTGCGTTACCTATCGGTAGTTGTAAACAACATCGCCACAGATTAGCGTATAGTTTCTTCGTCGGCTGCGACTGGCGTAACATTACTATAGTGGCTCTGTCAGTAATTCTCGAAAGACGCAATTGCCCCACAGACACATTTGCCCCAGTTGACCCTCCCTATATTATTGTTCCTTCTACTTACACTCACTAGCAACTTAACTATTAGTCATTCAGCTTAAATTAATTAGATTTCTCGCCGGCTGATATTTACTCGTCAAATGATTAGATGCTATTATATTATGATTAATCATATTAATCACGCTCCGGTTGATGCTGTAATCAGCGACTCTGTAGAGTTAATCAGCCGCCCAGACAGAGATGATTAACAATCTTCGGGATTATATGAAATGTGCTTAATTACATATGGATGATGGTAATTAAAGCCGTATCAGGTTTGGGCTCATTGTTGACTAGAATATTCACATTTGTATCTATACAAGACTTATACAAGGAGCTGATTTTGTATGTAGTAAATACATTCTACCTATCAAAGTAAACAACTGTATATTTCAAAAATCTTAACTGCTAGCATAATACTGAAATTTATTAAAAAAAAACCGGCCAAATGCGTTATCCTTTTTTACATTTTTAATTTTTTTAGTGATGTCGGTGACCGTGCTCTACACTTTTTGCCAAGTCCAATGTTATGAGCGATGATAGCCTAGTAGGAAGAAGACCCGCCTCTCAAGCCAGGACGAGTGGGTTCAAACCTAGCCGACGGCACGCACCAATTTGTTCATTGTGTGAACATATGTGCATATTGTATGGCATCTGCCACATGAATGGAGCCCATCTATCACATTTGGGACTGAATATCATCCGGCGAAGTGTGGGTGTTGTATTACACCTCTGCCAGCCCCTTGGGGGGAAAAACAAGACGATATGCTGCAATGTTATTGGCCCGATTTCGTATAATTAAATAAATTAACTAATTCATTTGAATAGGAGTTGAGCACATGGGTATTTTAACGTAGGGATATTAACTCTTTGAAAAAATACCGTGAAATGTCCACTTTGCATTTTACACGAATACTAAAACCTCACACGAAGTGAGTGTAGCAACTAATCATACAGAATATCCTCGTATTTTGCTCTACCTGACACTGAGACGAAGGTAGAGCAAAATTTATTGCTCTATTTGTTACCAACTTTTATATCCACACTATATTACAATAATATGAAAGAAACTCTAAAATTTTTGTCTTTTTTTAACCAAGTTCAGAAAATGAGCAGGTTTCTTAATTCAGTTGTTTGTTTTTTATTACCCGACTGCGCAAGAAAGAGGGTTATGTTTTTCGAGTGAGTATGTGTGTATGTATGTATGAAATATTATACATATGTATGTATGTATGTTTGAGGTATCTTTAGCACGCCCTACAGCCTAAACAGCTTGATGGATTTCGACATGTGAGGTGTCATTTGCAGTGGAAGATACATAGGGTACAACATTTTACAGCCGAATTCTTTTGTTTTTCTTTTAATCGTATTATTTGTTGTTTGTCTTGTAACTTCCCTACACGTGGTCCCCGGGTAGTGCTAACCGGGTAGCAAACTCTGGTGGGAGGCTTCGGCCGTGGCTAGTTACCACCCACCGGACCAAGCCATGCCGTGAAATGACCTAGTCGTGTTTCGGGATGTAGTCCGGTGTAACCGTTCCGAAGACGGGTCTGAGCAGTAGCGCACTTGTAGCGCCTCACTCAACTGCCGTCTTTGTACTTCTTCACTCTACAAAACTTCAAGGCTAGAGTGAATAAGTACCTTATAGGTCGTCGTGCTCCATCTTAGACCACAACGTCGCTTAACATCAGGCGAGTTGGTGGTCAAACGCCGACCTATTCTACATAAAAAAAAAAAAAAAAAAAAACTCTGTCAAATACACACTGATTAGGATTTTCTATAGGATACAATTCTCGATTGGTCCTATTTTTATCAAGATCTAGTAATTACTGATCATGAGAAGTCATTTAATTATTATTTTTACGGCTGGACTGTTACACCGATCCCGATAGAATTGAATAAGGGTGGACGTATTATTAATTATTATGTGATTTATTCAATCACTTAAGTAACAATATAAGCCTAAAAATAAACCTAACAAATTACAAATAATAAACGAAGCTCAAGTCAGTATCCGCGGGTAAAGTCAATGCTAATTCGCTGGCCGAGGTAAGCACCAGCCCAGTGGTCGTTTGTTCTCTCTATCAGACGCTATGTGATTACCTTGTTTTAATTACACGTAAAAAAGAAATGTGCTTTTCTACGTGATATTTTAACTTTTATTTCTGATCCCATCCTAGACTCCATCCTTAGTTCTTGGGTAGATCATTAGTGAACCTTGAAATTACACAAACCAAGACAAGCAAGGATTTACATAATCAACATAGGTAAGCAAGGAGGACCTACACAAACGAACACAAACCTGTGACCTGTGTTTGCGCCTAGCTTGATATTGTGCTAAGAATTGTGATGATCAGGTGCAAACAAATACAGCTGGTAGAAAAAACAACTAGTGTAACCAGAGCAGAATGTTGAAAATTCTTCTGATTTTGGAAAAAAAAAAACACAAAAAAATCTCTTCTTAAAAAAACTGTGAGCGTGGTTTTCAAAATTTTCAGCGATTGCAATTTTTTTCTTCTTTTATTATTAAATAGCCAGATTAGTTCTCTAAAGATTAACTAAGAAACTTATTCTTATTTGTGTTCTTATTACGACGAATACCAATAAAAACGACAAGAAAATGTAATTCTGTGCACCGATCTCATTTTAACACCAAATATGATTTACGATTTTCAACTCTAAATGAAGCGACTTAAGTAAACGTGTGTGCGGGTAGAAAATCGTGGTATAACCGAAATCAAGATTCATGGCTGAGCGTCGTTTTAACATGCGAGCTTAAGCTGCTGCGTCCAGCGATACAGGGTTATAGGTAACTCACCAAAAACCTCTTAAGGGTTCATTGTATTTATCAATACGAACAACTTTTACTATGAAGCCAATCCTGTAATCACCAAAAAACAAACAGCTGTTCCATACAAAAAAATCAATCACCTGAGACAAAATGTATGGAACAGCTGATATTTTTTTCGAGATTTCGGTGTTCGCCCCATAGTAAAAGTTGTTCATATTGATGAGTACAATGAACCCTTAAGAGGTATTTGGTTTGGTACCTATAACCCTGTATGCCTATCTCCGTTACAAATTTGATCAAAATGCGCCGATTTTTTTAAGCGCGAAGAAGTAACAAGCAAACAGACACACAAACAAGCTTTCGCCTTTATCTGGAAGTAGGAGTAGGGTGTAAACCCTACCTAGTCGACCTTTCATCAAAGGAGTCTACTGTAAAGTCGACCTTTCATCAAAGGAGTCTACTGTAAAGTAGACTCCTTTGATGAAAGGTCGACTCCTAGAAACTATGTCGCGGTTTGCTTTCACAAGTATCTCTGATTAATGGTTGTGGTACACGATTTGTCAATACAGGAATAGTAACAGATCCACACATAGATAAGTGTACGGAGTTACCAACGAAGAGTAATGGTATAGACAAGGCAGATGACAAGCTGAGATAGGTTGCATTGAAATCAGGCTTAGCTTGCATTCTACGGCTACCAAATTCTCAAGCAGAACTTATGTACCATGAACGTAGACAAAAAGGGAGGAGCCTTTCCCCTGAAGGAGCTGTTAGAGGTGTAATACAATACCCACAATTCGCCGGATCATATTCAGTTCCAAATATCCTAGGAGGTGAGCCTGTTGCCATACACCGTGCTCTAGATATATACTCGTATTAACAGATGACATTAAATATGCATAGAAATGTTTCCAAATGAACAAATTGGTGCGGGCCTTCGGCTGGGATCGAATCCGCTCCCTCAGTTTGATTGGCGATTCTTCTCCCACTAGGTTATCATCGCTCAAAAATAAAAAATGGGTAAATTTGGTTAACATGGTCACCCGAAATTCACTCACATTTAAAAAGTCACCGCCATGGTAGAATTCAGTTCTGCCTTAGCTGAAGTTCCGTCCGACTTTTTTTCTACGTTCATGTTATGTACTTGCATAAGTACAAAAAGTTCAATAAATGATAGCGCGCCCGCACTTTTAGTTAGCCCGCGTTAGTTGAAATATCAAATTGTATAACGTTTAAATTAGATTCAAATATCAATTTGTATAAAGTTTTCTAGTAAATTTCATGAAATTAATTTAAAAAAAATTCAAAAAAAAACATAATAACAAATTCATATTCCTTGATGTACTTAATGCGACGTTAAAGCGGAATTACACTAGAAATTAGTTCAAGTAACAATTTTGAAGATGAACTTCCGCAAAGTAACGCCTGATTCAATCAAAACTAATGTTCTTCTCTGGCGACCACAAAATTAGGCACTTACTTATTTACTTACCTGAACTAGTATTACCTAACCAAGACACACCACCACACCTTTTCAAACTCAATTCAACGGTTCACTCCTTGCTATTAAAGGCAATAGGCATTAAGATAGCGATTTAAATGCAAATGTACTATTTCATGTCTGACATCATGTTTATGGAGCATTGTGCAAGTTAGTCGGATCTTATAATCTCGCCCATTAAGAAAGCCTTTACTAACCTAATGATGTTAATTTATTTTCCACTATTTACGACACGCGCTTTTTCTACAGTTTTGGTTTTTGACACGCTTATATTATATAATATTAAACCTATTTATGCGTTGTATATTAATACTAGTGAAGTAAGCGATGGCAGCCTAATTGAGAGAAGGCCCGCCTCTCAAGCCAGAGGAAGCGGGTTCGAAACCAGCCGACGGCACGCACCAATTTGTTCATTGTGTGAGCATATGTGCGTATTGTGTGTCATCTGCTACATGACTGGAGCCCAGTGTATGGCGACAGGCTCGCTCCCTGTTGGCACATTTGGGACTGAATATCGTCCGGCGAAGTGTTGGTGGTGTATTACACCTCTGCCAGCCTCTTCGGGGAAAAGGCGTGACGATATATGTTTAGATAATTAGAGGGGAGTGATGATAGCCCAGTCGGAGAAGGCCCGCCTCTCAAGTCAGAGAGAGCAGGTTCGGACCCAGCCGAAGGCATGCACCAATTTGTTCATTGTGTGAACATAAGTCAGAATATGATTAAGAATCATTTATTTTTCAACTGTGTGTTACAAAGATCTTAAAATGTAATTATAGAATCAACAGCTTCGTCCATTCATAGCTGACATACAATATTTTAATTTGTTGAACGTAAATAATGTCTGAGCTACTTAAATTATTTGCTATGTATTAAATTTCTCATTAAGAAATTCGTCGACCTTATAAAAACTCTTCTCTATCAAAATATTAAACAATTTAATTTAAATGTAGCAACGCTCTCCGATTCAATCGTCGGAAGTGCGTATTTAATGTCATCTGCTACATAACTGGAGCCCAGTGTATAGTGACAGGCTCACCCCCTGTTACATTTGGGACTGAATATCGTCTGGCGAAGTGTGGGTGTTGTACACTTCTGCCAGCCCCTTCGGAGGAAAGGCATATATGGATGATAAGGCAATATGGATGTTTAAATAATTCTTGAGAGATTTATTTCCAATTCACAAACATGTTTTTATGTATACGTAAAATATGTCGCCTAGTGCCTAGCAAAGAATCAACACTTACGTAAAATAATCTAGCGAAAAACAGTAGTACATAATGGCACAGAATAAAAAAAAAACGATGCACAGCAGAAGAGGTAATGAGGCTTACCTCAACATTGTGTGGAAATTAGAGAGGAGTTGACAATAGTCAATAAGAGAACATGTCATTAAAACCACTTTTAGTTTTTCTCTATCAAATAAAACTTGATTTTTCTAAACGTAGAGCCAGCTTTGAAGCTCGTGCACAATACCGCACAGCAATGTTGCATTCTTCACATTCTGTCAGCTCACATTTGCGGCAGGCGCTAGGCAATAAAAGTTTCAATTTTGGTTGCGACTCAGAAAATTGGATTTCATGTTCTTTAATATTTTATAGCAACTCAGAATATAGACACTAACCACAGTGGCTTCAAAAAGGATTATATTAAATTTACTACTTATATAAATAAAGAATGTAGCTAATCTCTAAAATAACGTGTTTTTTGGCGAATTACTGTAATACTTTATAGGTAGTCCAGGATGAGTAAAAGCACCCCTTAAAAGGATACGGTCTGGATTCCAACCACCCTGTAGAACTAATCAATGGACACTTTATCAAGTTGTATGGAACAGCTGATTAGTCCAAGTGTTTCTACTTCGGAAGTGAAGAACATATATGAAAGCTAAATGCAGGCTAAGTTTCAGCCCTTCTGCTTTCGATTTTGAATTCGCGATTTCAGACTTTCAGGGTTGGTCCCATAGTAATATTCTTCAAAACGATGAGTACTTAAACCGGTTTTTGGCTTAGTACATAACCTTAGTACCCGTTATCCTGTATAAATAAGAAGAAATCGATAAATCCGTTCCGAAGACGGGTCTGAGCAGTAGCGCACTTGGAGCGCCTCACTCAGCTGCCGAAAAAATCCTCGTACCTACTTGGTGCTGTTAACATCCAGTATGAACAAGGGTAGGGTTTTGCTAGTACTCTGTATAGTAGCGCGGCTATACAGGGTACTACAAAAACTACCTAAACTAATTCGAAGGCAGAAGCGCTTAAACTTAGCATGCATGTCTCTTTCATACATGTTTCATATATTTACAAATGGACATCAAGTATTAACTGGAGATTACAATATTGCAAGTTTAAATTGGACGTTGTTTCTGAAAAACGTTCCAATCCACATGGGTTAAGTTTTTGGGAAATCGCGTTTAAAGTTCAATCCGGTATTACTCAGCGTAAACGTGTAATTATCTAATATTTAACTTTAATTATCGAAATATATTGTAACACACTTTAAATTAATGTTTGCTTTAATTTTACAACCTAGGTAGTTTTTTTGATAAAACTAAATTAATTTCTTTGGAACGTTTTTGAGAAATTGCTATACACATGGCATAGTAAAAATGTAAGATTCACTAAAACGTTTCAAGTAAAAAGAGTATAAAAAAAAAACAATCCAGCAACTTGGAATGTTTTATAGAAACGAGTTAAATTCTTTATTGAACTAATTAAAAAATAATAATGGATTCTGGTTGTTTGGAACGATTTCGAGAAAGTGATATCTCCTGTATTGGCTCATATTTAATAAATTAAAAACGATCCTAGTGGCTTGAAACGTTTTAGATAAAATTATGTCATATTCCTCCAATAGGAGATTTTTATTTAATTAAAACGTTCCAAGTGGATTGGATCATTTTAGTGATTTTAATTTTGAGTGTTTTAGTAATGTAAATAAATAAGGGAAAACGTTTCAAGATACTTGGGCTGTTTTTGCTTTATAAATATTTGCGCGTTTCATACATGTGGGTTGGGCTACTATGTCTTGATTTCATATTTAGAATGAGGAGAGGGTTGCCATATTTTATGAGGTAATAAATATGAATGACATGAGAAGATTGGCATATTTAACTCAATTTTGACTGGTTTGTGGGTTGGAACGTTTTTCAGAAACTACGTCCAATTATAGTGAACAAAAAAAAATACATAATATACATTGCGCTCCGTCCACCGAAAATTGCGAACACAACTTTTAACCGCATTGGCTATATTTGTGAACTATGTGCGTCATACCCTTTCTCTCTTAAAATAAAAGCCGCCAAAATTATGATAGAGATTTGTTAACATTTTTTGGAATTTCCCTTTTTTGCATTCTTAACCGGTTATTGTTTTTAACGTGGTGTTTTTTTCATTTTTACATGAATACGACTATATTATTGTATGTGTGTGTACCTGCCCTTCAATTATACAACAGAGTTTTTGCAACTCCCTGCATAAATAGCTAAACGTAAACGTCCGGGATTTTCTTACTTTCCCTCAGATTTCTTGTCCCGGTTTCCCGTTCCTACTTATTAAGACGCGATTAACTTACTTCAGTTGCAGTACTAGTTTCCCTCGACTTAGTTACTTGGTAGGTACTAACTTCTTAATTCCCGGCACTTAAATTAGCAGCAACGTTATTAAAGTTAAAAATAAATTTAATGTTTGTGCTACAGCTTGGATCGTTTAGGTAAGCTTGATTTCAGTCATGAAACTCTATTTAAAACTGGTTTTACCAAACATAAAAACGGGCCTATTAAGCTAGTAATAGGTATACTATACGAGATGGCTTGGTATTATGTGAGAAATGCATTATATATAAGAACCCACTTAATAATTATACACTTACTTAGTTGTTTAAATGTCCTTCCTAATCCTTACATTTAAAAAAAAAAATACATTTTTTTACAACTTAATCTCAAGTAGAGCTAATTGAACTCAAGGTTAAGGTGTCTGGGCCGAAACGACGCTCAGTTATGAGTCCGATTTAAAACTGTTTTTATGAATGGCAAAACTAGTTTTAAATCGAGATTCAAGACTGTAGCAAGCATGTAGGCCTTAGAATTATAACTTTTTGAAGGCCTTTGAAGTAAAAAAGAAAGTATTGATTTTTGTGTGGGTAACGTTAAACACTACACTGCGATCTCAACTTCCTTCCTTGCCTTCATAATCTCAATATTCAAAAAGAGTACTTTTTCTACCCCCTGGGCGCCATTTATAAGAAACAAAAGGAGGCGGCAAAATTCGCCTGCGGAAGGCTCGCGGAGGAATATTCAAAACAATCTCCTGCCCTGCCGGGATTAAGGAAAAAGATTTGTATTTTACCCTCGAAAAGTAATGGGAAAGGTCGTCGAGGATGATAAGAATTGCATTTAGTCATAAACTGCTAGTTCCAAGACGCATAAATTTACATAAGTAGGTACTTATTCAGTTGTTTAGATTCAGTAGATACTTAAATTGCCTCTTTTTTGCTGGCAGGTAAAAATATTTAGGTAAGTTCCGTCATTAACTGTTCATTTACCTGTCTTAACTCCGCGTGCCAATAGAATTAGCATAGCTTACGAGTTGCTTTCGTTACGTACGATTAACCCATATTGTGTTCGAGTTCTTGACGTCACGTAACGTCCTCGATTTTTCTATCAACCGGGGGCGTCGGGTCGCATCGGACCCCGGAGCGCGCAAATGCAACGCGCATGCGCCAAAATTGCGCCAATTTCACCAGAAGCGGCCTCTACCGGTCGCTCCAGTCCACACGGAGCCCGCGGGAGGGATGGTGAATCGCGAGCGAACGTCACAAACGGAATGTCAAAAATTTGAAAATAGAATAGTTTGAAAGTGCAGCGCGGTCGGACACGACGTCCTTCGTGTCGTCCGATGTGTAACTGCCAGTGTTGTGTTTAGGTTAAGTGTGTTGATAGGGGGAATTATTTATTTTATTTAGTTTATAATGTTACGTATTAGAGTCGATGTGTGTCGCGCTAGCGTGGTTGCAGTGTCTGCGGTCCCATTCAAGCACCAGCCCGTATAACCTTGACACGTTTTCCCGCGTAAGCGCCCAACCTTGCTTTCGGTTCAGTTGCACTCTCTTGACATTTACCGCAAAGCTAGTGATTTTAATTAACAACCTTACCTTAGTGAACTTCGGATTTAAGCTATGTCTTAAAATAAGCCAGCATGCTGTATGAAACTTTCAGAACATTGACTTTAGAAATAGCTCTACGATTAGAGAAATTGTAGCAAAATGGAACATTTGTGACCCCAGCAGCGCAGTTTCAGAGCAATCAAGATGATCATCTTAAAAGGTGAGGCTTATCTACTGTTTACGTAACGACAATACTGGATAAGTAAGTACCATAAGCAACAAAAGTGGCGGAGTAAATTTATTAATATTTTACATAAATAAGCAACTTTCAAATAAAACCGAGATTGTTCGTAATTTCGGTTCATTCACTCTGTGTAGAATGAGTTTTAAGAATTTTGATTTATATTTTGCTACTTTAGTTGCTGACTGTACCTGCCTTGTTACATTTATAAGTTTTTTTAGGAAAATACGAAATTACGCAAATTACGAATATAAAAAGGTACCTATTGCTACAAATTTTAGAGTCAATTTAAACACACGATGAATATGTACTCGTACTCCGTTTAAATCCCTTTACATGAATAAATATGTACTAGGTACTAAACGAAAACAAACGAAAAAAAAAAAATATATGCATAATTTATTTTTGCCTTCTTTAAGGACTTTGACCCTAAGTTATTGATAAAATTGAAACTAAATTCGATAACCCTTTTAACACTAGAAAGATAACCAACGACTCAGAGGCACCAGCGTGGCAATCATATTGTCGTAGGTATCTTTTTAATCGATGCGCGTAATATTTTTGATGTAATCATTTCGATTTTAAGCGATGATAGCCTAGTTGGAGAAGGCCCGTTTCTCAAACCACAGGGAGTGGGTTCAAACCCAGCCGACGGTACGCATCAATTTGTTCATTGTGTGAACATTATGTGCGTATTGTTTGTCATCTGCTACGTGACTGGAACTCGGTGTATGGCGTCAGGCTTGCCACCTGTCTCATTTGGGACTGAATAACGTCCGTCGAAGTGTGGGTGTTGTATTACATCTCTACCAGCTCCCTCGGGTGAAAGGCGTGACGATACGACATGTAATCATTTCGATAAGGCCTTTAGAGGGATAGCTGTTTTCACGTGGTAAGAAAGCGAGTATAGGCAGAGTGGCTGGCCCTGATGTCAAAATATCGTCCAACCGAGGGCCCTCAGGATTGTTGTTATAGAACTAACAACTGAGGCTTACAATTTAACGTGTCACCCGAGCCACGGCAACATCCTATCCTATCCTACTAATATTATATTATAAACGCGAAAGTTTGTATGTATGGATGGATGGATGGATGGATGTTTGTTACTCTTTCACGCCAGAACGGCTGAACAGATCTGGATGAAATTTGGCACAGAGATAGATTATACAACAACAACAACAACAACAACTCTTTATTAAAAACATAAAATATTATAATAGTACTTATATAAGGCTTAACTAAGTTTTTAATGGGCGGCCTTATCGCTCAAAGCGATCTCTTCCAGGCAACCTGAATGGACAGGAACATTTATATGAGTTGAGGCCTTGAAAATTCTAATACTAATACAATAGTAATAATCTAATACATAATTTTACAAGACGTAAAAAATAATAAGGTAAAAATAATAAAAATACACAAAATAAATACTAATAAGTAGACGAAATAAATATAATATAAATACTTTAAAAATGTTTAAAAATAAATGTCACTAATATATAAATAAATACATAGTGCGACTTTATAGTCTAGAATAGCACATAGAATACTTTTTAACCGCGGGTGAAACGCAGGGCGCAGCTAGTCTAGTTATAAATGCCACCCGCGGTCACCCATCCGAAGATTGACCGTGTCGTCCGTTGCTTAACATCGGTGATCGGTTACGAACACGATCGCTATACCACATGATTAACTACCATTTAGCAGTCACAGTTAGTTGATGCGCTTACAAAGTGTGTAAATGGTTATCCTTTGTAAAACTTTTGGGATCGTTCAAATATTGTTTAATTGCTGTTGTAAAGCGTATCGCTGATAGTTTTTGATTTATTTTAGTTAACATGATTTACGCAATAGTAGTGGCAAAAATAATATTAAAAAAGACACAAGTTATGGTTTATATAAGCCCAAGAAGATGAACACGACCGACGGCTCACGCGCGTAAGAAGCAAAGTCTGGTATTTGATTTATCTAAGGGTGGCCATCGTGCTTTCACTATGCATGTGCAAAGTGATTCTTAGTATAAACATTCTTCCAAAATATGGTGCGCCTCCATTCGCAGATGATGAAGACGCACCTTAGGCACTGGCCAGATAGAAAGGACGTAGGACGGGACGTGGACGGGGCGGAGATATATGACCCTCATACATAACTAGAAACGTCACGTCCGCGCCCCGTCTGCGTCCCGTCTTCTCTGAACGTGTTGCGTTGCGTCACTTCTATACATTTTGTATGAGAACACATTGAAAAGACGCCGCGTTTGCGCTCGGTCTGTGTCTCGTCTTCGTCCTACGTCCTACATGTCTGACTTGCTTCATAGCCACAGAAAAAACGGAACTGTGCTTTTTGCATGATTGCATTGATGGCAAGACAACTAGATCCAAATATAAAAAGACAGTTTATTAGGAATGCAAGACTGAATTATTTAATTTTTAAAGACTGTACTATAAAATTCATTAGCTACTACTTTTTCTAAAAATTATAACATAACACATAACATAAATCGTCATGCCTTTCCCCCGATGGGGCTGGCAGAGGTGTAATACAACACTCACACTTCGCTGGACGATATTCAGTCTCAAATGTGATAGGGGGCGAGCCTGTCGCCATACACCGGCCTCCAATAATGTAGTAGATGACATACAATTCGCACATATGCTCACACAATGAACAAATTGGTGCGTGCCGTCGGCTGAGTTCGAACCGGTTCCCTCTGGCTTGAGAGGCGGGTTTTCTCTCAACTAGGCTGCCATCGCTTCCATCGCTTAGAAAAATTATATTAACAAAAATAAATGTATTTAGTTAATGTGTGCCTCTGAAGCCTACGGTTATCTTTCACGTGTGCCCTGGTATGGTTACCTTTACGGGGTTAAAATAAATCCCAGTGAAAATTGCTTTGAAATTAACTAACAGCTTATCCTACCTTCATAACTTATTAACTAGTGAATTTACTCATGAATTTAATATTAAACTTGAATTTAATTTTCGTCGGAAAAAGAAATTCGTGACTCTTCATAACTATCGGCATATTCTAGATAGCTTCTAGCTTAGGTATAAAAACTTTAAAACACACTGGTTAATGTTCTTCATAATTAACTTCTCGTGACATCATTTGTGGTTTTAAATCCACTAATTATGCTAATTAAGTACTAGATTATATCTTTGCTTAGGGATTAGCCATTAAAAACGTTAACATCGACCTTGGTCCATAAAATTTTTATATTTGTAGGTGTTTTAACTGCTCACAAAGGGGTTTTAACTCAATTTTACTAGTCCCTTGGAGCTGTCAAGCCTCACCTTTGCTGAGACGTCATAAGGGTAGAATACTGACTGTTTTTGAGCAGTTCTGTCCTTTGGGAAGGACATGCTGAAAAAATCAGAAACTGGAAAAGCTTTCTGGTGAAGGTGAAAAAAAAAAACACTTTTCCAGGAGCGACAAACATTTTTGTCATAGTCAATTATGATGTTATTCCTAATTCCAGTAGTTGGTGTTTAATCACCGTTTGTACCGCTGTAAAGACTGAGGCCTCTATTCTACATAAAAAACTACTACTCTACTCTAACTCTACTAAACTACTACTACTCTACTAACTCTACTAAAAATACTATTTGGCCTCTTTGAGGCCACATAGAATTATGCGAGATTCCGCCATGGTTATGGGAACGACAATGCAGTGCCTACTTCAAAATTTTCAACCTACTCATCTATTTTTAAAAGCGAGTAGAATCGTATGTATTTATTTGTTACCGCTGATATAATTAAGTACTAAAAGTTAGTTCAAACTTCGTAAGTCTTGCCCAGTTCAAAATGATGGTAAAAAGCGCGGGTTCCATTGCAAAAAACCGGCCAAGTGCGAGTCGGACTCGCGCACGAAGGGTTCCCATTGTCTATAAAAACGGCATAAAATCATGTCTGTTGTATGGAAGCCCCTAAATATTATTTTATTCAATTTTTTAATATTTGTTGTTATAGCGCCAACAGAAATACATTATCTGTGAAAATTTCAACTATCACGGTTTATGAGATACAGCTTCATGACAGACGGACAGACAGACAGACTGACAGCGGAGTCTTAGTAATAGTATCCTGTAACCTTTTTGGTACAGATCCCTAAAAAGGCTTAGTACTGTTTAAAAAATACTGTGAAACTGTGTAAGCGACGATAGCTTAGCTGGAGAAAGCCTGCCTCTCAAGCCAGAGGGAGCGGGTTCAAACCCTGGCGATGGCATTGTGTGAACATATGTGCGTATTATAATTATGTCATCTGCTACATGACTGGAGCCCGGTGTATGGTGACAGGCTCGCCCCTGTCACGTTTGGGACTGAATATCGTCCGGCGAAGTGTAGGTGTTGTATTACACCTCTGCTAGCCCCCTCGGGGAAAAGACGATTTGTGAAAAAATACTGTGTCTAATAGGCTAATTTTTACTCTTTTTTTCTCCAACCAAAGGTCACTCAGCAATAAGGGTTGTAGCCCTCAAGAGGTGTGTGAACCTAAAGGCACCTTGTGTCACCCTTCGAGTGCACGTCCTTTCAAAGACTTTGTGCCAACGATGCTTTCGATTTAGATTAAAAGCTTAGATAGTACAAACGTTCGAGATAAATGATTAAAATTGAAACGTTTTGCATTTGAAACAATTTTGAAATGTAACACATAGATTATTATGATTTTACTAGCTGCGCTCTGCGGTTTTACCCGCGCTTAAAAAGTAGCCTATGTATCAATCCAGGGTATAAGCTACATCCATACTAAATTTCATGAAAATCCTTCTATCCGTTTGAGCGTGAATAAGTAACAAACACACTCACAAACTTTCGCTTTTATAATATTAGTGTGATGTGATAATACAGGTACACATAAAATTTGAATGCAACATTTTATGATAGAGACAGATAGTATTTTAATACGAGGATTTTAGGATTTTATGTTCTCTAGTCTAAAAGCAGTAGCATTGTCTTTATCTATAATGCTTTAGCTATAATGTTAATCAGTATTGAATTTAATTAATTATTTTGTGTTTATTAAGTAATTTTTAAATGTGATTTTATGTTTTATATTTTATGTGATGTGCGACTGAATTTCTTTTTGTAATTATGGACATGCTTTCTGAATTAAAATTATTATTATTATTATTTATTATTTAGAATGAGCTAGGTGAGCGTTCCAGACGCCTAAAGCTATGATCAAACGCTAACTTAGCTATAATAATTTAAATATTTTTATCCCTAAAGCCCTGCAGTCCAGACGGGTAAATTCGCGGGCAACTGTCTATAACGATAGAAATAACCACGTCCAATATTATTCATATCTCGTAGCGATGTCTGTTTCTACGATATATTCGTAGTAAGCTACGCTTACGGCTACGAGCGTCTACGAACATGTAGTCTAATTTTATTTTCTAACAGGGTTCTATTATAATACAGATGCTTATAAATATCATTGGATCGTAGCGTATTTTCTACGTGCATCGTGGTTTTATATAAAAAATGTTTGTCGTTTGCTACATTTTTTATTTTATTTTATGTAGAATAGGTCGGCGCTTGACCACCAACTCGCCTGATGTTAAACGACGTTGTGGTCTAAGATGGAGCACGACGACCTATAAGGTACTTATTCGCTCTAGCCTTGAAGTTTTGTAGAGTGAAGAAGTACAAAGACGGATAGATAGATAGATAGATAGATAGATAGATAAACTCTTTTTTGTTCACACCACAGATAACAAAACAACAAGAGAAAAATAATGATAAAACTTATTAAATAGTGTAACAACTGGCGGCCTTGCAAGCGATCTCTTCCAGGCAACCTTAGGATGGAGAGGCAATTAACGGCAGTTAAGTGAGGCGCTACAAGTGCGCTACTGCTCAGACCCGTTTTCGGCACGGTTACATCGGACTACATCCCGAAACACGACTAGGTCATTTCACGGCATGGCTTGGTCCGGTGGATGGTAACTAGCCACGGCTGAAGCCTCCCACCAGAGTTTACTACCCGGTTAGCACTACCCCCGGGACCACGTGTAGGGAATCAGAATAGAGTACACTCCTACGGACGTGGGTAGCTCAGCCCCCAAAATTACATTTTATTGGATGCCAATATTTAATGCCATATCCAATTTTTTAAAGTTTTTTTGTGTTCTATTTGTTTACAAATTGACAAAAATATAGAGATGAACTATTTTCACAATTCAAACATTCGTTCCGATATTTGTAACGAAATATACGTAGACCCATTCACCAAGTATTTACAAAATCCTACCTAGGCACCCTAATACCTTATTCAAACACGATCTCACATCTAATAAAGTAAACAAAGCCATAAACCTTTAACTCCAACAAAAATACTAAAACATTTCTTTAATAAAGATATAACGTATGACCACAGAACACACAGCAGTTAGTACCACGCCACCTTACGCAGGCATGTCATAAATTCTTAGCAAGTAGATTCTTACTTTTGTTTGTGCCAATGTCACGAGCTCGATGTTATTAGGGAGGGTTCATACCCTCTCAATTACTTGGATAGGTGAATGGTAGGGGTGACCTAGAAAACTTTGGAATTGATAGAAGTTCTGTTACAAATACTGTTAATGTTTCCCTTTACTTTTCTAGATTGATTGTTTTTACCCGACTGCTCAAGAAGGGGGGTATGTTTTTCGATTGTATGTATGTATGAATTTATGTATGTATGTGTGTGTGTATGTATGTATGCATGTATGTACTCGTATGTATGTATGTATGTATGTAGGTATGTACGTATGAGGTTTCTTTAGCACGCCCTGCAGCCTAAACAGCTTGATGGATTTCGACATGTGAGGTGTCATATGAATCGTCTTGATAGTGGAAGTGACATAGAGTAAAAATATTTTGCAGCCGGGTTTTTTGTTGTTTCTTTTGATAATGTTACGTGTTTATTTGTGACTGTCAGGACTGATAGTAGTAGAAGAAACTCTTTTGTCAAAAAAACGTTTCCCCAAGTATTTGTTTTTCGTACTTTGATGATTGTTTTGTTGTATCTGTTAGAACACAAGTTTAAAAAATGTGTGAAAAAAACCAAGTCTCTATACAAAACAGATCGTGTGACCAGTTACTTTAGTTAGTTAGTTAGTTAAACCCTAAACGGTCTTGAATGAGACTCAACTATATATCTATCAACGTTTACCTAACAAGCATCCTCAGTCACAGAGCGAAAAATTGCCCATCTCATAGCTTCCATAGACATCGTGCGCACACGAGTCGAGCACCTTTTTAAAGAGACAATATCCCATGAATTCCTGATTGGATCCACCTCGTGCTGCGTCGAACTTTCCAGATTACACGGGTTCAGTGTCGGAGATTATGTTGATGGTATCGACCGCCCTCGGGCACGTAACCCAGTGACCAAGATTCAAGTGTTTACTGCTGGAAAATTAGCTTAACGTATTGAAATATCTAATTAGTGAATGTAGGTAGGACAGTTTGTATAGTTAGTTAGTTATTTAGACTTAGTCATCATTGTTATCTGCTTTGTGTTGTCCACTGCTGGTCGTATGCGGCGTCTCTTAATGCTTTGCTTAGTTTGGGGTCGGGTAACCATGTAACGAAAATGTCCCGAATTCATTTGTAAAAAAAATTGTCATGTATGTCACTATGCTCGTTAGACATTATTTTCAAATAAGAAACATTACTATGATTTAAGAAACGAGAATTACTCACGTACGATTTAGTCGATTATTCCGACTATAGTTTCAACCGCATCCGGCGGTCTTTATCAAGGCGATATCATAGAAGTGTATCATAAAATTAAATCATAATGTGTGAAAACCACGTCAGTTTCCATTATAAAAAGAAACATTATATTTAATTCTATATATTTATCTAAATTACCTACCATTTTAAAAACTTATCAGGTATGTCTTATGATGCGTAGATAACCTAGTTGGAGAAGACTCGCCTCTCAAGCCAGAGGGAGCGGGTTCAGACCTAGCCAAAGGCACGCACCAATTTGTTCATTGTACGTAATATGTTCAATTACGTATTTGTGCGTATTTTATGTTATCTGAGACGTAACTGGAGCCCAGTGTATGGCGACAGGATCGCTATCATATATGGGACTGAATATCGTCCAGCGAAGTATGGGTGTTGTACACCTCTCTGCCAGCCCTTTTGGGGGAAAAGCGTGACGATATGTATGTATGAATAGGTGTATACGCGTATAAAGGGCTTCAGAAATCAATGACCGTTTGAACGTATAATCAAATACGGGCCATTAGCTGGCTCTGTTATTGAAAACAATTTAATCATTTTATACAAGCGTCGAATCTCAATGTTTGGAAATGAGATTCGGACATTATTTGGAGCAATGGATATTTTATACGTCCATTAAATAAGCTGTATGAATTAAAACTTAAGTCGACGTTGAAAAGGTGTCGGTTGGCGCTCGGCGATAATTGCTGTTGACGTGTCATGATCGGAATAAACGTAGTCTTTTTCAAATAATTATGTGATTTATTTTTTTGATGTTATATCGATAAAATGATAGAGCACCTGCGAATATTATGGACTATGGTAATGATGACATTATAAGAAAGTTGTGAAATGATGAATCATTTGACAATTTGTTAAGTATTTCTCACTAGCTGCGCCAAAAAGTATCCTATGTGATATTTAGTCCATAATCTATCTCTGAGCCAAATTTCATCCAGATCTGTTCAGCCGTTTTTTTTTTTTTATTACATAATAGGCTTGCGTTTGGCCGCCAACATGCCTGATGATAAGCAGTGATGCGGCCTACGATGGAGCACGCTTGCCTAGAAGAAACCGATTCACTCGAGACTTGAAGACACCCAGATTGTAAGTGTCAGGGAACACACTCTGAACTCACACACTCGGGAACAAGTGTTACTCTTTCACGCCAGAACGGCTGAACTGATCTGGATGAAATTTGGCGCAGAGATAGATTATAGTCTAGAACAGCACATAGGATACTTTTAAGCCGCGGGTGAAACCGCGGGGCGCAGCTTGTATGTAATAATTTCGATGGGGCCTTTACAGGCATAGATGTTTTCACGTGGTAAGAAAGCGAGTATAGGCAGAGTGGCTGACCCTGATGTCAAAGTATTGGCATCAGGGCACCACTCTACATCAATCCGTCGTCACTCAGCAGCTGGGTATAAGAAGGACAAACAGACGAAATATTAAACTTCTGCACCTATAATGTAATAGAGATAGGGATAAATGTTGAATTTCAAGCGATTTAGCAACAAGAACCTCGTAAATTGCTTTTGGCGTTTTGAATGAAAGTCAAAAACGAAAGACGACGTAGAGCCAATAATCTCAGTTCCCAATTAATGGGATCTCGGGAAGCTGTCAGATAACCTTGGGCGTTAATTCAAGGGACCGTTTTTAGGGTCAAACTGCACGAGGATGCGAGCATGGATTAGTAAAACTAGAGGCATCGGTACTATGCATCGATATTACCATGATCCAAAAAAACAAGGGTGTAGTGTTTCGGGAGTTGACATCCTGACATCCAACTAAGACGTCACTCGTCATTGTCACAGTCTCTCTCAAATTTGTAGTCATGATCCAAAAAATCAGGTCTAGCATTCAGCAAACACGTAATGACGTCACTGTCGTCCGTCTCTTTCGAACTTGTTGTATATGACCTATAATATTTTGGTCTTGCTTAAACATCGATTGACGTCTCTACGTGTTGCTGAATGCTATATCTGGAGGTAGACCATGTTTGTTGTAATTACTCATTCCGGTCTTTCTTATGCATATATTGAGGTCAATGTTGTTACCCACGGACCATTTTGGCTCGGAATATACCTTTCGGAGTATATTATTATGCCATGGATATTCCAAGTAAAGTCTGGCCTCATTGTCAGCGTCATCGTAATGTCGTCAAATGTATTCGTCTAACCATACTGAACCATGGTATAATAATATACTCCGCCAGGTATAGCATTCTGAGCAAAAATGGTCACGTGGGTAACACGTAGTGACGTCAATCGATGCATAAGCGAGAGCGAAATATGTCATTTACAAGTAGTTCGAATGAAACGATGACAATGAAGAGTGACGTCATTACGTGGTTGCTCCCGGAATGCTAAACCTTGTTCTATTAGATCATGTACTGAACCACCACCATACTGCCATCTATCGAGGAGTAGAAGAAACAGATGTTGAAAACCTTCTCACCCGGTACATGTTTAGTAAGACCATAGACATGACTGCGCAAAAAGGGGGGTTATGTTTTTCGAGTGTATGGATGTACATTTGT
This sequence comes from Peribatodes rhomboidaria, assembly GCA_911728515.1. NCBI lineage: Eukaryota > Metazoa > Arthropoda > Insecta > Lepidoptera > Geometridae > Peribatodes > Peribatodes rhomboidaria. Next base: position 13,587,654 of record OU452172.1, read on the forward strand.
AAGTGGGTATGTATGTATGAGGTTATAAGCGGTTTGCTATGAGAGTATGAGGATATGAGAGTATGAGCTATTTAAGCTGTAGCTGTACGGCACGCCATACAGCTTAAACAGCTTGATGGATTTCGGCATGTGAGGTGTCATTTGAATCGTCTTGATAGTGGAAGAGAAATTGGGCACATTTTGCAGCGAACCATACAATTGGCAGTATCCTAGTGAGGTTTTACGCTAATTCAAAAGGGCTGCCGCACTGTCCGGGTTTTTATCCGGTTAGACCGGCATTCTCCCGGTTAATAATGTATCCGAGGCGATAATACCTGGCTTGCGGTCGGGAACGAAACGGCCGAATACATTGTTAAGTGCTTTGGGTCTTGTAATTTATTGAAAACGAAGTAAAATTGAATTAGATTTTTGCATACATTTGTAAGGTTTCCCGCACATCTAATGTTGTAAGCACTTATTTTGTATACTTACATAGACACTTAAATTGAATTATTTTATTTCAATGGGTAGGTACTTTTATTTAAATGAAGTTAGAATAAGCGTTAAAGTTATCTAACAATGCAAATGATCTCAACAATATTAATATTATACTTACGCCAACCTACTCTCAGTACATTTCCGTCTAAAGTTTTTCCGATTCCAATACAAAATACGAAAGAGCTGACAGTTCCCAGAAGTTAAGAATCCAATAAGAATCGTGCAAGAGAAAAGAAAAATACGACCGTTCTCTGTGAGAAATCGTAAGCTATTCATAAATGGTAATTTTATTTTCCCTACTGTCATTGTTTCTGTCATTTTCTCGCAGGCCAAGTCGAGAGAATTTACCACAATGTTATTTCGTCACAAAGTTGGCAAAGAGTGACGCTCTGTGTCAAAATAAAGTAGCCAAAGTGAATGTAATCAGAATTGATGACGGCGGCTTTAGCATAGAAAATAATATTACCATGGAATGGTAAACATTGCGCCAAAAATAATACTGTTTTCAGCTCCACGCTACGTTGACCTCGGGCTCGACACTACCTATATTTGGGTTGGGTCGCTGAGGGTTAAATTGGTTCCTGTCGGATTCTTTCGGCAATTTTTAGGACAAACACCTAAAAATTTGTTAGGTTTTATCATGTTTAGGTATATAAATGACCAAGAGAATTGTAGGTTTCAGAGTCTGGAGCGAGTCATCGTTGGTATATTTCATTTATCTATAACTTGTGTTATGTGATCCAATCAAAATTTACAAATGCGGTTGTAAAAAAATTTTTAATGATTGCCTGAATAATAAACAAGCAACATTATTTAATAAACAAAAATCCAGCAGCAAAATGTGTCCTATTTCACTTCCACTATCAAGACGATTCAAACAACACTTCTCATGTCGAAATCCATCAAGCTGTTGCCATACAGCTACAGCTTAAACAGCTCATACTCTCATAGCAAACAGCTTATAGCCTCATACATACCCACTTACATTTACATTACATATACATACACTCGAAAACATAACCCTCCTTCTTGCGCAGTCGGTTAAATAGCTAACTTCCTACGTCGTGCTACGTGAAGAGCTCTGCCGTGCTACGAGAAGCGCTACGTAGTCTACAGCGATGTAAACAAAAAAAATATCTTTAGCTAATTTTTTTATAGTAAACACATGTACCTATCACTATCCACTAATGAAACGAAAACATTGAATTCAAAGTTCATGCATGTATTTAGGTATTTCTGTGAGTGTTTCTATTTCGTCATAACTTTTACATTCTCTAGTTTGTTAAACATTACTTATTATTCATAGCTACAAATAAACAGTCGTATTTTTAATCAAGTAACTTTATGACTTTTTAATATTGCTATTTACTTATAAATAGAAACGAAGCTGCCAGTCATCGTGCTCCTAATCGCGCAGAATACGCCAAAGTCCGAATAAATAAATAAAATAAATAAATAAATAAATTCGGGACACTTCCACACACGGTCGCCTGACCCCAAACTAAGCAAAGCTTGTACTATGGCTGTCCGAGACTGATATACATACTTAGATATTTTTAAATACATACTTAATTAGATATTAACACCCAGACATAGGACAAAAACAAATGTTCATCACATAAATGTTTGCCCTAGGTGGGAATCGAACCCACGCCCCCAAGCTCAGAAGGCAGGTTCACTACCAACTGAGCCACCGAGGCAGTCAATAATACATAAATTATACCGCATTTTTTGGGATCAGCATCAAACAGGGGCTTCTATCCGGATTACGGACGAGCTAAGGTATTTGTTCATCTCCAAGGTATCCCTTGTAAGCACTTTTTAATGAACGCTTTTCTTGAATATCATATTCGAGTAATGTTAAATCAAAGTAGTTAGATTGAATGGGTTCGATTCCCACCTAGAGCAAACATTTATGCGATGAACATTTGTGTTTGTTCTGTGTCTGGGTGAAAATTTCTATTTAAGTGTGTATTTAAAAATATATATCTAAACTAGCTGTCACTCTGCGACTTCGTTCGCGTTTATTATTTATATATGTATGTGAGCTATCCTATCTGTTAAGTTAGATCGAACTGCACACTATGTGTGCAAATTTGATTGATATCGGTTAAGTAATTTAGGAGTCTATAGCGGACAAACAACGTGATTCAATTTATATATATTAAGAAGATAAATAATTATTATTTATTCTACAAGAATCACAGTTTGATTCGAAATAATTACAAGTATAAATTAAAAAAAATAAAAATCCCGACATCGATTTTCATCACACAGCTACGAACACTCCCGATTAATTCACCTTTCAAACAAAATCTTTTAGGAGCTACGATACCACAAACAGACACACACACGCACACACACACTCACTCACACCCACACACACAAAGATACATACAGACACGGTAAACTGATAACATCCCGTCGGTTTTTGCGTCGGGGTTAAATTTAGTATATTTGTTAGTTTAGATTGAGGTATACTAACTTTGTATAAAATTTCACAATAACATAACATATCATATCGTCACGCCTTTCCCCCGAGGGGGCTGGCAGAAGTGTACAACACCCACACTTCGCCGGACGATATTCAGTCCTAAATGTGACAGGGGGCGAGCCTGTCGCCATACACCGGGCTCCAATTACGTAGCAGATGACATACAATACGCACGTATGCTCATACAATGAACAAATTGGTGCGTGCCTTCGGCTGGGTCCTAACCCGCTCCCTCTGGTTTGAGAGGCAGGCCTTCTCCGACTAGGCTATCATCGTTTATCTAAAAAAAAGTTGGCTTTAAAATTCAATATTAACCAAATCAGTTATAAAATAATGAAAGGTAATAATTCTGTGTGTAACAAACGAACATTTTATGATGAAAACTGTTTTTTTTATGTCATTCCCCAACCAAAATTAATCTCCTGGCACAAAAACTGTTCCTGTTTCGTTTACTTCGAATAATGGCTAATGTTTAAAAATGTAGTAAACAGTTTTATTTTAATAAAAAGAATACTTTAGTAAAACAAAACTAGTCTCCTACATTTAATATACATTTTTTTTTATGTAGAATAGGTTGGCGTTTGACCACCAACTCGCCTGATGTTAAGCGATGTTGTGGTCTAAGATGGAGCACGACGATCTATAAGGTACTTATTCACTCTTGAAGTTTTGTAGAGAGAAGAAGTACAAAGACGGCAGTTGAGTGAGGCGCTACAAGTGCGCTACTGCTTCGGAACGGTTACACCGGACTACATCCCGAAACACGACTAGATCATTTCACGGCATGGCTTAGTCCGGTGGGTGGTAACTAGTCACGGCCGAAGCCTCCCACCAGAGTTTGCTACCCGGTTAGCACTACCCGAGGACCATGTGTAGGGAATCAGAATACAGTACACTCCTACGGACGTGGGTAGCTCAGCCCTCAAAATAATTTCGAAATAAACGCAATGCAACCCACAATGTAGTCCCATTTATAGTATTTCGTATATTTTTAAAAAATACCAGGCTTCTTAGTTTGTATTATGAAACTACAGCATGTAAAGCGCTTTAACATATTTTGTGGGTACGTTTGTCCACAGTGTAAACGCGCTCATGAGAGAAGAGATTGGTTATAGAGTGAGAGCTAATAATGCTTCATATTTTGAAATCTTTTTTAAACGCCCGACGCAAAAACTGCGGGTGTTGTAAGTTTGACGGATCTGTTTGTGTGTGTGTGTGTGTGTGTGTGTGTGTGTGTGTGTCTGTTTGTGACATCGTAACTCTTTTGTTTTTTTTATGTTTGAAAGGTGAATTAATCGGAAGTGTTCTTAGTTATGTTTAATGAAAATCGGTGTTGATTAAAATCGGTGTTGGGGTTTTTCTGATTTTTAATGTATACTTGTTAAAGTTGTTGTTGTTGTGTGTGTTTTTAAATGTTGTAGTATTGTTTCCAAGTTCGTCGGCACTTTTCCATATTTTCTTAAAGCCGCGGCTTCATATTGGTTTAACATTGGGTCCAAGCTAAGCTTCAAGTTGAAATGGTCAATATTGAATCTTTTTTACTGCATGACACATTAGCTTCAATTTCGACTTTGTGTTCAAATACTGATTGGGTCCAAGACACACATTGGTGTCTTGGACCCAAAACCTTAGATTGGTGCCAATATGATCAAAATTTACGGCATCAAAATGTCTGTGCTAAAAGAAAGTAAATTGAAATAAAAACCTTTTTTAATCCAGTTCATAAATTTAATGTAAATAATAAACTCATTATAAAGATATTGGAAGTGTGTAAATTTTACTTTTTGTAACCAACATTTTGACAGGCTATTTGTTCCTCGATTCCTCAATATTCCGTTGTTTACAATTTAGTTTGATTAAGCCCGAGGGAGCAAAGTTAATATTTACACAGCTCTGAAACTGAATACAACACGTTCGGTCATTTTTTTAATCGAAAACATGGTTTGTTATTTATTACTCTGTGATATCGACTTTGGTTGATTGTAAAATGTTATATAATGTGACTTTTGGAACAATAAACACATTTATTATGTACAAATAATATTTTGAGATGGATCGGCCAAGTATCAGCTCGAGGCGTTGGAGTTTATCGAGAAACGTGCCAAGAAGCTCTTTGGCAACGACTCCCTTGTCCAGACAGTCCAGAACTTCAAAGTCTGGATCATCGGCGCAAGGTTGCTAGTCTATCGGTTTTTTATCGGATACATATCGGGGAGCGTGCATCTGGTTTGCATGATCGTATTCTTCCTAGCCCTTTCTTCTATAAAACAACCAAGGGTACAAAAAAGCTGTATCGTTTTATGGTCGACATACCTACAACACGCACGAAACGCTTTGGTTCCTCATATTTTATGATACGGACCGCTAGAGTGTGGAATACTCTGCCAGAGTGTGTGTTCTCTGGCACTTATAATCTGGGTGTTTTTAAGTCTCGAGTGAATCGATTTCTTCTAGGCAAGCGTGCTCCATCGTAGGCCGCATCACTGCTTATCATCAGGCGTGTTGGCGGCCAAACGCAAGCCTATTAAGTAATAATAAAAAAATATTTTATTCGACCGAGCGAGCAAAAATGCTTTCGTATATCCGGCGCCTGCCCAGCGTCTAATAGGCGGAGATGTTTTTTTGAACCATTTTGATAACATTCGAAAAACTGAATCAACAAAAAAATATGTATAATTATCGAACCTGCTTGACTGCCTCGGTGGCTCAGTTGGTAGTGAACCTGCCTGCTGAGCTTGGGGGCGTGGGTTCGATCCCCACCTAGGGCAAACATTTATGTGATGAACATTTGTGTTTGTTCTATGTCTGGGTGTTAATATGTATTTAAGTATGTATTTAAAAATATCTAAGTATGTATATCAGTCCCTGGCAGCCATAGTACAATCTTTGCTTAGTTTGGGGTCAGGCGACCGTGAGTGGAAGTGTCCCGAATTTATTTATTTATTTAATTTGCTCACAAAGTGTCACGAGAATCAGCTGAGGAGTGCGACCTGTATAGGAGAATAGCCGGACAGACGCTGGCCGTGAGGTTGTTAGCAGAATCACTAGTATTATTAGCGTTATTCTAATTTAATTTTATAATAATTAACTGTTAGGTATAATTCTATATAATGTATTCCATTGAATGGTTCAAGATGGAAAGTAAATGTCAAAGGTGGCAGACGAAAGGTTAACCCAAATTATATTTACCGAGCCGACATGGCTTCTTAACCCGGAATAATTTTAAATGTCCATTAATTTACAACATAATGGGACATTCAATCTTTTCCTGAAGACTTACTAATTGGCAGTCCATACAAAACGTATTTACCTACTAAGGCCAAGAAAGTGAAGGTAAAATTGTGTGTGACTGAATTTGTAATTTCAACTCAACTCAGTTTTTGTTTAACGTATTTGGAGTAATTTTCGTAAATAGTGTATTTTGCTTTGAAGTAAAATAATGTCAAAATCTACAGAAAGCTTTCAAATCTTGTTTTCTGTTGGATATAGATGGAAGAACCATAGCGGGAAAGTAAATATCACTCTAATATTGTAAATGCGAAAGTTTGGAAGGTTGTATGGATGTTTGTTGAAATTTAGCACAAAGATAGATTATGGACTGGAAAAGCAGTTAGACTACTTTTTCACGGCGGTTAATGCTGCGGGTTGCAGGTAGTAAGCACATAAATATAATTGTCTTTCAAGCACTAACGCAGCTGAGCGATTAAGAAAAACTGTTCTTTTGCGGCTAAATCATTTTTATTTTCCTGTAAACTGAAGTCGACCGTAAGACCAGCGTATCAGCCACGGAATATGGCTAGAGATGCCATTCCAGAGCCCCACCCATTAATATCACTCTCGGAGTCATTTGTTTGGATTACCCGTGCTTCGGATGGATTCCCTTGGACGTGACGAGAGAAAGGGTTCGAGTAATCGGATGATTCAATCTGGGACATTTCACAGCTAGTTTAGAAACTGCCAGCTTGTATAAAATTCTTATGCACTTGAGAAGTTACACATAGACGAGTTGTAGGGGTGTCCTAAACAGTAATTTTTTTGCCATTCCTTTATTTTCGTCTGTTTCTTCCTGGCTTCATATTCCTCAATACTGAAGATCGTGACCGCCTCCCGCTATCTTCTCTTTCAAGGCGTTGCCCCAGATACAAAGTAAATCTTACTAATAAACGTTGGATAGCTTCGGAATAGCTTTACAGTTATTTGTCTTTACTTTAATTTTTTAACTCGGTGGAAAAATACAAAGCACTGTATAACTATTTCGAGGCTATACAACGTTTAAGTAAGGCTCACTTACAGAAAATTCTGAAGGTGCTAAATTGTTAAACGCAGGGTTAATTAACTCACAGTTTAAATGTTATAAATGTGACTCTAGTATTTTTTTATGGACGGCGTTTGACCACCAACTCGCCTGATGTTAAGCGACGTTGTGGTCTAAGATGGAGCACGACGACCTATAAGGTACTTATTCACTCTAGCCTTGAAGTTTTGTAGAGTGAAGAAGTACAAAGACGGCAGTTGAGTGAGGCGCTACAAGTGCGCTACTGCTCAGACCCGTCTTTGGAACGGTTACACCGGACTACATCCCGAAACACGACTAGGTCATTTCACGGCATGGCTTGGTCCGGTGGGTGGTAACTAGCCACGGCCGAAGCCTCCCACCAGAGTTTGCTACCCGGTTAGCACTACCCGGGGACCACTTGTAGGGAATCAGAATAGAGTACACTCCTACGGACGTGAGTAGCTCAGCCCCCAAAAAGTATTGTGTAAACTAAAGGTTAGCTTCTAACTCTTGGTAGCGCCAGACGATTTATCAGTTTAAGCATAATAACCTCCAATTACTAATGGGGATTTAAAAATATATTTTTTCAAATGCTATCTTCATCCAAAATACAAGGCGTTTCCATAAACGCGGTTTCATTTAACTTCATTTATACCAAACGTTTCAAGTATGTTTTCGAGTCTGTTTATTCAACGTTTCTTTATTGTCTGGGCTCACGTAAGCCGCAAGATAATTCCAATTTGAGGCCACACCTGCGTTTGTGTGAGTGCGTCTAAATTGTCCCATTCGTTTTGGGGGACAAATTCGTCACAACAGTATGGGTGAAAGTACGCGACGGTATCACTTATTCAAGAATAATGTACATATGAAATGAATAAGCTTTTTGTTTGTTCCAAGCGCTGGTACGTAAACTTGGGTTGTTATTTTGTTTGAGTAAAATTTGCAGCGTGAAACTACTACAAAAACTAGTATAAAAAATTGTTTTTTTAGTAAGAAGATTCAGATCTAATGAATTAACCACTACCAAGACCAACTGACCCATGGTATCATAATATACTCCGCGAGGAATAGCATTCCGAGTCAAAAAATCACGTTGGGTATTAGAGGGGAAACACGTAGTGACGTCAATCGATGCATAACCAAATTTACTTTAAGAGGGCCGCGACATTCTGAAATTTCCATACAAACGCACTACTGAAATTTCTTGAAAACCGTTTGTCAGATTATGATGAAATTTAGCATGTACAATTAAATTAACAATATCTTCGCCCCTATGTTCTTGGTTTTTTTTAAAAACGTTCTCAAGCGAAAATAGAGCTATGAAAAATATCCGCATTTTAAGGGGTCACTTTTGACTGATTTATTCAATAGGTAGACAAAGCAAATCAAAAATTCCATTACATAGGGAGGTCGTCTACATCATTAGCTGTTAAATGAATCAATAATACAAGGGAAATTCTTAGTTACTTAAGAATGATTACGGTGGTACAAAAGTCATAAAAAAAATGAAATTGCACTTTGTGACTCTGTAGGTAAGTTTAGAGGCTCGTCAGGTATCATTACTCGCTCTCTTCACTCGTCTTCTTCTTCTAGACGAAATGGCGATAGAATACCTTAAGCCAATGCGAAGTTAGTCTAGGTCGCCTAGGTCGAAATTAGTTAGGTCGCCGGACTCTTAAATTTAAATTTCCTTTACAAATAGTTCGAAAGAGAAGATGACGATCCGGAATCCTAGATCTTGTATTTTACCCGACTGCGCAAGAAGGAGGGTTATGTTTTTCTAGTGTATCTAAGTGTGTAAGTAAGTTAGTATGTACACATGTACGAGGTTTTGTTTGGTAGCATTTTGTAGCCGGGTTTTTGTTCATCATGGGATCGTGAACTGACCTATCAAAAGAAAGACTAGCTTGTTGATCCAGTTTTGTTTTTCTCAAACATTTGGCAAGCTACTGGCTCTCAACAAATATAATAACGATTCGCAAACTCGTAATTTGTACGAGTAAGCACCTCAATTTGTTACGAACATCAAGTTGCTCAGTATCCAATAGAATCCGACCCACGCATCAGTAATAATAAGCAATATCCATAATCGCTGCACATTAAAACGCTCAAGCGACCCGTATATGTTCCATATCAAACCGAAAGGAGCGGAGTGATTGCGAGCAGAGGATGATTGTCGGAATCCTCTACGGAATTATACAAATTTCCGACTCCAGGCCTTCGAAGTATCCGTACGAAAAGTGTCGGTGAAGTGACGTCATGAATATAGAATGCCATCTGACGAGGCGGTAATCTAAATAAACAGCCCTCAAGATTGCTGCAGGCAAATATATGCGAGTTGTTGACTCCTTATCTGCGAAGGACACAGATGTGTCCGTCTCGGCTAAATGAAAATTTACGAGCTTTGTTTGAGACTCGTACTTATGTGCTCTATCAGTACTTTGGGTTGATTTTGTTTGAGTTCCGAGTCTCTGTTTTTATACGTTTGAGATTATCTAAGTTGCTCTCGCTCTGACGCCGTTTCTGAGAAAGGCAGTGACCGATATCATATTGAGAAAACAAGAATAGGAACGCTGTTTTCATATTTTTGCGTTAGGCATTGACCGATATTATATTGAGAAAACAAGAATAGGAACACTGTTTTCATATTTTTGCGTTAGCTCTAGAGATAGCCAGTAGCTAGTAGGAGAGAGGATGCAAGAAAATTTCTGGGTAAGTTAAAGCTAAATAAGATATAGCTTTATTTTTTGAAAAATTTGAGCCTGTAAGTCATCAGACTTAGTCTAACTTAAACAAGATATTTTTAGTAGTATAAGTAATATTTAAATAAGCCGGTAATTTCACAATCAGAACAAGTAAGTTATTTGCAATTTGTTTTTTAAGTTAAGTTTATTTTAGGCTTAAATATTGTTACTAATAAAATTTTCTGACTGATTTTTCAGTCAGAAAATTTCAGTTAGTCATTTACTTTAGTAAATATTAAATCAAAACTGGATTTCTACTGCCTGAGGAACAAAAACAAAATACCGAAGAAGAATTTTGTGTGAATAAACCGAAAAAACTACAGAACCATGTAAAGTCAACTGGGGCATTTGCCTTTCATTTTGGCAGTTGCATTTCACCTTGGCATTTCACCAGTGGCACCTTGCATTTCATTTGTGGGGCAATTGCGTCTTTCGAGAATTACTGACAAACCCTTTATAAATTAGACATCTAACGCCATCTTGTACAGATTATTTCAACTAAAGATAGAAAAAGATGTAGGAGGCGCCTAATTTATGGAGAGTTTGTCAGTAATTCTCGAAAGACGCAATTGACCCACAGACGCATCTGCCCCAGGTGACCATATATTTTTATTAAAAAATTACTTAACAGACTGAAAAAGTAAATATTTAGTCAAAAATGTATTTCTACTTTCTGAGGAACAAAACAAAATACAGAAGAAGAAAAAGTATTAACAAAACGAAAAATCTACTGAACCATGTACCTACTGAAAACTACACCCTAGCCAGCGGTTCCGATACACACTCCACACTCTGATGGCAAAGTTCACATCTAGAAACAAACTTTAATCCATCTTCCGAGTTCCTGGAGCTTTCAACGTGTCTTTAAAACTTTAGCTCTACTTACTTGTGGAGTTATCCGTAAATATACGGAATTTTTCTAACGTATTAGATAAAAACAAAGCCTTTAATAATATCCATTTTGTTCCACGTAAACTTCTGAAAGTTATAACATTAGTAAGTCAATTTTATTATTGTTATTTGGTTGGTTTTAATTAATTGAAATCATACTATTGTACAACATGGACAGGAACAGAAAGACAGTAACATTTTTTGGTTCTAGGTGTTTACTACGGAATTTAAAGGTTAGAGAAATCTTTGTCCTTTTTTGGTAGCTTTATTTTTTGGTAGCTTAGTTTAGTTATTTTGTAGGCATACATACGCATACACATAATTACACAAGATAGATAGTGAACACAACAAGTGATCGACTACCCATAATTTGATTTGATCCCATTTTTTCAAACTAATTCGCTATACGATCCTGGAGTAACGCATTTACATACTAACGTAGCTATACATAACTGTGTGAAAATTAAAACATACAAATAACTCATGGAATTTTGTGGAAATTGTAAGATAATGTCATATCGCAAAATTTTGCCTAGCATACTATTTTTAGGAAGTGTTGGTACAAATTCAGGCTATATTTAGGCATGGCTTAGCAGAAATGTTCAGTCAAACGCTAGTCGCAAGAGCCCCATTTAATAAGGCTAGGTATTCCCTTCGGCGCTGTTCTGGCGAATAGTGCAGGATCATGAGCGTTTACATCTTGATCCTTAAGTTCGAACAACTTGAGCTTCGCAAATAGCGCGCCTGGGACGGGTTCAACTGGATTATGGAAAGGATACTGTAGCTAGTGAATCTTTAAGACTGTATTGGAGATTTATTGTTACATTCTAAGCCATAATTATTATTTTCTTTTTGGTGTTAAGAGCCGATTACACCTTTGCATACAAGTGAAAGTTTTTGTGCTGGTTAAACTATGTAGGTATACTTATTGGGATTAACTTAGAAACTGTTAATAGATTCAGCATAGATCTTGTGCAAGTTGTATTGTGTTTAACTTAGAAATGGTTGATTAAAGGCTTATGTTAAGTAAGAAATATTTATGTGCTTCATATTAAAGAAAGGTTGAATGCTATTTAAATAAAATATTCACACTTTTTATGGAATCGCAATTCAATCGACATGTGCGGTTAGGGCCGGATTTAGAGGTGTGGAGGCTCTAGGGCAACAGGAAAGTGGAGGTGGTGGGGGAAATTCTATTACATCAATTTTATAAATGAAAAAACAGTCAAAAATGGGTTCCATTTTTTTTTATTGCAAGTAACAAATTAATCTATTTAACCCATACGTGTACAAGTAGGTATCCAAGTAAAAATATTTTTTAAGTATTTCTTTTAAACCCTTATTGGATCCCTCTCTTGTGAAGGCCCCGGGGCTGTAGCCCTGCCTGCCCTCACCTAAATCCGGCCCTGTGTGCGCAGAAACATAAAAATTGTTATTTATTTCAGCATTGGAATAAGTTCTTAATTATTCTCAAAGTTATCGTTACGTGAGTAAAATTTATACAATCGTATTTTCCTTCCCATACAGTACAGTCGAGTAAAGGAAAACTTGAAAAAAATATCTTGAATTTCACTGAATTTTCGCTACAATATCAAGCAGGAAAAAATAAGGATTTCTCTGTTAGAGACATTCATCACGATCTACGAGTATATTAGGGTAGAATAATAATCCGAAGTAGCTCGGATAGCGAGAATACGAGTTTATTTCTAATGCAAAAAGAAAATTATTTCCCAAAATAGTAGTTCATCAAAATATCCGAATATAAGTCACATCGAGAGTCGGGATTATATTTTCACTCTGAAATATTTATGCGGTACGCAACATGAGGAAAATACGAGGAAATGCGTTGCGGATACCCTTGGGGCAAAGGCGCAGACCCGTGCTGTATATTATTTATATTGTGATAACTTATGTCGGATGAATTGATTGTGTGGTGTAATAAATAACAAGGTAATATCGCGTGCTAAAAACATTTTGATTGCATTTTAGCTAGAACTACACTAGTGGCTCTGGAGCTGGAGACCTCGTTGTCTGTTCTCTACAGGTCGTATTTCTCAACAGATTCTCGTGAAATTTTGTAGGCCGGTTCGATAATTATTATAGGTACAAATTTTTTTTCATCATTCAAATAAAGAAAATCAAGAGAATCTGTTAACAAATGCTATCTGTAGAAGAAAACAAAGATCTGGACGGAAATCCAGATAGAGTTCGGACATACGAAAGATAGACGTAGACATAGACGTTTCGCTCGTTAACGCTCGCTCGGCCGATACAACTACTAAAATATTTAACCTAGATCTAGGTTATATTAGATAAATGTTCCAACAAATACTACAGGAAGGCTTATGTATTCTCTGTTTATCTTTGAAAATATTATGTACGTTCGTAAAAAGCTACAAAAATTTAAATTGAACTGTGACTATCATAACAATAACACTAGAATTAAGGATAGGATAGTAGTACCTAGATTTAGACTGACTAAATCAAAAAAGTCCTTTTTAGGTAACTGCGTTCGTTTTTATAATAAAATCCCGAAACATATAACAGGGTTAACTGAAGGAAAACTCAAATCACATGTTAATCACAAAATTAATGAAAAGAGGATACTATAAGGTTAACGATTATTTAGAAGACAAAGATGTCTGGAGCCTTCCACTTCTGCCAAGTAGCCACTAGTACATAGATATAATATGATATTACCTAGTTGTAAGGCAAAATTTGTAAGACAGTTATCTAATTATTTTTTGAAAAAAATAATGCCCCTCAGTTTCAGTTGTCTGTTCTTCTGAGTAGTGGCTCTCTTTTTCCAAACAAGGCTGCCGAGCATAGGACATAGGGCATTATGAACGTCAAAGTTTCAAATATTTAAAACTTTGACGTTCATAAGTATATCTTTGATATCGTTGACTTTGACATGCACTGTACATAAATTTTCTCTTATATTGTTAGTTACATATTAGTAGTATTAGGTGGTGGTTTGTAGTGGTAGGATTCTTGCAGACTTTGCCCTAGGGAGTAAAACACCGTTGCCAGTCATTCAACCGCCAAGCTTTTCTTAAATATCACTGTGTTCCTTATTCAAGAGCAATGTTCTCAGTAAAATAATTAATAGTAAAGAGTATTTAACTAAAATGACGCGAATTCATGGTTAATAAATAATTCAACATTCTAACTAATATTATAAATGCGAGAGTGAGTTTGTTCGTTTGTTTGTAACGCTTTCACGCCCAAACCAATCAACCGATCATCACGCAATTTTGCATACACGTTGTCTGAGATACAGAAAAGGACATAGGGTCCTTTTTATCCCGAAAAAATAAACGGTTCCTGTGGGACCGCGAGTGATACCGCGGGGCACAGCTAGTCCATAATTAAATAAAAAAAATGCTCAAAACCCAATCTCGTAAAACAAATAATTTTGTGTCCAAACCTCGTATTTCACACAATATTACAAGCTACGAGTCTGTTCTTTGGCTACAGTTGCATTTAAAGAATCCTGACAATATATTCCGTTATTTTGAGTTTGCTCTCTCGTGGCAGCACCGGATTATTCAAATTTCATGCTATTCGGTCGCCGGTACTTCGTTGTTTTAATGCTTCACATGGTATGCGAGTCCTTGAAGCAATACAAAAAAGACAGTAAACAATCTCTCAGCGATAACAAGTCCAACAACAGAATATATTTTGCATTTTTTAATTTAAATACTAGGCTGTGCCCTCGGGAACGGTTAATATTTTCGGTAGGAACGGTATTTTATGTATTTTAGGAGGAGGACAGGAGTACAGGGGGCTTACCACAACCTCTTAAAACATCATTAATTAAGCCTTACTTCGTAATTTCGTACCATGACCACCCTAAAAGTATTCCTGCTACGTTTTGATATCGCTTAGCAGTTTTGATGACGTCACTCGATTTCGTTCATTCAATCCAAGGAACATTTGTTTAAAAACCGTACCACGACCTCTAAAGTATTCCTGCCGAGCTGTCAAAATAGCAGGAATGATACAAATTACAACGATTGTTAAAAAGTTGCTCTCCGTGTAACTTTTTCTATTTATTAATGAGTTTTTGCTGTGTTTCTGAGGTTCTATTTGTAATATTTAGCAAGATGGCCGATGATTTGGAAACTTTCGAGTTTCTCGAAGCAGATATTAGAAGCTCCATACTACGAAGGACGCCTTCAGACGGGCTCCAAAATAAATTTTAACCCTTTTTCACATATATTTTCTTTTGGCTAAGTCCGCTCCTTTCGATGCACTTGTTTCTTCTTAGAATTAGCCTTCGCCTGCAGACTCCTATTAAAGCCCGCAGCGATTTCACTGTGGGTTTTTAAAAAGTCTCACATGATATCGAACTGCTTCGCTGAGACTCTGCGGCCGCTGTGACAAATTATTCTAAGCATTAAATTCTAGATATCACCAAAATATTTTTCACAAACTTTAATTGTATACAGCAATTGAATTTTAATTTACCTTAATGATCATAATAATGTAGATTTAATTTACGTTTTTGAGGGGAACCGAAAAGATGGTGTCATGATTTTGTATTATTTTCTAAAACGAAAACTCGCCTTTACTGAAAGAGGGAAAGAGGAGTGGGATTTATCTCATTTATCATCATCTTCATCAGAGATTTATTGAAAAATGTTATGACAAACATACGGATTACTAGGCGGTATGGCTATGTTGCCTCTAGCCTGCCCTATGGGACCAAACAAAAAAAAAATTGACATTGTTCATACAACCAAGTGTCGCCAGATGTTTCTTAGGAGCGATTGTACGTCGGTGAGGAAAATAAAAATTCTTAGGGAAGAAAATAATAAGAAATCGTAGTGTTTTTACTTGCAACTTGTAAAAACCGTAAGTGTAATTTCCCTGTATCGATAGGATATTGTAGGCACGATTTCGCTATGCGGCCGTACTATTGTACGACTCCGATTGTCCGATTTTTACACGGCAAAAATCGTATAATTACGATTGACATATATACATCTGGCAACACCATACTCGAAAATACTGGATCTATGATTGATAGATGACATTCACACTGATAATGACAGTTCGTAACGCAAAAATACCACAGAGTGTGTAGAAGCACTTGTATCGTACATTCTTTTCCCATCACTATAGCAGGAGTAAAAACGTTTTAAAACATTATTGTTTTCAATGCTTGTGGTATGATACAAAACAATACTTATTAAGGAATGTAACAAAACGTTCCTGCGCAATGATGTTTTTGTAAAAGTTCATGGTAAGCCCCCAGGGGGCTTACCACAACCTCTTAAAACATCATTAATTAAGCCTTACTTCGTAATTTCGTACCATGACCACCCTAAAAGTATTCCTGCTACGTTTTGATATCGCTTAGCAGTTTTGATGACGTCACTCGATTTCGTTCATTCAATCCAAGGAACATTTGTTTAAAAACCGTACCACGACCTATAAAGTATTCCTGCCGAGCTGTCAAAATAGCAGGAATGATACAAATTACAACGATTGTTAAAAAGTTGCTCTCCGTGTAACTTTTTCTATTTATAAGTGAGTTTTTGCTGTGTTTCTGAGGTTCTATTTGTAATATTTAGCAAGATGGCCGATGATTTAGAAACTTTCGAGTTTCTCGAAGCAGATAATAGAAGCTTCGTACTACGAAGGACGCCTTCGGACGGGCTCCAGTATAAATTTCAACCCTTTTTTATTTTTTTATTTTATTTTGGCTAAGTCCGCTTCTTTTGATGCACTTGTTTCTTCTTAGAGTGAGCCTTCGCCTGCAGACTCCTATTAAAGCCCGCAGCGATTTCACTGTGGGTTTTTAAAAAGTCTCACATGATATCGAACTGCTTCGCTGAGACTCTGCGGCCGCTGTGACAAATTATTCTAAGCATTAAATTCTAGATATCACCAAAATATTTTTCACAAACTTTAATTGTATAAGTACAGCAATTGAATTTTAATTTACCTTAATGATCATAATAATGTAGATTTAATTTACGTTTTTGAGGGGAACCGAAAAGATGGTGTCATGATTTTGTATTATTTTCTAAAACGAAAACTCGCCTTTACTGAAAGAGGGAAAGAGGAGTGGGATTTATCATCATCTTCATCAGAGATTTATTGAAAAATGTTATGACAAACATACGGATGACTAGGTGGTATGGCTATGTTGCCTCTAGCCTGCCCTATGGGACAAAACAAAAAAAAAATTGACATTGTTCATACAACCAAGTGTCGCCAGATGTTTCCTAAGAGCGATTGTACGTCGGTGAGGAAAATAAAAATTCTTAGGGAAGAAAATAGAAATCGTAGTGTTTTTACTTGCAACTTGTAAAAACCGTAAGTGTGATTTCCCTGTATCGATAGGATATTGTAGGCACGATTTCGCTATGCGGTCGTACTGTTGTACGACCCCGATTGTCCGATTTTTACACGGCAAAAATCGTATAATTACGATTGACATATATACATCTGGCAACACCATACTCGAAAATACTGGATTTAAGATTGATAGATGACATTCACACTGATAATGACAGTTCGTAACGCAAAAACACCACAGAGTGTGTAGAAGCACTGGTATCGTACATTCTTTTCCCATCACTATAGCAGGAGTAAAAACGTTTTAAAACATTATTGTTTTCAATGCTTGTGGTATGATACAAAACAATACTTATTAAGGAATGTATCAAAACGTTCCTGCGCAATGATGTTTTTGTAAAAGTTCATGGTAAGCCCCCAGTTCTGGCATCGACTATGCAAATTTCATGATGATCGATCGAGTAGTTATGGCGTGAAAGCGTAAAAGAAACAAACTCACTTTCGCATTTATAATAGTTAGGACTTAGGTATTATGCAGAATAAGTCAGTTGTCGACCAATTCACCTGATGTCAAGTGACATCCATGAGTCCAAAAATGGAAGACTACGTACACATAGAAGGTACCTCATTAAAAATTGTTTAACAGTGAGTTGGCAGTAACAAAATAAATTGAAGAGTTGGTCATGCCGACGCCGCTGCTGTTGGGACGCAGTTGGTCGGTTGCTTCCTTTGAAAAATTATTGTCTAAATGAACTGAAAAACATGACGGCGAATCGTATTCGCTCTTAGACGCCTAGCCTTACACTAGCGCTGCGTCAATTTTTTTGTTTATTTAGATAATTTTAGATGAAGAAAAAGTATGACTCAACGCTAGTGTAAACGCACTTATGTAGTATAAAAAGTTGGCCTCAATGAAAAGTGTTTCATTCATAGACAATACGAAACTCTCTCTAGACATAATATTTTAAGTAATCATAGATTGTGGTCATGTACCTATCATTACATCCTAACTTAATATTATAAATGCGTAAGTGAGTTTGTTTATTTGTTTGTCTCAGTCACTCAACGGATCGCCATGAAATTTTGCACACATGTTATCTGTGTCACAGAAAAGGACATAGTGTACTTTTAACCCGAAAAAAATTGCAGTTCCTCTGGAACCGCGGGCGAAACAGCGGGGAACAGCTAGTAATTTATACAATTAGCATTGTAACATTGTAATCATCAAAGCTGATTTACTGCTTGTATTTATCTGTTGTAGTAAAACAGAATGAGTGTCCTCGTGTTAGTACCGTGTCACATGCTGAGTGCGGGCTCGGATTGTTTGCAAAAATAACAGATTTAAAACGAGAATATTTTATTCTCTGACGAGATGAGACGCCATTTTGGTATGTAGCATAACAATAATAGAATTCGCGACTGAATAACTTCAAAAAAACTTTACTCACCAGCATTTATTTTTGTGTAGAGGAACAAAAATCAAGAATTTCAAACAGCAGCTATATTTAAGTTATAAAAGTTTTTATGTTCCAACTTCGAGCGTAAAAAACATTTTATAATAAGCGTAAAACAAAATAATTTTTGAAATTTATTTCTTATTAAAAAAGTCTTTGAGATCAACCAATCAAACTTACTTAATTACTATAGGTACTTATCGGAAGTTTCTCTGCTTCAGTTTCGACAAAAATGCTTTCGTATCGTCGAATTCTTTCGTATTTCTGTCCGGATCTTTGTCTTCCTCTACAGATTCACATTTTACTCCTCTTCACATTTTAACCGATTCTATTGAAATTTTGTAAGTAAGTTTTGGAAAAAAAAATCATGTAATAATGTGGAATATTATTAACCTTTAACGGTTCGTTAATGTGCACGAGTGTGGGTAAATTTTACAAACATTAGGTATCTCCGCAATTTTAAATAAATTTTAAAAATCGACTCGGCAAGAAACAGAATGTTACCAAACCTGCTCACAATATTTCACGAGAATCGTTTGAGGGATGTGACCTGTAGAGTAAGACAGACGCGAGGTCTCCAGCTTACAGAGTTACTAGACCGAAAGGTTGGAAGAATTGACTGACTTGACTGCCTCGGTGGCTCAGTTAGTAGTGAACCTGCTTTCTGAGCTAGGGGGCGTGGGTTCGATTCCCACCTAGGGCAAACATTTATGCGGTGAACATTTGTGTTTGTTCTATGTCTGGGTGTTAATATGTATTTAAGTATGTGTTTAAAAATATCTAAGTATGTATATCAGTCTCTGGCAGCCATAGTACAAGCTTTGCTTAGTTTGGTGTCAGGCGACCGTGTGTGGAAGTGTCCACACACGGAGACTTTTTTTTTTTTAAATAAAAATTTATAGATGGAAGTGTTTTTTACTCAACCATGACCGAACGGCTGAAGGGATCTGGATGAAATTCGGCACAGAGAGAGATTATAGTCTAAAACAGCACATAGACTATTTTTTTACCGCGGATAATACCGCGGTTCCATATACAATCAATTTGTTATCGCAACAAAACAGATCGCATTATAGTGAACCGTAAATCGGAGGTTTTATGTGACATGCCACGTTCCTAATGGATGTATGCAGTGCACGTAAATATGGCTTTATTTACTAGCCACCAACGAAATACGAACACGTCCTGCATAAAAGTCAGATTCTATGAAGCCCGGAACGGAAAAGTTGGGAAAAAGACGAGAAATGGGAGATGATTGAACAAGTTTGTGGTGTGTTGATTTAGGGGACAATGTTGATAGCTAGTTGCACCCCACGGTATTACCAGCGGTAAAAAAAGGAGCCAATGTGCTATTCCAGACTATAATCTGTTTGTGTGCTAAATTTCATTTAGATCCGTTCAACCGTAATTGGCTTAATTGTGTAACAAACATCCATACATCCATCCATCTATCCAAACTTTCGCATTTATTATATTAGTGTGAAGTGATGTGATGTGATACTGCTAGAATTTCTTTGGAAATATGATACTTACTATATGTCATATTTTTATCTCAAAAGTTCTGGAATACGCACTGTACTTAGTGACACAGAGCTTAGGTATAAAAAGTTGATTGAAATAGCTTACCCAACGGTAGAGTTAAAAAGGCGCATGGTCATTCAACATGAAAATCAGTTTTATTTTGTCCGCCCAGGATTTATTTTATTTTGGTCTTATAAGGGCACCAAAAGGTAATTTTATTTTGGGCCTTAAAGGCCCATTGTAAGGTAGAGCCCTGTTATTTATTACAACCGGCGGGTGCGATAAGCACAGAAGGAAAACCTTTGTAATCTTAATAAAATGTTACCTGCTTTTGTTTCTACTGAAGCATTAGAATTAGTATTCCTAGGGTTCCGTAGCAAACCGAATCTTTGTAGTTTTTGTTAAAGTATTCCGAGTATTCCGATTTGAAAGTGTTACCTGCTTTTGTTCCAGGCGAAGCATTATAGTTATTGTTACTAAGGTCCCGAAGCAATTGAAAACCTTTTGTAGTTTTTGTTCCATGAATTCTGTGAAATAATTGAAACCGAATTCAGGAAACACGCTTTAATGAAAAGCCAGCAAATGCGAACTAAACAAAAAACAGAAAATATAATTTTACTTAGGGCACTTAGAAAAAACTAAATTAATTAAACATCAAAGGTTTAGGCAAATTTCAAAATTCAATTAAATACTTAGATAAAAGTTGTGATAAAATTGTTTGTGGAGTTTAGTTAATTTTTTACAAAAAAGAAGTTCGAAGACAATATTCCAGGTTCTAAAATAAAGGTATCCAGCAAAAGGTGAAATAATGAAAGGCAGTGAACATTTTGTGCTAAATTAATTAAATATTCTCGTGGGCGCGTTTCATCTTCGCCTGTCTGTGAAATATTGATTAAAAAAATAATGGAAGGTAAAAGCTGTTTTGCTTAGAAATTTATCCACTTATAAAGCCTTTGTTTGTTTCTTTTATATTTTCTTGAAAACTGGACAAACCGACTACACTTTAAAATAAAAACTGTTTTTATTACCTATTCATCTTTCACAACCGCAATAGGTAAATCGCGTTGAATATTTTCGTGTAAAAGCATCTCTCAGTCTCTCACTATCAAACACTTGAGTATGAGAGTAGCGACGTTTTGAAATCTTACCAACTCACATACTTATTTGTTGAGTTTGCCAAATGGTGAAACTAAAAGCTTTCAAGAAGTAACTGCCACTTTTGTTCTGGAATAACGAGAGCGGCTCCCCCAATCACTTCCTCTGATAAGTCGGTCGTAGCGTGCGTTATCATCAAGTGTGTTTAGACACTCATAACTCATCTGCCCTACTGCGTCTAATCCACAGTAAACCCTCGAAGCTGATCCCGTTATTAAAACAAAACGTCGTACCGAACCTTCGTCAAACTGTCGATAGCTACTGGCTTATTTTCAAACATTTCAAGTCACTGGCATCAGATTCCCCGTGCTTTATTGGAAACTTGTCAAATGTAGGTTCGGCGGAAATGTCGAGACGTCTCGAAGCGAAGCGAGAATTCCACGGAGAGCAATGTCATGTCTTCTTCTGTGCTTCGGAACACGCTGTTACTTCGGAACACGCTCCTCAGGCTCGAGGCAAGGCATGACATGTCTAAAATTCTATTTTAACATCATTATTATAGTTTTAAGTGGAACGATGTGCGACATTTTAAAAATTGGAAAAGATTTCAATGCTGTCTGGTTTGAACCGACCTTTTTTATACAAAACTTAGATTGTATTGTTAAAACACAGTTAATGTAGGTTATTGATTTGTGAACCATCTCGTCAGCTATGCAAAGAAAACCCACTTACACAAGTAAAGAGTCTTTTATAATAGACACAATTTATTCATTCTTACTATGTTCTGGGCAAATTACAGAGTTATAAGTTAGTTCCCTTGGATTATGGTAAAGCTGTAACCTTGCCTACATTACGACCATTGACTTAAAACGCCTTGCATGTTCAGCTCCTTTCTGGGCCTTGATCTCAAGTGGGGTAGGTAATTTTGTGAAAGTTTGCTGAGAACTTCGCGGTTAGAAACACGGGCAGAGATGAAAAAGGAAATTTGTCTTATTTATAGAATGATAAAAGCATTCAAAATAACCATTCCTGCAGGCAAAAAAGCTTTTGAATCGTCCTATCAGAATTTAGAAAGACCGTATAACCGAGGAATGTTTGACATTTACATACAAACTTCGCAAAACCAAAGTAACAAACATACTTAGGAGTAATACACGACTATAAAATTTGTAATACCATTTGAATGAAATCACGGTGCGTTGATGATGATGTAGTATGCAATAGTTCAAAATTCTTCAGCATAATCATAGCAAAAAGCACTTGTGCACCTATAATGAAATTTCACAAAACGTTGAATACGGTGGACGTCTTTATTCCATCCAAAGGTTGTCTGGAAGAGATCGCTCTCAAGTGAGAAGACCGCCCATAACACCTGTTTTTGAGTATTAAGTTTAATTTTATATTTTATTTGGTGCCAATAGTTTTATATTGTAATGTATTTTAATACTACTTTTTTTATATAGAATAGGTCGGCGTTTGACCAACAACTCGCCTGATGTTAAGTGACGTTGTGGTCTAAGATGGAGCATGACGACCAACAAGGTACTTATTCACTCTAACCTTGAAGTTTTGTAGAGTGAACAAGTACAAAGACGGCAGTTGAGTGAGGCGCTACAGCTCAGACCCGTCTTCGGAACGGTTACACCGGACTACATCCCTTCCATTCCCTTCCTATAAATTCTAATCGAAAATAGAAATTTTGAGTAGGGAGGTACATTATAATCGTTGTCTAAGAGCCTTCAAGAAAAGTCATGGAACTTGCCTCCAGCACTATGAATTCGTATCAATTTCCCAGAGTCCTATCACTAAATCACATAACACTCACATTGATATGCGATATTTGAATAGGTTTCCTCGCCGCCAGCGATCGACATGAATGAGATATCTCGGTATCTCCATCGCTCAAGCTTGACACGGGTTTATAAATACGCACCCCGGGTGATATTGTGCTGGAGACGTTATTATGACAGGTGTGTGTATTGCCTGTGTGAATCGTTATCTGGTAGTTCTTGAATATGACAATGAAAATAGTCGTATTTTCATGGTAGACGTCATAACGTACAAAGTCGTAGAAACACTATAGCAAAAAACCAACAGAGCCGTAGAAAAGTTGCAATTGCTTCCAAGCGATTCTGTTTAAGAATCTAATATTTGCTGCTTATTGAAAAAAATCCAAACTATTTGTAGAAATGTCATGTGATCCATGGTATACTATTATACTCCGCCAGGTATAGCACTCCGGTCACGTGGGCAACACGTAGTGCCGTCAATCGATGCTTAAGCAAGACTGAAGTATGTCATATACAAATAGTTCGAAAGAGACGGATGACGATATGACAAGTCATACGGAGCAATTTTCGGAAATTCCGGAGCAAACAGCTCCGGAAATGCTACACCTTGTTTTTTTTATCATGATGTGATCTGTCTCAACTCATCCAATCAGCAGCTAGGTGACATTCGAGTGTTAACGATTTTTTTTATTAGTGGCTTTGCCCTTTCAACGATTGCTAACGGTTGTTGCAATTGCTGGGAAGCGATTGTAATTTGTCTAGAGCTGATGCTCTAGACAAATTACTTAATTAATTAATTCTGATGCATCGCTCTTCAATAATGATGATGATGAAGATCATAGTTAGTAGGCAGATAAACTAAAATAGATTTATAAAAACTGGATACGCAGCATCTGAAGGGGGATATTTCATGGCAAGTTTATGTGTGCACTTGACAGGGACTGAGACTAGGAAAAAACCTTATTTTGACCTCAGACTGCTGTAAAAAAATCACTGACGATCAATCTAGAGTCCAGACCATGATCTGAGCTGACGGTTTTTCTATGGTGATAATCACAACAATCACACTATCACATCACATCACACTATAAATATCCTTTCCTATCCTATCCGATATAATAATATTATAAACTAGCTGCGCCCCGCGGTTTCACCCGCGGTTAAAAAGTATCCTATGTGCTATTCTAGACTAAAATCTATCTCTGTGCCAAATTTCATCCAGATCTGTTCAGCCGTTCTGGCGTGAAAGAGTAACAAACATCCATCCATCCATCCAACCATCCATACATACAAACTTTCGAGTTTATACTATTAGTAGGATGTGAAAGCGTGGATGTTTGTTACGCTTTCACGCAAAAACTACTTGACGAATCATCATGAAACTTTGTGCACATATTCTGGAAAGTGCTAGAAGTAACATAGGATACTTTTTAACCGCGGGTGAAACCGCGGGGTGCAGCTAGTAATGTTAAAAATGTAACAGTTTGGATGGATGGATGTATAGATGTTTGTTACTCAAT
Source organism: Peribatodes rhomboidaria (assembly GCA_911728515.1). NCBI lineage: Eukaryota > Metazoa > Arthropoda > Insecta > Lepidoptera > Geometridae > Peribatodes > Peribatodes rhomboidaria. The sequence continues at coordinate 13,612,228 of OU452172.1, forward strand.
CATGCCAGAACATCTTTAGCACAGAGATTGATTATAGTTTGGAAAGACACATGGGATACTTTTTAACCACGAGTAAAACCGCGGAGCGGAGCTAGTAGTACATAACAATAAAAAGCCATACTTTCATCTCTGATTAAAAGCTTACATACATAAAGTTCAATGCATGACGGTCTGATACGTAAAAATAAGCTTACTTAGCTTGAAATTATTCAAATAGGTGTCCTAAATACATGTAAAATCCAAAGAATTAAAAATTTAATTTCCATAATACTTTTTTAATACTAACTACAGCGTCTTCAGTTCATTTTCTGCTTCCGCCGCGGTTTTACCAGTGCGAACAATGCAGCGGAAGCGTTGATTAATTGATATTTTTCCGCTTTTCTCCGCTCCGCTCGTCTATGTGGAAGCATAGCTTGTCTCAACAAAGTCTTTCATCATTTATTACAGTTAAGTTGTTCGTTTTTTTTCAGTAGTAAAAGATTTAGGGCATGGGGTGGCTGTAGTTTATACTATACTAGCTGCACCCCGCAGTTTTACCCGCGGTGGTTGAAAAGGTTATTATATGTGCTATGACAGACTATAATCTTTGTGCCAAATTTCATCTAGGTCTGCTCAGCCGTTTTGGCGTGATTGAGTAACAAACATCCACCCATCCAGACATCCATCCAAAATTTCGCATTAAAATATTTGTAAGATGACAACTAGATGATGTCTAGTTACCACCCACCGGACCAAGCCATGTCGTGAAATGACCTAGTCGTGTTTCGGGATGTAGTCCGGTGTAACCGTTCCGAAGACGGGTCTGAGCAGTAGCGCACATGTAGCGCCTCACTCAACTGCCGTCTTTGTACTTCTTCACTCTAAAGCTTCAAGGATAGAGTGAATAATACCTTATAGGTCGTCGTGCTCCATCTTAGACCACAACGTCGCTTAATATCAGACGAGTTGGTGCCCAATTCTACATTTAAAAATAATGAGATGGATGAGATTAATATAGAGATGGTTACAACTCCATATGGAACCATTTACGTCGTTTTGTTGATAAGTTGTATTATTTCGTTACTGTTCCAACAATACGACGAAATGCATGTAAATTGTCGTATAACTTTAATTATGAGCTCTAAAATTGCATTCCGATGGGTCCTGTAGACTCTTGTAGATTTTTTAAAATAGGTACATCGTATCTTAGCTTTTCCCGTACTATCCCACGCTTCTCAGTGTAGCTTACGTGTCTGTGAAACGAGGTAAATACCGGCATAAATTGTGTTTTCCTTTTCTTATTTCTGTTAGAATTATAGGTAAGTAGGCCGGTATTTGGTGTTATTTATTTCTCAAGTTCCATTCACATTTATCTTAGCAAACCGTGACATTTCTGAAGATGCTTACTTAGGCTAAAGTGATACTCTTGAGAGCCGTCAGCCAATTGTATATTCCTAGAAATGTACTCAGACAGTTCTTCATCCCACAGTATCTAAAGGTCACGAAGTGCGTAGGCTTTACTCCTGTTACGAGGTAACCCTTCACATTCAAAGGAGATGTCTGAGTAGATGTCTGACTCACCTAAGTGCGTAGACATCACGTTAACCAGTTTTTAATCTATAACCCTGTTCAAGGTCGCCCAATACCAAAGATGAAAGCCTGAAAGGACGTCATTTAGATAAGCCCCGAGCAAGATTGATGACAGTTTCACTTCAAAACACCGCCATTCACTCAAATCCCAAGGGGATAAAACTTCCGTAGTGCGCGGAACTTGACTGATTTTGTTTATTTTAATATTCAATATTCAGTGTGGCCCAAGAAATACGACCACCAGGGGAATAATATTTCGTTAGAAACGAGAAGTTTCTAAAACAACGTTAACAAAACGCTGTCGCAGCAAAGTATCAGCTCACACGACATGCAAGTACATCATCACTACATAGTATAATACAAAGTCGCTTTCTATGTCCCTATGTCCCTTTGTATGCCTAAATCTTTAAAACTACGCAACGGATTTTGATGCGTTTTTTTTTAAATAGATATTGAATAGACTAGAATTTGAATAGAGTGATTCAAGAGGAAGGTTTATATGTATAATAACATCTATTAAATAGTGGAGAAATACTGTTATTTTTGAGGTTTCTAATTTGATGTTATTTTTTACAACATTTTAACATTTTTTTTCCGCTAACATTGCAAACGCAGGACGCGAAAGTTTGTAAGAATGGATGGATGGATGGATGTTTGTTACTCTTTCACGCCAGAACTGCTGAATAGATCTGGCACAGAGATAGATATCTAGGATATATCTAGAATATCACATAGGATACTTTTAACCGCTTGTGAAACCGCGGGGCGCAGCTAGTATTCCATAAAAATGTAATCCAAAACTGTCTCGCTTCGTTGATACTCGCATAAAAACACGTCTCTGATACACAAACGAAATTAAATGTAAACACGATCGCGTTGTTTACGTACGGTTCTAATCAACTAGTGTAACCAAAGCTACCTTATTTGTACTGCCCTTTATTGCTCGTGAGCAAACACTAATAAGAAAAATGTTTGTTTCAGATATTGCCCTCGGAATCGGATTTTTAATCGCTTTCGTCGCGCTCACGGATTGTGACGTCGTCACTGATGTTCCTAGAGCCCAAAGAGATGATTCGAAGATACCGGAGCCGGAGATTCTGCCGGTTTTGCTCGGGAACGATACGAGATGTAGAATATCGGAGTATCAGTGCTCGAATAAAAAATGTATACCGGTAAACCGATTTTGCGACGGTACCAACGACTGTGGGGACTCTTCGGATGAACCGAGACACTGTACACGTGAGTAGAATCTTTATTGTGTAAATGTAGAGCAAAACCCGAATGCTAAGTAAGGTTGTACCAGATTTAAGAAATGTCACTGAGTTACATGGATGGAGGACTGAGGCTAGTGAGGCTTACATAAATTTCTCAGTTATTTGGTAGGTATGCCTAAATTTAGTAGCATTGTGTAGGTATTCAATTGTGCTTCAATATTTTTGCTACGAGAAATTATAAAGCGCGACGGAATTATGATCATTTTCGCTTCAATAGTTATCTTATTCAATCAAGTCGATAATTATTGAGTAGGTACCTAAATCAAGTAAATAAGTAGTTTGTAGACATTTATGATAGAAAAGAAAGAAAATTGATAGATAATCAACATAACAAAACCATTGTTGATCAAAATAACAAAACCATTGTTATTTTGATTACAGAAAATATGTTTTTCTGAAATAATATCTTAAATTTTTTGAAAATACTAACGACCTACCTTTTCACAAGATCAGTAAATTTATCATTTTAGAACGGTTTATTTAGGTGAAAATAAGCTAGCCGTTATTTGCTAAATCTCCTTTCCTCGCTTCCTACAAGACGTGGCAACAGCTGAGAGTACGCGCGAGGATATAATATTTCATCCTTTTTGCTCCGGCTGGCTACAACCAGGGACGGAAATGACGGAAATAAAATACCTTCACTCGAACAAATATTTGTAATTTATGCCTGGACTTTCTCTTTGTCGGAAATGTATTAATTTTGCTACCGTCTTTTTTGACATTACCTGCGTTATTACAATTGAAAAAAAAAATACGTAGAGGTTCCTTGCTATATGAGTAAATCCTCACTGATGCATACCGTCCAATACGATACAATACAATTGTGATTTTATTTACTAGAGGTCTATTGGATTTGCTATTTCCAGGAGAAATACGGTCGTACAGCGAAATTCGGTTTGTTTCAATCCCATAAAATGATAAGATTTGAACCACACCTATTTACTAACGAGTATCGTATTAAAGGGGCAGTAGTTTTATATGTGGTGAGCTTTCAACTGATGTTTCGACTAAATCGACTTTGTTCAGAAATTACTCATTTAGTCGATTTGATTAAAACGTCAGTTTATATTGTCTACGCTCGCACTCATGGTGCACTTCGTAAATACCACATACCTAACAGCCAGTAGGATTTTAACCTCATTACTTAACATCCATTACTGTTTCTGATCAAAGAGAAATGTTTCAGTGGAATGACAAGACATGTTTAAAAAACTTAACTAACATTATGAAATGAAATTGCACTTCAGTGGCTAGGCATCATGAACAATATAAGATTCTGATTGACCCTGCTACTTGGCAATCTTGGTGCTCGCTAGCAATGTGTGTTTGTCTCTTCAGTAAGTCCTATGAAATAAAATCAAGAAATTAATTTTGCTTAGAGACATTGCTAGCTGTACGGGCATTTCACGTGAAGCAGAAAGAAAAAAAAAGGTCTACGTTTCCGATTTAGTAATATTTGATTAGGCTATACTTTTCCTCAATTGAGACACAAAATATTTTTACAATATAAAGTCTGGTTAGCAAGGGCTTTAAAAATTTCGCAGTTAACCGCAGTTGTTTTCTGTCTGTTATCTTTTCATGTACGCTTCACGTGGAATGTCCCTATACCTACATAGAATATATTAACCGTGTCAACTAAAAACGCTAAAGATATCCATTTAATTTCCACAAAATGGATATTTTTTTATGTATGACATTATAGATAATAGCTGATCCGATAATATTTCCACGCTTCCAGCTACTTGGATCCAGGCGAGTCGTCCGCTATTTCGTTCGGAAACTCTCATGATCGCATAATGGAAATTTATTCCCTCTCTTTGATTTAAACTTTGCCTCTGGCTTATGATTTATTACCTCAGAGGTTCATTCCTGAAGTTTTTATGACTCTTGTGATTAATTTTATGGCTTGATGTGAACAGCCGAGGTTTTCATGTAGTGGCAGCCCTGTTACACACGCGATGCTTACGTGATTGCTAATATTGCACCCAGCGGGAGCTGTTCTGTTTAGGTAAGATCATGCCCGTACGAACTTGCTTAGTATTCGGTACACTTTAGAACCAGACCCCTCACAGGGGAAAACATCCAGAACAAGACAGCAAACCTACAGTTAACACGTTCAACTATATCTTGTGAGCGTGTGAAAGCTATTGGACTGCTTCCGCAAGGATGTGGATATTTAATTTTGACCAGGTACAAGTTAAGGCACTAGGGATATCTACCATTAGTAGATACTAACTGCTGGCACTAGCGGTACTCTTCTAAACTATAATATTTAGATAATAATAATAATAATAAAAAATTCGGGACACTTCCACACACGGTCGCCTGACCCCAAACTAAGCAAAGCTTGTACTATGGCTGCCAGGGACTGATATACATACTTAGATATTTTTAAATACATACTTAAATACATATTAACACCCAGACAGAACAAACACAAATGTTCATCACATAAATGTTTGCCCTAGGTGGGAATCGAACCCACGCCCCCAAGCTCAGAAGGCAGGTTCACTACCAACTGAGCCACCGAGGCAGTCAGATATACCAAACATACGAGTAACTAACATAGTCACAAATGCTAAATATTATTTTATAATAATATCCATTATAATTAATTTATCACTCAATATGCACACCTACGTTTAGAAATAGACAACTTTTATTTGCAGCAAAAATCACAGTACACAAATATTACACAACGTGAAAGAAAATAAAATAAAACGTTTTGTTTGTTTGTGTCCCATCCACAAAGTTGCTTACGTAAATGTTTCTAGGAATCTTGCCAAAATAGAACACTCTATACTAAACGTACATAAGTGCACAAAGTGTACCTCTAAATTTAAAAGGCTAACCTACCTACCCCTATGTATACCTATATCTATCTACATGACGTATAGTCACGCCTTTCCCCCGAAGGGGCTGGCAGAGGTGTAATACAACACGCACACTTCGCCGGACGATATTCAGTCCCAAAATGTGACAGAGGGCGAGCCTGTCGCCAAACACCGGGCTCCAGTCATGTAGCATATGACATATAATACGCACATATTATGTTGACACAATGAACAAATTGGTGCGTGCCGTCGGCTGGGTTCGAACCCGCTCCCTCTGGCTTGAGAGGCGGACCTTCTCCAACTAGGCTATCATCGCTTACCATCTATCTATACCTATATCTATCTACGTATATGTATAATAAAGGGCTTGTGTAGGTAACTACGGATGGCAACAACAATAACTCGAATGTGCCTACGTCAGCTGCTCGACCATGTCACATTGTCTGTTTATGAAAAGGGGTCGGTAAAGGATGAGTATTCTATACGTAGCAATTATTTCTCGATCGATTAATGCCACGCCATGTATGCCACAAATAGACATACCTATAATTATATTTATCACTTTCCGTACTTTAGTGCGCTCTACTAACTGGGGCTCTACTGATATTGTCGGTCATCACCTATATTATGCACCTATATTTGATTCCCATATTTTTGTGAACTGCACGTTTACATAATACACATTCAAACGTATTGTACTAACTTTTAGTAAAGCGCTATGTATTATTCTCTTTCAATTTTTCCTTCTAAAAATCACCGAATTAAAGTCAACCAATGCCCACTAAAAGCACTCAGATCCTTTATTCACCCGATAGATTCTTTCTAGTGTGAAATAAGAATCCAATATCTGATCCGCGGAACAAGCTCCAGCCTCTCGGTCCAGCGACGTCGTGACCTCAAACAGTAATGACCCTTTTCAATACTTTTATTGAAAGAAACTTGCCAATATAAGGACTTTTTTCTTGTGCACTGAATAGGTTTTTTTTTCTATCTGTAAAAAAGGTTTAAGAGAGACTGTTATAATAAGTTTAGTAATGGCAATACTTTTGAGTAAATATTTTTTTGTAACCACAAATCTGTAAATCATTTGAGCTAAGCTTGAAAAAAACGTATTTCACGCTCTTCTTACTGAATATATAGTAAGTATTTATAATTTTTATTTATCTATTTTGTTAGAAAAGTAGTTTAGCTAGTTTTAAACTACTAGCTACGTCCCGCGGTTTTGCCTGCAGTTACACAGAAACCATTATTTTTTTCGGGATGAAAGGTACCCTATGTCCTTTTCCGTACCTCTGAGAATATGTTTGTAAAATTTCACGTTGATCGGTTGAGTAGTTTTGGCGCGAATCGTTACAAAAAACTCACTTTCGCATTTGTAATATTAGCTAGAATTTAGGATTTGGATTTTGGTTTCGATCGTATTTAACCCTATAAAGGAATTATTAAGTACTGCTTTTCGATCGTACTTAGTTAACCCTTAAAAAGTTACCCCTAAATACGTACGAGTATTACGTATTTTCCACAGAAATTATTCTAGCGTCAGTATCTCGTTGTATGTTCCAAAACAATTAGAACCATTTCGTGTATCGCACGGTATAAAGTAAAGTAGACAAACAAGCGTTAGTGAGTAAGAGCTACATTTTGTTAGATTGTCTGGAGAGACGCCAACAGCTAAATGCAATTAAAGGCGAAGGGTAAGAGGAAATGAGAGCTTAGATCGACAATGCTAGCAACGTTGGAGGGAAAGTATAGTTAGAAAAATTCAGCCAACGGTACGCACCAATTTGTTCGTTGTGTGAACATGTGCGTATTGTATGTCATCTGTTACATGACTGGAGCCCGGTGTATGGCGACAGGCTCGCCCCTTGTCACATTTGGGACTGAATACCGTCCGGCGAGTGTGGCTGTTGTATTATATCTCTGCCAGCCTCTTCGGAGGAAAGGCGTGGTGATATGTGTTGCCGGCAGTGGCGTACCTAAAGACGCATTTTGTTGGAAATGTAATAAATAATAAAAAGTATAAAAGAAAATAAAAAAATGCAGTGTGTATTGCGTGAGTAGTAAGCTTGAAACTTTTGTCTTTATGTTCAAAATAATGCAAGCAAGAGGCGACTAAATATCTTGCACTTCATTTTGCCCTTCAATTAGTCAACAGGATTTTTGTAACATACTGTGTATCTTCCTTTATGTGACTCCCACAGCACGTTAGCTACCTACTTCTCTGCTTTTCGGAATATACTCGTAGGTGGGTACAAAAAGCCCACCTACGGGTATAAATTCAACACACATCCCCTACCCAAACAAAAGATCGTACTAGATACCATTGACAAAGTTAGCCTCGATTTCAAAGCCATCCACTATTTTAATGCACTTATCTCTTGGAAAATCTATTTTGTCGAATGGAACAAGAATGGTGGAATCGTATTGGGAATACTTCCCTGTCCCAAACTCAATTATTGTATTCATTGTTCTTCGCTACTGTAGCCTGTAGCGACTGTAGCGGCTGTTGCTAGTCGGCGATTCTCATTCTTGGACAAATGAAGAGCGGGACACGTAAATCTAACAGAAAAGTAAACGATTATGTCGAAAATCAAAAATTTCATCGCGCAGTTTTATCAAGTTTTCCAAAAAATGTTACCACATACCTACTAGAATAAACAGTGGAAATTCCCAAGTGAAATAAAATTATCTCAACGTAACGTCAATAAATGCTCTCAATCAAAACAAAAATTAGGGAGAACATAGCTATTCAAACATTTTTTGCAGTGATAATAATTAATCACCATTATGCCATTAAGAGCCGTTGTGCGTCTTCGTTGTGTCTATCTCTACTGCCTCAATCCTGCGTCAATATCATTAGGCTCAAACTATGACAGAATGACGTGATAATTACTTGTAAATTTTAGGGTCGATTGTCCCTAGTTTATTCGTCAAAGGCTGCAGCGGCGCAGCTAGTTGGTGAGTTCCGTCTTATTTGTGGCGCCCCAGGGCCGGCTGGAGTTTAAAAGGTTTAATTGAATTACAATTGTTTGGGAAGTATAATGGTAACGTTGAATTGTTTAACAGTCGGGAAAATGAAGCAATATTAAAGCAGGACTGGTCTTTCCACAGAGAAAACTATTTATTTGTTCCCAATGCATATTGTAGAGCTGTCTGTTGAATCTGTTGGGAAATAGCTCCCTTTGTCGCCGTCGAAATAGTGCGATGCACCATCACCTCTTTAACCTGCCCGGTTGAAATGCGGCATTTCACGTCTTGCACAGGTTTTTATCTACATTTTCTGTATTACTTGGCCCGTTATATTTTCATGAACAAAATTGGAGACGTGCCCTGCAAACCACGTTTTAGGTAAGTACTTTTATTGTACAAAGCAATTGTTTGTTACAGTGCTCTCTGAAAATAATTACAATAACAGACATGGCAAGCTACAGTTTCCACGTTTTGTCAGTTAGGTAACAAGTTGGGCGCTTTATGAAGAGCTACCGGGAACTAATTTAAACTCTGTAATGTGTTCACTTCGAAACTTCTTTGTGGGCGATATCGTTGAGTGCGGCGCTTTAACATTCTTGCTGAATAGGAGGTATGAGGCGGCATTAATGACCTATGAAATCAATGGTTACTGTGTCAGTGACCCATTTAGAAACGATTTAGTAATACTGACAAACTCGTTGGTTAAATCCAAGCTTCAGAGCTTGTCACACCGCCACCGGCGTGAAGTGGCCAGCCTGTCGGTATTCTACAGAATACACTACGGCGAGTGTGCACAAGAACTGCACGACCTGATCCAGCCGTCGCCGTTCTTTTATAATTGTACCAGGCGCTCCAGTAAAAGACACCCTCTTATGGTGGATATTCCGCTAAAACGCACTAAGCGTTTCAAGTCAACTTTTCTTGTAAGAACTGCAGAGGTGTGGAACTCGTTGCCTGTGTCTGTCTTTCCACCTAAATACAATCCGGGGGTGTTTAAGAGTAAAGTGAATAGGTATCTCCTAGGCAAGCGTGTTACACCTTCGATCACGTCGACGCTTCCCATCAGGCGAGTCAGTGGTCAAACGCATGCCTAGTCTGTTGTAAAAAAAAAAACAAATTTAAACTTTGAGTCATCATGAGTATGTCGAGTTTAGCCTGCAGCACTTGCAAGCTAATTGCACGGATTACTAAAAAGTTATGAAGGTTTTAGACTTTATTTTTAGGTTAGTTTTAACACTGACCCAATATCTATAGATTTAAAAAACACTTGTTTGCTATATAATAACACAGCATTTGATATCTAGCAGAAATGAATATATCACAATGAAATATTATGACTTCCATAAATGATTGTCAGAAGTAAATGTTATCACCAAGCAAAAAAAAATTCCAAAGTAATATTCCATACCTATCGCAACCCAAACAATTCCAGACCTTTATTACGTTTTTATCCATAAAAGTTTTTTCCGGACCGTTCCTAAACAATTATTTGGGTAGCGCTAAACGTAGCTTACGACGACAATACAAATTGAAATTTCTAAAATAAGAATCTGTGAAATCTCTCGCCAAATTGTCAGCCCTTCAATCCGCCAGTACTCCATCCAACACAATGACAAGATTAAAAATGTCCGACTCTATTTATCCCCATTCCTGTTTCGTCCACTTCGTGACTAACAAATGAGCAAACGCGCGAAAGGGGGAAAATTTAGTCGTAATGGGTTAGACAGAAATGTTGCTAGCAATTTTAAAATTTATCCATGTTATAAAAATAGATCAGTGTGTATGTGCTTACCTTTCTAAATAATATAAATTTAGAGAAGTTTTAATCGTTGTGGATCTTCTCAGTCCCATCTTATCAGAATAACGATGGTGAACGTCTTCCCGAGATGGTACAAGCAAGCAAGTTCGTATAAGCCAAGTGGCTAGCCCTGGTGTCATAGTTTCTAAGTCGCCCGAAAGCCGACACGGCGTGACGATTGCCGTTTGCTTGAAATCCACAACCAGGGCCTACAATTTAAGGTGTCATCCGAGCCACGGTAGCGCTCAGTTGTAAATACTATGTACTACTGATCTACTCTCTGCAGTCACCGATCTGAAACTGACATTTTCCGTAGCTTTATTTCAGTTATCGGTTACCAACACCTAGTCGAGCTACGAGTGTGCTACGAGAGTGCTACGAGAGCTACGGCATAATCCCCGTTTTCAGCTTTCTCAGTCTTGTAACAAATAGGAATATAACAACATTCTGAGTGATCTTTATCTTACAAGTAAGATACTTCCCTCAAGTTCTTTTTCCTGCTCCCAGCCGGCACGTGCGCTGGGATACAATTTTGGCCACCCTTTTCCTTCACGTCAACGTGACAAAGCTAGAATGCGGGATATGTCCGTCTCTGTTTCCCGAGATAAAAACAGTGGACAAAATTTTTTTTTTACGTGTGAGAAGCTAGTTTATAGAATATTGGCCGTTCCATTACATTAATCGACCAACTTTAAAGATGGCGAGTGACATAGAATTGCAAAAAATTACATTAGTGCACCGCAGGCTTGGTTGCTGAGTAGTAGTCCGCAGTAAAAAGCAGCCAACGGCGGATTGAATCCACCATTATTAAGTTTTAATGACGTCGACCACAATACTCGGCCCGCAGGCGATAAAACAAAGGATAATGGCCTTTATGTCGTTGGTAATAAGATAAATAACCGCAATCGCAATATGCCGCTGTAATCTCTAGACGTTGGAATTAAATAAGCATGAATGAAGATGAAAATTAAATCCGATGCAGATGTGGCTCGAAAGAATTAGATAGACGATGTTCATCTACTTTTTAATAAAGAGAATGCAAATATTGATACAGTCGTCGTAGATTTAATTAAAATTTGCTCTAAGATTTGCGTTTTGAAACTTCGCGTACTGATTAATTAAAACGTTTTATGAGTATTTTCGTACGTTTGTCTTTATTGTAAAACAAAGTACGAGTATATTTGAGTACTTTAACTAAATCAAAATGGGCTTTCTGACTTCAGTATATATAAGAAAACAGCTGTTTTAACCATAGACCGATCAAATTAAAGATACCAAGAATACTCATGGAAATTGAGCCAAGTCCTAAATTGCAAACAAAGTATCCAAGCTATATAAGAAAACCAATACGTTTCAGAAATAGAAAACACAGAAAAACTTTTTATAGGAATATGTCGACGTTTACCCGTCAACTCGCCTGATGTAAAGCGACGTTGTAACCTAAGATAGAATATGTAAAATCTATATATCTTTACGAAACCAATTTGAACCTTATACCACCACAACAAAGCTCTTAACATAAATAAAAACATACTCCAAAATTGACAACAGTCTCTTTAAAAAGTTTATTCATAATCACATTACGAAATATTGCTGAGACCGTCCAGAGAGTCACAAGTTCAAGCTGGGACTGAAACCGCTGAAACATTAGATTAGAATTTATAATGAAGTTAGTTCCCAACTGCTAGCCAACACACTGAAGTTGGCGCTAAGCATAAATTAGTCTGCTAGATATGGCTGGGAGAGTGATAATAGTGGTAATTTGGGTCTCTGGTCTGGCCCTAAGGGTCTTATTAAACTGTTGAAAGGTTGTATATAGACCCAAAGCTTAAATTACTATTAGCCTTAATAGACCCAATTCTGAAGGTTTCTATTAAAATTATACAAACAGTCGAATTGACAACGTCTTCCTTTTAGGAAATCTTTTAACATAGAAAGTTTTTTTTTTTTCTAAAAATGTATTTTCAACTAAATCCTTTAGAACTGTGTGTATTAAATCTACTAGCTGCGTACCATGGTTTCACCCACGCTCCCATAGGAACCATTATTTTTCCGGGATAAATAGTACCTACGTCCTTTTCTGTACTCCCAACAACATGCATGCAAAATTTCAAGATGATCAGTTGAGTAGTTGAGACGTGAAAACGTTACTAACAAACATATAAACAAACAGACAACTAAAATATTAGTTAGGCTAGCTATATGTTAATTTTAGCTTTCTACTTTCAAATATTATAAAGTTGACATTCCTAAAATGAAAAATGAAATTGCTGATGATAAATTCGTAAATTTTGCATGAATTTTAGCTTGAGTTACAGCGGCGTAAGTGGTCATCATAAATTGTAGAGAATTTTTCAAGCACAGAAATGTAGCAGAATGGTAACAGAAATTTGGTACCTGTAATTTTTGTCTCGCTTCTTCTATTCTGTTTTATTTCTATTTCTACTATTCACACATTACTTTGGACTTAGTCCTATTTAATATATTGAGTATAATATCATGAAAGATAAAGTAAAAGAGATTAAGATCTTAAGCACATTTTGAATTGCAGTTTAAACAAGTATCATTATTATAAATTAAACAAACTAGAAACATTATTAAAAGAAAAAGAAAAAACCCGGCTACAATTTTTGTACTCTATGTGACTTCCAGTATCAACACAATTCATATGACACCTCACATGTCGAAATCCATAAAGCTGTTTAGGCTTTAGGGCATGCTAAAATCCTCATACATACATACCCACATACATACACATACATACATACGCTTTAAAAACACAACCCTCCTAATTGCGCAGTTGGGTAAAAATTACATTATGTAGTTGTAAAATTCTACCTATCTAACTTTCCAGTCTTTTTCTTGCCTATTATTAAATTTCAACTGCACTGCATAGATAAATTAGTAGACAGGGTAATCCAAAGTAAATCCTTGTCTTTGCTTTATTTTTAAGAAGGAAAATAAATATTACAGACTAAATGCATTGCATAGATTAATAAAACAGTTAACTTTTATAGATTGTGTATTTTATAGATGTATTTTTAAATCTATCTTAGAACATAACATACATAATCGTCACGCCTTTCCCTCGAAGGGGCTGGCAGGGGTGTAATAAAACAACTTTTAAATCTTATGATATTATTTTATAAAATATTTTAATTTTATACATTTCAATTTTATTTCTTGTGTATAATATTTCGTTGGGTCTGAGCTTATTGGCTGAAAATCTGTGCCCTGTATCACGTCGCGTACTTTTCGGAGATATGATTCCTTTTCCAAGACTACGATGGTATTTCTCTTATCTGTCTTTGAAAGGATGAGATCGTTCTGCTCCAACCGGTCTTGTATAGCGCGACGTCAATTTTAATTTAATTAAATAATTTGAAACACTTGAAACATTTTTTATTCAAAGGTCAAATCATTAATTTTATAAAATCCTAGTGTACCCGATTCCGGTCAACAACAAAATCTCCCTAACTCCCTTTATGTAAAATTCACTACTTTAATATAATAATAACAAAACCAGTAAGCAACGCAGTAAGCCACACAAAACACAAAGGCTTCTAAAGCCTCTTTGATTCACAAGGGTAAGGGGACACCTCCATCGCTTTGTGAGAGATAAGAAAGAATACTTACTCTACCTTGGGGGATTATTTTATGAAGTCTCGGTTAGTTTACTTAACGCATTAAATATGGATAGTGCTTGTGAGACTACCCTGAATATGTGAGAAAAGAAAAAGCTGTAGATTTTCTTTGTTTATGCTATAGGGTCAACTGGGGAAAATGCGTCTATGGGACTATTGCGTCTTTCGAGAATTACTGACAAACCCTTTACAAATTAGGCGCCACCTACATCTTTTTTCTATCTTTAGTTGCAATAATCTGTACAAGATGGCGTTATTTGCCTCATTTGTGAAGGGTTTGTCAGTAATTCTCGAAAGACACAATTGTCCCAGAGACGCATTTGCCCCAGTAGATCCTAAATAATTTGTAGGTTTCGTCATTATTAACTGAAATATAGAGATCAATTTAGATTGTATATAATTTCATGAATACGCTACCTACTACGGTTATTCATAATATTTGAATGAGAAGATTGAAATAGAATATAAACTAACGCAAAGTAGTGAAAATGACAAAAGCCCTGAATAATGCCCAGCCCTTTTCAAAGCTCGCTTCTAATTACGTCATGCAAGCAATTCTAAGCATTTTAGGGTTGGCAATGCAAGAGTAAAAATCGTCCATGGAAGCCATGAGTAATCCTCGTTTTTCGTTAATTGTTCTCGCCGAAACTCTTTTCTTTTTCCAAACAACCTCTCAGCCAATTTTACTCATTTTTTTACATTTCAGAAAAACCTTTTCCCTCCTAAAATACCGCATACTGCCAGCCCTAGCATATGCATGAATATCTCGTTAGGAATGCGAGTAATTTCGTTTTCTGGCGCACCTTTTGATGTACATAATGGCTCGGAAAGGCCGCTCGAATGAGATTCCATGTAACACATGAATTCACCGAATATCCCCTTTGATGGAGTCATGTCGTGTTTCCATTTCTGTTTGACTTGACAATTCAGAGGTAATGTATGACTTAAAACACGCAGCATATCGATTCACCTCCATTTTCTTTACTTGACCTGTCTGTCCTAAAGTTATATTTAGCTAAGATACAGCTGAATGTGTGAAAGTACCAGCTGCAATATGATTATGCTAGTTTTCACTTATGCTGGGGCTACAGCACAATACAATACAAAAACTCTTTATTGACACCAAATACAAATAAATCTAAACTAAACACTCAAAAATAAAGGCGCAATGGGCGGTCTTATCGCTTAAGAGCGATCTCTTCCAGACAACCTTTGGATGGAATAAAAATATTATGATTTAGCATGGACGGTGGTGTGTGCTAAAGAAAAATAATAATAATTAAGGTTAAATAAACTTACTAGTTTGAGAATTATAATAAACTACATACTAATACCGACATAAATAATAACTAAATAGGTATACAAATAAACTACCAGTCATAAACATACACAAGTATCTACATCAATAAATATACTAATTTATACATTGAAATAAGACAAATATTAAAAAGGAAACGAGTCTACTTATAATGAGCCAGTTTGGAAAAGTAGAACACTTTGAGCTGCGTTTTAAAACTATGAAGTGATTGAGCACGTCTAAATATATTAACTGGAAGTGAGTTCCAGAGACGCACGGCTTCTGTAGTGAAGGACGATGCATAAAAGCCAGTACTATGCACCGGATTCATAAGCAGTCTGTTTTCTGACGACCTAAGAGAAAGGGAAAGGGAGGAGTGCAAGTATTGAAAACGTTCTTTCAGATAATTGGGAGTGGCAGGGTTAAATAAAATAGTAAAGAGAAACGAGAGGATACATTGCACGTTATAATTCGTGTCACGTTGTCGCACTGAAATCGTTATTGGTTATCGACGAAGTTATTGTCTACATCAGCGGTCAACTCGTCTCCTTTCAACCGATGCGGTTACATTATAATAATATAATAATAATAAATAATAATAAATTCGGGACACTTCCACACACGGTCGCCTGACCCCAAACTAAGCAAAGCTTGTACTATGGCTGCCAGAGACTGATTTATATACTTAGATATTTTTAAATACATACTTAAATACATATTAACACCCAGACATAGAACAAACACAAATGTTCATCACATAAATGTTTGCCCTAGGTGGGAATCGAACCCACGCCCCCAAGCTCAGAAGGCAGGTTCACTACCAACTGAGCCACCGAGGCAGTCAAATTACAAAACAAAAAAAAAAACATTAAAAATAATATTAAAAAAAACATTAGCGTGCGATAGTTCATGTCGCATTGTCGCGCTAAAATTACCGTTATCGGTTATCAGCGATGTTTTGTCTACATTAGCGGTCAACTTTTCGCCTTTCTACTGAGTTGACGTGGACGATAATTCGCTCGATACATCGTCGAGTGACGTAAACCGGCTACACTTGTCACGATAGCCCGAATTGTTGCCCAAGGCATAATGTAGCTGAAGCATTACAATTGCTATCGCGTCATCTCGTTCACGTTAACTTGCTGTCCCCATATGTGCGAGCAGGGCGACGCAAACGCGATTGCAATTGACAGGTAACGTAATCGGATTCTACTTGTCTGGAGCTAATGCTGTTTTCAATCAACCTCTCAAAAGAGATTTAGCCATTGCTCGACGAGTAGCTGTCTGATAACGATTTCTTTTGAAATGTTAGATCTGCATTAGAATCTGCTAGATCTGTATAAATACTTAAATTGTTTTTACGTAGCTTTTCTTATTTTCTACATCAATATCGTAGAGCTGCTAAAGTAATCAAGAACTAATAGCTAATTGATGAATAAAGTTTAACCGTTTCTTAGTAAATGGTCTAACAGTTCCGATTAATTAAATACAGTTATGAAGAAGTTTATAAATAGAAATTGTAGTTTCCAATAATCAACAACTTTGAATTAGCTTTGTTGAATACTTTATCGATAGAGGTATTTACAGTTTCGAATCTTTGTTTTGGTATTTTAGATACTAAAAATTTTCGTTAGTCGAATTTTCGTAACTTTGATACTTAAGTATTTAAACGCATACTTATCGACAAAAAAAAAGAGAAAGAAATACTACAGTACCTACTTATACTAAACAAAATTAAATGACAATTAAAAAGCTAATCTACTAATCTGTATAGCTGCCAGCTGTATGCAACTGGCAGTGGGTAAACTGCCAGTTGCATTGCCACAGCAACTCTGATAAGTAAATTTAATCACATTATCTTTCCACTAGGTTCCTGTGTCGGGAATGCTATTATCTAGTAAGACTTAAGTAAGAAAAAATTAAGAAATGAATGGAAATGCTTTTTTTTTTTTGCGAAAAAACCCCTTGAATTAGCAATATATTATGGAGTACAAATGTAGCCCTAAAAGCTGTGCATAAGTTACCAATAACCCTGTACGACAAAAAATACCTCGACCCCATTTTATTCTCTGCAAAAACTGTACACAGAACCTCAAGCCGCATAATATGGTATCTCTTTAACGAGCAATTTTGAACCTTTTGATGTTCGTAATAGAATCGAGATGGCGCAGTTAGAATAAATAAGATTCCTTATAATGAATTCAGTAAATATTCCCTTTGACGGATGTACAAGCATTGTGGCAGAAATACTTGAATGCGTCCTAGAGTAATGTATTACACAAGTAATTATTCTAACTCATTCTGTTAATTCCCTGCTCTTTGTCTTTCTATTAGGGATACTTATTTAGATCTCTAGGTTACGTCTTAATATTGATTAAGTAGGTAGATACAAGAAATATGCGTTGTTAGACAGACTATTTTCGTATGAAAGTCCTACTAATATTATAAACGCGAAAGTTTGTAAGAATGGATGGGTGGATTAATGGATGTTTGTTACTCTTTCACGCCAGAACGGCTGAACAGATCTGGATGAAATTTGGCACAGAGATAAATTATAGTCTAGAATAGCATAAGATACTTTTTAATCGCGGGTGAAACCGCAGGACGCAGCTAGTTATCTATAAAACGCCAAAAAAACATGTCTGTTGTATGGGACCCTTTAAATATTTATTTGATTCTGTTTTTTAGTATTTGTTGTTATAGCGCCAACAGAAATACATATCTGTGAAAATTTCAACTGTCTTACCATCACGGTTCATGAGATACAGCCTGGTGACGGACAAACAGGCATATAGACGGACGGACAGCGGTGTTTTGGTAAAATGGTCCCGTTTTACCCTTTGGATACGAAACCTTATAAAGTACTTTAAACCAACATCAAATGTTTTTTCCTGGGAAGCCGTAGATGTGCAATTAAAACAATGAAGTATTTCTTAAACTTCAACAAAACATTTCTGAAATTTAATTCAAGCAGTTACAAAAGTTTTTGTTTGATGGAACATTTTATATTGTAGAAATAATAAACCTATATTTATGACGGCTGACTTTTCGATAAAGATAAAGAGTTCGTTCTTATTTTTAATGTTTTCGAATGTTTTTCGAGTGTGTGCATGTATGTGGGTTTAGTATTACTAAGTGGTTTTTTGGGCACGCCCTACAGCTGAAACAGCTTGATGGATTACAATGTGCGAGGTGTCATTTAAATTTCATTAAAATCTTGATAGTGGAAATGACATAGGGTACAACATTTAATTATATCTGGAGTGTCAGACTATATTTTGCAATCGGATTTTTTTGTTTTCGTATCGGCACGCCTTTCCCCCGAGGGGGCTGACAGAGATGTAATACAACACCCACACTTCGCCGGACGATATTCAATCCCAAATGTGACAGGGGCGAGCCTGTCGCCATACACCGGGCTCCAGTCATGTAGCAGATGACACACAATATGCACATATTATGTTCACACAATGAACAAATTGGTGCGTGCCGTCGGCTGGGTTTGAACCCGCTCCCTCTGGCTTGAGAGGCGGACCTTCTGCAATAGGCCATCATCGCTTTTTTTGTTTTTCTCTTAATAATGTTAATTGATCCCGTAGGGTTTCCATCAAAAGCCAACATTCCAATTGATTCTCCAGCAAACATTGAAACCACTTCGTTTCCTCATTTAGTAGAAACCTCCTCTCTAATTAGTCAGGCACGTGATCAGGAAACTACGAGTAGGTAAACTACTAACTCACTAGCTATATGTAAGGGTTAGCTTGAGAGGAAATTAAGCAAAGGCACAACATAGCTATGTATCAATACAACACTTCACACAGTGACAATTCACTTCACACAGTGAAATGTGGGTGTTGTTACACCTCTGCCAGCCCCCTCGGGGGAAAGGCGTGACGGTATGTTCTGAGCTATGTTTGATGAAAATCGGTGTTAATGAAAATCAGTGTCGAGGGTTTTTAAAATTTTGAATATATATTGCTAACATCTAAACATACAATCCAAGCATTAAACCACGTATGCGTAACAAAACAAACAAAATACTCTACGAGACGCCTCGTCTCAAATTTCTCTACAAAAGTTATCCTACTACTCTAGTGCTAATAGTACTCCTTTAACGGTCTATCGTATTAAAGAGATCCCAGAGAAGACAACCGAGACCCTGTTTCCCTAATCAAAACGTTACTCGACTCCGATGTTGTCAAGTCAAACTCATTTACATACACCCACTGTGGAGCTTACTAGTTACATGAGGAACTGACAGAATGATCCTACTTTGTGTTTTGATTTGTTTGGATTTGGAACAATCACATTTCCCACACTACCTTACAAATACCAACATAAATGGAACTCTGTTCATCTTGCTGTTTTCATGAATAAACTAATGTTGATGTAAACTTGGGAAGAAAACTGCATGCCCTAAGGTGATAAGCACGGTAAATTGACTGCCTCGGTGGCTCAGTTGGTAGTGAACCTGCCTTCTGAGCCTGAGCTTGTTCTATGTCTGGGTGTTATTATCAATTTAAGTATGGATTTAAAAATATCTAAGTATGTATATCAGTCTCTGGCAGCCATAGTACAAGCTTTGCTTAGTTTGGGGTCAGGCGACCGTGTGTGACAATGTCCCGAATTTATTATTGAATTGGTTGAATTGAAAACAAAAACTACCTCTTAAATTAATTAAGCTTGGCTATAAAATTACCATACTAAATACTACTTTCACTGAAAGTTTAGATTTTCTATCTATTTCATTTCATTTTAAAGTACCTGGATGACCGGTATTTTTTTTTTAATTGTGCACAAAAAATAGTATTATTATTCGCCAATAGATGTCAGGAAGAGTCTTATTTTTCAGTTGAGACTACTCAGACACCTTCTTTTTGTTATTTTTCTTCCAAGTTTATGTTTAAGTTGATTATCGATAAAACACGAATAAAATGACATTTTCTAAAAATGATTCCTAGCTAGGTCGATTTATCGCCCCCGAAACCCCCCATATACTAAATTGTATGAAAATCGTTGGAGCCGATTCCGAGATTCCAATTATATATATATATATACAAGAATTGCTCATTTAAAGATATAAGATTATATTTCATTTATAATAAACCTATTAAATCCACAACGTATGAGGTGGTTTCAAAGCATGCTAACTGAGTTATCGCTTATGCACTGAACCATATCTTCGAGCTATTTCTAAAACAAATATCTCTGGAACCACACTATAAATAACGAAATAATCGAATTGGGAACTCAATATCATCAATCTCTCCATCTATCTATTCTCGATAAACAAAGTTGAGTAGGTAACTGGGGCGGTAGGCTTTGAAGATATTGCGCAACGCGACGAAGCGGACGAGCCAACTTTGTACCCATTATCTCAGTCAAGCTGTATCGCGAATTTAAACCTTAGCCAAGCGATACTGTGACATTTTGAACGACTTTTGTGACTGTGCAGCTAAGAGGAGGCTATCGTCTATCTATTTGGGTGTTCTAATTACTTAAAGAAAACGTGGAAGGAAAATACTTAGGAGACATAATGAAGCGATTGTCCGCGGGCTGTTTAGCGCTCATCCCAAGGGATTGGGGTTTGTTCAATCAAATCTCCGCCAAATACTAATTCAAATATTCAAACATTTTATTTTCGGATAACCTAACAAACTCTATAATTTTAGTTACATCTACTTTTAGACTATACTATAATAAGTGGACTGCAGTGTTGATTTTACATTATTTTAAAAATGCAGACATTTAGATTACTAATTAGTGAAGGATTAAAACGATAATTGGCGATTTAGAGTAATGGTTATGCGAATGACCATTGCGTGCGACTGCCTTTAGCCAAGTCAAGTCAACCACTGACTGACAGACATGACGTTCACCCGCCATCCCAAACGCAACTCTATTCGGTGTTAGCCGCACTAAATTACCATAAACAAATCGATTTCTCGTCAAAAATAACAGAACAATAATACTATTAACAACTTTTATAATAAACTGATTTTCTTTATCTAATGATGTCACGCGCCATCATAAATATTTTTGCAAAAAAACAGTCGTTGAAAGCCGCACCTAATCAATCAGTGAGAGAAAATAATACTATTTTTGGCGTTGCGGGTACGAATACTAGTGAAATATAAAACTTAAAACAGTTAAAATAATAATTCAAAGCGGGTTTAATCGTTCTCTGCAATGGCTTGGCGCAGCGCCAGTGCAGCGCTAAGAAAAGGACTTATTCTTTAATTCCTCTCATCATCCAACTTAATTCTGAAGTCTGCTCCAGACAAATAACATTCTAGTGTCTTAAAGCTTAATTTGCAAGCGATTAAGTAAGTAGGTACTTTATTTGCGAGGATGATTTGCATGAAAACTGCTCCATTTTTAGATCTGCATCTAAAACTATACAATTTTTGGTATAATTTTTGGTAGCCGTAATATTTACCTTTATACCCTAAATATTACGGCTTGCTGATAACTCGGACACAAAATATGTCGCTGTCCGAATTGATACTTTTTAATTTTAAATGCGAAAATAACATGTTCTCATCTTTTCAACAACATCTTTTCTGTTTATTCTCTGTCACCAACAACTTTACTAAAATCGTATTGCGCATCATGAACACGAATGTAGAACCCGTTTTTATCCAGGAAAGCGCGTGAAAATTAAACACCATGGATAACCGACAGTGTTCGAGTTTCTTTTTTTTTATGATTGATTGGGCCTTCGTTTTAACCACCACACACCTGATGGAAAGTGACGATGCGGTCTAAGATGGAGCACGCTTGCCCATGAGGTGCCTATTCACCCTTGTATTGAAGAGACCCAGATTCATGTTACTACTCGTACCTACCGACATATTTTAAAAACCCTGACAGGAAAAGGCCCTGCCACTTTCCTGACATTCCTCTGACGGCGCTGGTGAGTGCTAACGAACCTTTAAAGGTAAACCTATCGAAAGCTCTTAACAAAGCTTAAAAGAAAAATTTCAGCGATCGCTGAAGCGTAACCTTTTCTTCGAAGGCTTCATGGAACAAGGCAGCATGACTGCGCATTATTTTTCGTTAGTCACTATCCATTAGTTGAGAAGGGAAAGTTACATTAGTAAGGTTTTAACGAACCCTCGTGTTGGGAACTCGTTTTGATTGGGCTGTTAGAGCAGCCAGTAGGATTTTATGGCGGTCAAAAATAATTGTGTGGAGGAAACATTTTGAAACGAAATTAAATGGGTAAGTACTTGTAGGTATTGCTTTAAAATATTCTTAGTCCAAATAGAGTATACAAGTAGTTACGGTATTAATTTTAAAATGTAACAGAACTTTGCTCGCAATCAAGTGAGAATGCATTCATGTGTTTTTGAAAAACATAGCGTTAGGGTGAAATCGTTCTGGAAAAACATTTGCAATCTATTAAGTTAGGATAAACTTGTTTTAGAAAAAAAATTAACACAAACCTTTTAAATTTTACAGAATCCTAACTATTTATTTTAATATTATAAATGCGAAAGTGAGTTAGTTCGTTTGTTTGTAAAGCTTTCACCCTCTAACTACTCAATCGATCATTTTGCAATTTTGCATACACGTTGTCCGGGGTACAGATATATTCTGTACATAGGGACATAGGGTACCTTTTATCCCGAAAAAATGACGCTTCCTGTGGGACCGCGAGTGAAGCCGCGAGTCGCAGCTAGTAACTTTATATCTTTATTCACAATCACAGTGACTTTTTTTTAGCGTGAAATGTAACCAATAAGAACAGCACTACGCAATTCATATTGAGAGATAGTGATGAAACGCCACAAAACCTATTTCGTTTCCATTTAACCATAAAATCCTAAACCAACCAACCAACTTTCAGCACAAATCAAGTCCTCCGCCAAACTATCCGAAAGACATCAAGTTGCCAATTTCCTACAAGGTTACGCTTTCTAACGCTATAAACTTATCCAAACTCGAATGTATGGTTAAGGGAGTCTACGCACCAAAAGACGACGACAACCGCCGACATGTCGGTGTTTATCGGTGTGTCGGTGTCTTGACGTCGGCGGACATTGTTTTAAAAGAAATCAAGCAGCAAACGTCATACCACCGGGCTGTGTCTGCAGCTGTTAGCTTTCTTAACATAACCCCGGTTTTTTTCGTTGCATTTATCGCAAAGGTTGTCATTGGTTGATGGTAACGTAACTTGTAACTTTTATCACGTTAACCACGTGTCAACGCATTGTCCGCGGAGATTCTCTCTCGGCGTTTACGAGCGTCCATTCCGCCACTTATGTGAGATCCTATAAACCTCAGCGTAACACAAAAAACCTAACAGTAGTTTAGGTCATAGTTTTTATAGTGTTACTGTCGGTATCTGTCAGTTGCAGACGTATTGAGTAAATCAATTTGTCGATTTGTTATCCAGTACATATTCATGAGGTTAGGTTTTTAGGGTTCCGTAATAAAGTCTTTTTAGTAAAGTTCTGAGTATTGTGTCTGTTTTCGTTTGACATGTTTATCAATCAAAGTCGTGAAAAGTGCGACCTATAATGAGCTCTCTTTTTTAATTTTATCTTTTTTTCCCCACACGGTCGCCTGACCCCAAACTAAGCAAAGCTTGTACTGTGGCGGCCAGAGACTAATTTACATAAATTTATATTTTTAAATACATACTTAAATACATAATATTAACACCCAAACATGGAACAAACACAAATGTTCATAACATAAATGTTTGCCCTAGGTGGGATTCGAACCCACGCCCCAAAGCGCAGAAGGCAGAGTCACTACCAACTGAGCCACCGAGCCAGTCTATCTGTTTGATCAATTTGGTGCTTTTTTTCTAGTTATAAAATTCTTAATTGTTTTGTATCACGATCATGATTTAGAGGTACATTTACTTATTATCATCAGCGAGACAGATATTGTCATAATCAATCATCAATGGTCCACTGCTGGGCAAGGGCATCTTTCGAAAGGATAATTAGACCAACTCTTAGTTTCTTCTTTTATTTATTAAGCAATATACCATTTCGTAGGTGTCTTATGGGTACTTCATCTAGTCGTGCAAGTATAGACCAAAAAATGATCCAGTTTAGATAGTTTTACGTTTGTTTTTACCTGACTGGCAGGAAGGGTTAGTTATTTGAAGCTCTATCTCTGCGTCACACAATCTTAAGTTAGAAAACAGAAACATTTCCTAAGGAATTTTACAGTTTACGACGCAACGCGGTCTATTAAAAGGCTTTCAGGAAGTATTTTTACGGCCTCGAGTTATTTCCCTCTATTTTTTATTGTTTGATAAGGGAATGTGGCGGCAATGATTTCGATGGTTTTAATTTTACGGGAATGAGATTTTTGGGTAACGCTCTCGAAGTTGGCCGTAAAAAGGATAGGGCCTAATTTTTTTATGTGCTGACAATAAAAATCTCGGGTTCATTGTTTGATTTACTGTTCGTTGATGCAGTGGTTTGGATTGTCTTTTTGTGGGGTCAGGTTGATCGTTATTTTACCACTAGTGACTTGCTGGTGTCGTCCCTCGATTTTTGTTCTATGTCTATGAAAAGTAAATGATTAAACTAGACAGATAGGTGTGCACAGAAAGGTCTCCATTCAAACGGTATTAAAATTATACTAAATGTTTGGGATACTTGTACACACCGTCGTCTGACCCCAAACCAAGCAAGGCTTGTACTATGCCGGCCAGAGACTGTTATACATACTTGTACATTATATATTTTTAAAATACATACTCTAGTACATATTAACACCCAGACATAGCACTAGCAAAAATGTTCATAGTTAATTAGCATTTTAAATATTGTTAAAGAGTAATTAACTACAGCGAACAAATTCTATAGGAATCATTTCTTATTTTATTTCTATACCTAGTAGAAACCATAATCTTTTGAGTAAAAAATGTAGTTTACTTTTTTAGTTATACTTAAGTAAATTGAAATACGAGTACAGTTGTACGGTTTGTTCTACATTTAAAGCAAGCTTGGAGCTTTAAAATATTATGTTGTTGCTGTACCGTAGATAGCTAGTAGCAACCACAGCTTTTGCGGTTCCAAATAGGTATTAGGGGTGCAAAACTGAGATTTTATTGCAGGTTTTCGACTAGATAGCTCCCTGAGGTAATGTTGTTACCAATAATTAGGTATCGTAGTTTAATGCCTTTACACACCAAGCGCGATCCGTTCCGTCTATCTGGCAAAAACCAAACAAATTTAAAAAGTTTTTTTGTAGCAAATATCTGTCTTATTTTATTTGTTTTGACGAAGCGATCTGTGGCCCTATTCGGAGATCTGAGATTTTCATCTCACCTTTTTTCGTCCTTGTTGCTCTTGTTTGAAACGTCATAGATGTGAGACCAAGATAAAATCTTATCTCACCTCATCTCACGCGCAGGAATAGCCCCCCTGAAATCATGCGTTCTCTGTATAACTGGAACGCGTTACGATATACCGCACATACTCGTAATTGGAAAGCATACAGGGGCGGCCCTTGGTTGCAAAGATCGGAAAGAATCGGAAAAATCGGATCGAGATTACTATGACATCATAATAAATGTTTGATATGATATTTTCTCTGTGTTTGTTAAATCCGTACTCACTAGTTATACTCGACTAACATTTTAGTTCGAACATTGGGATACTTTGAAAACCAACTCTGCGTAGGCTGGCCAGCCTCCGCAGTACATTGCTGAGAGTATCCCAATTGCCAAACTAAAATTGTTGATTGTTATTTATTTTTGTTTAGTAATTTGTCTTTTTTTATTTTTTTAGTTTTGGCAATAAATACCTTTTTATTTATTTATGACATGTTAAAGCCGTGATGGTTACATTTCGTTGTCTACGCTGCGCGACCGCTAATCGTACCGCCGCGCAATAAGGTCCATGGCCGCAAAGCTTCGAAAAGAAAACGTAACCATGGCAATTAGATGCCATGGTAGGCCCCCTAAACGCATCGATCTCTGTAAAGTGTGTGTATGTGTATGTGTGTGTGTGTGTGAATATTCGGGGAAATTGTAAATACTAAAGAGGGCTCATCGCTCGTAGAACTGAAGGCCGATGGGCAGAAAAGTTCTCGAGTGACGACCTCAAACTGGAAGAAGCAGCGTGGCAGGGTGGACAAGGTGGACCGGCGATCTGGTAAGGGTCGCAGGAAGCCGCTGGATGCGGGCAGCGAAGACCGGTAATTGTGGAGATGATTTAAGAAGTTCTTTGTCCAACAGTGAACGTCTTCCGGCTGAAATGATGATGATGATGATACTAATTACTATTTCAGAATACATTATTTTTGCACTTGTATTATACTGATTGCGATGATAACCTAGTAAGAGAAGGCCCGCCTCTCAAGCCAAAGGGTTTAAACCCAGTCGACGGCACGTACGTACGAGTATGCGCGTATTGTACGTCAACTGCTACTTGTCTGGAGCTCGGTGTATGGCGACAGGCTCGCCCCCCTGTTACAAATGGGACTGAATACCGTCCAGCGAAGGTGTAATACAACACCCACAGGTGTCGTATTACACCTGTGCCAGCCCCCTCAGGGGAAAGGCGTGACGATATAAATTATGTTACGAATATTTTTTACTAATAAACACAAATTTTGAGACGAGAATTCTTATACATTTGGAAAATACTTACTGAAAACTATAAAAACACACTGCGTATTATTTGGTTTTTACGTAGTTTAATTTTCTATTTGTCAACCATACCCTGACCTGACCATCCCTTTCATTTCTTTGCAATATTTTACTGAATGGCACTAAGCCAATATTCCACGGTTCTCGTTCCGGCTTGAAAATAAAATGTACATCGCGTTGGGAGCATAATATTATATTTTCGATATGTTATGAAGGTTTCCCAGACGTAGCGGTTGCCTGATCTATATTTTTGGCTAGGTATTCGGGGCTACCTAGTATGGGTTTGCTTTTAATTTATGATTTATGCCTTGGCGTTACATTGGCTTCGACTTGGGTCCAAGCTTTGCTAAAATATGAAATGGCCAATATTGAACCTTATTGCTGCGTGACACATCTAATCTTATATTATAAATAAATGCGGAAGTTTGTGTGCGTGTATGTGTTTGTTTGTAATTTCTTCACACTTAAACGGATGGACACAATTTTATGAAATTTAGTGTGGAGGTAGCTGGATAGCCTGGATTATCACATGACTACTTTTTCACCAAAGGTATATACAACCGCAGGCTTTGCTAGTTGGCTATAAAATCAACTTTGTATCCAATGACTGATGATACAAACATACATATAATCATACATACATAATCACGCCTCTTTCCCATAGGGGTAAGCAGAGACCACTTCTTTCCACTTGCTGTGATCCTGGCATACATCTTTCGCTTCTTCCACTTTCATGAGTCTTTTCATACACGCTCGTCGATTACAGGTACTCTTGACCTAGCCTTTTTTTAAGACGTCTTCAATTTGGTCGAGATACGTGCGCATAGGTCGACCCTGACCGACTTGCCCATCCACACTCGCCATGTAAACCTGTTTCGTCAATCTCCTTTCATTCATTCTCTCAATGTGTCCAAACCATCTAAGCATCCCTTTCTTAATCTTTATCACTAATCCTCTACCAAACATTGATACATACATTGGGCCAAAATAAGATTGCTGCAAAAATTAATACTGAATTATGAAGACTCTAGTTGATTTTAGGGTGGGAGACGTTTGGCATTTTTTACTGAGCTCTATCGTATTTAGGATACTGTAAATTGTAAGTCTGGTTGTTTGTCCTAAAACAACAATGGTTCGGTTACGTCTGAGGTTTTTGGACGGCTTAATAATTTATTGTATACTCCACTCAGCCATCTTTACGGCGAATCTTTACAGACGATAAATTGATTTCAACATGAAAAGTAGCTTTCTAAACATTTTCAATTATAACCAGTTAAGTATGCATGCGTTTTAAATGAAATTTTCCTGTGAAAACCGCCTTTATCAAGGCGTTACAGAGAAATTATTCCAAAACGGCAATTTCTAACCTTAAAGCGTCGCACATATCGTAACCTATATTGCAATTTGAACTGCGATATGTGACAGTAGTGCCGGTCAAAGGGTATCCAGGCCATTCCAGCCCTCGGTAATCCGATTGCAGCGCGTCCGCACGGAAGGATCGAAAGAACGCTTTGTTGTGCGCTCCATCGCGCGCCCTGAACTAATTCAATTAACATCGCTACCGGTGAGCCGGTAATGTATGCCGTACGTGCGATGTGCGCTAACGCGTGTAATGTAGCTTAATGGACGTTAGCACGGTCGGTGCTTATGTGAGCATAGTGAGCTAAATTGTCCGGTCGGTTAGTGTTACTGCTGTTTATTTTACATTACGTTCTGCTGCTGAGTAAGCTACGGAGAGGTGGCTAGATTTTGTAGTAAAGTTTTGCTTTTAGATAATTTGGCGCTACAAACCTAGAACTACCTCGTTAGTTTTTATCCAATTAAGTATGTAAAGCCAGAGGAAGCGGGTTCGAACCCAGCCGACGGCACGCACCAATTTGTTCATTGTGGAAACATAATTATGTGCGTATAGAATGTCATCTGCAACAAGACTGGAGCCCGGTGTATGGCGACAGGCTCGCCCCCGTCACATTTGGGACTGAATATCGTCCGGTGAAGTGTGGGTGTTGTATTACACCTCTGCCAGCCCCTTCGGGGAAAAGGCGTGACGATATGTTATGTAAGTATGTAAAGAGATACAAGTCTTTCGACTAATAGTAAGCACTCATACAGTTTCCTGCAAGTGTGTCATCATTAGAAATGTTTGTTTTCTTACTCAATCTCTCTGAAATTCTTTCTCACATTTAAATCCGAAAAAAATTTCGATCGGTACAGAACTTCGAACAGATATAAACGCAAAATTTCACCTTGAAAACAAGGATTAGAAAAGTGTGTTTTAACAACTGTAAGCCTTGTTTTGCAGTCAGTCACTCTGTGATAGCGTCGGTGTCACGATGTCAAAATGTGCTAAAACACTGCAACAAATACTGTCAATGCCATTGCGGAATTATAAAGTTTAGATTCAAATGAAGTTATTAACTGAGTGAGCGTTAGCGAGCGAAGCGTCTTTGCCTCAGCTTGGACAAAAATGCTTTCGTATGTCCGAATTTCTGTCTTCGTTTACAGGTCGCATTTCTTACCCTTCTTCTCATTCTCTATAACAGAAGTATATTTTGCAATTTTGCAAAATTCCTAAAAACTGATTCGGCAAAAAGATTCTGCATAGTTATCGAACCTGCGCACAAATCTTTACAATAAATCTTAAAAAAAAAAAAAAAAAAGGGAATTAGTTGGGAGTGTTCTTAGCTACGAGTATGTTTGATAAAGTCGGAGTCGGGGGATTTTTAAATTTTAAAATTACACTTTATAACAGAAGGTCGGTGAAGACACTTAAAGAAATATAAGTAGGTAACGATGCCGCGCCACTATAGAGGCCTGGTTTTCAATAAGACGCTATAACTATTTGTACTTATCTAATTGAAGGAAAATATAGAGATATACACATGCTCACGCCCTAGCCAGTTTTCTAGGTATGTATATACATTAGCATAATCATTTCTCATCTCTTCACAAGCGCCTCACTTACGCACAGCCCATATCTATCGAGTATAATCCCAAACGTGTACTCTGGCCTCGTAAATAAATGAATCTAACCTTTTGTTTCCGGCGTCTAGCGGAGCCGTTAAGGAGATTTAACTAGGTCGTTAAATTAGAATAATTGGCTCCTAACTCTGAGTTACTGAAAACATAGTTCTAATCGCACGTGGCCAGTATTCGAGCCCTCCAATATGTTGCCAGACTAGTTCCGCAGCCCTAATATTTTGTGAATATTGTCTATAAAAAATGTTTCTATTATGCAGAGTTATCGGGAAAGGGTGTACTAAACCGAAAGGAGGTCATTGTACTCATATTTGTGAAAATATTTTACTATGAAGGCAACCCTGAAATGGAGAAAAAACTGTCGACGTACTAACTTTTTTTACATAGAACATCTGTTTTTTTTACGTTATTAATTTTGTCAAAGTTAAGTTTTGTAAAGTAGTAGAGTTGTTCATAATGATGAGTACAATGACTTAAACAATGACCTTTTGGCTTACGCCCTATCCCGATAATCCTGTAGTTATCGGAAGTAATTTTTAACTCGATCTAAAAAGACATAACACTACACAACGTTTATTAGTAAGGTGGATACAGTGTGAATCACTATTTTTCTAGCGTACCCAAAGTGAGCCTTAAACCAGAGAGAACGCTATTGATCAAAATCTTGTGCTGTCTTTCATTAATCGTCGGCTCACGAGTCAAAGGAGGTAATAACAAGTATAAATTAGAAATTGAAAAAAAAACCCCGTCAATGATTTTCATCAACACCGATTTGCATCAAATATAGCTAAGAACACTCCCGACTAATTCACCCTTCAAACAAAATCATGACTGGCTGACTGGCTGACTGACATGACTACATGACTGGAGCCCGGAAATACGTTCATCCGTTCGGGAGCTACGATGCTACAGACAGACACACACACACTGACAAGTCAAAAATAACGCCCCGTTATTTTTGCGTCAGGGGTTAAAAATATGGAAATGTTATTTATGCTCGGCTTAGGCAACACGGAAAAATCCTCGCGCATTTTTTGACGTCATGACAAACCAACCATATCACCAGAGCCTACAAATACAAACAAAATCGTATATTTTCAACAGAGAAGTCGGCGTCGCATTTCGTAAATATTTAAGGCTATGGTGATATGGTTAATACATATTTCATACATATCGTCGTGACGCCTTTCCCCCGAGAGGGCTGGTAGAGGCGTAATACAACACCCATACTTCGCCGGACGATATTCATTCCTAAATGTGCCAGGGGGTGAGCCTGTCGTCGTTTACACCGGGCTCCATTCATGTAGCAGAATACATACAATACGCACTAACGTTAACACAATGAACGAATTGATGCGTGCCGTCGGCTAGGTTCGAACCCGCTCCCTCTGGCTTGAGAGGCGGGCTTTCTCCAATTAGGATATCATCGCTTCATGTCACATATTTCAATGACCTCAAAAAGTGAGTGAGGATTTTTCTGTTTAGTCTGACCCGAGCCTGCGGAGTAAAACTCGATTGTTTTTACCATGATACTAGCTGTCACCCAGCGACTTCGTTCGCGTTTAATTAGCAATAAATTAAAATTGCGACTATAATTTGAGATTTAAACTATCCTATCTCTCAAGTTGGATCGAACTGCACATGGTGTGCGAATTTTATTATAATCGGTTAAGTGGTTTAGGAGTTCATTGAGGACAAACATTGTGACACGAGATTTATATATGTTAAGAATAAAAAGAATAATAAAATACTCCACCAGAAAGACAGTACAGGTATAGTATAGTATAGTATTCCGGTCACGTGGGCAACACGTAGTGACGTCAATCGATGCTTAACCGCAATAAGTCTTATACAAATACAAAGTTCGAAAGAGACGGATGACGTCATCACGTGTTTACTCAGGGAATGCTAAACCTTGTTTTTTTTTGATCATGGTTTCGAAAATTGCTAACAATATATGAATAGGGACAATGTAAATCAAAAAGGCTTTTTATCTTATACCTTTAAATGAGCAATTCTTGTATATATATATATATATATCGGGGAAGAGGCCGGTGGTTCTCGTCATCATCTTCAGCACTCATCTTGTTAACTGTGGGCATTGGTCTTATCCCAATTCTGATGTCGGAGAAAGTCGGGAAAGGAAGCCGAAGTATCTCTCATCAGTCTCATCCCAGTTCTGATATCGGGGAAACATAGAGAAATAGGAAGCCGAGCCTTCACATCTCACTCCTGATATCGGGGTAATGTAGGAAAGAGGAGCCACGCCGTCGCATCTGATCCCCTTGATGTCGGAGAAAGTAGGAATAGGGAGCCACGCTGTAACCTTCCACCTTTGATGACGGGGAAAATCTAGTAGGCCGAGGTGTTGTGTCTGATTTCTCATCCGTGAACTCGCTATCATTTTATGGTCGGCGTCAAACTTCAGGAACGTTGAAATAAGGGGACAGCATTGAAGGCTTTTCACTATTTTAATTATACAGTCACTTAGACTACTTATTTAGTGAATGATCACAAAGATAGTTGGCGATTTAGAGTAATGGGTTTACGAATGACCATTGCGTGCGACCGCTTTCAGCCCAGTCCTGTCAACCACTGACTGACAGACATGACGTTCGCCCGAAATCCCAAACGCAACCCCATTCGGTGTTAACCGCTCTAAATTACCATAAACAAATCGATTCATCGTCAAAAATAACAGAACAATAATACTATCGATTAACAACTCTCAAAATAAACTGATTTTCTTTATCCAATGATATCTCGCGCCGTCACGGCCATCCTGCATTTTCACACGTCCTCGGGTGAATAGTTCATCTCATCATCTGTGGACAATCATAAAAGTGCTCAAGTAACCACTTAACGCTCGGTCATTCTGACCGTCTCAAATCTACCTCCACAATTTCACAGAAAGCGAACACAGTTATGGGATAACACAAAACACAGTTAAACCCAATTCTACCAACCATAAACATCGTACCAGAGTATAATCGACTCTTCCAACAGTAACTTCATATTCGTTACCTATCCCCATAAATTGTCATGATAATTGAAATAAGCAACTTGACTTTTAGTGAAATAAATTGTATTGGGACCAATCGAATAATCGAGGCTAAAACTAAATTATTAATCATACATCCAATATTCCAAGAATTTAATCAAGCCACATTGAAAATCCAATGACGATACACATACGCGGTTTGGACTTATGAAAACTGCTGTGTCCAATTTCAAACGAATAACATGCCATTAAAGTTGTCACTTAGACTTGCCACACAGGCTAGGTCGTAACTCGTACTATGATGTTACACCGGGAGGAATTTACTACATAGGCTCACCACACAGGCTAGGTCGTCACTCAGACTATAATTCAACAAAAGTAGGGTTGCAACAAAGACTTGCCACACAGGATTGCCACACAGGCTTGTCACACAGGCTTGCCACACACGCTTGCCACACAGGCTGGCCACACAGGCTTGCCACACAGGCTATTTCTATACAGGCTTGCCACACAGGCTAGAGCCACATAGGATAGTACCTTGCAGATTAGTGCCACACAGGCTAGTGCCACACAGGCTATTGCCACACAGGCTATTACTACACAGGCTACTGTCCTACCGGCTACAGCCCTTCAGGCTTAGTTTTACCAAAAGCATTTTTTAACTTAGTAAGTTATCTATTAACTGCATGACTCACATGTGCCGCAAGCGGCAGTATGACTAAACTGTTTGTGGGTATTTTTAAACTCTAAGCAACTCCAATAGAAAATAGCACTCTGACATACACCGTGTACGAATATCAAACAAAATGAAAACTTCTCACCGGATTCAATTGCTACTCGTAGGTGATCAATGGCTGCTTCATAGTGCAGGGGCCCAATTCGGAGATAGGAGATTTTCATCTCATCTCGATCTCGATTCCTGGAAGTCTCGACTGCCTCCGACTACTCAAGACATCTCGCACCAATGCCATCGAGATTATCTCGATCACGAGCGAACTGAATAAGGCATCTCGATTTTAGGCATTTTTTTCCAGATGAGATGGTATCTCGAGTTGTAAGAATAGCCCTCCAGGCATTGACCGGATCTCGCACGTTGCTGCTGCTAATTTTGGTGCCCTTTTTCGATCAACGAGTGGCGATGTAACCTCGTTGCAGTAGTAACACGTAGGCGTCGACGTTTTGTTCGGTACACTGCTATCCTTCGTCTCTCGTTGTTTGTTAGTTGCGTCACATAGCATAGACTAGGTGTAATCAAACGCCGTCGAGATAATGCAGACGTCTACTCGATGCTCACTCTCTCATTGCCGCCCTGCTGCCCTTCATGCACCACGAAGAAACAGTCCGCACACTCCACAATAATAGCACGTACACAGTTTTCTCAGTGTAAGGACGACCCTATCAGCCATCTGTTGCTATGCCACTTCGCTTCCAGATCATTGCAAAATTGTAGCCAAAGACGGAGCCATATCTTGTTGCTGTGGACGTTATTCTTATCCCACTTCTGATATCGGGGAAGAGGCCGGTGGTTCTCGTCATCATCTTCAGCACTCATCTTGTTAACTGTGGGCATTGGTCTTATCCCAATTCTGATGTCGGAGAAAGTCGGGAAAGGAAGCCGAAGTATCTCTCATCAGTCTCATCCCAGTTCTGATATCGGGGAAACATAGAGAAATAGGAAGCCGAGCCTTCACATCTCACTCCTGATATCGGGGTAATGTAGGAAAGAGGAGCCACGCCGTCGCATCTGATCCCCTTGATGTCGGAGAAAGTAGGAATAGGGAGCCACGCTGTAACCTTCCACCTTTGATGACGGGGAAAATCTAGTAGGCCGAGGTGTTGTGTCTGATTTCTCATCCGTGAACTCGCTATCATTTTATGGTCGGCGTCAAACTTCAGGAACGTTGAAATAAGGGGACAGCATTGAAGGCTTTTCACTATTTTAATTATACAGTCACTTAGACTACTTATTTAGTGAATGATCACAAAGATAGTTGGCGATTTAGAGTAATGGGTTTACGAATGACCATTGCGTGCGACCGCTTTCAGCCCAGTCCTGTCAACCACTGACTGACAGACATGACGTTCGCCCGAAATCCCAAACGCAACCCCATTCGGTGTTAACCGCTCTAAATTACCATAAACAAATCGATTCATCGTCAAAAATAACAGAACAATAATACTATCGATTAACAACTCTCAAAATAAACTGATTTTCTTTATCCAATGATATCTCGCGCCGTCATATATATATAATTGGAATCTCGGAATCGGCTCCAACGATTTTCATACAATTTCGTATATAGGGGGTTTCGGGGGCGATAAATCGATCTAGCTAGGAATCATTTTTAGAAAATATCATTTTATTCGTGTTTTATCGATAATCAATCTCAACTGAAAAATATGACTCTTCCTGACATCTATTGGCGAATAATAATACTACTATTTTTTGTGAGCAACTAATTGCTTTAACGACACAACAGCAGATGGCGTTGTTAAGTAACACGAAGTCAATGAGTGTTTGCTTTGAGGTTAGACTAAAATCAATTGTTTATTATCCAAAAAACACAATTAAAAAATAAAAAAAAATACCGAGCAAAGCTCGGCCATCCAGGTACTGAGAAGTGAAACGACTCGGTGTCGCACATTGACATGGGTTTGGAATCACTTAGCACGGACCAAGTTTGTAGCCAAGTTCCATGAATGATAAAGTGCTTTCAGAACTTAATTGTGTTGGTATCCTTTCAGTTTATTAACTAATACTACTTGTTGATGGTCTTGTTGTGGCTTCTGTAAGATTGTAAATCACACTAATTTAATATTAAAACTTAATCATCTAAATATTTGTTTATGTCTTAATGTAAGTATATGTAGAAGTTATTATTTTTTGCCTGTTAATGTTTTATTGTGTATTTTGTTTGTTGTTGTTGTAGTGTTTTGTGCGGTGAAATAAATGGTTTCTTTCTTTCTTTCTTTTCTATTATTACTGAGAAAGTTTTCGTTTGAGTAAGTACGTGTGTATTTTTTAGGATGCTCCTAGACGGGCTATATTTTCACAGAAGTACTGATCCGGTTATATTGCGGTAATTTAGAGTGTGTCTAGGCTATATGGTCCTACATTAGCATGGCTGATGATGGGCGGGCTACGGTTGGCAATATTGCCAGTATTGCCAGGCCAGTGTTGCAGTTAAAATATTGCCTGTCTAAAAGTACCCTTTTTTCTGCACCACAGTTAAATTTTTGGATTTGATGATTGTTACTTCTGCACTTCGAAAGAGTTTAACGGATTTTAATAAAATTTGGAATGGAAGTAGCTTTCATGAACAAATATATATGTACTTACTTAGATACTTTTTAACTTTGAAAAAATGCTATTCCTGATGGATTGTGTGTGAAATGTGTGAATGAAATCGCGCGATATTATAATGATTGATTTTTTAACTATTAAATGATTTTAAATTATTAGCATCTACTCGTTTTGTATGAGAACAATAAAAAACCTAAAAAAATATCACAGTGATTTTATTAATCTTTTTTAGTTTTTTTTTTTTAAATTTATTTATAAAGGAACAACAGACATCCGTATTATAAAATATAAATAGAGTGGATACATAAATAGACTAATTAATAATACAGCCCACAACGCCATTCACAAATTACTAAATAAATTACGTAAATTTTTGACAGAAGTTGCTTACTTGAATTGAGTTTATATAATAAAAAAATCATCAATTTTGAGACAAATCTAAAGATAAACTAAAACATAAATTAATGCCTGTATATTTAAATCTATTTATAAACTATATATCTATTTATAACCAATTAATTAATGCCTGTATATTTAAATCTATTTATAAACTATATATATCTACTAGCTGTCACCCCGCGACTTCGTTCGTGTTTTCAGCTATCCTATCTCTCAAGTTGGATCGAACTGCACATGGTGTGCGAATTTTATTATAATCGGTTAAGTGGTTTAGGAGTTCATTGAGGACAAACATTGTGACACGAGATTTAAATATATTAAGATTTATAACCAATTAATTAATGCCTGTATATTTAAATCTATTTATGAACTATAAATCTATTTATAACCAATTGAAGAAAATACATTAAAAAAAGGTTAAAAACAAAGGTCATCGTCAACCAACAACGTTCTCGATAAAAACAATCTCAAAAACATGTCCTAATCTGTCACACCGAGATAAAAAGTTGCCCACGAATATGTTTCCTGAGCTGATACACCATCGCAAAAACAACAAGCTCGTATCTTTACAAGACTCTTTTTGTAAAACAATAGGTAAGTTTTCAAGATATCATCCTATTCTATTTTTTTCAACTTTCTTTAAAAACATAAGATAGAATTAGCTTAATAACATTTATATGAAGATACATTTTATCTATCATGTCAATTTTACAATATCATAAAGTGCTTCTTATTAAATAGTATTAATAATAAGAATAAAAAACGTAGTAGGGTCCACTGGGGCAAATGCGTCTGTGGGGCAATTGCGTCTATCGAGAAGTACTGACAAATCCTTCACAAATTAAGCAACTAACGCCATCTTGTACAGATTATTGCAACAAAAGATAGAAAAAAGATGTAGGTGGCTCCTAATTTGTAAAGGGTTCGTCAGTAATTCTCGAAAGACGTCATTGCCCCACAGGCGCATTTGCCCCAGTTGACCCTACATCAAATTTAAGAGACTTTGATGTAAAATCTCTATCTAAAAACAAAACCAACTCGTATTTATAATACGAGTTTTAACAGAAAATGTGCTGTAGCCAAGCTTAATTATTTCTGTTTTGCAGCTCTCTCGTAGACTCATCCGTAGCATTCGTAGACATGTTCGTAGCTCCCGCGGAGCATTCTCGTAGCTAAAAGCAAACCAGCTATTATTCTCTTGAGGAACGTTTAAAATTAAATTCTACGACCATTAGTAGGTACCTACTTTAACTTATTCTGCGTACATTAAACTCAGTGTGGCTTAACTCAACCCCTTCTCCCTTTTACTTAAGTATACATGGATGGATTACTTGAGGTTTAAGGTCGAGTAATGTGTTTGCGGGATCAGAGGAGATATATTTGAAGTCTAGACTTTACGTAAAGTCTGGGTCGAGACGGGTGGCGAGGGTTGGGATATGAAAATGACGATATTAAGGTGCACGTGCACTTGACGTATGAAAAGAGATTACAAAATAGAATGTAAAATAAATGCAGTCGGGTTTTTTTTTATCAGACCCACTTCTTAGTAACTCTAGTTTTATGGTATGAACAATATAAACGGGATTCTAGAAATCTTTTAAAATATTTTTTTTTTATCCCCGACGCAAAATTTAAAGGTGAATTAGTCAGGAGTGTTCTTCTATGTTTAATGAAAATCGCATCGGGGTTTTTTAAATGTTTAATTCATATTTGTTTTCATTTATAATTTTAAAAAAATATATTTTAATAATAAATATCGCAACATATTGAACATACATACACACATATACTCATGCCTCTTATGGGAATAGGGGTAGGCAGAGACACTTCTCTCCACTTGCTACGATTCCGGCTTTTTACATTACATTTTCTGGGTTCGCTTCTTCCATTTCCATGAGTCTTTTTATACACGCTCATCGGTTATGGTCTTCGATTTGGTCGAGATACCTGCGCCTAGCTTGACCTTGGCAGACTTGACCATTTCCACCACCACACTCGCCTTGTAAACCTGTTTCGTCAATCTGCTTTCATTCATTCTCTCAATGGGTCCAAACCATCTAAGCATCCCTGTCTGTCAGTCTTAATCAAATTGAAATACTTGATTGGCAATTGAGTTTGAATTAAAAATACAATTAAAGTCAGTTATTCTACAGTTCCACAGCCCCTTAAGAGTCCGGCGACCAAACTAACTTCGACCTAGGCGACCTAGACTAACTTCGCATTGGCTTAAGGTATTCTATAGCCATTTCGTCTAGAAGAAGAAGACGAGCAAAGAGAGCGAGTGATGATACTGACGAGCCTCTAAAGTTACCTACAGAGTGACAAAGTGCAATTTCAATTTTTTTATGACTTTTGCACTTCTGGAATCATTCCTACGTAACTAAGAATTTCCCTTGTATTATGGATTCATTTAACAGCTAATGATGTAGACAACCTCCCTATGTAATGGAATTTATGATTTGCTTTGTCTATCTATTGAATAAATCAGTCAAAAGTGACCCTTTAAAAATGCTATTTTTCATACATATTTTTCATACAATGCTATTTTTCATACTATTTTTCATACATCATAGGATATTTTTCATACCTCTATTTTCGCTTGAGAACGTTTTTAAAAAAAACCAAAAACATGAGGGCGGAGATGTTGTTAATTCAATTGTACATGCTAAATTTCATCATAATCTGACAAATGGTTTTCAAGAAATTTGAGTAGCGCGTTTGTATGGAAATTTCAGAGCGTCGCGGCCCTCTTAAAAACTAATAACCAAATTGAACTCAAACCAAAATAATTACTACGAGTAATCCCAAACCAGCCAGCTGTAGTTAGCAATCCTTTCTTTGTATCCGAGGGCTTATGGTTAGCTCAATTCAGCTAGACCGCGCGGTATAAATTAACGATCAACACAGTGGAACCGCAGTTCTGTTCAAACTATGCATGTCGTTAATGCCTGTGTGGTAACAGGTGGCGGGCGACAAAGTGAATGCGCGCTCTAATTGTGTGTGCTCAAATAAAGGTTTCAGGTTGAGCTGTCGAATTCTGTATAAAATATTGGTAGACCGAATTTGTGGACGGAAGTTTCGGGATGAATGATCATTGATCAATCATATTTCTTCTGACGTTAGCAAGCTGCTGTTGATGTCGTAATACAGTTTTTCATTATGGAGTTGAGAGTATTTTGTATCATTATTCTATGAGATTAAATTTTTTGGTATTTTCATTAATCTTTGATTAACTTAGTCATTAAGTAAAAAAGAATTACTCAGTTTCTTGCCTGTTCTTCTGAGTAGAGGCTTTTTGTCCAACCAAGGCGGTCGAGTCTATTTAAATAACTTTGACGTTCATAAGTGTATCTTTGATACCTAAATTGAATAAAAACATTTTGACTTTGACTTTGAATAGTGACCTACTTTCGCAAATATTTACAGTGGGATTTTTCGTAAGATTAAAGTAAGTAAGTTTTATTTTTAGTGAACATACCATAAAATTATATTACCTACCTACAGGAATATAAGTCGTAAGTAATACAATACAATATAAAAGCTCTTTACTGACACCAAATAAATCTAAACAAACACTCAAAAATATAGGCGCAATCGGCGGTCTTATCGCTTAAGAGCGATCTCTTCCAGGCAACCTTTGGATGAAATAAAAACATTACGATTAAGCATGGATGGTGGCGTGTGCTAAAGGAAAAAAATGAATTGTAAAAAAACTATTAAATGTACATACAAATTTAAGAATAATAATATACTTACATACTAATACCTACATAAATAATTACTAAATACAACAAGTAACAACGTACGACGACTTAATTTCTGGGTGTCTTCAAGTCTTGAGTAAATCGGTTTCTTCTAGGCAAGCGTGCTTTTTTTTTTTTTTCCGTGGGGGAATGCGCTTACACATCCCCGCTACGCCCCGGGGGAGGCGCAGCGGGGTATGTCGGACTCGATGCCAGAAGGGCACCCCTACCGACTAAACCCCCACGGTGTCCATCCTCGTCGGCCATGGCGGGGTCACGGGGCCTCTCTCAGAATCTCCGTAACCCCACCACGCCGCTGTCCGCAGCCGGACCCACCTCAGGAGGGCACTCGCCCCCCTCCCCAGCTCCGAAGCGATGCCCTGGACACCAAGGCATCGACTCCTCAGGAGACCCTCCTTAATTGGGAGCACCAGACACCCCCGTGTCCGGCGCCCCTGGGCCTCCTAGCGGAGACGGTGTGCGAGCCCTGCTGGCTCGCCTCCGTGTCCGCGCCCTCCGGAGCGGGAGAGAAAGAGGGTCCCTTTCTCTCTCCCGCTCCTCGGTCTCTCTCTGCGACATCACCTCCTCGCAGAAAGAGACCATAGCCTTCCATGACCCCTCGTCGGCGACCATCCTAGATAGGATGGTCGGCAGCGAGAGGTCCGCCCCTACAGCCGCGACCAACGCCAGTCGTGGCTCCGCCGCCCCCGGGCATACCTCCAGCACGTGCTGCGCCGTCTCCTCCGCGCAGCCGCACTGGTGGCACACCGGAGTCTCTTCCCTCCGTGCTACGCTGAACAGGTATCTCCCGAGGCATCCGTGCCCCGAGAGTACCTGGGTCAGCCGGAAGGAGAGACCCCCATGCTCACGGTGGACCCATTCCCTAAGTACGGGCCGGACCGCCTCCAGAAATCGGACGGCTCCGGCCCCCCTCCTCCGGTCCACCGCGAGCCGCCTGCTCCAGGACTCCAGGGCAGCATCCCTGGAGTCTCGCCTCCACTGCTCCACCTCTCGTGGGGCAGGCCGTAGGTCCTGTTCGCGCGCCCGCGCCCTGCGCCAGTATACGTCGGACAGGACCTTAGCCTCCAAGTCCCACGGGAGGGAGCCCGCAATGGCGCAGGCCACCTCGTGTGAGAGTGTGCGGTAGCCCCTGCACACTCTCACCGCCATGACCCTCTGGGCCCCGCAGAGCCGAGCGTTCCCCCTGGTGTTCAGGGAGCCGGCCCATATTGGGGCCCCGTAGAGGGCCATGGAGCGCACCACCGCCATGTATAGGCGGCGGCAGCTCCCACCACCCCCACCGAGGTTCGGAAGGAGGCGGCTTAGCGCAGCCGCCGTCCCCACGAGCCTCGGGGCCAGCCTCTGAATGTGGGCTTCGAACCTCCACCTGCTGTCAAGTACGACGCCGAGATATTTCAGCGTCGACCCAACAGCAATGGAGGTTCCACCCACAACAATCGATGAGTCTGCAGGTGGCGCCCTCCGAGAACCGTGAAAACATATGGCCTCGGACTTGTGGAGCGCCACCTCCAGGCCCAACCGCCGAATCCTGGCTACCACAGCCGCAACTCCGGCTGTAGCCAGGACGG
Source organism: Peribatodes rhomboidaria (assembly GCA_911728515.1). Lineage (NCBI taxonomy): Eukaryota > Metazoa > Arthropoda > Insecta > Lepidoptera > Geometridae > Peribatodes > Peribatodes rhomboidaria. The sequence continues at coordinate 13,654,255 of OU452172.1, forward strand.
ACGCCTCCCTATACGTCCGTCCCCGGGCGGTAACCAACGTGTCGTCGGCGTAGCAAACTACGTCGACGCCACGAAGGTTAGCGCCTCGCAGCACCCAATCATACCCTATGTTCCACAGGGTGGGGCCCAGTACGGACCCCTGTGGAACACCGCGGGTCATGGGGCTGCAGCCCTCCCCGTCTTTCGTCGGGTAGACTACCTCTCTATGCGAGAGGTAGTCCCCAACGAAGCATCGAAGGTACTGGGGGACTCTATGGTACCCCAGTGCCCCCAATATTGCACCCCATGGCAGGGTGTTAAAGGCGTTGGCGATGTCTAACGACACCGCCAACATCACCCCACCGCCGGAGCACGCCCTCTCGGAGAGGTCGCGGACGTGGGATATGGCATCCACCGTCGAGCGACCTCTCCGGAACCCGAACTGAGTGTCGGCTAAGTCCGGGCCGACACTCTCAAGATGCCTAACGAGGCGGGCAACCACCACGCGCTCCAGCAGCTTGCCCGCCTCGTCAAGGAGAACTATGGGGCGGTAGCCCGCCGGTTCGTCCGCTGGACGCCCCTCCTTCCGCAGGAGGACGAGCCGGCCCTTCTTCCACCGCCTGGGGAACCGCCCTTCTCGCAGGCAGCGGTCGAAAACCGCCCTCACCCGCCCCTCCAGCTCCTCTTGCACGAGGGCCCACGCGCGGCCAGGGATGCCGTCGGGACCTGGCGCCGTGTTCTTGGCCCTCATGCGGAGGACGGCCGCGCCCAGCTCGCCCTGCGAGATCTCGGGCACCTCCTCCTCGAACTCCGCAGCAGGCACCGCCGCGGTGGGAGGGACGAACTCGGTCCCCGGACTACTGGGGAACAGTCCCTCAACCACCCGCTGGAGGACCACCGGCTCGAGAGTCGTAGTGACCGGGGGGGCCCAGGGGCGAAGCTTCCGCCTGGCCCACTGGTACGGCCGCCCCCAGGGATCCCGCTCGATCGAGCTCAGGAGCTCCTGCCATGCCTGCGCCTTGGCCTGGCTGATGCTCACTCGCAGGGCCCTGCACGCCTCCCGATAGGTGGAGTAGCGGGCGTCCAATTCCGCCGCGTCCCGCTGCCTCCTCCTTCGGTAGCGCTGGTAGCGGCGGCGCATCGCCAGGCATTCGCGGCGGAGCTCGGCGATCTCCTCACTCCACCAGTAGACCTGGCGCTTGGACTGCGGAGGCCTCGCGCGGGGCATGGCAGCGTCGCACACGCGCGCCATGGCCTCACACAGTCCATTGGCCTGCACGTCCAGGTCTACTGACTCCGAGGGGGGCGCATTCCACGCCTGGACTATGGCTGCCTCCTGCAGCACTTCCACGTCCAGGCGGTTCAGCGTCCACCGCGGACCAACCGCAGGTGACACTCGTGCGCCCATTCGCGCCGAGGACGTTGACGAGGAGACGCTAAATCGGATGTACCGATGATCAGACAGCGTCTCCTCGTCCACCAGCACCTCCCAATCCCGGACCCGCGCCGCGAGCTCAGGGGTGGCGAAGGTGACGTCCACCACCGACCCACCCGTATGCCGCACGCACGTGTGCGTGGACCCGCGGTTGAGGACGCACAGTCCAACCTCCACCAGCCACTCGTCAACGGCCTCGCCTCTGGCACTCGTCCTTGGAGACCCCCACGCCGTGGATTTGGCATTGAGGTCTCCAAGGACGATGACCGGTCGGGGACGGTTCTGGCCGACAAGGGTCCCTACCTCACCGAGAAACATCTCAAACTCGGCAAGGACCCTGTTGGGGGAGAAATACACCCCCACGACTACCATCCCGCCGATACGGGCCGCGACGTATCCCCTACCCTTTACCACACCCTCAAAGGGAGGGGACCGGGCAGGCGACTGGGTTGTGATCGCCACCAAGCCGTCCAGGTCTCCGACCCAGTCAGCTCTGGGCTGGACCCGGTACGGCTCGGCGATCACGGCCACCTGGATCGACCGCTCTGCCAGGCTCTGGAGAAAAACATCCTGAGCCCTGGCAGAGTGGTTGGCGTTTGCCTGGAGGAAAGTAAGGCCTTCTGCCATTAGCTTTCCTCCATACTGGTCGCCTGCTCCGCATGGGGGCGAGTCGGCTGCGACTTGGCCTTGGCCTTAGTCGCTGCCGTTCCTCGTCGCGCATCTGCTTTTGACGGGGGCTTGGCACATGCCTTGCCCCCGGAGAGATGGTCCGCCGGTTTCCCCGCTGCTGCACACAGAGTGCAATGCGGGGCGGCGGAGCAGCCGCTGGCCTTGTGGCCTGGTTGACCGCAGCGATAGCAATCATCGCTGCGGTCAACCTCGGACGTGCACTGGGCCCTCACATGTCCCAGGGCAAGGCAGCGGAAGCAGCGGCGGGGCCGGGCGTCCAGCACCTGGACCCGAGCCGCCACCCAGCCTACCAGCAGCCGGCCACCGCCTGCCGCGATCTTCTTGGCGGCAGTGGCAAGGCACTGGACAAATGCAGTGCCCATGCCCGCCGCACCTCTCCTTATTTCCCCGACCCTTAGGTCCTGGGTGCCGCACTCTCCGGCCCTGGCGAGGCTCGCTTGCAGCTCCGCCAGGCCTACTGAGTCGTCAAGGCCGCTCACTCGCAAATCAGCGGTGGTGACCGGCCTTGAGACCCGGATGTCCCCCTCGGCACCCTGGAACACTTCCCGCAGCTTGTTGGCCAGGGAGTCGGCCTTCTCCGTCCTCTCCGTGCCATGCACTTCCAGGACTCGACCCCCTGTAGCAGCCACTCGCATTTTAAGCGGCGGGAAGCTCGCCAGATCAATCCGGCCCCTAGCCTCGCTCAGGACCTTGGAGTAGGTCAAGCCTTTCTCCTGCGCCCCCGGCAGCAGCGTGATTACCACGGCTGCTGTGCGCTGGGGGCGAAGCTTGACCTTCCTGTCCTTCTTCTTTGGCGCAGGTGGGGCCGGTTGCCTCGCCTGAGGCCGCTCCGGCTGCGCCGTTGTTGGCCGCGACACTCGAGCCCGAGGCCGTCTCCCTCTCTTCACCACCTCCGTCCAGGGCTCTGTCAGGGATGGCGGCGGTGGAGCGTCGAGGTCCATCTCCTCACGTCCGGCTTCAGGGGCTGGGGTCTTCTTCCCAGTACCCTTACCCTTAACGGGCTTGGGCTTTGGGCGAGGGACCTGCGGAGGCTCAGGGCGAGGAGCCACTTCCCGGCTGGTGCTAGCCACCGCCTTTTGTTTGCGGCTGTCGGCAGCTAGCGGTGGTCTCAGCCTCTTTTCGGGGAGCAGCCGGTCCGCCATACTCTCAAAGCGGGCGTTAATCATGGTGCCCACTTGCACCATGATCGCCCGCACGAGCTCCTCCGTAGGTGCGGCTGGAGAGGCAGTCAGAGCCGTTTGCTCACGCGTGGCCCGGAGCTCTGCCAGCTCCTTGCGCATTTCGCCTAGCTCACGCGTGAGCTTCGCGTTGGCCGCCTCCATACGGATCAGCTCCTCCGGCATCGTGCGAGCCCGCATCTCCTCCACCGAGTCCCGGACCGTCCGCGCCGCGTCCTTCAGGGCCTTCACGTACGTGCCCTTCAGGTTGCCGGAGGTCCTGGCGACCTTCTCGATGGTCTCCAGGGAATCCTGCACGAGTCTGTGCAGGTCTGGAGAGTCCTCTGGCACCTCGCTCTGTCCAGCTGCTATCGTCCTGGGCGTGTTATGGAGTACAGCAGCTGCCGTCTCCCTTTTTCTCCTCGCCTCCCAGGCCAGGTCCGCCTCAGCCTCCAGCCGGAGTGCTTCGGCCTTGGCGGCGTTGAGGTCGGCCTTTGCCTTAGCAAGGCCAACGTACTGGCCCGTCGTGGGCGGACGACCTCGTCCTCGCCGGGACGAAGCTACTTTAGGTGAGGGCAAATCCTCGTCCACGGTAGCCTCGTCTTCTCCCTCTCGTTGGCGTTTCCGCCATCTTTGCGTCAGTGGCCTCTCAGTACCCTGGGAAGTCACCGCTGCGAAACTGGCATCGGAGTTCTCTGATAGGTCGAGTGACTTCGACCCAGAAAGGTCTTCGTCACTCGACATTCTCACTAAGTCGACCGAGCAAGCCCGCTCACTTGACTCGCGCCTAGGCGCCTCCCCTAATTCCTCAGGGCCATGCCCCTTACTTCTCTCTTCATCGGAGTCCTTGTTCTTGCGTGGGTCGTTTTTCATATCTATCTGGCGATTTGCGCCCCCCCCAGAGTACGTGGGGCTGCGTGCCGAAGCACGGCGGGATTCCTCCTTACGGAGACCGGCCTGGGTAGTTTTTTTCAAATCGCTGTTTTCCATTTTTTGTTGTGCTTAATTGCTTGGGTAAAGCTCCCCAGTGGGGGTCTCGCGGCCAACTTCCCGTTGACCATGCCCGGGGTGCGAGCCCGGAGCTGCGCCGCGTTAATACGACGCAGCTCCGGACTCGCAATCCGGACACTCACCTCGGCAACCCCCGAACCTTGAGAATTGGTTTTGCCCTGTACGGCGGCGCCCCGCAGGCCTCCAACGTCACCTTCACACCAAAAAAGTGCAAAGGCCGCCCACGGAACACCGCCGCACAGAGCACTCCTCCTCGCTCGCCTATGCGAGCCCATCACTCAGCAGAGCCGAGCCCCTCACGACCGCCTTCTACGTTCGCTCCAGATACAAGCTCTGAAGCGCACGTAGAAGGCCCACCTCGAGCCCGTCGGCAAGAGCCTCTCCAACGAGAGGCACCAGCGAGGGCTCCTTCAGGCTGCCTTTTGCAAGGCCAGCCCCTCGGATCGCCGCTACTCAGCATAAGGCCGAACCGCCGACCGAGTCCCGCAGCCAATCAAGGCCGCCTAGGCTCGCACCGCCGCTTCCCGGACTGTCCAGGGCGCCGGTCGAGCCTCCCATCCGTCCGAGGATGGCCCCCTCGTCCAGGCCTCTCAGCAAGAGCCTCTCCGAGGAGAGGTACACGCGAGATCCCGGACCGCCTTCTACGCTCGCTCCAGAGAAGCTCTGGAACGCGCGGAGAAGGCCCCTCGAGCTCCTCTTAGCAGCGGCCGCCGCAACTGTTGCGACCGCTGAGCCCCCCCGCCACGGCAAGGCGGGAACTCATTCGGGGGGGTAGGCAAGCGTGCTACATCGTAGGCATCACTACTTAGCAACAGGGAAGATGGCGCAAACGCAAGCTTATCAAAGTATTAAAAAAACGACCCATTTATTTTACATTAATTTAGAAAATAAGTAGGTACTTCATAGTTTTCCTAAGTTTTCCCTTGACAACGTACGTCAAACGCAATCCGTCGATTTTAAACCAAATCTACAATATTTAAACGGACACTGAAAGCATCATTTCCCCATCTTTGTAATTCGAATATTCACCCTTAATTTGTTGGAGTTGGAGAAGTTTATTACAAGTTAAATTGAAATTCGTAGGAAAGCCCGCACCTCCTGTGACCGATCCAAGAAAAACTTAGCATTTACATCGAAACACGAAGTTCTGGGCAATATTTTTCGCGCAATGTTGCCAGAATTGCTCCAATTTTACTTAAGCTTTGAAATATTTTTAAAATGTGGAATTGCATTTGGAGTTTTGCTTCAGTACTCCTACTTAAATCATTAAGTTTGTTCATAGAGTACGAGTAAGTTAACTTTATAGTTAGCTGATGCTAAGTAGGTAAATAGAAACAAAACAGAGGAATGATTATAATCATTATGAAATTTTAGTTTTAGGGTTTGTGAATTGAACAGTGTTAATGTTGCTCTCTTACCAAAAATTTCCTTCAAAATACATGATCAACCCAAAATGTTCACGCTAAAAACCGCTTCAAATCCTGTCCCGCACCAAACGCGTTTACCACCTGATACTGTCAAACAGCCGATACACGTCAAAGATACTACTATACGTCAGCCAACTTATCAGTACAATTGAGTAAATGATGGAACTAAAATTTTACTCGGGACGCTATCAAATCTGTTCGGAAACTGCTATGGTGGCTCCCATACTCAACTGCACAGATAAGTTGGTCAACCTTTACAATACCCGTTTCCAAACTACCCGCATAAAGTTGTTTCGGTTTACTGATCCCGCTTCGTAAACATCGAAACTTTGCGAATCATAATGTAGCAAAGTTACGATAGGACTGTAGTTATTGTTTTGTATGGCATTATGTCGATGACGCTCTTGTAGGAACCAATCGGTGGAATAGATGGGATAAATTTTGTGAAGAAGTTTCACAGCCATTGTCAAAGTTGAAGATCAAAGAGATTGAGAAGAGGTGTACTTACTTTTTTAATATAATACAAGAGTTTTTTTAATAACCGACTTAATTAATGAAAAGAGGATATTATAAGGTTAAGAATTATTTAGAAGATAAAGATGTCTGGAGCCTTCCACTTCCGTCAAGTAGCCACTAGTATTTATAGATATTACCTAGTTGTAAGCCAAAATTTGTGAGACTGTAATTTATTTATTATTTGAAAAAAATGCCCCTCAGTTTCTTGCCTGTTCTTCTGAGTAGAGGCTTTTTGTCCGAACAAGGCGGTCGAGTCTATTTAAATAACTTTGACGTTCATAAGTGTATCTTTGATACCTAAATTGAATAAAAACATTTTGACTTTGACTTTGACTTTGACTTTGAATCGTACGTGAGTAATCCCCATAACTATCTTAAAGTATTTATTGACCTGACAACGTCTAATAAATCGATGTGCGCCGGCTGCACTCATTGTCCCGTTACGTTCGGCGGATCGGAGCGAGAGCGCTACACGACGGCACAATCGGCTTGAGCGTTCGGCTTGCGGCGCATCTATCTCTCTTCCACTCGATTGGCCTATGCGTCAGAGGAGAAGATTTAATCAATGTTTTGTTATGAACGTTGTCACGTTAAACTGTCGTCCGTAAACCGACTTTACAGACAAACAATTGTTTTATTGTGAAACTGTGTACAAAGATGGTATGTGTTAAGGTAAGTAACAACAGTTTTGTTCATATCGAATTTATAATAATTAAAACTCAATGAGCATTTAATATTAATAATAACACCCTTTTGGGTACTTTAATACTGATTTAAGCTCTGTTTATTATTTGTAAGTTGTTATTTGTGTACCTAAGGTTTATTTTAAGCATATAACAATGTGCGCATTTAAGTATATAATTAAATAAAATAACGCAAGCAGTTATACAATTTCAAGAATTATAACATTCAGTTTTCAAAATACTTTTTCATATTGGAGAACACTTTGCGAAGTAATTTAATTATTTAATTTGTTAAAATCCCTAAGTTTACCCGTCAAGGGGCACCATGGCGCGCGGTCCGTGTAAATCGAATTTCCAAAAACCGACCTTCGCTAGCGCAACGCAGCGTTGCTTATTGCATTTAAGGAATATGACCTTAAATTTAAAAAATAAAAAATATTAACCTTATGTGTGCAGCATAGAGTTGCTTTTCACATGTCGTTCCTTAAGCACACATACAGTGCGTAAGGCATGGGTCACTTACGCTGCGTACAGACCAAAGCAAACGAAGGCGAACATATGCTGCGTCTCGTTTTATTTTATTGAAACGAAACGGGATGGAACCTACTCTTTGGCATTCGTTGGCTTGGTCTGTACCTAGCAGTGACCTAGCATTAGATTTTGACGAATGTAGCAAATTAGATATTTTCAAAACAATTCACGACGAGACGACAAATCAAAATTATTCTCCTATCAAACCAAGAAGCAGCATTTCCCTGAAAGTTATGGCAAATTAAACTGCCAGCAACACATTTCACAGTCAACAGTGAATAGCGAAAAATGAGGACGCTTTACAAAGATGAATAAAATAAAAACCGGCCAAGTGCGAGTCGGACTCGCGCACGAAGGGTTCCGTACCTATAAAAACGGCAAAAGTTATAACATAACATATCGTCATGCCTTCCCCCGGAGGGGCTGGCAGAGGTGTAATACAACACCCACACTTCGCAAGACGATATTCAGTTACAAATGTGACAGGCGGTGAGCCTGTCGCCATACACCATGTTCCAGTTATAAAGCAGACGATGACGTATAATACGCACATATTATGTTCACACGATAAACAAATTGGTGCGTGGCGTCAGTTGGGTTTAAACCTACTTCCTCTGGCTTGAGAGACGGACCTTCTCCAACTAGGCTTGTTGCTATCGCTTGCTGTTATAGCGAGAACAGAAATACATCAAATGTGAAATTTTCTACCATCTAACTATCACCGTTCATCAGATACAGCCTGGTGACTGACGGACTGACAGACATAGACAGACGGACAGCGGAGTCTTAGTAATAGGGTCCCTTTTCACCCTTTGGGTACGGAACCCTAAAAACTGGCGGCGACGGTAAGGACAACCTTTCCACCCTCGTCGGGTAAACACCATTACCGCCCGCCGTAAAACCGCCGCGATAAGATGAATAGGAGCGAAAGCCGTAAAAATAGATCCAGTGTTTTGCTTATCCTGCACAATATTGGAAAAAGTATTGAAGATTTGAAAGCATATTGAATTTATGCAGTGAAATTTTAGAAAACGTTTCTGTACCTTGTTTTTCTTAAAAGAAACGCTACACAAATGGTTACGAAGTAGGTTGTCTTCTGTTTTTTTTCTACTTTAACTAATATTACAAATGCAAAATTGAGATAATAAATTCGTATAATTTTTGACATCTGTATTTTACCCGTAAACGCAATGAAAAAATTAATTGAAATTGAATTGAATTGAGATTTTTACACGACTGCGAAAGAAGGAGGGTTAAGTTTTTCGAGTGAATGTATGTGGGAATGTATGTATGAGGTTTCTTTGGCACGGCCTACAGCCTAAACAACTTGATGGATTTCGACATGTGAGGTGTCATTTGAATCGACTTCGTAGTGGAAGTGACCTAGGTACAATATTTTGTAGCCAGGTTTTTGTTTTTAATAAAGTTAGTATTCAACCGATGATCATGAAATTTTGAAATTATACGTTGTCAGAGGTACAAAAAAGATTTACTAAAAGGTGCGTACCTTCCATCCCGAAAAAAATAACGGTTCCTGTGAGACCACGGGTGAAACCACGGGGCGTAGCTAGTATCTATATACTTACTAAATTTTAGTTATATTTTGTGGTGAATTATTTTGCAGATTCTTATCGTCAACTGCTTTTTAGAAACTATATGAAAGTATTTGCCAACAGTAAAAATAAGATGTAAAGCCTTTTTAATTTAAGGAGAAAAAAAGACCAAAAATTAATAACACATAAAAGCAGCACAACAAAAGCTTTTAAAACTTTAATGAGCTTTTGAATTCTTCTCACGCAACTGTTGTGCTCCAGTTTTATAACCAAACTAGCTGTTACCGCGACTTCGTTCGCGTTTATTCAGAAATTAGTATCGAAAACTCATAGACATAGAGTAAAGACCCCTAATCGGTCAAAAATAATGATTCCAAAAAAAGTAAACCAAACCATTGAATGTCAACCAATTCACTAGTCAGTCTTCGATGTCATCCAGTAGCGGTTACGTCTCCCCACTAACCAATAAATATGGTGAACTGTGTAGTCCACTCATGCCGAAATTTCAGAATATCCAAAACAGTAAAAAAAGGCAACGTCACATATCATCCGTAAGTCTTAAATATATTTTTATGTGCTTTATAAAGCTAATAATTGTAATTAATTCTTAATGACAACAGAGCGAAAAGTTGCTGAAAAAAGTGTTGCCACAAGGTATTTTTATATTTTCCCTTTAATAAACTTTAGGTTTCTCAAGGATCCAGTTTAGCCGATCAGTGGACAATAATAATTCGACAAAGTAAAAATGAAAATTAGTTAAAACTTCGTCGCCCCTATAACAATTTGCTCTGTGCACCTTCGCAAGAAAGAAAGGATACGTAACAGTGAAATATCCTGACAAGCAGGCGTCAGTTTTATTTTTATGTAAATGTAATGTTATTTTATTGCCGAAAAAATAACTTAAATGTATGATGTAAATAATGATAGTGTGTAAATTTATGTGTAAATAAGATAAAATCAATAGTTAAAATCAATAGTAATCCCTTTACTATTGATTTTAACGCAAATTCGTACTCTTGATTTTTACTTAAATTCTTACCTTTTACCTACTCTGATTTTAGTTAAGGTTTACATACAATCTATAATATTAGTTTGTTGAATAGTGTCATGAATGGATCTGGGTAAGGCTTTGTGTGTAGTTTAGCTCTGGCCTAAGCTGGCCTAATACTTTGTTTCCGGTCTTTTGATTTCTTTAAACTCTGATCGTTATATAATTTACCCAACTAAATCGGGTAACCTCTTTTAATGGCAAGTTCATCACGTATAGAAAAAAAGGTTTTAATAAGGTACCAAAATAAATTTGACACGTTTCGAAATCGTGTTTTGTATGAAGACTATCCTTCTGGACCTATGTAATAGAGCATATTCTGTGCGAAAACTAGAAACTTTCACCAAAATCCGTTAAGCCGTTTAGCCGTGAAAAGTCTACAAACAGACAGATAGACTTCCTTTCGATTTTATAATAAGTAAGGAAGTATGAATTAGTCAAGTGAGCATTAGAGATTCAAAACTGGCCAAAAATAGTTTCATTAGAAATAGCTTCATTGAAAATAGCTTCATAGATTTTATAATATTAGTAAGGAAGTATGAATTAGTCAAATGAGCATTAGAGATTCAAAACTGGCCAAAAATAGTTTCATTAGAAATAGCTTCATTAAAAATAGCTTCATAGATTTTATAATATTAGTAAGGAAGTATGAATTAGTCAAATGAGCATTAGAGATTCACAACTGGCCAAAAATAGTTTCATTAGAAATAGCTTCATTAAAAATAGCTTCATAAATTTTATAATATTAGTAAAGAAGTATGAATTAGTCAAGTGAGCATTAGAGATTCAAAACTGGGCAAAAATAGTTTCATTAGAAATCGCTCAATTAAAAATAGCTTCATAGATTTTATAATATTAGTAAGGAAGTATGAATTAGTCAAGAGAGCATTAGAGATTCAAAACTGGCCAAAAATAGTTTCATTAGAAATAGCTTCATTGAAAATAGCTTCATAGATTTTATAATATTAGTAAGGAAGTATGAATTAGTCAAGTGAGCATTAGAGATTCAAAACTGGGCAAAAATAGTTTCATTAGAAATCGCTCAATTAAAAATAGCTTCATAGATTTTATAATATTAGTGAGGAAGTATGAATTAGTCAAGAGAGCATTAGAGATTCAAAACTGGGCAAAAATAGTTTCATTAGAAATACTCGTAGCTTCATTAAAAATAGCTTCATAGATTTTATAGTATGAGTAAGGAAGTATGAATTAGTCAAGAGAGCATTAGAGATTCAAAACTGACCAAAAATAGCTTCTAAAATTGCTTATGCTTCTTAGTCGTACTCTCTTGGCAGAGTGGTCGTGTGTGTGAATGGTACAAGGCTCCTTGCTGTCTTCGTCCATCCCCAGGGCTGCTGCTCTTCTCGCAATGCCTCTCCATATCTGGCGGTTGGCTGCATTGTTGGCTTATGCTAGACGAAATCAAACATCCAATACCTGCAATATTAACAGCGGTCCGTGACTCGCAAGCTATTGTGTTGGTCTAGAGTGTGTGTCTGAGTGTGCTGTTTGCAAACATGATTTTCACTCGAATGGAGTTCAGATCGCAACCGATACCCGCATACACATCGATTGATTTTGCAGCTCGATTTGATGCAAGGTTGTCGGAATTCGAATATTGAAGTTCTTTAAAAACGATTTGGTGCAACGCAGTTACTTTTTGTGGAGCGTTTTGCAAACTGGTAAAACCGTTTTGCATTTAGGTACACGTATAATATAGGTTTAAAGACATTTATTCTCATTAAAGATTATTACATCACTTACATGAGAATACATCGTATTAAGTAAATTAGGTAGTTCGTCGTCGCACAAAATCTTAAATATAAGTAAAAACTATTTAGTAAACAAAACAAAACAATACAATTCTTAACAATAACAAAACCAGTGTATAAACACCAAACAAGCATCACTTATAGTTTAAGATACGAAAAACTAGGAAATACGCTTTTAACTTCCTGGCTTAATATTTAAACTTTAAGGGTCCGGTGACCACTTTAGACCAACTTCGCATTAGCTTAAGGTTTTCTATTGCCATTTCGTCTAGAAGAAGACGACGAGCGACGAAAGCAAGTAAAGATACTGACGAGCCTCTAAAGTTATATACAGAGTGACAAAGAGTAACTTCATTTTTTTATGTTTTTGCACTTCTCTAATCATTCTTAAATAACTAAAACTTTCCTTCGTATTATGGGTTAATTAAAAACCTAATTATGTAGACTACCTTCCTATGTGAAGTGATTTTATAAATGCTTTGTCTATCTTCTATTAAATAAATCAGCCAAAAGTGACAGATGCCGTTAATTGTCAAAGCTTTATTTTCTTTTGAGTACGTTTTTTAAAAAACTCAAGAAGATAGGGGCGGAGAAGTAGTAAATTTAATTGTATATGCCAAATTTCATCATAATCTTACAAATGGTTTTTTGGGAATTTAAAAGCGTCGCGGAACCCTTAATTCCTTTATTTGAGAATGCTTAGACTTACATAATCGACCGAGCGTTAGCAAGCGAAGTGTCTTTGCTTCAGCTTCGACAAAAATGCTTTCACATGTCCGAATTCTGTCCGGATCTCAGTCTTCAACAACAGGTCGTATTTCTTGACCAATTCTCTTCTATTGAAAAAAAAAAATACAATTCTCCGCCATTTTGAATAATTTCCAGAAACTTACTGAACAAAAAAATCTGTATAATTATGGAACCTGTTCACAAAATTATACGAGAATCGGTTAAAAAATGCGACTTGCTCAGGAAGACAGATGGTGGCAGCAAGGTCTCCAACTCACAAAGCTACTAGTCATAAAAAAGCCCATACACATAGTGACATTAGCCTCCCAAATGTAATGGATTTGGCATAACCAAATAACTTTCATTTCTAATCGATTTCAACAGCTAAAAGTAAGAGTAAAGACACCACAAGTATTTGCAAAAGCACTGAAATGCATCAGCTCTTAGGACCCTTTCACTCCCAAGTGGCATGCCACAACGTATACAGAGATGTACTTGAGGAGCAGGGGGGGGGGGGGATATCCCCTTTTCATTTCTGTTAGTAGATTTCTGTAATCAAGCCATAGTCCTTATGTCTGACGGTCATGAGTCATTTTTATTTTTTATTTTATGTAGGTCGGCGTTTGACCACCAACTCGCCTGATGTTAAGCGACGTTGTGGTCTAAGATGGAGCACGACGACCTATAAGGTACTTACTCACTTTAGCCTTGAAGTTTTGTAGAGTGAAGAAGTACAAAGACGGCAGTTGAGTAAAGCGCTACAAGTGCGCTACTGCTCAGACCCGTCTTCGGAACGGTTACACCGGACTACATCCCGAAACACGACTAGGTCATTTCACGGCATGGCTTGGTCCGGTGGGTGGTAACTAGCCACGGCCGAAGCCTCCCACCAGAGTTTGCTACCCGGTTAGCACTAGTGTAGGGAATCAGAATTATTTGAGATTAGTTACTTTCTTCCATTCCTGGCGACATGCAGGGTATCTTAAGTAATGTGTACGTGAACGTTGCGACTCTACGGCCTTTACTTACTTTTATTACTTTTAAATGTAACAATTAATTGTTTAAACAGAAACTAGTCATTTTGTATTTTTTTCAAATTAAATTGAGGCGGGTCCGTCATATTTACTCGTATTTTACTAATCCGATAATCTAGCTCTCATATACCACTAACCCGTGTGGTTTAAACAGAGAAAACAATATTTAATTACCCGTCTGAAATAACAATAGTTAATTTTATTAACCTAATTTAATTTAATCTAGTTAGACATTGGATTTGGATTGAATAGCATTGCTAAAACTATCGACTATCTACTATGATTGACAGCGCATCAACAGCACCGCTAGTGGTGCAGGTGTCCATAAGCGGCGTTTACCATCAGGCAGACCGTCTGCTTGTTTGCCACTCTTCTTATAAAACAAGTGCCATTATTAAAAGAAAAACAAAAAGCCCAGCTGCAAAATGTTTTACATTTTGTCACTTCCACTATCAACACGATTCAAATGGCACCTCTCATGTCGTAATCCATGAAGCTGTTTAGGTTGTAGAGCGTGACAAAGAAACCTCATACATACATACCCACATACATACATACATACTTACATTCGAAAACATAACTCTCCTTCTTTTTTTGAAAACTTACGGACTCCGAGGACCGTGACCTTTGTTGACATAAATCTTAATGATTATTAAAGGGAATACAGGTAGAATGGGGTTAGTTATTAAGTCTTAATCTAAGGTTAGGTTAAAGGTTATCAGAATTACTTATTACATTGTGAGTACACCACCCACCCTCCTTCTTGCGCAAGCGGGTAAAAAAGACAGGCGTGCATACAGCCCCCAAACCCCAGCCTGGTGTACGTCCACCGTGAGTCCCAGACACACGCTGAAACATTTTCGAGTCGTCCAAGTGCCGGCGACGTATCATGCTGCAATCAAAGAGAGAGCTTTTAGTGGGGATGCCCAAAGTTAGGCTTTGTGTCGTGGTTTGAATAGCGTGTTGTTTGCTGCCATTCGATTTGTGGATGCTTCCAAAGAAGTAGATACCTATATTTATACTTGTGAAGGTTTGATGAAAGAGCTTTGAATTGCTATTTTTGGCATAGTTACGAAATTAGTGAAATTAATATACTTACTGCTATAATTGCTACATAGGGTGAACTGGGGCAAATGCGTCTGTTGGTGAATTATTAAGTTACCCTTCACAAATTAGGCAACTAACGCCATCTTGTACAGATTATTGCAACTAAAGATAGAAAAAAGATGTACATGGTGCCTAATTTGTGCAGGGTTTGTCAGTAATTCTCGAAAGACGCAATTACCCCACAGACGCATTTGCCCTAGTTGGGTTGGCTTTATAAATATCAATATTCACTTCAACTTTTGTGAAAATAAATTTTTTACAAAACAAGTTTTAGTAGTGATGGTGATAATTTCTTTCTAGCCGATTTTGACCACGGCAACCCTCACTTCTACTCATAAGCTAATTAAGCTCATCTGTATGGTGTAAACAATATTGAGCAAGGACTTCAATAGGCAAATAAGTTTACCAGAAAACTATAGGAACTACTGGCAAATTTTTTAGGCAGCGGTTACTGTCGATCAGCAAACATACCCTGGTCTATCTTGTCCTCTGTTGCAATACAATACATCTTTATTGCATACCAAAAATACAAAATAAAACATACAGAAAAAAAAAATCTCATTCGGCAGTACAAGGTAACAGATAAAAATATTTTAAAAAGCTTTACAATTATTCTTACAGCAAAGTAATTCTTTTCTCTTTGTCATCATCTTTCTACTCATAGTAGGTGGGGTCGATACAGTATGTACACTTTCTCTATGTCTCTATCACTCGTCATCTCAGAATTTACTCCCTTCTCATTCTATTCCAATTACCCCTATTCTGCGGCAACGTCGCGTTCCCTAAGTTTCGCTTATAGCAACTACATCAAATAATATATCGTCACGCCTTTCCCCCGAAGAGGCTGGTAGAGGTGTACAACACCCACACATGACTGCCTCGGTGGCTCAGTTGGTAGTGAACCTGCCTTCTGAGCTTGGGGGCGTGGGTTCGATTCGCACCTAGGGCAAACATTTATGTGATAAACATTTGTGTTTGTTCTATGTCTGGGTGTTAATATCTATTAATTTATGTATTTAAAAATATCATAGTATAAATATATCAGTCTCTGGCAGCCCTAGTACAAGGTTTGCTTTTTTTTTTTTTTATGTATAATAGGTCGGCGTTTGACCACCAACTCGCCTGATGTTAAGCGACGTTGTGGTCTAAGATGGAGCACGACGACCTATAACGTACTTATTCACTCTAGCCTTGAAGTTTTGTATAGTGAAGAAGTACAAAGACGGCAGTTGACTGAGGCGCCACAAGTGGGCCACTGCTCAGACCCGTCTTCGGAACGTCCCCAAACAGCTTAGTTTGGGGTCAGGCAACCGTGTGTGCAAGTGTCCCGAATTTATTTATTATTATTACTTCGCCGGACGATATTCAGTCCCAAATGTGATACAAGGCGAACCTGTCGCCTTACAGTTAGTTAGTAGCTGCAGATGACATTACATTTTAATATACACATATGTGCACAGAATGAACAAATTGGCGCGTCTTCTCCACTCCCTCTGGCTTGAGAGGCGAGTCTTCCCTGACTAGGCTATCATCGCTTAATATTTGCAAAATAAAGCACGTCCTATAACCAATTTGAAAGGTATATACTTCGAACGTTAAACACGGCCAATTTCCAGCCACACTGTCATGATCGAGTCTGCAATTGTGATCTCTCATTAACGCCCCTTGTGTCGAGTCACGGGCCGATGCTGAATTAATTGGGGCAGCAGTGACGGAAATAAACCGAAATAAGAGAATAAATTATGTATTTTTTGTGCCTGATTTAATTTGGACAACTACACGAAACCTGCGGCCTTATCGATGTTGTAGCAGGTTTCGCACTTACGAGTACGATATCGTTCGACATACGTTGAATGTATTTCTGTTTTGTTTTTTTTTTTTTTACTCGGTTGTGGGAAATTCCCACAGCCGATACCTATTCCCACTCCTAGGCAAACGGGTTACACCTTCGATCACGTCGACGCTTCCCGTCAAAGAGTCAGTGGTCAAAAGCATTCCTAATCCGTTGTAAAAAAACTGTGAAAACGTATTGTAAAAACTAAAAAGGATATAGTTATTTCAGCATTTATAATGACAACAAAACACTCACATACATTTGAATGAGTCCCCAGCTGCATAGTACAGAGGGGTAAGACGTTAAAGGGAACCATTTTAGGAGCACGTTGCATTTAGTTATAGTCCCACTATAGTAAAGTTACTCTGCAACTTACCTATAGGTTAATACTTATTTTCAAAGGAAATAAACAAGCAATCTAACTTACTTATTTTATTGCTTGTTTATTTGTTTGTGTGTTATGCTTTTACGCCTTAACTGCTAAATCGATCATCATAAAATTTTGCATAAATGTTGTCATTTGCACAGAAAATTGTAGTATAAATTTATATGTATAAACAAGAATGCGTTGTATTTTTCTAAATAATGTTATAAACTAGATAAGTGTTGCGTATGATAGATATAAGATTTGATGTTATACTAATTGTAAGATTATTATAAATACTTAAACTTATTTTGCAGCGCCCTTACAGGGTCTTTGTACTTGTAATTAGTCTAAGCACTATGCAGCCCTGTACCTCTATATTGGCAAATAAATGGCTCTTCCGGAAAAACAAACGCTTTCTGTGGGACCGTGGGTGAAACTGTTGGGCGTAGCTAGAAGTATAATACTTATTTTCAATCTTCCTACATGAACATAAGCTTCACTCATAGCACTCTAGTACTGAAACTATCGAAATTATGGCACAAGCTTTGTTTGCAACTCCACAAAAGTTCTCCACTTTGAAAGCGACCGTTCTAAACTTCCTTCTTATTACCTACCGTCAACTTCCCCAAACGGTGCAATAGTTTACGCTGAGATACTTTGCCTAACGTTACATATAAAGGCGGTGCATCTACCGTAACAAAGAACGTTCCGTTACCATAAGTTTAGGGGCAATTTCCACGTGCGATTGCGACGAGAAATCAAATAAAACATGTAGGTCGAATTAGTCAAAATTATGGCTTTGTTGCAGTTCATTAGTCAACTACCTCATCATTATCAGGCTGCATCAGTAAAATTCATAGATTGTAAATAGAACATAAAATATCGTCATGCCTTCTCCCCGAAGGGGCTGGCAGAGGTGTAATACAACACTTCGCCGCGCGATGTTCTGACCCAAATGTGACAGGAGGCGAGCTTGTCGCCATACACCGGGCTCCAGCCATGTAGCAGATGACATACAATACGCACATTTGCTCATACAATTAACAAATTGTTACGTGCCGTCGGCTGGGTTTGAACCCGCTCCGTCTGGCTTGAGAGCCGGGCCTTATCCAACCAGGCTGTCATCGTTTTATACATTTTTGATAATAAATATACACCTATAATAGCATACCCTGGCCCGCTTTATGTTTTTTTTCCCGTCTAGACCCATTTCAGTCTATGGACATGGTACATAAAAAATACATTATATTCTGAACAGAAATATATTCTACAGAATTTTTTGTTAGCGTTTTGTGAACTTTGTGTTTTCTTCACAAACATCGCTGATATTAAAAGTTGCGCGTGAAGACGGCTACTATTGGAAACTCTCTCGTAATACAGGTTGTTTGTTACGGACGGGAAGTAAACGTTTTTCTTATTTATGTCCTGAATTGTTACGACGATGGGACCATATTTTGCCGTTACGGTGTTATGCGTCACGCCACAGTTGTTCTTCTCGACATACTGTACGTGTTCTAGAAAAAATACTTTAATGATGTTGTTCTCGTATTCAGTTTCTTACAAATAGAGCTTCTTTCAGTTTTATATTAAACGAGCTCTACAAAATATCATTCGTTTTCAATGCACTGAATGATAATGATGTAGTGACAGAGATCGAGAAAGGGATGCTTAGATGGTTTGGACATTTTGAAAGAATGAGTAAAAGGACATTGACGAAACAGACTAATATGGAGAGCACAACCATGCACGCCCCTAAACACTCACAATTGCACACTCTGCACAGTCACAACGCACACTTCCACACCCGAGACATGCGAGCACGTACTCGCACTATCACACACACTCACTCACTCACACCCACACACACACACATTAACTATTAACACACAATCCAACCCTCCCCGTACACATGCCCACCCTTTCAGCCAGTATCACACTCAAACAAAAATAAAAACCTTGTGATAGTGTACCGCACCACCCCAGTAATTAATAGTAACAAATAGGTGGCCCCTGCGATACAGGTATTCATACCTAGTGCAGGGACCACAAGCAAAACTAATTTAGCTTAGGGTAATTTAAAATTATTTATGAATAAGTTGTTTGTGTTGGATAATGTACATTTTTGATAATAAAATTATTTGTATTATTTGTATTGTATTTGTATTTGAGTATTACTTAATGGTCAAGTCGGTAAGGGGCGACCTAGGAAAACTTATGAGGACCAAATCCATGACGTATTCAAAAGAGGCCAGCGATGCTATTCACAATCATTCGGAAACGTTTCCGATCGGATCCCAGAAATTCCAATCTCAAATTGTTCGAATCTCAGTCTACTTTTATACATTTTGGAATAGGGAATCAAGTAAAAATCCCATCGGAAGAATTAATCACGTCAAAAAACTTATGAATATAGACTGAGATTCGAAAAAAGAAAGTTTAAAATTTTTGATATCCGAACGGAAACGTTTCCGAATGGTTGTGAATATTATAGCCCTGCAGGTAAGGAGTACTCGTAACCACCGAGCATGTATAAAGGGACTCATGGAATTAGAAGAAGCGAAAGATGTATGTCCATGTGAAGAGAAGTGGTCTCTGCCTACCCCTACGAGAAAAAGGCGTGACAACAACAACAACAACAACTATTTATTAAAAACATAAAATAATTACAATAGTACTTAAATAAGGCTTAACTAAGTTTTTAATGGGCGGCCTTATCGCTCAAAGCGATCTCTTCCAGGCAACCTGTAATGCATCCTCTATTTTCGAGATGACTTTCAAGACCTCTATTTATAATATAAATAGAGGCCTTGAAAGTCATCAAACATTATTGTACAAGACGTAAAAAATTAAAATATACATATAAATAATAAAAGATAAAAAATAAATACTAAAAAGTAGACGAAATAAATATGAGATAAGTACTTTAACAACGATTAAAAATAAACATCACTAATATATAAATAAATACATAGTGCGACTTTTGTGACACAATTCTTACTATCTTTCGAAACGGCTATTGTTTCGAAAGATAGTGAGACTTATGTGACTTTATGTGTGTATGAACATTATGTTTGAATGATAACAATATCAGCGCGTCTATTCGAGGTATCTCGTGACTAAAATACTGGCCAGTAACTTTCCTGGTAATTAGTATTCCTATTCACCACAGCAATGTGGTCAGCATTTTAAGTACGATGCCTATATTATATTACCTAACGCTTTGTTAGATTAGCTTTTATAGATTTTTTGATTGAAGAAGTCTACGAGTAATATTCTACTGGGACATCTCGGGCTATCGTTGATCCGATTTTCATGAAATTTTGCAGGCATCTTGTAAGTGGATCTTAATAGAGTTTTAAAGTTGTTTATGAGCTACATTGGACAAGGGGTTGTGAAGATATTCTGCGCGATCTCCGTTCAAGGTGAGCTACTAGTTTAATCTAGTTTATTTCTGTTGTTTTAAAATTACATGTTATACACAGACTAGCTGCTACCGGCGAATTCGTCTACGTTTTTTCAGAAAATAGTAAAACCTTCCTCGTGAAATACTGTAACTAATTATCAAATGTCATCATCCGTTCAGCCGTTAAGCCGTAAAAAGCCCACAAACAGACAAACAGATAGACAGACAGATAGACAGACAGATAGACGGACAGATAGACGGACAGATAGACGGACAGATAGACGGACAGATAGACGGACAGATAGACGGACAGATAGACGGACAGATAGACGGACAGATAGACGGACAGATAGACGGACAGATAGACGGACAGATAGACGGACAGATAGACGGACAGATAGACGGACAGATAGACGGACAGATAGACAGACAGATAGACAGACAGATAGACAGACAGACATACAGATAGACAGACAGATAGACAGACAGATAGACAGACAGATAGACAGACAGATAGACAGACAGACAGACAGACAGATATACAGACAGATAGACAGACAGATATACAGACAGATAGACAGACAGATAGACAGACAGATAGACAGACAGATAGACAGACAGATAGACAGACAGATAGACAGATAGACAGAGTTACTTTCAATTTTTTTATATTAGTGTAGTTTTTACTATTTTCCACCCACTGCCTAGCATTAGGCCGTATATGGCTGTAGTAATCTTTTCGGGTCCTGAGCTATAGTCTCATACCAGTGCCTTCCTACCGCCTTCCTAATTTACAAATACAACCAATAACGGATTGTTTTTTTCTTTTTCAGGTTGCAACCGTACTTACTACGGCGACATCGGCAGGACCTACGAGCTGGAGCTTCATCGACCGCGGGAAGACCTAGTGCCATACGTTTGCTTGCTGACTATTACTGCTGCCGGTGGCGTCCACGGAGATCTGGTGCAGGTTAGTGATCAGTAGAGAAATGGACGGTGACCCTTCATCAAAACTGAGGTGAAATGATGAACCAATAACTGATCTAATCAAGCGTTACTTTTCGGAAGTTCATCTTCAAAACAGCTGTTGTATACAACGTGCTGGTTTAGGGTGTAATAATATTTCAGGGTTTCAGTTTTAAGAATCATAACATAACATATCGTCACGCCTTTCACCCGAGGGGGCTGACAGAGGTGTAGTACAACACCCATACTTCGCCGCACAATATTCAGACCCAAATGTGACAGCGGGCGAGCCTGTCTCCATACACCGGGCTCCAGTCATGTAGCAGGTGACATACAATACGCACATGATTACACAATGAACAAATTGGTGCGTGCCGTCGGCTAGGTTCGAACCCGCTCCCTCTGGCTCGAGAGGCGGACTTTCTCCCAACTAGGCTGCCATCGCTTTTAAAATTGGAAAGAAAAATAATCGAGTCTCCTTAGAAAATAACTAGTCACGTGATTAGTTTGAAGATTTTTTTTCCTCGAATTTTGCAAACTGATGTTCTAAAAGTTGTTCACTTGGACGGATAGAACAATACTGTTATGTATTACTACACCCAAAATCAGCACCCTGTATACAAATTTCCCATGTTCATTGGCATCCTTAATGCGACGTTAGAGCAGAAATACACTAGAGATTTGTATACAAGGTGCTGGTTTTGGGTGTAGTGATATTTAAGGGTGTTGTTATACCTGTCAAAGTGAACAATTGAAAGGTTAGATACTTAAACTTAACGCTCTGAGCAGGGACAACATAATAGATATATTATAAAATCTCAGACTCTCAGATTAAGCTCAGACAATAAAGGCTTAATAATAAAAAAAAAAAAACTTAAACTTAAAGGTTAGAACCTAACTTAACTTTAGATTAAGACTTAATAACTAACCCCCCTCTACCTGTATTCCCCTTAAATAATAATTAAAGATTTATGTTAACAAAAGTCACGGTCCCCGGAGTCCGTGGAGTGTAATTTTTAAATAAATTAAAAACACAAGTATACAAAATTCGAGAAAAAAAAACAATCAAGTCTTCATACAAAATTAATCACGAAACTAGTGATTTTTTTTGGAGACTCGTTTATTTTTAAACCGTTTTTGTGTTATAAAAGTAGTTTACTTTGACGGTTAGAACAACAACCATGAGCATTACTACACCCAAAACCAGCACCTTGTAAATTCAACAGTTTTGAACGAATAAATGTATCAATAACTAATCCCTCTCTACCTGTATTCCTCTTAATTAATAATTAAGATTTGGGTTAACAAAGGTCACGATCCCCGGAGTCCGTGGAGTGTAAATAAAAAAAAAAGAACAATTGTACAAAAATGTTAGAGTGAAACTATACTAAAACAGAGTGGTAAAGATTATACTTAGAGCAAAACTGTACCGAAACTACTAGGTACTCGTAGTTAGAACGCTGCTTTTCATAGAGATTTAGTCGAGTGTCTGGGGTGTGCCGATACCGAACAAACTAGATATTCTAATGACTACTTTCACTAAATATAAGAATTGCCTAAGTCCTTGTTTAACTAGTTTAATGAACTCCTAGCTAGTTCCTACCTACATTTTTTCACAAGAACCCTAAGCCATTCGTTAAGAAAATCTTAACTGTTTGTGCCCGATAAGCAAATATCTTACTAGGAGTAGTTCAAACTTACTAGGAGTAGTTCAAAACTAGTTAGCTAGCTATAACCCTTCTTCTTGTGCAGTCGGGTAAAAATGATATTGTTCTAATAAGCCACTTGGCGTTTAAATAATTACTAAGTAGGTATATTTTTTAACAAAGCTTTTAAAGAAAAGAAAGGTCTAACACTCTCCTATTTCTATTTATTACCCGAGAGGCAAATTAAAAGCAACTTTAACTTTTAAAAAGAGAAACTGAGAAAAAGAAAACTTGGATAAGTAATGGCGTCCTGTCTAATTACATGCAAATTATAGGGCGGGTTCCGTACAAATTTAACACCGGACTAATGAAAGGAACACGTAACAAGAGATCATTGTTTTAGAAAAATTTACAGTAGATCTCAAAATAAAGACTTACATTAGCGATAATTATACTTAATCTTTCCTATTTTAGGTTGTCCGCTGGTAAGGATGTCTCGTGTTTTTTTATTATCGTATCTCCTATTTGCTTTATGTTTTATATTTAATTTAATTTGTAATTTGTTATTTTTGTTACGTTTATTTTAGGCTTATTTTGCAATTAAATTAATCTTTTTGTCTGTTAATTTTACTTTAAATTTAATTTCAAACATTTCAATCAATCACAAGTTTTCTCTTTGATTTCATTATGGTTTTTAAACATGTTGTTATTATTATTACCTATAATACTTAGTGGATTTTTATATTTTCGTTATCTCTGCTCCTAATTAATGTATGTATGTTTTGAAGTACGGTTCAGCTGTCGTTTCTTCTTCTATATACTATCCTACCTACCTACCATGTTAATGAGTGTACTCTATTTTGTGGTTAACATTTTTTTTTAAATAGCTTTGAGATAAATGCTTATATCATAGTAGGAAAGTAAGTACTTATGCAGGTTGTAAAAGATGATTATAAATTCTGTCCATAGGTAAGCG
Organism: Peribatodes rhomboidaria; assembly: GCA_911728515.1. NCBI lineage: Eukaryota > Metazoa > Arthropoda > Insecta > Lepidoptera > Geometridae > Peribatodes > Peribatodes rhomboidaria. The sequence goes on from OU452172.1 coordinate 13,678,119, forward strand.
ACTAAAACAGGTAAACTATAATTGGAAATTCGACTGCTAATTAGATTTTGGATTATGGACTATCATAATCCATTAACCGACCACTAAATATAGCGGTCAGTTAAGTACGTTGTGGTTTGATTGCAATAGGGGCCAATTTCCTATAAACACTCATGTCTACTTATTTTTCTGTTATCATCAGCAGATAATGTTTGTTCAGTCTCCTTAAGGCGGAGACAGACTGGAGCCAAGTCTCGTAACGTGTCGAGTTTGCGTATCGTTTCGCCAAACCGTCCGCCGTAACAACTCAACGAGCGGAGCCGTTCGCCGCGAGCGCGCGACGCTGTCTTGCTCACTCGCACGGTGCCAGACCCGAGTGTAGGTGTCGACTACCTCGTATACTCGCAGCAAGCAGCTCGACTCGTGTAATTGATACGGCGGACGGTTCGGCAAACCGACACGCCAGTTGCCCCTCAGTTTCTTGCCTGTCCTTCTGAGGTGAGGCTCCCTTTCCGAACCAGGAGTTTGAGTCATTATTAAAAATCATTTTATTGTTTTAACTTTAACTTCAACCGCCCTAGAGCAAACCCCTTCTGGGTTGCCAGGTAACTCCACTCCCCTCCCTCGGCGACAGCCCAAGTCGAGGCCGTACCTAAGAGGTCCCTTGCGCTCGTGGCCTATACCCGTAAGCATTATTTAAGGCCCTGCGCCATCTGCGCTTGCCTAATGCCCGGTACGCTGTCGAGGCCTCAGTGGGCAACAGCATAAAGTAAAAAAAATAAAATTTAATACGCAAACTCTATACTACACTACGTTATTCAGGTAATTGCACCTTCAGCCTTCACCTTTATTACATATTTCAGCCGTTTCACGCAGATAATATAATTAAATAGTCATTCGTCTTAAAAATCACGTCTTATAAACTAGCCGTAAACCGACCCGATTCTGATTTTTTATATTAATTACATAAAGAGAGTCCCCTATCTAATTATAATTAATATTAAAAGGAAAACTTACAAAACTGACTTCCCATCTTGTAATTCGTCATCAATAAACAATTTTCAGACTTTTGTTGATATTTTAAAAAACTGCCAAACCAATTTTGATAAAATTTATATGGGACCGTCTATAAAGTATGATCTACCCAACAAAAAAAGAATTATTAAAATCGATTTACAATAAAATTGGTGTAGTAATACATACAAAAAAAAAACATACAGTCGAATTGAGAACCTCCTCCTTTTTGGAAGTAGGTTAAAAAAGACCATACCTACTATTTCTCCTCTACTCTATAAAATATGGTTTTTCTTTGCTCATTTATCATACGAATCATAAAGATACTGTTTGCTCCATTATTTCTAACGTCATTTATTGAAAGATCTTGATACACGACACGATTTTGAACAAGGGTGAAACTGACGCCCAATTTGTGAGGACCTCAATATTATGCCGGCAAACTTTGTCACAAACTAATCTTTATTTTCTAAGAGCTAAGGTTCAAAGTACGGGGTTTTCTTCACCGTCCTTCACTAAAACATGGGGACACAAGTTATAGCTTCTATAGCTCAAAGGTGCCTATGTACGGAACGACTTCCCTGACAGAACATTTTTCTTGCCCAACCGTTGCGGCCGACGGATTCTATTACTCTTCATAATATTTTTGGACTAACCTGGTTCATATTTCCTAAGCAAGGCATTTTTTCTAAGTTGAAATGAAAATTCAAGGGGTACTATGAAAGCGGTAGAGCAGTGACATATCTTATCTTATATCTTTAAATGAGCAATTCTTGTATATATATATATATATAATTGGAATCTCGGAATCGGCTCCAACGATTTTCATACAATTTAGTACATAGGGGGTTTCGGGGGCGATAAATCGATCTAGCTAGGAATCATTTTTAGAAAATATCATTTTATTCGTGTTTTATCGATAATCAACTTAAACATAAACTTGGAAGAAAAATAACAAAAAGGAGTCAACTGAAAAATATGACTCTTCCTGACATCTATTGGCGAATAATAATACTATTTTTTGTGAGCAACTAATTGCTTTAACGACACAACAGCAGATGGCGTTGTTAAGTAACACGAAGTCAATGAGTGTTTGCTTTGAGGTTAGACTAAAATCAAAGGTACTACATATAATATGAAAAAGTGAGTCTTTGTTCATTTTCTTTGTTTCTTTGTAACGCTTTCACGTCTGAACTACTCAACCGATCGTCTTAAAATTTTGCATACATTTTGTTTAGGGTACAGAAAAGGACATAGAGTACTTTTTATCCCGGAAAAATCAACGGTTCCTGTGGGACCGTGGGTGAAACCACGGGTCGCAGCTAGTCCTTTACTATTCGTGATAGAAATGCTTAAAGCTCGGTCATTCCATGATTATCTACCAACATACGTTTACGTAACCCGCTTTATTTAGAGTTGAAAATCGTAAATCATATTTGATGGTAAAGTGAGATCGACGCCTAGAAATACATTTTTTGCAGATTTTATTGATATTAATCGTAATAAGAACACAAATAAGAATAAGTTGCTCGGTTGAACTTTGGAGAACTAATCTGGCAATTTTTTAATCAAAAAAAAAACCGATAGATATATTCCGATAGTTTTCTAAGAAGATAAGTACTTTTTGTATTTTTTTTTTTTACAAAATTAGAATGATTTTAAAATTGGACTTCGGTCAAACTTTAGTTGGTTGTTTCTTCTACCAGCTGTATTTTTTGTACCTGATCATCACAATTCTTCATATCAAACTGGGTGCAAACAAAAAATCTGTTTTTGGTGATTTGGTGTAATACGGGGCCTTAAATGATTATAGGTTTGGTCAAACAAGTTCTGGTTTCTGTCTATACGATCCACAATCTTCTTCTACGCATACAAAATATATTTTTAATTGTATCTGCTCCAACGTCACGCTGCGTACAGACCAGAGCAAACAAAGGCCAAGGATATGCTGCGTCTCGTTTTATTTTATTGAAACGAAACGGGAGGCAGCATATTCATTGGCATTCGTTGACTTGGTCTATACCATGATCCAAAACAACAAGGTCTAGCATTCCGGGAGCAAACACGTAATGACGTCACTCGTCATCGTCATCGTCTCTTTCGAACTTGTATTACATGACATATTTCGATCTTGCTCAAGCATCGATTGACGTCACTACGTGTTGCCCACGTGACCGGAATGCTACGCTTAAGACGAGTGGGGAAGGCAAGTAAACGACGCACCCACCTTCCGCAGTACAGCAGGAACGTTCTGAAGACGGGTCTGAGCAGTAGCGCACTTGTAGCGCCTCACTCAACTGCCGTCTTTGTACTTCTTCACTCTACAAAACTTTAAGGCTAGAGTGAATAAGTACCTGAATAAGTGCTCCATCTTAGACCACAACGTCGCTTAACATCAGGCGAGTTGGTGGTCAAACGTCGACCTACATAAAAAAATAAAATAAAAAAAAACGTTTTCCATAAGGAATTTCCAATTTGGGAAAGGCTGTGCCAGCAAGCAATTATAATACAAACCGTACAAAATCGCAAATCCGCTGTACTAATCGGAAGCGGACTAAACCAATAGCTAACGACTAACTTAATTATAGGAAAGTAATCTCCTTATTACGCGCCATTACGTTCACAATTTTCAATTTTGGCAGCACGTGGTTCTTTGAAATTATTGGAGATTGCGACAGACGAGGTACATTTTGTCAAGTTTTGGTTTGGTAAGGAACAATTCTTAACTCGGTTTTTTCTTGGTTTATTCAAGCTTATATCATTTTTATTGTGGTATCAAAGGCCATTACAGATGATTGCGGTGAATAAATATAACAAAAGCTACCCACGTCCGTAGGAGTGTACTCTATTCTGATTCCATACACGTGGTCCCCGGGTAGTGCTAACCGGTTAGCAAACTCTGGTGGGAGGCTTCGGCCGTGGCTGGTTACCACCGACCGGGCCAAGCCATGCCGTGAAATAACCTAGTCGTGTTTCGGGATGTAGTCCGGTGTAACCGTTCCGAAGACGGGTCTGAGCAGGAGCGCACTTGTAGCGCCTCACTCAACTGCCGTCTTTGAACTTCTTCACTCTACAAAACTTCAAGGCCAGAGTAGGCCACAACGTCGCTTAACATCAGGCGAGTTGGTGGTCAAACGCCGACTTATTGCCCATAAAAAAAAAAATGTATCCACAGATGATTAGACTAGAATTTGCTGACGTCCAACTAATGTAAAGGCAAAAATGTGAGACACGTGCTTCCTCATTTAATGAAATCAAGTTATTTACACGATTGTATTGCCTGGTTTAAGATAAAAAACATGATTGACAAATAAAATGCAATGAAATGAAAAAGTAACCGTTGTACACTTCAAACGGAAGGCTGCCCGCCCCTTCCATAGGCTCCATAAAAATAAAAACCCGAACAGTAAAACGTTAAGTGGCAACCAACTGGACATAAACCACATTTTGTTGCTCAACTTTACTGCAGAACGTAGCCGGTTTACTTTAAGCTGCGCTTTGAACATGACAGCCGAAATAGGTCAGCTGTTAAGACCACGCGGTGACCGGAAAACGTCTTTGTTACTTCCATTCAATGAGCCAGATTGTGGTGCAATGTTTAGGAAAATAATCTCAATAATTTGGAAACAAATTTTGGATATAAAGATACTTTGGAAGGCATCTGGAAATTTCTACATCTGCATCAAAACCATAACCCATGACCACAGAATATGCCCTATTACATAGGTCCAGAAGGATAGTCTTCATACAAAACACGATTTGAAAACATGTCAAATTTATTTTGGTACCATAGTAGAACCTTTTTTTCTATACGTGATGAACTTGCCATTAAAAGAGGTTACCTGATTTAGTTGGGTAAATTATATAACGATCAGAGTTTAAAGAAATCACGAGACCAGAAAGTATTAGGCCAGCTTAGGCCAGAGCTAAACTACACACAAAGTCTTACCCAGATCCATTCATGACACTAATATTATAGATTGTATGCAAACCTTAACTAAAATCAGAGTAGGTAAAAGGTAAGAATTTAAGTAAAAATCAAGAGTACGAATTTGAGTTAAAATCAATAGTAATCCCTTTAATCTTATTTACACATAAATTTACACATTATCATTATTTACATCATACATTTAAGTTATTTTTTCGGCAATAAAATAACATTACATTTACATAAAAATAAAACTGACGCCTGCTTGTCACGATATTTCACTGTTACGTATCAAAAATCAAAAAATCAAAATCAATTAATTTTCATTTTTACTTTGTCGAATTATTTTTGTCCACTGATCGGCTAAACTGGATCCCTATGAAACCTAAAGATAATTAAAGGGAAAATATAAAAATACCTTGTGGCAACACTTTTTTCAGCAACTTTTCGCTCTGTTGACGTTAAGAATTAATTACAATTATTAGCTTTTTAAACCACATAAAAATATATTTAAGACTTACGGATTATATGTGACGTTGCCTTTTTTTACTGTTTTGGATATTCTGAAATTTCGGCATGAGTGGACTACACAGTTCACCATATTTATTGGTTAGTGGGGAGACGTAACCGCTACTGGATGACATCGAAGACTGACTAGTGAATTGGTTGACTTTCAATGGTTTGGTTTACTTTTTTTGGAATCATTATTTTTGACCGATTAGGGGTCTTTCCTCTATGTCTATGCCCATGACAAAAATGGTCACGGGTGATTCGCATTTACGTCAATCTACGCATAAGCAAGGCTGGAGTAATTTAACAACAAGTTCGAGAGAGACGATGACGAGTGACGTCACGGGTGTGAACACCTAGAACGGTAGACCTTGATTATGTTGGTTCATTCTGCAACCTATCCACCACGCACACAATAAAAACGCACACTTCATGTTTGTAACAGATACAGGAAACAGAAGATGTGCTATGATAAGAATAAGAATAGTTGGGAGGCTCAACTGGGGCAAAAGCGTCTATGGGGCAATTGCGTCTTTCGAGAATTACGTAGCAGGCAGCAGGCGCAGGTGCAGGCACGTCGCTTCACAGTTTTCACGCCTGAATCGTTTCCGTATCGTATACTCGCCTTACTTCCGGCCTGTTTATTTGTGCCTTTAGCTACACACGATAATTTCGTGTAATGCTATTACCACAAAAAGATTTCAATTGTAAAAAGATATCAACTAATTAAACTTTCAATGCATCAATCATGGCATACAGTGAATTAGGTATGCATCCTTTTTCTTGATGGTGCACGCGAAAAACCCGCAGAATATTACTATTTAAGCAAATTTTAACAGGTATTAAAGCGATGATAGCCTAGTCGGAGAAGGCCCGCTTCTCAATCCAGAAGGAGTGGGTTCTAACCCAGCCGACGGCACGCACCAACTTGTTCATCGTGTGAACATAAAATAGGTGCGTTTTGCGTATGTCATCTGCTACATGACTAGAGCCCGGCGTGTGGCGACAGGCGGTGTGTGGCCCTGTCAAATTTGGGATTGAATATCGTCCGGCGAAGTGTGGATATTGTATAACACCTCTGCCAGCCTCTTCGGAGGCGTGACAATATGTTATTAAAGTTCAATTTCTCAATTTTATAATACAGGCTACATTTTAAAATTGAACTGTTCTTTCTTCGCTTACAAATTCGTTCAATTCAATAAACTCCTTTGTAAACATTGTTTCCGATCTTCAAAGCAATGACCGAGTTCTTGTGCTCAGTCGATTTTAAAACGAACAAACAAGGGAAATTGAAAATAAATATTTACCTTTAGCTTAGTAAGAAATATCCAACGAATTTTTTTTGGATGAAACACTTATTATAAAGGGGTTTTCGGGATAGGGTGCACTAAGCCAAAAGGGGGTGATTGTAATCATCATTATTATTTTAAATCAAAATCCAGAGAACACGCGGGAAATCGTCTCATAGGCTGAAAGCTGTTTCTCGACCGGCCAATCGTACTAGTGTTGTCATTACAAATATCAATGACTTAAATGCTAAATTAAAAATATAACACAGACTAAAAATCATAACATTATGAACAACTACTTACTTATGGATCCAAACCAATATCTCGTTATAGAAGTCAGCTGTTTCATACAAAAAGTTCATTGATCGTCGACAAAAATGTGTGGAACAGCTTTGTTTTTCTCGATTTCAGGGTTGATTTCATGGATATATTTGTTTTATAATGATGAGTACAATGACGCCCTTTCGGCTAAGTACACCCTTTCCTGATAGCCCTGTATTGTAAGAGCGATAGTGGCTGTATTTTTGGTGTCGCTTTACTCGTAGATTACTAAACTCGGCTAGCTGCCACGCGCTGCTATCTCGATCTCCTTTGACGCCTTAGCTTCATGCTCTTCATTATCTCTACTTACTGTACTTGGGGACTCATGTAAGCGATACCATTATAGTATCTATGTATATTGTGAATACTTGTATTAATCCATAAGTATGGATTTATTTTAAACTAGTTGCGCCCCGCGGTTTCACTCGCGGTCAAAAAGTCCTGTGTGCTATTCTAGACTATAATCTATCTCTGTGCCAAATTTCATATAGATCTGTTCAGCCGTTCTGGCGTGAAAGAGTAACAAACATCCATCCATCCATTCTTACAAACTTTCGCGTCTATAATATTATATATCATCCATCATCAGCCATCCATCAGCCATAAGACGTCCACTGCTGGAAATAGGCCTCCCCCATAGATCTCCAATAAGGCCGGTTGGTGGCGGCCTGCATCCAGCGCGATCCTGCGGTCTTGATAAGGTCATCTGTCCACCTTGTGGGTGGACGTCCTACGCTGCGCTTGCCGGTACGTGGTCTCCACTCGAGAACCTTTCGAGCCCATAATATCATATATACAAATATATATTTTTAAGCGATGACAGCCTAGTTGGAGAAGGCCTGCCTCTCAAGCCAGAGGGAGCGGGTTCGAACCCAGTCGACGGCACGTACCAATTTGTTCATTGTGTGAACATATGTGCGTATTGTATGTCATCTGCTACATGAATGGAGCCCGGTGTATGGCGACAGGCTCGCCCCCTGTCACATTTGGGACAGAATATCGTCCGGCGAAGTGTGGGTGTTGTATTACACTTCTGCCAGCCCCTTCGGGGGAAAGGCGTGACGATATGTATGTATGTATAATTTTATGTAAGTAGGATATGAAAGAAACATGTATTAAAGCAGATGAAACCGCAATGCGCCGTTGGTTTATTTACTTTTGAGTAACAAGGTGGTTATAAAGACCGAGAAGCGGCTTCTGTGGTTCAATTTCCTACGTTCTCGCCACACTTTTGAGAATCAAAGTTTCACGTGATTCAGTAAGTCGTAAGTAGGAAAACTTCGTAAGTAGGCACTCCGTTTCCGAAATGAAGTAGGGAAATCATTTTCTCTGAAATATTCGGGAAGTTACATAACAATAAAGTCTGTTTTAACTTTGTGGAAGCGCTTCAAAAGGCATGGATTTTAATTTTAAGTCACGGTAAATTTAATTGTTTATTACAATACTTGGTTACGTTGGAGGCTGTGGCATGAATGTGACCTATTCATTCGTAACTTATTATGTTCTTAGGATTCCGTTATGTCATGGATTTCATGACATATCGTCACGCCTTTCACTCCGAGGGGGCTGGCAGAGATGTACAACACCTATACTTCGCTGGACGATAGTCAGTCTCAAATGTGATGGTGAGCCTGTTGCCATACACCGGGCTCCAGTTACGTAAGCAGATGACATACAATACGCACATATGTGCACACAATGAACAAATTGGTGCGTGCCTACGGCTGGGTCCGAACCTGCTCCTTCTGGCTTGAGAGGCGGGCCTTCTCCGACTAGGCTATCATCGATTGGACTTTATTGGATGAATGTCCAATAAAGGCCAGGGGGCCTACCATTACATCTTTACGTTTTGATTTCGATGAGCCGTATCGTAGCGCAATAAGGTTCATGGTCGCGCAGCGTCGGAAACAAAACGTAACCATCAACCACGTTCACTAACTCTCTCAGCGTTACGTCAATCTGGAGTAATGTGAAACGTGCAGTAATCTCTAAGAATTCAAAGTCAAAGTCAAAATGTTTTTATTCAATTAGGTATCAAAGATACACTTATGAACGTCAAAGTTTTATAATAGTCTCGACCGCCTTGTTCGGAAAAAGAGCCACTACTCAGAAGAACAGGCAAAAAACTAAGAGGAATTATTTTTTTTCAAAAAAAAACAAATTAATTACTCTCTCACAATTTTTTCTTACAACTAGGTAATATCTATGTACTAGTGGCTACTTGGCGGAAGTGGAAGGCTCTAGACATCTTTGTTTTTCAATTCTAACCATCTTCTAGCTTAAAAATCATAGTAAGTGTTCGAGTTATAAAATCGAATATAAACTTCATTGTCTTCAAAAATGATATGAAGATTTAAAACGTTGAGCTCTGTAGATTAACTACAAAAGAAAGTACCTACATAACACAATTTTACGCAAAGCGTAAGTGAATCTCTTAAATTGACGCAGATTCTAACCACACAGTGGATAGAAGCCATAGAGACGCAATGTCGCGTGACATACCCTGTCTCATAATTCTAAGTCATTTTCGGGTCCGACGCCTCAGTAAATGGGGCAGACCTGTGAGGATCGCGAAATGTCTCCCTTAGCTTTATACGAGTAGCCATGTTTACCTTGTATCTACGAGCTATGTATAACAGTAGGCAAACTAAGCTTGCGAGTTCTAAATTCTAATTGAGTTATTTTGGACAGCATTCATATTTTAAAAGAAAGCAATAACGGATTGGTTGGAAGAAGGCTCGTTCATTTAATGTCTTATGCTAAACTTGAGCCAACGTGGCGACATTAGCGACAGATATGACAATGTGATCCCATATCATCTGAATATCGTCCTGCGAAGTGCAAGTGCTGTAATACACCTCTGCCAATCCCTTTAGGGAAAAAGCGTAACGATTGTTATGTAATACTAGCTGCTCCCCGCGGTTTCACCCGCGGTTTAAAAGTATCCTATGTGCTATTCTAGACTATAATCTATCTCTGTGCCAAATTTCATCCAGATCTGTTCAGCCGCTCTGGCGTGAAAGAGTAACAAACATCCATCCATCCATACATACATACTTTCGCGTTTATAATATTAGTAGAATTTAAGACTCGCTGATCATCAGCGCTATCGGAAATACCTATCAGGAAAATTTGTGGGTAAAACTGATACAGCACAAGATTAGAAGACGTGATCAGGATGATACCTTTAATCGACCGAGTGAGCGTTAGCGAGCGAAGCTTCTATGCTTCAGCTATGACATAAACGCTTTCACATGTCCAAATTGTGTCCGGATTTCTGTTTCTTTTCAAAACTGTGGAGTTCTGAAAAAAAACATACCTCTGCCAAAATTTTCAAAAATTGACTCGTTTAAAAAAATCTACATTTATAATTATTGAACCTATTCACAAAATTTCACGAGAATCGGTTGAGGAATGCGACCTGTATGAGACAGACAGACAGACATGATGAGACAGACGTCGGCCGCGAGGTCCTACAGCCACGTTTTATTATATACCTACCCAGCAGTGATTAGAAGTTGCTAGCAAATAAAACATACTTAGCTTCCTATCAGTTATGCATTAAAAAAGTAATCTCCAAGAAAATGTTCTAAAAACTCTTTTCTTCGGTTTTCCTCAAGATTTCTTTATTCAGCTTTACGTACAGGAATAGGAAACATTCTCATTGAACGTGCTTTTATGTTAGCTTTATCACGTCTTTATCGCACCTAATAAAGTCCAGCTTGCGAATAAAGTCTGTTCACGTTTCCTGAGCCTGTCTGTTAAATAGCATTGTGTTCCTATTTGTAACTCTTGTAAGGATACCGAATTGAAGAACATAATATGTCTGTTTGTTCGATAGAAAGGCAATTCTGGTCCTTCGGATATAACCTACGTTTGACTGTTATAAAATTGTGTCAATTATGTATAAGATGTAGGTAATAAGTTTCTGTCTGAACAGTTTTTGTTAAATTCAGAGTAAATACTAGTCATTCAACCATAATATATCTGAGTAGCCATATTATTATGTCGGTCAACATGTCGACAATTTTATTATGAAAATGAATGACTCAAAAAAAAAACAAAGTCTAGTATTCCGGGAGCAAACACGTAATGACGTCACTCGTATCGTCATCCGTCTCTTCCTAACTATTGAAAATGACTTAATTCGGCCTTGCTTAAGAGGGCCGCGACGTTCTGAAATTTCCATACAAACGCACTACTCAAATTTCTTGAAAACCGTTTGTCAGATTATGATGAAATTTAGCATGTACAATAAAATTAACAATATCTTCGCCCCTATGTTCTTGGTATTTTTTTAAAAACGTTCTCAAGCGAAAATAGAGCTATGAAAAATATCCACATTTTAAGGGGTCACTTTTGACTGATTTATTCAATAGGTAGACAAAGCAAATCAAAAAATCCATTACATAGGGAGGTTTTCTACATCGTTAGCTGTTAAATGAATCAATAATACAAGGGAAATTCTTAGTTACTTAAGAATGATTACAGTAGTGCGAAAGTCATAAAAAAAAATTAAAATCGCACTTTGTCACTCTGTAGGTAAGTTTAGAGGCTCGTCAGCATCATTACTCGCTCTCTTCACTCGTCTTCTTCTTCTAGACAAAATGGCGATAGAATACTTTAAGCCAATGCGAAGTTAGTCTAGGTCGCTTAGGTCGAAATTAGTTAGGTCGCCGGACTCTTAATATACCATGCGTACAGTCATTTTCGCAACTGTCAAGTTTCGACCCATGTCTTTTCATTATCCATTATGAATAACTAATTTCGGGCGTACCTTGCTTTGGTTCTGATCATGGTAGGTATAATAATATACTCGCCAGGTATAACATTCCGGTCCCGTGGGAAACACGTAATGACGTCAATCGATGCTTAAGCAAGACCGAAATAAGTCATTTGCAAATAGTTCGAAAGAGACAGATGACGATTACGAGGGACTTTATTACATCAGTGTTACCTTTTGATACTCTGATCATTTACTTACTGCTTTTTTTTCTATTTTTTTAACCTTTGGCCCTTGCTGTTATTTGCATCAAGATACGTTCGGGGAATATAATATACATATATATTATTTATACATATATATTATTTATATATATTTACAAATTATGTATTAATTTATGTATTACTAGATGTGCCCCGCGGTTTCACCCGCGGTTAAAAAGTATCCTATGTGCTATTCTAGACTATAATCTATCTCTGTGCCAAATTTCATCCAGATCTGTTTAGCTGTTCTGGCGTGAAAGAGTAACAAACACCATCCATCCATCCATACATACAAACTTTCGCGTTTATAATATAAGTACATTAGTAGGATATGTACGTAAAGGTATATGTGTAGATATTTTTACTATATAGTACTTTGTACCTATTTATGTATGCCACCGACCGTTTGTCATATTTCGTTCTGTCCTGTCCATCCAAAGATTGCCTGGAAGAAACCGCTTTAGGACGAAAAGGCCGCCTTTGTACTGCCAAATGATATTTTATTTTTAATATTCTCTATGTTTGTTTTATTTTGTATTTTTGGAGTGCAATAAAGATGTATTGTATTGTTAATCTAATTCCATGCAGCAATCTATTAACGACGAATGGTATCGATCGGTTTCTGCACATCTTAATTTAGATCTGGTGAAACCATTTGTAAATATTTAAGCAAAACGCTCGGCACTGGATCAGGCCGACTCAACGCACCCTGGAGAGAATAGTTTATGCTCTATGAAATATTAATCAGCAATGAACTTGGCAGTTTATTGTAATAATAGAAACCTCTTTAAATAACAGAAACTCTTTTTGATTTGTCAGCATTATTTTTAAAGAGGGTTATTTTATTACTGAAACTGACTGACAGAGCGATGATAGCCTAGTTGGAGAAAGCCCGCCTCTCAAGCCAGAGGGAGCGGGTTGAAACCTAGCCGACGGCATGCACCAACTTGTTCATTGTGTGAACATATGTGCGTATTGTATGTCATCTGCTACATGACTGGAGCCCGGTTTACGGCGACAGGCTCGGCCCCTTTCACATTTAGACTGAATATCGTCCGGTGAAGGGTGGGTGTTGTATTACACCTCTGCCAGCCCTTTCGGAGGAAAGGCGTGATGTTGTGTTAATGTGAAAATGGAATATGTCAAATAAAGATACTTACAACAATTTATATTTGAATTTAAATTATTAGATGTAATAGGGCTTATTCTGTGGTTAGTATGTAGTTAAGTTATATTTTATACTTACTTGTTGTACTTACACTCAAAACAAAACAAAACTTAACGTGTAATGGATAACTAATGAGTAAAAATAAATTCCATTACACGTGTAATGGAATCATTTAATTAAATAAATAAATTCGGGACTCATCCACACACGGTCGCCTGATCCCAAACTAAGCAAAGCTTGTAAGCTGCCAGGGACTGATAAACATACTTAAATATTTTTAAATACATGCTTAAATACATATTAACACACAGACATAGAACAAACATAAATGTTCATCGCATAAATGTTTGCCCTAGGTGGAAATCGAACCCACGCCCCCAAGCTCAGTAGGCAGGTTCACTACCAACTGAGCCACCGAGGCAGAGGTATTAAGGTAATTATTAAGGTAGCACAAGCCACAGAACCAAAGTACCTTATATGCTCTTCAGTGTCGTATATAAACTTGTCGCCTCATTTACTACTCAAGTACTAACACAGGAACGTCATCGTTAGTCAAACTTTCCTCAGAGGATCCTGCACCGCGTTTTACAAAGTTATGGTGCTTGCCTACTTGCAAGAGATTGCGTTGAAACTTGTAAAATCTTCAGCGAGAAGACGAAGTTTCTAACGCTTTGCTTTGATGTGAAAGCTTCGTTTGGGATGTTCACAATAAAGTTACGAGTTCTTGAAATTTCCGCTGTAAAGGTAGAAAAATAAGATTCAAGTTGCGATTTACGATTTCGCAATTCTGTTGTTCATTCATTTCAAATTTCATACTTAATATGCAGCTTTCACTGAAAACAACGGACGTAAGCTTGGGGTATCTGCCACAAAAATCAACTACGATAGCGTTTTACAGTAAATGTTTCATTCACATTTACAAAAGATGCAGCCGGTAAAGCAAGCGCTATCCCAGCTTGCCAGGGCTCGGATTATGCCAGATCTCGGGCATAAATTAGCGGGATCCCGAGATCCGAGCTACACTGACGTAGACAACTACATTTTAGTCAGTTTTGTTGCCAAGTACTGTCAAGTAGTGTTCGAATGGAATTGTCTAATCTCTGGTGGATAGCAAAGCGAAGGTAAAAAATTGTACAAAGTTTTTTTGTAGATTTCATTAAATTAGGACTGTTAAATTCGTTAGTTGAAATACCTGGTGTAGAGATTAGCGATTGCCATTCAACGAGGTATAGCGGGTAGCGTTATGGGCACCTTTACATCACCAGGAGCGGTTAGGGGTGTGTTGTTTGATGTTTAGATTTTATTTAGATTTACTTTTTAACATAAAATATCGTCACGCCTTTCCCCCGAAGGGCTGGCAGAGGTGTAATACAACACCCACATTTCGCCGCACGATATTCAGTCCCAAATGTAACAGAGGGCGAGCCTGTCGCCATACACCGGGCTCCAGTCATGTAGTAGATGACAAACACTACGTACTTATGTATACACAATGTACAATATACACAATGAACAAATTAGACATTGACAATTCAAATTTTGAATTTTAAATTATAAATTCATGTCAATTGTTATTGACATGAATTTATACTCAATTATTACAACGTTGGACATACTTACTTAATAAAGATACTTTAATACTCAAAGTAATTACTATTAGTCCATTGCAGTACTTATGTTTTTTTTCCAAAATAGGTAAACATTATTGAAAAGTTGTGTGTATTGTAGGGATCACAAGGTCTTACTTCAGCACTAACTAGTACTTACTAATAGCGGGCACGATTGATAAATTGTCTGTTACACTAACTGTGGCTACTCAAAACCATCAAGAGTCAAATCACCATACGTACAAATGAACTTTTAAAATAATATTATAATTCTCTATGTTCAAGAATGAAATAAGTACAAAGTTTATTTTACCAGCAACATCTTCACTTAAACTTTAGCCAAAAATCCATCTCCTAAACTGCAGAAATGCTTCGTGCTATAATAAATTTGGGCCTGCGATTTCTCGCCGCAGGCACGCCAGAAAACCCTTAAATCTTATGATATAGTGTCGTAGATCGCAGCCCAAGGACCCAGGTTAACATCATAATTTAGTTTTAGCATTCGCTTTGTGGAGGAAATCTTGTTGAGCCAAGTTACCCAAGTAAGAATCCTTTGAGTGGCCAGATAAAAGGAAACTGAAGAGAGCAAACAAGTTCGTAATGACATAAAGGACTACTTCAATATGAGAGTATCTGTTTTAGTGTCAGCAAATAGATGCCCAATCTCTTTGGAATATGTCGTAGACAAATTATCCTTTTTGGGTCGAGGGCTCGATCGTAATGTATAAAAGTTGTCGAGTGGCTCAAAATGTACGATGTGCGTACAAAGTATACTCGTATTTGGGTAGTTTTTGATAAGTATGTTTTGGGGTTAAGAACCCCAAAAGGAATAAAAGATTAAAGGATCTACACGAAGATGGACAAATGCTAGGATCAGATTGAAGGCAAGAGTATTACTAGTAGATAAGGTTCTCGTAATTGTCATAAACAAAATAAATAATGTAAAGCGTTGGCCAGACAGTAAAGACGTAAGTCGAGAACCGAACGGAAAAAACACCTTCATATAGAACGAGAAGCGTCTCGTTCGCGCTCCGTCTTCTCTGTATGTGTTGCATCACGTCTACTTTATACATATTCTTCTTTTTATATAAAAACGAATCACTATTTCCCTTAGTCATCGCATCACGCGTGAACAGATGGAACATTTTCGCTATTTTTTTTTGTTGTGTTTATTATAGCCAGAAGAAGGATTTAATTAAAGAAAAAATTAAGATAGTATCCCGAGAAAACAACGGTTCCTGTGGGATGCGGGTGAAACAGCGGGGCACAGCTAGTTTTATATAAAAGTACATTGAAAGGACGCTGAGGCTGCGTCGCGTCCGTCTCGTCCTCGTCTTACGTCTTATCTGCCTGGTTTGCCGCTTAAATAATTAAAGACATCTTCCGTCATAAAAAGGATTGAAAAAATCCATAACATGCTCACATTTTGTTGAAACCTAGTTCACCTATTTGCTGTTAAAAGATGGACCTGTAACAGCAAATGCTCTGCTCGTGATTACCCGGTTTGTCTTAATAAGCTGATTTGGTTTTCGACTCGGTTTTTATTGCGTCTGACTACAGTTTCGGCTTTATAGTAAATGTACAGTTAATTAAAACGAAATGTGTCACCACGTAAGTTTTCATAAGTAATAAGAAGACATAATAAGACAAGGAAGCGATGATAGCCTAGTCGGAGAAGGCCCGCCTCTCAAGCCAGAGGGAGCGGGTACGGATCCAGCCGACGCGACGGCACCAACCAATTTGTTCATTGTGTGAACAAAATTATGTGCGATTGCATGTCATTTGCTACATGGCTGGAGCCCGGTGTATGGCGACAAGCTCGCCCCCTTTCACATTTAGACTAAATATCGTCCGGCGAAGTGTGGGTGTTGTATAATTCTACCAGCCTCCTCGGGGGAAAAGCGTGATGATATGTTTAATAAGACATCGCATTGCACGGTTACACTGAAAGAACTTACCGAAAGAAAATTGTACTTGTCGATTGAACTATCAAAACCGATAGGTAATCATCAGTATCCAAGTGTATTAAATTACCTGCTAAAAAGGAGGGGAAAAACCAATTCTTCCATAGCTCAGATCTAATCAAGCCAATATTCCCTTGTTGATAGCTCCGCTCAGGCATCGATTGGCGATGGCTGGTACCGCCACCGCATTGAACGAGCACTCATCAATAAAACATGTCTGGAGTTGTGTACAGACCAGTGCAATTCCATTACTCTTTCATGGACCAACTGTGACTGACACCTGTTCCGGCTGCGTTCGTGTTAGGACCTTGATGAGTTATTGCTCTCGATGTTTTTTTTTTAAATTTGACTTGTGTTTGGTCGCCATTTCGCCGCCGCCTACGATGGAGCATGGACACCGATTCTCTGGAAACTTTGGTCATTGTGAAATTAGTGTTACATTACGTTGATCCTACTTATATATGAAATGCGAAAGTGTGTGTGTGTTTATTTGTTACTTCTACGAATGGACGGAGACAGCTCTCTGTTCCGAATACCTTTTTAATTTTTTACTTTGAATTACCAAACACACTTTTTGATCGCGGATCAGCTACATAATACATAATAATACATAATGTTTTACCGACCCTTCCTATTTTTAACAGCTTATCGATAATGGTATAGTATAATCCATTAAAATTGGTTAAATTTAGTTTATAGGTAATGTTTATGCGCCGGATTAAGTCTACACGTACTGTTTATGTTTACTGCTGAATGTATAGTTGTCGTGGTCTTTTATGGAAATATTTATGAGC
Source organism: Peribatodes rhomboidaria (assembly GCA_911728515.1). Classification (NCBI taxonomy): domain Eukaryota; kingdom Metazoa; phylum Arthropoda; class Insecta; order Lepidoptera; family Geometridae; genus Peribatodes; species Peribatodes rhomboidaria. Next base: position 13,695,679 of record OU452172.1, read on the forward strand.
GAGTAGCCGTGGGCTTAATACATGATAAACTTATTAAGGTTCACAAATCTTTTATATTTATTTCAATAATAATTAAAAGCATCTATGTGCGAGTGTAGCGAGAAAATAAACTTAAAAGCTATACGTACTCACCTACATTTTTACATCACATTTTGTAAAAATAATACCTACCTTATTAATTATATTATAGGAAATAGTGTGCATTTCATATTCAGAAATTGTTAAAAGGTTCCCACAATATTAGTCGACTCGTATTCCAAAAACATTCCAGAAACTATAAAATTACTAACTGTTCCCCGCGACTTTGTTCGCGTCCATTTATTAGAAAATATTATCCATAAACCTTCCTCGTGATACATTGTAACTAATTATCAAATTTCATTTAGATCCGTTCAGCCGTTTAAGAGCGTGAAATATCAACAAACAGACAGACAGAATAACTTTCGATTTTATAATATTATTAGTAGCATGTATTACTATGTATGGACTACACAAGTCCGCATTGATCAGTGTCAAATTCTATGAATTTTTAAAGATAAAAATAAGACTCTCGCTAACTTACAAAGCTCCAGCTGCCTCGTCAACCAAATCTAATTATAAAACGTTACGCTGATCAGTAACATAATTTAATCTAAGTCTTAGAAAGGGTCTGGAAAGCCTGTTCAATTTCCCCGCTAAAGTCGTAAGCTGGTTTATCGTTATGGACAATCCACGTGGAACCACTGGTCCCTTGATCGATCACCGCCAGTATCCCGTTCACTGCAGACGACACTCTGAAAACAGGATATTTTTATTTTTATACCTACCTACAATAATGGATTGTTTTATAGCTGAAGACGGTAGATTGCGATTGATTACTCAGTTGGAATACTCGTATTTACTCTCCTTTTTGTTTTTATGAGCGAAAGTTATGAACTATCTGAAGGTGATTTCGAAGGAAGACTGCAGTGGATAAAAATACAAGGAGAGTTGATCTCTAAATAAAGTTATGAAAATATTTTTGTTTTTTTTTTTTTTTTTTTTTTTTTTTTTTATGTAAAATAGGTCGGCGTTTGACCACCAACTCGCCTGATGTTAAGCGACGTTGTGGTCTAAGATGGAGCACGACGACCTATAGGGTACTTATTCACTCTAGCATTGAAGTTTTGTAGAGTGAAGAAAAAAAGTTTTATGATGAAAACCTAATTTTATAATGACGGATAGATCAGTTAAAAATGTTAACCGCGTTCTTAAGGCCCCTTTTCACCACATAAGGAACATAGGGACACATGTATGGACCTAAGTGTTCCCTAGGTGTTTCCTAAGGTAAATTTAGAGGTTGTCGGTGAAAAGGGGTGTAAGTCTCTCACTTCTGCTTTATAGAGCATTATCAAGGTGTTGTTTTAGATGATTTTCCATTTTCAGCTATCGGGTGTCTTGATCTGACAAGACATTTTGGGAATAGGACATCGTGGACCTGAATAACTGTTGCTTGCTTGAGTGTATGTAATGTTACTAGCTGAGTTAGTCTAAATTTATTACTTACTCTATTATAATGAGTTAGTATTACTATTTCTATATCTGAGGCCCGCATTCTAAAATCAAGCTCAAGTATCGTTTGATCTCTGATCACCTGATCATTGCTTGAGCCTAGAATCGTCACTCAAGTGTTGTTCTTATTCCAAAACTGTTTTAAAACTGAACTCAGCTGAATCTAGATTTTAAATCGAGTTTCAAGCGGAGATCTGTTTTGTCTATGAATCAGTCTGTTTTCGTTTACATTTTAATTTTGTCTAACGCAAAACTACAAAGTTACAAACAAACAATTCATCTGTGATACAATTTAAAATTATGAAATATAACTAATAAGTAGTATTTAAAAAATATTTCATAATTAATTTCGCATGTTTTTATGCTTATAACTCTAAAATGTACTCAAGCTTTTTAAGCACACAATTTCAAGAAAAGCTATGTAATACGGAACAACCATGCTTTCGTAACCATGGAAACAAATATTTCCAGTCGGTATATTCAAATGATGTATTTTTCAGATGATTGTTTATTTATTTTATTGTAAGAAAACAGTCAAATAAACCAAAAAAAGAGGTTTAAGAACCAAACCATAATTCCAAACCATGTGTATTCATCGTTAAACAACCAACTACGCAACGAAATCTCTGCTTAAGCGTGGTACAGACCTGACTTGAGTGATCGAAGATCAAAATGTCAACTTGAGTGCCGATTTTCAATTAAGTGACGTTTTAGAATACTACGCTACTCAGGTGAACTACGTTCATACAATCTGGTCTCAAATATAGTTCTAGATTTAAATCTCGATTTAAAACTGGTTTTACCATACATAAAACAGTTTTAAATCGAGAGCGTCGTTTTTGAATGCGGCTTTATTACCAAAGTGCAACAAAACTTGACCAGGTGAATAAATTTTTAGCCGTCTGTTTAGATAGCTATTTGAAGTGGTTAAACAAATAATAGGCATGTTAAATGTTGGTGCACATTATAAACTTAGTTAAGCCATACCTTTGTCTTTCAGTCACTCTTGATGTAACTGGTTGTGCACTATCAAAGTTATCTGCGTTGATCCTCAGAAGGATGGCAGTATCGGTAGGACCGAGGCACACGGTCAGGACACGAACCTTCGTCTTGTTGTATTGTTCTTCTGTCTGGAATGAAGATTAATTCACTGAAATTTCTTTTGACAAAAGCATTTATTTAAATACCTCCTTTATGGCAAAAATAAGTGGGTTAAGCAAAGCAAAGTAGAAGTCGGATCTCGAAGCAAAATATAATTATTATGGTTATTTCAGAATTTTTTTTTTTAAGTTTTGTCATTAATGGGTATAGATTTATGATTCATTTCATTTGATTTCAAGAAGCGCAGCACAATTTGTGCATTAAGTATTTTTGTAAAAAAAATATCTGTTAGACAAGTTGCGGGTTAATATTTTCAGCAACATTTGAGAGAATCACTTCCACAACCAAAAATGTGTGAGTGAAGAAATATCTCCGCACTCAAAGTTCTAATATTTGACGCTACCTTCAATGGCACGTTAAAGCGATGAACACACTTTACGATGGAATATTTTCTTATTATCACGAGGTAATATCCTTTCATTTGAACTTCCGGCTCTTACCCGAGTGTAATTACATTTATCTGGAGAGCAAAGGAGACTTTTGGCTTTAAAAATGTAAAAGGAGAGATAAAGACGAGATAATTTTCTTCCCCTTGTGGATTTCGCTTCTCGAGAATCGCAATTAAGCCTTAATTTCTTTTAACTGATTGTTAGGTAGACGCGGGATTGTGGGACATCATCTAAATTTTTTGTTGATAACTCAATTTTTACTAAATTATATTATGTTTTATATAGATTTATAAAATATTTCTTACTCCCATAGATATACTGAACTGCAGAACAGCAGTCTTTGTCGCCGCGTAGACTGGCAAATGAGTGCCGATACCCAAAGCCAGGAGTGAGGAGATGTTCACCACTGCTCCTCCACTTCCACCTTTGTCGACTCCCATCACCTCTAACGCTTTCAATGTGCTGTTCACTGTCGCTGTCTGAAAAAGGAAATTTATTTCTTACATTTTATTTCGTTACAACGAAAAAGCATAACATAACATTCTCTAACATATTATTAACATATCGTCACACCCACACTTCGCCGGACGATATTTCCGTGGCACGCAGGAATAACTGAACATCGCAAAAACATCAATTTTTCAGGGCAGCCATTTTAAAGTTTGACATTTTATGTTTAGTCGGTAAGTTAGTTAAACGATGATGTCAAAGTTATTTTGAGGGTTACTTGAGGCCCTCTTTCGTATGGTTTCAAGAATTTAACGAAACAACTTATAGTTTACATAATAATAGACTTGTCAAACAGCTGAAATGCCTTGAATAAGTTGATAACTCGACTTGTAGACCAAGTTTTGGCTTCTAAGGACATTTATCCAGTTATTCACCATCTGAGTACGGATCATTTTTATCGGTTACCTTAGTTATTTCAATGGAAAAAGCATTATTTCTCATTAGTAAACCAATGACAACTTCAAACAGATATAGTTTGTCAAGTAATTATTACTACTTTACAAGATATATCTTACTTTTCAGCATATAATGCAAAATGTAAAAAAAGTCTTAGTATTTAAAATATATTTTTTTTAGAATTATACGCTCATTTACATAATCTAAAAACTATTTTCACTAACTTATTAAAATTATTTTTTAAACATATGGGAAAAACACAATGAAAACGCATTTGTATCTAATTAAAATGAATTATTTAGAGTATACACTAAATTAACACATAGGCTAGACTTATTATCCCGAGAAATCAACAGTTGGCAATCGTTGAGTTCTACAAATAAGAAAATATTAATCAAACACACTACAAGACATAAATACCTACTTATAAAGGTCTTATTTAAAAAGCTTTTCTAATTATTATTTTAAACGACTTCAAAAAAACTTTTTAAAAAATCTTTGAAAATTTTCGTAATCTTAAGTGGCTGTAAAAAATCTGTAAAAATGTCTGATGACACACATGCTTAATACATGTTTTGTTAGATTGCTTACACATTACTTCGATCAATAATAATACTAATAAATAATAATAAAACCCTTTATTCAGACCAACTTAGTATCTATTTACAAAGTATGAAGAACTAAAAACTATGAGTGTGGATTTACAAGTATATTTTGGTAGTTAAACTAATCTTAATCTATTCTAATACTTAATAATTTTTTGTAGGTCTGTTTGCCAATCGGCAAAGATCTCCTCCAACCTTTTTCATTCCTGTCTATCTTGGGCCACTCTATTCCAAGTTACTCCTGCTACCTGTCTAATGTCATCATCCCACCTTTTCTGTGGTCTGCCCCTTTTCCTTTTCCTAGGGCACCATCGTGTCACAATTTTGCTTCATTTCTCTTGGCCTCTTATCATATGCCCTGCCCATTGCCATTTGAGTCTTCTGATTTTACATTAAAACAGGTATTACGCAGGTGTTGAAAAGTTTTTTCTTTACTATAATGTGAAGAGTTTTATCTTCCATGGCTTCTCTCAGACTCCAGTATCTCTTTCAGCCATTTGTTATTCTTCTGTCAATTTCTTTGTGTATAGGGACCTCTTGTGTTATTAGCTGTCTCAGGTAGATATATTCATCAGTGTAATCAATTTGGTTATTTCCTAGATGTATGGTGGTTTTCTTCCCATTTGTCCTTACCTTTGTTTTCTTTGGGTTCAACTTTAAACCTTTCTTCTCACTTTCATCCGCTAGTTCAAGTATCATTTGCTATATGTTTTTAGGTGTTTCAGCAAATAACATTATATAAATATCATCTGCGAACCTCGATTGTGGTAGGGAGACTCGGTCGACAGTGATTCCGAGGTTTTCCCAGTTAAGTCTCCTAAAGATTGTTTCGACAACCGCTGAGAATAGTTTTGGAGGTAGAGGGTCTCCATGTCTGACACCCTTTCCTACTCTAAATGGTTTACCTTTCTTTTCTAGTTGGATTCTCGCGGTGCTATGACTATTATTTTAATTAAATAAAGTGAAAAAAAAAGGAACTTCTTATTCTGATTGGCCATCATTGGTGTTTTTCCCCAAAAACCTTAAAACACAGATTTAAAAAATTGTCAGACTTCGTCTTAGACAACCATGGCTCTAAAGGGTCTAAATGATCTATGCTAGCGTCTCTTTACGGCTTTGCACCCCGCTATCAATCAACCCTGTATTGATTTGAATCTTTTGTGTAAGTATGCATGTAGGTAGGTACATAGTACACCAATGATAGTAATAGTCACCAATAATATACAGCATTATAATATACTTTTTTATATTTACTTCACGTTGTTGCATGGCATGTTTGTTGGCGTTTAGGCTCCAGTAGGTACATAAAAAATATCCAGCTCGGGTAGATAACAACTTGATATCTTGCTATTGCAGATGAAAACTAAATCACCACGGCAAAGGTAAAAGTGAACATGTGATAATGTCACTTTTTAATCAAACATATTTGGCTTGCCATAACTTGACATCTCGATTTGTCAATGGAGGCAGAAACAGGCTATGTGTATAAGTCGAGATATCCAGTATTTTGGATGTGAGTGTAAGTTGATAAATCAAGATGACAATTATTCATACACAAACTTATGCTTGACATCTCAATTTGTCAAGTTAAAATTAATTTTTGCAGAAAAGGCTTAGGTGTATAAGTCGAGATCTTCAATATTTTGAACATGTGTTGATGTTGATAATTCAAGATGTCAATATTAGTAAGCAAACACACACTTGATAAGTCGTTTTATCAAGTAAAACACCATAAAATGCAAGGGTGTCGAGATGTACAAAACGCGATTGCTCTAAAACTATTGTATATTTCGGGCTGATTTTTTTATACATAGTAAAGCGCATACGAAGGAAGCGTTTAAGCCAATAAAAAAAAAATCATGCAAGTCGAGTTGTTCAGTTATTCCTACGTGCCACGGATTTAATCCCAAATGTGACAGGGGACAAGTCTGTCGCCATACATTGGGCTCCAGTTATATAGCAGATTACGTTAAATGAGCACATAATAAATATGTTCACACAATGAACAAAGTGGTGCGAGTCTTCGGCTGGGTCCGAACTCACTCCCTCTGGCTTGAGAGGCGAGTCTTCTCCGACTAGGCTATCATCGCTTAAGTTATCAACGACATAAGCGGACAAAAAAATTGGCGAACGAGGTCCATTTAATAATGTTAGAGTTAGGTAGTTAGTTATAAAAGAAGTGGCTAACTTCTTGGAAGTTTAAAAGGTCTTTTTGCATAATCAATAAACTTTTATTAGGTCTTGTAATCCTAATGCTTTTTGCAATATTTTAATTATATTTTGACTATTTATGGTGTTCACGACTCTATCTTAGTCTCGCAACAACATTTTGACAACAAGCTCTTTTTCTTCTTTTTCTTAAATTCAATTTTGCGGAATAAATGCAGAGAGAAATGATAGAAATTTCATAAAGGGATAAAAATATTGTGAACCAAAAACTTCTGCAACAAAGCCATTACGACTTGAGAAATTTCTCTAATCTATAGCAAAATGAGCTCTATCGCATAGCAAATATAAAAGCTATTTCAAACTTTGAAATCGAATCAATACGAATCAGCGCCACTGACAATGCTCGCGAGACTCGCAACGATGTTTTCAATCGGAACCTGTGAAAACAACGCCATAACATTCAAACTTTATCGGCACGCTTGCAAAAGTTGCCTACGAGCCTCTGATAAATCAAAATGGAAGATCTGCTATGGTTATGGTGCTATTGTGATCGAGTTGAACTATTTTTGCAACTGACACTTTTAATTTTTGCACGAAATCACATTTATATTAAAATTTGTAAATGCATTTAAATGGAGGGATTAATTCTTGTTGATCAATCACGCCAGAACGGCTCAACGGATCTGGATGAAGTTTGCCATAGACATCTATTATAGTTTGAAATAGCACATAGGCGATTTTAGCTCGAGTAAACTGTGGGGCGCAGCTAGTAATCAACTATTTAAATAAATGTAATAGAATAGCTCAAAATGATGCTCAAAATAGAGTAGCGGGTTATGTTACATTTGGGTCACTGAACCTACTAAGCCAGAACCGCTAAGCCAGCATCTTAACGATCTTTTTTTAAGTAAGCAATAGTGTTCAAACAAAAAATTAAGTATTTTTTTTAATCTCAATATTATCAATTTCAACTACAGACTATACGCCAAACAAAATCATAGATCATGCAAGTATAGGATTCCACCTGCTGTTTGAGTTAACATCAGCCTGACTGTAACATATCTCCCCAATAAATGTATCAAATCCTGCTTGTTCCAACTCCAACACGAACAGGATTAAAGGCAGAACCAATTACATTCCGTAATCGTATTCAGAACATGCTGCTGCGTTGTGTAATTCAATAATGCTCGTAAAATTCGATAATGTGACTTAAGGTTGGCACGCGACTGAGGCTTGTGCCATGTTTCAAGCTGGTATACCTAGTAGGAACGTGGTGTGTCTCAAATAATGTACTTGGTAACTAGAATTTAATCTGTGTTCGGGGGTTGCGCGACATACCTACTTAGTACACAGTTGTGTACGAAGTATGCCGGGATAATTAAAATCAGTGTGACAGTCTGACTCATTATTAATTTAATTATAATTCTTGAACGTTTTTCGCTTAGTAGCCTAATTCGATTTGAATTTGTACTTCTTCATGGTTCATGGTGGATATTGACTCGGCTGAAGAATGTAAATAGATGTACGTACTAAGTTTTAGGTCTGAAATTTACTGTTACGAAAATATTATAATGACTACGGAAGCCTTAGACTGTGCTCTTCCTCTCTATGACGATTTGTTGAACACCAGACACGCATCGTCATCATCTACCTCGCTCGGCCGGTTTGAGCCAGACATATATTGTAAAGGTTTGAGCGTGAGTATATGGAGAGTATATTTGTTTATTGTTGTTTCAACCTGGATGCACCAATATTGTGCAAGGTGAAGGTGGTCGTGAGCGCGGTGTCGCTTATTTATTGCGCGAATTACCTCCCATGAAGTAAAGGCAAGGTAACCTAACTGAGCTCTAAACAAATCGCACATGTATGCAGCTCTATAACTTCCATTTTATACAACTGTAATTTCTATACTTTTTTACCGCGAGTAACACCGGTGGGCGCAGCTAGATTTGAACATTTTTTTGAAAATCGAAAACTACTTGCAACCACAAAATACTTACAAAATTAATATCAATCATGCGTTTATAAGATTTCCCTCCGACGCTCAGTATAGCTGCGTTGTTTATCACGATGTCCAGACGCCGGTACTTGTCCAGGACCTGCTGGAAGGCTGCGAGGAGCTGCTCCTCATCAGAAACGTCGCATTGTATGAACTTGGCTCGCAGTGCGCCGAACTTGTTGGTTAGTTCGCCTTCTAGGGATGCGCCCTCTCGCGCTGTGATGTCTAGAAAAGCCACGTGCTGAAAAAAAGAAATTACTTTATCAGTATCTATTGTAAATGTATATTCTAAATTCTTAGCTAGCCGCCCCTTGATTATTTTACTTATTCTGCGGTGTTTTTCTTATGCTGGTGTCTTGAGAAGGAATACTACAAAATCTATACTTACCTATAATATTGTATGTTTTGGTTTACGCGCATTTTTTCTGAATGAAAAGGTCAAGATTACGGTCTGTTTTCTTGTGGTCTAGAATGTAGCTTACAGACAGAAAAACAATATAACATTTTGAACCAAAATATTAACGCAGTAGATCTATAGCATGCAAACTTCTAGTAAAGAACAATCTTAAAACAGAAGGAATATTAGAACACATCCTGACATTTTCTGTCTGAAAAAACAATTGTAAACAATTGATACTAAATACCCGTATTTTTATCTTTTCGTAATTTCTGTCTGGTCACTGAATAATAAACCTTATTATCTTATCAAAACACAAATCACACCCATCATAATAAGTTAATAAGCAACCTGTGCAAATACCACAACCACGTCACTACCTACAGAATTTTATTTGGTATAATGATAGCTCGTCTTTTATAACTTTTTAGTTTATTTGATAACGAGAAGAAAATCTGTGTTATATTATGCTACATATCAATGCTATGCGAGACGCAGCCGCGCGCGCGCACTCGCCTTGATAAGGATCGCCGAATGCGGTTGAAACTATAGTCGGAGTATTCGAGTAAATCGTACGTGAGTAATTCTCGTTCCGTCCTAACTAATATTATAAATGCGAAAGTGAATTTGTTTGTTGTAACGTTTTCACGCCCTAACTACTCAACCGATCGTCATGAAATGTTGCATACACGTTATCTGGGTTGCAGAAAAGTACAAAGGGTACTTTTTACACAGAAAAAAATACCGGTTCCTGTGAGACCGCGGGGCGCAGCTAGTAAAATCATAATGTGTGAAAACCACGTCAGTTTCCATAATAAAGAAGAAAATCTTTCAAATATTACCTACCTGTCTGCTTTAGAGTATAAATAGGCAGGTTGTCAAAGATATCCCTTATGGAGCGGCAACATTAGCGGCCTTTTTTTTTCTTTTTTTTTATTACATAATAGGCTTGCGTTTGGCCGCCAACATGCCTGATGATAAGCAGTGATGCGGCCTACGATGGAGCACGCTTGCCTAGAAGAAACCGATTCACTCGAGACTTGAAAACACCCAGTGACCCTATTCGGAGATTTGAGATTTACATCTGACCTTTTTCCGTCCTAGTTGCTCTCGTTTGAAACGTCATAGGTGTGAGAGTGACCAAGACAAAATCTAATCTCATCTCACGCGCAGGAATAGCCCCCCAGATTATAAGTGTCAGGGAACACACAGTCTGGCAGAGTATTCCACAATCTAGCGGTCCTTCAGCGATAATTTGGGATATCGCAACAAGTGTAGCCGGTTAGTTCGTCACTCGGCGATATATCGGGCGAATTAACGCCCACGCCAATTCCGCAGAAAGGGGACGAGTTGACCGTTAATGTAGACAGACAGGGCCGAAAACCGGTTACGTTGATTTTAGCGCAAGAATGGGACACGAATTATCGCGCGCTAATATAGACGGATCATTATAAATAGCCTACTCAGTGGTAAGCTTCCTTTTTTGCTCCTCTAGCAAATTGTCTAAAGCAACAATTTCGGAAAATGTTAAGACCTTATTTATTTTATACAACAACGGCGAGACTACATCACGTCTTTTTGTGCTCGCTTGAATATCGCTCGCTTGTATTGGGTATGGATCCCCAAGTATCCCCAAGTATTCCCAAGAATACCCAGAAAGTGGTATCCCCAAATCTGATCGTTCACGATCTCAAAGCGCCTTTTATAATTAACATCATCATCATCATCATCACTTTTATCAACCCGTAGTTACTAACTGCTGTATCCTTTTTATTACCCGACTGCGCAAGGAGGGTTATATTTTTGGACTCTATGTATTCTATGTATGTATGTGGGTCTGTATGTATGTATATATGTGTGAGGTTTCTTTGGCACGCCCCACAGCCTAAAAAGCTTCATGGATTTCGACATGTGAGGTTGTAACAACCCCCTTACACCTACCCATACCCCTCCCTATATACTTACATAAATAACATAAAATAATATATAATGGATATAACTGTAACCGACCTACCTAATATTACGTTTTTTTTTTTTTGAAATTAATAATTTAATTTTATCCGCTTTTTATAAAATGTATGTCTAATTAAATATCTTTAACGATTATCTACATGAATTGGCCAAGTGATTGTCTAGTGGAAATAAACCTTACGTTGTGAACGTAGAACCTAAGTTTTAGAATAAGTATGAGCAAACGCATTTCCTAACTAATTTCGCTTGTGTAATGATTACGCGGACGCTGAGAGATTTCTGACGTATCCTACCGAAATTGTCAACGCTTAGAATATAACTACTTCCATCGGTTTACCTATATAGAAATGAATACAAGTATATTATTGTAATACGTGAGTATGATATTATTATGTGTTATAAGATTAGATACAAGAAGTAGATTGTTAGAACGAATTTTACGACTTATTATAGAACCTACTGAAGTTGTCATGTAGAATGATTTAACCTACTTTGAACCATGTTAATGCACCTAGATTAGTGGAAAGCTATGGTCAGCACCCCGCCATCCGTGCTTGACAATCGATTACGACACCTGGCAGCTAATCGTCTTCAATCCGTACTAAGCGCATTAACTCCGTTCGGGATTGTGTTGCTGTGTGAAAGTCACACAACAACACGGTTTACATGGGATCACTCCGAGATCTTTCGACCAAGGTCACCCTTTTGAGGCACTCGCCCATTCCCTACCTAAGTCAATATAGTAAGCTATGATGAGCGACCAACTAGCGTGTCACGGCAAAATAACTTAGCTATATAGTTTGATTAGTTTTGAGTCAGACAGCCAAGTTCAACACATACTCAGTGCAGTGAAGTATATAATCCTCGCGTTATAACTTCAAATTGACGGTCCAAATCTAAACATACCTATAGCTAATATAGCAAGGTAAAATGAGTAACTTGTGGCATGATCCCTCGCCAAAGCTAGTTCAAAATAGCCTGACCATAAAATGAATTTACTACACCCGTAACCACTGAAACGAGACATATGTAAGCGCCTCCCTTCCTATGAAAGTTAGCTAACCTACGGAGACTCTCGCTCCATGCACCGTTCAAACGATTACCAGTATAATTATTATAATTGAATAACAACTTAGACCTTCAAGTTGAAGAAGTATAAGTAACTTCCTTGTGAAGAAGTTGGTTCAGAAATACGTTTTCTATTAGTAAATATGTAAAGCTTGGCTAGCCTACGGTTTACCTTACTTTAGTAAATAAATTAAGATAATGATTCATAAATCTAGTTGGTTTCTCAATCGATAATAATCCTTCAACAACCTGGTTGGCTATCCAACTTAATTTACGTTAAATATTGACCTTCGAAAATCGCGACTTCGCCGGGGCTTACAGAAAGCCTAACCGAAGCCGGACCATTACGTAGTATTAATTGTCACTCCGATGTTACGTCTAAAACTACGTAATTAGTCTACGTAACGTGCATTATTTCTTTACATGCACACAAATTGACAGTTTCCGATAGTCGGACCCGAAACCGTCGTACGAATTTAAACGCTTAAAGATACTTTAAAATAGACACACAAATATGATCAAAGAACAACAAAACCCAGAACAGCCATTAAATGTTATTACGCAAACAACAGCTGGCCAGGAATCGAACCCGGGACTATGGAAAACCCCAGCGGATGGCCGCCGCTGTCGTGTACACAAATAATCACAATTTACTATAAGTATGAACACACAAATATGATATAAGAACAACCAGACCCAGAACAGCCATTAAATGTTATTACGCAACCAACAGCTGGCCAGGAATCGAACCCGGGACTATGGAAAACCCCAGCGGTTGGCCGCCGCTGTCGTGTATACAATTTGCTATAAATATGAACACACAACTCAATCAAAATCAATAGTTAAAATAAATAATATAAAACAGTTCCTGAATAAACCGTTGCCGGTGTGATCCCTGGCCGACCGCTGAAGCCTACCGCCCTCGGGATTCCTACGAGCACGTCGAACCACTGGATACACGCTTCTTTCGTCCGTAGCTGATGCTCGTCCGCCGTTGAGATCTCAACCCCCTGGACCTGACGGTGCGGCCGGGAGTTCTCCTAAGGCCCTACTTTCATGTACTTTTCATTCGGTATATAAATTCTAACCCAGGAATTGTCAGGGCGTTTGTGCTAGTCTGTTACTCCAGTGAGAACATGACAAACGCCCCTATTGAACTTAATACGATATGTACCAGCTCAAACAATCCACTAGAATAGAATTCAACGCGTGAGTTTAAATTTCGAACAGTTATTTAATTTCTAACCTAGGGGAATTGTCAGAGCGCTTGTGCTAGTCTGTTACTCGAGAGAGAACATGACAAACGCTCTTACTGAACTAAATACGATTTGTACCAGCTCAAACAATCCACTAGAATAGAGTTCAACGCGTGAATTTAAATTTCGAACAGTTATTTAACTTCTCAGGCTTCCCGAGACCCTGCATTGCAGAAATTGCTAGCCGTCTCCCTTCCTTACCGGTGCGGCCGGGTGTTCTTCACTGACTGCCTGGCCCGGCGGCTTTTCCCCCCTTCGCTCCCTTCGCCTACCTACACCCGCATGCCGCCCGGCCTACCCACACTGACACATCTTCTCACACTATCTCAGCTACACACACTTCCTTGCTACTCACACCACCACCAGTTAGCTTATCTCGTGGCTAATTATAGAATTCTGAGAATCACGCGCCGGCCGAGCCTCCGGTAGGTATTGTCTTTACCCGACTACTATAAGTAAAATAGATGATTATGTTCTGCATTAATCTACGGATTTTACTACTATCGTAATATTTATTTTGAATGGTTAGAATTATGGATTGATCAATTGTGAATCTAACTAGTTAGATGTAAATAAGTACTAGGAACCTATCTTTTATTTATTTTGAATTTAGTTTCTATATAAAGTTATTTATATTTGCGAGTATACGAAGTTGGTACCGTTACATTCGACCCCTTAAATTTACAAGATGATTCTAATCGGAGTAAATTTAAATAATTGCTTAACATGTCTACAAATATAAATGACAAAAATAAAATTTAACTAAATTCCCTCATACTTGATAAAAGTGCAAGTCCTCATTGTCAATAAACAAGTTTCAACAATAAAACCTAAACGTGTTAAAGAATGCGTGTTCATTTCCTAACACTATATGTGGAGTGTATTTAAACCAATCATGAAGTATTCACCTAAAAGGCACGAGTCAAGAGCAACTCCGTGTACCATATGTAAAAGAGTATTTTCATCCGCAAGATAAATTGACCTCGGCAAAGGAACTTGGTTGTGAGTCAAGTCGTTATAAGAACAGTGAGATCGCTTTCCCGCCCAGTTCAGCCTCATGTGATTTGAACAGGAATTTAATCTCACTCCTTACCTTGATCCTAATCCTAGAGCAAACTACAATACTCCGTTAGGGCCCCTCAGGATCTGAGCTCATAGATATCGAACCAAAAAGTTGACTACCACTGATTGGCGCTTGTAAGTGTGGGGAATTTGTGGAAATCCATCTTGTGGAACTGCGTGTAAGTAAGGATGCAATATAAACCGATGTCCAACATCAACGGGGTAAACGTCTTCTGACTTAACCTATCGCCAAACCCCTTATTCATACTGAATCGTTTGTGAAGTGTATTGTTAAACCCTGCAATCGACAACTCGTCCCAAGTTCCGATGCTGCTGTACCTTAAAACCCCTTACAAATCGTAAATTTCATACATCTCTTTTTATCCATCATCATTCTACAATACCTGACAAATCATTCACACTTTCAGGGCACCCTTTACGCTGCCTCGCAACCCATTCTAAGACTACATCAACACTCATAGATACTAGTGACGAACGAATTTGCACTAGCCCCATTACGTTAACTACCTTACGAATGTCCCGACAACGCCTCGTCTCCTCTTGTCCTCAATTTAACCAAACAAATAATTAAAATTTCATACTTGGTAATTTAATAATAAATAGTGAATAATAATGATCGCTTCAATCTTAAAAACTTCCGCAAGTAAAAGCTAGATTCCTAGTTAAACGACCACCATATTGTTTTAATAACGTCTAACATCAATCCGCTTCATTAGTCAAAGCCATGAATTCATTCATTTTACCATAATTCAACCGTCCCGACTTATGACTAAAAATAATACTTCCGACCCCAAAGTTTAAGAATATTGACGAATTTAAACCGCTCAAATTTACCGTCGTACTTACGTTCTAAACTGTTCCGCATTATTACTAAAAGAAACCCTCAAATCGACCCCACAGTATTAGAACATTGACGAATTAAACTCCCCAATTTACCGTCATACTTACTCTCTAAATAGTTCCGCATTATTACTAAACCTCCAAATCGACCCCATTGTTTAAGAATATTGAAGAATTCATGTCGCTCCAATTTACCGCCATACTCAATGGACATTGTATTAATTCGTCTTAAATATCCACACATGCCATGTCACTTAATTACCCAATGCAAGACTTAAAATAAAATTAATATGCCCAAAACATCGACATCGAACAAAAAAAATGAAACAATTTTATCTACCCACTTACACAATTAAAACCATTGGGCACCTGTGTCACCGGCGAAGCAATCAACTCTCGACTATTTTTTCCGCTAAATATACACACAGAGAATCAATATAGTAAAATCCTAAAAGTCAATTACAACTTACTAGCTGCACCCTGATGTTACTCTTGGCCGATAATTTGTTAAACGTAATAAAATAAATTTATTAAACATAATTTTCTTAAACGTTTGCCAAACTATTTATCTACACGCACCCTAATTTAGTATATGTATGTAATACACTCCGTTAAAACCAACTTGTATATTTTTCGCTAGAGTTCACTATTTAAAATAACCGTGTACCTACCCTAAAATAAGGTGTAGTTCTTTTTTTTTTTTTTTTCGTTTGCTCATACATATCCTCGTTTCCATTTCACGAACAGCAAAATGTGTCCAAGTGACCTTGAACACTATTAAACTAGTATACCTATTCCTAATTAATAAATATAAAAACTAAAACCTTCTTACTTTCTTAATAAAATGTATACGACCCCATTCCCTTTAATTCTACGTATTTCTCATAACGCTAAATAAGCCATTTACCAATGTTTAACGAGAAATGTAGCCTCCCTGGTAAATGAAAATATTTTGCATGATGTGAAATTGACATTGAAATGACACACGTAATACGAATCCTAATCATGGTATAAAACCCGAAATACGCACCCTAATTATTTAATTTTGTTAAATGTGTGATAAATTCTTGCGCACCTACTTAGATTTTAAGTAAAAAGTCCGATACCGACACTATCACACGTTTATGTTTTAACGCAAGTATAACTATCCTAGAATTTTAAAATTTTAAAACAAAGAAGATTTATGTAGAAAATGAGATTTATGAAACTAGGTATTTAAG
The DNA here is from genome assembly GCA_911728515.1 of Peribatodes rhomboidaria. Taxonomy (NCBI): domain Eukaryota; kingdom Metazoa; phylum Arthropoda; class Insecta; order Lepidoptera; family Geometridae; genus Peribatodes; species Peribatodes rhomboidaria. The sequence goes on from OU452172.1 coordinate 13,712,273, forward strand.
CGAAGAATTAAGAATTTCACATAATGAGCATACATTCACCGTCGCATCTTAGTACCGGCTGCCTTCCGAGAACTTTAACAAAGGTAACAATAGCCATACTACGACGATAACGATAACAAGGCTCGCCCCGCGGTTTTACTTGTCATTTTTGTAATTTAGTTGCAATGATTATTTTTGACACTAAACGAATACACTACGTGAATAATGAATTCTTTGGAATTAAAAATACTTAAAATAAAATAATATTATAAATAAATATAAATGAAAATGTGATAAAAAATTACGTGAAGTTCCTACGAATATCTATAAAATCTTCCTGGTCCTAGGCACCAAAATGTAACAACCCCCTTACACCTACCCATACCCCTCCCTATATACTTACATAAATAACATAAAATAATATATAATGGATATAACTGTAACCGACCTACCTAATATTACGTTTTTTTTTTTTTGAAATTAATAATTTAATTTTATCCGCTTTTTATAAAATGTATGTCTAATTAAATATCTTTAACGATTATCTACATGAATTGGCCAAGTGATTGTCTAGTGGAAATAAACCTTACGTTGTGAACGTAGAACCTAAGTTTTAGAATAAGTATGAGCAAACGCATTTCCTAACTAATTTCGCTTGTGTAATGATTACGCGGACGCTGAGAGATTTCTGACGTATCCTACCGAAATTGTCAACGCTTAGAATATAACTACTTCCATCGGTTTACCTATATAGAAATGAATACAAGTATATTATTGTAATACGTGAGTATGATATTATTATGTGTTATAAGATTAGATACAAGAAGTAGATTGTTAGAACGAATTTTACGACTTATTATAGAACCTACTGAAGTTGTCATGTAGAATGATTTAACCTACTTTGAACCATGTTAATGCACCTAGATTAGTGGAAAGCTATGGTCAGCACCCCGCCATCCGTGCTTGACAATCGATTACGACACCTGGCAGCTAATCGTCTTCAATCCGTACTAAGCGCATTAACTCCGTTCGGGATTGTGTTGCTGTGTGAAAGTCACACAACAACACGGTTTACATGGGATCACTCCGAGATCTTTCGACCAAGGTCACCCTTTTGAGGCACTCGCCCATTCCCTACCTAAGTCAATATAGTAAGCTATGATGAGCGACCAACTAGCGTGTCACGGCAAAATAACTTAGCTATATAGTTTGATTAGTTTTGAGTCAGACAGCCAAGTTCAACACATACTCAGTGCAGTGAAGTATATAATCCTCGCGTTATAACTTCAAATTGACGGTCCAAATCTAAACATACCTATAGCTAATATAGCAAGGTAAAATGAGTAACTTGTGGCATGATCCCTCGCCAAAGCTAGTTCAAAATAGCCTGACCATAAAATGAATTTACTACACCCGTAACCACTGAAACGAGACATATGTAAGCGCCTCCCTTCCTATGAAAGTTAGCTAACCTACGGAGACTCTCGCTCCATGCACCGTTCAAACGATTACCAGTATAATTATTATAATTGAATAACAACTTAGACCTTCAAGTTGAAGAAGTATAAGTAACTTCCTTGTGAAGAAGTTGGTTCAGAAATACGTTTTCTATTAGTAAATATGTAAAGCTTGGCTAGCCTACGGTTTACCTTACTTTAGTAAATAAATTAAGATAATGATTCATAAATCTAGTTGGTTTCTCAATCGATAATAATCCTTCAACAACCTGGTTGGCTATCCAACTTAATTTACGTTAAATATTGACCTTCGAAAATCGCGACTTCGCCGGGGCTTACAGAAAGCCTAACCGAAGCCGGACCATTACGTAGTATTAATTGTCACTCCGATGTTACGTCTAAAACTACGTAATTAGTCTACGTAACGTGCATTATGTGAGAAACGTTCAACATAGACGTGATTTTCGTGCCTGCCGCTAGATGGCGTACAAACCGGAGGAATTTGACAATGGCGCACTTCACTCTTAATTCAAACTTATTTAACCGGAAGGCGCTGCTTGTCTACAAAACCAACTTTAATTCACTTCCTGTCGCCAAATCTATTCGGACGAGGGAGGCAACATCCGTTTCGGTTGACCAATCGTGGCAAGGCACCGGGGTGTGCTTGGGAAAAACGTGGTCGCGCCATGGCGCGCCACTTTTTGGGCGCGCTCCTTACTTTGCTTCGTGACATCGCATCGGCAGCATCAGGATAAAAGTAAAAAGTGGAATAATAAGCCAGATAGGCATAGAAGTTATAAAGTGAAACTATCTGAACTAGTGAATCTAAAAGCTAAGTACTAATATCTAATAAGTTAAGTAATTGTGCGTATGTTTATAAACGTGAATTGCTCATAGCGATTGCTATGATAGTGTTAACAGTTGATTCCTTGTCAGTTTACACGATTTTGGTTACAATAATTATGTTTAAAGTTTTGCTAGTATAAAATGCGTTATTAACTTAGTGCCCGTTGGTGATAACTTTAAGTTTGTGATAGTAGATCCTTTGAGTTTTAGTAACAGCATTCTTATAATTTCTCATTTATACATTTTGTGTTTTATAGCACATTATTATACCTGGGGCCTATTAATTATTACTACTATTGACTTAGGTCACATCTTACTATACTATGATTTATGGTTGTGATTATTAGTTTTATGATTATTAATTGCTTATGATTAGTAATTGCTGATAAATAATAAGTGTTATTATGTGGCAGGAATTAATATAAAAGTAAATGATGTTCATTACTACTGGGTGATTTTATTTCTAGTCCTAATGTCTTAACAATTTTCAGAAGTGGGATCACTCTCGGTCACGCAGTTCTGTGTGGTGAGACTCGAAGAGAGAACGAGGCCGAGTTAGAGGAGCTTCATGCAGTCGATCTCCTAGCGACAGTGCATCACGGCGCGAGTCGAGCAGATGGCGGCCGCGACAGCCAGAAGTTCCCGAGCCGCGGGCCTCCTCGACGCCTAACTTCAGGGATTATCCGGATCAATCTGGTAGGATCCATCCAAATCTGTCTAATATAGTAGTGAAAGCTGACATAGTGCCAGAATTCGGTCGTGGAAAAACACTACCCGCTTTATAACGGTTAAAAAAAAAATTAACGATGGTTAACAATGGAACGTAAAAAGCTATAATATGCAAGCTCGATTATCTGGACTGGCAAAATTGTGGCATAATGCGTTAAATTCTTACGAGTTTTCTTGGCATGAATGAAAAAAAAATTTTTTTTTTTTTTTGAAGCCTTTCCGCAGGATACAGACTTTGCAGCATTCAGAAAAATGTTAGGAAGAAGAAAATAGCACAATGAGACTATGACTCATTAAGTCATTACGGTTTATTCGAAAACCAAATTTTGCTTTTCTTTTGGTTATCAAATGTGAGGTAGTAGGAGAAAAGCCGTGTCCTGCATTATCGAAGTGTTACCTTTTCACCTTAAAACTTTAGCTAGAGTAGGAAATCGTCGAGGAGAGTTGTTCTCTCAGGATCTCGGCATGAATGATGACAAGCGGTGGTTGCCAGCTTATCCGCAAAGGATTTTTCATCGATTTCCTGATTCAGCCAGATATAGCAGCAGCTGCACCGTTCAAGGACCCAACCGTGCCATACACTCGTTTGAGCTCAATTGTAAATTGTAGTGCTATCTATAATGATAGAAAACCTGTGTCCTGCTGTCTTTGCAACGAATCTGGTCACATTGTTCAATTCTGTTCAAAAATCCTCTGCTAAGCCTGCAACTAGGTGTGGTAACTGCGGGAAAGGCAATCACAAAACTGTTTCTTTAAGAAGGTGAACGTCGTCGAAATTTCGCGGGTAAAGGAGTGCTATTTTAAAGATTTAACTCTTAATGGTTCGAAGGTCACTACTTATATGGGCACGGGGCGCAGATATGAATGTGCTGTAAGATTAGGCGTACTATTGGCCACCTGAGATTTTTTTTTTAGTAAGAGGTTTTAACGGTCTCCCCATAAAAGGTTCGTGGACAAGCGGCGGTCTCCGTTGTAATTGATCTAAAATTCGTTGCAGACGTTGTCGTTACTGATGCGCCTCTCAATTTTGCCGACGTTTCTATTGGTCAACCAATTTTTAATAATGAGCAAAACAGGTTCAGTGGTTGGGACTCGAGTTACACTTGAAAGCGTTAAAAGCATCGATTCCGAAATTAGCATGATTGGTACTTTCACAGAACTCGATAAAGTTTAGCTCTTTTCTTTCAGGGATAACGCTATTCTACCAAAGTACTTAATGTACGTGGAGGTTTACAGTGACACTCAACTCGAAAGTCCAGCCGTTATATTTGTCGATTCTCGATTATGTTCTTACAAAAATACTAGATATTCCTGCGTCGGTATTTTGCTCTCCAGTTAAAACTGTGCCAACCACTAACTACTGTGATAGGCCCTTTGCCGATTAAAAAGGGTTCCTTGTTAGCTCGAGTATTTATTTCAGCTGAAGCTGATGACCATGACATGACAGGGACTGAGGGACTGAGGAAAAGACTCTTGATGAGATGCAATCTGTCATCGGTATTGATATCGATAAGGTTAACTGCGGCTCTACTGGTTCTAAGGTCACACAAGAGTTGACCAAATATTTTCAGGAACTCTAGGTTGGTTTTTCGGCAGATACGTTGGAGCTAAGTGCAACAAACAATCTTTAGAGCTCAATTCAGACGGACCTTTTTGTTACAGACCTTAGCGATTGTCGTTTACAGAAAAAGCGATTGTTAGGGAAAAGATTGACATGTTAATAAATGGCATAATTAGAGAATCATCATCAAATTATGCTAGTTCTATAGTTCTAGTTAAAAAGAAATTTTACCGAATTTCAGTTGCTGAAGACTCTATGTATAAAAACTGGTCTTGTCACTCCAGAGGGCCATTTTGAGTTTCAGTGAATGCCTCTTGGTTTGACTAACTCACCGGCAGGTTTTCAGCGACTCATTGACAAAATTTTCGCTTCCCGGCGCTATGACAAGGTACTTCTATATTTTATTTATTTTATTTTCTTAGGAAAACTTACAGCTAGGTACAAAATTATAAATAGAAGATAGAGACATAAGGCCAATTACAAGTTTTCACAAATATAAAGGTAAATAGATAAATAACACTTAAAAGACAGACACTCAAGAAATAAAGAAATAAGCTAAATTTAAATTTAAAAGATACACAGAAAAAATAATAATAATAAGAATAAAATTACATTTATAAAACACTTATGGAAAATAACTGTTGTTTACAAGCTGCTTGAATTTAAAATTATATATTATCATATTGACGAAGTATTATTACCTCCTAAGTATTACGGCCTGGATCTTTTAAGATTAACTTTAGAGATCATTAGAGACGCCGGGTTGACTTTAAATTTAGAAAAGTGTTTCTTCCTGCAGGATAAAATCGACTATTTAGGTTACGAGATCAATGCAGACGGAATTAGACCTGGAAGTAAGGAGATTGAAGCTGTAGCAAATTACAAAGAGCCAGGTAATCAACATGAGTTGAGAATGTTTCTTGGTCTGACAAGCTATTTCAGGAAATTCGTTCAGAACTACGCGAACAACAGGCAGCATATGACAAGCTGAAGGAGGTACTAACATCAAGGCCAATACTGTCTCTTTTTCGTAGCGAAGGTGACGTCGAAGTTCATACGGACGCTAGCAGTAAAGGTTTGGCCGGCATTCTTCTGCAAAAACAAGATGGTCATTTCAAACCTATAGTTTATTTCAGTCGTAAAACTAGTAAAGAAGAAGCTATGTATCATTCATATGAACTTAAAGCATTGGCGGTCGTTGAATCCATTAGGAGATTTAGAATAAATTTGTTTGGTAAGAAATTTAAAGTCGTTACAGATTGTGCAGCTGTAAGATATACCTTCTCAAAAATGGATCTAATGCCACGTATAGCGAGATGGTGGCTATCAATTCAGGAGTTTGACATGGAAGTCGAACATAGACCTGGTAAATCACATAGCCACGCAGACGGTCTTAGTCGGTTTCCAGTAGATGCAGCTCCAGTGGTTGACGTAAACGTTCTAGATATCTTTGATTGGATTATATGCCTTCAAAATCAAGATGATAAAATTCGAAAAATCAAAGCTAAGCTTGAGTCCGGTAGCGATGAAGTGTTGAGTAAAGATGACCTGATAAACGATGGCAGACTTTACAAAATTATAAAAGATGGCGTGGAGCGATTGGTAGTACCTAAATATGCAAGGTGGAATGTATTGAGAAAGTATCACGATTGTATAGGGCATCCAGGACTAAAACGCTGCGAGCAGATCATCAGGGAAACATTTTGGTTCGCGGGCATGACAAGGTTCATACGTAAGTACGTTAATGCATGTTTAGATTACCTTTACAAAAGGAGTCAGTACGGGCGCCCCGAAGGAGAACTTCACCCAATACAGAAAGTCAAATGCACACTGTGCACGTGGACCATTTAGGCCCATTCTGCAAGAGTCGGACAGGTAATAGCTGTTTATTGATGATGGTTGATTCATTTACGAAATTTGTGTGGTCTGTCCCAGTTAAATCCACAAAAAGTCTCGAAGTAACTGCATCGTTGGAAAATGTATTTTGTTCATTTGGTTACCCAAAAAGAATATTTCAGACAGCGGGTCTTGCTTCAAAAGTAATCGTTTCAAGCAATTCTGCTTGGATAACCAAATCAAGCACATCCTCAATGCAGTGGCTTCCCCACGTGCTAATGGTCAGGTTGAAAGATATAATCGGACTTTACTTGATTCGTTAAATACAAGTGTAAAAAAACGAAAGGGAATGGGATATTCGAATTCCAAACGTCACCTGGGGGATGAATAACTACAGGTTAATGTTTAGCGCATCCCAGAGCAGATATCAAGGTATGGGTAGTAATTATTTTGATAGCGAGAGTTCGGCTGAAAAGGTCAAAGAGGCAGCTTCTGCAAATTTGAACAAAACTTCAGAAAACATACGTAAGTATTTCAACGATAAACGCAAGCCGCCAACCAAATACAAAGGATTTACTGTCTTAGTATCGTCTGATTCAATAAAGAGATTCGAAGGCATTCGTTCAGACTCTACCACAGGTGGTAGCAAAGTAGACAGTACTGAAGAGTTAGATTTATTAGAAAGCTAAACCTGATCATAAAGATGACTACGATGAAAATAAAACCAAAATAGTTGATTTATTGAAAGACTAGTTTTATAAGATTGGACTGTGAAGTTAACATGGTGAAGTTAACATGGTGAAGTTAACATGGTGAAGTTAACATGGTGAAGTTAACATGGTGAAGTTAACATGGTGAAGTTAACATGGTGAAGTTAACATGGTGAAGTTAACATGGTGAAGTTAACATGGTGAAGTTAACATGGTGAAGTTAACATGGTGAAGTTAACATGGTGAAGTTAACATGGTGAAGTTAACATGAAGTTAACATGGTGAAGTTAACATGAAGTTAACATGGTGAAGTTAACATGGTGAAGTTAACATGGTGAAGTTAACATGGTGAAGTTAACATGGTGAAGTTAACATGGTGAAGTTAACATGGTGAAGTTAACATGGTGAAGTTAACATGGTGAAGTTAACATGGTGAAGTTAACATGGTGAAGTTAACATGGTGAAGTTAACATGGTGAAGTTAACATGGTCAAATTCTAGAGCTCAAAATACTGTAGTTGTTGTCAAGTTAATGGGCAGAAAAAAAATTATTTGTTGCAAGTTTGATTAACAATGAGACTACGTTAAAAAAAAAATGACTGGTATACTTGTATTACTCCCTTTGCATATTTACCTATTTACAGCATTTCAGTGAGCTTATCAAAATGAATAGGGTGTAGATTTTTTTTTTTTTGATGTATGATATGTACCCCATGTTTTCTTTCTTTGCAGAGACGCAAAGATGTCAGGACGGACGAGTGTGAGAAACGTTCAACATAGACGTGATTTTCGTGCCTGCCGCTAGATGGCGTACAAACCGGAGGAATTTGACAATGGCGCACTTCACTCTTAATTCAAACTTATTTAACCGGAAGGCGCTGCTTGTCTACAAAACCAACTTTAATTCACTTCCTGTCGCCAAATCTATTCGGACGAGGGAGGCAACATCCGTTTCGGTTGACCAATCGTGGCAAGGCACCGGGGTGTGCTTGGGAAAAACGTGGTCGCGCCATGGCGCGCCACTTTTTGGGCGCGCTCCTTACTTTGCTTCGTGACATCGCATCGGCAGCATCAGGATAAAAGTAAAAAGTGGAATAATAAGCCAGATAGGCATAGAAGTTATAAAGTGAAACTATCTGAACTAGTGAATCTAAAAGCTAAGTACTAATATCTAATAAGTTAAGTAATTGTGCGTATGTTTATAAACGTGAATTGCTCATAGCGATTGCTATGATAGTGTTAACAGTTGATTCCTTGTCAGTTTACACGATTTTGGTTACAATAATTATGTTTAAAGTTTTGCTAGTATAAAATGCGTTATTAACTTAGTGCCCGTTGGTGATAACTTTAAGTTTGTGATAGTAGATCCTTTGAGTTTTAGTAACAGCATTCTTATAATTTCTCATTTATACATTTTGTGTTTTATAGCACATTATTATACCTGGGGCCTATTAATTATTACTACTATTGACTTAGGTCACATCTTACTATACTATGATTTATGGTTGTGATTATTAGTTTTATGATTATTAATTGCTTATGATTAGTAATTGCTGATAAATAATAAGTGTTATTATGTGGCAGGAATTAATATAAAAGTAAATGATGTTCATTACTACTGGGTGATTTTATTTCTAGTCCTAATGTCTTAACAATTATTTCTTTACATGCACACAAATTGACAGTTTCCGATAGTCGGACCCGAAACCGTCGTACGAATTTAAACGCTTAAAGATACTTTAAAATAGACACACAAATATGATCAAAGAACAACAAAACCCAGAACAGCCATTAAATGTTATTACGCAAACAACAGCTGGCCAGGAATCGAACCCGGGACTATGGAAAACCCCAGCGGATGGCCGCCGCTGTCGTGTACACAAATAATCACAATTTACTATAAGTATGAACACACAAATATGATATAAGAACAACCAGACCCAGAACAGCCATTAAATGTTATTACGCAACCAACAGCTGGCCAGGAATCGAACCCGGGACTATGGAAAACCCCAGCGGTTGGCCGCCGCTGTCGTGTATACAATTTGCTATAAATATGAACACACAACTCAATCAAAATCAATAGTTAAAATAAATAATATAAAACAGTTCCTGAATAAACCGTTGCCGGTGTGATCCCTGGCCGACCGCTGAAGCCTACCGCCCTCGGGATTCCTACGAGCACGTCGAACCACTGGATACACGCTTCTTTCGTCCGTAGCTGATGCTCGTCCGCCGTTGAGATCTCAACCCCCTGGACCTGACGGTGCGGCCGGGAGTTCTCCTAAGGCCCTACTTTCATGTACTTTTCATTCGGTATATAAATTCTAACCCAGGAATTGTCAGGGCGTTTGTGCTAGTCTGTTACTCCAGTGAGAACATGACAAACGCCCCTATTGAACTTAATACGATATGTACCAGCTCAAACAATCCACTAGAATAGAATTCAACGCGTGAGTTTAAATTTCGAACAGTTATTTAATTTCTAACCTAGGGGAATTGTCAGAGCGCTTGTGCTAGTCTGTTACTCGAGAGAGAACATGACAAACGCTCTTACTGAACTAAATACGATTTGTACCAGCTCAAACAATCCACTAGAATAGAGTTCAACGCGTGAATTTAAATTTCGAACAGTTATTTAACTTCTCAGGCTTCCCGAGACCCTGCATTGCAGAAATTGCTAGCCGTCTCCCTTCCTTACCGGTGCGGCCGGGTGTTCTTCACTGACTGCCTGGCCCGGCGGCTTTTCCCCCCTTCGCTCCCTTCGCCTACCTACACCCGCATGCCGCCCGGCCTACCCACACTGACACATCTTCTCACACTATCTCAGCTACACACACTTCCTTGCTACTCACACCACCACCAGTTAGCTTATCTCGTGGCTAATTATAGAATTCTGAGAATCACGCGCCGGCCGAGCCTCCGGTAGGTATTGTCTTTACCCGACTACTATAAGTAAAATAGATGATTATGTTCTGCATTAATCTACGGATTTTACTACTATCGTAATATTTATTTTGAATGGTTAGAATTATGGATTGATCAATTGTGAATCTAACTAGTTAGATGTAAATAAGTACTAGGAACCTATCTTTTATTTATTTTGAATTTAGTTTCTATATAAAGTTATTTATATTTGCGAGTATACGAAGTTGGTACCGTTACAAGGTGTCATTTGAATTGTTTTGATATTGGAAGTGACATAGGGTACAATTTTATGCAGCCGGGTTTATTTTTCTTTTAATAATATTATTTGTTTTAATAAGCTTTTGTAAATAGCTAGTTTTCGAAGCCATACAAAAATTACTAACTCGTTTAGAGTTATTTCACATACAAAAACATAAACACTCCTAGCAAAATACACTGTAATTAGGGAGATAGTAAGGAAAACAGGTGCAACTTCAAGCGTATAAGCAAAGTGAAATTAGTTTGAAACAATAGTTGTTACGGGCACCCAACCAAATTGGGATATGGCGTACAATGCCAACTTGATTAAACCAGATTGTTACAATTTACCTCGCTAATAGAAGGAAACTGAGATGTTAATGAAGTCAGGGGCTGTAAATAAAATACTTCATTCTCCCTATAGAGAAAACTTGTAGGCCTTAAATATTCATAGCCTATGAATAACGTTCATTCAAATCCATTCAGCTATTTCGGAGCTGAGTAGATCAAACACACATAACGTACAAACTTTTGTAATAATACTGCGCCGTGTGAACAACTCCGTGAGCCATGTATCCACCCGCAAGAAAACTGCCGCGAGCAATGTCCAACAGCCTGTCAGACAGCAGCAAGTGCTGTCGCGACAGCACTTGCTACGGACTTAACACTTGCAAGCTGCTGTCGGACACACTGTCAGATATTTCACGCGGAAGTTTTGTTGCAGGTGGAATGTTTCCACCTGCAACAATACTCTACTTTACAGGTCCTAGACATGTAGAAATATTCCTACATTTTTCCGGGTTAAAAGTAGTATCGCTATTACTACCGTTATGATGGCTCTGCAACTACATTTGTGTAAAAAATCACGTCGAAGTTCTGTTGAATTCTTGCTGCGCGAATGAGAAACCGAATTAACAAAGACAATTTTGGTATTTGTAAATTCATCATCTACATTTTCGAACCACTGCTGAGTAAATAGAGTCAAGACTAGAGTATAGAATCTCCTCATTAGTTCATTTTAGTAATAATAATTGATTATTGAAACACCGTCTATGGAGTAGATACCATTCTCGCTCGGTTGAGATTCTATGTCACTTTCATTCACATGGAATTTTTAATGAGAGATAATACCGAGCCAGCACAAGAGCCGACTTGTTCAAAACGACTTACTCATTCACTTACCTAAAACCCAGTCAAGATTTCGTCATTAAAACCTAACAAAATGTTTTAACAAGCCTTACCCTCGCATTTCCCGCGAGCAGCGCCCGCACCACCCCGGCGCCGACTCCCGCCGCGCCTCCCGTCACAAGAACCACTTTGTCTTCCACATTCACAGACTTTTGCACATACACCGCCATTATTTCATTATTTCTAACACAACAGTCCAAGAATTATATGATAACAAACAGTACCGGCTGAAACAATGTTTTTATCGAACTAATAGGCAAAGGTACACGTTTCGATACCGCTATCTGATGATAAGAACGCCTATTGAGTTTGAATTCGCTTTATGACTGTACTATCTTAGTAAGTGGCTTTTGTGAGAAATTCTGAAGACAGATTGGATGGAGGTGATGAAGGTCAGGATTTGATAGACCGATAACAAAATAGATAACTGGAAGAGAAAAGCCTATATAAGCAAGAACAAATTGATGTGGCTAAAAACATAACATAACATATAGTCATGCCTTTCCCCCGAGGGGCTGGCAGAGATGTAATACAACATCCACACTTCGCCGGACGATATTCAGTCCCAAATGTGACAGGGGGCGAGCCTGTCGCCATAAATCGGGCTCCATTCATGCAGCAGATGACATACAATACGCACATATGCTCACACATTAAAAATTGGTGCGTGCCGTCGACTGGGTTAGAACCCAGTCCTCTAGTACTCTAGTAGGCTCCCTCTGGCTCGAGAGGCGGGCCTTCTCCCAACTAGGCTACCATCGCTTCTTCAGCAAAAAACAGCTTCAGCTTATTGCAAATCATCACAACGGCTTGACTGTTTCTTGTACTCGTATTAAACATTACCATTTGCGCCACTAAATAAATTATGCAATCGACCCAGAGCCTCGGTCTGGTATTTAAAGGAGCTGGGTTGGGTCGGGTAGATACTTTATAGACATTGGCGAGGGAAATGCACAATGCACCCCTTGTGGTTTAAAATACCACTTAAGCCAGACGCCCCAGAGCGGCACATTAGCGGAACATTCATAATGTGTGGGGCTATCCGTGTGAGAAGCGATATGAAGTCTGAATACGCTTTAGACACACATAAATGAGTAAAAGTACAAGGCTCGTTGTATGACTTTTCTGCACTGAATCTAGCTGAACCTTTCTATAAATTTCTCTCACAGTAAGGAAAATCCGTAAACTTTTTCATCATTATCGTTTTTTAAAATTACGTTACTAACGTGCATTTCTTATTATAACTGAATCATCTTACTCCCTACTAATATTATAAACGCGAAAGTTTGTAAGAATGGATGGATGGATGGATAGATGATTGTTACTCTTTCACGCCAGAACGGCTGAACAGATCTGGATGAAATTTGGCACAGACATAGATTATAGTCTAGAATAGCACATAGGACACTTTTTAACCGCGGGTGAAACCGCGTGTGCGCAGCTAGTATTACGTGTTTTTATAAGCACTACTATTATCGTTTAATTCAATCCTTACGTTTCGAAACTGGCATAGCAACTGTTCGCATAGAGTTCGCATGCCGGTGGAGTACCTTTTGTTCACGTTTTATTATTTCGCAAGTTCCCAGCTTCAGTCAAGCCTACGCAAGACCAATCCAATGTAAAATAGTATAACAGTCTCACAAACAATATAATACTCGTAACTGCAAGTTCTACAATACAAGCACTATACCTACTTTGACGAGAACGTCCAAATCTACGTTTTACCCGACTGCGCAAGAAGGACGCATATGTTTTTCGAGTATATGTATGTATGTATGTATGTATGTATGTATGTAAGTATATACTTTATTTCCCAAAAAATTAATTACATTTGATGTATTTCGACATGACTGTGAGATGTCATTTGAATCGTCTTGATAGTGGAAGTGACATAGGGTACAATATTTTGCAGTCGGGTTTTTTGTTTTTCTTTTAATAATTATTATTTCTTTTTCTTAGTAAAGTAAGAACAAACAAAATGCCACTGCCCTTTTACTTTAAATATAAAACAAGTCCAATGAACTCAACCTTCATGAAAAAAAAAAGTGCCGCGTAGCTCTAACAAGCGTAGCAATAAGGCCTACGAATAGCCATTTCCACTTTATTTTTCTTTGCAGTCACATCAAAAATTTAGGTGTGACCGCTACTTTTCCACGTTACACGATAATAAAGCGGGCATGTGCCAGCCAGAAATAATTAAAATAAAAAAGTCAGCGTTCTGGAAAAAAAGTTCAGTACGTTTGAAGCACGCTATTGTGGAATTAACTGAGTGCACGGAGCGTAGTACACATGCTTCAAACTTTGCTTAGAGCAATTAAAGCATTATTGGGTAACTGTGAAGTTATTGTAGGTGAAAACTTTGATTGAAAATTGTTCGTTTGTTAATTTCTATTACAGCATTTGAAAGTTAGGTAGTTTCAGCAAAATTGCTCAAGCTCTTAGCGAGGAATAATGAATAGTTGCGAATAGCGATAGTAAATTATAGTGAATTAGAATAAGCATTGAATTAATAAGATGTCAGCATCGAAATAATATAAGGTATATACGAATTATTAACTAATTAAAATAGTTGATTGAATCAGGCGTTACTTTGAGGAAGTTCATCTTCAAACTTCGCTTTAACGCGGAATTACACTAGGTATTAGTTCAAGTAATTCCGCGTTAAAGCGGAATTACACTAGATATTAGTTCAAGTAATTCCGCGTTAAAGCAGAATTACACTAGATATTAGTTCAAGTAACCAACTAATTAAAAATCGAAGTATGTAAGTACCGATTTCATTGGTCATTACCCGGCGACTGGCATCACAAAGCGCAGTCTGCGAAAACCGATTTTCCAAAAAAACATCTTAACTTGCTCAATGCAGCATTACTTAAATGTCCGGAAAATTACCTTGAATTTCAAAAACAAAAAAGGATCGACCTCATGGATGCATCATAGAGTTTCTTTTCGCATGTCCGTTCCTTAAGGCCCGGTATTACACGAAATCAACGAAAACAAGTAATTTTTGCACCTAGTTTGATATGAAGAATTATGATGATCAGGTGCAAACAAATACTGCTCGTAGAAAAAACAACCAACGACAGTTTAACCGAAGTTTTTTTTCCAAGGTGAGAATTATTTTTAAAGTTGTTAAAAATCATTCTCACCTTGGAAAAAAAATCACAAAAACTATCTTAAAATACTTATAGAGCGTGGTTCTCTCAATTTTCAACGATTGCGACACATTTTTTTCGACTATTAATTAAATGGTTAGATCAATTCTCTAAAATTTTACCGAGTAACTTATTCTTATTTGTATTCTTGTTTGTGTAGTACGCGTGTTTCTGTTTCACAACTAAAATAATTTTGATTTAGCAAGAAAATAGAAGATTATAAGAAAAATGAAGACATCATAAGAAAAAAAACATTATTTCAATATTTATATCAAACAATATTTAATTCCGCAAATTACTGAACTACTGAATTACTGAGCAAATTAAGAAAAAAAACATTATTCCAATATTTATATCAAACAATATTTAATTCCACAAATTACTGAACTACTGAATTACTGAGCAAATTGAGAAAAAAAACATTATTTCAATATTTATATCAAACAATATTTAATTCCGCAAATTACTGAACTACTGAATTACTGAGCAAATTAAGAAAAAAACATTATTTCAATATTTATATCAAACAATATTTAGTTCAAATAACTGAAACACAAAAAATCATTGTCAAAACGACAAGGAACAACACTTCCGTAATTTTATAAGCTTGCGCCATTTGGCTGTCTATCCATCCGCTCCGTGCATATTTTCCCTTCAAATCCGGCAAGAAAGGCAGCTATTAGACGTTATTGTTGAGTTTGAATAGTCCCGGCACTCGAGGCCGACGCTTTGGCCGCTTCCCGTCGCCCTGGAATGAGCCGCCCGAGGGCGCAAAGTACATACACCTATCTATATCTCGGACCTTTTAAAGGATATCACACCCTGTAGCCTATATCTACATCTTTATGAGTAGCTTTTATAGATTAAGGGTTCGACGGAGAGGACGTGCTGTTGCTCTTAAAGGCTGAACAGGGTTAGACGGAAAAAGTACGGGCAAAGGGCTAAATCCTAACTAATATTGTAAATGCGAAAGTGAGTTTGTTCGTTTGTTTGTTTATTTGTTTATTTTTTATTATTTATTATTAACATAAATGTAATTACATACATATTATACATATCGTCATGCCTTTCCCCCTAAGGGGCTGGCAGAGGTGTAATACAACACCCACACTTCGCCGGATATTTAGTCCCAAATGTGAGAGGGGGCGAGCCTGTCGCCATACACCGGGCTCCAATCATGTAGCAGATGACATACAGTACGCTGCATATGCTCACACAATGAACAAATTGGTGCGTACCGTCGGCTGGGTTCGAACCTGCTCCCTCTGGAGAGGCGGGCCTTCTCCCAACTAGGCTGCCATCGCTTTTGTAATCAATACGGTTTGTCTAGAACAAACAGGTTTGTTTGTTTGTAACGCTTTCACGCCCTAACTAATCAACCGATCATCACGAAGTTTTAATAATAATATAATAATAATCCATTTATTTCAGGCAATATAACTTGCATACAATGCAAGTTACAGAGGCCCATAGAAAATAAATACCTTACAGACTAACATACATATAAATAACATCAATAAAATTAACTAAATCTTCTGGGCTTTTGCTTTTTGCTTTTTGTTTTGTATACACGTTGTCTGAGATACAGAAAAGGACTTAAGGTACTTTTTATCCCGAAAAAATAAACGGTGCCTATGGGACCGCGGGTGAAACCGCGGGGCGCAGCTAGTCAGAAATAAGTTGTAGTAAAAGCTCGTGAAACCTCGGGACCTAGTCTTTTTTTTTAAATCGTGTATGGATTTAAAGGGATAAAGATAGGTGCGTTTTAAGCGATTTTTTTTGCCGCATTCCTGCAATCTGTGGAATGAGCTCGGATCCTGCTGTATGTATTTCCGAGTACAAATTACAAATTTTACTTACAGATAAACCTTAAAAACATAAGGGTAACATTTGTAAATTTGTCTTGTAGCATCTACACTAAGAACATAAATATTCTTGTGCTGCAGGTGAGTTCATTCCTTCACATTTTTCACAAAGTGTAGGAGTATGTACTATGTGTGTGCAAACTGTGAGTGCGCAGTGTGTGTGTGGATGCACGTGTGTGTGTGTGTGTTAGTAGTGTGTTAATGTGTAAGTACAACATGGGGTTTTGGTTTTTCAAAAGGGCTGTCAATAGAGTGCTTAAGGTTCGGCAACATATCTGTGATGCCCCTGGCATTACAAGTATCCATAGGCGATAGTGATCACTTACCATCAGGCGGCCCGTCAGCTCGTTTGTTACATAACCGGTAGTTGGACCACTGGCGCATATATCCCAGCGCGCACGGCGGAGACTATTCGTATATCCAAAATTATACATTATATTTTATAATTAATTAAATATTATGTATTTTATATGTATATAATAAATATACGTATTATATATTATACAAAGAACTGACAAAATCCAGTGGTCGTTGTCGTATTCTCTCCATCCGAAGGTTGTCTAGAAGAGATCGCTTTTAGTGATAAGGCCGCCAGTTGTTACACTATATAATAAGTTTTATTACAATTTATCTCTTGTTGTTTTGTTATTTGTGGTGTGAACAATAAAGAGTTTATCTATCTATCTATCTGGTCCAAGTACCGGATAAGGCAAAAAAAAATCCCTAAAATCAGAACCAAAAATGTTGCTTTGACTATAACACTTAAAACTACTAATCACTAGGTTCTTCTTCATTACTAACATAAAGTTTCAATAACCTTTACGCTTGATTTCATATCATTTCTATTATACCTTTCGCTTACATTATAATTATACTAAAATTATATCTTCATTATGAAAAATATAATAATCCCCTTTCGGTTTAGCTTATCGCTAACGAATAACCCTATATTTATATTAAGGCTCTTAAAGATAGGTTGAACGCAAAATTTTGGCAGAAGCCTTTGAAGTTAAAGTGAAAAAGGCGCTTTAAGATAGGCTGTTAAAACAATTTGTTGGTTTTTAGGGTTCCGTATTTTCTTAACTTGATGATGATGTTGAATTTGCAACTGTCCTACAGTTAAGAGTCCCACGACGCTCTGATTTTCCCATACAAACGCGGTTTTAAAATTTCTTGGAAACCATTTTTCAGATTATGATGAAATTTGGCATGTACAATCAAATGCTTTATTTCTGCTCCCCTATGTTCTTGGTTTTTTTAAAAGTGTCCTCAAGAGTAAACAGAGCTATGAAAAATAACGGCTTTTGAAAGGGGTCACTTTTGACGTTTTAGTTATTTCTGAATTATTACAGGTATGCAAAAGTCATAAAAAAATAATGAAAGTGTACTTTGTCACTCTGTAGATAACTTTAGAGGCTCGTTAGTATCTTTACTTGCTCTCTTCGCTCGTCGTCTTCTTCTAGACGAAATGGCAATATAAAACCTTTAGCCAATGCGAAGTTTGTCTAAAGCGGTCGCCGGACTCTTAAAATAAATACCTAAGACTAATAAGCCAGCATATTATAACCCAATAAAAATAAATTTAGATCTCAAAGTAAAGAAAGCACCTACTTGAAAATAAACGCCACCTTTAGGAATTACCAAATATTCTTATAGTGTCAGCTCAGGAATTTCATCCGTTATAATACGAATACTCAGGAAGTAAACACAATAAGAACAAAGGCAAATAAAACTGGCAGAAACACCTAACAGCGGGCGGTCGTCCGCAAACAAATCTCGTAGCCAGAGAGGTACTAACTGTAGTACTACTGCTAAAAGAAAAACGGGAAAAACTACGAAGAACAATACGAATACGACTTTTGAAAGAAGCTGCTTCTTTCTGCTCTACCGATTAAACACTAGTCTCTACTATTTAACTAACTTCGGTTCCGAATTACGATACTGTTTCTACAAGTAAATATTTTTCGATATTACTTGTAGAGTTAGAAACAAAATCTCTAGCTAAATATGCCAGAAGATGTGCTACTTCTTTGTTAGTTATATAACAGCAACGCATTAGTGTACGCACATTATATTATTCTAGATCAGATATATTAGGGCGTGCCTTTTTCAACATTTAACTCTGAATCACACTTTTGTTTTAAAATTACTTTGGTTACGATGAAATAAATACTCTCATGATTTGAGCAACAGATATCTTAATCTTTACTTTACCAATGCCTGAGAAAAGTATTAAAATTTCTCTTCTCAAATTTCGGTCACAATTTCTCAGTAGCCCCGCACAAGTGTACCTCACGTACAGGGTGTTGCCCGGAAGTCCCGCGTACTTCCTTCACAGTAGATACGCAAATACAAAAACGCAGCGCCCTGTGCAAACCCCGCAGGGCTCGTTGGGGCTTGGAGAGGCTCAAGAGTGCCAAGTTTCGAGGCGTTGAACTTTTAAATAAAATTTACCACAGAGAAACAGACGGAGACTTATTTTGGCTGAGTCTACAAATGGAGCAGAGATTTGAGCTATAAAATGCATTCAAATTGCTTTATTTTATTCCTTGCAAGGTGCGAGCGAAAAGGTTTTTAGAAAACAGTTTTCCGAGAGGGTGAAATACAATGTCTTTTCAGTGTACGCGAGGAAACTACGAGGAACATTTCGTAATTTATATTAACAAGCGTGAAGACTGCATGCGGTTTCTATTTGAGATTGCAAATAGCTTTCGACATCCTGGGATTAGGGTCGCAGCGAGAATTTGGTCAAAATTGCCAACAACGTCCGGATAAATTCCAGTTTAATCTTATTGGAGAGAAATAAGTGCCTAAACTGTTCCGAAGATTTAAGTAACTTAAAATTGCTTTCGCGTCGCCGTCGTTTTGCAAAACAGGCTCAAAATAGGTTGTCGATCGTTGTAGAACCAAATCATTGGCTTGTTGGTTACAGCCTGGAGTACAGCTATATTTTTTAAATGCTTCATTGCCCATTTTATTTTTGTCTCTTGTCGTTTCTTTCTGAATAAGAAAACGAAAACAAGTAAGACTTAGGTATAATAAGCAAGCTAACAGTTTTACTTATTTTTAACCGACTTAAAACAAGTACTTGTATGTTTTTTTAACTTTTATTATCACGTAGGGTAAGTCGGTGCAGTAGGACGTAAAAAGACTGTAACGATTTGAAGGAATATGCTTACAGATAGGTTCAATTTTTCACAAAATCTAATTCGGATGAAGTCGGCGTTTTATTTTTAAATATTTAGATTCGCATGCTAACTCGACGCTCAGTCATGAATCTCGATTTAAAACAGTTTTCATGTGTGGTAAAGCCAGTTTTAAATCGAGTTTCACTACTGCACGTCGTTTCAGAGTACGGTAGTGTTTGATTTTCTAGATATCCATTACCACGTACTCGTACTCGTACTAGAATTAATCTAACAAGAATCCTGCACATGTTAGCTCAACCTAGAGCAGCTGTCAGAAGTGCAAGCTACAAGCTACCTCGTTGCGCTGCTGCAGCAATTGCAAGACAAGGCAGACATCTGTGATATGAGTTACGAGGCTACCACTCTGTATGCTGTCGTATTGCTTAGAACGTGAAATAGTACCTATTTCTCTGAAACTTAAGATGACGAAGATAAAGGTGGAAACTTTAACTTTAACTACCGAACATATTATGTCCGTGTATATTTTTAAAACCTTTTATTTAACTTGCAATGTGTATGTACGATATGTATCTAACTACATTCAGGTAGAATCTTGCAACTCAATTTTGAAGCAGATTTCTTCAGCCAAGTGAGCTGAAATTTTATATACACGTTTAGTTTGGATGACAATGCACGGTCAGTTGTGTGATGTCATTCTAAATCCAACATGGCGGAACACCCAAAATGACAATTTATTTGTAATGCACTCCTACATTATGGGTATTAAATGAAAGGGCTTGTTGAGCTCAATAGCTCAAAAATATTATTTTAGCGTAGCTTGGTTTGAAAAATAAATGTTTCAACAAAAATACTTATTTAACTGTGAAGATAGGTATTTGAAATAAAAGTAAAAGAAAAATAAACAGATTTTTAGTATTTCAAGCTAGCTTGTACCAAGCCGTACCGAGCTGTGCCCGCGCTGTGCGGTTACTTATTCATAGTTCACATAAAATCTAAACGTAGATCGTTGTTTTATTATTGTTATCATATTGTAGGTCCCCGTAATGTTTATTACGTGATTTCCCCTTGGCACTGCTTGGCCCAATCAGCTAGGCTAAGGGTAATTTTGATTCCTCTTAGCACTACCTAATGTGCCAAAGAGAAATATATTTTCCCAATGACACAACTATTTTTGCCTATTATTTGTGCCTACTACATGATAAATAATATTTTAAATTAAAAAAAACCGATTTCTCATATCAGAACTGGATTTTGACAATGGCACCAATTTGTAAGTTTTATAAGACCGCTCGAACGATTTCGACAAAATTGAAATGGGATCACATAGGGAAAGAGAAGTCACGGTTTATTATTCATTTGACCTTTTATATTTAACTAGCTAGGCCACGCGGTCCCAAAGGAACTGTTAACTTTTTTGGATTAAAAGTACCCTATATCCTTTGCTGTACCCCTGACAATGTGTACGCAAAATTTCATGACGATCGGTTGAGCAGCTAAGGCGTGAAAGCGTAACAAACAAACCTACTTACTTCCGCATTTATAATATGAAGTAGGATTTTTAAAAAGTACCCTATATCATTTGCTGTATCCCTGACATTGTGTATGCAAAATTTCATGAAGAGCGGTTGAGTAGCTAAGGCGTGAACAAACAAATAAACTCACTTCTGGGGGCTGAGCTACCCACGTCCGTAGGAGTGTACTCTATTCTGATTCCCTACACGTGGTCCCCGGGTAGTGCTAACCGGGTAGCAAACTCTGGTGGGAGGCTTCAGCCGTGGCTAGTTATACCACCCACCGGACCAAGCCATGCCGTGAAATGACCTAGTCGTGTTTCGGGATGTAGTCCGGTGTAACCGTTCCGAAGACGGGTCTGAGCAGTAGCGCACTTGTAGTGCCTCACTCAACTGCCGTCTTTGTACTTCTTCACTCTACAAAACTTCAAGGCTAGAGTGAATAAGTACCTTATAGGTCGTCGTGCTCCATCTTAGACCACAACGTCGCTTAACATCAGGCGAGTTGGTGGTCAAACGCCGACCTATTCTAAATAAAAATAAAAAAAAAACTTCCACATTAATAATATAAAGTAGATTTTGTAGACGTATTTTTAGTTAATGACAAATACTCTCTTCACTGGCTATAGCAGTAGAGGACGACCAAAAAAGATATGAGTGAACCGCGTGAAAGGCGACATGAATGAAAGGCGAGTAAGATCAGATGTGACTAGTGATAGGGACGAATGGACTGAACCGACCCCACATACATCAGGATAAAGGTGACAAGGATGAAAAGAAACTCTTACCACTATTTTACTAATTTCACTATTCAAGACCTGAATTTAAGACCGTGTACACACACGCAAAGTCAGTAAGCAAGGAACGGAACTATCCTAATTTGAGCATTTGAAACACTCAAGCAAGTCTTGAGCAGACAATGAAGCTGAGCACAATGCTGTGAAATAAACTAACTTGTTCAACAATTTGGATGCGAAGTGTGGACTTGAAATGGCATTTGGAGGGAAATGTTGCGTAATTATTATTTTACCTCATATGTTCACGGTTAATATTTAAAGGTTGTTTTCGAGTAAGCAAGTAAAAGTGTTTTTTACTCCAGATGCAAAACAGACGGGCTGTTTTAAGTTTGACGAGTCTGTGTGTATGAGTGTGAGTGTCTGTGTGGGTGTGCGTGTGAATAGAATAGAATAGAAAAGTTTATTGTCATAAAGTCACACTCATAAAAATTTATTACAATGTATTATGAATACTCCTGTCATGTACTCGTCATTTTACATACATTGGTTTTTATTTCTAAATTTTAACAAAATTTCAATTATTAGTCCATTCTTATTCTACTATTGTGTGTGTTTGCATGTGTCGCGTGGGTGTGCGTGTGTGTGTGTCTGTTTGTGGTATTGTAGCTCCCGAACGGATGAATCGATTTTGATTTTGTTTTTTTTTTGTTTGAATTGTGAATTAGTCGGGAGTGTTCTTAGCTATGTTTAATGAAAATCGGTTTTGGGTTTTTTTTTTTTAAATTTTTGATGCTAACTTGTACTCAATAAAGCGAATACACTCTACGTAAAACGTTACGTAACTCACAAATCTTCTACAGCGTCTTATCTCCTAAAGGGGTTGGCGGAGGTGTATTACAACAACCACATTTCGCCGAACAGTATTCAGTCCTAAATGTGACAGGGGCGAGCCTGTCATCATACTCCGGGCTCAAATTATACAGCAGATGACATTAAATACGCACCCAAGTTCACAAATTTACAATTTGGTGCGTGCCTTCGGGTCGAACCCACACCTTCTACCTTGAAAGGCTCTTCTTGAAAGGAGAGAGTCTTCTTCCAACTAGGCTATGAACTAAAATAATTAGCATTTATACACAAAACGACGTGCATTACTACAATGGTTGACGGCCACAATCCAAATGCTCAAGTCTACTGAATTGGCGAAATGCCCAAGTTAAACTGTAAATTAGTAAAAAAAAATAAAGTGTTTCACATTTTTTAACGTTACGTTTGTCATTGACATAACATAACATTTAATCATGCATTTAGTAAGTTCATTTGGCTGTTTATCAAGCATTAAAAAAAACCAGCCAAGTGCGAGTCGGACTCGCGCACCGAGGGTTCCGTACAAATATGTTCATGAAGAATGTGATAGTAAGTTTAAAATTATTAATAATATTTTACTGTATAATGTAACAAAAAAATTATATTTTCCGCAATTTTTCCTTTATATGCTTCATACCTAATTTCATTCTCTTGCAAGTGTCGAAAATTGGCAGTCTCAACGACTCTATCTTTTGATTGCGTTGGCTTAGAAGTTTGATTTTTTTACAGCTCCAAGCGACAGTTAAGTAGACCTGAGTATTTGATATTTTCAGCTTGATACCTCCACGCGTTCTTGAGAAAAAGGGTCTTGACAGAAAGACAGACAGACGGACAACAAAGTGTTCCTAAAAGCTTTCCGTTTTTTCCTTTTGAGGTACGGAACCCTAAAAAAGTACTTACAAACCTAAAATGGAAATGTATAACCAACTTTGATCGAATTTCACAATAGTAGGCGCCTAATCTAGTTTCAACTTTGTCGTTCGTGTTCCGTAGATAGCAAATACCAGCTATGACTAGCAATGAGTTTCAGCGGCATGGTTATTACACTCCTATGATTGGCATGATTGCCAATATTCGTTGACGCAATTTGAATTAGTAATGTTTGATCTTTGCAATGCTAGTCTGAGGTATGTTTTTGGCCTACACGCTTCATCTTTGACCACATAGTAGCATGGATTCATTAGCAGAAATATGCTTCGAAAACTTACTATTTTTAAACCCGACTATTTGATTTGATATTACTGGAATTGTAGTTTAAAACTTTAACTCAGAATTCTGGATTAAAATTTATCCAATAGCGTTTAACTCATTAAAATAAAAGTATACCTATTAAATAAAATTTAATTAAATTTAATCAAATTTAATTAAATTATATATATTTGGACACCTTATATAGTAGAATATTTGATACATAATATTACTGTACTAAACCTTGACAATATTCTTCCAAATAAAATTATTTTGATTTTATAATTTTCAAAAAACCAATCTGGCAACTACACGCCCCAAACACAACCCACCCACCCACACTCACACACACACACTCGGACACACACACACACGTATACACACAAGAAAACAAGCTAGCACTCTGGTTGAGTCACTTTAGTGATACAATCTTTAATATTTCAGTAAACACTGATCTCGCATTTCATTCCACATCCACTATTGAAACCAGTGCACAGGAAGACAAAGGGAATTGCCGGCAGTCAATAAAGCAACAGCAGATATCGCCGCATATTGCGTTCGCCCACCGATATCTGAAATATTCATAACCCAGACAGCCTATATTGGATTCAAGGCCCGAGAGGAATTTACCGTTGAATCCTAGTGGAATAGGAAAAAACCTGTTGGTAACCTACTTACTGTGATTTTTACCGCAAACAAATAAATGGGAAAGAAAATTTTCAGGTAACATTACTTACATACATACATATAATTATATCGTCACGCCTTTCCCCCGAGGGGGCTGGCTGAGGTGTAATACAACACCCCCTCTTACGGATGATATTCAGTCCCAAATGCGACAGGGGGCGAGCCTGTCACCATACACCGGGCTTCAGTCATATAGCAGATGACATACAATACGCACATTTGTTCATACAATGAACAAATGGTGCGTGCCATCGGCTGGGCTTAAAGCCGCTCCCTATTGGCTTGAGAGGCGGACCTTCTCCAACTTGGCTATCATCATATTTAACTTAACTTGATTACATATTTAAGTCTACTTATCTACTTTAACATTACTTAAATGCATGAAGAGAGTTATTAGTATAGAGAGTACTAAGAGAGTATAAAGGGGTCTATTTTATTTATTTATTTGTCCATTAACATTGTGTACACTAAAACATTATTAAATTCAATAAAATATTACTTAAAATAACTAAATGTCACATTATGTATTTATAAATGGAGACGGCATGCATAGGACTTAAGAGCGAAAAAAAATATTATTAATTAAAATATACAAATAATAAAATTGAATTTAAATAAAATAATGAAAAATTACAAAATAGGCGTCAAACAAATACAAAAAAAAAAAAAAATATCGTCATCGTCAGAGTCATTTTACTCATCATAAAGAACAACCTTTATTATGGAGCCAACACAAAATCTCGAAAAAAAAAATCAGCTGTTCCATAAAAAAGTTCATTGATCGCTAACAAATGTATGAAACAGCTGTTATTTTTTTCCTAATTTAAGGCTTTACCCCATAGTAACAGAGGTCTATAATGATTAGTAGAATTACCTCGTTTCGACTTAGAACACCGACTTAGAACTCTGTTTACACATAGTGGCAGGTAATTACTAAAAACACTGTACGATAATTTGTGGAAGTCTGAATGTGGTGGAAAATAAACTTCTGTTTCTTTGTCTGAAAATCCCAACGAGACAAATAAGAATACTTATTTGTCCATTTCTCACCGCCACTTTATTCAGTGCGCTGCAGATATGCAATTTGAGGGTGCAAATGGCGTTTTCCGCGTTGCCTAGTTTCATTTTGGTCAACTGCCCTCGGGAGTTCGCAGAACTAGGACGAAAAATCAGATTCAACGGGAATTAAAGTTCTAACAGGATTTTTTATATTTTCTTTTGACTTCACACTGCAAGATATTTTTATTTGATGGAAATGCTTGCGGTAGTTTGGATGCTATTTAATTTTATTGAGCTTCAAAGGAGGTACGGTTTAGTTTAAGTCAGTATACAAAATCCTACTTATTATAAACGCGAAAGTTTGTAAGAATGGATGGATGGATGGATGGATGGATGGATGGATGGATGGATGGATGGATGGATGGATGGATGGATGGATGGATGGATGGATGGATGGATGGATGGATGGATGGATGGATGGATGGATGGATGGATGGATGGATGGATGGATGGATGGATGGATGGATGGATAGATGGATGTTTGTTACTCCTTCACGCCAGAACGGCTGGACAGATCTGGATGAAATTTGGCACAGAGATAGATTATAGTCTAGAATAGCACATGTGCTATTCTTCTTAGGATACTTTTAACCGCGGGTGAAACAGCTGCCATATGAGAACGCGCAATCAGTAACCAGCTACCACCGAGTAATAGCAAATAGTAGCCGTAGCCGAACTCTCTGTTCTGCTCTCTGTTCTGTTCTCGAGTTCTGCTTGAACTGCATCATAACATATCATCACGCCTTCCCCTCAAAGGGGCTAGGGGCTTTCTTCAAGGCTTGAGTGAATAAGTACCTTATTGGTCGTCGTGCTCCATCTTAGACCACACCGTCGCTTAACATCAGGCGAGTTAGTGGTCAAAAGCCGACCTATTCTGTATTAAAAAAAAAATGGCTGGCAGAGGTTTATAGCACCCACACTTCGCCGGACGATATGCAATCCCAGATGTAACAGGTGACGAGCCTGTCGCCATATACTCCTCCAGTTCCAGGCTCCAGTTACGTAGTAAATGACATTAAATACCCATATATGTTCGCACATGAACAAATTGGCCTTCGGCTGGCATCGAACCCGCTCCCTCTGGCTTAAGAGGCGAGCATTCTACGACTAGGCTATCATCGCTTGAAATGCATAAATGCACTCCAAATTAAGTAAATATCTGTGTATACTATGTATTCCTCATCGATGTAAACTAGATTTATGATAAATGCTACAGTTATATTGAAAGGTTGATCGTATTGGTTGCCCAATACGATCATCTGATGTTGTGGCCGTGCATAGAGTACCTCACGCTGACCAGAAGGACAGACGTCCAAAAAACATCATTGTGAAGTTCACTTCTAGAATCCTGCGTGATAACATCATCACTGCCAGCCGCAAAACAAGACCACTGGATACGACAAAGCTGGGAATGTCTGGCTCGCCGGCTTCAGTGTATGTGAACGAGCACCTAACACTCAATAACAAGCTTTTATTTCGACAGTGCCGGGATGCAGCAAAGAAATATGAATATAAATATGTGTGGGTTAAGCATGGAACAATACTGGCCCGTAAGTCGGACACTTCACCAGCGATTGCTATCAGGTCAGTCCAGGACGTCGCTAAGATCAAGTGAAATGAAAGAACTCTCGGGCCTTAGGACTAGCTATGCAGGTATTCTAACACTATTTACTATGTTGCCTATTACATTACATAATATAGCTTTATGTGTAAACTATCAATACCTATGTGTGTCTATGCTGAACAGGCACCAAATTATTTGTGTAGTTATAATAATTACCATACTACACTTGAATATACTTCTAATGCAAGTACGATACTACCAGGATTGTATTCCATGTAATAGTAAGCGGTATAACAATTATTATTATGATATTATACTATTACCTTATATTCTTATAGACATAATTAAATACAAGTTTAAGAATTTCAGCCAAACTATATTTAGACATAAATTAACTTACAATTCTCACATTGTACAATATAAGTACTCGGACACTTTAGCATACTTCATAACTAGATGGACACAGTATATAATTAAATCACAATTTTACCTTAATTATTCATGTGGCTATATAGAACTAATTACTGATCGCCTAACCTCAACCTACAAATTGAAAAAACACTTTTTAACAAAACTAAATAACAGACTTGCTATAAATAATGGATAGATGTGTCTTATCTGTATACTATCAAAACTGCAGAGGACTTAGAACTAAATTACACACTCTTTATATGAACATATTAGCGCATAATTATGACGTAATCATCCTGACCGAAACATGGGCTCATGAAGGCATAAACGATAGCGAATTAATCGACCCACGATATTCTGTATTTCGATGCGATCGAGACCGCGCTATGTCCGGTCGGCGGGATGGCGGCGGTGTGCTGGTAGCGGTGAGACGCGAGCTATCGGCGACGCCGTTGGCGATGCCCGCGCCGTTGAGCGCCGCCCGCGCCTGCATGGCCAACGGTGGGCTGGCGGCGTCCTCGTCGTCTGTGCGTGGCGCGGTCTCTCCGTTGGTAGAACATGTACTTGTTGAGATAAGTATGCGTAAGTATCGTTGCATTATAAGCGCTGTTTATATCCCACCCAACCAAAGTTTCGAGGTTTATCAATCTCATCTTAACCTACTGACTTCGACCCTTCAATCCGCAGACGTAAAAAAGTTTATCATAGCCGGTGACTACAACCTGCCTACACTTAGGTGGCAAGACTGTAGTACGCATATGGAACCTATAATTTGTAGTAGTTACTGTTTATCCAATAAGAATGTAATAAATTTTTAAGTTATCATGACTGCCAACAAATAAATAAATTTGAAAATGTTAAGGGTAGGATTTTAGATCTTTTCATAACTAATATTTCTGAAAGTAGCACATCTCTTGCGCCAACTCCCTTTGTACAACCAGACGAGTACCACCCGCCTTTTTTTGCACTGCTACCTATTTCTGGTGGAATTGCGCCCATTAATGCTAAGTCTAGAACAGAATTTAATTTTAAAAAAGCTGACTACTGTGTCATAAATGGTGACATTTCTAAAATTGATTGGGTTGACCTTTTAGAGAGTAAGAGCGCGAATGATGCGGTCTCCACCTTCTATGAAAAATTATATCATATTATAAAAAAATATGTACCTACTAAAGTCACTAAATCTACTAATTTTCCAATATGGTTTTCACCAGCTTTAGTACATATTTTCAAAAACAAGAATAGGTCCTGGATTAAATGGAAAAAATACCAACGCTTAACTGACTATGAAGTTTTTTCTTTATATAGGGAACGATTCAAGACAGAGTCACACACCTGCTATAAAAAATATATGACTACAGTTGAAGACAGTATTCGAAGCAATGTAAAATACTTTTGGACTTATATAAGTAATCTAAAAAAAAGTTCTGATATTCCAAACCGTATAACATATAAAAACTTAACTGCGACTAATCCATCAGACATATGTCATCTATTTTCATTATTCTTTCGCTCTGTATTCGAACCATCATCTATACCTATTTGCTATGATATAGACCACATTCCAGACACTAACCATAAATCTAATATTACACTCAGCAATATAAAAATCACTAAGGATGCAGTTCTTAAAGAGCTTCGCACACTGGACATAACAAAAGGTCCTGGAGTAGATAACATACCACCGATTTTCTTTAGATCTACTGCACAAGCGATACATCGACCGCTACATTTTCTATTGAATTTATGCCTTAAACAAGGGGTCTTTCCGACAATTTGGAAGTCGGCGCGTATAGTGCCAGTTTTCAAAAGTGGAGATAAATCCAATGTTGAAAACTATCGCCCTATCTCTATTTTACCCACTCTTTCAAAGCTTTTCGAAAGATTAGTTCATAATGTCATATACCCATCATTACACAATATTATTATACCACAACAACATGGTTTTGTAAAACGTCGATCCACAACAACAAATCTTTTAATATACACATCCTACCTGTTTGAAGGTCTAGACAACAAAAAACAAATTGATAGTGTATATACAGACTTTCGAAAAGCATTTGACAGGGTGGATCATAAAATCTTACTTGAGAAGCTTGCTTTCAACGGTATTAGAGGCGACCTTTGGCGCTGGTTCAAATCTTATATCTCTAATCGTATTCAAAAAGTCGTTATCAACGGGCACGAATCAGGATACATACCTGTCACCTCTGGGGTCCCCCAGGGCTCAATACTAGGCCCCCTTCTTTTTATCCTTCTTATTAATGACATCGATAAGTGTTTCGAGTTTTGTGATTTCTTACTTTACGCTGATGATTTAAAAATCTTTCACATTATAGACAGTTCCTCAGATCACGACAAATTTCAACAGGATCTCAACCGCTTCACCACATACTGTCACAATAACAAACTTAGCCTTAGTATTAATAAATGCAAAACCATTACATTTACAAAAAAACTTCAAAAAAGTACATTTTCCTACAGTCTATGTGGTGAACGACTTGATACTGTTGAAAAAATAAGAGACCTTGGAGTCACATTGGATAATAAATTACATTTAGACAC
This sequence comes from Peribatodes rhomboidaria, assembly GCA_911728515.1. NCBI lineage: Eukaryota > Metazoa > Arthropoda > Insecta > Lepidoptera > Geometridae > Peribatodes > Peribatodes rhomboidaria. The sequence goes on from OU452172.1 coordinate 13,742,501, forward strand.
TCACATTGATAATATAATTAGTAAAGCATTCAAAATGTATGGTTTCGTTATGCGATCTGCTGCAAAATTTACACGTCCTGCCACTTATCTATATCTTTACAAATCCTTGATTCGTTCTCAATTAGAATATGCTGTGTCAATTTGGAACCCATTTTATAATAAATATAACATCGCCCTTGAAAGTGTCCAAAAAAAATTTTTACGCTGCATGCATTATAAATGTTATCGTACTCGTTTATCATAAGAGAAGTTATTAAATAAATACGGATATCTTAAACTTGAATCAAGACGCAAACAACTTGAAGCTATGTTACTCTATGACTTGTGTCATAACAGATATGATTGTATACCTATAATAAATAAAATATGTTATAGAATACCTACTGGAACGCATTGCCGCAGGCCATGCCAAATATTCGCAACTTCACGTTGCCGTACTAACGCCGGTAAACGCTCTCCGCTGTATCGGATGGTTCATTCATTTAATAAAAATTTCAACTCGCTGGATATTGCGGCAACACGACCCAGTAAGTTTAAAAACAAATTAATTGAACTATTGTCATAGCAAGTCCAAATAAATATGAGACCACTTACTATCTACTACTTACTACTACTACTGTATCTTACTATCTACCTCTTGATCCCTAATTATTAGTGTTTCAATAAGTAAACTGTGGTAAGCGGTGCTGGTGCCACAATTAGTATAACATAGTATTAAGGCTACTTTATTTAATATACGCATTGTGTCATTGTTTGTTTACCCAAATAAATAAAAAAAAAAAAAAAAAAGGTACTATAGGTACCTTTCAAACAAAATAATTACAATAATTTAATTTCATAAATTTTATAATCATTTAATAATTTATATAACAATATCAAACATGATAGGTACTAAATATAGGTACCTACCTAATCATCTAGTTTACATCGATGAGGAATACATTATTATTGTAATTTCTGTTTATCAGTTACTATTTTCAAAAATAATTTACAAAATAATGCTTTGGCGTTGATGAATTTGTAACCTGACACCGTAAATTTCTGACGCAAAATATTATTTAATTGCTCCCATCCCACAAAAGCTTCCGAAGTCCTATTAAATTTTGTACAAAAGTCCAAAATTACAAGCTTTACAGTATTATTGGATTATCAACCGTAATGATTTCAATTCGAAAAGGATATTACGCGAACACATTCGCAGTAAGCTCATTAAGTTTCAATCCGCAAAATACATACATGAATAAGTATCTCGTTGAAACATTATTGCAGCGATGGCAGCCTAGTTGGGAGGAGGCCCGCCTCTCAACCAGAGGGAGCGAGTTCGAACCCAGCCGACGGCACGCACCAATTTGTTCATTGTGTGAATATTATGTGCGTATTGTATGTCATCTGCTACATGACTGGAGCCCGGCGTATGGCGACAGGCTCGCCCCTTGTCACGTTTGGGACTGAATATCGTCCGGCGAAGTGTGGGTGTTATTTTACACTTCTGCCAGCCCCCTCGGGGGAAAGGCGTGACGATATGTGAAACATTAAATCAGGGCCAAAAAATTGCATACAAATACAATCAAAATATAAAAGTTATGAAAATAAAAGCTTTTAGTGGATTAGCAATTATTTCGAAATTAGTTGCCAAGCAAACTATATTTACTCAGATGTTTCTGACTTACGCTATTCTATTTTATTTTTTACGGAAAATTATGTTATTCTCTTTTTTGCTTGTTACTTTGTCCACGCGAACAAAAGAGACAGACATTACGAAAGAGTACCGACCACTCATTAGATAAGATAAACGTGCTGAAAGTTTCAGTTAACGGATGTCCAGTTTCCGTACAGCCCGTTCACCTACTCGTTGTGAGTATAATTTTGTTTCTCTCTTACTCTAGTAAACTTAGTAGACTTTAAACGTATAATATGAAAGAGAAACAAATAGAATGACTGCCATCAACTACACGATACCAACCCAATCCTATCCCAATCCTATGTGAATTTCCTAATCAACCCAATCCTATCCCAATCCTATGCGAATTTCCTAATCAACCCAATCCTATCCCAATCCTATGTGAATTTCCTAATCAACCCAATCCTATCCCAATTCTATGTGGATTTCCTAATCAACCCAATCCTATCCCAATCCTATGTGAATTTCCTAATCAACCCAATCCTATCCCAATCCTATGTGAATTTCCTAATCAACCCAATCCTATCCCAATCCTATGTGAATTTCCTAATCAACCTAATCCTATCCCAATCCTATGTGAATTTCCTAATCAACTTAATCCTATCCCAATCCTATGTGAATTTCCTAATCAACCCAATCCTATGTGAATTTCCTAATCAACCTAATCCTATCCCAATCATATGTGAATTTAACTAAAGATTGCATTTTTTTCTTGAATCTTGGATTCCACTCAACACACTAGCAAAAAGGCTCGCATGCTAACGATACGACGTGTTCACTCAAAAACGATTTTTCCTTACATTTGATTAGTTTTTCATTCGTCCCACGTAAGCTGCGACCCGTGAACTGAAACCCTGAATTTTATGAAAATAAATTGCTTTTGTTTGAACGCTGTTGTAAAATTTATTTCTCCGTGAATTTTACGTAAAAATCGGCTGACGAATATTTGATTTGAGGCAGTTCTTTTTAAAATTGAGAATTTTATAGTTGTGTGATTTAACCTTGGCTAGGTTTGTTATACTATTCAACGTGTGGTTTTGTTTTCTTTCGGAATTTGTAGAGGTAGTTACTCGTAGACTCCACTCGAGCAGAGCACGAATAAACTATGGGGCAACCTAGCAAAAAAAAAAGCAGCTGATCCATACTTTTTGTCAACGATCAACATTTTTTATTTTTTGAATGGAATAGTTGTTTCTTCGTCTTTCTCACTCGATTTCACGGTTGCTCCATAGTTTATGGAGCTCACGTGCTCACGTGTATGGAGTTTACGTGCTCTGCTAGTGGAGTATAACTACCTCTACAAATACTGCGTTCATGCAAAGCAACACGTTGTATTTTTGGTTTTACACAAACGCCATTGTTCTTAGTACTATTCATTATGAACAGGTTTCATTATGAAACAAACCCTTGTTACTGCAGAAAGAATGTGCTGTTCTATTAAAATGACATTTATTCTCGAAGAAATTTTAGTTATAACTCATAATTTTTATGGTTTCGAGATTGGTACCATGGTAAAAATTATACCTTGAACCTCTTTTGCCTTTATTTGGTCTTTAGTTTCTAGACTTAGGTCTTTAGGACTAGACTTAGGTGTGTCACTTTACTAAAAGCACTTTCTTTGTTTAAGAAACTTGATAATACAATCTTGCTAACCCCTTGTCCCAATATCCAAATTCAACGTTTAATAAATTCTTAGAAAGGTATTGCCCAAAATATTTTAACTCGATCCCAACATCGTTGCTACTTTGAACGCTATGAAATTAACTGGGAGCTCTTTAACTTTAATTGGCTCATATAAAGTGGTTTCCAATTTAATTTGAACCATTAGCCGAATCTACCGCCCACGCTTTTCGCTCAGTTTTAGCTTACAATATTGTAGGTCGGTTAAGTAATTTCTGTGAAGGATGTGAAATGGGTTCTATTTTTGGTTTTAGTATTCAGAATATGTAACAAGCGGTTTTACATCATTAAAATTAATAAAACATTAAGTTCAGTATGAGTAGAACATACACATTGTAGAAATTGTAGAGTGGGCGTGTAATTCAATTTAGATCATTCAAAGGTTTTCTGTTTTAGGTTTTAGTAGTTAGTTACTGTTTTACGTCCAAATGAAAATTTACTAAATGAAACCTCTGATATGCATTCTTTTTTGTTCCAGGTCTTATTTGACAGTTTCACCCTCGGCCGCTTCACATCATTCACCGAAGATGGCTGCCCAGACGGCTACATGCAGATCCAAGAAGCCAGCAGACCTCAAGTCGGGGGCTCCTGGTGCGGCACTTCCTGGGGACCTTCTATATACTACAGCGAGACCAAATCAATTACACTGATCATCAGGCTACTGCACCTTTCAAAAGAACAGAACAACTACAATTTCGATTTCCGGATGGCGTACAAGGTTCTGAGAAGAGATTATGCTACGGTGCGATATGGCGGGACTCCTCCTTCAGGTAAATCACCTTCTTAGCTATCTGGAATCTACGATTTTATATTGTAATTGTCTTGCCCATTACTTTTTTTGCAAAAAAATTACATGATTAAATTAAATGGTTTACTTGCGCATATGTATTAACGTGTGTTGTTCTTATGGAAGGTTGAACAAAAGTGATATCCTTCAAGCATTCACACATTTACCACGCATGTTAAATTTACACGAATCATGACGATTCCAATCAACTCACCCCACGTCACCTACCCCCACCTAATAACGGAATATTCCAACGCTGAGCTCAGAACAAAACTCACTTTTTCCTCAGTGCGAAGTAAATCCGCACAAATGTATTTCCCCCAAGTTTCCGCATCGATACGCCCAATAACCATTTCTTATTGCAGAACGCCCTTATTTCAAGATGAGGCCGTTACCTTACCCCGTAAACATATCACGCGGCGAGGACGCCAACGTCGCGAGGCCTACAAAAACTCCGGACTATTACCTCGGGGATTTGATCTCCGGGACATATTGCTCGAGGATATTCAGCGACTGCGATCGTAAAAACTGCAGGCTCCAATCCCCAAATTTCCCAGGCGTTTATCCGAGAAACTTGACGTGCTACTACGCAGTTCGGCAACACGAAGTGCCTCAAGGGAAACATGCTTTAATCGTGGTCAAACAGCCGAATGGACAACTGGTGTCCATACGTAGCCAGAAGGCGCTGTACGCCGCGCAACAAGAACGATCCAACAATGGGAGAGAGCTGAAATTTTGGCAACAATGTGACGAAGTTCAGGACTATGTGACGGTGTATGACGGGTATACGACGCGAGATCCGGTCATTCTGAGGTTTTGCGGGGGCGGGGTGTCCGTGCCGGAAGCGATATCTAGCGGACCGGAATTGCTCGTGGAATTCACGACATCCCCTTTCGGAACGTTTTTGCAACCAGCCACGTCGCAGTCCCTTCACGGATTTCAATTAGAAGTAGAGGTAAGTAGGTATATGTTTTTTTATCTGATATGTAAGGAACACTTGGGTACCTGGAATAGTTATGGAATTAAATTATAATAGTTAGTTCGCTTTTTCAAATCGCTAGCGTGTGCAAGCGAAGTAGCGAACGCGGGTACTTTCATGCATACTTACTTGAGTACTTGCTATTAGGGAAAGAGGTGAGGCGCGTTTTCTTGGTAAGCTATGTGTATTCCGTTAACCCAGTTTTTGTTCTGCTATCTCGAGATACTTGGTCGGAGCTAATTTATGCAGTTCTCGAAGTTTAGTTGCCAAGAGTTGGGAAGTTTTTTGTTGAACTTGCACAGAGCGAGTCGTTAGCGTATTTAAATTCGTGCAGGCAAACAAGTCCGGCCCAGATACGATAGGAACTTTATTAAAATTGCCTACATTTTTACTTTTCCACTTCGCTGCTTCAGGTCCACGATAACTTTGCAAGGCTCTTGTGGCCAACTTTTCATGTTATTAAAACTTTTGTAATACAATACGGTTCTCTTTGAAAAATGTTAGTACTATTTTGCTAGCTCGACAAATCTTAATTGATATCTGTTTTAAACTCACTAAAATATTTTAGAAGGATAAAAACGACGGATTTGTGCCGCGCTGCAGGGACATAATTCAGCTAAAGAAGAATTATCTACTAGAGAAGTGCATTAATATTCCATTTCCAATGAGCTCCGTAAAAGGACCATTCTGGAAGGCAGCCAAATTGCAATTAAGCGATATGCAGAAACTTTTTTCATTATAATTATGCATTTTGGGATGAAAATTTTTAATTAGGCAAAAGTGCTGTAGCTCCTATTACTTTAGTAGTCTCGGAGCTTAGAGCTTCCATTAATGTGATTCTATTAGCTCAGCTTTTGAGTCCTGAAGTGTGCTTAATACGTGCTAGTCTGTGTCTGGGAGAAATCCAATTAAGAGACACTAGTCTGCCTTGTTTTATCTACGTACCTACTTCAATTTAGAATACCATTAGTGGTGCGAGATTGTGGAGGGTTGAGTAATTATACTACGAGTGGTATAGAATTTTATTATTAGGTACTGATTCAAACATGAAACTGTTTTAATAGTAGAATTTCAGTAAAACAGTTTTTGATAAGGAAAAAAAAATTGTCTCACAAAATCTTCTGGCTTTCCAATAAGTATGGGACTAAGAGCGTTTATATGATAAGCACAATTTAATTTGCAAAATGGGAACTCCACTCATTTTAATCCCTGCCTCAGAGTTACTAATCGAGAAAGGTAATCTACATGACTCTACATTCTGACTTCATAGCTGCTGTGTCGAAAGCAATTATGTATCATTTAGCAAACGCAGGGGCTTTGCGTGTAAATCTGGCACATGCAGCATTTATGCTAATACCCAGTCCTAATCGTTAGTCGAAATTAGGTTAATGTAGTCCATATATCATCATGAAGTGTTATTTAAAGTGTTTCGTTCTCGGTGAACAACAATAAATCAAGCAGTGCCCTGAAGCCCTCGCTTGGGCCCCTGCCAAAGTGTAATTAGTAACGTAGGCTCGCACGGACAGCATAATGGAGCAAGAGTGCTCCACCCACATTGTTTTAACTTATATGGAATTAGGCCGACCGTTCTTCGCTCTTACTGCCTTCCTAAAAGCTATTTTCTGTCAGGAAATCCAGATTAATAAAAGCTTTTTAATTTAAAAATACGTAGCCAGGTAAATCTTGATTAAGGACATGGAAGGTTTAATTTAAATAAGACATCCCTAACCAAGATTAATGACGTTGTATAAACTTTCAGGTCAGATTTGTGGACCAGCAGTCACCGACTTACGCGAAGAACAAACGGGCTTGCGAGTTCTGGATCCGAGGGACGGGCAGGGGTGTTCTTGAGCACCCGCAACACTCCCTACCCCCCAACACGACCTGCCTTTATCATATGCAAGGAATTGACACCTCGGGGCCCTCAGGGAGGAACATAATTTACAGGAGACCGTCGTTTTCAGCGCCGAGATTCCGCGTGTGGTTTTCTGTGCTAAAGTTTTATGTGACTAACGCGCTAAATCCCAACTTGCCTGAGGACGAATACTGCGGTAGTCATTTGAATATATGGGATGGCCCGATGAGAATATCGCCCGGCTGCAGCGATATATTTTGGTAAGTTCTCAGTGTATTTTAAACGATCTATTTCTGCATAATCTTATTTATCTGGGTCTGGCTGAAATGCTTTGCTCTAAGGTTTTGTAACGGCGATATAATGTAAAAATTCGAGCAGAACGGTAATAATATTTCCATTTATCAAATATTTTCTTCACGAATAAACTGAGTTTTCGATACTTACCTATCTCTTACCTCTGAAAATCAGAACAACAAATATTATTGTTATTTTTATTTTCATAGGTAAGTGCAAATATCATTGCTGAATTCTCTTTGGATCATAGATCATATGTTATTTAGGTAAGTATCTAAATGTTTATATCGTAACTTAGATGTATAACAGTTGTCTTTTGTAACAGTGACAAGGATCGCTCGGTCCAAATGTCGAGAGCCACGTCCCCTCAGTCTGTTATCGTGGGCCGTCCGCCAACGAACGCCACCCTAGTTGCCAGATTCTGCCGAGAACGTGCGCCAAGGACCTGTGAACACGCGTTATTGAGAAGGTCTAGGGCATGCACCAAGACTGAAAGTTTCCTGTCCAAAGGAGATTCGCTGACGCTAGAATTGAAATTGACACAGGGGACAGCGTTGAAGTAAGTTATCATTAGCTTCTAAATACCTACTTCTTCTCGCAAAAATAAAGGAATTGAAGGGACGGAATAGAAAAACGACAGATCGAGCTTTAAATAATAGCTCGGCTAAAGCATCAAACTTTCATCCAAAAAAAAAACATACGTAATCTATTTCAGGCCAGTATTCTTCAAAGCGCTCTACGAGTTTGTTGACCTTCACCAAGACGGTGAACCTTGGGGCCGAGGGCTGTGTTCCAGAAGATTCTCCTCCAGATCATTCCCTGAAGCTCCACCAGATCCACCAGTCACTTTCTCATCTCCAAGGGATGTGTTCTTATATGGGAGAGGAGGCAATCGTAATATAAGGTAGGTTTAAAATTTCCATTTGCTTACTTACAATTTCATAACTTCTATTATTTCACAACTCATTAAGAAATTTAATCATCATCATAATATAAGTCATAGGTTGAGCCGTTATTCACCATGCTGGCTCAGCATAGATGGCACACATGTGTTTCGAATTAAATTCTAAGACGTGGCGGTTAGAAAAATCATTGGTGCACAGCCAGGTTCGAACTTACAACCTCCGTATCGGAAGGCGTGGTCCATCCCACTCGGGCTATAAGGCAGATACGATTTGATAAATCTAACGTCATTTTCTTTCTAACTTCCAGCTGCACCTACCGCTTTGAAGCCAATATCGGTGAAGTGATCCGACTCAGAGTCTGGGGCATCAGAAGTGGAGGACGTCTGTGTCGTTCGGTACATTCGGCCCATTCACCTTGGTACAGATGTGCGGGAGACCCTACTGCTGCTGTTAGGGTCTTTGATAGACCCTGGAGGGACATCGGTACTGGTGTTCCGAGAGATTGTTTGTGCAGGTTGGTTTTCCATAATATTTTTTTATGGTTTCGAAAGTAAACAGGGATACTGGTAATTAATTAGCATCCTTTAAGGGTATATTTTGTACATCAAAACAAACATCTTGTTGAGTCTGATAAATTATGAAGTGAAAGAGAGAACTACAAAAACTTTTAAAAAAATTTGGGAAATTAGTTGAGTTTAGGGAAAAGCTGTAGAACAAAAGATTTAGTGAATTGACTGTTGTTATGAACAGAAATGTTCTTAAAAGGAAGCAGAATGATTACCAGTAACCCTGTGTAGTAAGTAAACCAACTTAGCCATGAATAAGAATTTGATATAAAATGAAATTTTGGGCGCTTGGTGAATATATTTATTTCATTGTTTATCACATACCTACCGGTCAAAAAAACAATTCTTCATTCCAGTGATGTCGGAGACTACGAGTTCACCTCATCGTCAACAGTCGCCGAGCTGAAGTTCGACGTGGTCAACATGTCTGCAACAGACGACTTCCGTTCCTTCGGCTTCGAGGCCTCAGTTGAATTCGTGAGACTGGAAGACAACTGCAAAGAGTCTCATCGAGTGATGGGAGCCAGTGGCGAGTTGAGATTAGCTTCTTCCTCTGTTATGGCTGATTCGGTAAGTTTATCTGTTTCTTATGGCCACTTGAACTAACTATAAGAATTGCCTAAGTCCTTGCTTAACTACTCGTAGTTTAATCTACCTAATTTTATTTTCACGTAGAAAAATCTTAACTTTATGTGCCCGATAAGCGAGTATTTCGCTAAGAGTAGATTAAACTAGTTAGCGAGGACTTACTCGTAAATAATTATTATATTCAGTGCAAGTGGCCATTAGAGTTTTTCTTGTGATTCCATTGAATGACTTTCAGTACCAACTATTCGTTTTAGTCAACATGTATACGCAGCTTACATAGACTAATTGTCCAATGGTTCAATTTACTATTACGACAACCATAAGAACGAATTACTTCACTTTGAAGTCCAATACGTGAAACGGGAGTAATATTCGAATTTTATGAACAAAAAAAGTGATAGTATCTCATAAAAATTGTAGTTCTCTTCATTGACCTACAACTTTATGGTAGGTTATTTACTCTTTATTTACTGCCTTTTGCATTTTTCAGGACCGTTGTGACCGTCGCCCTTGGCTAATCGATCCATCACCAGGCCGGTACCTCTATCTCCAAATAAAGGGCAGCATCATAAAGGAGCCCGAACTAGACAACTTTACTCTTCTAAACAATATCACTGTTGCTCCAGACTTGAGACATTTGTGCAGAACTCCGAACAGAATAGCGGTGTTTGCTGGTGGCCTGAGTCCAATTTTTATATGCCCAAGTCCTCCTGATGAGGTAAGTAGCTGTTAAAGTCAGGTTTAGAAGTAGTCTTAAAAAAATATATATCTGTCTGTTTCTGTTACATTATTGAAAATATTTGTTTGAAAACACCACACTTAGATCTTTAAAGGTTTATTCGGTACTGTCCACATTTTGAGTCAACTAACCAGCTGAAGCAGCTTAGCTATAAAACTTTACAAAATGATAAACAGACTGATTCCAAAACTTCCCAACTTTAATACTAATAGAGTTATTTAATATTTTTTAGGAGGAGGAAATAGTAGAGATATTCTCCGACGGCTGGACCAAAGAAGTGGACCCTTTGGCTCGGCACGTGCTCGCGCCCGCTCCGTCGTCAGATCGGTTCGACCTGGACTGGCCCCGGTCTATGGCTATGGAGCTTATAGCTTCTGAGAGTGGAAGTTATTATATCACGTGGCTGGAACTATCTCGAAGGTAAGTTGAAATAAGATCAGTTTTTAATCACTATCTTGTTTTCTCAGAAGTAGTCTTGTGGTTGAATATTGGTAGTCCTGTTAGGAGTGTTTTACAATTTTTTATCAGTGTCTACGTGAATGATATGTAAAATTCAGTTAAAAGCAAAAAGTTATTACATTATTTTATGTAAGAACTAGCTTCTGCCCGCGGCTTCGCCCGCGTGGCTTTCAGAAAATGTATGACGTTTTTAACATCAGAAATAAATATTATAAGCGGTTACACTCGCTCTCAATTGAATACACAAACTGACAATATTCCAAGCAGAGCAATATGGACGCAGTTATTTAGTTAACTAAACTATCTCTGGAATGAGAAAAGTAGGAATAGTAGTATGATATCAACAGAACTTAAAGCGTGTGTGAAAAGCTAAATTAGAAGACAACCCAAAGGAGATACTCGTAATTGACAATTAATAATGTTTATAACGAAATCTTTTTTTTTTCTTTTTTAGAAAAACCAGGCTGCTCCATGAGCTTACTCTGTAGCTTTTTTTATTTTATTACTCTGTAGCAGGCCACGTATAACTAACCGTGTGAAAAGCATTTTAGTCAATTATGAGTTTGGCTTGGGAAACTGCACTCTTTTTAACTCGTACGGTGGTGTTAGAGATATTAGAGGAATCCTCAGCATAAACACAGACTCATTCGGAAACTACACCAGTCAGTGCGCTGGCAGACCTTTACTTAAGACCTTCGAAGCAAAGACAACCCGTAGTAGGTTTTGTCTTCCTAATACTAAAGCAGCTTCTTCTATTGACTTCGTCTATTTTTGCTAAATACTGCTTCTAAGATCAGACAGACATAATTTTAAATTTCATCTCCTAGCTCATCTACCTGATCTTTATCGACAGAAAATCTCTTCATTTGCCGTTTGTAATCTTCTGACAGGCTTGGACTTAATTCTTGTATTTTTCCCTTACTGATTAAGTAGGGTTGAAATTTGATAGAATGTCAGCAATATAGTTCACATATTTTACACGGAGATTCATATGAAAATTCAATGATGGCTTTGTATTTAATGTCATATGCTACATGACTGGAGCCCGGTGTACGTATGGCGATAGGCTCGCTACTTATTTTGGACTGAATATCGTCCGGCGAAGTGAGGGTGTTGTAATACACCTCTTAGGGTAAAGGCGTGACGTTTTAGTAGCTCGTAGCTACTACCGTTATCTAGATCTGTACCAAACTCCAAGTTGCTGGCTATTACAGTTTCCAAGATAATCAGCTCACAGACATACAGACAGACAGACATCGGAGTTTCATGATAAGGTTCCTTTCACCATTTTAGTACGGAACCCTAAGAATGATAATAGCGTCGTTTGTAGTGGGTTAATAACTTTCTCAACAAAGTTTTCGGAGTAAAAAGAAGCCCTATTAGACTCTGTCGGTGGATGATGATGATGATGATGATTTTGGAAAAACTGTGATACACGTGTCTCATAATTTTAATTGAAGAGTATTTGTACCAATTTTTGAGTCAATCGATCCAGAGAATAAAAAGTTTCATACAAATTTGAACCCCCCATTTCCCCCCTTTAGGGGTGGAATTTCGAAAAACCCTTTCTTAGTGGATGCCTACACTATACAAAGCACACACCCTCCAAATTTCATATTTCTAGGACCAGTGGTTTAGGCTGTGCGTTGATATATCAGTCAGTCAGTCAGTCAGTCAGTCAGTCAGTCAGTCAGGACTTTGAATTTTATATTTATAGATCAATGATATTCTTTTCTCCGTTTCTTTTCCTTTCTCTTTCCTTCCTTTTCCTGGGATGTAAATCTTTTACATTCTTCATTTGCCTTCCACTTGGTCTCTCTTTACTGGATAGTGGTATCTTCCTTTTCCAGAGATGCCAATCTTTTGCACCTTCATTTGTCCGTCTTCAACTTGGTCTCTATTTCTCTTGACTTGTTACTTAGGTACTGGATAATGACGAGGAAATGATGTTGCTGTTGAAACATTGTAGGCACCCGAACGTGCGCGGCGGCGTGTACGCGCTGTCGGGCGAGTGCGAGTACCGCTGCTGGTCGCTGGACGCGTGCATCGCGCCGGCGCTGTGGTGCGACGGCGTGGCGCAGTGCCCGCGCGGGGAGGACGAGCGCCTGGCGCAGTGCTCGGCGCTGCTGCGCGTGCCGGCGCAGTACGCCGCCGTGCTCATCGCGCTCACTATTCTAGCTGCTGTTGCTTTAGTGAGTACCTTCTATTTACTGCAGTGAGCTGTTCGTTTGCTGGCCGAGGTATTTAAGAAAAAAAAGTTTATTGCGACCCATCACAATCGTTTTAAAAATCATCAGAATCACAGGTATAAGGTCACAAATCGGCCCCAACTCGGCTTGCGGCGAGTTTAACCCTAACTTAATCGGCGCTGGTTTTCCATTGGAGCCGTTCGTTGATGTCACGGTACAGACACATACAACAACAGTCCTACGAAATGAAAATAAAAATATTATGTGACCACACTATAATGTAAAATAGAACGACGCTCTAAGAAAGATACATCAATAAACCAAACGTTTTCTAACAAAATATTTTCTTGCTTTCAGATCACAATAGCTCGCTCTTGCCGTCGACGTCGCTCGGCTTTGCAGCAGCGGCTCAAGAGCATGTCCTCAGATACCGCCATTTTCGATGAAAAAGAAGTGATTTGCTGACCAAGCGAGGACTCCGTGCGATACGTGGAAATCGACCGCGTCACCACTGTGTGACTGGTTTCCAGTACGGAGTCCTTGTCTAGATGGTTTTGTGTCTGTGGTTCTGCCACGTTAAAGACGTTGCAATGAGTTAAAGAAGTTGCGTTGAGTTAGGCCGATTGTATAGTCAATTGTTAAAGAGTCGCCTTGAAATGTCTGACCAATATTCGGAGTCGGAATGCTGTGTCGTGACTAATATGTTGAAAAGTTTCTAATTCATGGTAAAATTAATAACATTGTGACTGACTTCAATTGGTCAATCTAACCTAACTTGAAAGGATCTAGCAGTTTAGACACTACTTCAAAATTACATTTTGAAAAAAATATTGGAATGAATCGATAACTTTGTAGAAAATAATATACCTTAAGAAATATTTCCTAAAGTAATGCAGTGATTGTTTAAAACTGTAAATAAATAATTGATTGACGAAGTAGAATTAGTGCAGATTATATTTCGGACCAAGTACAGTCGATCGGTGGTCAAAGAATACCGTGCTATCGCTTTGTAAAGACATTTTACAGTATTGTTACATTGTTGAAATATAAAATTAAAAGAACAGAAATGTCTAGTAAAATAAATAACTGTTATGTAGTAAATCAACAAAACAATTTTGCTCTCATTTTGCGCTGTGACAAAATATTATATTTCGACAAATTTGTTTACTAACTTGATGATAATAATATGTGTTGTTATATTTTATGCTGTCTTGTTATAAAATTTGTACCAAAGTGTTCATTCTCTTAATTTTTATAGAAGCTTGGACATTTTAAACGCACAAAATTAAGCATTATTATAATATGTAACTATAGGTAGGTAAGCATGTACCGGTCGACTCGAGAATGTAGGCAAATCGACTTTTTATGTTAACAAATAATAAAATAGATACTTACATAAGATTTTCTGTAAATATATTAGAAGTTAATTGTAGATTCTTTCTCAAGGTTCGTAATGTAAGTAATTGTTTAGAATTTAAAACTGAATACATAGCAATAATTTTTATTAATTTGGTTCACATTGAAGTGTAAATAAATACTTCTACATAATTAAAATAATAATGTAATGTTTTAAAATCGGAAATTTTATTATTATGTACTAATACATTAATTTGTTCTAAAGGTAAATCGTATACGTGATAAAAATACTGCCAGTTTATGAAAATATTAAAATGTTCGATTATTATGAACGAAATTAAACAAAAAATTCTTATAATTGTTAGAAACGAAAATATCCGTTATATACCTATATGTTAATTTAACCTTCTTTTAATTATATTTCTCTTATGAAATAAATATTTGTTTATAGAAAATATTATAGTTATACTAACTTAGTCTTTTTGTCAAACGATCCTAATAATTAAATGAAAGTGATGTAAATAGGTAATAGAAAACTATTCATATCTTAGATCTATTAAAGTGATATGCATTTGTTTCCCAAGGAAATTATTAAAGTTTATTGTATCACGTTATGTATTAGCGAAATTAAAATAAAATAATTACGCTCTCGTCAAACACTCCAAGAAATATTGCCAACCAAAAATTAAATAATGTAACTATGTACAACACAAATACTTTGACAAAATTTCGGCTTACTATACTTATGGGTTAATAATATTATACTCCGCCAGGCATATAGCATTATATGCAGAGTAGCATTCCGAGTTAAAAATGGTCACACGGGCGACACGTACCCAGTGACGTCATTCGATGTTTATACAACAAGTAAGTTGTTATTTACAACAAGTTCGAAAGAGACGGATGATAATGACGAGTGACGTCATCGCGTGTTGGCTCCCGTAATGCTAGACCTTGTTTTTTTGGATCTTGACTTTACTAAATGTCCGGTCAAAAAATTGTCGTCTGTAAACTTGGTCAATCTTTCTCTTCACTAGTTGAGCATTGACAAAGTGAACATGGACAAAAATGTAATGGACGTGGATCTCACATTTTGAATAAATCGAAATTAGACCAAACATTACGTAAAATATATTAATAACAAGTTATTTTGTAAACTTAAGTATCTACCGATTAAATCATGTCACCGATCGTATAGTAATTGCGAAAAGCAGGTGTTTAATAGTAATACTTCGTTGATTCTCAGCATAAGGTGTTTAGAACAGCTGCATTCTGCAAAGTAAAATCCTTTAGTAAAATATTAAATCTGAAGGAATTTAGGTTCTATATGAAAGGGCGAGTATCTTTGCTGCTAAATAATTAATGTCTTAATTTTACTCTTTTAGGGGCTACTTGCAGAAGTTCAAGTTATTTTTTTTAACTCGGAGTTAACTGGTCATCAGAGGTTATGCTGATAAACCGTCTAGCGCCACCTAAGTTTGAAGCTAACCTTTAATTTATAACACAGGACTGGTTGCAGTAGCTCGGGCTATTAACTCCGAGTTAAAAAGTTAACTCGGTGCTAAAACTGATAAATCGTCTAGAGTTGAAAGGTAACACTCTCATAACGTTTTAACTCTTGTTAATTAACCCTGCGTTCAGGAATTTGACTCCGTATTTACTGCAAGTTGGCCTTTTTACATTATATTGAGGATCCTTGGAAAATTTGAGAAATCTAATCGATTTTAATTTATAGATAGGCACAGTGAAATAAAGTATTACATAATATTAAATCTAAAAAAGTGTTCTTTATCATTTAAAATAATTTAAGAGGTAATGTTACATGAATTAGAAATACAGTGTGTCTAGGTTCCGAAGTCCACATTGATGATGACGTCAATTTATATTTGGTTAATGAGATTAATATCTATATCAATCTCATTAACATTTTTTGTCCATTCTAATGAACAAAATAATGAAAATGACATACTTACTTAATCTTTTTGAACAAAATAGGTAATACAAGTTTTGCGAGAAGCAAAAGTCATCATCAGTTCTTCAATATGTTAAAAACAATGTAAGGTATTTTCACTTTACTAAATGCCACAAATAAATTTATCAAACTTTAATCTTTGGCCAGTTAGAGCCAGTTACTATGCCAGTTTTTATGCTGGGGCAACATTTTCGCGCGATAATTCGTGTCACATTGTCGTGCTAAAATCCTCGTTATCCTTATCGGAGATGTTCTCGTCTACATTAGCGGTCAACTCCTCGCCTTTCTGCGGAGTTGACGTGACGATAATTTGTACGATACATCGCCGAGTGACGAACTAACCGGCTACCCTTGATACTCGATAGCCCGAATTATCGCCAAAGGCTATTAAGATAGCCGTAGCGTTACTCTGCAAAAACAAGCTCTCCGTATCCATTGTAAAAAGTTATTCCTGTTCCTCACAGCCCCATAGACTACTAACACCAATGAGGGTTAAAAGACGTTCGTATTCAACTTAGTGGACTTCTCAAGCTCGACACCCTGTATAATAAGTTTGTATTGTATAAATTTTAGATGAATACGAGAATTACTAGTCGAAATGGAGTAGTGCGTTTGTATCGTCTTCCAATAATGTACGAGGTCTGGTTTTCATTTACTCCAATAGCGCTATCAAGCAACGGTTTCTCTGAACACTGTCTATTGCTTAAATGTAGAAATTAATAATCTTCTCTGTCGTTAGTTCTGTCACTTACTATGCAGTTACTACTAGCAAAGAAGATATTCAAACTTTCAACCACAATACAGTTGACGTATCTTGACAAGTCTGAACAAAGGCTTTGCGAACTTTAGCGCATGTACACTTGTGAAGAAAACTGTTATTGCTAGAAAAACAACTTTAAACCTAAAAAAAGTAGCTGGCAATGTTCTGCGTGAAATTCGGACTCGCCAAGATACGACGGCTGTATAATACCCGCCAATCTCATGGCAGGAGAATCCGTGAGATGAGATCTGGTCACTTTCACTCCTAATACTTTTCAAACAAGAAAGACAAAGACCAGAAAATATCTCGAATTTTAGGGCTAAAGCCTCTGGCGATTGACATTTTATGAGTTTGTATACATACACATTACATGACATCGTGTCGTGGCCCGATGTGTTGTCACAATCTGGCACGATGCGATGTTGTATTGTTTATTTGTGTTTTGGGCCTTCTTTATTATAGAATGGACATGTAGTTACGTACACAATTAATAATGGTTAATCAATTAATGATTGGATCAATTAATAAATACCATTTACAATATATTACTTGAGTATTAACAGTCATGCATGTGGAAAAAATGAATAATGTATTATAATATTAATTGATTGATTTTATTAATTAAAACAATTAATTAAATTAGAGGGTTTTCTCGAGCTACAAGCTCTTGGTGTGAATCCCAAATAAAACTCTCAAGAAAAACGTGGCTCTGTTCTAATAAAAACGAATTAGTGGTAAGCGAGTAATATTTAAGACAGACTAAGGTACAATTAAACTGATTAGACAAACTTATTAAAATTAATTAGTTTTAATCAGTCTTTACAATGTGCAGCTAGAAGCTGTTCAGAGAAACCGCTTGCGTGCAGGAAACAGTTCTAAGAGTTAAAGGAAGCATTATAAAAAATAAAGGAAATTGTAAAGATTAAAGTAATTAACCACATCAGGTATTATCCTGGAAGACAATAATGATGGATAATAGCAGAGATAACAATATTTCGTTCATACAAGATGAGAAGTTATTATGATTAAGGAGTTTTTAAAATAAAAACTATTTACTGCATGAATCACATGTTTTATTTTGAACCTTAGCCTCCAATATTTAAGTACCTAATATAATTCATTTGCTTACTATTTAATAGATGCGTCGATTCTGGAAATTAGCTCTTAACTAAAATTAGCTATATACTTTGCTCACTTTTGACGTGACAACGTCTTATAAATTGGTTTGCCGGGTGACACTTCAAGAAACTGCGTTACGCTCCGCTCACGTTATGCGCTCACAATGAGAGCGAGTGAGAGGCACGCGTCCCTTCCACTCGGGCATGGTTAGCCCGCCTAAGAGCGAGAGAGACAGACATAAAAAGTCGTTGTCACGTAAAACTTTCGCCCGTATACCGACTTTACAGGCAACCAATTTTTTTTAATAGTGGTTTGCGCAAAGTTAACACTTTAGTTTAATTCTGTCTAAAAACCCTTTAAACCCGACATTTAAACTGCATTCATTGCATCGACGGGCCGCGACGCTCTGAAATTTCCATACAAACGCGCTTCTCTAATTTCTTGAAAACCATTTGTCAGATTATGATGAAATTTATTGAATTTCGCATGTACAATTAAATTAACAATATCTCAGCCTCTATGTACTTGGTTTTTAAAAAAAAAATGTTCTCAAGTTAAAATAGAGCTATGAAAAATTTCCGCATTTGTAAAGGGTCATTTTTGACTGATTTATTCAATAGATAGACAAAGCAAATCAAAAATCCCTTTACATAGGGAGGTTGTCTACATCATTAGCTTTTAAATGAATCCATAATACAAGGGAAATTCTTAGTGAAACTTAGAGAAGTGCAAAGTGATAAAAAAAAAAGCACTTTTTCACTCTGTAGGTAACTTTAGAGGCTCGTCAGTATCTTTACTTGCTCTCTTCGCTCGTCATCTTCTTCTAGACGAAATGGTTTTGGAAAACTTTAAGCCAATGCCTTTAGTCATCTAGCTCTTTGCCCGCAGCTTCACTTGCGTTTCATAGCTTCAGTGATTGTTCGTCACTTTATAATCGAATTAGTCTAATTATAAAAAAACATTTTAATGGAAGTTCTGAGATTACTGCTGCATTTAAACTTGCAAACTTTACCTCTTCATAATTATTTGTATTTTTTTTTTGGATTTATTCTTTTTTGGTTGGGTAGACTCCTTGTCCCATTATTTCGTAAGCTTTCAAGATGTTGCCGGTGATGTCTTTTGCAGGTTCATCACTGGTGATGAGCCAGGTGCTCGCGCTCTTTCCAGTCTTGTAAGCGTCGACTAACCCTCGAACAGCTGATTCGGGCCTGGAAACGACAAAAACTTTTGTTACAACAAGTATACAATAAAAAAATTAAATCCCCGGCGCTGATTTTCATCAAAAATAACTAAGAATACTTCCGACTAATTCACCTTTTAGACAAACAAAAAAACAAAATCGGTTCATCAGTTCGGAAGCTACAATGCCACACACACACACACACACACACACAGAGACAGACTCGTCAAACTTATAACACCCAGTCGTTTTTGCGTCGGGGTTCAAAATGAGTTCAAAAATCATTTTGTGAAAATTGAGTTTTAATTAATAACCTTCTTAGCAATAAACGTTGTATAGCCTCAAAATAGTTACACAGTGTTTGTCTTTTTCGATAGAGTTCAGCAATGTAAAAGAAAGACGAAAGACTGTAAAACTATTCTGAGGCTTTATATTGTTTATTGATAAAGAGGTAAGAAAGCAAGCCTGAGCTGTTGGAATAGGTAAGACTGGCTTTTGTGGAAATCCTTGGGAGGCCTTTGTCTAGCAGTGGACGTCGTCCGGCTGAGATGATGATGATGTCGATGGAGATAGATGATTAGTTGGTAGAAGGTCCGCCTTTCAAGCCAGAGGGAGCGGGTTCGAACCCAGCCGACGGCACGCATCAATTTGTGCATTGTGTGAACATATGTGCGTATTGTATATCATCTACTACATGACTGGAGCCCGGTGTATGGCGACAGGCTCGCCCCCTGTCACATTTGGGATACCGTCCGGCGAAATGTGGGTGTTGTATGACACCTCTGCCAGCCCCCTCGGGGGAAAGGAGTGACGATATGGTATTTGTTTTATTTTATTAGTGTGTACATGTTTTCTACTTATATGGGAATTAGGCCTCTCAGAAAGGTAGCATCAAAAATCATCTATCAGAAATCAGAATACACATACTCGTATCTTGCAGATGGATTTTTTTTAATGTAGAATAAGTCGGCGTTTGACCACCAACTCGCCTGATGTTAAGCGACGTTGTGGTCTAAGATGGAGCACGACGACCATTAAAGTACTTATTCATTCTAGCCTTAAATATTTGTAAAGAAGCACAAAGACGGCAGTTGAGTGAGGCGCTACAAGTGCGCTACTGCTCAGACCCGTCTTCGGAACGGTTACACCGGACTACATCCCGAAACACGACTATGTCATTTCACGGCATGGCTTGGTCCGGTGGGTGGTAACTAGCCACGGCCGAAGCCTCCCACCAGAGTTTGCTACCCGGTTAGCACTACCCGGGGACCACGTGTAGGGAAATACATATGCAATACTTATTCATTCAATACATATGCAAGGTTTTAAGTCTAATTTAATCTCATAAACCCATTATCACAGAATGTTTCATCGTTTTAAAGCTGGATTATAATGAGTTTACCTGTTCTGCACATCATTATTTTGGTATTGCGCAGTAACCTGTTTCATTGATTCAAAACGTAATTAACTTTAAAGAATTAACAAACTTTCTAAGGAGCTTGGCAATCTATTGAATTGTATTGAATGCCAAAACTTGTGCAAATTTGTAATGTGCAATACTGCAATGACTGTTGTCAATGATCTATTATATTTTAAAAATTGAATTGCAAATTTGACTACGAAGATAAAGGTAATAGTTACCATAGAACACATGCTTCACATTTTGTGGTATTTGACTGCAGATATGTTTTTATTTCTGTACGTACCATTGGTTTTTTATTAAAGCGGTACGGGCCCATACCCGTATGCCCCATGCTCCTTGACTGCCTCGGTGGCTCAGTTGGTAGTGAACCTGCCTGCTGAGTTTGGGGAGTGGATTCGATTCCTAGTTACATAGGGGTAAACATTCATTTAGTGAACATTTGTGTTTGTTCTTTGTCTGGGCATGAGTAGGTACTTATGTATTTAAAAATAAACAATCGTAAGTATGTATATCAGTTTCTGGCAACCTTAGTACGAACTTTGCTTAGTTTGGGGTCAGGCGACCGAGTGTGAAAATGTCCAGAATTTATTTATTATTTATAAATGTTACGTTTTTGAACAAAGCAATGTGGTAGTGCACTTTGCCACCCTAGGTGGAAACTTAGGGTGCCAAAGTGGAAGCAACCAAAATTGGGTTCCGATTACGTGAGTAAGTAATACATCATATCATTTCTAGAGAGAGCGGCTAATATTTTTCTCCACAACCAGCTCCGAACTTGCCTTTGATCTGATCTTAGTTTCTTCTGGT
This sequence comes from Peribatodes rhomboidaria, assembly GCA_911728515.1. Lineage (NCBI taxonomy): Eukaryota > Metazoa > Arthropoda > Insecta > Lepidoptera > Geometridae > Peribatodes > Peribatodes rhomboidaria. The sequence goes on from OU452172.1 coordinate 13,763,840, forward strand.
ACCTAATATAGAAGTGAGACGCTACCGCAACGATTTGTCATGTTTATAACCTACTACGCAGAAGTTCTATAATTGCACCGGGCGCACCAATCAGAGACACCCTCTCATGGTGGAAATTCCGTCTAAGCGCACTAAGCGTTTCAAATCCACTTTTTTATGAGAACTGCAAAAGTGTGGAACTCCTTGCCGGCGTCTATTTTTCCACCCAATTAAAATCCTGGGATATTCAAGAGAAAAGTGAATAGGTATCTCCTAGGCAAACGTGTTACACCTTCGATCACGTCGTCGCTTCCCATCAGGCGAGTCTGTGGTCAAACGTATGCCTAGTCCGATGTAAAAAAAAAGAAGGAAGGTAATGTTTGTGGGTGTATCTTGTATATCTTGTATATCTTGATCTTTCTCGTTCCCTCACAGCTGGGAACGCGACCATGACGTACGACCAGTCTCCATTGTGTACAGTCATTTATTATGCGAAGTGGACCGGTGTATAGTGCCGCACATACTATATAATTACGTATGTATTGTTTGTCTGTTTATATGTGAGCTTCTATTACTTGGGCATTTTGACCGTTTCTGGGATTTTATTATCGTTAGGTTTGTCTCTATAGCGGAGTGCCATAGGCTATATACCAACATTTACACGGCAGGCTTCTGGAATATCTTTTTGTAAAATTTAATTTATTTCACACATGTTTTAACCACCAAAGTCAATGACCTGCCGACATAGCTTGCCCACATGATGTAAGCAGGATGATTTCCTTTGAAATGTGCCCGCCGAAAACATAAACCATATAACCCCGTCATACATGGTTCAGACTGGACCAAGTTGTTCTTGGATTGACAACGTTGACTAGTCTACCCCAGTCATTTAAGTAGGTTTCGGGTTGTTATTGTTACAAGGCGGGAGTGAAACGAAGTAGAGCTCCCGCCTTAGCCTTCTAACGTAACAAATCCAAATCAGATTTGCTCTGATAGAGTAATCGAGCAGGAGAGACGTTCTTGGTTATTTTTTATTATAATGACCGGGCCATATTAGTACTGCTTGGTTAATCAAGTTGGTCCATTGTAGGCCGCGTCACTGCTTATCATCAGGCATGTTGGCGGCCAAACGCAAGCCTTTTAAGTTATAAAAAAAAAGTTGCCTGTAAGCTATACACAAAAGTCGTCGACAGGCGCCGACATCATGTCGCCATGTCAGGCTTATTTTATCAACGTAATTTACCTCATCTACCTCGATACTTTAACAATCTGGCCCAGGTACCTTGGAAGATGTTTGAGGATATTTAGCAAATTGCACTCACTTTTCCAACCTCAACACTCAATCCCCGCACTGAGCCAGCGTGGTGGATAACGGCTCAACCACCATAGACGTAGGGTAGGCCGGTGTCCCTGCAGTGGAACGTTAGACTGTAATGATTACTTACTCTTGCATCGGCAGCACCCCAGCCCCAATAGAGCGAGTGAGCATCTCATCGGTCTCCTTATCAAAGGCAGCCATCTTAGTAGCGCTGAATAGAGATGTATTTGTACAGCCGAAGCATAAGGTCATCACGCGGACACCAGAACGAGAGTAGTGGGGTTCCATCTGAAACGTTATTTATTTCCGTTATAAAAAATATAGAAGCAATAATAGTCTAGTTGGAGGAGGCTCGCCTCTCAATTCAGAGGGAGCGGGTTCGAACCCAGCCAACGGCACGCATCAATTTGTTCATTGTGTGAACATATATGCGTATTGTATGTCATCTGCTACATGACTGGAGCCCGGTGTGTGGTGACAGGCTCGCTCCCTGTCACATTTGGGACTGAATATCGTCCAGCGAAATGTAGGTGTTGTATTTTACCTCTGTCAGCTCGCTCGGGGGAAAGGCGTGACGATGTGTTATGTTATAAAAAGATTAGTTGCACCCCGCGATGCTACCCGCGGTCCCACATAAAACCTTATTTTTTTTGGGCATTAGGTAAGTTCTCTCATTTTCAGTACATCTGACAATGTGTATGGAAAATTTCATGATGATCGGTTAAGTAGTTAAGGCGTGAAAGCGTAATAAACAAACATATTTTTGCATAAATCAACAGAGCGAGCGTCTCTTAGCTTCAGCGACCAAAAGGATGTGCTTCACCTTAGGCAATAATTCTTTCGTGTGTCCGACCGGCGTCGGTACGGTTGTTCTCTTCTACGGCTGCATTTCTGAATGAATTTTCGTGCAATATTGTGAGCAGGTTCTATAATTAATTGTAGATTCAATCTTGTTTTTTTTTTTTTCAAAATGGCGGAGATATGAGTGTTCCAGACTTGCGGGGTTATCAGCTTACAGAGCCATCAGTATTAGTTAAGATACTTACACCAAGACAAGTGCTGAACTGCAAGACTGCACTCTTCGTCGCTCCATATACCGGCAGAAGCGCAGGGTTGATGAGGCCTACGATGGATGAAATGTTGATGATGGTCCCGCCTCGACCACCGTGGTCTTTCCGCATCAAATCATACGCTTTGAACGAGCTCGTAATTAGAGCAGACTGAAAAGAAAAATGCATTTCAATTCAAAGAAGCAAAATAAATAATATTTTAGTTCATGCAAATAACTGACTTATTGTTAACATGCATATTTTCATAGATGTGGTCTCAGAGATGATTCCACCCATGGTCCAAAAAAACAAAGTTTTGGCTTCAACAAACACATAGTGACGTCATCGTCATCCGTCTCTTTCGAACTTGTTGTAAATGATTTATTTCGATCTTGCTTCAGCTTTGATTGACGTCACTACGTGTTACTGAATGCTATACCTAGCGTAGTATATTATTGTACCATGATTCCACCTTTGACCGCAACATCGCTTGTAATCGAGATCAAACATTGACCTAGTTATATTAAAAAACTATAAATAAAGTAGTTGGATTTAATATTCAAAATTTGTTTTAGCCTTAGTTATGAATAGCTACTCGTATCTCAACAGGGTCAAGTTTAATAGATATTGATGCTAAGAATCTTGATAACCCTGGCACTGTCAGGGCCGAACTCTAAAACGACGCTCAGTCATGGATCTCGATTTAAATTGGTTAACCATACATAAAAACAGTTTTAAATTGAGATTCATAAGCATCGTTTTAGCATGCGGGCCTTATGTGATATAATTATTTGTAATGTATAATTAAGTTGATGTAATGAGAGCCTAAAAAATAATTACTAGCTGCGCGATACGGTTTTGTTCGCTATCCTGCAGGAACCGTTATTTTCATTCGAGTATACTCGTTCAATTTCAAACCAGGTCTGTTCAGCTGTTTTAGCGGGATTTTGCTCAATCCCGAGAATTTCACATTTCATATTAATATGAAGCAGGATTTGGACCATTTTGCAACTAAAGTATTACACTATTAAGTATTACTTACCACATTCACTTGTATTTCCTTCAGATAAACCTTTCTGTCGTCGTTCATGATGCCCGCGCAATTGATCACAACGTCAATATAGCCGAATTCTTTCAGTACACTATCGTAAGCAGTATCCAGATCGCTTGATGTGACATCGCATTTGTAAAACTTTATCCTGCTTGAGCCATGTTGGGCTGACAGGTCCTCTTCCAGAATAGTTCCATTAGTAGTGTCCACGTCTAGAGCCGCTACGTGCTAGAAATATGATATGTACAAATTAAATGGAAGATTAAATTGTATAGATCACTGGCTAGAAATGATTTCACGTTCTAATTTCAAGATAAAAAGTTTCAATGAAGTTCAAAATTTTCTAAATTCAAAAAAGACTAATAGGACCTGATTATTTTCATCACATGCATGTAAGTATAAAATTAAACTTTTTTTTGAAACTTTTTTTTTGTTTACGTAAATTAACTGGATTACTAAATTGTTTAAAATAATCAACAAACCCCTACTTTTTTTTTTTTTTTTTGCTAAGTTCAAAATATATTTAATCGCCTTGTGGCTAAATACAAGTATAAAATATCACTTAAAATATTTTAGGTCACACGCGTTTCAATCACAAATGGTTATCATACTGCTGTATGTATTGGAATAGGAACTCTTGCTAAGTTTTATAGGTAAGCTGTGCAAGATTAAAAATAAAGAAAGTAACAATTATACGGGAACAAACCAAATAACAGTTCAAAACTGTACAAACTTTTAATTAGCTCCAAATATCAAATTGTATAAAGTTTCAATAAGCTTTGAATATCCAATTGTGCAAAGTTTTCTAGTAAATTTCTTTAGTAATTGGAATCCATGTTTATTGGCGTACTTAATGCGACATTAGAGCGAAAATACACTAGATATTTATAATATACAACAGTTTTGAAGATGAACTTCCGCAAAGTAACGCTTGATTCAATAAACTAAATAACAGTTTACAATTAATAAAACTCACTTTGGCTCCATCTTCCAAGAAGGCTCTAACAACACCAGCGCCGATTCCCGCTGCTCCTCCAGTTACAAGGACGACCTTGTCGTTTATATCATACATTTTACCACAATATTATACACACTTTCTGATTATTAAATATATTCTGCAATTGCACGTTAAGCTTTTTTCTTTCTTCTAATTCTTGGCGAAATTTAACAGATTCAAAACTGAAAAAAAAAACAAAACAAATCTGTTTATCTTATTTATTTTTAATTACCGTTTTTTTTTTACTAATCTATTAAATAAAGTACCTAGTTCAAGTACCTAGCGTCCTACATCCAATGTGTCAACTCTAGGAATATTAGCTCTACAATACAGTTGAAGTGCGCTTACCGAAATCCCGATAAGCGCCAGGTACAATACGTTGTTGACACCTGTTAAGCTATACAATACCGTTTGTTACCTAAACATAATATGGCCTAGATATTGATTCTGTACTTAAGGGGATACTCTGACTGTTGCATTATATTAAAAACTAGCTGTGACCTGCGGATTCACTCGCGGTCTCACAAGAACCGTTTACTTTTTAGGGATAATAATCTTTACGTGCTTTTCTGCACCCTCACAACGTTACGTGTTTGAAAAATTTTACGATGATCGGTTAAGTAGTTGAGGCATGAAAGAGAGAAAGAGCATAACAAACAAACCAACAAACTAACTTTTGCATTTATAATTTTTAAAAAGTTATAATTATGGATATTAATTTAAAAGAGACATGTGATGTGTGGTTTTTTTGTTACGTACGTCGTAGTAAGTTGAGAGAAGTGGTCTCTGCCTACCCCTACGGGATATATGAAATACTTCCTGTGAATGTATAGGGAGTATTTTGGACGTAGACCATACGAATGTTAAACAAAAACGGGTAAATAAATAGTGTAAAACTTGGCAAAATAGTGAAACCAGAAAAGAAGAGTGGTAAGCAAATGGTTTAGCTATATATTTTATTTTGTTAAACATTCTTAGAGAGAATATAAAGTTGTCAATTTAAAGCGAGTGGTTTCACGTACATAACGCCATGCCTTTTCCGAAGGGGAACCCTACACTTCGTGTGTAGTTTCGCCTTAATAATATGGTTTTCATTTTATCTATTTCTACACCATATAGGTATGTCTATAACATTGTCGTTAGTAATATGCGAAGAGTAATTAGGTACGTGTTTGGTAAATGTTAGAGCACTTCGGTAAATAAAGAGATAAATGATAACAGTGAAACTGATAACAGTTGTTAGGACCTGTTATTGAAAGTGTTTTATTTTGAGTATACGTAATTAAACCATAAAGATCTTACTGCGTTTTGCATAATAAAACGTATGAAAATAAGATAAAGAAATATTGTAGTTGTAAAGATATTTTATATTATGTTACCTTCATTAAATAAAACTTAGTTTTCGATTACGAAAAAATGTCATGCACAAAATTTGGTGTTTTGGTTTTAAAAAATAATTTGTCGCGCACTTTTTTTTTTTTGCAAAAATAAGGTATCACCATCGGATGTGAACGCGTCAAGAGCGAGTTGAGCTACTAAACTAAAATGCATAATAGACGTTACGCTAGCTCAGTATGCATTAGTTACGCAACGTAGCCAAGGTTAGGCCTAACTCCAGGGTCGGCAAATGAAACCTGCTTGGTTTCCTTGAACTCGTTTGTTTATATTCGAATCAAGTTCTAAATGATGTTTAAGTGATATTATATCTGCATGCGTTTTTAGCGCCGAAATTAAACTATACTAATTCGTCGACTTGAGTTCATTCCCTTTGGCAATAAATGCATTTATTATATAGTTCTAGAATTTAAAGGAGGGAAAAGGACAAAACAGCAATAAACGTTGTATACACGTTGCATATGAGGCTAGATAGACTATTAAACAACGTTTATTATTAAGGGGGCACGTGTTTATATTCTTCTACGGTCGAGTTGATTAAATAAGGCTTCGTTCTAACTATGCAATCTGTGAGAGACCGATTCTGGTATTCTCTGGTCAGCCATCTCATGTATTTTACCTATAGTACTTAAGACATATTTTTTAATATTCGACAAACTGGTAAGTTAATAATTTTGAACCAAGCATGTTTATTTCGTAACGATAAAAACCAAACCCTCCTTCTTGCGCAGTCGGGTAAAAAGGTCAATGTTATAATGGATAGATAATTAGATATGAGTTGAAACATATCAGATAGCCTTTAATAATTTGGAATAAATTGGCTAACACATAGATAAAATCACCAAATCAAAATTTAATAATACTCAATTTATCACCAAATCTTTTGTTTCTCCTAAGTACCTAGGTACCACTTACCAACTATAGGTATTTAAAAAAAATATAACCAAGGAGGTCATTCAGCGTGCGATTTACCAACGCGTGGAAACAGCGCCTTCGGTGTCTCACGATTCCATGCAAATATTTTGCACTAACAGAGGCTTTTCATTAAGTTTTCTTAAATGGTTTTTATGCTTAATCATGTGAACAAGCATGTAAAAAATGTACTTAACAAAATTTAGTTTTGTAGTGCCTTAATTTGTAAAAACCATTAATGTTTGTAAAAATCATTTTGCTTCAACTTCAACCACGCTTTAAGCGCCAAAAAAAAAAAAGATTAATAAGTACATCATAATCGGTACGTTTACACTTCATATTCATATTTAAATTGATTACTTGAAAAGTATTGCAAAACAGTCAACAAGACGCTAAAGATATGATATTACGTAATACTAAAGGTATCATTACGCACCCGACCACAAACGACAGCAGCTGACGACGACGTGTCGCCGCGACAATGCTGGTTTCTATGCATTTCTATTAGATAAGTACATTCCACAGCAAGCGACATAAAGAGAGCGACTAATGCAAACGAAACGTCGTCGGCTGTCTACAGACTAGTACTGTCGCTGAAGACACGACAAATTTGTTTGTTTTCTTAGTTTAAAAATGAGTTTTTCCGATTCCGAGAGAGATAAAAAGAAAGAGATAGATAGAGATGGAGATTCATAATACTCCAATAATAACTAGTCTGGCTATAAATATTGTTACAATGCAAACTCCTTCGTTTATTTATTTTTTCTGCATTAAAATTTGGAATGCGTTTGTTATGTCGAAAACTACAATCAAATTCCCGCCATTTCACATATATTTTTCGTGATTATTATTAAATTTACAACATGGAATGGGGTGTTAAAGAAAACAGGATAATAAAACAAGACCTGAAGCTTGGTGCATATCGCCGATATACAGGACATGCCCTTAATCAATCGCTGCAGTTAAAGAGAGTGGATAGATCAAAACGTCTTCTATCCCGTTACACAGGTGAAAGTTACAGAAATATTCTTATTAAGTATACCGACGAAAAAATGTTCACGATAGAAGAGCACTACAACAAGCAAAACGTCAAAGTGTACGCTCAAAGCTCTTATAAAGCTACGCAAGTGGTCGGAAAGGTACAGCGTGGTCATCATCCTGCGTCAGTCATGGTTTGGTGGAGGGTATCCTATCACGGCGTCACAAAGCTTCATTTTTGTGAAAAAGGGGTGAAAACTTAGGCCAAAGTGAATCAAGAGATCGTCTTAGAAGGTGTTGTAAAACCCTATAGCAATACACTTTTTAAAAATCTACCGTGGAGTTTCCAACAAGACTCTGCACCTGGTCACAAGGCGCGAACTACCCAAGCCTGGCTGGAAGCCAATCTTCCGGACTTTATAAGGGCTGAAGACTGGCCCTCCTCTTGCCCAGATCTAAACCCCCTGGAATACAAATTATGGTCAGTTTTAGAGGGCATGGCCTGCTCTAAACGACATGCCGACATAGAGTCACATAAGAAATCTTTGAAGCAAGAAGTGGCTAAATTTCCCATGGATAGAGTCCGTAAATCCATAGATTCTTGGCTAGACCGACTAAAGGCCAGTATCAAGGTTGTCATTTTTAAATAAAATAATAGTTATATATTTGTAAAGACTTCAATACATGTGTACATAAAACTTTTATTAACATTACATTACTGTATAAAAACTAAATGCATTTTCATTTGTAACATAACTTAGGGCTAGACTGGGTATATTATTTATATCTAGTAAAATTGTATGCTTTATTCTTGTATTAAGTTTAAAATAATTATTATATCTATCTGAGTTCGTGTTTTTTGCGAAACTTTTATCCTGATTAAGACTTACCTACCAGTGTATTAATTCTGCGTTAAACCAAAAAAAACTTCATTAAAACTATAAAAACAAACTTTGTCATTTCATATATCTTATCTATTTCAACCACGCGTGTTACGACAAACAATATAACCACAGAACATTAAAATAATACTATACGATATAACTTATAACAACAGAGTTCGAATTCGTTTTCATTTTCGTATTTTTTTTTTGCAACATGATAAATAGATAAATGCATTAAAGTAGTGATTAATAAATTAAGATTTTGTGACAAAAAGTACTTGGCAGAAATAATAATAGCCTTGTGAGTTTGTCAATTTTTAACAAAATTTTAGTCGTTAAACTATCTGTAAACGTAAAATATGCTTGTTTTAAAACACAATATTCCTACCGTTTTTTTTTTTACTATGTACTTAGGTACTTATTATTTAATTATTATGTCACAATGTAATGTTACAAAAATAAATGTCAAATAAATAAAAAATAAAATGTCAATAACATAAAATAATACAAAACAATACAATACAATGTAGTTTAGTCACTCAAATTTCACTTCCCATCCTGAACGCCTCTTCCGAAAGTGCCCATTAAGCTGGCGGCATTTCCCCGCTGTATTGCCAGGGAGATACGCTGGGCAAGAAATTGCCCCGATCGAGGATTTCTCCTACGTTCGCGCAGGCGACGCCCTAAATCGGCCACAAACTTTTTGGCATCAAATATTATTCATATTCCTACCTACCTATGCTCGTTTCCAAAAGACATTATCTTGAACTCCGGATCCATATTACTGATTGTACAAAAGTTAAAATAAACTATCAGCACCATAGTTATTTACACTTCATTATTTGTCGCTTTAAGTATAATAAGTAAGTAAATATATGATATAAATTATGTTATTTACACATCCACTATTTTTTTTCATCTACCCTTATGTTTTAAGATTTGATATAGTCCACCCACGGAAATACTGTGTGCCGCCCGCGGCCACCTTCGCGCCGCCCTGCCTCGCTGCTCGCTGCACTGCGATTCTAACTTTTACTTAACACCTCATTTTTTATTATCAATACTGCAGATGCATGCCTGTTGTTATTATTTTTACAAAGTAAGTTCAAAATAATTATGCATTATTATTATGGATCGACTTATTAGATTTGAATATCTAGATTAAGTACTGATTACAGACCTAAGTATGCAAAATAATTAATAATCAAATAAATAAGTAAAAACCCAATTATCATCACAATTAAAGTTTTATTTCGATTTTTTTGTAGTTACGAAAAATCAGTTCTCCTGCCAAACAATCCTGCCTCGGTGTTCCCCAGCAATAGATACGACCTGGGGGGCTATTCCTGAGCGTGAGATGAGATGAGATTTTATCTTGGTCACTCTCACACCTATGACATTTTAAACTAGAGCAACAAGGACGCAAAATGGTGAAATGAGAATCTCAAATCTCCGAATAGGGTCCCTGGGTCTCTTCAAGGCAATAGTGAATAGGCACCTCATGGGCAAGCGTGCTCCATCTTAGACCGCATCATCACTTTCCATCAGGTGTGTTGTGGTCAAACGTAGGCCCATTCAAGATTTAAAAAAAAAACAATCAAACTTTTACCTTGATGTAGTAAAACTAGTAACACGTAGATCCTAGCCATAACAAGCTATCTCACTTCTTTTAGATTGAAAAATAATTATAATACATATTATGTCATATTATATTAAGTTAGTACAGTATTTTAGGTGTAAATAGTCGCCGCGAGTAACTCGTAAGCTTGCTTGTGAACGTCTGTGATGTCTTCCACGGGCTTGTTATTGTTTGAGAGCCAAATGCTGGCGCTCTTGCCTTTCTTGTACATGTCGATGACACCGCGAGCTGCTGATTCCACGCTGAAATTGAAAACAAAGGCTCTGTCAAATGTGGTCTATACCTATAATTAGACTAGTGTGCACTTATGAATGTCAATAGCATTTGTTCACTTAAGTAAATATATAGGTATGCTTAGTAGGTAGGTATCTCTTAGTTGATTGTAATTTATCATTTCAAAACTTGGTTTTAGTTTAGCATTTGCTAATAATATTAGCTAATTATTAGCATTGGCTAATATTTAGATAATGGCCAATGATATTTACTTGTTTGCTATAATAAGTTAATTATTGGTCATGCAACGATTGATAATTACTCAGCGTAATAATCACGTCAGCGTGATAATCGCGTCAGCGAGCGAATAAGAATCCTACTAATATTATAAACGCGAAAGTTTGTAAGAATAGATGGATGGATGGATGGATGTTTGTTAATCTTTCACGCCAGAACGGCTGAACAGATCGGGATGAAATTTGGCACAGAGATAGAGTATAGTCTAGAATAGCACATAGGATACTTTTTAATCCTTTTTTTTTAATTTTTTCCTGCCTCGGTGTTCCCCTGCAATGGATACAACCTGGGTCTCTTCAAGACAAGAGTGAATAGGCACCTCATGGGCAAGCGTGCTCCATTTTAGACCGCATCCTCACTTTCCATCAGGTGTGTTGCGGTCAAACGTGGGCCCATTCAGTCATAAAAAAAAAATTAAACAAAATCGCGGGTGAAACCGCGGGGCGCAGCTAGTAAGAATTTATTTATTGAAAACTGTGTACAAAAGATGTACGAAGCATCCATGCTGCAGCTACGGCAAAAATTCTTTCGAATGTCCAGCGGGGCCTGATCGGACAGACGCCGGCCGCGAAGTCTGAAGCTTACAAAGCCACTAGCCTTGTAAGGATTGTCTGGAGTTGGTTTTAGCCTCAAGTCAGTATTATCTAACCCTAAAGACGCCGAATTGAAATATTAAAAAGTCATTCTAATCACGAAAATCACCGAACAAAACACGATCCTAAGAGCAAGCGTGTTATGTATTAATTCATAGACTCTTAATCAAGTTTCAATCTTTATGAAGTTTTATCAAATAACACAACAAACCTAGCAGTTTTATTTCTCAGTCGCAGTAGTTTTTATCTTGATAATTTTATTTGACTATCTACTTTACTGTCACAATTATCTTGCACGCGGGAATCGTTTTCTTTTATCGTGAAACATTGCACAGGTTTGACATTGATAAACAACCGTATCATGGCTTATACGGCGTAAATCTACAAACGACGGACATCATTCAAGTATAATCAATACGTAGTCTCATCATTATCACCAACTTTTATTGTGGGAAAAACCCTGAAATAAAATTTAAAAAAGCAGAGGTTCGATACATTTTGTCGACGATCAACGAATTTTTTGCATGGAAAAAGTTGGAAGAACAGCCTAGTTGGGAGAAGGCACGCCTCTCAAGCCAGAGGGAGCGGGTTTGAACCCAGCCGACGGTACGCACCAATTTGTTCATTGTGTGAACTTAAGTGTGTATTGTATGTCATCTGCAACATGACTGGAGCCGGTGTATGGCGACAAGCTTACCCCCTGTCGCATTTGGGACTGAATATCGTCCGACGAAGTGTGGGAGTTGTATCACACCTCTGCCAGCCCTTTCGGGGGAAAGGCGTGACGATATGTAATGTGGAACAGCTGAATTTTTCGCGATTACAAGGTTCAGACCTATAGCAAAAGTTGATCATGATGATAATTACAATGGAATCCTAGAATATGTCCGTTGTTTAGAGATACACCTACAGAATGTTACAAAAACATTGTTGTACGATTGAAGGGCATGTACACACACTTATAAGTATTCATGCAAAAATACCAAATAAAAAATGCACGTTAAAAATAGCAAGAGTTATGACCGGTTTAAGAACGCAAGAAAGAATAGAATTTTTACAAAAATGTTAACAAGTCTGTATCATAAATGTTGGCGGCTTTTATACTAAGAAAAAATCAGCGGTACGATGCACATGGTTTACAAATAAAACCAAAGCGATTAGTGGCTGTGTTAAAGATTTTTCGAGGCCGGAGTGTGTTGTATGTGCCATACAAATTTTATATAGTTAACACTAGCTGCGCCCCGCGGTTTCACCCGCAGTTAAAAGTATCCTATATGCTATTCTAGACTATAATCTATCTCTGTGCCAAATTTCATCCAGATCTGTTCAGCCGTTCTGGTGTGAAAGAGTAACAAACATCCATCCATCCATCCATTCTTACAAACTTTTACGTTTATAAAATTAGTAGGATTCAATTTAAACTAGCACTATTGCATCCTCCTGTCGATCCTGGATGACCTTCTCGCGGATATACTCGTAATAGGGTTTTTTTTACACCCTGTATGGGTAAGTTACACCTCTACCTCACACACACACACACATGCACACACTCACTCACACATTTACTTTCACAATAAGTCTGATGATGAAGTCTTTTTTCCTTTCCTTTCTTCTTTTTTGTATCGTTTAACTCGATACCTACCATTTTATTGTAATTTAATGTATGATATTACTCATTTTTCCGCTCGACCACCTAAGCTCGAGCAATGGAGTAAGCTGAAAACCAGCTCTGTGTTTGCACAGTACAACGCTGAGCTTACCCCTATAGCCAAACACTTTTATCTGCTTAATATATTTTTTGTAAACTGTGTACTAGTTAATTCTGTTGTTTGTCAATAAATTATTTTATTCTTTTTTTTTATTCTTCTCTACAATAAATCGAAGTGTTTTCTGTCGACTTACCTTTGTCCTGGATATGTTTTTAAGGCTATGCTTAGTTTTTTCTCAACCTCCTTGTCGAAATTTCCCATGTTTTCTAACGCTATGAGTCCTGTATCGGTCGCTCCAAAACATATTGTCAGCACGCGAACACCAGTGTTCAGGTAGTAGTCATCAGACTAGAAGAAAAAAACCTAGTTTGTTATAAATTCTAATGAATATAAAGGGTTTTGGAAAAATAAGAAACGTTTAGTAAGTACATGCGAATCCCTAATAATTATATAATTGATCAAAACAAAATAAGTTGTTAAATACTTGTTTCAGAATAATGCAAAAAGCAAAGCCGACTAAATTCAAAAACCGACTTCCTGTCATCCATGTACTCATTTTTTAGACTTTTGTTGATATTTTAAAAACTGCTTGACCGATTTCGATAAAATTAATCTTATTAAAATCGATAAATATTGGCGGACCGATCGCGTAACATTCCTACTATTGTCTACATGCAAAAAAATAGAAGAATTGAGAACCTCCTCCTTTTTAGAAGTCGGTTGTAAAGGAAAGCAGAAAGATCTCAGGCGTCTCTCTGCAGTGTGTAGTATGTGTGTAGATATGTTCCTATACCACTTTGACATGTCAATAGATCGAGTGTGTCCATGTACAATGTACAGCTTCCAGCGTAACATCCCTTTAGTTAGAGTTTCCCAAAATTTGAGAATCGCGAGACTTCGCTTTACAATTCAAAAATTCGGCAATGCAATTTCTTCCTGCATTTGTCAGAAGCGTTGTAAGCTACTAAATCATGCTAACAAGAAACTTAAAACTTTCCTCTGCATAAACATTTCTAATTCCATACTACTTACTCCAACTCCGACACTGAACTGCATCACAGCACTTTTCGTAGCGTTGTAGATTGGAGTATACGGCATCGGATGGAGAGCTGATACTGAAGATATGTTGATGATGGCTCCTCCTTTCCCACCCTGGTCTTTGCGCATGAGTTCTAAAGCTTTTAGAGTCCCAGTTATAAGTGCTGTCTGAAATATAAAAAACCCAAGTAAGATAATTTTGCCAACACCACTCCAATTAGACACGACCTTCAGCAATGAAGATGCCGATTAAGAAGAAGATAAAACATTTCACTTGACTATAAGAAGTGGTTATTTAGTTTAGTGATTTTCAAAGTAAAATGTTTGCATGACATTACATTTTTTTTTAAAATAAATTCGGGACACTGGTACACAAGGTCGTCTGACCCCAAACTAAGCAAAGCTTGGGACTTATGGCTCCCAGAGACTGATGTCCATACTTAGATATTTTAAATACATACTTAAAATAGATATTAACACCCAGACATAGAACAAACACAAATGTTCATCACATTAAAGTTTGCCCGGTTTCTGAGCTTGGGGGCGTGGGTTCGATTCCCACCTAGGGCAAACATTTATGTCATGAACATTTGTGTTTGTTCTATGTCTGAATGATATATTTAAGTATGAGTTTAAAAATATCTAAGTATGTAAATCAGTCTCTGGCAGCCATAGTACAAGCTTTGCTTAGTTTGGGGTTAGGCCACCGTGTGTGGAAGTATCCCGAATGTATTTATTTATTTACTGAATAACAATATTATTGTACTTTTTAATAGAACTTACCACATTGATATCAATTTCCTTCCTATGCGCTCTCCAGCTATCGTTCAGAATAGCAGCACCGTTTATAACAACATACTCATTGGTTTTGTCTCCCAACACCGCCTCGTAGCTTTTCAGGAGATTTTCTTCATTGGTGACGTCACACTTAATGAATTTCACCTTCTCGCTCCCGTGTTTACTGTTCAGTTCATTTTTTAGTTCAGTGGCGTTCTTTTCGTCTACATCTAAGATGGCTATTTGCTGAAAAAGATTGCACTTTTGTTTCAATGTTACTTTTTGTGGCCACCTCTATATTGTACTATTTTGTGATGTTAAATTTCTAAATACCATCATATAAAACATACTGTCCCGCTTTTTCCCCGAAGGGACTGGCATGTTACAGGCGGTGAGCCTGTCGCCACACACCGGGCTCCAGTTATGTAGCAGATGACATTAAATACGCACGTGTTTAACAAATTGAATAAATTGCCGCGTCCTGTCAACTGGAATCGAATCTGCTCCCTTTGGCGAGATTTCTCCAACTAGGCATATTAATCGACCGAGAGAGCGTTAGCGAACGAAGCGTCTATGCTTCAGCTTAGAAAATGCTTTCGTATTTCCGGATCTCTGTCTTCCTCTACAGGGTCAAATATGATCTTTATAATTGTCGAACCAGCCCACAATATTTCACGAGAATCAGTTGAGAAATACGACCTGTAGTGGAAGACAGACGTGGGCCGCAAGGTCTCCAGTTCACAGAGACACAATTTAAAAATAATTACTTTACTAGTTTACGAAATAGCAGCGTTTTACCTGAAATAAAACGCATATTAAAATACTTACCTAACTGGAAGCTATATATATGAGAGTGCATTTCCGTTTCCGTCGAAAGTACCAGCGTTTTCGTACTTTTAATGCCTTCTAACCGGAAGTCCTAGGTGGCGCCACCTCTGCATTCGCGCTTTGTGAAAATATCGCGCGCCATTTTTTATCATTGGCTTAATTTTCCGAATTTCCACCAGGCAGAAATTAAAGTGATAGCTTCCAGTTAGGTAAGTATTTTAATATGCGTTTTATTTCAGGTAAAACGCTGCTATTAAATAACTTGACCGTAACTGGAAGCTATATATATGAGAGCCTGTTTGGTATTGCCTGGTGGTGCCACCTATAGTAGGGCTATTAAAACTTATTGTTAAAAGAAACGCCAATGTGAGCTGTAAATAATATTAAAAATTATTTCAAATCTTCAAAAATGTTGTTGGAAAAACAACTTAAATAAAAGGGTTTACATGATAATAATGAAACCGGAAACAAGGCATTATGTTTTCTCTCTATTGGTCTGAAACAATTACGTATATTACCATTAAATAATACATTTTCCATCTGTAAAATGTATGTCACCAGCATCTGTATAATGCCGTATTGTATAGAATACTTTGGGAATACGTTCCATAGAATGTCTGACACGTTCAGGCAATGTATAAATAATTATTTATGTCATACTTTCCCTTTGCATTAAGTTTGTATACAGAACCATACATAATATGTTGGTGGTTAAAATTGTTTTAAAAATCAACAACAGGTCGTTGATCCAAAAGATTTTGTAGTCTACTATCGCAGGTGACCAACAAACAACTTCTTGGACAAGCAGTGATACCATTTTTTCTGTAGATAGTGTTTAATTATTCAACCATAACTAAGTGGTGTGACAATTTAAGTGACAGGTTAATGTCCAGATCGATAGAAATATTTTTCAACCAGACCGACTCTGGTAATCGGCAATTGTTTTAAAATGGCAACAACAACAATCGTAAATCATGTGAGTAAAAGATGAATCCGTAAAGCCAGTTCAATATATGTATTTCAACAGTTCAGTAAATTTAACGAAAACCAAGAATATTTATAATTCTAAAAACTTTACTGACTTGACAAATCAGTTACACGTGGGAGACAGCTAATATTAAATAATATACTAAAAATCAATTACATCAAGTTTTAGGCAGCTTATGCCAATATTAATGTTTATAGCGAAAATTAGGTTTACTTTCACATCTCTTAACTTCAATAGGCATGTACTGAATTTTTGATAGTGAGTTTCCAAGTCAATGCATTAATCATCAGTGTTTGTGATGATTTTGTAAAATATATGTAAAACATGAAAATCACGCTAGACTTTCAAAGATAACGTAATTTTATCATGAGCGTAGTCTCATAAATAATCTATCACTTTAATAACACTATTTCGTTTATTATATATTTACCGTTATCAAATGCAATATAGGAAGGATTTCGGCTCCGATACCTATTGCCATAAGAAAATTGGTGGTAGTTTAGTTAAGCAACATACGATAAGCCAGTAATCAGGATTTATTTATAACTAACAGTTACACGTCACAGTTCGCAGTGCAAGTCTTTACATTGTAAGATAAGATAAGAAACACCTTTGGAAGAAGGTAGGTAATTAAAAGGAATGGGCGATGGTAGTTGCGAGCTGCTATCTTAACTTACTGCAAACACATTATATCTTATAGCGGTAGGTAGCTTTTATGGCAATTTGAAACATACAATTTTCTAATGATTAAGTCACAGTCGTGCGAAAAATAATTGATATAAGCACCCACGCCCTACTATTTTTTCTCTCAAGAGTCGTAAAAATATTTAACTAATTTCATATTTTAAATTATAATTGTGTAATTCAAATCGTTCATTGTGAACGAGAGGTTGCTAGTGTCAATGCGATAGCGCACTGAGTATGACAGACAATAGGCCACACATTCAGGTATTACGAGGCTGTTCCAAACAAAATTATTTAAGTAATTAAAAAATAAATAAATATATAAGTATATGATTATGTACTTATATTCATATGAAAAAGGGGACACGCGTGTGACACTTTGCCTCGAGTTAAATGAGAAAATGAAATTTAAACATAATTATTACAACATTCGTTCTCGTCACATTATCCGTAACATAATGTCGTTTTAAAAACGACCTAAATTGCAAGAATCGACAAAATAAGACAACGTTTTAAACCAAATAGCAGGTATCTCCGTTGTGATTGGAGTCGCAGGAAATACTGCACGAACTCTTAAGGTTATTGTGCTCATCGAGCACTTTTGTTCAATAAATAATCAAGTAAGGGGTAAGACTCACTTCGAAATTTTGAAAGAACATGTTTCACTTTGCAGTTGATTCAATACTATGCAACCCACCTCGAGGTGGTGACTTACTTCTAATTAAATTAACGTTACACAGGGAACATAATAAGTTCATATCGAAAACTTCTTGATCAGACTGCAACAAACTGGCCTGAAGCCTCGCTTTGAGCGTTTAATTTATCAGTTTCTAAAAACTTAAAAGATTGAATCTGGATTCAGCAGTAATAGTAAAAAACTACGTTTAAGACTGTCTAGCTGTAACATAGAATATTTTCACGGTCTGTTAATTTATTGATTTGGAACCTGTTTCATTACAATTTTATTCTTATATAAGACATTCCCGCGAGGGTAGTTTTTGCTAAGGTATATTTTTATTTTACCTTGAAAAGGTAGTTTATTACAAGCAAGCTATAGTTTCATGAAGAATAAAAGACAGATTAGGCATTACAACAACAATAAAATACGTTTGAAATATTTGATCCAGCATAAAACTAGGTTTTGTTATGAACATACAACATTATTAAGATCAAAAAATCACCCTGTTAGGATGGTTTGTAATAAGCCTACGATACTTACTTGATACAATGAAATATTGTATTTTTCAAAGAGATGCTCATCGGGTGAAGATGGTTTGTTACAACCAAACAAGTTTGTACTATGTTTATCATGAAATTGATATTTTGCAAATACATTTGCACAACTATAGAGTTTTGCTTTATTTATTACAAGCATACATTGTCTGTTGTATTAACTGCTTAATACTATGAAATATGATATTTGCAAAAAAGGTACTCACCTGCAATGGTGGTTTATTATAACCATAAAAAATATTAAAATACGTTCTGTTAAACGCTTATAGCAATGTAATATCTGTCAAGAGATTCACCCTGCGAGGGCGTATCGTTACAAGCGTACTAAAGAATAGTGTATGTATGGATCGCTTGATTCAATTGCAAATAGGTAGCCTCCCTGCGAGGGTGGCTTTTGCAAAGATTACCTACCCTGCGAGGGTGGTTTATTACAAGCATACAATGATGTATGATGTATTGATTGCTTAAAGCAATGATTCAATTGCAAATAGGTAGCCTCCCTGCGAGGGTGGCTTTTGCAAAAGATTACCTACCCTGCGAGGGTGGTTTATTACAAGCATACAATGATGTATGATGTATTGATTGCTTAAGGCAATGTAATATGATATTTGTAAAGAGATTCACCCTGCGAGGGCGTATCGTTTCAAGCATTTCAGAGTATTTTGTATTGATTGCATAATTCAATGTAAGGAGGTACAAAAACGGTACTCCTGTATCTCCCTATTATAACCATGCGAATGCATGTTGAACTGATTGTTTGCATAACAATATAGTAAAAAGGAATAAATTCAAAATGAAATACTTGTAAACTTAAACTAAACTTAAACGCAATGTCAAAAGATCAAGTGACATTTTGAGTAATATATCCACAAAAGAAAATTAATTTAGAAATAATTTCAAAAAAAAAAAGGTTAAGAAAACCTTTATATGCATTTATTTAATGAAAAGTTTTCAGCATACGGCTAGGTGACGTAAGATATTTTCTCCCCCACTATTGTTTGTTCCTAGGTCTGTGATACCTAGATTATGATTATTTCTTACGTCCAAAATAATAGGCATTACCTAGCCTCTAAAATACATGTGTTCAAATAATTTGCCATGATGTATCAAAAATTTATAGTAACCAAAGCTATAAAGTGAACGAACTGATAGATCGCTAGATATGGTCGAGTCGTTTGTATGACTCGTAGTTAAGCAATTGATACACTGTTGCAACATTTGAAAACCATTATTTTTATAAAAAGGATTTTTTCACTCACCAACTTTCTTCAATTATCGGCCAGCACGTCAACCAATACCGATGAATTAGTAGAATCGTAATAGCACGCTGTTACGCACCTTTCACTGAACCACCGCCACGGCCCGTGCTCTGTAGCTTGGGCGTTTGGGCGGCAAACATTTATACGTTTCTGGAAGCAAAACTATGTTAAAAACTGGTGATAATCTTAAAGGCGATGACAGCCTAGTTGGAGAAGGCCTGCCTCTCAAGCCAGAGGGAGCGGGGTCGAACCCAGCCGACGGCACGCACCAATTCGTCCGTTGTGTGAACATATGTGCGCATTGTATGTCATCTGCTCACTTGGGACCGAATATCGTCCGGCGATGTGGGTGTTGGATAACACGTCCGCCAGCCCCCTCGGGGGAAAAGCGTGACGATATGATGAATAATCTTAAATATTACCTAAAAACACTTCAATAATGACAAAACACTGGTATGAGGCATCGTTTGACCCCCATATTGTAAGCCACATACGGTTAAAAACATTTAGGCACACAAAAAATTTTAAATATCAAATTAATCGAACGGTAAAACCGTTAAAACAAATTCTACTCACTCATTTTGAACAAATGAAATGAAGAAATGAAATATAATGTGGGTAGGTACTTACTGCGTAAAATGTATACTTAACACCGAGTTATTTTAGGAAAATAACTACATTTCAGTATTTTACCACATAATTATTAACAAATTATCACTTTGTATTAACTAATTATGCAACACGACGCAAGCTGCTAGGGCTGCGGCGATGTTACTTCGACGAAACTTAAAACGCCAATGATAAAAAATGGCGCGCGATATTTTCACAAAGCGCGAATGCAGAGGTGGCGCCACCTAGGACTTCCGGTTAGAAGGCATTAAAAGTACGAAAACGCTGGTACTTTCGACGGAAACGGAAATGCACTCTCATATATATAGCTTCCAGTTACGGTCAAGTTATTTAATAGCCCAAATTGTTATGTTATTAAGTTTAAGAGGGGTTAAAACTGCAAGGAACATCTGGTGATAAAATAAATGAAGCATCTGTTTCTTCTAGTTTTACCATGCCAGTCTGACCAGGCTTCTAGTCATTTTCCTCTCCATTGTCTGTATTGTTTTATTTTTCTATGTTACTATTACGGTTTTGAAATTAGCTTACCTTAACACCTTCTTCGGCCAGTAGTAGCCTTGCTACCTTTGCACCAATACCTCTAGCCGCCCCAGTAATGAGAACCACTGTATCTTTCCAATTAAATTCCATGTTTTAAAACAATACTCTACAAATTTTGTATCAAAACAAATGTATGTTATTTAATATTTATTCTTATATACTCTTCTCTAATCTAAAACACTATCTTGAATTGGTGTCTAATCAAGGTTTTCGGAGTTATTTAAGGTGACTCGTTTCGCTTATGTATTGCGCGAAGATTAAATTCGAAACAATTTCTTTTGCAAATATATTTGTTAAAATATGCACTTTAAGGATAAACGATTCCCATACAAACGTATTTTACCATTCATGAGCGAAGAGAGTTTTATTTGACTTTGTAATGACTTAAGTTGGCTTGGGTCTGGGTCTTTATTTGCGGTACATTATATATCGTTGAAAAAAACAACATATTAGTAGCAAAACTTACATTGTAATTTTAGTTAATTTTTGTCAATGTGCGCGTGAACACAGATAGTGTCGTACGCTTACATTTAGTTATGTTGGTAGCGGCACAGAATACGTAATAGTAATATAAACGGCGACAACGCGCGACGTTGCCAGCTTGTGGCATACGCAGGTCAAGCGCTGTTGCCGCTCTTCTCTCTGTTATCATTTCGCTCGCATCGTTCAGGTCAAAAATCAAATTTTGAAGAATTAGACAAACGTATTGCCAGTATTTGAACGAAGGTAACTAAGAGTGAAAATTATACCTAAATTAAAAACAGTAGATAATTATAATCCCATCATGTAAATATTATGAAAATATAGCTCCAAATATACATGTAGTCACTATTTTCTAAATATACTTAATCGTTTTAACTAAATCAAAAATGTTCGTTGGTAAGCGCATCATATGGGAACGGCTGTACCGATTTGGATTTTTTGGTAATGCTAGGTTTTATGAATAAAAGATTGGAAAAATTGCCCAGAAAAATCGGAATGTAAAGTGACTTGCTAGTACATAATAAATACGTGAGAAGAGTGTGGAAGTATTTCCATGAAAGTTTTGCTTATTAAAAGAAACCATAATCAATTACAATAAAATACATAATTATACATTTACTCTTATAGCTTTACATAATTATATATCTATAATTATGAGTAAATGAGTAGTAGGAGAAGGAAATATTATTTGAAAGTACGATAATTTTCATGGAAAACATAATTTCAACTCTTGGAGTTGGTAACACTAATTGCGATTTCTTTGCTTGCGCGCGCCGGCCGCAAATCTCAATTTACCCACATTGACATTTCAGTGGGCGGCATTGACATTCCATTCGGTCGATGATTTTTCTCGACGTCTTGTGGTTTTCTTGTTTATAACAAAGAGTGTCTTTCTTAGTTTCTATTATACGGTGTTCATTTATAAGGCATTTATCCAAAATAAACCATGGAACCACGCACTTCTCAAAAGATTATAGAAACCACCACTACTCTGGTCCCAAGAAAAATCTGAAACGAGTTCGTGTAAAAATCTGAAAAGAGACGATTCCAGTGTTGCTTTAAATTCTGCGTGAGTAAAACTTCAACCTATAAATATAAATGTTTAAATAATTTCTATAGGTCTTGATCACATTAATTTTGGGTTCACATCTGTTCAGTATTTTCAAAGTCCCTTTGAAAAAACCCAGATGTGCAAGACCCAGGGTTGGTACTGAACTTGTTTTGTCCTTCCTGCTTGGAAAACAAGCATTCACCCAACTATCATATCACTTTCTGATTTAGCTAA
The DNA here is from genome assembly GCA_911728515.1 of Peribatodes rhomboidaria. Classification (NCBI taxonomy): domain Eukaryota; kingdom Metazoa; phylum Arthropoda; class Insecta; order Lepidoptera; family Geometridae; genus Peribatodes; species Peribatodes rhomboidaria. Next base: position 13,786,599 of record OU452172.1, read on the forward strand.
AATGTGTATTGTCTATAAATTTACACCTATATTTTCTTCAGACCCTGTGAAAACATACAGTGAAAACAAAAAGAAGAATCACATAGAAGCCAATTATACACAATATGAGCCGGAAAAGTCTAAGGCAAAGCCCACAACATCAGAACCTCTGGAACATAAATTGGCCACTAATCAATCCTACTGTCAACAATCATGAGAAGAAAGAAATGTTATTTTGTGGGCTTTATTTCTCCAACTCAGGACATCACCGTATTTGAAATAGAGCGCGACGAAGTTTTCATATCCAATATGCTACCGAAGCTGGTGAAATGTGCATTGCGATGTGCAAATGGCAGCGTTCGCAGCTAGAAAGTAAAAAAAATCTTCGAATTAGTTGGCTGAATTTCATCCAGATCCGTTCAGCCTTACTAGCGTGATTGAGTAACAAACATCCGTCTATCTATCCAAACGTAATCAATCCTAATAATTAAATCAACTTCAGCAGTTATTGATTGTTTTTTATTTTTACCTGAAATAAGGACATACGAACACATTTCCACTTTTCAGTCATAATATGCCCTCCGGCCACTTAGATCCACCGCCAGGTTCCACCGGTGTAGATAAAGGGCAGGGCATAATTCGAATCATGAAAACATTTAGGAATATAATCGATCAGACCGTTCTCAAATGATGCGCTCACTAATGAATAGCATTTGATTTTTACTTACGAACAAAAAACAAATGCAAAAAGAAACATGATATGCAAGAATCGAACAGGGTTACGTATAATACCTAGTCCCGGAACTTCTAGCCACTGGGCCAAGTTGTAAGATATCAGATACGTCGAAATTATCCCATAGTTGCAACCACGTTCGAATTCAAACAAAGCCTTGTTTGTATGCGTGAGTAGTCTACCGCCGCCCGCGATATTGCCTAGCACATATGCAAGTACTTTACAACTAAAATACACCTGAGATAAACCTAAGAAAATAGTAAATAATTCATTATTAGCGGTAAATATATTATCATGAAATAAAATGCGCATTTTCATTTATAAAAAAATAAAATACGTCAAATTGCAGCATCAACGCCATCTATTGGCGCAGGTGTTCCTAGCTAACCGCATCGTTTCCCAAGTTAGCTTGGTTCATCAGTTATCGGTTAATTTGCATATCGGATCATTTAGTACATTACTGATCTATTTCTCTACACAATATCGTAAGGTAAATTTAGCATATGATCTACGATGGTCGCAAATTCTATCTTATATCTTTAAATGAGCAATTCTTGTTTTATATATATATATAATTGGAATCTCGGAATCGGCTCCAACGATTTTCATACAATTTAGTATATAAGGGGTTTCGGGGGCGATAAATCGATCTAGCTAGGAATCATTTTTAGGAAATGTCATTTTATTCGTGTTTTATCGATAATCAACTTAAACATAAACTTGGAAGAAAAATAACAAAAAGGAGGCGTTTGAGTAGTCTCAACTGAAAAATATGACTCTTCCTGACATCTATTGGCGAATAATAATACTATTTTTTGTGAGCAAATAATTGCTTTAACGACACAACAGCAGATGGCGTTGTTAAGTAACACGAAGTCAATGAGTGTTTGCTTTGAGGTTAGACTAAAATCAATTATTTTCCAAAAAATACAATTAAAAAAAAAAATACCGAGCAAAGCTCGGTCATCCAGGTACTTATTACTTAATTTAGTTAACCGGTCTAGCTCACAAAAACAAACAAAAAAACTGTTTGTTATTTAAATTTTGCGTCATGAGCGAGACGTTGAGCCTTAATTTTTGAACGTGGTTTTGTTATTGCGCTTTAGGTACTTAGCAAAAACAAAGATAGGAAGCAGAGGCTGGCCGAGATTAGGCTATTATTTGTTATCAGCGGTGCCGTGCGTGCGATACTGATATCAAAACTCTAATGTTGTTTGTGTTCAAACTTGCTTGTGTATTTTATTTTCCAGTAGATCTTAATTCAGCATTGTTGAGATTTATTACTTTACATAATAAGTATTTTATATAAAAATTACTTTGATATACTCTTCTAAAAGAATCACTCTGTGAATCGTTAAGTCATAAACTCAGAATCGTGTTTTTAAGCATTCTTCGCATTCGTCTACCATTTGCTTTTTACCTGCCCGCCACATTATAGTAAAGGTATTTTTTTTATTTTTTTTTTATGTATAATAGGTCGGCGTTTGACCACCAACTCGCCTGATGTTAAGCGACGTTGTGGTCTAAGATGGAGCACGACGACCTATAAGGTACTTATTCACTCTAGCCTTTAAGAAGGAATATCAATAAAACAACATAACTAGCATTTTATCTTTCTACTCCCATTAGAAAAATTGTGTACACCGAAAATCCTCACCGACATAACGACACGCCTTAAAAATTTAGCGGATACAGATAGATAAGAAGTGCAAAGATTTGATACAGATTTTAAATGGAAAAAGTGTTCATTCGAAAACATGGACAGACAAGAGATCGTAAGCCTTCTTGACGGTTGCTGTGATGTCTTTGACAGGTCGGTTGGTCGTGGATATCCAGGTGCTCCCGCTTTCAGCCAGCTTGAACACGTCGACAACACCCTGCGCAGCGTTGTCTATCCTGAAAATATACAGTAACCCCCTTAGACATTAAAAACATTAAAAGTAAACATTGTTCTGCCTCGGAATAGTAAGACAATGTTTTGTCTTTTTCCTTTCTTCTAAATTATTGAACTCAATCGAAAAAGACAAAACACTAAATAGAACGAACGAACGAATTACGAAGCTATACAACGTTTATTGCTAAAGGGGGTAAGTAATAGTAAATAAGGGTACGAGTATGTACAAAAGTAAAGGCCTTACTTTATAGGTCGTCGTGCTCCATCTTAGACCACAACGCCGCTTATCATCAGGCGAGTTAGTGGTCAAACGCCGAACTATTCTACATAAAAAAAGGCGCGAGCGGCGGCCTAAAGTTTAGGCCCTCGCAGTGTGTCGGAAGTAAACGTACCTAGGTAGGTAATACCAGCTTACTGACTTTCTAAGGCATACTGGTACTTTTGGCAGCCTAAGCGTATAAGCCAACTAGGTTGTAGTTGTACATGTGTTGTATTGGTAGATTTGGTAGATTATTGACTTTGTTATGTAATTTGAAGCCTGTTTTCTTTTTTGAGTTTTCTCTGACCAATACAACGTGTTGTTTTGCATGCCCGCAGAATTTGTAGAGGTAGGTATACTCTACTGGCAGAGCAAGAATGAACCATGGGGCAACCTTGAAATCGAGAAAAAAAACTATGGATTCTATTCATTTTTGTCAACGATCAACAACCTTTTCGTAAGGAACAGGCAATAGCTGTTTTTTTTTCTCGATTTCAAGGTTTCCCATAGTAAACAAAAAAACTAACGGAGTAACCATATATGGAGTGCCAACTATCATAATAGAGGTGCCTGAGGAAAACCCTGCCAGTAGACGGGGGTCCTTGCGGTTCAGAGACATGGTGGAAAAAGAACGAGTTTGGGAGCCGTTGGAAGAAAAAAGATGATTATAGATAGTCTATAATCTAGTCTAATCTAGATAGTCTATAGTCTAGTCGATTGAGAACGAAGAAGAAGAAACTAACCATCGCGAAGATGACGAGCGCGAGACTAGCGACGAAGAAACACCAAACGCGGACGCGGACGAAATTCAAGACACTCGCCGAGGGTCACGGGGTCCCCGACATTGATGACAGCGACATAATTGCCCTATAAAATAGATGAAGACGGCTCTAACGAACTGCTTGCTTCTACCGCATAAAATACTATTATGGTTACCTTCACCTGCATTAGTAAAATATATAGTTTGTTCATGTTGATTACTATCACAATTATAACACTAGATATAAGGATAGGATAGCTGTACCGAGATTTAGACTGACTAAGTCAAAAAGTAATTTTTAGGCAACTGCGTTCGTTTTTACAATAAAATCCCGAAAAATATAACATGGCTCACCGAGGGAAAATTCAAATCACATGTAAAAACTACATTAATGAAAAGAGGATATTATAAGGTTAAGAATTATTTAGAATATAAAGATGTCTGGAGCCTTCCACTTCCGCCAAGTAGCCACTAGTATTTATAGATATTACCTAGTTGTAAGCCAAAATTTGTGAGACTGAAATTTATTTATTATTTGAAAAAATAATGCCCCTCAGTTTCTTGCCTGTTCTTCTGAGTAGAGGCTTTTTGTCCGAACAAGGCGGTCGAGTATATTTAAATAACTTTGACGTTCATAAGTGTATCTTTGATACCTAAATTGAATAAAAACATTTTGACTTTGACTTTGACTTTTGTTCTGCTAGTGGAGTAAACCTTCCTCTACAAATTCTGCGGGAATGCAAAACATCACGTGGTACTTTAATGCCAAGGCGTATCTCAAAGCAAAAACTCACCTTACGTTGCAAAACGAAATACTATCTTTATTATTGATCCAAAATTATGATAAATTGTTAAAGTGATAAAATATTATCCCAGTGACTTTTATTTTTTACTATCTTCACAAGATAATCTGCAGCAGAATTATGTGGTGACGGGTCGGGGATATCCAGAAGATAGCAGTTCCACTTTCTACCTACCTACATTTTTACCACTGTAAAGTAGCTATTTCCAAGACAGCTAGATAAGTACATGCTGTCACGAAACCTTAACCTTTTTTTCTAGGGAAAATCCTTTATGGACACCACTCGCACTTAACTCGCTCCACCTAACATAACATAACATAACATAACATAACATAACATAACATAACATAACATAACATATCATATCGTCACGCCTTTCCTCTGAATGGGCTGGCAGAGGTGTAATACAACACCCACACTTCGTCGGACGATATTCAGTTCCAAATGTGATAACCTCGCTCCACCAAACAATGTGATCCATTATAGACCCCATCCACACGATACAATTTTACGACCAATGTTTTATAAGATTGGCAATCAAATTGTATCGTGTGGAATGTAGTGTGGATAGAAAAAATGAGATCCAAGGTATGGGATCCACCAATGACCTTCAGCTTGACTTTATCAATGAAACTGTATCGTTTGGGCATTTTTGCGTTGTCCGCCGAAATGAATTAGCTTGGTGCGTAAATTACAAACTTCCCATCATCACCCCAATTAGCGACTCCAAAATTTCTCTTATTATGAGCCTGTGCTGTCCCAATTTCGGGCAAAGGCCTTCTTTCCAATTGTCTCCATCTTGATAGCTATCTTTAGCTATCTTTCTAGCTACAACTGGCCAGTCCGTCCGGTGCTTGTCAAGGTCGTCCCGCCATCGAATTCCTCCTAGTTTGAAATAATCAACGACTCATCATGCCACTTACTTCTGCATCGGGAAAGCCTTAAGTGCCTCAGGATATAAGTTATTAACGTCTTCGTTGAAGTTTCCAACATTCGTAGTGTGCAGTAGGGGCGTGTCGGTGGCTCCGAAGCACATTGTTATAACTCTCACGCCGGTTCTGGAGTAGTATTCTTCCAACTGGATAGAAAAAAAAACTTAATAGCTAAGTATATAGGTACCTGCCAAATTACTAGTCTCTAAGGAGATCGAAATTCCGGCTGGCAATTTAAAAAATCTAGTTTTTTTTTTCAAGATCAAATAACCTGATGTCTTCGTAGCCGATTCCGGGCACGGCGACTAATGCTTCTGTTACCTACATTGTGAGCCTTGATGGTATGCTCTCACATGGCTTATGTAGCCTATCTTCGCAATGAGAGTCATAAAGAAGTACTAAAAGAAGGGTTCCTCATAATTTTATTCTGAATTTTTTCCCTCTTCGAACAAACGTTGTACATAGAGCCTGAAATAGTTATACTACCTTCAGTGTTTTGTCGTTTTCTTTCTTTTCCATTTTTAAATCAACCGACCAACACAAAACACCGGAAGTAGGTACCTACTTATAAGAATTCCGAGGCTATAGCACGTTTTTAGTAAGTTAAAGGATTGCGTCCGTTCGTCTATCCCGTATTCGTTTTACATTTATTATTTGTACTGTTGATATCAATCAAGGAATGTGAACTGCTCTTACTTCCTAAATGATTACCTATACCTACTTGTAAACAAAGGGAAATGCTCTGATGGAGTTCAATAATACTCTGCTTAGGATGTAAAAAAACTAGTAAAGTATTCATTACCTCATTATGATTTATGAAACGGGAATTACTCACGTACGATTTAGTCGATACCACGTCAGTTTCCATAATATTCATAACCTCATTGATACTTGGGCTTATCGTGATAGGTACTAAGATTTATTCTTCTGACTAAAACTGCTAAATTTAACCTAGCTAAAAGTATTGCTTCAGTATTAATTTATGTCCTTCTAATACTCAGCAAAAACAAAGACAGGTCCTTAAATTTTGAACTGATCTAAATTTAGCAATTTAGCGTTCTCAATAGGGCCAACTCCAAGTGTAAATTACAAAGCACTTACACCAATACAGTTGCTGAACTGCAATACGGCACTCTTCGCTCCGAAGTAGATCGGGAACAGAGGCGTCTGACAGAGTCCTGCTATTGAGGAAATGTTTATGACTGCGCCTCCTTTCCCGCCCTTGTCCTTGCCCATAATCTCCATAGCTTTTAGTGTGCCAGTTACCAAGGCAGTCTGGAATATTATAAAAAAAAATAGAATCGAAAAAAAAGCATATTATTAGGTACTTAATTATTTTCAAAAACACAAACGTAAGTACTTACCCGAAAAACATAATTGCGAGATTGTAGTTAGATTTGAGTTGGTAAGTAATCAAGTAGGTACTTATTGTTATTGCTACATTTTGCAGTATTTTGTTGTTGTTGAATAAAGGTTATCACTCATTGCAGCCACCCGGGACCCTTTACGTAATATTATTTATTCTGAGCCGACACGTACCGCTTCGCCTCGAGCGGTTATGTATTCTTTATACAGGCCGATTCAAACTTACTGGTGGCTGCGCAAAGAGGCAAAACACCGCAAAGTCTCGCTTGCGGCGCACTTCAGTCTAAATGCCTTAATGAACTTCTATGGATATGCGTTCACTACATCAACGCCGGCTCGCCTCGGCGTAAGCTATTTTTTTTTTTTTTTTTATTTATTTATTTCGTAAAATATATACATTTTAAGACACAAAGTATTGAAAAACTTAATAGTTTGTATCAATACCCATATCGCTACACGCTACAATTCTTAATGCAAACTAAACTACCTTTAAAAACTTCCTAACCTCACAACTACTACCTTCTAAAAATTATTGACCTTATATAAACTAATTATTAGGTAGTAATTTATTTATATCTATATCTACACGAGTAAGCATCTATTTATCGCAGTTCATTATTCTACCTCGTTTTACAAGAACAAGCGACGTGAAGTTAGGTCCAAAACGCTCGGAATCGGCCGCCGCCTGCGCCGCAGCGCGCGGTTGGGAACCGGTTCCAATAGATTAGCGATACGACGCAATATACAGGACGCTGTTTTAAGAGAGTGTGTTTAAATTATTAATGTATCTAATTAAGTCCGGCGACCACTTTAGACTAACTTCGCATTGGCTTAAGGTATTCTATAGCCATTTCGTCTAGAAGAAGACTACGAGCGAAGAGAGCAAGTAATGATACTGACGAGCCTCTAAAGTTACCTACAGAGTGACAAAGTACAATTTCATTTTTTTAATGATATTTGCACTTCTGTTATCATTCTTAAATAACTAAGAATTTCCCTTGTATTATGGATTCATTTAAAAGCTAATGATGTAGACAACCTCCTTATGTAATGGAATTTTTGATTTGCTTTGCCTATTGAATAAATCAGTCAAAAGTGACCCCTTAAAAATGCGGAAATTTTTCATAGCTCTATTTTCGCTTGAGAACGTTTTTAGAAAAAACCAAGAACATAGGGGCGGAGATATTGTTAATTTAATTGTACATTCTTAATTTCATCATAATCTGACAAATGGTTTTTAAGAAATTTGAGAAGCGCGTTTGTATGGAAATTTCAGAGCGTCGCGGTCCTCTTAACGCGCGAACAGCACGGTGACCATGTGCCGCCCGCGAGTGGTTCACGTAAGGAGAAGCCTGACAATCGCTGACAGACTGCTGCTTAGAAATTTCACGTGGACAATGACGAGAGGTTCAGTGGCTGACCAAGCAGCGTCCACCCGTGGACCACCCGTTGACCACCAGTCGAGGTGATCCTGAGGCGCTCCAATGAATGATAACCTTAATTAATATTATGAGCTAAGAAGTCTAAAGACGCGTTACCACCAAAAAAAAATACCAATTTTTGTGTTGTACCTAAACACCGTGTTGGTGCTAAAATATCTGAACAGAAGACAAAATTACAGTATTTTTATCGATGTTTTCAGCGGTGACTACAGTTATAATACTTACCACATTAATCTGAATCGCCTTCCTATAAATGTGCAGTCCATCGTTCATGACGCCAGCATTGTTGATGACCACATCAATATATCCCTGTTCCTTGACCACAGCATCGAAACTGCCCAACAGTACGTCGTCATTAGTGACGTCGCACTTATAAAACTTGATCTTATTATTGCCGTAGTTTGAGTTCAATTCGGCTTGCAGATCGAGACCGGCGTTCTCGTTGACGTCTAAAATTGCGACATGCTGGGAAGAAAAGAATGGATTATTATTCTAAATATATTTTCATACATTGGTAGAGGTCTTAGAATTGTGCTTCGGTATCCTCTGCCTGCCGTAGGAATCGACTGAAAGGGAAAGGTGGAACCCAATTCGAACTTCTAGGAAAACTCGAATAGTCAAATTCGGGGATCTGACCACTATCACAAACGGGCCCAGGGAAGACAACGGGGCGGTGTGGCCTGCATCGTTGTAGGGAGGGAGAAGGTACCCATCTCCATGGGTGGGTGGATGGGTATCATGCCTGAAATATATTTTTTTTAATTTGAATATTCGGGAAAGTGCCTCAGACAACGTTCTCTGGAGGACACCGACCGGTGCGTTCCTATGGAGACCCCAGAGGCGGACCACTGAAAGGATTTTGGTGGAATACACCCCGCTTGTACCATATTCATTGCCATAGGCATCTTTTGAACAATTTCCCAGCATTACCAAAAAAAGTGTATCCTTTTTTTTACAAATTAGGTAAATGCCTAAGTAATTAAAAACGGACGTACCCACCCATTTATAAATAGGTATATTAAAGATTCAACAACTTTTCAAAAATTCACACCAGAAAAATTACAGGCGTGAATTATTTACCTATTGACAATGAAAATATTAAGAATTGAAAAATTAAAAAGTAAAACAAGTATTAATTTTTTGTTTTGCTATTTAGTAACAAAACCACAGAATAGGTACTCTTAGTTACATAGGAAAAATTCAATTAATTTGTTTCCTATTTTTTCGAAGTTTTCATATATATACCTACCTATACCTACAGAAGTAGGTACAGTTTTCATGTACTAAGTAGTGCTAACTAAAATCAGAGGCTAAAACAGCTTAAAATAATTTATTACAAATTGGCAGAAAGTATTTAAAATACATATAAATTTGCTAGGTAACATGAAAGAAAAAGCTACCTTAACCCCTTCGTTCATAAGATTCCTGGTAACCAGAGCGCCTATCCCCGTAGCAGCACCCGTGATTAACACAACCTTGTCTTGCCAACTGTACACCATGATTCCAACCAGTTCAGAGACAGAAAAAATACTGAGATCTCAGACTTCGTGTGAGACATATTTGCTTAATCTTAGAGATATAAATAGGTGTGTACAAAGATTATATCGACACCACCGAGTGCAAAAATCTTCGATGATAAAACCTACTTAGTGACAACGATAGTGCTCTGAGAGTGACAAAGAAAAACGAACGAGTATCTGTTATAGGTAGGTACTTACGTCTCTTTATAAAAAAAATATATAAGTAAATTTTGTTATGAACAAATTGATCGAATCTGTGTCTACTTTTATAAATTTTGGAATAGTATAAACTCAATCGAAAAAATGAATTACGTATATAATACTTATGAATACGGACTGAGATTCGAATAATTTGAGTTTAATTTTTTTGGAATCCGAACGGAAACGTTTCCGAATGATTGTGAATCTCAGTCCGTATTCATAAGTTTTTGAACGTGATTCATTCTTCCGATCAGAATTATACTCGATTCCCTATTCCAAAATTTATAATAGTAGACTAAGATTCGAACAATTTGAGTTTGAAAATTGTGGGATCCGATCGGAAACGTTTCCGAATGATTGTGAATAGCACTGCTCATCTCTCGCGATCGCGGGGGCTATTCCTGCGCATGAGATGAGATGAGATTTTATCTTGGTTACTCTCACACCTATGACATTTCAAACGAGAGCAACAAGGACGAAAAAAAGTGAGATGCAAATCTCAAATCTCTGAATAAGGCCTCGCGTCTCACGCGTTACGCGTCACGCGAAAGTACGGGGCGTCGATGAGTTTTTAGCGAGAACCGAAAAGGTGTTGTCGAAATTTTGTATTTAAATAAATAAATAAATAATAAATAAATTCGGGACACTTACACACACGGTCGCCTGACCCCAAACTAAGCAAAGCTTGTACTAAGGCTGCCAGAGACTGATATACATACTTAGATATTTTTAAATACATACTCAAATACATATTAACACCCAGACATAGGACAAACACAAATGTTCATCGCATAAATGTTTGTGCTAGGTGGGAATCGAACCCACGCCCCCAAGCTCAGAAGGCAGGTTCACTACCAACTGAGCCACCGAGGCAGTCAAATTTTTTTTAAATCTTGTGATTTTTCAATAACGGTGGATTATTTAATTAACCTTAATCGTTTCGTTAACATGCACGAGTGTGCGCAAACAATAAAAACATTGCAAAACGTTACCTTCCGTGTTCTCTACAAAACTCCACTTAAAGTTTCAGTAAAGCATCATCTTATCAACATTGCTCCATCATTAATTTGTAAATAGCTACCTACATTAACTTGACACTCGCAAATTCACAAGACATGCAACGCCAAATTGCCCTGGATGGGAGAGAAAAACAAATAAAAACGGGGGCGTCCACAGACCTAAGATTTTTTGTGCTTCGCAAAGGGCGTCTCACGCCGTCGCCACGCCGACGACCCCGTTCGGGCCGCAGAAGGTAGGGAAAGTGGAAACGACACACCAACAATTCTGTCCCGCCGCGGCCTCCAGCTTTCGGCTGCAGTGTTATGTAGCCCGCCTTAGTTGTGGATCTGCCCATACAGACCTTCACCACACTTACTTAGACCGCTTCAAAATGGGTTCCGTCCGAGCCAAAGACCCCAAGAAGCGGCCCCACCTCAGATTTCTCTTTGTTTCACTGTGATTGGATTATTGAGCCCCCCTACCTCAACAAGGCTCCCTTTCCTCGCAACCCTAGATATACCTATTATATCTACAACATATTAAAACATCTAATTTAATCCCTCCCAAGCCTACCCTCCGTTTTAAAATAAAAATGTTGTTAAAGATGCAATTTCGATTTTTCGAACTTTTGTCAATCTACTACACGATAATAATCTGTGCTGCCCTCAATTTCTTTTAAAATAGAACTCATACAGCATAGCACTTTTCGCACTGACTAGGCGGCTGTAAAGTTCTTCTGCAAATTTTAAAAAACTATGAGCAAAAGTACGTTACGTCTTGGAAAGACACGTATCTAGCAGGCGCATCTTATTAGTCAGTTATGTACCACAATTATGTAAGTCACATGGTATCTTAGACCTTCTAACCAAGGTCTAAGCATGGCAGGTATACGTAGGGAACTGGCAAAGGTTAATAATCCACAATTATAAATGACATTTTAACACTCGAAGAATCACACGTTTTAAAAAATAATACAAAATCATGACACCATCTTTTGGGTTCCCGCCAAAAACTCTCTCACTTTACCATCTTCTCTTGAAAAAAAATAGTGTACGTGACGTGTCTGATGTCTCTTTTTGTCATTGTCAAAATTTTGTCATGTCAGTTCAAATGGGTTGCCAAAATTTTACTAGAATAACAAAAAACGTTACTTTGGATCGACGACATTGTTACTTTCCACGATGAATTCACTTTTATGGCTAGACTAGACTCTTGGCCCCAACGTGTGGAAACGGCCTAACCTTTTGCTATGTCCAAATAGTCCATTAAGTTTTTGTCATAACTCAAATAATTTAATCGTCTTCTGTATTTGAGAGCAAGTCATTTCTATGTTACTTTTGTTTAAGATAGTTACATGACATGTTATTTGCCTAATAAGTTCTAGCAACATTTTTCTAGACATGTCATTTTTTAATTCCAATTCAAACGTAACAAAATTATTTTCCTGCTTCGGAGTGTGCCTTGTGGCTTGTTTTGTTCCTACGTGTTTGGTTCTTGAATTTTGTGGTGGTGATACGTCGTGTTATTAGTACTTGTATTATACAATTATAAAAACAGTGTAACAAACATCACTGCTGCCGTTTCTATAAGTGCGGTGCGCGTCTTCGGCAATCGTCATATTTTCCGGCTCGCAAGCATAAAAAAAACTACAGCACCATGAATCCTTACCAACAGGTATGTTTTGGTTTTATTAGCATGTGTATTGGGGCATATTCGTTGTTAGATATCACAGATTTATGAACATACCTAGTTTAGTCGGTCACACTTCGGTTGGATACACTTTCACTTTTCATCATTTCGAGTAGGTAGAGAAGAGAAGCATTTTCCTTTAACGGCACGTACAAGATCTTGGTTTCGATGTTTTGTTTATCACGAATTATAACAGCATTCAAGGGTTTTATTTTGGTATCATTTATAATTTATCTCTATTGCTGCTAAGAAAGTTGTTTTCACAAAAAAGTAGTGGTCTATATAAAACGATAATTATTAAAACCAATATCTTGGTAAGTATATTTGTATCACATGATTTGCCTTACCTTAAATTTATATCGTTAATTTATAATGAGGCGAGTTCGAGTCACTGATGTGGTAGTTAGTATAGGTTAAATTAAAGTATGCTGATGAAATTTTTCAAGTTTTAAAAGTAATTGGTCTATATTTACACTAGGTTAAGGTAGATTCTTATTGCAGCCGTTGAGATAAATGTTTATTTTCTTTCCTTTCAAGGGCCAATCGGGATATCCCCAACAGCAATACTACCATAATGTTGGATTTGGCAACAGCGCCCCACAATCATTTGGAAATCCCATGCCTATGCCTGGCTTACCTACTATGGGATACCCAGCACCACAGCCAGGCTATGGAACCCAGGGTTACCCACAGGTATCTCCGGGACACCCTCAGGCAAATGCTCAAGGCTATCCAAGCCAGCCAAGCTCTGGTTATCCCTCACAGGGGTACCCTCAGTCAAATCAAGGGTACGCCCAGCCAAATGCCGCTCAAGCTTACCCAAGCCAGGGTTATCAACAAGCTCAAGGGTATCCGCAAGCAGGGTACCCTCAAGGGAATGCTCAGCCAGGGTACCCTCAGTCAAATGCTCAGCCAGGGTACCCTCAATCAAATGCTCAGCCGGGGTACGCACAGTCGAATCAGTACCAAGGCTATCCACCTCATAGTGAGCATGCTCAAAGCAACCGAGCTTATAGTGTGTCATCCAATCCTGTACATAACACAAAGCAGGTATGTTCTACCTGAATTTATTTAAGTTCAAGTACCATTTATAAATCATTTGATTTTTACTGTGAGCCCATATAAGTTCACTGGACCTTATAGATGGACTGTATAGCCTCTTCTAAGGCATGTTGTCTAACTCTATCTTTATATCTTCAGTCACTGCCAATAGCCTGTAAATTGTCACTAAATAATATTTCATGCCTACTTTTTCACCATCATATATTTTTGTCTCCACAATGCTATTATGTTAGATGCATTTGCTAAATACATTTAGCATAATATATTATGATTTATGTCTATACTGTTGTTATCAATTATTTGTGATAAACAAAACATCGCTTGCATGCATTGCTTTGTATAAAATACATGTTTTTAAACTAAGTGTTTGTTGCTTTGGTATAGTGCGCGCCATCCACGAAAGCGCGCCCCACTTCTTCTAATTGCTTAGCAACAAGCCAGGCAGAAAAGACATAGGACAAGGATGAGACGTCAATTGCATTATGTAGGATGGTGCCATGTCTCCACTCCATTCATATCTCCTGCTTGTCTATGTCTTCTCTGTCTGGCCAGTGCCTTAGAATGCGTTACAAAAAGTGTGGGGTGCGTCTTCGCGGATGGCGCTCACTAGAACTAACCAGAAGTACTTACTTACTTAATTTTGTTGTGATGATTTTTATAACTTTCAATAGATCAAAGCCTGTGGTTTCACATTTAGAAACTGCATATCTTATAGGTAGGTACTCTTAATTTTTCTGCGCTAATAGTATGTGCCACAAATGTTAATCAAGAATATAATATTCCTATAAGTACACCACAAATTTTATTCAAATCTGTTTAGCTGTAACTGTTACACAAAACTTTTGAATTTGTGTGTAATGAAAAAATTACATACCTACTTGGGAATAAGATAAGTAATAAAATAGTGATTTTTCGTGGAAATCTATTATATTTAGATTATGATTTTATGGTTGGTATGTACCTACAGCACCCACACAATTTTGTAGTTTGTAACTTTTGGGAATACCCATTGTTTGCTACTGGAATCTACAATTTTAATTTTAATTCTTCCTAACTATCCTTATCCTTATTTACCATGAGATCGAAAGTAACTCTGTCTGTCTGTTTGTAGGCCTTTGACGGCTAAACAGATCTTGATGAAATTTGATTGATAAATTACAGTACGAGGAAGGTTTTTAGAAAACTACTTTCTAAATACAGGGTTATTGGTACCTAATCAAAAACCTCTTAAGGGTTCATTGTACTCATCAGTACGAACTACTTTTACTATGAAGCCAATCCTGTAATCGCGAAAAAAAAAACAGCTGTTCCATACAAAAAGTTCAATCACCTTTGACAAAATGTATGGAACAGCTGATTTTTTTTCGCGATTTCTGAGTTCGCCCCATAGTAAAAGTTGTTCATATTGATGAGTACAATGAACCTATAAGAGGTTTCTGGTAAGTTACAAATAACCATGTATGATGAACAAACACGAACAAAGTCGCGTTTGTTCGTTTGGTTGTTTGTTACGCTTTCCCACCTTAACTATACTCAATTGATCATCACGAAATTTTGCATACCACATTGTCAGGGGTACAAAAAAGGACATACCTTGCATCCCGAAAAAATTGGTTCCTGTGGGACCGCGGGTGAAACCATAGCGCGCAACTAGTAACCTATAAAAACCTAGTGCCACTATCTAGCTTTTTTTTACAACAGACCGATCGAAGGTGTAACACGCTTGCCTAGGAGATACCTATTCACTTTACTCTTAAACACCCCCGGATTGTAATTAGGTGGAAAGACAGACGCAGGCAACGAGTTCCACCACCTCTGCAGTTCTTACAAGAAAAGTTTACTTGAAACGCTTAGTGCGTTTTGGCGGAATTTCCACCATAAGAGGCTAATTTTTTCGGGATGAAACAATTAACCCTATGTCCTTTTCTACATACCTGACAAAGCGTATGCAAAATTTCATGATTCTCAGTTGAATAGTTAAGCCGTGAAAGCGTAACAAATATACAAACCAACTCACTTTCGCTTAGATAATATTAGCTATCTGCGCCTCACGGTTTCAACCGTGGTTTACAATTTCTTTGTGCTATTCTAGACTATAATCTATCCCTTTACCAAATTTCATTCAGATCCGTTCAGACGTTCTAGCGTGATTGAGTAATCCATACAAACATCCGAACTTTATACTTTTCGTATTTATATAAGTTCCTGTTCATCCAAACGTTACCTGGAAGAAATCGCTTTAGGCGATAAGGTACTGCCGAAAAATATATTTTAGTTTTTAAGATATTCATGTAGTTTTTTGGTGTGCAATAAAGTTATATTGTATTGTATTGTAACTTTCGCATAATTATACTAATAGAGAGTTTAGAAAATTAGGATTAAGATATTTGTAGAGTACCTTATTTTGTATGTGATTAGAGCAGATCTTCAAACAAAATTTCACATAATCTTACGAGAACAAAACCGTTTACTTTTCGCAAATGTTGTTCTATAGATGCGAACACAATACAGTCTGATATTACTTCCAACCGCTGGACTATTCAAGGAGCATTTGCTGCAATTATATTGTTATGCTCACTTTGCCTCCTGTCCATCAGTGGTCCAGTCTCGGCATTGCTCTCAGCTACAATGGATGTAGCTCCTTCTCATCTTAGCATACATTTTCTACATCAGCTCTTTTACTAGTCCACATTCTAGTAGTGATGTTCAGAGTGAAATTGTGTTGTATCTGAGTTTGCCGATGTGTGTTCAAGAATTTTTATTAATATGTCCTCCGTCACTTCGAATTCAAGTATGCGCAGTGCGTACAGAGCGACAATTGGCCTACGTCGGGGGTTCAAATCGTTTCGTTACACGGTATTTGTTTGTGCTTTATTACTAGGCCACGGGCCATCCACTAAACTGTACTCCTCTTTAGACTAAACTTTAGTAAACGCCCCGCGAATGCTAAACATAGTAGGTATGCGCAAAACATTCATCCGACTAATTAGTGGCTCATCTAATATAAACCTGCCGTTCAGTTCGTACGGATTACACTAATTGTTTTCATTTAGTCGCAAACGTTCCCTCCTTTTAATGTACCCAGTTACCAAAACGTCCTTATCCCAAAATGTCCCCTTCCCAATATATCCCTCTCACAAATATGTACATTCCAGTATAAATGAATGTTTGATGACCCGCTATCACGATGCCTTTCGTCACCATCATCACTCATATCATAGAATTTGTCGCACTAACTCGCACTGAACGTGCTAATGAATCTAAATCATATAATTTCTTGACAAAACTTGCTTACTCTGTGTTGCCTTAACATCAAACTGGCTTGCAACATTTTTTTACCAAATATCAGATCACGCTAAAATTTTACTTGAAATATAAAATTACGTTATTTCTCTGATTCTTAACAGGTTTTGATGAACTTTAGTAAGGAAGTAAGTAGCATGTATCATTTACTTTATATCCCGAAAAATAGCTGGTGTACCGCAGGGTGCAGCTACTTGGCTAATTTGTTCGAACATTACGTTCAAAGAGTCCATTTCAACAATCCAAATTCAAATCTAATTTGCTAGTATCATCAAAGCAAGTTGTGCTCCACAGTCCAAGCCGACCGTGGTGCCAGTAAACCCCTTCGACCCTCGTGAGGATGCCGCCGTTCTCCGCAAGGCTATGAAAGGCTTCGGCACGGATGAGAAGGCCATCATACAAGTGCTCACGCGCAGGTCCAACGAACAGCGCCTGCGCATCGCGTTTGAGTTTAAGACTCTGTACGGAAAGGTAAGTTGACATTCTAACGGCTGCTCTCAGGGCCGCATT
The DNA here is from genome assembly GCA_911728515.1 of Peribatodes rhomboidaria. Lineage (NCBI taxonomy): Eukaryota > Metazoa > Arthropoda > Insecta > Lepidoptera > Geometridae > Peribatodes > Peribatodes rhomboidaria. The sequence goes on from OU452172.1 coordinate 13,804,050, forward strand.
TTAAAACGACGCTAAGTCATCAATCTCAGTTATAAACTAGTTTCACCAAACTTAAAACCAGTTTTAAGTCGAGGTTCATGACTGAGCGTCGTTTTTAATGCGGCCTTCAGAGTCGTGATTACTTAAAGCTTACAGTAAAGGTTTCCTATGGAAATGTAGCCCTTTGTGATGGTTTAACTAATTATTAGTCTCTGAGTGCAGAGGAGTCTGATAAGTTGCTCTACCAACAAAATTGTAAAGTTTTTTGAAAAAAAAAAATGTTTACCACACACACATCTACCCATCCATCTATTCGCTATATCTATTAAATTCGCTAGTTCCGTAGAACAAGATGAGTTTGAACAGTTTCTGTAAATTGATGTTTTAACGGATCACACATTATCAACATTATATTTCCTCCTAGCGAGACAAGAGAAGTTGTAACTCAGCTACGAACCTACAGGCCGTATCGGCAAAATACATATAACACAAGTATTAATGTGTAAACTCAATGAAAACAACCCCTGTTTGTACATGCCGGAGAAGTTCTTGGCTATAGCCTGGGAAATAAAAAGATGTACCTACAATCTTTTTATTTCCCAGGCTAGACGGTAGGCTAGGCGGTATGGCCAACATGGCCATACCGCCTAGTCATCCGTATGTTTTGCGCACTTTAGTCGTTAAATCTATGATGAAGATAATGCAGGAGAGGGTGAAAAGTATTCGTTAAACCGAACTAAAACATTTTCCTTTTTAAAACACCCAAATTGTCGCTTAACAAGTAACATTATAAAGAAAAACAAAAATTCGGCTGCAAAATGTGGTACCCTATGTGACTTCCACTATCAAGACGATTCAAATGTCGAAATCCATGAAGCTGTTAGGCTGTAGGGCGTGCCAAAGATACCTCATACACACATACCCACATACATACACTCGAAAAACAAAACCCTCGAAAAACAAAAAATTGAAAACCAGACTGTCAGTGAGTTCTGACGTATTATACCTACATATCTTAACGATTGATAATTAACATTAGACATTTACCAAGAAAAGTGTTAAGAACCAATAATAGGTAAATAAAACTGGTACGAGACGAGTGATTCATAAAAAAAATTGTTTCCTCTGAATGAGTAAGCTTGTTTCACAATATTTATGGCTACTCTGACGTCGGCGTCGCGTCATGGAGCTGTGACGGATTCGTAATTTCCATGTAGTGCTGCTACGACATAGAGGTCAAGCAACTTTATACCCGCAAAGGTGCCAAATGAGAGAACTAATAATATTTAAAAAGTAAACGTCAGTTGTCAGCAAAAAATGCGAGGCTGGCTCCCTCACTCAAATGTACACATAACTTGGTTACCATCCACCTGCAGCTGTAATATTATCAGTCACCCCTTTGTTTGTCCTTTATCTATGTGGTTGGGTAAATACATCTTGAAAGTCGAACAGTAAGTTTATGCCTTAAACCATGGTGGTAGAGTTCAATTTTAACAGCACAGAATTCTTGCTGTTTCCAGAACACTGTCAACACGTTCTAATGCTTCATAGCCTAACACTATCTATATGGTAAGTATAGGTAGTGTTACAATTTCTGTAGTAGTTAGTTAAAACGATGGTTTTTTAATTTAATAGGTACACGATGAGTGAAGCCTAACATGCAATGGGTAATTTCGTTAAGTAATTGCGTGATGTTATATTTAACCAGACGGAAACGCCCTACAATTGAAATTGAAAATCGAAAATGGACGCTTTTGTTTTCATTGGAGTGCGACTAGGTTACATATATGTGCTTGTAATAAAATTATACAATAAATAAACAAAATGAAAACCCCAGACAAGCTAAGAACATTTCCGACTAATTCTTTTCAAATAAACAAAAAAACAAAATCAAAATCGGTTCATCCGTTTGGGGACTACAATGCCCCAGACACATACACACACACACACACACACACATACACACTCACACACACACGTCAAACTTGTAGACTTTTTGCGAGACCAGACTCCAGACGAGCTAAGATCACTCCCGACTAATTCACCTTTCATACAAAAAAAAATGTTCAGAGACAGACACATACACAGACACACAGAGACACGATAAACAAACACACCGTCGTTTTCGGATCGTCACAGTCCAAGGATTTTCCTTCTTTGTTTTGGTGATTTCAAGCTAAAATTATTCAACGACCTAAACTAAACATTTGTTTCATATTAGCTACTTCTGCGGCCCGCAGTTTCACCCGCGATTAAAAAGTATCCTATGTGCTATTCTAGACTTCCATCCATCTTTTTGCTAAATTTCATCCAGATCTGTTCAGCCGTTCTGGCGTGAAAGAGTAACAAACATCCATCCATCCATCCATTCTTACAAACTTTCGCGTTTATAATATTGGTAAGATGAGCTCAATGGTTTTCCTAGACACTGACGTCGAGTCTAATGACTCAAACTTTCTCTGTTGTTCCCTACCATTTGGCAGGAGTCCATATAAACATCTTCGATTATTTGTATAGAAATTCCACAGTTCCACTGTACGCTTCCTACAATGGCCGTTGGCATGAAGTATGTAGAGTTGTAGATTAATATAATAATAATACGTTTATTTGTTCCAAATTTTTATTGTTTATTTTTTATTTTTTGTAGACTGCCTCGGTGGCTCAGTTGGTAGTGCCTTCCTGCCTTCTGAGCTTGGGGGCGTGGGTTCGATTCCCACCTAGGGCAAACATTTATGTGATGAACATTTGTGTTTGTCCTATGTCTGGGTGTTAACATCTATTTAAGTATGTATTTATAAATATCTAAGTATGTATATCAGTCTCTGACTGCTATAGTAAAAGCTTTGCTTAGTTTGGGGTCAGGTGACCGTGTGTGGAAGTGTCCCGAATTTATTTTATTTTTATTTTTTTATTATATTACAACGTCCAAGGTATTACAAAACTTAACGATCGATCGACACCTGCAGATGTGTAAAACTGAGTCACACTGTGTATGTGTGTGTGTGTGTGTATAGAATAGACGATGTGAGCTAGATGCATGTCCAATACGATTCATAGGTGAATCATCTTTTGCGTAACATTTTGTTGTAAGTAGATCTAGTTAATCATAGATCCATTATCGTCGCCACAGAATAGACAATAGTATGCCGTCGACGCCGTCGTACTGTTTTTAAACCTCAACCTTTATTTCTCATCTCTAAGTCTATAAAACTGTTTTCGAAACGTTCAAGGCCGTTACATACGATTAAGATGCTATAGTAAATTTATACCTATCTTAGACCATATTTCCCGATATTGCCAGCCATACATTTGAATGAATGAATATAATGTATTATATTATTACAAGTGTCTCTAAATTGTCTATTGGTAAAATCATGGTTAAATATGCCAACAGATTATGATTATGAGCCACGGGAAGAAATCACGTACGGTTTAGTCTATTATTCCGACTATAGTTGTTATCAAGACGAGTGCGCGCGCGCGGCTGCGTCTCGCATAGCATTCGATTTGAAAAATGCCAACAGATAATAGATTTTTTAGAAAATATCGCAGGGATGAGACGATTTTGTATATCATATCTTGTATATCTTCATCGTCGTGTGTGGTACTTAGCTTGAGCTTATATAATATTTTACCTGCAGATCAAATATAACTTCACAGACGGCCCTCACAAACGGTGAAAATCATCGTCTGTGACAGCCATTAGAACGATTTATACGGAAAATAAAATCCTACTTCCTACTAATATTATAAACGCGAAAGTTTGTATGTATGGATGGATGGATGGATGGATGGATTGATGTTTGTTACTCTTTCACGCCAGAACGGCTGAACAGATCTGGATGAAATTTGGCACAGATATAGATTATCATCTAGAATGGAACATAGGATACTTTTTAACCGCGGGTGAAACCGCGGGGCGCAGCTAGTAATATATAAAGCAAAGCTTCCTGTCAGGCCGTCATCCATGCAAACAATCTTTAGGTTTTTGTTGATATTTTAAAAACTGCTTGACCGATTTTGATAAAATTTAAATAGGACCACCTCTAAAGTATGATCTACCAAACAAAAAAAAAACATTAAAATCGATTCACAACTGGCGGTGTAATCGCGTAACGTAAATACAAAAAAAAACATATAGTCGAATTTAAAACCTCATCTTTTTTGGAAGTCGGTCAAAAATACAAATGAAAGATCTGTAAAGTAAGCAGAAAGCTGTCCTACGAAACACCTATAAAGTTCCCACGATGTTTGCCCGCGTCCATTTATTCCGACCATTTAGTTTTATTAGGTTAGGTAAGCCTAGCGAAGTGTACCGCTGACCATGAATGGCCTCGCCCGGTTACCGACGACCTTGATGTGACAGTGTCTCTGTAATAAACATGGCGGCTTGGCCCTTTGGGGCCCGATCAATCATCATTAAGGTTTCATAGAGTAGGAACTTTTAGCATCAACTAACTGTAGAAGAAGATTTATGTACTTATCTGAAATTTTAATAGTGAAAAGGAGTCAAATGTGTGAAATTTTCCGTATTTTCTGTTGAATTTAAAGTCGATGTGAAATGCTTGACGTAATATAGTATTTAATGTCTACACCAGATTTATGACTTCAATGATAACGTTATAAGTATGCCTCGGACGTTTACGTTTATAGATTTGCTTCATATTGTCTTCAATTCAGGCTGTTCCAGGTTAAATCTCAAATATCGCCAGTCATTATGCCGCTGACTCTAGGTTGCCACTTCGTCATTGTCGCCTTTATCAGTTGCCAGAACGTCGCATAAATATCCTGCCCTCAATCGCGTGAAAATAAGAAATCGAAGTGAAAATACTGACAACCCCTTTCACCCCTCTTATTTTTGTTAATTTTTTCACACCCATGTCCTATACTCTTTCATAAGTATCCTCTCCATCCTAAGGTTGCCTGGAAGGGATCGCTCTTAGTGATAAGGCCGCCAGTTGTTACGCTATAGTTTAAGATTTTTCTGTTCTTTTGTTTTTGTTATTTCTGGTGTGAACAATAAAGTATTTTTCTATCTATCTATCTATCACCCCCAGGACCTAATATCGGATCTGAAGAGCGAAACGAGCGGCAAGTTCGAAGACCTCGTGGTCGCTCTGATGACGCCCCTCCCGCAGTACTACGCCAAGGAACTGCACGACGCCATATCCGGCATCGGGACGGACGAGGATGTGCTCATTGAAGTCATGTGCACCATGTCGAACCACGAGATCAACGTCATCAAGCAATCTTATACTGCCAGTGAGTGCCTTTCCGCATTTGTTTTTTTATAGTGTATAGAACCAAGCCATGCCGTGAAATGACCTAGTCGTGTTTCGGGATGTAGTCCGGTGTAACCGTTCCGAAGACGGGTCTGAGCAGCAGCGCACTTATAGCGCCTCACTCAACTGCCGTCTTTGTACTTCTTCACTCTACAAAACTTCAAGGCTAGAGTGAATAAGTACCTTATAGGTCGTCGTGCTCCATCTTAGCCCACAACGTCGCTTAACATCAGGCGAGTTGGTAGTCAAACGCCGACCTATTCTACATAAAAAAAGAAGGGATCTCCAATCTCCATTTTGGTAGTTTTCGTTTTCTATATGCCTAACCACAGATTAGAAAAATAGCGCACCGAAAAACGCTCATTTTAAATTGTAAGGGTCTCTTTTCGTAATAGTAAATGAAACAGAAATTGAACAAACAAGCTTATGTACGGATATTGTAATGTAGATAACCGTAACATTAACATAGCGATAGCAAAAATACAGTAGCTAATTACCGCAATCTGTGTTACTACTGCTATAGTCAATTATGTGGCACAATATTAACGCTGTAAAGTCGAAACACAGTAACGTCATTCGATAAAACACAACTGTTATAGGATTTAAATCTGTCTGCTGCTATTATCTTAATTTTTGTGTAGAGAGAGATCAGGCTTAATTTTTCGCTGTAAAGATAAAAAGCAAGCAAGCAAGTTCGTATACAGGCTGTACAGGCTGTTCGTATACAGTTCGTATAGTGGCTAGCCCCGAGAGAGTCGGAGTTTCTAGTTCCCAGTTTTTCTATGTTTCGCTGTAAACAGAAAAATACCTAGTATCGGAGTTCGAGAGACACCTAAACCTAATCGTGAATAAACATCATCAGTGCCTATGTGATAGTATGTCCACTTATGGACATAGATAGGCATTTCCTAAAAAATTGATATGATCCCTTCTGGTTTATGCAATTATTTTAATCTGGTTTGCGCTATTCGCAGATCGTCACCTTAACTGCAACCTGAGTCCTATCGGATCACGCGATCCGACGACAAAATTTTGCGTGATCCGATGAGATGCGATCATTTTCTCATGATCCGTTGGGACGTGCCCTGTGATCAACTCATAGTATCTAATAGGTATTGATAGTGTCCCTTTATCACTTATAGTTCGCTTCATGTGCCAAAATGGATCGATTTCGACTCTACCCTAGTCTACGCTTGCCAATTACGGTCCACCCTTAAAAAACTCGTTAAATTATATTGATGACATATATGTATAGTCACGCCTTTTTCCCGTAGGGGTAAGCAGAGACCACGTCTCTCCACTTGCTGCGATTCTGATACACATCTTTCGCTTCTTCTCCTTACATGAGTCCCTTCATACTCGTACATGCTCTTCGGTTATGGGTACTTCTGACCTTGTCTTTTTTCAACACGTCTTAGATACCCCATATATCATTTATATTGATTACCCCATATCAAATATCAGAATTTCTGTATATTGACTTTGCTTAGCTCTTTGCAAGAAGAGTCACGATTCTACGATATTCTAGATACGCGTTAGGCGTCCTTGGATATCATCTCGGTGGCGTCTAATGAATTGTTTCCGATGGCTGCTACTCTGCACGCTCTAAATAACGTTTTGTTAGCGAGGTTTCCCTTTTTGTTCGGGCGGCCGGCGCGCGGCGCCTAGAGTACGTTTACCTATGAATACATGTCGTTGTTCTATCGTTACGCAGTAGCAGTATGTTGGCACTTGCGCTGTTAGTGATTATGAGTGAGGCTAAGCGATTCTTCGTGGTTTGAACTACTCTAGGGCCTCCAGCCAAGCCGCATTCGTTTTCTAGCGATTATATTTCTATAATCGACGCTAACGCTCGAACGCTGCCTTGCTGCTGACCTGCTGCATGGTCGACTTGGCAATAAGATCACGTGACATTTATATAGCTCGTATTTTGCCTTTTTGCTGCTAACATTCGAGCGTTAGCGATTGTCGGAATAGAATCTTGAAATCGATTGCAACTTGTCTAGGGCGATTAAAAAAAAACGATTATTATTCGTTCGTTCCGCTATCGAATAGCCGATGGAATGATGCATGAGCCTATCTCCATACCAATGTGAATAAAAATCTGTTTTCAATTCCTTTGCGTTGATTTTTCCAGCGTTGACAACTTACAGCCAATAACAAGAGTCTGTTTCAATTCTCTTACAAACAATTCAGCTTACTCGTTACAAGTTTAGTTATAACCTTGTTAGAAAACGATTGTGCCTATCTAGCTGTTACAAATGTACAATCACCAAAACTAAGGCCCGATTAGTTCACTGATCAAGAATGAATGACGGTGGTTAAGTGATGACTCATCACACGGAACTCCAAACTTTTTTGGCTTTCAGCCAAATGGCTCTGGTGACGTCAGAGCACGTCGGAGGCTTTTTGTATACTGACTATGCTTTGAGCTGTGTTTGTTTTGATCTTAGGACGATTTTGTCTAAAGCTGTTTTTTAAAGTAACATGACATAATCTACAATATGTTTTTCCACCGCTATGGCTTCGTTAAAAAGCCAAGCTATTGCTAAAAGCTACAGTGAGCCCTGCAAAGTTGCCAAAAACTAGCCTCGGATGATGCCTTGTGAAGACGGCGATACACAAGTGAGGACGGCGATAGGATAAGAGTCAAAGTTATTTGAATGAAGGGCGTGACTATTTTGGAGGCATATATAATAGTTAGGTTACACTTTATTTTGCTCTTCTTCTGGAGGTGCCATATCCTACCGGAGGTTGACCATCGTTAATCTATCCTAATCTTGGACACAGCAGCGCGGAACACGGATCTAGTAGGTAATCAGATTGATTACTTACTAGGTCATGCCCCAGAAGGCGTAATTCTTTAGCCAAGAAGTACGCCTTCTTCCAGGTGGTTCTTTACCCTGATTTTTCCACTGCATTATAAGTTGGAACAGGTCGTATTTGTTGTTTGGTGGTATTGGTCGTATTTGAAGCATTATGTGGGCGAAGTACCGCAGCTTGCGTTTCTTTACTGTTTTTAAAATTTCTGTCAGTTTTGCTCAGTTTACTAATATTGTATCGTCAGCTCGTGTCACTTATTTTTACCTCGATATAAAATACTCGTAAGCTTATTTTAGTTACAGTTTAGTTGATATTTTCAACACCTAAAGCATGTCAGAGCTTTTCTAAAATCGCACAACTGTCTATGCTATTTTGATCGTTCTTTAATAGACCGCAAGCGAGTGTAGTTAGTTATTCTTGTAAATATTTTAGTGTTTATCCCGCTCCGCGAAATGTAAATTATAAACTGTTTTTTTTTTCTGTTTTAAGTTATGTGAAGGCCCGCCTCTCAAGCCAGAGGGAGCGGGTTCGAACCCAGCCGACGGCACGCACTACTTTGTTCATTGTGTGAACATATGTGCATATTGTATGTATGTCATCTGCTACATGACTGGAGCCCGGTGTATGGCGACAGGCTCGCCCCCTGTCACATTTGTGACTGAATATCGTCCGGCGAAGTGTGGGTGTTGTATTACACCTCTGCCAGCCCTTTCGGGGAAAGGCGCGACACTTTGTTCATTGTGTGAATGAATGAATGACCATATCACACAATGAACAAAGTGGTGCGTGCCGTCGGCTAGGCTTGAACCTGCCCCTCTGGCTTGAGAGGCGGGCCTTCTCCAACTAGGCTATCATCGAAAGCCGCACCGCCCGCACCATGTTTGCCGCGCGGCGTAAATCGACCGTCTAAATGTCAATTCGGCTAGGTCGCAAGTGACTTAAGCCAAGTTATAGGTAGCAAGTGATTTGCGATGACTAGTCGCACGGCGAAAGTCGACCCGTGTAAACCCCTCATAAGAAGAGTGACGTAGTTAGGTGTCAACTACTGGAACGACCTTGTTTTATTAGATCGCGGCTAAAAGTATTGATGTCCTTGTCTAATACACAGCGGTAACAAAGACACAAGCGGAACAAGCCACACAAATATAAAATTTTTAGCTAGTTTAGCAATTTAGAGCTCTAAATAGGGCATATATTAGGTATATTTTAATATGCCATTGATAAAGAAGCTGTTGACCTTTGGGCATAAAAATAGAATTTCGCGTTGTATTTGCTGTATTTTTGATTAACGTTTTCCTTGTTTTTTTTTTTCAGTATACGGGAATTTACTAGAAGACGACCTTCGTGGTGATACATCAGGGAATTTCAAGAGGCTTATGACATCACTGTGCATGGTATGTTTACTAATTTAAAAATATATGTTCGTAAACATTGTGGGCATCTCTACCTTCGATCAGGGGGGCTATTCCTGCGCGTGAGATGAGATGAGATTTTATCTTGGTCACTCTCACACCTATGACGTTTCAAACGAGACCAACAAGGACGAGCAAAAGTGAGATGAAAATCTCAAATCTCCGAATAGGGTCCCTGATATACATAGGTTGATCATCAAGCTGTTGAATCGTTGAAAGTCGAGTTGAATCGTCTTGATAGTGGAAGTGACATACGGTGCAATGTTTTACATCCGGGTTTTTATGTTTTTCTTTTAATAATGTTGCTTGTTCATATTATTCATTACCCTGAAACCTAATTAATCTTCAGGGTAACAGAGCTGAGGAGTTCCACGTCGACCAGGAAAGAGCAAGAGAGGACGCCAGGAGCTTACTTCAAGCGGGTAAGTTCGATTGATTTCACCATCTCTATCTTATCGATCCACTGCTGAAGTATATGAGACTAGCTTTTCGAGACCACTTTAAGCTAACTTCGCATTGGCTTAAGGTTTTCTATTGCCACTTCATCTAGAAGAAGATGACGAGCGAAGAGAGTGAGTCAAGATACTGACGAGCCTCTAAAGTTATCTACAGAGTGACAAGACAAAGTAGGTACAATTTCAATATTTTTTTATGACTTGTGCACTTCTCCAATCATACCTAAGTATTATGGATTTATTTACAATACAATACAATACATCTTTATTGCACACCAAAAATACAAAGTAAAACAAACATAAAGAAAATATTAAACAATAAAATATCATTCGGCAGTACAAGGGCAAGGACAAGTAAAGTTTAATAGCTAATGATGTAATTATAGTCTCCCTATTAACACATAGGCTACTTTCAACGGCGGTGACCCGCGGAAAAGTAAAAAAATAAGCAACTGTGGGACGCTGCTTTATCTTACAATAATAATATCCTCACACCATGACCTAGTTAAACCACATTTGTCATTACTTAGATAGTACTTATCATGAAACAGATTTGGGCGTATTGTTGCGTAATTGTATAAGTCAATGCACTTGTCTTATCATTTACCTGCTAAAACAACAATGAATAATTAAAACAACTCAATGTCGTAGGCATTTACGCCTAAAATGGTTTAGTCAATGCTTAACAAGGATTAGAGGACAGTTTGACATAAGAATAGATAGTGATTTTGTTGAACTGTGAAAATTTACCAGTGGCTTTGAGCTCAAGATTTTTTCAAAAATTGCATTGACAAAAATACTTATTACTTACATAAGTATGTATAAAATCATTGAACCCTACTCACAAAATTTCACGCGTTTCGGTGCGAAATGCGAGCGCCTTAAATACGAAAGCATTTGCCCAAGCTAAAACGGAGAAGCTTCGATCGCGCTTCGCGCTCGCTCAGCTATTCTGTCATAGTCCGAGTTTTTACACGGCCTTGAAAACTTTTAACTCTAGCCACGTGTATGACTTACGACAGTGACTTGCATGCGCAAAACTACCTAGCGATCGAGCTACATAGTTGGAGCCCGGTGTACATGAGACAGGCTCGCTCCCTGTCACAATTGGGACTGAAAATCGTCCGGCGAAGTGTGGGTGTTGTACACCTCCGCCAGCCCTTTCGGGTGAAAGGCGTGACGATATGGAATTTGTACAAGGAGCGTGTAGCTAGGCCCTATACAAACTTACCAAAGAGACGCAGCTATATATTTCAGAATTTCCCGCGCTACATAGCCAGTTAATTCAATCTACGCAGTATGTATACCGTATCAGTAATCATAAATTACACGTTGGTTTATTTTACCTTGTAACGGGCAATGCACGATATGAGCGGGCTGTTTATAGAATCTACCTACAAATTGCGCTCCGCTGTTTGAGACTTGATTTTTAACCGACTTCCAAAAAGGAGAAGGTTCTCAATTCAACTGTATGTTTTTCTTTACTTTTCTTCGTTTTTCGGTAAAAAAAGATATCAAAAAAGTATACGATTTCCGTTGTCCTAGTGTGCAATTGGAAACATGTTTATTTTTTATTTTTAACCCCAACGCAAAAACGTCGGGGTGTTAAAAGTTTGACGTGCCTGTGTGTGCGTGTGTGTGTGTGTGTGTGTGTGTGTGTGTGTGTGTGTGTGAGTGTGTGTGTGTGAGTGTGTGTGTGTGTGTGGCATCGCAGCTCTTAGCTATGTTTGATGAAAATCGGTGTCGGGGGTTTTTCAAATTCGTTATTTATTTAATTAATCAAGATCGGTTTAGTCTTAATCGTAGAAGTATAACAACACATTGCGTTGTTGAATTCCATTACTTGGTGTAATGGACTTTAACAATGTAATGTGTTTAACACAATCGTTTGTCCAATTGCAAAGCGTGTCTCATCTAATAAAGATAACAAACGACGAATTTATTTCTACTTTTTAATCTAATGCGCGGTCTCACATTGGTTTATTTTTGAGTCCAAGCTTGGTTTCACTTTGAAATGGCCTATATTGAACCTTATTACTGCGTGACACATTGGCTTCAACATCGACTTTGTGTCAAAGATACACACAACACACACAATAGCGTCTGGGCTACAAGATATAGAGGTAGACGGGTGCAAATATTACCAATGTGTTGCCGTAAGAGTTGATACACACAATGGCGTCTGGGCTCCAAGATCTAGATTGGTGCAAATATTACCAATGTGTTGCCGTAAGAGTTGATACACACAATGGCGTCTGGGCTCCAAGATCTAGATTTTTTATTTTATTTTATTTATTTGTGTAATCGACAGCGTTACATAGTAATATTTGATACAATGATAACAATATTTAGAATAAGGCCAAAACTGATTACAATTATTTTATAAAAATAAATATATAAATTCAATTTTACGACGTTACGACAATAAACATTAAATTAAACTAACAATCAAGGATTCCAAAATTTATACAGGCATAGTGTGTGTGTGTGTGTGTGTGTGTGTGTGTGTGTGTGTGTGCGCGTTTGAGAGTGTGTATGAGAGAGAAAGAGAGAGAGAAAGACAGAATGAAAGGGAGTATGGTGATGCATTAGGGTGCAGACCTCCTTTCAGACCTGTCAGCCTTCCTTATCCTCTCCTTTAAAACGCTTCTTGATAGGTGGAATATATCCACGTCGGAATATAACTTGTTGTAAGTTTGAGCAGCGCGACAAAGAATATAATTTCGAACATAGTTCGAGTGAACAGACGGAACATAAAACAATGGCGTGGTGTATCTCGAACGGCGACTTGGTATCCGTAATGATACATTAGATAAGAGCTTATTGCAGTCTATTTTTCCAGAAAATAAGTCGTGTAATAGTACAATGTCATACTGCTGACGCCTCCGCTCTAATGTGCCTATGCCATAGTGCAGTTACAGGCATCAGGGTATGACTCAAAAGTTACGGATTCTTTGTAGCTTAAAAACTTCACGAACTTATTTTGTATTGATTCTAACTTTTTTATGTGAACTTTATAACACGGAGACCAGATGCTACACGCGTATTCTAAAATGCTTCTTACATATGTTAAATATAAAACTTTGACACACTGAATGTTTTTAAAGGAGTTACATACCCACTTGATGAAACCCAACTGTTTGTAAGCTTTATCTACAATATTGTCAATGTGCTCAACCATCGTCATTCTCGAGTCTAATTTAATTCCTAAGTCCCGCACTGTGTCAACCTTTTTAATTGGGATGTTGTTAAAGTAATACATATAATCAATAGGCTTTAGCTTTCTCGTGAATGTGATCTGAAGGCATTTGGCTATATTAATGGAGATTCTATTATTTCTATAAAAGTTTACGAGGTTTTTTAGGTCACTTTGAATTTTAACGCAGTCATTGACAGTTTTTATTTTTAGAAATACTTTTTTGTCGTCAGCGAACATGAGATGTTTGGAATTCACCAAACTGGCGTTTATATCGAATAGATACGCATTATATAGCAGTGGACCTAAATTTGATCCTTGGGGGACTCCAGAGCTGATGGTAACGAAGTCGCTGCGCGCACTGCCGATTACTACAGCTTGTTTTCTTTTGCTGATATATGAGCATAGCCATCTGTGAAGATTTCCACGTATCCCTAATGCATAGAGTTTGTGGAGCAGGATGATGTGATCTACTCTGTCAAACGCTTTTTCAAAATCAGTATATATCACATCAACCTGCGTCCCTTCATCCATGCTACGGTAGACATAATTAGTAAAAACAACCAGATTAGTAACAGTGGAGCGCTTATTCATGAAGCCGTGTTGTTCACCAGGGATAGCTTTAAATATCGTTGTGCTTATTGTATTGTAAATTATCTTTTCAAACACTTTGCTACATATGTTTAGGATAGATATCGGACGATAGTTTTCAACACAGCCTCGTGAACCACTCTTATGTATTGGCACAATCCTAGCCTCCTTCCAGATTTTAGGAAATACCCCAAAAACATTTACGGACAATTTAAATATAATATAAAGCGGGTGTGAAAGTGTTTTTGCGCATTTTTTAATAAAGATCGGGGGAATACCGTCGGTTCCCGGTCCTTTTCTGTCGTCAATGGTATGCAACACTTTAGATATACTGCTTTTGGAAATGTTGAGATTATGGACTACGTCTTGTGGTTCCTGATAAGAAAGCAAGTGGTCGTCATAAGATAAAGCAGGCTTCTGGAACACGCTCTCGAAGAAATCGTTGAACCCTGAAGATTGGTGCAAATATTACCAATGTGTTGCCGTAAGAGTTGATACACACAATGGCGTCTGGGCTCCAAGATCTAGATTGGTGCAAATATTACCAATGTGTTGCCGTAAGAGTTGATACACACAATGGCGTCTGGGCTCCAAGATCTAGATTGGTGCAAATATTACCAATGTGTTGCCGTAAGAGTTGATACACACAATGGCGTCGGGGCTCCAAGATCTAGATTGGTGCAAATATTACCAATGTGTGGCCATAAGAGTTGGGAGGTGTGATGGGAATCAAGCATTTAAATTAAAATTGGTTCTATAATCTTCTATAAGTCTCTGCACATATCATTAACTAGTTTGTATAGCTTACTAGCTGTTACACGCGACTTCGTTCGTCTTTATTCAGAAAATAGTATCCAAAAACATTCCTCGTGACATACTACTGTAACTGATTATCAAATTATATCAAGATCCGTTCAGCCGTTTAGAAAGAAACAGACAGACGGAGTAAATTTTGATTTTATAATATTACTAGCTGCGCCCCGCGGTTTCACCCGCGGTCCCACAGGAACCGTTAATTTTTTCGGGATAAAAAGTCCTTTTCTGTACCCCAGACAACGTGTATGCAAAATTTCATGATGATCGATTGAGTAGTTAAGACGTGAAAGCGTTACAAACAAACAATCAAACTCACTTTCACATTTAAAATATTAGTTAGGGATTAGGATTGTAACGGCAGTATAGATCCTACTAATAAGTATTATAAACGCAAACGTTTGTAAGAATAGATGGATGTCTGTTACTCTTTCACGCCAGAACAGATCTGGATGAAATTTGGCAGAGAGATAGATTATAGCACATTGGATACTTTTTAACTGCGGGTGAAACCGCAGGGCGCAGCTAGTTGTATTTATCTCTGAACAATGCATGCTTGTATAGCATACCATTACATATTTCTGCCTGTCGTCAATTACTCAGCAGACAAATAAGTACGAGTAAATAACGACAAAGAACATGCCACTGTTTCTCACACGAGGAAAACCAATGACGTACAATACAATTGGTGCAGCGAGTCATAATGACGTCACAATTATTCACTCGGCCCACATGAGCATTATCGTCAGCATAATTTTGAGTCACGCTTCCGACGTTTAGTATAGTCAGTACAGGGGGCCTACCAAGATAACATATTGCAATGGATACGGTTTTGTTTTCGACGCTGCGCGATCATGGATCTTATTGCGCGGCGATACGATTCGTGGTCGCGCAGCGTCGAAAACAAAACGTACGTCATTATACTATGAGGGCCGCGACGTTCTGAAATTTCCATACAAACGCGTTACTCAAATTTCTTGAAAACCGTTTGTCAGATTATGATAAAATTTAGAAAGTACTTAACTACAATTAAATTAACAATATCTCCGCCCCTATGTTCTTGTTTTTTTTTAAAAACGTTCTCAAGCTAAAATAGAGCTATCAAAAATATCCGCATTTTTAAGGGGTCCCTTTTGACTGATTTATTCAATAGGTAGACAAAGCAAATCAAAAATTCCATTACATAGGGAGGTTGTCTACATCATTAGCTGTTAAATGAATCCATAATACAAGGGAAATTCTTAGTTACTTAAGAATGAATACAGAAGTGCAAAAGTCATAAAAAAAATTGAAATTGCACTTTGTCACTCTGTAGGTAAGTTTAGAGGCTCGTCAGTATCATTACTCGCTCTCTTCGCTCGTCTTCTTCTTCTAGACGAAATGGCTATAGAATACCTTAAGCCAATGCGAAGTAAGTCTAGGTCGCCTAGGTCGAAGTTAGTTAGGTCGCCGGACTCTTAAGATGTTGTGGTAGGCTCCTAGTTAGTCCAACTAAGGATGAATTTACGAAAGTACTGTGAATACACGCTCAGTTTACACGCAACTGTTTAATAAGGTGTTTAAGATACGTTCCATACTTCTTATTCTGAAGATGTTTGGTTTGGTTTGGTTTTTAATTCGCGTACTAACTAGCTAAACAATTATTGAGTGTGTATTATTGACCGCCTTGAGAAAAGGTGGTATTTTACTATTAATTAATCGCATTTACCTTGAAACACCAAAAAGTCTTGAAATCGCGATTATAAGAAGCAGCTTGCCTAGAAAAAAGCGATGATAGTTGGAGAAGGCCCGCCTCTAAAGCCAGAGGGAGCGAGTTCAACCCAGCCGACGGCACGTACCAATTTCTTTATTGTGTGAACATATGTGCGTATTGTATGTCGAAAGGCTCGCCCCCTGTCACATTTGGGACTGAATATCGTCCGGCGAAGTGTGGGTGTTGTATTATACCTCTGCCAGCCCCCTCGGGGGAAAAGGCGTGATGTTATGTTATGTTATGAAGGCTGGAGCACAACAAATCCAGTTGCGGTCCAGTCCGCTGCAGTGTAGTTCATTTTCTTTTAACGTACTGCAGACAGACTGCATACGGCATGACGTCTTTCATGGAGTTTCATACTTCAATGGGCCTCACAACTGCGTCTGTAGCTGTATTGGACCGAACTGCAACCGGGTTTCGCGTGCTTATAAGATTGAAATGTATCTTTGAGTTTATGTGGAAACTGTTACTTGTCATAATATCGCGCCGTTTCGCCGCCTGCTTTTTGTGTGACAGGTTTCTTATAAACTCCGATATTATAAAGAATTCCGTCCCGGATCGTGGCCACTTTCTCGCGGTGTCCTTATCTGTAGGTACAGGCCGTTAGCAATGGCGTGCTTCTGTGTCTGCACTGTGTTCTGTTGCAGTGTTTAGAGCGCTGATCTTTGTTCAGATTGATTTCTGTGTAAATGAAGTGGTCCTATTAGTGGATTTTTCCTTCGCGCACATCACCGGTAATGTGTAGTAATATACTTACATATCCCCTTACTATTAAACTTTTTACAGCCTCGGAATAAAACACTAAAACTATTCCCCAAAGCTATAACAACTTTTATTGCTAAGGGGATAGAGTGTAAATCTAACAAAAAAATATGTGTGATTCCAGGCGAGCTCCGTCTCGGCACCGACGAGTCTGTGTTCAACGCTGTACTCTGCTCGCGCTCGTTCTCCCAGCTCGCAGCCATCTTCCAGGAGTACCAGTTCCTGACGGGACATGACATCGACGACGCTATCAAGGCCGAGTTCTCAGGAGACCTGGAGAAGGCTTTGAGGGCTATCGGTGAGTTTACTAAGTCAGCGATTCACAAAGTTGACTGGGTCGCAACCCACCTAACAAAATTTTATTAAGTAGTTGCTCACATAAAATCCGTAAGATAAAAGGAGGTTTAAACAAGATTAAGAATAAAATGTTAGATTAATACCGATGATGAATCAGCACCTTTTTCAGCATTGATGTTAATAAATTTATCATCACCCAACGCAAAATGTTTCCATTCTACTTGCTTTGATAGAATAGATTTTTTACCTGACCTTCTCGCTAACTTTGCTATCTTCCCCGTTCCAGTGAAAGTGGTCCGCAACAAGCCTCTGTTCTTCGCGGAGCGCCTCCACAAGTCCATGAAGGGTCTCGGCACGAACGACCGCCAGCTCATCCGTATCATGGTGACACGCTGCGAGCTCGACCTGGGGGACATCTCGGACATGTTCCAGAACAAGTACGGGGAGACGCTGCAGTCCTGGATAGAGGTAACTATATACTACTCATCCGCATCATGGTGACGCGCTGCAGCTCGACCTGGGGGACATCTCGGACATGTTCCAGAACAAGTACGGGGAGACGCTGCAGTCCTGGATAGAGGTAACTATATACTACTCATCCGCATCATGGTGACACGCTGCGAGCTCGACCTGGGGGACATCTCGGACATAATAATAATAATAATAATAATTTATTGAACAAAATATACAGTGCTTACAGATAAAAGTTAGTAACTGATTCTTATTGACTAATATTAGTAGATACATCTGGATAAGCTATGAACCCAGAGTCTCACGCTAGGGGAGTCCTGTGTTGTGAAACTCAGTGGCCTTCCGTTATGAATGAGTAAATATGGAAACTTAAAACTAAAACAAAACATTCCAAATTAATATTTGGCACAGGTGAAAAGTTTACAGTTATTTCGTTGGTGTAGGTAAATTCTAAACAAAGTACAATTATCTCGTGTGAAGAAATGTGTGTGTTAGTGTGTGTGTGTGTGTGTGTGTGTGTGTGTGTGTGTGTGTGTGTGTGTGAAAGAGTGGGCTTTGGTTGTTTGTGTGAATCAATGACTATGAAACCTGCTATGGTGTGAATGAAGAGGGTGGTTATATGGTTGGTTGGTTTGTATGGTTAAATGAAAACATTTTGTGTCGATAAAAGGATAATAGAAGGTGTTTGAGCGGGGTCTGCTTTCTCACAAATTTAAGGTAAACGATACTAACGCTTTGGGGAAAGTTGGCAGCAGCCAGGTGTCATCTTAGCTTAGTGGTTAAACCAGTTAATGAGAAAAACAGACCCCTTTTTGTTATCTGGCAATAATCAGTAAGTTCTCCGTTGCTTGTTGATCTAAAGAGGATAGCCAGCTGGTTACAATCCGTTTGCAAACAAACCGTGATGTATGGAGTATGCTGAGTGAGCGGTCCAGGCGCTGATAGAGAAGTGTACCCTTAAAATAGTAGGAGCGTTGAGCAAACGTAGTCCTGGTACGGGGAGTCGTCCAGACATTGCGCCGTGCTGACCTTGTGCTTGTGGCAATCGTACTTAATGCTGTCTTGTGGAAGCGCAAAGTAACTGCAAGAATATATAACTGCCTAACCGTAAGGTATTTTGTCTCTTTGTATAGTTGGACTGTAGGGAATAAGAATGATTTCTTATAGGCGACTTTTAAAATAAATCTCTGAGCGCGTTCTATTTTCATAAAGAGAGTTTTACTGGCAGATCCCCAGCACACTATACAGTATGATAGAATAGACTGGCACAAAGCATGATAGATAATTTTAAGAGTATCTGGATCCGCAACTGAACCTAACCTTTTGAAAATGTGGGAAAGTTTTCGCAGACGGGCGCATAAATTGCTGATTTGGCATTCCCAGTTAAGTCGGTGATCGATAGTGATGCCTAAGTATTTTACAGTATTTACGCGCATTAGCTCAGGACAAGAACAAGAAGTCATGCGGTTAGGGCGAGGAAGACATGTGTGGAGAATAAGATTTGTTGAAGTTGGGTGGGTACGCTGAGTGATACAAAAAGTCATGTACTTTGTTTTGGCCGCATTAAGTGTCAGAAGGTTGCTTTGCAACCAATGGGCTACCTCCGATAATCCTTGCTGAGCCACAGCTGCTACCTCATTCCAGCTTTTGCCTTGAAAAATTATGGCTGTATCATCAGCGAAGGTAAAGAACTTAGCCTGATTGACCTTGAGCTGACAGAGGTCGTTGATGTAAACCAAAAAAAGGGTAGGACCAAGGACACTTCCTTGGGGAACACCGAAATGTTCCAGACATGTTCCAGACTGACATGTTCCAGAACAAGTAAGGGGGACTCTGCAGTCCTGGATAGAGGTAACTATATACTACTCATCCGCATCATGGTGACACGCTGCGAGCTCGACCTGGGGGACATCTCAGAAATGTTCCAGAACAAGTACGGGGAGACGCTGCAGTCCTGGATAGAGGTAACTATATACTACTCATCCGCATCATGGTGACACGCTGCGAGCTCGACCTGGGGGACATCTCAGAAATGTTTTAGAACAAGTACGGGGAGACGCTGCAGTCCTGGATAGAGGTAACTATATACTACTCATCCGCATCATGGTGACACGCTGCGAGCTCGACCTGGGGGACATCTCGGACATGTTCCAGAACAAGTACGGGGAGACGCTGCAGTCCTGGATAGAGGTAACTATATACTACTCATCCGCATCATGGTGACGCGCTGCAGCTCGACCTGGGGGACATCTCGGACATGTTCCAGAACAAGTAAGGGGGAATCTGCAGTCCTGGATTGAGGTAACTATATACTACTCATCCGCATCATGGTGACACGCTGCGAGCTCGACCTGGGGGACATCTCAGAAATGTTTTAGAACAAGTACGGGGAGACGCTGCAGTCCTGGATAGAGGTAACTATATACTACTCATCCGCATCATGGTGACGCGCTGCAGCTCGACCTGGGGGACATCTCGGACATGTTCCAGAACAAGTAAGGGGGAATCTGCAGTCCTGGATTGAGGTAACTATATACTACTCATCCGCATCATGGTGACGCGCTGCAGCTCGACCTGGGGAACATCTCGGACATGTTCCAGAACAAGTACGGGGAGACGCTGCAGTCCTGGATAGAGGTAACTATATACTACTCATCCGCATCATGGTGACACGCTGCGAGCTCGACCTGGGGGACATCTCGGACATGTTCCAGAACAAGTACGGGGAGACGCTGCAGTCCTGGATAGAGGTAACTATATACTACTCATCCGCATCATGGTGACGCGCTGCAGCTCGACCTGGGGGACATCTCGGACATGTTCCAGAACAAGTACGGGGAGACGCTGCAGTCCTGGATAGAGGTAACTATATACTACTCATCCGCATCATGGTGACGCGCTGCAGCTCGACCTGGGGGACATCTCGGACATGTTCCAGAACAAGTACGGGGAGACGCTGCAGTCCTGGATAGAGGTAACTATATACTACTCATCCGCATCATGGTGACACGCTGCGAGCTCGACCTGGGGGACATCTCAGAAATGTTTTAGAACAAGTACGGGGAGACGCTGCAGTCCTGGATAGAGGTAACTATATACTACTCATCCGCATCATGGTGACGCGCTGCAGCTCGACCTGGGGAACATCTCGGACATGTTCCAGAACAAGTACGGGGAGACGCTGCAGTCCTGGATAGAGGTAACTATATACTACTCATCCGCATCATGGTGACGCGCTGCAGCTCGACCTGGGGAACATCTCGGACATGTTCCAGAACAAGTACGGGGAGACGCTGCAGTCCTGGATAGAGGTAACTATATACTACTCATCCGCATCATGGTGACGCGCTGCAGCTCGACCTGGGGGACATCTCGGACATGTTCCAGAACAAGTACGGGGAGACGCTGCAGTCCTGGATAGAGGTAACTATATACTACTCATCCGCATCATGGTGACGCGCTGCAGCTCGACC
This sequence comes from Peribatodes rhomboidaria, assembly GCA_911728515.1. Classification (NCBI taxonomy): domain Eukaryota; kingdom Metazoa; phylum Arthropoda; class Insecta; order Lepidoptera; family Geometridae; genus Peribatodes; species Peribatodes rhomboidaria. The sequence goes on from OU452172.1 coordinate 13,825,357, forward strand.
TGGGGGACATCTCGGACATGTTCCAGAACAAGTACGGGGAGACTCTGCAGTCCTAGATAGACTCACCACGGACCATCAGACCACATTCACTGGAACCATTCACTGGACTCACCACAGACCACATTCACTGGAAGTAGTGGAGTAGTATAGAGGTAACTCCACTACTCCACTACTTCCAGTGAATGTGGTCCGCAACAAGCCTCCAGAAGTCCATGAAGGGGTTTAAAGATAATTTAATTCCTCGCGCTGCGTTCTACTACCTCGCACACCTCAAAGAGTAGCCTAACCTCATCTGACATAGCAGCCAATCCCAAAGGATTTAGTTGTCACTTGACAATATAAACTTCCTGAAAATATATGATGGTCTGATGCTCTAGGCAAGGAGCTATAACAAAGCCAGCCATATTTAAAAAAGTATAGATCTATCAAAATAGTATTTTTATACAAGAACGGAGACGGTATATGCATTTGGGATGAGAACATGTTTGTTTGTTTGTTTGTGCAAATCCAAGTTGCCATTTTTCTCCAAAACGACTAGTCCGATTTAGATGCAGATTTTATCCTTTTTTAAATTAATTTTTAATGGGCGTGGGTTCTTTTAAATTTTTTAATTTTGTCACTTTTATGGTGATGAAAATAAGATATATTTTCCTTTTTCAGGGAGACTGCTCCGGTCACTACAAGAAATGCCTGCTGGGTCTGCTCGGTCTCTACTAACATCGTTATTTAACACAACTCTCATAATTCTCTCAACTAAGTGCTCTGCATTTTATATTATACGACGTTTAGTTGTAAGTCAATGTTTGAATCGTATTCATAGAGAAAGGTGTTGATTTTTTATTTTTTTGAGTTTAACTGTACCGAATCTCTTTTGAAATTTGTATTTCACTTATACGAGTATGTTTACAGTTACTGATAATAATGGTACAAGTGCCGTCTTATTGGTCTGAATATAAATATATATAAATTTCGGTTCTGCGTCTCACTTTGAGAACTAAACTAAATTTGACAGCCCTATAAATGGTGCCATCTCATTCACACGTATTGAAATGAAAAGAGATGCAGATGGTTGCTGTAATTTTAGTTATAAGTTCAGAGAATGGTATACAGAATCGATGTCATAATCTCATTTTGAATTCTCAATACAATTATTAATAATTGGAATTATTCAAAAGTATTATTTTATATTTTTTTGAATTTGTTTTTTTTTTCAATAATTATACTTATTATTTTTTGAGTTATAAACTCACTATTTTTGTTGTTAACTAAAGTGCTTTTACGAAGTGATAGTGCCTATCGAACCTATTGTATGTGCCTAAAATAGTCCCAATATAAATAAATAAGGCTTATATTCGATGCAACGCTCTTATAACGGGCTGAAAGTATCTCTGTACTCTTCACTTTATTATATGACAGTAAAGGACAGCAACATTCAAATGTTGCCAGTTCAAATTATCTTAAGAAATCTCTGCTCAGAATGTTACTGGATATTCTCAAGAATAACGAAGGATCTTACTTATATGTGATTTTCTATGTAATCTATAGTTTGAAAAAATAAAATATTTACTTGTTTCCATACGATATCATTACACTTCTTTTAGTATTATGTATATCTCTAATTTAAGTTCGTAAATGAGAGTTTTAGAAAGTTCCAAACTGCGCACATTGTCACACTTTTTATGTTTTCATTTGATGAAAGAATCGCCCACCTAAAACGTTATAACCTAACAATATAACCTAATTTTGTAACAAGCTTAAATAAAGAAAATACGCCTGCCAATGTCACCTATATTTTTTTTAAAGTAATCTATTTATACCTACTTATACTAGCTTGAATATGCTCAGGTGTATAAGGTTATGGTGGAGACATGCATAATTATAATTAACCCTGTACTGCTTAAAAAAGAAAGAAGCATTACTTTTTCACGAAACACTCGTTTCCTAAAGTCCTGTAAAAGATAGTATTTTTCTTATAAATCAAAAACCCATTTTAGATTGTAATAGTGACTTTTGTTAGTTGGTTTGAGTGTCTTGTTGTGATTGGCTTGCGAAAATTCAACTCTCGCATAGCATAATAGTATACACCACCAGGCAAAGCGTTCCGAGACTAAAAAGTCACATAGGTGACACGCAGTGACGTCAATCGGTGCATAAGCAAGACCGGAGTAAGTAATTTACAACAAGTTCGAGAGAGACGACGATACACTGAGGGTAATGTAGTTGAGTGTCAACCTCCTAAACGCTAGACCTTATTTTTTGGATCATGAACTCTTGCAAGTCGCTTTTATTAAGCTCGGTCGACTTAAAGCTATGTATGTATATGAAAAGTATTTGTTTAAGATTCTATACATTAGCAAAAACTGTATGGAGTTTAATACCATGTAATACGAATACTTTTCTAATACTTGTTCATAATAATTGCTAAAATGAAGTTTACAGAACTGAAATAGGGTTTTCAGATATTATACGAGGCTTCTTGCTTTTACAGAACTGAAAAAGGGTTTTCAGATATTACCCGAGGTTAGGCTTTGCAGCCATAATTTGAAATACTTACATCTTGCTCATCGCTATAACTAGTATCTAATAATATAATGCCAATAAATCACCAAAATGTTTTAAACGCCAATGAAAAGAAATGTCGCTTGCGCGTCTCAAACGCTGATAATCTGTAAGTTACTTATTTTCATATTACCTTTTAAATGTTACTATTTTGCAAATTAGCTTCCACACTGAGTATACTAAATATAGATTTTTATTGTGCTACATTATACATAGCTATAAATAAGTACATTTTATACGTGTTTATTGTTCTAAGAGGCAAAAGCTGGTTAATGTTTCGAAGTATGATTATTGTGCATTTATGCAAAAATAAAATATTATGTATTTTAAATAGTGTTTTAATTACTTAGTACAATCGCTTACGCTCTAACGTCATTATGCTGATTGGACGAAATACGAACTAGGTAAATGAATCTTATTGTCAACTCGTGTAATCGTGGCTAGTTACCACCCACCGGACCAAGCCATGCCGTGAAATTACCTAGTCGTGTTTCGGGATGTAGTCTGGTGTAACCGTTCCGAAGACGGGTCTGAGCAGTAGCGCTCTTGTAGCGTCTCACTCAACTACCGTCTTTGTACTTCTTCACTCTACAAAACTTCAAGGCTAGAGTGAATAAGTACCTTATAGGTCGTCGTGCTCCATCTTAGACCACACCGTCGCTTAACATCAGGCGAGTTGGTGGTCAAACGCCGACCTATTCTACATTAAAAAAAAAAAAAAAATCGCCAGGACTCGAGGTTCGAGCTCGTTAAGGAATGGTTTAAGGTTCGTTTAAAAAAAAAATAAGTAGGAGCTAGGAGTAGATTTAGCTAGTTAAACAAGGACTTAAGTATTTCTTATATTTAGTGCAAGTGGCCAAGAGTGTCATTAGATTGGATTGTTAAATAGTTTATTTAGATACTTAGGTATATCTACTTTGATAAGACTTTAATTTACAAAGCAGTCGTGGGTCGCAAGGTGATGTTCTTGCGATTTGGGGGGCTATTCCTGCGCGTGAGATGAGATGAGATTTTATCTTGGTCACTCTTACACCTATGGCGTTTCAAACGAGAGCAACAAGGACGAAAAAAGGTGAGATGAAAATCTCAAATCTCCGAATAGGGCCCGCGATTCTGCGCTTGCCCTCGTGTTGCCGACCGCTGTACTACCTATATCTACTGAATTTATTTATCACCTTACTGAGCTTACTGTAATGTGTTTTTCTTAAACGCTTATCACAGGATAATGTACGTATTTAGCTTTATTTGCCGAGATAAAATGCCTAGGAACAGTTTGTATCCCCATACATTGAGACCCGTGGAAAGGAACCCATTGTAAATTTATCCCGACCGGACTGGAAAGGCTGATAGTAAAGGCCTTTTGCGAAAAATTACTAGGTATAATGTTGTTATTTCCATTGGTAGGGTTTACCCATCGTATTTTTGAACTGGGTTTTCCAAGCTGAAGGATTTTATTTCCAGTAAGCCTATCTAGGTAAGTCCAGAATAAAATAAAATTTATTTTTACCATTTGGGCCCTTGTCCCACTGCGAGCGGTCTAGAGTTCTGAGTTCCGGGTTCTGCGTTCCGCGTTCACTGCACAAGCACAACACACCGCCGCTGTCTGGCGATCGTATAGTACAGTGAACGCGGTACGTGAGAACTCTTGACCGCTTGCAGTGGAGCCGGGAGTAAGCCGGGAGGTTAGATTCGTTTTACTAACATCGAGCTAAGGCGATAACGCACCGATAATGCTCCGCGTTTTTAATGCTGTACCAAAGTATCTCAGTTTGTAAATCAAATACGCGCGGGAGGTACCACAAACATCGCCAATCCGGGAGATGTTGCTCGTCGCGTCCCTCCACAGTCACGTAATTTTTTTTTACGGATTATGCTGTTGGCTACTGAGGCCACGACAGCGTACCGGGCATTAGGCAAGCGCAGATGGCGCAGGGCCTCAAAAGTGCTTACGACTATGGGCGACGACCGCAAGGGCACCTCTAAGGTACGTCCTCGGCTTTGGCTGTCGCCGAGGGAGGGGCGTCGAATTGCCCTGGCAGCTCAGAAGAGGCTAGGGCCCTAATTGGGACGGTTGGAGTTAAGGTTAAAAATAAAATAATTATTAACAATGACTTGATCGCCTTGTTCGGCGTGTGTGTTGATCGCGCTACGTGATTTGAGAGCGCCCCAGTCACGTTGCGCGAATAGAGTAAACGGTCTAGGCAGTTAAATATAATTATCTGTTCTCTACATAGCAACTAACTTGTTCTCCCAACTCGTAAAGTTATTCATCACCAAACCCATGAAAACAATCGATAAAGCCTCTATACCAATCTCCTTCACAATAGTGATGGATCGTCTCAATTCTGACAGCATAATAAAAATATAATCAAACACCACGAGTACAATGGGCTGAGGGTGGTATTGACAGTAACACAACTAGAGACCTATCTACTAGTTCACTTACAGATTTTGGAAATTATTAATGCCGGCGATATAATCAAACCTGCTTACGAGAATTGGTTGAAAAATGCGACCTGTACAGGACTACAGCCGGACACAATTCGGACAGAACACGAAAGCATTTTTGCCGAAATTGAAGCCGATTGGCTTCGCTCGCCAATGCGCGCTCGGTCGATCGGTTTTGCACCAAACAAACTCAGTGTTCTTGTAGAATCCTCGCTGTCGTGTGATCTTTTGATTTTCTACTAGTACGTGTTACAAGCTATCTCTGATTAGGTCGGTTACGACATTCTCGTACAGAGAGTATTATTAAGATCAGCTGATTGCAGATCTACCGGTACTTTTACTGGTCAGTGTTCCTTCTACCTCTGGCCAGTTGTCGTGAAATTTTGTTGGCAGGTTTGAAAATGATACATTTTTTTTTTTTCACGAGAATCGGTTAAGAAATGCAGTCTGTAGAGGAAGACAAAGATTCGGACAGAGATCCAAACAGAATTCGAATATACGAAAGCATTTTTGTCGAAGCTGAGGCAGAGACGCTTCGCTCGCTAACGCTTTTCCAGACCATTTTCCAGATCTATCTCCGTGCCAAATTTCATACAGATCCGTTGACCCGTTCTGGCGTGATTAAGTAACAAACATTCATCCATCCATCCAGCTTTTGCATTAATAATGTTAAAGTGCGATGTGATTTTTGTGTGTACTTGAGCTACTGTTGCTATGTTGCGGCAGCAGTCTCAAAAGACGTGATGAATAGGGTATCAGCTATGCAAACAAATGCATCCAATCAGTTTCGGTCGCCATGGCGAGGGAAACTTGAAGATTGTGACTTAATTTACGTTGTTTGCTTTATTTTGTGCGAATTCTTTGACAAGAGTTGCCAAAAATAGATTCAAGAGGAGAAACTTTTTATTTAATTTTTTAACATAGCTACATTGTTTCACTATACTTAATTAAAAAGTAAAATAATTAGTTTCATTCCCTACTGCCAATGTGTAAGCCTAAGCAACTTAATAATATTTTGTAATAGCTGCACCCCGCGGTTTCACCCGCTGTTAAAAAGTATCTTATCTGCTATTCTAGACTATAATCTATCTCTGTGCCAAATTTCATCCAGATCTGTTAAGCCGTTCTGGCGTGTAAGAGTAACAAACATCCATCCGTCATCAGTCCATCAGTTCTGAAGACGGGTCTGAGCAGTAGCGCGCTTGTAGCTCCTCACTCAACTGCCGTCTTTGTACTTCTTCACTTTACAAAACTTCAATGCTAGAGTGAATAAGTACCCTATAGGTCGTCGTGCTCCATCTTAGACCACAACGTCGCTTAACATCAGGCGAGTTGGTGGTCAAACGCCGACCTATTTTACATAAAAAAAATAAAAAAAAAATCCATCCATTCTTACAAACTTTCGCGTTTATAATATAAGTAGAAGTAGAAAAGTAGAACATTAGTAGGATAATATTAGTAAGATGAATTACTTACAGGATATTTAATGATAGGTAAGTACTGACCTACTTTTTAGTTTCCCCACTATCGCGACCTGTGTAGGGCTGTTGACAGAGATTTCATGATCGGCGTGTCGGCGTGAAAAAACATTGCTTGTGTTTTTAAAGTAAAACATCACGTTTTATTAAGTATGTGCGTGTTTTTTTAATGACGTCTAATTTTATATCGAGAGCTATAATATACTACAGATCACACAAATACGCCTACCCCATGCCACGGAAAACACAAAAAAACGCGTAGAAATACCTTCAAAAAGTTACCTGCCTCAAATTTACTTATGTTTGTGTATAAATTTAATTACTTACCTAAACAGGTAGATACAAATTTACGTTTTAGCGAAGACAACGATTACGACAACATTACGCTTATTTACGAAGTCGCTACATAAAATAACGGAGACTAGCGCGCCGTCGTTACCCCGTCTAGCTGATCTGCAAGGTTGCAAACATTTAGTTAAGGCGCCGTCATAGCACGATTTTTCACCCACACGCCTGTTTACTTAAGCCGTTCATTTAGAGTTGAAAATCGTTTATCTTAGTTGATGGTTAAATGAGATCGGCGCGTAAAATTAATTTTTATTATTTTTATTGCCGTTTTTAATGTTATAAATCGTAACAAGGACACAAATAAGAATAAGTTGCTCGGTAAAATTTTAGAGAACTAATCTGGCTATTTAATAGTCTGGCTATGTAATAGTCTGGCTATGTAATAGAAAAAAAAATGTGTTGTAATTACTGAAAATTTAGAGAACTACGTTCCGATAGTTTTTTTAAGAAGATACTTTTCGTGGTTTTTTTTTTCCAAAATGAGAATGATTTTCAAAATTGTTTTTCGGTTAAACTTTAGTTGGTTGTTTCTTCTACCAGCTGTATTTTTTGCAGCTGATCATCATAATCGTTCATATCAAACTAAGTACAAACACAATACTTGTTTTTGGCGATTTCGTGTAAGACTGGGCCTTAACAGTCTGGAAAGAGATATTCTAGGCTTTGTTGAGATTTCAGTTCTCAAATTTCTTAAATCTGAGTAAACCTGAAGGGCAGAAATTAATACTTATTTGCAAATTTAATTAATACGTACATATGTAGTTAAAGATACCTGTACTTACTTACCTAGTACTAGTATTGGAAGCCAAAAAAAAAAACGTAATTATACCCAAGTTCTTACCTAATAGTCTTTATCTCACGAATTTGCAAACTTTACTATGAGCGCTCGAATGCACAGGGAACAGAAAATATATGGCAGCTCTCATATCAATGTACTGAGAAAAGTCGCACTTAGCATTTACTTACATACTTAAGTAATAGGTATTTGTGAATACGGGGTTTAATTTCCTTCCCTTCGGCCACATACGAAACTCGTAACCAGTTACGGCAGAAAAATATCTTTGTTACACGATACTAGTTACTTTACACGATACTAGTTACTAGGAATACTTTACACGATACTGACTTCTTATTTCGTAACGCGTGCATTAATGCAAAACACAGCGTACCTACTCTACACTACCTACTGATTACACCCACACGATTGTTAATTTACGTTGGAAACCATAATACTACCGAAAATAGCTAACAGGTAAATACTAGGACAAACTTAAGATTAACGCTTTATCATTCTAACTATCACCCAAAAAGAGGTACGTAACCTAACCTACCTACCTACTACCTACACGAGAAACTCGTACAGTACTATAAAAAATAAATGAACAAAAGAAAAAATAAAATACCGCTCTATCCAGAGGGCACTTTCTTATCTACTATGTTCCAAAGTGAGCGTACGAAACAAATGGTGCGGGCTAATGAGAACTGCCCAATTTTCCGCTACATGGAAAAACGTGGGATAACTCACGCCGACACCCTTTTCGCGGTTACAGCCTTTTTCGTGGAACTACTCGAGTGTGTAGAGCTTTGTTATGAAAATTAATGGCCAGCAATTACTGAAGCGGCTTCTAAAAAACAAAATCACACTATAAATATAATTACGGTGCGTTTTTGTCGCAAGTTCCCGCAGACAAAAAGACGGCCGGGGATACCCTAACGTGTGTCCATCATCGCCATATTTCACTAACTTAAAGACTATACCTACCTAACCTGGGTCTCTTCAAGACAAGAGTGAATAGGCACCTCATGGGCAAGCGTGCTCCATCTTAGACCGCATCGTCACTTTCCATCAGGTGTGTGTTGTGGTCAAACGTGGCCCACGTTTAATTTAAAAAAAAATGAAATATTGGTAAGTATAGGTTTAAGCCCGACAACTAGATGCAATTAGGAACAATGTATGCCATAATAATTTAAATCTAAGTAGGTACTTACACCATAAAAAGGGATGGAAAAAATAACAGATGTGACCAAGGTTGCTAGTGGGAGCAGCCAGCTAAAAATCTTCGTACTAGAAGCTAAAGAAACAGGTACGACTATACGACTTATTTTCACCGCACATTTTCACTATTATACCTACCTACCTATTATTATAAAATTCTTTTTTTTTAAATAACATAGATCCATATTCTAATAAAATTAAACAGTCAAATCTACCTAGGTATGTAAATATATTTATATGTAGTCAAATTTGTAACGCAGCAGGTTAGTTTAAACGGTAAATAGAGTTTCCTTATAACAATCAGCTGCAAATGCCTGAAGTTTAAACTTGCTGCAAGTTATTTCAAGTTTTAAGTTGGTAACGAAGTAGGTATTCGGCACATTTCTGCTGTGTATAGAACGTCATACAAAATCGAAATTAACCGAGTAGGTGCCTATTTGCATTTAGCTTGCTCTTGATGAGCTACTACACAGTCGTTTACTTTGCTACTTCGTCCTCCTTGACATGTTTTTTATTACGAATATATATATCTAAATATTATAGGTTTAATTACTAACTGGCCCTGGTGGTAAGTAGGTAAGTGTATTGTAAGCATCAGGGCTAAAGATAAGTGCCTTCTTATCAACTGTGGTTGAATATGAAAAAATCCTAGAAGACGCTCTATGAACTTACTTTTCCATAAAATGTTTCTACATAGTTTTCACCCTTAGTAAACTGAATATAAAACAAATGTAGAGATATTCACTTAACATAATTTGCATTTTGAAAACTGACGTCTGACAGACTTCGCCTCAGTCAAATGCTAACAATAATTTCGCCTCAGTTGCAGAAGGTTAAACATTCACGTTAACTTGCTTCGTGTAGACCAGACATAACGTTTCACGTCAAGAACAGTTAAAAAGAGGGTAGAAAGTAGATAACCAATGCCTCGAGCGAGACTCGAAGGATCGAGTTCCGAAAATGAATTAGGAGTTGGAAACTAAGTGAGAACTAGAATTACTGTTAGGTACGGTGTCCCGGCGGGAAGGGATAATAAGAATTGAAGGTGAATTAGTAATTAAAGATTGACCTACTTATTTGTGGAGTTAGATGAGGGAACCGCCGTTGAATATTTCAACAGAAATTAGGGTTGTCTAATGATAATTTTAATGCTCTCATTTTACCACCTCCACTTTGGAGAACTACTTAAGAGTCCGGTGACCACTTTAGACTAACTTCGAATTGGCTTAAGGTATTCTATAGCGATTTCGTCTAGAAGAAGACGACGAGCGAAGAGAGCAAGTAATGATACTGACGAGCCTCTAAAGTTACCCACAGAGTGACAAAGAACAATTTTAATTTTGTTTATGACTTTTGCACTTCTGCAGTCATTCTTAAATAACTAAGAATGTATCTTGTATTATGAATTCATTTAAAAGTTAATGATGTAGAGATGTAAAGATATTTTTGATTTGCTTTGTCTATCTATTGAGTAAATCAGTCAAAAGTGAGCCCTTAAAAATGCGGATATTTTTCATAATTCTATTTTCTCTTGAGGACGTTTTTTAAAAAAACCAAGACCATAGGGGCGGAGATATAGTTAATTTAATTGTACATGCCAAATTTCATCATAATCTGACAAATGGTTTCCAAGAATTTTGACAAGCGCGTTTATATGGAAATTTCAGAGCGTCACGGGATCCAGACCCGGTATTACACGAAATCAACAAAAACAAGGTTTTTTTTGCGCCTAGTTTGATAAAAAGATTTGTGATGATCAGGTGCATAAAAAGTACAGCTGGTAGAAAAAACCATCCGAAATCAGTATAATCGAAGTAAATTTTGAAAATCATTATTATTGTGGAAAAAACATCACAAAAAGTATCATCATTCGTCATCATTCCGAAGACGGGTCTGAGCAGTAGCGCACTTGTAGCGCCTCACTCAACTGCCGTCTTTGTACTTCTTCACTCTACAAAACTTCAAGGCTAGAGTGAATAAGTACTTTATAGGTCGTCGTGCTCCATCTTAGATCACAACGTCGCGCGTCGCTTAACATCAGGCGAGTTGGTGGTCAAACGCCGACCTATCCTACATAAAAAAAAAAAAAACATTAAAAAACTGTTTGAGCGTAGTTCTCAAAATTTTCAGGCATTATACAGTTTTTTTTTCGATTATTAAATAGCCAGATTAGTTCTCTAAAGTTTAACCGAGTAACTTATTCTTATTTGTGTTATTATTACTATAATACCAATAAAAACGACAAAAAGATGTAATTCTACGCGCCAATATAATTTTACCATCAAATACGAAATACGATTATCAACTCTAAGTGAAGCAGCTTAAATAAACATGTTTGTTGGTAGAACATCGTGGTATGAATAGAATAGAATAATTTTATTTTCATAAGATAATAACATTCATTAGTATTCAGTTAGCTACTTACAATACTATGAGTTATACCTTACGAATCATCATTAATTTACATTAAGATCGTCATATTCTAACATGTACTTACTCGTACTTATCCATACAAATATGTTTGAATCCGTTACAGCCAAATGGGGTGACATGTAAGTTGTAACCTACTTATAATGTCCTGAATGCTCGAGAATGCTGAACTCCTTTGTAAAATCTTAATATCTATACCTTGCTTACCGATCTAAACGAACCCCTCTATTCCATATACCCATTGTTAAAAAACAAACTATAAGAAAAATACCTTTCTTCACAGAACTCCCTCATTTATAAATAAATTCGTAATAAAAAATTATATCGATGTATTCTCAGACAGTGCGCGCATGTTTAACCTCAACATTTTTTGGTTCTCAATCTTAATTGAATTGTATTTAGTATCTTGCTTACGTATTATACATTACTTATTACCCATCATATTGCTACTGCTATGCCCCTTTCTAAGTTTTGATCTATTGCATTGGGCGGGAATTTTTAATTGGCCTTGTAAATTAGGTACAATATTATTTTTTTATATTCAATTGGCTGTAAATTCTTCAACAAATGTAAAACGAAATAAATACTCGTAGAGTTAGCTACGAGTATATCCACTCGAGCAAAACCTGAAAGCAAACTACCCTCCTTTAGAGTACACGGGCAATCCTCTACTTAAACGTTAAGTTTTCATTATCGTAGTCTTTTAGCACCTGCATAACGACAATACATAACATAACAACTTATGTAATCTCTTTAGAGGTAAGCCTTTTCTTTTATTTTGAAAATACCATAATAACATTTGTAAAGTATACTACGAGCTTACGCAAGGCCGACCTCCCTGCGGCCGGCTACATTATCTCCATAAAGAAGTTAGAAAATAAAATGATACCCGTTTTATTCGATGAAGCCTCCCCGTCCGCGTCGTCGTGGGCCAGGGAAAATCTTGTCTTTAAATATTTGTGAAATCGTTCAGCGGACAGACGCTGTTTGCCTTCAAATTGTTATTATATTAGGAGAGGTCTGTGAAGAAAGAGGGTCTTTGTCTTACGTGCTTGTCAAATGGACTTTAGATTGTTGTTTTTTGTCATTTTAGAATAAAGTAGAGGGATCTTAATTTTAGTATTTTGTAGGTAGATTTCAAAGTAGGGGTAGGGGTAGGTAGATTTCAAACCCATGTACCTACCGACATAGTCTATTCATGTTGTCATGTCTAATCAACACATGTCATCGATTTTATACTATCTAGCATCTTGATAACATTTGTTAAAGATTATTCAGGTGAACCTGATAATCATGAGGTTCAGTACGTATCTACATCAGAAATATTTATGTCATACTAAATGCGCCCCGCGGTTTCACCTGCGGTTGAAAAGTATATGTGCTATTCTAGACTATAATCCATCTCTGTGCCAAATTTCATCCAGATCTGTTCAGCCGTTCTGGCCGTTCTGGCATTCTTACAAACTTTCACATTTATAATATTAGTAGGATTTAGTAAAAGACTTTCTTAGTGCAAAACTGTATACTTACTTACTTACAAGTTTAATTAACAAAAATCGTTTATAAAATTATCTCTCTGAAAAAAAATTATTCCGCAATATTCAGTATGTATTGTGTATTTTGAGATTTCTATACACCGGTAGAGTGAGATGTTTGTCGATCTCAAGACAGACACTTGAACGGAGGGTGTTTTCAGACCTGAGGATACGTTGAGGAGATCCAAGACAATATAGGGATAAGAATATTTTTATTTTGATTATTTACATGTACCTTTTGTTTGTGTGTTTGAATTGTTTGATATGTTTGTTACTTACCTTTGTGTTTTTGTCGTGTTATTAATCTTTACAGACACTTGCAAACTCATCCAAGACAATCGAGAAGCACCACAGTCTTAAGAGTTTGATTTGCGTGAGAAGCACCATATTTGCCAGGTAATATTGTGAGATTTTTAATTCGCATGAGGTCCCCAACTGCCACTGAACAGCAGTTGTAAAACATCCTACTAATATGATAAACGCGAAAGTTTGTAAGAATGGATGGATGGATGGATGGATGGATGTTTGTTACTCTTTCACGCCAAAACGGCTGAACAGATCTGGATGAAATTTGGCACAGAGACAGAGTAGAGTTTAGAATAGCACATAGGATATTTTACACATAGGATATAGGATAGGACTTTTTAACCGCGGGTGAAACCGCGGGGCGCAGCTTGTATTAAATAATTAACTTAACAATGATTAACATTACCCTCTTTTTATCTTAAACAGAGAGATCGGTCAACATTCGTTCGTGCGTTAGTAATTACACTTCATATATACATATTTTTGTATAACTTAATAGGCTTGCGTTTGGCCGCCAACATGCCTGATGATATGCAGTGATGCGGCCTACGATGGATCACGCTTGCCTAGAAGAAACCGATTACAAGTGAAGACACCTAGATTACAAGTGTCAGGGAACACACACACTGGCAGAGTATTCCACATTCATATCACACTAACCACATTACCTATACCGAACACAAAATGCGAAAGCTTGAATGGATGGACGTTGGTTAAACAATCACGCTTAAACGGCTGAATGGGTCTCAATGAAATGTGCCACAGAGATAGACTGTAGTCTGGAATAGCAAATAGACTACTTATTAATTGCTGGTAACACCGCGAAGCGCAGCTAATACAACACCTTTTGTGCAGGTGGCCTAATAAGGAAACTAAACTTGCCCACAGAATGCTATCATTTTTATTCAGAAAATACTATAGTAGCTCCCTCACCCCAATCTTCTGGTAAGTTGGTTATGTAGCACGATGACCGCACTACCGAGTTTCAGGATTTCATATTGAGTACTAGCACAGGCTTTGTATCCACGGTTTTGTGGCAGCCTATGTTACGAAATGGTCTTGTTCGATCGCGGAGAATGCAGTTAGCACATTGTTTGCTGATAGTCAAAGCCTTTGGATCTAATTGTGAGATCAAAGCACAAGTTTAGTGATTTCATTGGGTATATGAAAGGTCTGTAGGCAAGCAAATGGAAACCATTGTGGATACTAACGACTACATCATGATCTACCATACTACCATCTATAGTATGTATGTATACCAAATCTATATTTTTTTACCCACACGACGAAACAAAAACGTGACGAGTTCAAATATTGTTAATGGGGTGAACTGAAATTGTTAACAATAAATCGGTCGGTTTCTCTCATGCTATTTATACCAACTCTTAATTAAAATCATTTGAATAGATTATAAATGAACTGCATAATGTATAATTTAAACCAAAGTTAAAAAAACCGTTTTCCCATCCTGTAATTCGTCATCAATGTAAGCAACTGTAAGACATTTAATTTTGTTGATGTTTCAAAAAGTGCTTGACCGATATAATGAGTTTTTTTTGTTTGGTAGATCATAGTTGCCTGATAGAGATCGCTTTTAGTGATAAGGCTGCCAGTTGTTATACTATTTAATAAGTTTTATTATAATTTTTCTCTTGTTGTTTTGTTATTTGTGGTGTGAACAATAAAGAGTTTATCTATCTATCTATCTATAGGTTAGAGGTGGTCCTATACATTTTTTTTCAAAATTTTCATAAATGGCGGAGTAGTCGCGTAACATACATGCAAAGAAAAGTCGAACTGGCGAATTGAGGACCTCCTCTTTTTTTAAGTCGGTTAAAGAGATTAGAGGTGTACTGACAAAACAAGTAGTTACCTACGTACAATTACAAAGCTGCATAAGGCGAAATAAAACGAGCTTTTACCTCACTATTATTTATTCTGTGTTTTTACTTTTATTCTTTTACGATTTCTATCTTAGAAAATTTCTAAAAGTAGGATAATATTAAATGCACTTGGGCTTACTTACACTGTGAAAGTAACGTACTTAACTGTGTGTTAGCGACACTACTTTATATTATTTTAAAGTCGGTATATAGGTTAGGTACTAACTTGAAACACACGTCTGCATAAAGCACGATTTCAAATAGACTTTCAGCTATTCTTATTTCAAAGTTTCTTGAGCCATTGAGTTATAAGTATAGTCAAGTCACAACAAAGTGCATGTTCATTGATTATTTGATTCAAATACTTGCAAACAGTTAATAAACTCCGCCACAAACAAGTTATAAGTATAAGCTATAAGTTGACTAATCACGGGACAGCAAAGTTCATGTTAACTAGTTTTTTGATTTAAATACTTAGAAACAAATAATAAATTCCGCCAACAAAACCATTCAGCCATAAGTTTGCAGTAATTCAGTTCGACTGCCTCGGTGGCTCAGTTGGTAGTGGACCTGCCTCCTGAGCTGGGGGGCGTGGGTTCGATTCCCACCTAGGGCAAACATTTATGTGATGAGCATTTGTGTTTGTTCTATGTCTGTGTATGTTTCTATTTAAGTATATATTTAAAAATATTTAAGTATGTATATCAGTCTCTGGCAGCCATAGTACAAGTATTGCTTAGTTTGGGGTCAAGCGACCGTGTGTAGGAGTTTCCCGAATTTATATTATTAAGTAGACAAATCACAGGACAACAAAACGCATGTTAACTGAATAGCTATTTGATTTAAATACTTAGAGACCCTGACCGATGAGCACGACCACTCTGACATGAGTGTAAACGACTAAGAAGAAGAAGAAGACAAAATACCAAATTCCACCAACAAACAAATAGCTAATCTGTTTACCTCGCTGCAAAATACAAACGTCGTTCGTCGTCGTCACGCGTGTGTTCCTTCAGGGGCATAGCTGCGCAACCATGAACCATATTGGGCAGTGATACGGTTGCCGGTCGCTCAGCATCGACAACAAAACGTACACCCATCATGGATATGAAGATACCATGGTAGGCCCCCAGGAATGTTCGAATGACGCAAATCGGATTTCACACATAAAAGCGTTTGGAGCTAAGTCCCCATAAAGAGACGGACAGACGACCCGGCGGAGTCTAAGGGATTTTTCCCATTATTACTGAGCCCAGTTATTGAAGTTTCTTTATAAAAGTTGAGTCCTTTAACATTCTAACAATTTTTAACATTTGCTCATTTGCGGCTGAAAGTTTTGTTCTTTAGATACAAAGTTAATTATTAAGGACTTCTCAGTAACTAGTCAAAGTCAAAGTCAAAATGTTTTTATTCAATTTAGGTATCAAAGATACACTTATGAACGTCAAAGTTATTTAAATAGACTCGACCGCCTTGCCGACTAGTGCTACACTGATTATCTCATTGTCATTTTGAAATTGATAGCTGGATTTAAAACGATTTGTTTGAGTTTCGAAAACATCATCGCAAGAAAACCATTGGACCATACCATCTAGGAATAGTATCGTGCTCACATTCTAGTTCTTGCCATCGACTACTTGCGATCCTACAAACATCACACTGCATCTCTTTTGAACCAGCCTACTTATTTCATTCTAAGTTTGGTTTACTTTCTTTATGTTTTTTATGCGATTTATTTAAAGCGATGATAGCCTAGTTGGAGAAGGCCCGCCTCTCAAGCCAGAGGGAGCGGGCTCAAACCGCCGAAAGCGACAGCACGCACCAATTTGTTCATTGTGTGAACATATATTATGTGCGTATTGTATGTCATCTGCTACATGACTGGAGCCCGTTGTATGCTATAGGCTCGCCCCCTGTCACATTTGGGACTGAATATCGTCCGGCGAAGTGTGGGTGTTGCATTACACCTCTGCCAGCCCCTTCGGGGGATAGGCGTGCATGCATAGCAAAGCGTTTATGCTTCTGCTTCGACAAAAATGCTTTCGTATGTCCGGATCTCTGTCTCTACAGGTCGCGTTTCCTAACCGATTCTCTTGAAATTCTTAATCTTATATCTTTAAATGAGCAATTCTTGTATATATATATATATATATAATTGGAATCTCGGAATCGGCTTCAACGATTTTCATACAATTTAGTTTATAGGGGGTTTCGGGGGCGATAAATCGATCTAGCTAGGAATCATTTTTAGAAAATATCATTTTATTCGTGTTTTATCGATAATCAATCTCAACTGAAAAATATGATTCTTCCTGACATCTAATGGCGAATAATAATACTATTTTTTGTGAGCAACTAATTGCTTTAACGACACAACAGCAGATGGCGTTGTTAAGTAACACGAAGTCAATGAGTGTTTGCTTTGAGGTTAGACTAAAATCAATTGTTTATTTTCCAAAAAACACAATAAAAAAATAAAAAAAAAAACCGAGCAAAGCTCGGCCATCCAGGTACTTATTTACTTAATTTGAGAATCGGGACAGGCGTCGGCCGTGAGGTCTACAGCTCATAGAGCAGTTTTATTCTTATTTTTTTTCTTTATGTTTGTTTTATTTTGCATCTTTTATGTGAAATAAAGATGTATTCTATTGTATTTTTAAGCGTATATCAAGCAATATTTTTTGCGTCATCGCTTGTGCGTCAGCGCGAACGGGATGACACGCGAAGAACGTTGTCAATATATTTAAAAAATTAGCCAGCAGTTCCCATTTTAGGTGTCGTTTACCACGAGGTCACATCATCACTAAAATTGAACAGCTGTGTCTTAGTCTCTGTATCAATATTAAAAATGTTACATTTTTTTTTTTTTTTTTTTTCAAATTTTGGTTTCGAACACGCACAGGTATTAGGAGTGTTAAGGGACTGAGGGTCGGGGGTTGAGACCAGCCCCCCGAAGCTGGTTTACTGTGTAGAAACGGACCACCCTGTAGAAATCATGTATGCCGACTCTCACGCTAAAATCTAATTCCACCTACTCTGTCGCCAATCCTTCTAATTTGCAAGTAGCATTGCATTCTACCCGCATTCTCCAAAACTTGGTAGTTGCGAGCGACAAGTGACTCGGCTCGTCGGAACTGCTCGTGATTGGGGTAGCAAGCGAACTTCTCGACAGCTTCACCGATCACAGGTAGTTATAAGTTACTGTGGTAGGTGTCACGCTATACTGCATACTCTACTGTATAAAATACCACGCTCTGCTGTATAAAATATTATATTATATTTATGTCCCTGAAGGTTGTCTTTTCGGGATAATTATATAAGAAGCAAAGCTTAAAAAAAAACAACCATTAAAATCGACTCACAGTTGGCAGAGTAATCGCGTAAAATACACACAAAAAAAACATACTTACATACATACATACTAATTGAGAACCTCCTTCTTTTGGAAGTCGGTTAGTAAAAAACATACAGTCGAATTGAGAACCTCCTCATTTTTGAAAGTCGGTTAAAAAGTACCCTATGTTCTTTTCTGTAACCCAGACAACGTGTAATGAAATAAAACATGACGATCAGTTGAGTAGTTAAGGCCTGAAAGCATAACAAACAAACAAACGAACACACTCACTTTTGCATTTATAATATTAAGTTAGGGATTTAACATAAGGGAATTTATTTAGCATTGCGCCAAATATCATTTTGAAGCAGTTTTTTTTTGTTTTTCAATCTAGACCGGGTAACTGTTGTTGGATAGATTTGCAATTTTCTTTGACAATTTAACTCATTATTTTACAGGTAAGTATTATGTGCTTTTTATTATTCTTAACTAGCGAACTTCGTACTTCGCCTAACAGTTGATTCTTTATTTTAATTTTTCAGGCACTTTTTTCTCTGCGTAAGAACCCTCCTCGTACTTCAAGGAATATTCTATAAAAAGAATCAGAGAAATCAGTTCACCTGTTCTTGAGACTTGCGCTTAGCAACACATTCAGCGATTCATTTTTAAATTATAGATAGATAGAAGAAGAAAAACTGCACTTGATTGTTCAAACATGACAATAAAAACTTAAATCGTAAGTCAAAATCTGACTTCTACAGTTATAGTGGAATTTTAAAACATAAAACTCTTTTATGAGAGCTCGTTCGTCTAGTATTATTTGTGTTGCTCAAAATTTATAATATTATTTTACACTGAACAGACGCAGCCATAAAACTTTTCATATTTTAAAATAAGCATAAATTCAAGTTCTTCTAAAGTTTTGGCGGAAAACGCTATTGTTTTCCGTTTTTATTGCTCCCGCGTCTTATGAAGGAACTAAAACTTCCATTAGCGCTATTTTTCATGTTTTTTGATAAAATATCCTAGCAAATATTATTAATGCGAAAGCGAGTTTGTTCGTTTGTTTGTTACGCTTCACGAACAACTTCACGCCTCACAAGCCAGAGGGAGCGGGTTCAAACCCAGCTGACGAAACGTATACCAATTTGTTCTTTGTGTGAACAAATTTGCGTATTGTATGTATGTCATCAGGGGGGCTATTCCTGCGCGTGAGATGAGATGAGATTTTATCTTGGTCACTCTCACACCTATGACATTTTAAATGAGAGCAACAAGGACGAAAGAAGGTGAGATGAGAATTTCAAATCTCCGAATAGGGCCCTGCTACATGACTGGAGCCCGGTGTATGGTGACAGGCTCGCCCCTTATCTCATTTGGGACTGAATATCGTCTGGCGAAGTGTGGGTGTTGTATTGCACCTCTGCCAGCTCCAGGTGAAAGGCTTGACGAAATGTTAAATTGTATATGCAATGTTACGCTTTACGCTCTCACTACTCAACCGTTCGTCATGAAATATTGCATACACGTTGTCAAGGGTACAAAAATGACATAAGGTACCTAAACAAATTAACAGTTCCAGTGTGACCGCGAGAGGGCACCGCTAGTTCATTGAAAAGGTCGTACATGTATCAATACGAAAAGCGACCGTCACAGTATCGACTCGAGTCGTGCAGTATTCTTTGTGTTTGCAGTATTTCCGATTACTGCAACGCACACTAATCGGAATCGTAACGTAATCGCCGTACCTTGGTAAAGTAAGGCGATATGGTGGCGATCCCTTTCCGAGTTAATATGAGTGCTACGTAGTATGTATGTAAAAGAGTACGGAAAAGGTTTGCTACCTCTGATCAAATGCATTACGTAGTTATTGTTACGAAACAGTATGAACTGTTTAGCTTTAGAAATAGACTCAGAGCAATGGTTTTAGTTTTATGGTTCTACCTACTGCAGTGCTCGTACTTAAACAAATGGCAAGAAATATAAATATTCTCTGCCAAGCCACGTTGCTTTTTTGGAGCTATTTGTAGAAGCTAGTGTTTTCTTTTTAAATCGGAGTTAACTGCTCATCTGTGTACTGATAAATCGTCTTGCGCCACTAAGAGTATAGGTAATGAAGCTAACCTATCCCACTTGCAAAAGATACGGAGCTAATTTTTTAATCGCAAGTTTAATGAACTCGGAATTTAAATGTTATATTAAATGTCACTCTAATATTGTGGTTCCTCAAGGTTAGCTTCTAACTTTTGGTGGCGCAAGACGATTTGTCAGTTTATAATTCGATAGGCAATTGAATTCGAATTAAAAAAGTAACCCGAGTTTTTGCAAGTGGACATAATACAGTGTCATTTATAATATTTTAACTCATATGTTAACTGGCCCTGCGTTTAAGAATATCCGTATCTTCTGCAAGAAGGTTTTAGAGGTTAAGCGTTTAGAGCTGCCACAATTTAAGTAAATTTTACAAAAACAAAAAAATGGAATTATAATTAATTTAAATGTTTCCAAATGACAGTAATAATTACGACTAATTGTGTGCGATGACCCCTACCAACGCCTGGAATAGCTTACCATAGGTCAAAATAAGTCCCTATATTCATGAATAATTTACAAATCAAAGCATACACTGAAAATTAGGTTACTCATTAACGATCAAATCAAATCAAATCGTGAATTTGCTGGAATCCTAATCCTAATTATAACATATCGTAAGGTTTTTCCCCCTAGGGGGCTGGCAGGGGTGTAATACAACACCCACACTTCGCCGAACGATATTTAGTCCCAAATGTGACAAGGGGTGAGCCTGTCGCCATACACCGGGCTCCAATCATATAGCAGATGACATACAAAACGCACAAATGTTCACACAATGAACAAATTGGTGCGTGCCGTCGGCTGGGCTTGAACCCGCTCCCTCTGGCTCGAGAGGCGGGCTTTCTCTAACTAGGCTATCATCGCTCCTAATTATATCCTATAGTAAATGCGAAAGTGAGTTTGTTAATTTTGTTTGTTTTTTATGCTTTTACGATCTAACTACTCAACCGATTGTTTTTTTTTTTAAACAAGTTGTCAGAAGTAAGTACAGAAAAGAACACAGGGTACCTTATACCTTTCATCCGGAAAAAAATACCTAATGGTTCCTGTGTGACCGCGGGTGAATATATAGAAGCGCAGCTTGTGCATAAATACTTGCTTCAAGGCACAATACTTGTCCTTAAATTCGATTCGCTGGCAATTTAAATAAAGCTTTAGATACCCTTTGATTTTAAAGCGAGCCAGATGCAATGAGCATCCAGCACTTCAACTACTAAAACAGTTTATATAAAATCGTTTCAATTTAATAATACTTACGGGAAACAAAAAAAGTTTGTCTGTTGGCAGTGTCAGTAGGCCACGTCCACTCGAAGTTCCAGACCGGTGCCAACTGTTGATATTACCACTGGAGCGAATCTCACTCAACACTCACAAGTTGTTAGAATAGGTGAGACTATTAGACTAAGGTTCTAGAAGATTTAAAACGTTAAGTTAAGTTTTTGTCTGCAGGCAAAACCCCTCAAAAAATGTATGAAAAACGCACAAGATTGCATTACAATGTCAAACTGGTTGAATATTAGTATCCATCCATTTAAATTTACGCAAAGGTTAGTTTAAGCACTTTTTTAGTCCCCCCTGTAAAATTTACGCAAAGGTGTTAGTTTAAGCACTTTTTTAGTCCCCCCTGTATCTAAATGTGGAAAGAATGGTTAGTTGAGGGTCCCGCGACGCTCTGAAATTTTCATACAAACGCGCTTGTCAAATTTCTTGGAAACCATGTGTCAGATTATGATGAAATTATCTTGTACAATTAAATGAACTATATCTCTGCCCCTTGTACTTAGTTTTTTTTTTAAACTTTTTTATTCGCATATCCCATTTTTAAGGGGTCACTTTTGACTAATTTATTCAATAGATAGACAAAGCAAATCAAAAATCCCTTTACATAGGGAGGTTGTCTACATCATTAGCTTTAAAATGAATCCGTATTACAAAGGAAATTCTTAGTAATTTATGAATGATTACAGAAGTGCAAAAGTCATAAAAAAAATGAAATTGTACTTATATTGACACTCTATATGTAACTTTAGAGTCTCGTCAGTATCGTTACTTGCTCTCTTCGCTCGTCCTCTTCTTCTAGACGAAATGGCTATAGAATACCTTTAGCCAATGCGAAGTTAGTCTAAAGTGGTCGCCGGACTCTTAAGTAAATAAGATGATTACATCAATAAGAATTAATTGGCGTCAATCAAGACTTAGACAGGTTTTGATTTATTTACTGCACTGCTTTATGATAAGTATAAGCTTTACACGAAAATTGAAAAGGGATTAAAACATACGAAACTTAAACTAAATGTTATTTGCTCTGACTGTAATTACGGTTTAGATCATTTGATCTAGTAATAATTCTTCCATTGAGAGAGAAAAAAATAAGAGTTGCTATCGCGAACACCACCACTCACGCAGGAGCACGCGTCAGTGAATATTTTCGCTTATTTTTATTTTAAATCCGAACTAGTGAAAAGTTACGCCGTATTTTATTTATTTTTGGTTGTCGCAATATTTAACACAAAGAGCGTGTTGTCTTTTCGAGTGCCTACCTGATTTTGTAAATCGTATTTGGTTACTGCAATAAAACATTTTTCATTTTCACCTCCTATCCTAGTATCTTCGCCCTCACTGTTGATGGCAAACTTGAACCAAATTCAAAAGGGTAGTAGTCAAGTTAAAAAAAATACTGCGCTCGAGTGAGCTGGCTAGCGTCCTTGCGGTGTACTACTATGCCAGTTTGAGATGTCAAATCAAGTATGAAATACATAATTATTTTATCTGTTCCATTCTCGGAGCCAACAGTTCGGGTTAGTATCCTGGCGGCAGTGGAGGCAGTTATTGGCCGCAGCAAGCATACTTGACACCGCAATCACTGCGCATTGTCGCCTCTATTCAATATTACCCTTTAGCTCGTCTTCCCTCTACATTGGGGTTTCATTCATATTAACCACGTACAAATACGTGGATTGTAAATTGATTTCATTCAAGAGACGTGAATATTGATGTAATGATCTGATGTGTGTTAAGTACTGAATAAATAGTATTATTACCTAGGCATTGTACTCTGTACTGAATACGTTTTAATACGAATACTCGTAATTATGATGTAATGTTTGTAGCCACAAAACTCTACTGGTTCATTTAGTTAAAATATGGACTTGTATTTTATACATACCCATGAAATATTGGAAATACTTAATCAAAATAGCAAATCAGAGTAACTAATATAAAATACTTTAAAATATAATAGCAAAGTACACATCACCGTAGTACATACACCGCAACGCTAGTGTATTTTTAGTCTATGGTAGGCTTGCGCTTGGCCGCCATCTTGCCCAAGCAGCGATGGGGCCTACGATAGAGCACGTTTGCCTAGGACTCAGGTATCCATAGCCGGCTGTTACCATTTATTTACCATCAGTCAAACCGTCTGCTTATTTGCTACTCTTCTCATGAAAAAAATCTACTTCTGTCGCAGATAATTAATTGAACATCAAAAAGACAGTTCAACAATGAACACATTGAAAAGCATGGTAAAAAAACACCATGCTTTTCAATGTGTTCATTGTTGAACTGTCTTTTTTATGTTCAATTAATTATTTCCCATGTAAAATGTAGGGTCAGCTGGGGCAAGTACGTCTGTGGGGTAATTGCGTCTTTCGAGAATTAATGACAAACCTTTCACAAACTAGGCACCATCTTTATACATCGTATTTCTATCTCTAGTTGCAATAATCTGTCCAAGATGGATTTAGTTGCCTAATTTGTGAAGGGTTAGTCAGTAATTCTTGCGAAAGAAGCAATTGCTCTACAGACGCATTTGCCCCAGTTGACCTTTTACTCAAAAGCACCACAGTATACCACTCGTATACACATATAAAACCTACCCAGCTACTAAATTCAAGCTCTTAGTAAAGCAACCTAAAACCGCTATGCATTACTAATAAATGTCACAATCCCAGTACATGGCTGTACCCAAACATAGCGAACAAAACAATCCGGGTAAGGCACAATAAATATGAACTTGCCAACCCCTAGTTTACTAGGCACGAGAACATTACGCATGTGTATTGTTTGTTTGTTCGTGGAACAAAGTAAGTTGTAACGAAGCGAGCGCGCGTTGAGCTTTGTGATCGGCACCCCTTGTTTGATGGCTCATGATTTACCCGACTGCTTCTGAAAGAGGGTGATGTTTTGCGAAGTTTTATTGACCAAAGTGTAGAGCAAAGGAAACGCTTGTATTAGTGTTTGAAGATTCAAAGTCAAAGTCAAAATGTTTTTATTCAATTGGGTATCAAAGATTATGAACGTCAAAGTTTTTTATTAGAATCGACTGCCTTGTTCGGAAAAAGAGTCATTACTCAGAAGAACAAGCAAGAAACTGAGGGGCATTTTTTAGAAGGCTCCAGACATCTTTGTCTTCGAAACAATAATATTATTTAAACTTATAATGCTTATATTTCCTTATATATTTAGGATTCTTTCAGTTGGCTGTCTTCCTAATTTTTTCACACCGCCTTTAAAGCTCAATTTACTTAACAGTTTCGTTTCAATCCAATAGCTACGTTCATTTTGTTCGTCTTCTAGCTTAAGTCCAGTATTGAATTGCTTGTAACAAATTTTTGTAAACAGGCAATAATTTTCATTTCATTATAATTATAAGAAGACAATGGGCAAATTGGTCCAAAAAAAAAAGTTTACCAGCAGGATTGGCACATAGTGCATTCGGTAGACTATTTTTATGCATTACAAAAAAAGTACAAGACCAGTAAAATTCAACCTACAGAAATCAATTTATTATATTTTTAAGAATAGTAAAATTTGAATATACTATGTGAAGCAAAACCTCCATGGTGACGACGCTAATCACGATGACGTGACCTGCATGGTGTGTGCAGTGAGTGGGTGGGTAAATATTATACCTCTATAAATGGCTTCGATTTTTCTTTTAATTTTCTTTTCACAGGGTTTATTAAATCACAACTACAAAACAAAATATCTCCAAAACTGTGGATTCGAATTCAGCTATATTTATTAAGTAAAAACCTATAAGCCTTACCTACAAAATGGCCAAAGTGTTAACCCTGCGGGCGTTTGGACCAACGTTCCTTTACTTTTGCCCATTGTCTTTTACTCTACTTTATCGGTCCTTGAGTTTTCTTTCACAAAGTTTGTCTACTAGTTTAGTATGATATGTAGCTAACTACGTACTCATCTCATTTCCAGAAGATCACTCTTAGTTCCGTCTCAGATTGTCTTTGCGAGTCTTGTTATTAACTCGTACACTATACTGAGGTTAAAGTAAAACTAGCGATTTGCAAACATTGCCCGAACCACAACAACTCATTGATTTACGATTGGACTTTTTGTCTTGTTGCGCTATTTTAAACCTTTTCGTCCGTGTGATAAGGTTAAAATTATGAAGAGTTTAGTTTAAGTGTGAGATTAGCCTTTTTGCAGTGTACGTCAGTTATTCATCTTTTTATTTGTTATTTAACTTCTGTTTAAATTTCATCACGATTTTATTTCTTTCTGTAATTATACAACGGGTTGCTTTGCATTCCTGCGGAATTTTTAGAGGTAGGTACTCCACCTTGAAACCGCGAAAAAACACAGCTATTCCGTACAAAAAAATCATTGACATATGCTTATGGCCAAAAAATACTTAAATTAATGAACGACAGTGACTATTGCTAGTCACCATTAGCTAATCAGTCAGTATTAGCTTTGATAACTATAACTAAATCTTCTATACTACGTCTATCTAATGTTGACACTGAGACGCGTAGTACATGTAAATGCATACAAGGGTTTGACCATATTACGCGTAGCACTTGTAAATTAGTACAAGAGTTGATTTTACTACGCGTACCACTTGTGATTCAATGCAAGGACTGACTATGCTACGCGTAGCATTTATAAAAGAGTACGAGAGTTATTTTATGCTACGCGTAACACTTGTGATTTAGTGCGAAGACTGACTATGCTATGCGTAGCACTTATGATTGAATGCAAGAACTGACTATGCTATGCGTAGCATTTGCAAATTAGTACAAGAGATGATTATGCTACGCGTAGCACTGCGCGTGCAAGGGTAACTATACTTCGTGTAGCTATTGAAAATTTACTGAATCCTTACCAATTTTAAATCGAAAGTAACTCTGTCTGTCTGTTTGTAGGCTTTTCATGGCTAAACGGCCGAATGGTTCTTAATGAAATTAGATAAATAGTTACAGTATATCACAAGGAAGGTTTCTGGATACTTTTTTCTAAATAAATAAATCTTTCTGTCATAAAATTCTGTAAATTCATAAAAAATTACGCGCTGCTTACAAATGCGTTAGACAACATCACAGAATAGTACTTAGTTGGTACTAAAATAACAACTGACTACTAAAATTAAAACTCCGCTCAAAACCAGCCACTTTTTTTATGTTGGACTCTGATCTCTTTGGTAACGGATTATTTTTCATAATTTGTTAATTAAGTAGTTACAGTACTCGTATTTCACGAGAAGGGTTAATGGATACTATTTTCTGAATAAACGCGAACGAAGTTGCGAGCAACAGCTAGTAATTAATAAATGAATGAAAGACAGTGACTAATGCTGACTGCTTTTATAAGTATAACTAAATCTTCTATACTAAGTATCTCTAATGTTGACACTGAGAAGCGTAGTACATGTAAATGAACACAAGGGTTAGACTATTTTATGCGTAGCACTTGTAAATTAATGAAAGGGTTGACTATGCTACGCGTAGCACTTGTAAGTTAATGCAAGGGTTACATACAAGCCCTCCCCCGAGGGTTCCCACCTTGTCGTGGCGGGGGGGCTCAGTAGCCGTGGCCTCGGCAACCACGGTGAAGCCAAGAGGAATCCGAGGTGGGGCCGCTTCTTGGGGCTTTTAGCCCAAAGCCCATATGGAAGCGGCCTAAGTAGGGTGTGGGTCTGTATTGCTCATACAGACCCACAACTGAGGCGGGGTGCAGTGTCGCATTGGCGAGACTGCAACCGAAGGCTGGGGGCCGCGGCGGGAGAGGACTGTTGGTGTGTCGTTGCCACTTTCCCTACCTTCCGCGGCCCAAACGGGGTCGCCACCGTCTGGATGGCGAACGCGGTGGGGCCGCAGAGGAAGAGGCGTGTCGGTGTGTCGTTGCCGCTCTCCCTATCCTCTGCGGCCGAAGTGGCAGGCGGCGGGGCCACTCATCTGACCCGTCGCATGGGGACCATGGGCACCTAGACACGGGTGCTGTCTGGCGCCCACGGGCAAGTTGGTCCCCGAGGAGGTGGATGATGACGATGTGTCTGGTGTTCGATACATCGTCATCGAGGGGAAGAGAGCGTAAGCTCGGGGAGGTGCCCGAAAGGGCTAGCGCTGTCGGGGCCGTGAAAGAGTACTAAAGCGTCCCCTTAGCCCCGACATATTGCGCCGAGGTGGAACACCCTTGGGTTTTTAGTGGGTAGGCCATCAGTGGCAGGATTCCCACATAACCACTCTGTGCCCGCACCCGGGGCTGTTGGTGGTATCCATAAAGGATTTTCCCAAGGTGAAAAAAAAATAAAATAATGGGTTACATACAAGCCAAGAAAACATGTGAGAAAGTATGCAAATCAAATCTTAGTCACTCTCTATAAAGTATATTCTGCCAAATACCGTCAGCAGAAGATTTTTATTAATGTACAGTCAGCGGTTGAGCGTACAGATTAGAGGTCGGAATTTATCGGTACTACGATTGGGAAATACCGAAACAAAAATTATTGCAATCCCTAAAATACCTACTTAAATGGAAGTTTGAGCTACATAGGTACGAGTATACTCATTGTGAAGTTGGAAAATGAGTAAAGTTTGTGAGCACTCGAGTAATCGAGAGAACTTTTCTAATACTTCTAAAATGCTATTTTCAGGTGCTTATGTTGCGGGCAACTTGATCAACCGGGCAGTATTAATATGGGCCGATCAATTTAAATCATAATGACCAAGAGCTTCTGTCCTGCTCGACTCCTTAATCAAAGCAAATCTGACTTGGATTGGTTAGGTTAGAAGATTAGGGCCTTCGTGTTTACTTTTTATAAAACAATTCGAAACCTCCCCTATTTAAATGACTAGGCTAGGCTTGACTACTTCAACATTGTCGGTCCAAATCATTATGACTAAACAGGCCGGTCATTATTCATAATACCCGACTTCTCAAAATGCCCAAAATCAAATTAAATTTTATTAAGATAAAATACACTTATACCCTACCTTTTGTTTTTTTTTAAATGTACACGATTTTTATTTAGAATGAATAAAACCTTTGTTTTACTTTTTTGTGTGTGTGTGAGAGATGTGTATTAATTTACAACGTAAGCTCGCGTCTAGATTGTAAAAACTGAACCAATCTAATATTTAGACATAGTAGATAAGCAACATGTTTGACTTTCGACGTTGAACCCTTACATCTAAACATAAAAAAACAAAAACCAAACTGCGTAAATTTTCTTATTATTTGGCGAAAGAAAATTAGCAAAAAGTTAATAGGTTGTTCCATTAACCATAATGTAAGGGTTAATTTACCCTTTTGCCTAATAATGCGAACTACAAAAGGCCCTTGATTGGAATTCTTCGGGAAGTCCCAAAGTTTCATTTTAACAACTCGTGAACACGGAAGACTAAAAAAGTTTCGTTTTTATTTATTATGTCATTTGCGCACGTTGATCGACTTCGATTAATTGGAAATGTTTCGACTTTTGTCCTTTTAGTTGGACCATTGTTATGTTTTTAAAGAAAATGCACGCCTAAGATGACAGTAGAGCGCAAAATGGTTTTGGCAAAACATTCCGGTGAATTAGATATCTGGTAATTAAGCTAGTATTTTAATTACTATAATATACCTACATCAATCAAGTCTGAAATGATGTCACCAATTGAGTCTGAACTTGGTTCAAACTTCACCGTTACATGCCTCGGTAGAGGACACAACAACCTACAGCAATTCAGTGCGGTGCGGTGTGTGTGGTCCAACTCGAAATTATAGGCAAAACTCCTTGTGTAAAACTACTGGTAACATGTGATTTTAATATTATTAAATAACATACTAGTACAGCTTTGTTTTTTTTTTTGACCGACCAAAGGCATTTGTTTCTCCAACGATACCTTGAGTACCATCGATCCTATTATCATGAAATTTTGCAGGCAAGCAGTTGATGAAATGTTTAATTGATGTTGAATCTGAGTTAAATCGGTTCAGGGGTTGTGAAGATATGGGGTCACGAGGTCTCAGTTAGTTAACTATTCGTTTAGTATAACTACTTACTTAGTTTAGTTTGTTTTTTACTTAAAATGGATACTAGGTATAAGCTTCTCGGTACACTACAGCTTGAATGTACGAATTTAGTGCTTACGTACAACGGATATTAAAATATCTTCTGCAGATATCATTTTCAATACGAAACATTTCGCCGTCGCCCCAACAAAATGCGCATACATTTCGACTGGCAAAGGCACGCAAAGTGCGTAGTATTACAATACTTAAAATATTCATTCCTTACTCAACGTCTCGTCTTTGATAACTTTTGTTTAATACAATGGATGCTTTCTGAAGGCAGGTAATGTAAGTACCTATATTGTTTTTGGCCTTCAAGAAATTTTGAGTTTCCAACAAGGTGCGAAATTCTTAAATTTATGAACTTCTACTAAACCATTGATGAGTTGTACATAGATAAGGTACCTACGTTAGTCATTTTTTGAGCATTAGGTATAGTGAAGTGCTTTCTGTAAGTATATTAGAATAACTAGAATAACTAAAAAGTGACTTGATAACGTTTAAAAATAAAAATAAAAAACAAATTAAAACGCTTTTGTTACACGATGTCAAATATTCATTGTTATTTAGTTGAAAAAATTACTACGAGTTACTATATAATTATATTTAAGTTAACAATAGGCACATTATAGTGCATACGAATCGAGCTAACCATGAAAAATTAAGAAAACCAAAATTAGGAAAGAGAAAAGAATGAGAAAGAAGGGATTTAAAAAAATATCTCATGGTACTTCGAGATATTGACCAAAGAGTATCCTATTACAGTTATCCAATGTAGGTACGGGGGGTCCTAACTAACACCTCGATCATTAAAAAAGAAAGAAGAACATTTTAAGTCCGGCCACTCATTACAAAAATCAAGTACCTACGTACCAATTTACTGTAGTAATTTTGAAGATTTTCTCAAAGTCCCAAGCAGCTCTTTATAGATTAACATTATATTAAGCGTTTCTTTTAACTTCGTCGAAAGTTTTAATTACCGTCAAACGCCGGAGCCACCTGCCCGCTGACACTTTATAAACTTACTAATTAAAGCTGATCTTTGATTAAGGGTAGTTACTATCTCTATCCCTCTCTTGATTTAGTTCAATAGCTCTACTGCCAGGGCATCACTCATCGCGAAAAAGTATTACGGTTCTTGCGATGTGTGTGTGAAATGTGAATGTGTGTAGGTCTCAAGATCGGCGCGTTCCATTTCATAGTAAATTATTAAAATTCATTTACATCGCGTTGCTTATCCTTTGTAAAAATAAATAAGGAGAATGGCGAACAAACGTACGTACGAGCTGCCTGATTTTAAACGGTAACCGCCGCCTATCAACACCTGCAACACTAGCGATGCTGTTAATGTACTGCTAGCCCGGAAATTAATTTGTTTCGGTTTTAAAACGCTCTATCACTACATAGTATAAAAGAAAGTCGCTTTCTCTGTCTCTATGTCCCTTTGTATGCTTAAATCTTTAAAACTACGCAACGGATTTTGATGCGGTTTTTTTAAATAGATAGAGTAATTGAAGAGGAAGGTTTATATGCATAATAACATCCATCAAATATTGGAGAAATACTGTTATTTTTGAGGTTTCTAATGTGATGTCGTTAATTTTCAATTTTTTTCCGCTTACATTGCAAACGCAGGCTGAACCCTATGAGCATTATCAAAATAATGTACCTACTTACTAAAATATTTTGAAATAATTTTAAAATATTTGTACACATTGAAAAGGTCTACAGAAAACTCCGCGATCGTATATATGTCTATCTCTGATGGATAGCCCACAATAACATTTTTTTTTTGTTTATGCGTGCGAAGCCAGAGCGGGCCGCTATGTTTTTATGTATGCGGTATGTGTGCGCACGCGCACACATCGGACTCGGACTGCTCCTACGACTCGTGCCATTAATCTGCTCAACGATCTCATTGCTCAGGAACCAGATATCGATATTTTTTTTCTAAAATACAATTCAATGACTTGCGCCTGTTTTAGTTTTTTAAGTAATAATAATAACAAATTCTAATTTTTATTAATTTAATAATTTATAGTTAGTATATAATTGATGAATTGTATTAATTTATATTGTATTGGCTTGCTGTGCGCGTTGGCTTCGCTGTAAGCACAGTAAGCATTTAAAATAAAATAAAAATAAAATAAAAATATACAAATTTTATATTTTTTTAAATTATAATAATTACAAATGCAAACTTCTACTCTAATATTACCGACCTTCTTATAGATTCTTATAATTATGACAAATCCATACTCCTAAACTAATATTACAAACAGGTAGTAACATTGCACAACACAAGCAACATTGTAACCATTTTTATTTGTTTTTGTTTAATTTAGCTCCACATTAAACTTTTATATAGTTAGTTGTAACGTCTCTTTGTAAATAAATTTATTTGTATTTGTGTTTGTTTGTATATTCGTAAGTTTGCAAGGGGGGTATACTTCAGAACTACCGATCCGATTGAAAAAATATTTGACCGATAGAAAGCACAATCACTGAGTTTCATACGCTATGAAATACTAGGGAAGCTGAGAGCAAGTGAGCTAGTTAATAATAGGTAAAATACATATTTAATTCTAAATATTTCAGTACAGCTCGTAAAGTTCAAAGGTTTGTCGCCTTCAACTCATAAGAATATCTTAAGCCATAACTCATTACCTAACTAGTCTTGTTACAATACAAACTCCTTCGTTTATTATTTTTTTTCTGCATTTAAATTTGCAATGCGCTTATTATGTCGAAAACTACAATCAATTTCCCGCCATTTCACATATATTATTCGTGATTATTATTACATTTACAACATGGAATGGGATGTTAAAGAAAACAGGATTGCAGTGATTGCGTTGCACAAAATGGGTATGGAACCGTCGGTCATTTTCAAGACTTTTCAAAATCTTGGTATCAGCAGTATGTTCGTATATCGTGGTATCGACAGATATATCGACACTTCCTCTGTTGAAGACCATAAAAGATCGGGGCGGCCGCGTGCGACGAGAACTACTTAGGCAAATGTTGTTAGGCAAATGTTAATGCTGTTAAAGCCAGAATTCGCCGAAACCCAATGAGGAAACAAAAAATCTTACCGCGAGAAATGAAGATAACCCGCAAGGACTCTGTCGCGTATAATAAAACAAGACCTGAAGCTTGGTGCATATCGCCGATATACAGGACATGCCCTTAATCAATCGTTGCAGTTAATTAGAGTGGATAGATCATAACTTCTTCTATCCCGTTACGCAGGTGAAAGTTACAGAAATATCCTTTACCGACGAAAAAGTTTTTACGATAGAAGAGCACTACAACAAGCAAAACGACAAAGTATACGCTCACAGCTCTAAAGAAGCTACAGAAGTGGTCGGAAAGGTGGTGGTCATCGTGGTCATCATCCTGCGTCAGTCATGGTTTGGGGGTGAGGGGTATCCTATCATGGCGTCACAAACCTTCATTTTTGTGAAAAAGGGGTGAAAACTTCAGCCAAAGCGTATCAAGAGACCTCTTAGATGGTGTTGTAAAACCCCTTAGCAATACACGTTTTAAAATTGACCGTAGAGTTTCCAACAAGACTCCGCACCTGGTCACAAGGCGCGAACTACCCAAGCCTGGCTTGAAGCCAATGTTCCGGACTTTATAAGGGCTGAAGACTGGCCCTCCTCTAGCCCAGATCTAAACCTCCTACTAATTATGGTCAGTTTTAGAGGGCATGGCCTGCTCTAAACGACACGCCGACATAGCGTCACTTAAGAAATCTTTGAAGCAAGCAGTGGCTAAATTTCCCATGGAAACAGTCCGTAAAGCCATAGATTCTTGGCCAGACCGACTAAAGGCCTGTATCAAGGCTAAAGGTGGTCATTTTGAATAAAATAATAGTATTATTTTTGTTAAGACTTCAATACATGTGTACAATTATTATTAACATTACATTACTGAAATGCATTTTGATTTGTAACAGAACTTATGGCTAGACTAGGCATATCTCACTCACTCACTTCCTTTCCTTGTCCTAATTTTTCAGAGAAAATGGATATCCTAATCCAAACACGCGCGAGGCATCGCCATGTTACATTGTCCTAAAGAAAACATTTTTAAAGAAATTTATTATATATTTATTGTACATTTCCATTGTAAACGAGGCCACCGTGTCCACCGAAGCGTACGGATTCAGATAAAACATGCAGCGCTTCAAATGCATTCCCTGAAAGATTAGAATAGAGGTGGGTCGGTATGACATATTGCAATACCGAAACTATTTATTGGTATTCATGGCATTAACGTAACTATGTACTTTATATCGATTCGTTTTTCGTCGTTTGTCGTTTTTTAATCGATTTCGGTTATGACGTTCTGTGCCGGTATTCTGAGAATCGTTATTTGAATAAAGCTTTAAAAAATAGTTACTGCGTGTTCATTGCACAAGTACAGATACCAATTGGAATAACTTTCATGACAAAATATAAATGCTTTTCGTAAATTACTGTTAACATTTATTTGTTACGTTAAATCAATAAGTAAATTTTCATATCCGTTTCCGTTTTGTGAACCAATAAAAAAAAATAAAAAAAATATTTTTTCATTAATTAGTATTATTAAAGAACTTTCCTTCATACTTAACCAGGCTTAGGCTTATGTTTTGTTATAAAAACTTAAAAAAGAGTGTAGGCGTATTTAAAAGTTGATTTCATTTTATGTACTTAATTTTTTGCATGGCCATTTCTTTTTAATTATTCAGCCGGACAATAACGAGCGAGCCCTACAAGTACCTAATAACAAGTTGT
The DNA here is from genome assembly GCA_911728515.1 of Peribatodes rhomboidaria. Classification (NCBI taxonomy): domain Eukaryota; kingdom Metazoa; phylum Arthropoda; class Insecta; order Lepidoptera; family Geometridae; genus Peribatodes; species Peribatodes rhomboidaria. The sequence continues at coordinate 13,859,849 of OU452172.1, forward strand.
ACCGAAATACCGATAGACCGATAAAGTGTTTTGGTTCTCGCGCTGCTATTGGTTCCGCTCGTTATGGTGTGGTATCGTCTCGCGTTATTACTAGTACCGGCAATACCAACATCGTTTTGATTCGGAGACGGTTCGCGTTTTCGCCAATACCGGCAATACATAGTTATTTGAACATTGAAAACCGTAAATCGGTATTCGGTACCGATGACTAGTTATTGAAACTATTTACGGTTTGCAACGACCACCTCTAGATTAGAATGCTTATTGAACTAGCTGAAACTATGTTCGATGTATTGTGGGATTCAGGTATTGGGGCGAAAATACAACAGGTTAACAATGTTTAGACGCCTACTTTCTATTATGATATATGAGTGAAATTTTACTTTAGGCATAGGTACAGGGGTGCGCACTCGAACAATTAAACTGATGTTTCAAATCAACTTACGACAAATTTGTATAGAAATTACCAATTTTGTCGATTTGAAACGTCGGTTTAAATGACCGTGCTCGCACGGCAATTAAAATAACAAAAAACTATTTAGACCACGTAAAGATATATAATTATGTATAGTTGTGATAAGTTTGAAGAGTCAAAATGTATCCCTAAGAACGGTACTTTACATAGACTACATAACTGGAGCCCGGTGTATGGCGACAAGCTAGCCCCCTGTCACATTTGAAACTGAATATCGACCGGCAAAGTGTGAGTATTGTAATACACCTCCGCCAACCCCTTCGGGAAAAATGCGTGACCATATAATTATGTTATAATAATACATTAAACCTTATTTATTCAATCACTTAAAAAACAATATAAGCCTAAATTAAACCTAATAAAAATAACATATCACAAATAATAAACAGAGCTCAAGTCAGTATCCGTGGGAAAATACATTAAACTAAACTTTATTAACTCTATTAACTACAAAATTAAATAACTGGACTCAACTTAGAAAACATAAAATCTCACTAATAAAAGTAAAATTCAGTCATCATCATGTCAGCCCGAAAGAGGTCTACTGCTGGACAAAGGCTTCCCCCAATGATCTCCACAACGACCAGTCCTGTGCTGCCCGCATCCAGCGGCTTCTCGCGACCCTCACCAGATCGTCAGTCCACCTTATGGAGGCCTTCCTACTCTGCGTTTTCCGGTTCGTGGTCGCCACCCGAGAATCTTCCTGCCCCATCGGTTCTCGGTTCTCCGAGCGATGTGCCACTGCCACTTCAGTTTGACAATTCTTCAAAAAAATTCAATATGGTACAATAATACCAAATTAAATGGAAGTTTATTTCTAAATCGGTAAGTACATGTTTCGACTGCCGTCCCCATTTCTAATGCCACTTGAATGGGACTCGAAAAAAATACCAACATTTATATACCCACCTCTTAGGACGTAGGTTTCGGTAATTTGCGCAAATGTGACAAGATTATTTCCAATTTATTGAATGGGTAATTTGATGGAAGATGTTTAGGGAAAACGAGTTTTATTGTTAACTGTAATTAGGTTAAGTATTCAGTAAGTTGCACAAATATTAGTATCTAGAGTCTGTACAGAAAGATAACTCTTGTGGGAATGCATCCTTTACTTTGTTCAACAATTTAAAAAATAAAATTTAGTGCTTTGAATGTAGTCTATAGCATCACTAAGAGTTTGACTGAAAATTGCACTTAGCTGTTAAAACACCGCCAAGAGAAACAAGTTGATAAAAAACAAGATGACCTAAGATTTTTTTCCCAGATCAGTGGGGAAACCTATAAGTCCTGAAAATTAATTTCATTAAATAACACTAAAATACGATGAAAATGATATCCATAGAGGGTTATCAATGAATAATCTTTTTCAATGATAAATATTTAGGGTAATTCATTGTAATAATGTGGAGCCTCATATACTATGATATAGTAATTAAAATGACGTCGTTTTCATTAATTAGTAAAGATGTTTTTTTAACCCCAAAACTTATCTCAGAGACAGCAAAAACAGTGGTAGAGGGACTGTTGCCTACAAATCCAAAGATAGATACTTGAAAACATACAAAGATTTTATACAAAAAATTAAAGTTAAAAATTAATTAGAATTTTATTGAATTAGAATATGTGAGTATGCAATGATTATTTTAAGTTAGGTTTTTGCCGTATTATCGCCTGACAAACAGGACTACATAGTTCAGGCAAAATTATTTTAATTGTTCCTGAAAAATGTTAATATCTGATAGTTTTTATCTTTACCATGTAGTTTTGAAATAAAAATGAATTATTATATTATATTACAATGGAGAGTGGAAAAAAGTGTAATCACTATCAGAAAGTGTGCTAACTGAAGTAGGTGCTGGTTATATGTACATATTGTGACGAATTATCCAAACACTATTAAGCCCTCTACGTTATTGAGCGTTTGTTCCATGCTAAAATGCATTAGTGGGATTTAGTAACTGCACTCATATTTGACTGTTAATTTCCACAAATTTTGATATATTGCCTAAAATGTTATAAAAATGTACTTAAGTAGGTACTTACTTTTTTTTTTTACTGTTTGATTATAGGCGCCCTCACTTCTGTGCAATAGATGACTTTCACCCATCGAAATAATTTAAGGAAGAAGCGGCATGAGACCAATTTCTAGTACATAGCGCGTAGATCCAAAATGACTACAAGCAAACGTACACTACACAGCTCCGTTGACAGTATTATGTAACGTGTATCAATAACAAAGAAAGAGAGAGGTACTAAAGACTATAGCGAGAATGAGACAACACTAATTATCACTGTTGCGGCTGGTTGCGTTTGTTTGTAACTACATTGAATTGTGTGCAGCACCTAATTTATGCGGTCCATTTTTAGGTTCTCGTACCGTCTCTCCCTTATATTTGATTGAAACTTTCACCCCTTGTTGACCAATCTACTATAATGTTTTGTTTGAGAGATTAGTTCCTGTTTCCGTCACGATAGTTTTCTTTCCGAAGGACTCGTGGTAGAACCTTTTTAGAGTAATAATTCCATGAAAACTCCTCATTTTTACTTATTGATAAAACCAATTTTCTTAAACTTAGTGAACGTCAGATGTCAATTTGACAGTATGTAATCATTTTGGAACAGGGCATACTTACTATTTACATAATTTTCTCAATTTTAGTACTTATTTTACAAATGTGATTTAATTTTTTATTATTATTTATTTTTGTAAGCGTATTTTAAACAAATAAGTAGCAATGGCAATGGCAGAGAGGAAAAACGAGTACTCAGCGGCGGTGGAAGCAGATAGAAAGCTTCTGACCTTCGACACATGGGAGGAGTACCTGGACTCTCTCATAGATATTGCAGATCTCCGAAACTTGAGGAGCATTCACTCTGCTAGGATCATTGCTGCACTTGGATACAGGTACTTTTCTCTGAACACAGAATACTTTCAATTATGTAAAAGCCGTCTATTGATCTGAAATTAACCAAACTCTTACATAGCTCCTAATATTTTTTTTTACTTTAGCCGCGTGATATACTTTACCCCACTGAATGTATGACTGCCATCGGGATATATGTACTACGCACTAGATTAGATAAACTTTCGTCCACTCCAGTGCAGTGAAATCCTGACACCTTGAATTAGTGTGGCCCCGACACGCGTGCAGTGTAGTTGTGTACGGAGCAGTGCTAATTTACTGGAATCAAAGTGTGAACCTGCACGCACGTAAATTAGTGATTTCTTAGTCAACGCTGCAGCAAACCTGCAGTCAGCCCACGGTGGGCAAGCCCTCCAGATCATTAAGTTGCGTACTTAACGTTTTTTGTTTGGATCAGCTCCTCTAGTACGTAGTACATTCATCTGTATATTACCACAACTTTAAACAAGGCTGGATTATAAATATAAAAATACTGCACTTTGTAAAGGTAAATCCAGTACTGTATAGGTAGGATTGTTCGGCAAATTCCCTTTGGAGGAAAGGTGTTTGCTACGACTATAATATGGTACATAAGCTATGTCATGTGATTGGAAGTATTTTTTCTGCCTCAAGTTCAAAATCAGTCTTTCTAAAGTGTTCTTGTCGTCGCCAAACACTCTAGCAGGCCTAGCATGCGCGCCGCGACAAAGTCTTCTCATCACTTTTGTCTTGTTAGAACGTGACAACGCTATGTGAAAATATATGTACCTACGTCTGTTTCATTAAAAAGACTCGATAAAATTAAGTCGCGGCTTGCATGCTAGGCCTGCAGAAGCCTCAACTTAAAGCCTGTTGCAGCTTAGTCCAGGCGACGTGTTGTTATAAATTCCGAAGTTGTGTAACAAACCAGGCGAGTAACTCCCATAAGGCTGCATTTTCACGTTGGCTCCGAAAGATTACTGTTCCTGGTTTAAAGGCGAGATTTATGGGTTTGGCTACGAGATGTGTATTCAAAGCCTAATACTGAGTTTCCACAAGTGATGCACTAAGCTGTCTTGAATCCGGGCAAACCTTCAAGACAGTGGTGAGACTCTTGGGAACACATACACAAGTCACTCATCGGCAAGAAAGGTGGTCCGGGGGCACCTGTTTAGGACTAGATTCTGTTCCAAGACTTAAATTTGAATCCGGGCAAGCCTGCATAGCTACTAGCGTAGGATCGAGACTATAAAAATGCGTAGAGTAGTAGGGATGTGTGTTAAGAACCAATGGAATTGCTTCATCTGAGCGAGACTAAGTAATTGAAGCAATTCTATTGGTTCGTATCCTCGCACATCCCTGGTGGAACCTCAGCTTTAGGGTTTGCTCACACAACTCGTAACCAAATCCATAAATATCGCATTTAAAACAGGAACAGCAATCTTTCAGAGCCAACGGAGACACATTATCAGAGGAGGAGTTCAACACCCGCCGCGCCGTCATCCAGGAGGTGGTGGTTCCCACGGTATCGCCGTACGTGCTGGTCAGCGAGGGAACCAACCCTGAGGACCCGTTCGCTAGGGAGCTGGCGGTTAGAGAACGGGCGAACAGAGTCGGGATATTACAGGTGAGATACTTTTAGACTTCTTATTTGGTCTTTATGTCTCAAAGGTAGAGTCTATTATGAATACCACAGAAACTACAGATAGCATTACTAAAGCTTGCGTAAAATCGTTAGCTGCCTACGGATTTTTGAAAATCGGTAAAGCCTTACCCAATCCGCTGCTGGTTCGAGTCTTGGCAGCTGAAATTTTTTTGTTCGTTCCCCTACCTTCCTATATAGATTAGTCATTGATTGATCTTTTATGTCTCTCTAATACTCTAGTAATGTCGATGTAAAGCTTCCGATAAGGGAAGACATCTAAATCTGCTTACTGATCGATGACTATGGCGAAATTTTGCTCGTGCAATCGGTGTAATTTGAACAGTCTCAGTGATCTCTAAAAGCTCTTACTTGCTGTTTTCGGTTTTAAAACTTTTGTTTAAAATTTTTAAGTAATAGCATAGTCAATGTAGCGTTGTTCATCCACTGTAGTTCTTTGGCAATTCTGGACTACATCAGAGAGTTGATGAGTAAGTGTGCGTTGCTTTAGTAATCTTCTTGAAGGAACCGTTTTTCATAACTATGTATGTAGACATAAGTCGATCTTCTAGTTACGCTGTATTTTATTATCCAGGTTGCCATTCATGTTTTCTTGTCTAAACTATCCACTTAGCAATTGCCCTTTGAGAAGTCTGTCTCCATTTATTCGTTTTGCTTTTGAGATACCATAGACTAATTCTAATTGAATAGCATTCCAATTATCTAGGCTAAAATATACGTAGCTGGAACCTAATATCGATGTAAATTAGACATAGCTTGATCAGATAATATCACAAACTTATCTACTTGTGATTTAACTTAATATTTTAGTTATTTCGAGTTTTTGAAATTCTATTATTACATTGGAACAACCCACGCCATGATATTTCCATTGTTCACAGACAATAATATTTATCAGACATTTCACGAAAGGAGGATTCGAGATTTCCGGATACATTGACTATGCACATCGGCTCATCAGTGAAGACTGGGCGCCTTTCTTTAGAACGGAGAAGAAACAGGTTTGGCCGAACGACCACGACCTAGGATACTATCATTGGAGACATGGCACTGTGAGGAGTAACATGAGCAGGAACTATAAGGTGAGTCCAATTACTATATCAGTTGCATATCCTATTTTGAAATCAGGGGCCTTGGTTTTGATGAAGTTTTTTGAATTCCAGCTTCTCAATTTTACGTTTTACGTAGGTACTTAGTTACGGGAATAAAATGTCCTGCGCTTCGCACTATGTAGGCACTTCTGTAAGTGTAGAAAGTTATACTTTTGAAAGTTATAATAATTCTTGGCCTGTTCCTGACCAAACTAAATCACGTCAAAACCAGACAAGCGAAATACTTACTTTCAAAAGTCTCAGACGAACCGTTCTCGTTCTGTACAGGCAGAAAGAAAAGTAACATTCTTTTGAGCAACGCTACCTACCTACATATATCTCTACTTCCAATCTATTTAATAAAATAGCACGCACACAAGTTTGGCCCAAAACTGCCATACAATTTGGTAACAATGTCGATATCCTCCAACCGTCACAACTTCACAAGTTTAGCTGAATACTTGAACAGTTTCAAGTTGCCTCATAATAACGTTCAACATATTAACCACTAGCCTGCTTATTAATAAACCTTGTGTAGCTTCGGAATAGATATACAGTGTTTTTATCGCAAAAATTACGGGTGTTATAAGTTTAACGTGTTTGTGTGTATGTGTGTGTGTGTGTGTGTGTATCTGTTTGTGGCATTGTAGCCCCCGAACGGGTGGACCGAATTCTTTTTTGGTTAAAAGTTGAATTATTCGGGAATGTTCCTATCTACGAGTATGTTTGATGAAAATCGGTGTTTATGTAATGTTTTTTAAATTCTAAATTTATACTTGTGCCTTATTCGAACGAGTTAAAAAAAAAGATAAAACACTGCATAGCCATTCCCAGATTATACAACGTTTATTAATAACCCGGGATTAGTATGTCATGTGTTATTTAAGACTGAATGTCGCCTGGTGAAGTGTGGGTGCAGTATCGTATCTCTACCAGCTCCTTCGGGAAAAAGGCGAGACGGTTTATGTATGTATGAGTGTGTGGTTTAGTAGGTAGGTACATTTGTTGGAACAGGAAATTACAGATATCGAAATATTGTGAAAAACAATTTTGATTTTAAATTCACATTGCACTAGAACAGATAAAACCATGTGGAAAATATTATTTTCCATCTGCGTATAAAATTTCAGCGTAGGGCTTTTATTTTTTAACAACTTGCTTTTAGATTAATGTGGTAGTGCTCGGTTATTTTTTAGTAGAATATGTTGGCTAGAAATCTATCATTTAAATTTAACGTGTCTCGGTTCAATGATTGATTAACTTCAGCTAGTTTAGTTAGTGTAGGATGAAAAGGTTAGCTCCACTGTCAGTGCTAAGACGCTGCTAGCTGCTAGTTACGTAATTGTAACGCATAAATATCCTAAAAGGACATTACTATTGCTTTAAATTGGAAGCACGAACCAGTTTGTTCATTGTGTGAACATATGTGCGTATCGTATGTCATCTGCTACATGAATGGAGCCCGGTGTATGGCGACAGGCTCCCCCCCTGTCACTTTTGGGACTGAATATCGTTTGGCGAAGTGTGGGTGTTGTATTACATCTCTGTCAGCCCCCTCGGGGGAAAGGCGTGACGATATGTTGTTATGTAAATTGGAAGCCTCAAAATGCGGGAAACGCAACACCGGTCATTGTGAAGATCAGCTTCAGTGATTCAGCTTAAATGGTAATAATCATAATGACGAATGCTTTTCCAGCCAATCATGGATCCCGAGAGGGGCCTGCTGTTCCAAAACCGCCACGACCACAAGATCATCTGCCCGGACCCGCAGCAAGACCCTGGGCAGAACACCCTCAAGCAAAGGGTACACTCTCCAAAATATACCCAGATTGAAATCTACGACCACGTCGTCAGGAGGAAAAGCTAACGCATGAGTAACGTACTTAACGCTTACGTTTTGTACGTTCAAAGGTTAGTGAATGAGTTATGAATAGAGCGCAGTCTACTCCATCTATTCCGTAATTACTTACCTAATATTGCTTATTGAATCACTTAAAATCGTATCGCGTTGCCGTCTTTACCAACGTTCCAACTGCTTCTTTTTTTTTAAATATCTCTGCTGCGTTTTTTTTTCTTACGCTTCAACTAAATCTAAATTATTTTTGCTTGGATAAGTTTCGTGAAAAATAAACTTAAGTAAATCATAAATAAGATCTATCTATGTAATTATTAACGCCGTCTATGGACTTCACATTACACAAGTTAAATAAAATACCAAGATACTCAATAAATATTGTGTCTTTTATTTAAGTAAAAACTTATTTTTTCTTAATTTATCTTGTAATACTGGGATACAATATAATTTAATTACATGCGAAGGTAAAGGTATTATATTTTATACTTATGACTAAAGCTTAGTTTGTGCATTTATTAAAAGCTTTGACCTGATCTTAACATTAAAGTTTTGAGGAATATGGATACAAAATAATACAACTTTTTTATGTATACAAGTTGTTGTTTGTCATTCCCGCAGAATTTACAATGGTTAGTATACTGCCAATAACAGAGTACGAATCTTTAAAAAAAAACATCACCATTTAAGTTTAACTTTTAGAAAAAAAGGTTTTCTAAGACAACAACCAACCCGTGTTCACAACCCGTGTGTGAGACTCAATTTTAAAATAACCCCATTTGGTATGATCTCTCGCGCACCCACAAATAGAGCCCGGTACCCGCTCTTTTACGTAGCTTATTAAATCATAAGCCTAACTCATTTTTTTTTATTCATCGTGCTTGTTCCTTGTGTGTGCGCGTGGGGTCTATTCTGATATGCTGGTCGAGGCTGATTACGATTTATCAAAGAATATTTGACTCTAATCAAATTTCGATGTTTGATTAAATATTATTAAGTGATTATGAAAAACATTGTACAACCGACTCCATGAATATTGCGGGAATGCAAAACAACACCTTGTAAACATTTTATATTATAAAAAAATGCTATTTAAAGCAAATTTATAAATACTGCTCAATTGGATTAGGTTAAAAATTAAGTAAGCATTGTTTTAACAATTAAATCCAGTCATGTGTTTTATTTATTTCGCGTAAAAATAAATAACAAGAATGTTTTTCCCGAAAACCTCAGCTGATTCATAGCTTATAACGTTAAACTAAGACTACTTCCATATTACTACTCTATCATACTATTTTAAATTTTTTTTATGACATACTTACTCGTAAAATTAAATGATGTACTTAGTCTGACTCACAATTGTATTTATGCCGTCTCACTCATGTCATCACACTTGCCACATGCGTGCGAGCAAGATGGCGTCATTGTATTTTCAATTGACACATGTCCTAACTAAACTAGCTGCTGTTCTGGTTTCAACTTAATCCAACTCATTTTTTCGTTAAAGCATCAACTCTCACTTAAATTAGAAAATCAATTAATTTGATTCAAATCAAAAACAGTTACTTGTTTATTAGCTAAGATTTTCTTCTTACGTTCAAATATGACAACTCCAGTTTCATTTAAAAAATCGATGTGACACTAAAAATTTAGAAGAAAACTAGCTGTCACCCCGCGACTTCGTTCGCGTTTAATTAGCAATAAATTAAAATTGCGACTATAATTTGAGATTTAAACTATCCTATCTCTCAAGTTGGATCGAATTGCACATGGTGTGCGAATTTTATTTTAATCGGTTAAGTGGTTTAGGAGTTCATTGAGGACAAACATTGTGACACGAGATTTATATATATTAAGATTTAGAACATGATTTAGAAGAAAGGTAAATTTAAATTGTTTCTTGTTTATCACGTTGTAAAACAGCCTTATCAATAAATACTAACAATAAGTGCTTATAACTCTAGTTAAATTACAATTCTGATTCAATTCTGAGATTGCGCCCTGTCCGATTCTTGCCGCGTCCTCTTGGCGGATTCTCTCGATGCGCTCTGAACTTCAGCGGTTCGTAGAGTTATGCCGAATATGTCTTCATGGTATCTGTTCTCGTCCTGAAAAACAAGAACATTTACATTTAATTTTAAAAATAACTCTACAACGAAAAAGCTCACAAATGAATCAACACTACCAACGAACTTAAGTACAGTTATTTTCTTCTAAGGTTCCTCCTCAGTTCAGGCATCATAAGAGTAAACGTCAAAAATATCATAACTCTTTTTATTGCAAGGGAGCAGTATTGAGAAAATATGAGGGTATATAATTGCTTGAAGACTTTTAATGTGCCCCAAAAAATATTTTGATAAAACTTTCTCAAGTAGGTGATTCGTTATAAATCTCGTTATTAATAGAGTCAAAGTCAAAATGTTTTTATTCAATTGGGTATCAAAGATACACTTATGAACGTTAAAGTTTTATAATAGACTCCACCGCCTTGTTCGGAAAAAAGAGCCACTCAGGAGAACTGGCAAGAAACTGAGAGGCATTATTTTTTTTTACATAATAAATAAATTACTGTCTCACGAATTTTTACTTACAACTAGGTAATATATATAGGTACTAGTGGCTACTTAGCGGAAGTGGAAGGCTCCAGACATCTCTGTCTTCTAAATAATTGTTAAATTTATAAAATCTTCATTCAAAATATTCAAACCAAACGTATAAAATGCTTACCATTAAATCAAGTATAAATTCTTCAACTTCTTGATCAGACATTTTGGCATGAGCTTTGATAATGGTCTTCAATTTTTGCTGCACTTCTTCTGCCATCTTGCAATCACCGCACACGTAGAAATGACCTTCTTCATCTAGCAGCATTCTTGTGATCTCGGCGCCTTCGTCTTCCATGAGCGCTTGGACGTGTTTCTATGAACATTTTTAAAATTATTAGGTTATTTTAATACTATTGTAGATAAATGTTTGTATCCCGTGTTGTCCAGTTGTCCATTCATGATCTATCTCTATTAATCAACATATCGGCACGCCTTTCCCCTGGAGAGGCTGGCAGAGGTGTAATGCAACACTCAGATATATTCAGAGATATTTAGTCCCGTGAGAGAGAGAGAGAGAGCCAGTTGCCATCCAGCGGCTTGTAATCATGTAGCAGATGACACATAACCACCAACAATTCATTAACAACTACCTTAATAAACTACAATCTTTGTGTTTTAAATAGGTAAAGTTAATATCTATTATTCGTTTCATTACCTTCTCAACACCTTCTTCTCTGGATAGAGCAACCATAGTTTTAGTCAGCACGCCTTCAGCCAGCGCTGCTTGTTTTTCTTCCTTATACAAATCCATTCCTTTGTTCCGACATCCGAAGAACAGCCAAATAGGTCCAGGCTTTTGCTTGTTTGGAATGAGATTCTTGATTTGATGTCGTCTTTCGTTCCAAAATCCTCTGAAGGGAGCTATACCAGAACCAGGGCCTATTAGAATAAGCGGTGCTGATATGTCTTTAGGCATGTGGAAGCTTGGTGCACTGTAAATAGCACATCTAGTTAGTTTCAACTTACGATGACTAAATACAATGATTATTGTTTTTACAGTTAGATGGTAACTAAGTGTTAACCAATCCAAGTAATCCAAGTCAATTCGAGAGGACTTACCGTCTGATGAATACGAATAGTTCTTCGTCAAGCTTAAGATTTTTGAGGTAGTTTGAGCAAACGCCGTAATGCGTCGGTCCTTGTCCATCTGTGGAAACAAGTACTTGTTCAGAATTTGTAATTGTGTTACCAAAATATGCTGAACTGTAGCTAAATTGTAGAGCAAGTTTATATGAAATGTGACGAAATCGATATGACTTCGGTGAAAGTTGACATAATTTCAGTTTGACGTCTGCGTTTTTTTTTACCCGACCGCCCAAGAAGAAGGGTTATGTTTTTCGAGTGTACGTATGTAAGTATGGATGCATGTATGTGGGTATGTATGTATATATGAAGTTTGGCACGGCCTACAGCCTAAACATCTTGATGGATTTCGACTAGTGAGATGAGGTGTCATTTGAATCGTCTCAATAGTGGAAGTGACATAGTGCATAACATTTTGCAGTCGGGTTTTTTTCTTTTTATAATGTTACTTGTTTTTCATTGATTGATAAACCTATAAAATTAGATTCACTTACTTTCAGTTTTGTAAATGACAATGGCGACTGTCACGTGTATTCTGTTTGTGTGGGCAAGTGGCGACGACGAAATTGAGTAGAACCTCGGCTGCAACGGAGGCAGCAATGCTGCCAGCAGTGAAGCTTGAGGTCTACACGAGGGGAACTGTTGTAACACTTCTGCCAAGTGTGGAAAATATAGATGTTTCCAGTCATCGTATTTGTTTGAATCCTGAAATTAACATAATATGTTTCAAAAGACTTTTTAAAACATGTGAAGCTAGTAAAAGCTTGTTTTGAAAATTAAAAGAATTCATTGGTTGATGAATACTTGCACATTGCTGCGATCATGGATCTCTTTTATTTTGTGAGCTTATTGAACTCTGATTATCCTACAGTGACTGTTTTTTTACACAGAACAATTGAATTTAAAATGTTGGATATTTTGTTTACCGAAGATAGCTGTATCAACTCCTCGGCTTCATTTTGGTTAGTACACGTGGCTGCGAGATATTTTAGAAGCGTCGTTGATGGCGGAGTCGTGATATCCAGAAATCTTGTGAATAATTCTCTTACTGTCGCTGATGGTAGCCTTTCGTGTCTTTCCCACGTCTTTACCAAGCCTGAAAAATTATCTGTCTTTAATATCAAGAACAACAATACGTATGTGTTTTCCAATGACATTCGATTCTTTGAAATTTGTCCCATACTTTGTTTGCTGTTTAAATAAATCAGTTTTAGCGGTAATTTTCATTTGATCTATAATCTTATATCATCATCATGAACAGCTATGATTGTTATCTATAGATAATGGTATCTGTATCCCTTTGATATAATAATTATTGTAAGCATGGATACGTTTGTAGAAATCTATAAATATGTTGAAACTTAATGATACTAACTTAGCGATATCTCCAGAAAATGCGTAGACAAAATATTGAACAAAATTACATCATAGTTTTTAAAACTTACCTGTCGGTGTAAGAGTTTCTTTCATGACCTGAAGCTGCATTGGTTTGTCGTAATGTTCAACGTCTTTGACTCTTTCAAGAACGGCGTCTACTATTTCTTTCCTGTTACAAGCCATTACACCGACGTGGTCTCCAGGTTCGTATTTCAGTTCGCTCTGTAAGTTTGTCAATTTTATTTTTAAATACCTAAATTCACTGAAGACCAGTTTACCAAAAAAAGAGTAAGTTTTATGTTCAACTAGAAAAGAATATACAATTTAGAAAATTAACCTAAAATTTACTATTAAATTAAAACTAAGAATAAAATAAACGTAACATAAATAACAAATTACAAATAATAAATAGAAACGGTTATTAGAGAGAACAAACGACCAAAGGAATGGTGCTTACCTCGGTCAGCGAATTAGTAATGCTATTCAGCGAGGTAACGTTCCCAGCCTTTTAGGTACTTAACCCGCGGATACTGACTTGAGCTCTGTTTATTATTTCAAAAAAAAAACAATTCAAACCTGTGGTTCCATGTCAACAAACACGGTTTCTCGATCTGCAGTTCTATCTCCTAAATGTTTGTTGTCTTTTACACTGCAGACGATTAAGGATTTTCTAAATGCAGCTTCTAAAGCAGTCTTTATGGGCAATACTGTGCTTGGCTTCCCAAATCTTACAGTTTCTTCTGTGAGTGGTACTTTTCCAAAAGCTTTCTTAGCGTCTTTCACCATGTCGTTTTCATCTAAGCAGAATGTTTCGCAAGCCACCTAAAAAGACAAAAAAAATAATGCATGACATTAGTAGAAACTACCCATTTAATCTTGGTCCATTATGACTTAGCCTTAAATAGTTTAAGATTATGCTTACATGGAATATATTTGATGACCAATTACGGAACTGCTGCTCTTGACCGTACATTTCATCGCCACACGCTAAATCTAAAATTCTTTCGCCTCCTAAGTCTCCTAAGATTTTGTCTACTGTTTTACCGAAGTTACAGAATTTTGGATATGCACTTGACCCAAGGGCGAATACTGCGTAGCACACGTTGCTTAGTGGACCAATTTGTTCTGCTGATGAGGTTCCTCCTACGCTGCTTTTATTTGACTCTAATCTTGTTAGTTGCCTTTTGTATTCAATGCTTGGTGTCATTACACTGTTCGTCCTCATCAGAGACTTTGGTGTCGGAGTTTTGAAGTGCCTATGAAAAAAAAACAACAATAAGTTAATTGATTAGCGCATTACATCAAATTAATTGTTGGTTTGATTTTTTATATTTCGATAATATCAATCACAACCATTATTGCATTAGATTTTTTATTTATTGGTCAGACAAAGGTATTAATAGAGTTACCCAGAATTGTAGTCAGCTGTCTGGTTTCCTGCATTATTTGATTCATTGTACAGCATTTGAAATAAGTGTTCAGCAAAGTCCTGAAAATACCATATTAATCATTTAGCATACATTTTCATTTTTATCAAAACGTATCAACATTAAATTGAGTTTAAGTTTTAAAAAACTTACCACGCCATTTGCTGGAGGTTCACCGTTTCCAAAAGTAGACGTCACTATCAGCAAAAGCGTTTCGTGTTCAATTGAAAACATATCATACTCCGACATACAGTGCACCTACGAACAAATAGTGAATTAAACTCCTAAAAAATTACCTGTGTTTTTCCTATTTTACAAGCATTTTCAGGCTCTGAAGCATTACTAACACGAGTTTAAACATAAATCGCGTTTTGTCGAGTCATTCATTAACCGTACCCACCTGTGCATTGAAAGCGTATCCAAAAATAGTCCCTAACTCCTTGGCATATTGTTCCGATTTGCCTGTTTCGGTAGCGTATAGAATCGTCGCCTTGATGCGCTTGGAGAGGGCTCTTCCGAAGAGTTTTGAAGTGAACTTCACTGCTCGGGCGATTTGCTTGAAGTGGAACTTTCTGTGCACCGTCTTTGTCCCGTCAGACTTTTTCCATTGATGGGTTCTCCATGGTGGATCCTAAGAAGTCAGATAACCAAACAAAGTCAACATTAACATTTTTAAATGTCAGCAATAAAAGAAAAGGGATCTAAATTATAAAATGACAGTTTCCTTTTTAAATTCATATTACTATACCGCTTCCGAAATCATTAGAATTATTTCATTGCCTACGTTTAAGTATAACCCTTATCCAATTACAGGATGAAGGGTGTAGGTAGGGTCAGTTTATTTTCATCAGAACATAATACCAACCTCACGTTTTGAGATTAACTTTGTAACAAAGCAGGTCAGTTCTGTCTAAAAATTATATACAGAAGCCATACTTAGATGAGTTTGTCATATCAATTTAGCTAACCTGGTAGTCATAGGAAGGTCTCATGTAGTAGAGAGCCATTTCTTGATGATATACAGATGTGAGAGAGCCTGACATTGGTGGTACGATCCATATCCAGTCTGCTGGACAGCCACCTCTGAAAAACAAATCATAAAAATAATGAGTTAACTGTTACTATTATTAGTATGCCCTCCCATTTTCTTAAATGAATTTGTTTGTGGCTTACGTGAGTTTTTTTAAATTCTACTTTAAAGGACAATGAGCAAATTGATCCAAAAGAGTAAATAAAAATTATAAGTTTGCCCGCAGGGTTGGCACATGGCGCATTCGGTAGATTATTGTTATGCATTTTAAAAAAAGTACGACTCCGGTAAAATTCAACCAATAGAAACTGATTAGTTTTATTTTTAAGATTAGTAATAAATTATTTTTTTATTAGAAATGGTAAGCAAAACTTCTATGGTGACGTCACAAATCACGATGACGTGACCTGCATGATGGGAAACTGTTTTCCAGACAAGCACCGAGAGAAACACGCCACTTTCTTTTGTCGTGTGGTTGAGGATATATTGTAGGATTTACAATGCAATACAAAATACATATCTCCAAAACTGTGGGGACGATCTCGAGATTGCGTTGCGATTGCGAGATTTATAATGCGAAAACCTATAAACCTTACCTACAAATTGCCTATAGTGTCAATCCTGCGAGCGTTTGGACCAACGTCCATTCAATTTTGCCCATTGTCTTTTAGCAAATCTAATTTGAAAATAGTTACCTACCTGCTCTTATTTTCGTTATCCAAATGCTTGATAAACTGTTCAGATGCGGAATGGTGATCAACAATAGCCGCGTTGTCTCTGTGAAAGCTATGCAACACTGCGATATTTACTTCCACTAGTGCTTTGTCCTTCCACAAAGATACATACGAATTTGTATCTAAATCCATTTTCTTGGCAACGTTCTGAAAAAAAAAATTAAGTACAATTTTACTAATATTATAGAACTGAAGTTTATGAGTGTATGTTACTTTTTGCTTAAACGGATTGACATATTTTGATGAAATTTGGCATGGAAGTAGCTTATACTCTGGATCATTTAACCGCGGGTAAAACCACGGGGCGCAGCTAGTTAATCACATAAAAACAATATTGGACCAATTACAAAATGGACACCCAAATAGGTAATGAGAAAAGTCTGTAAAATAGGCCAAAAACGCCTTATTCCATACATAGTTTAGTCTCTAATTATTTTTAACCGTTGATTTTCCTTATAAATAAATAAATAGTTCAAATTTCGGTCCAGTGTTAGGTTAACAACATCCGTGAGAAAAACTGATGACGAATAGCAATTCTAAAGTCAAATGAGTACTAAATTACTAAAGTAAGTACAATAGTTCTATTTAATTTTAGAACTCAGATCAATCTAGAGAATAAGATGGCGCACGGCGTATGATCTAAGTAAAGCCAAAAACCACCCTAAAACTACGCTACTGTCGTATAGGTACACAACACTCACACATTGACGCAAAAAAACTACGCCACTCGTTTGGTCATTCTTACCTCGAGGTAAGTACATTACATTATGTACATTAGATTATGGTATCATTTCGTATACTTAAATAAACATAGTGCATTATTAAAGTGTGGCCAGGACTACATTTTGAGGTTCTTTTTAAAACTGTGCAGTTTTAGAATATTAAATCTACTAAGGTTGTATATTGGAACGGAAATGGCTAACGTAGAGTTTGGGAATTAATATTAGTTTTTTTGCAATTGTAAATGTTTTTCATAGCAACATTATCACGCACACACAATGAAAAACAAGTGGCTTCAGCCAGATATAACGCATTGTTCCATCTTTTCCTCTAGATTGATCTGAGATTTAGAAATACATACTTGGTGTTGACAAGCTACCGGTTTTTTCCCCAATGCCATTTACTTAAGTAATTTGCATAATAAAGAGTCATTAATTAAGCGTTTATATCATCTCCTAAGAATAATTATTTTTGATTTGTTTTTGTTGTTTTAGAATGACATACCTAGCATCAACCGGTCATTGAAACGGATGCAGTGTTTTTATAAATTTCATCTTAAAAGCATCTAAATATATAATTATCTAAAGACCATCGTAAGTCATCGTCAAACGTGTTAGCTCGGTACCTAATAGGTATAATTAGTATTTAAAACTAAATAAAACTAATAGTTTTGTGTGCTGGAGACCTCGCAGCCGACGTCTACCCTCCTCTACAGGTCCCATTTCATAACCGGTTCTTGTGTAATTTTGTGGGCATGTTCGACAATTGTACAGTTTTTTTTCTAGCCAGTTTTTGGAAATCCTTTAAATGGAGGAGATATATTATCTTGTATTATTCTCGAACGGTTTCGCATCACTGTCTTTCTTTTTGCATCGTTTTACTATTTTTTTTTTCAAAAATCGTGGAGCTGTTACCGTACTCTGCCGGACGCCATACAAAATGGCCAACTTTGAGGAGTTAGCTGTCAAAATCGTAACATTCCATTGCTCGAGGAGTTAGCTGGTTTTCTAATAGCAGTTTACGCAAATAACTGTAATAATATCGGAGTTGCCGTTTTTGCAAATCACGCCGAATTATTGTTGCTTGCATACTGCATCAAAAACATATTTTTGTCAAAAAGTGGAGTTAGCTGGTTTGCAAATTAAGGTATCGATATGGTTTTTTTCCTGAAGAGGAAGTAAATGCTACTAGCTCTTATGCACACGTATACACTATAGTGGGTGTTTTTCAGTACTAAATAACAAATTACTATATAGGATAGAAAGTAAACTTGAAAAAATCCTTTGATCACTATTCTATCCTGCCTGTTTTCTATAGAGGCTCTTTTTCCAAACAAGTCATTTTTAAACTTTGACGTTCATAAGATCCGGACAGAATCCGGACATGCGAAAGCATTTTGTCGATGCTGAAGCAAAGACGCTTCGCTCGCTAACGGTCGCTGGGTCGATTAGGATCTAGATGCCGTTTGTGGACTCGACTTGACTGACAGAAACCTAAACGTAGGCTAGTATGAGTACATATATCTTTACTGCTAAATTATGTACTGAGACATTTAACATTTTTGTTTGCACTTTTTTTTCCAAATAAGTTTAAATAATCTCAAAATATTTTTTTTCAATCTACATTTATACGTATATATCTAAAGGCGTACTAAGTTAATAAAGATAATTACAGCTTAGAGCAGTTGTAATTTATCAAAATTTTGTTTGCTTTCTGTGAGTAGTTTTTTGTAGAAGTTTTTCGCTTACCTCAACAACATTAAGCCGGTTGCTGTCACACAAGTTCCGGCATCCGATCTCAGTGCCCATGTACCATCCGTTGAAGGCAGTTCCAGTGAACTCCAGCCCCCCACAGTCCAGCCTCATGTTGGAAACAGCTGGAAGGGCGTACCATCGCAGACCCATTTCTTTAAACCAGTCGTAACTGAAAACAAAAACATATTTTTTTAAATTAGAACATCACAATTTAAATAGATATTATAAAAGGGCATATTTTTTTACCAAAATTAATAAAAATATTTAAAAAAATAATGAAATTGGGGGAGATCTTTGCCCAGCAGTAAAACAACAAGTAACATTATTAAACAAAAAACCTGGCTGCAAAATGTTGTACCCTATGTCATTATCAAGACGATACAAATGAGACCTCACATGTCGAAATATATGAAGCAGTTTAGGCTGTAGGCCAAAGAAACCTCATACATACTTACATCATACATACATACACTCGAAAAACATAACTCTCCTTCTTGCGTAGTCAGGTAACAAGGGATTAAATTAAAAAGTCTACGTTTGACCATCAACACTCTTGTCACTATTCGTCAAATAGAAACATAATTAGAATATAGAGAACAGAATATTATTATAATAGTCGACATGTTTATTGCGGATTACTTACTTTGGATGCTCTAAATGTACTTCCATGACAATATCTCGAGGTAATTCGAAAAACTCGGGGTCTTTGCCATCTGCAGACAACACTAATGGTAGTATATCCCACGCCGTCCGCTCTGGTTTCCAACCAAGCTTCAAACATACCTAATAACAAGAAAATATAAGTGAATACCGAGAAATAACTATAAGGAAATGTACATCAAAATGTGCGATTGTTCATCAAAGTATTTTTTTCTGCTTCTGCTAATTGTGGTCAGTACAGTGCGTTTCCTTCTTACACACTCTTCACAAACACTTCTCATGTCTCATCACCAAAAAAAATTTTAAATAGGTAGCTTTCTTATTTTTGTTGTGTGTAATATTTTCTCATTGATCTTTAGACTGTACGTAAAGTGTTTTCGAAATAGTATTATTTCATTGTTTTCTATCGCTATGTATTTGCTATTCACCTCCGTAATTTCAACTTTTGCTGGATCTCCTAGGATGGATCCGTCCTCCTGCTGATACCCTGCATAACTGATAAGTTGTGGGTTCCATATTCTGTAATCATGTTTCCCATCTGTTCGTTGTGGAAACACTGTTATTGCAGATCTGAAATTATAATCAACATCAAAGCAAGGAATAAACATGACAAGCGGCACTAGCCGATACCTACAACAGCTGTTTTGGGTGAGCGTGCGCAGCGGTGTGCGTTAAATCATTGTTACTTTAAATATTTATATTTCATTTTCATTCATATTTAAGTTAATGAGGGTGAGAACTGTTTGTGCTAGGCAAACCGTGTTGGTTTTTAAAGAGCATATTTACGTATAAACTGCAATTACATAATAACTCAATTTTTTTTTTTTAAAAAGGTTGATTTCTAGAATGGGTAATGGTCGCAAATCCAATTCACCTGCCAAAAGTATGGCCGCAAATGTGGCTCCTGTATTGTTGAATACTGTAATATATGTAAAATTGTAATAATGTATGTAATACTGGATATAATTATGTTGTATGCATACTGTAATGTTGTTTAGCCACGAGCGCAGATGCAACCAATCGTACGCTACATAATAATAATCTCATGTAGAAATCATTAGGCCAATTATTATTATTATTATTATTATTGTAAAGAATAGGTCAACATTTGACCACCAACTCGCCTGATGTGAAGCGACAATGTGGCTTAAGATGAAGTACGAAGACTAGTAGGTACTTAATCACTCTGGCTTTGAAGATACCTAGGTTGTTGTAGTTAGTCGGAAAAACAGATGGTGGCAAACGATTCAACAATTATGATCGTCAGTATTCACTTAGTCGGGAAAAGACTTGTCGAGATTCCAGTATATCTGTGGTGCGATATCCTGGCAAAGAACATGAAGAGTCGGCGTTTTTATGAGAAGTTTTACAATACTTACTTAGTTATATTAATTTTATTGGTTTCTTACCTAATGTTTCCTTTGTTTGTAGAATATTTAATGTGATTGCAAAGAGCTTCAAACATCCCACTGGCTGTTGTCACTTCTCTGCAGTCGAATACCTGAAGTAAAATTTAATTTAATTTGATGTTTTTTGTTTTTAAGATTGCGACTTAAGTTTGTACATAAGAGTCCTTTCGTTTCCTTACTAAAGATGAGCAGCATTGTATTTTGGCGCACTTTGAGAGTGTCATACAATAATACAACTTCAGCAGCTTTTACTCTATCACACGCCACCAATTCTTATGTTTCTTTGAACCGTGTGTCCAAGTCCATACACCCAAACTTTTAATTAGGGTTGGTACACAGATCAGGCAGCAGTGTACAACGAAGTAAGTTTATAATGAGACTCAGTCGGCAGTCATTAGGCGAGGCGAGCATTAGCCGATTCGCTGTAAACAGTTTGCACTCAGTTGCAGGTGGATTGTTTGTTCACATTATTAATGGAATGTACAGACACGTTAGGTAATACCACAAATAAACTGTGTAATAATACGTTTTATGAACCGGTTTGTGTGTAGGTAAAGTTTATGCGATAACTGCGTCTGTCGGCGACTGTCCACTGCAACTAACAAACTAGATAGTCACAGATAGTGCGTAAATGCTTAAGAGTCCCGCAACGCTCTGAAATTTCCAAACAAACGCGCTTCTCAAATTTCTTGAAAACCATTTGTCATATTATGATGAAATTTAGCATGTACAATTAAATTAACAATATCTCCGCCTCTATGTTCTTGTTTTTTTCTTAAAAAACGTTCTCAAGCAAAAATAAAAAATAGAGCTATGAAAAATATCCGCATTTGTAAGGGGTCACTTTTGACTGATTAATTCAATAGATAGACAAAGCAAATCAAAAATCCCTTTACATAGGGAGGTTGTCTACATCATTAGCTTTTAATTGAATCCATAATACAAGGGACATTCTTAGTCATTTAAGAATAATTAGAGAAGTGCAAAAAAAAAATTGCACTTTGTCACTCTGTAGGTAACTTTAAAGGCTCGTCAGTATCATTACTTGCTCTCTTCACTTGTTATCTTCTTGTAGACGAAATGGCTATGGAAAACCTTAAGCCAAGCGAAGTTAGTCTAATGTGGTCGCCGGACTCTTAAGAAGAGAACGCACTATTTTTTTCTTACCTGAAAGGGCCCTAGGTGCATGATTGGTGTGATTGCCTATGTGCAAGTACGAAAGTATCTTATATTATACCATAGTACGAAGGTATAACATATTATTATACTAACGTCAGAAAATAATTATGTCTACAATCAGTGAGTATAGAACACACTAAAGCCAGCAATTAAACAATATCTTGCATAAATGTGTGAAAATCTTTAATTAGCTTGCACCTGCGTACAGCGTTGACGGATACGTCAATGAGGACGATAGATGTACTCGTACTTAGAATATAATGTTATTGACATTATTGAAAAATGAATATGTCTTCAACTTACTTGTAACTTTTTCCATTGTATCCTGCCAATACATCTACTAGCATTGCGCCAGGCCAACTTGGCGCCAAATACCAGTTCTGATGTTTTTAACTGATACGTTCCTATTGTTTCAAGATCCTTCTTGATTTCTGCTAGCCTCGATAAGTGGGCTTCTGAGTTTTCTCTGAAATAAAACGAGGCATGGTAATTTTTTGAAAATGTGAAAATATGCGACTAAGATCATTGCCCATTGATTCAACAATCAACATCATCTGTCTATCGCACCTTGATTCACGTCGTCTTACGAAATTCTATTGTGCTGGAGACAATTTAGTATTCAATTTCCGTTGCATTCTTACTTTTTGGGTTGATGCTAAGTGAGTCTAGGCAGCGATGGACTAGACTACGCATAAAATGCGTTACATACATTGTATAACTTTTCATAGTTTACGAGCACGTAAAATATTTACCCAAGTACATCTATTTCTAGCTTATCATATCCAGGACATCATTGCCATTTATTAAACCTCTCATCCTATTGTCCACTGACACAATTTAAAACAGTTTATAACGGTTAATTATGATCATTGAGTTTCAAATGGCTCTAGGGATCATAAATTTGTAGGTTTCACACCTACAATTGTTTGTGGACCCATTCCATTTGTTATCATATTTTATGTTATGAATGTGTTTGTTTTTGAGACACATATTAAGAGTTTTAAGGGCATATTATTATTGTGATTACTACTATTACTATTTAGGTACATTTCAAAGTACAAAAAATCATTAGGGCAATCTGGGTAATTCAGCTAATCGTAGCCGATGCGTAACTGCAACGTTGATGTTGCGTTTGTCATGAAAAAATGGACGGGGATCTCGGGGAACGGGGTCTCACAAACTTGCCAGCTGGACTACCGGTGAAACGTTTGTGCTACTGAGTCCGTATAAAAATACGGACGAGCAACGGTGTTCGTCCGTATTTTTATGACATACGCAACATCAACAGTTTATTCAAGCATCGGCTATGGTTAGCTGATTGGTCCCGCAGTATCAGTAGTAGGAAATATCTAAATACCTGCGTATTGAAGCAAAGTATTGTATGAGAAATACATTTGCGTCTTCGAAGACTTCTTTTGTGGATCTCGGCGTGTCTCCCCGATTGGGAATGTCCATGATGCTCGATTGACATACTTTTTCTGAACATTTTGTGTTCTGTAACAAAAGGAAATGCCTTTTACCATTTTTGTTCTAAATTTCATACATTAATAACGATTTGTGTAAACCAGCATATTATGCGTATATCAGTTGTGTAATTAATCCACTATGTTTCCCTGTGTCATAGATACCATACAATTTATACACAAACGAATAACACTCAAAACAAAAACTCTTGAAACCAAAACTTAAATTATTAATTAGTACATCATGCGCTCACATTACGTCTTTTCCCCGAAAACGGTTGGCAGAGTTGTACCTAATATAACATCCACACTTTGCCCGACAATATTCAGTCCCAAATGTGACGAGCCCGTCCCCAGGCATAACTTATTGTGAGCAGATGGCATTAAATACGTAGGTACATCATGTTTCTCTACTTTAATTCCTTGCTCGTGGTATGCTTTGGGTTTTTTTTCGGAGTATGTATGTATTAAGAAATTAGCTATCATTAAAACGTATAAAGATGCTTGTCAGATGTATTATTATCCTTTAATAATGTACTTAAGTTACTTATAAGTAATACTTACATCATCAATGAGAACGTTTTTAGTGATGACTAAGATTCATGTCATGTATTGATAAAAAACTGTGTAACAATACGATTATGACTACTTATTTGACAGACAGAAGATTATATTAAAGTTTTGATCTATGTATTGTAGGTATTGTAGACACTCGTTTAGTGTTTCCTGTAGTAATTAATTATTACAATTTACATTACTGTACAATACTATATACTGAGACAGAACAATATACTGAGACAAACATCAAATGCACCATGGTTTCTCAAAACAACAGAGCTTCACGAAATCCTCGATATGCCAACAGTTAAAGAAGAAGTCGCTTCTTATGGCCAAGATTATAAAACAAGACTGATGAAGCATCCAAATCAGTTTACGGGGCAATTAACATTCCCAGAAATTATTCGTCGGCTAAAAAAGAGACGAGACATCTTTGACCGGGATAGCCAGCATACAGACTGACTACAAAATTAAAAGGGCTGTACTCCACTGGGAGTAGCTCTCTACTTATAAACCACCACCATCACATCTGCTTATAGCCAGCAGGGCTGATCGCAAGATTAAAATTATTTATTTATTTATTGATAGGAAAACAAACAGCTGTTTAACAATAACTAAGTACACAACGAAATAAAACAAATAAGCCTAGATAGTTTTCACTAATAAAGTAAGAAATTAGAAAAAAAAAACAATTTACATTACACGTACGATGCACATTTAATTTACCTACCTACTTAATGACTTAAAATTAACTGAGAATACATAAATCAACAGATAACTCCTTAAGTAACGTATTTTCGAAATTATAAGTCTACCTTGAAATCAATCATTAAACTTATGCACGAGTTTGTTTTAATTTTTTTTACTATAAATAGTTTCGGAATAAATTTAAACGGGCGTGCTGGTATTTTTAGACGGAATGATTGATGAGTTTCTTGAGCTAGCTCACGTAGAGAACAAACCTTTTTTAAACCTTTAAAATGGTAAGATAATTAGGAACTATCGTATCATGCGATCTGTCGTTCGCGCGCGATGGATAATCCGGCTATCTGGCTCCTATTCTATGCATGAGATATATTCTGGTCGTTGTCTCCCTCGTTTAAAAAATCATAGGAGTGAGAGTGACCAAAATAACATCTCACTGCCTATCTGTTTCTCTTATTACACTACGCTACCAAGTAGATAGCCAGGCTACAGATCGCCTGGTGTGAAAACCGCTTTAGTCAGTTCGTTAAACAAGCCTAAAATCTTGAAAAAAACATTAAATAAATCAGAACTAAGTATGAATTACAGTGTAGGTTACAATATATAGTCATTTTATAATTAAGAATCATCATCATCATCATTACCATTATCATCTTCAGCATGTATCAACACAACACACCTCTCTCTCTCTCTTGAGACCTCTCTCTTCTCGCTTTGAGCTAATCGAGTAACGTGTAAACTGCCCTGGTACGATGAATCCGATATCGATTTCACAATCAAGAATACTTACATTACCTATATTTTATTACAGATCTGCAACCGCTAATTACATTTTTTTATACACATACTATTATATGCGTAAAAAAAATATAATTACTGGCCTTATTCCTTTGAACGATCTGTTTCTTAAAAGCCGCCAATAAAATTAGAATGGCATTTACTCAAACTATAACTTTTGTAGACAGAATTCATACTGCAAAGGCATTCATAATTCATAATTGACTGCCTCAGTGGCTCAGTTGGTAGTGAACCTGTCTTCTGAGCTTGGGGGCGTGGGTTCGATTCCCACCTAGGGCAAACATTCATGTGATGAACATTTGTGTTTGTTCTATGTCTGGGTGTTAATATCTATTTAAGTATGTATTTAAAAATATCTAAGTATGTATATCAGTCTCTGGCAGCCATAGTACAAGCTTTGCTTAGTTTGGGGTCAGGCGACCGTGTGTGGAAGTGTCCCGAATTTTTTTTTTTTTTTTTTTTATATTTTATAGTAGGTATCTATAAAATTTGAATAAAAGCCTCCACGCGACATGACAACAAGCACAATTAGCACTTGATAAATGCATCCATTATTCATCTCAATCGATTCGAAGTAATCAGTTTGCGTTGTCACTAATTACTCGGATACATTTCATGGAACTACGAGTAAATAGAAGCGTACGTAGACACGAGTAGCTCAGGTACTCGTATTGTATCTCCGGGACCAATCACGGGGAATGAATGGAGGAGGATTGATAGACCAGATTGATTGACACAAAGCTTAAACCATCTAGTTAGTGCTGTGTATCTCTCAATGGTCTTATTTGTTGATTAAAAACTTAAGGTCCCATCTTACACGAAATCACCAAAAACAAGTATTTTGTTTGCACCTAGTTTGATATGAACAGTTATAATGATCAGCTGCAAAAAATACAGCTGATAGAAGAAACAACCAACTAAAGTTTAACCGAAGAACAATTTCGAAAATCATTCTCATTTTGAAAAAAAAAACACAAAAAGTATTTTCTTAAAAAAAAACTATCGGAACGTAGTTCTCTAAATTTTCAGTGATTCCAAATATTTTTTTCGACTATTAAATATCCAGATTAGTTGTCTAAAGTTTAACCGAGTAAGTCTAAAGTTTAAGTTCAACTTATTCTTATTTTTGTCCTTGTATACGATTAATAACGTTAAAAACGGCAAAATAATTTCATTTTACGCACCGATCTCATTTTACCATCAATTGTGATAGGTATACGATTTTCAACTCTAAATGAAGTAGCTTAAATAAACGTGTGAAAAATCGTGCTATGACGACGCCTTAACGTAAAAATATTACTTATCCTTAGCAATGAAAATTTTATAGCCTCGGAATAGTTAGATAGTGTTTTGTCTTTTTCTTGCTTTTATATTTCTGAACTCGATCGAAAAAGACAAAAGACTGTGCTATACAAAGTTTATTGCCAAGGAGACTAGCATACAGGGAGTTGCAAAAACTCTGTTGTATAATTGAACGGCAGGTACACACGCATATTATTAATAGAAGTATTTTTGCAAAAATGCAGAAGAAAAAAAAACAGATAAAAATATTGACCGGTTCAAGAATACAAGAAGAAAAGGAAATTTCACAAAATATTACCAATCTGTTACATAATGTTGGTGGCATTTATTCCAAGAAAGAACGCGCATAGTTAGAATACACAAATAAAACTAATGCAATTAAAAGTTATGTTCGCGTTTTTCGGTGGGCGAAACGCGATGTGTATGACTTCTTTTAATCCAATATGTTGTCTAAACTAGCATTATTTCAATCTCCAGTCAATACTGGATGTGAATTTGCGGATTTAACAGGGGTTTTGTAGCACCCTAGAGCAGCGGTTCTCAAAATTTTTTGGTGACGGAACCCTTTTGGAAAGCGAAGTACTTGACGGAACCCTACAATATAACAAACATGTTTTCATGTGTATTCTTTATTAATAAGCATATTACGAGTACAATGTAACAGTTAATTATTAAGCGTCTCGTTATAAACCGCGTCAACAGTCGCCCGAATGCACATATCGTGGAACGGTTGACCAGAGAGAGAGAGAGAGAGAGAGAGAGAGGTATTTTTAATCTTTATTAAATTCTTACGTTCTTATTCTTATATTCTTAAATTCTTACAGGGGTTTCGTGGAAGCCTAGGGTTCCGCGGAACACACTTTGAGTATGGCTGCCCTAGAAAAACGAAATCGCTACATGCTACAACTAAAATAGGTTAAACTAAATATTTCCATCCCAATGTGATACCAATCTTAAAAATATACTTGGTAGGTAAAGGGTTCATGTCGTACAATTTTATAATAATAGCGTTAGTTAACAGTAACTGTGAATGTATAGCTTTAAAATTATGGCAGTTGATTGCCAAAACTTTCGTGCCAAAACCATCAAACTGATTAACCTATTACAATGTAACGTGCAGTTTTAATAAAAACATTAAAATGTCCATTACCGACCAACCAGATTATCAACAGGGTTGGCTAAATGGTGGAACTAATAATTCCCTTTGGAATGTCTTTCAACTTTGTTCAGCAAATACGATGTTGGCGCTATCATTTAACTCTAAAATTAAGTTGGTTTTACGTTAATTTTACGGGCAATGTTTCTATCAGTGTAATCTAGACGCGGTTTAAAAGCTTTTTGTCATGCTTTCGGTTAATGCACGAAACGTAAACAGTGTTCTGTAAATATTGATGCGATAGTACGAATTATCGTTATTGCATGAATAGTTGGGTCAATAAATTTTATTTTTAGAGCAACTTACCTTGTCGTAGATTGATTTTAAGATTGGGGGAAAACCTGTTAAGGCATTAGGAGCATCATTTTTGATGCTAAGTAGTGAGCTGTTGTCATGGGTTTTAAAGATTTTCCATTAATTTAAAACTCTTTTTATATCTTGACTTGATTATTTTGAATTCAATTCAATTCAATTTATTTATTCGCTCGTCAATGGGTTACAATGATCTTAATTTAGGTTTGAACAGCCAATAACTACCTCACATTAGGTGTGCAAATTAATTATGTCAATAAAATGTTATGAAATTAAAATAAAATGTCAAATAGAAACAAATATAAATACTTATAAAAAAAATTAAATAATGAGAATGTTGGCAAAAAAAAACTTAATGTTTATCGTGATAAATATGGTAGCGACACGATGCTTTGTCCAAGAACTCTTTTGTTGTGTAAAAACTTTCGCTCACTAGCCACCCTTTCAATTCGGTACTAAATTTATTAAAAGGCAAATCTACTATTCTGTTTGGAAGGGAATAATAATTGATTAAATTTGTTTACGTTTTTTATAAAAGGCTGCAGATATGCATCTGTTTACCTTGCTAAATAATAGGCGCCTATACCTATGACGTATCTTTGTTATAAAGTACTGAAAAGAATGACACAAATTAAAACTTAAATAGTTGCTTATAAAGTTAAAAGCGCCTTGTAAAGTTTCTGCGAACTTTGACCTTGAAATTTCCTAAGAAAAGTATAGTTATAATATAATTCTATTAACACTTCCATTAAATACCAAGACTTCTTTTAATTAAAAAGTTCTTAGGAAATTCCAAAGAATCTTCACCATTATTATAATCAAATCTTCTAATCAAATCGACTTCCCGCTGATTGCTCTACCAACATTATCAATAGCATGATGTAGAAATCAGTCCATTGATAGCGCGTCTAATTTTCCATCTGTAATTGCAGGACTGTAACCCGCTAAGCAATCTGCCTCTATTGAACGCCAGGTATTTCCCACATCCGCCTTGGTTGCTAGCGCGCTGTAGAAATGTAGACAGTGTAAGAGCTTGCTAGAAATCATGCATATAAAAACAGTTTCACCTGCGCCCCGCAGTTTCACCTGCGGTCCAACAGGAACGGTTAATTTTTTCGGGGTAAAAAGTACCATAAGTCCTTTTCTGTACTCCAGACAACGTGTTTGCAAAATGTCAAGATGATCGGTTGAGTAGTTGAGACGTGAAAGCGTTACAAACAAACTCACATTCGCATTTATAATATTAGTTAGTATTAATAAATATCTCTTAACTAAATAAATACATATTGGCTGTGTACTTTCAACAGAAGTGGGTTTTTTTTAATGATGCGAATGAAGAACTATTTTACCAAAACCAATTTAAACACGGTTATTCCTTCTTCTATTTTTTGGCAATATCATAATCACCATAAAATGACAATATTAGCCACATAATCTTAATTTGTACAAGTATTTTATTTTTCTCAAATTTTATTTTGACTGATTAGTTTAGTTTTTAAATGTCCTTACAGTTACCGCTTATAGTCAACACTGGACAATGACAAGCTTGAGCTAAAACATATTTATGTCATAACAAGAGGCCTCTCTTGTTATGACTAAACATATACCCATATATACTATACCTGTATTGAAGAAAGGAAAAAGAGAAAGAGAAGGCTGAGAACTTATTTATGATTGATATTAATTTACTGCACTTCCATCAAAAACATATTCACACTTGCAAATACTCTTATTAGAGCTTTGTAATCTGTAAAAATCTCGATCACTGTATTCCACTACACCGCCTAGTCACGCATCTTCCGTGACTCCGGTTCGATTGTCTCGGTCGTCATACCTGCCAGCGTTTCGTCAGAGACTGATAGCTTTGTTAGATTCGACCGATCGATATAAAGGGTTCCGAGATATGGTGCATCCGTTTCTGATGTCCGATTATGGATGGTAATTACGTTTTTTTTGCTATGGGGGATCCCGAGTCGGCGCGGCGTTTCGATCGAGTTTAGGTTACTTTATGGGATGTTTGTTAATTCGATTCAAGTCTATGATTAATTAATAGTACATGGTATAGTATTGAGTATCGATTAATTGCATTGCTATTTCTACGCAACATAAAATTAACCTAATACGAACCTCTAGGAATTTCTTGTACCTTACCTTCTAGGTCTTCGTGCTCTACTCGTATTTTAAACCACAACGTCGCTTAACATCAAAAGAGTTGGTTGCCAAAATTAAATGTCAACTCATTTTTTTTTTAAAGACACGCGAGCATTTTTGGCTAAGCAAATTTTTTCATTTTATTTTTGGTAATGGAACCAAAGCAATTAGAAAAAAAAAACTTAGGTGTTTGTTAAAACCTTTAATTGTTTCCGGAAAATTGAAAACCGGTTTTCAGTCATTAATTGCTTTAGCTATAGTTTAATTAATAGCAGGTATTCGAAAGGGATTTCTGCGGCATCGACTATTCTCTTAATTGGGGCAATCTTATGAAACCTCTAGAAAATCTACTAGTACAAGATGTACTTACTATTTTATATTTTGTATGTCATGTGCTACATGACCCGGTGTATGGTGACAGGCTCGCCTCCTGTCACATTTGGGACTGAATATCGTCCGGCGAAGTCTGGGTGTTATATTACACCTCTGCCAGCCCCGTCGGGGGAAAGGCGTGACGGTATGATACTATTCTATTTATTTATTTCTTATAACATCTATTCTTACAAGTTTTGTGCTGCGTTTAAAAAAATAAATTAATATTTGAAATATTATTGGGCAGAAATAATAATTATACATGGTTATTTGTAACTTACCAAAAACCTCTTAAGGGTTCATCGTACTCATCAGTATGAACAACTTTTACTATGAAGCCAATGCTGAAATCGTACATTGGCCTGAGACAAAATGTATGGAACAGCTGGTTTTTTTTTCGCGATTTCAGAATTCGCCCCATATTAAAACTTGTTCATATTGATGAGTACAATGAACCCTTAAGAGGTTTTTGGTAAGTTACAATTATTAACCATGTATAAGTAGGTACTAGGCAAACTCAAATTTTCTTATCTACTAGCAAGTTTTGGTAGAGTTAAAACATTTTCTTACTTTCGGAGACGAATATTTTTAGATTCTTTAACAAGGTCGGGTCATTAATCATTTCTATTTCTATGGCTATTATTTGTCAAAGTAAAAAATTATGGTAGGTACATTCTAGAGAAATTGAAATCACTTTGATTCATACAATGTACGAGTATAAACCACAATCTAGAGTTAGTTACTAAAATGTCCCTTCACTACATTTTTAAATTTGAACTATACACGTATTACATTAAAAATTTGACAGTGTCTGTCTGGAAGGATTGGAAAAACCACAAGTTTTATAGCAAATTGCAGTTTGTATATTATTACGTATAAGTAGAATCTGCAGAATATTAGGTAGGTACTTACAAATAATTATATCTTAGCCAACGCTCTAAAGAATGTCAATTGGCTTGATTAAAACTTTTAGCAACTGAGTTTTGCACATTAAGAAAGTCAATTGTTCTGATACTGTATTATCTTCTGATATGGTTTTATTCTTATTTTTAACCGACTTCCAAAAAGCAGATTCTCAATTCGACTGTGTGTTTTTTTTATGGATGTTACGCGATTACTTTTTGGTGGTCAGGTCAGATCTCAAATACATTTTATCGAAATTGGTCAAGCAGTTTTAAAAACAACAAAAGTCTAAAAACATGGATGACGGGAAGTCGGTTTTTAAAGCTTTACTTTTAAAAAAATATTCTTGTTTTCTTTTCTTTGTCTTAGAGTCTATGTATTGGCTTGATTAAAACTGATAGAGTCTGATCTATGTAATACTTGTACCCTTACTGGTATAATAAAACAGCTAAAACTCAAAATATGCACTCTCATCAACAACATTCATTCATAATGATAAGTTAACTCGTAAATGCTCTGGAATGTCGTCACATACATTGATATTTCAACCTTATTTTTGCCGAATAGAACCCAAATTACAATTGTCGATAAGAAGCTCAACGTTTAAACTGGTCAGATTGGTAAGAATTGGTTGAATGTATCCGTAAAGTGGTCTGATACTGGTCAATTGCCTGCAATAAACTTATCATTCACGAGGAATGCTAATTTGAACTAATTTCATTGGCAAATGATGACCATAGACACAGAATAAGTAATAGCTATTTACTACCTGTCTGTACATTGAATGGTAATCCCGGCCAATTAACCATTTTCATTGTAAGATGGGATTGTAATGAATCTACAAAAAAATGTGAAGTGCCTGTTTTAAGATGTTTACGGTAGAGTTCCGTAGCTGTGTTGAAAAGGTTTGACAAATATTTTTTGTAGTTATGTGTATATTCTGCTGTAGCAGTTGTAAAATTATAAATACCTATTGTTATTTCCAACAATAATTTAATTTTATCCCTATGATAGATTTTTTAGCCTCTGAATAAAATTAACCATATCAAACAATCAAACAGGCGAATAAGAGCGTCCAAAAAACATATATCGTCACGCCTTTCCCCCGAGGGAGCTGGCAGAGGTGTAATACAACAACCACACTTCTCCGGACGATATTCAGACCCAAATGTGACAGGGGGCGAGCCTGTAGCCATACACCGGGAGGGCGTCCAAGGTAGAACTTTTAACTCACAATAACCGTAACTTAGTCTCGGAATTATTATTTCATGTCATATCGTTTTCGATCGAGTTAAATTTAAAAAAAAAAAGAATAAGTCAAACACATTTTAATGATTTCGATTCTTGGTAAAGGCGAAGGGTTCCGTTTTACTAAGGAACCCAAAAAACAAAGTAGCTTGTAACATGTAACAGCCTTCAATTACAGCGGTAAAAAGTTGCCGTCAACATTTGTCTTGTAATGTCATGGTTCCGTCTTACTTCTCAGAAGATTACGTTTTTAAAAGCGTAAGTTAGTGATTGATGAGTTCGGTTTAGCAGGTGAAAGTTAAGCTACGGACAGAGTTATAACTGCAGTTCTAAATTTGGGCAACCGGTCGACTAGTCAAAGCTTTACGGGGGATCAACACCCGGTCGCAATATTACCTCTCGTATTGTTACAGTTTAATTGATATGTGTAACTGTAGCTTTAAAAACTTATAAAAACAATATTTCGTATTTTAATCCACTAGTCAGGATGGCTCGTCAGTACAATGATTGCATTAATAATAAAAATGAAATTGATATTTTTACCTCTAATTTATCAGTCTTCAGTAAATCAATAAAAGACATTTTTTATACCACATACGTCCAACTAGATGCTTAGTATTTTTTTTTAAATCAAATATCTTTTTTGCTTAATTTTAAGTTTTAAATTTAAATTACTTTAACAGTTTGAGGTACCCACTTTGAATTTAAATTGATTTAAATTTAATTTGGATTTACTTTGAATTAAATTTAAATTTAAAACATTTTACTTTATATTTTATTTCATATTTCTCTTATGTTTTATTTTAGTTTTTAAAAATGTTTTTATTACCTATTATAGTTTATTTTATACTTATTTAATTTTTGTCTGCTACTAACTATGTATTTTCACAAGTTTTGGAGTACGGTCCAGCTCTGTCTTTTTTTCTTCTATTTACTACTTTGTATTTGACTGTACTCTGTTTTGTGTTTAAATAAATAAAATACTTAAAATAAAATAAAATATTGTTACAGTTTAATGATGATTTAATTGAGATGTTTAAGTAATTTTTCAGCGCTGCAGCAAACTTTAGTTTAAGCTCTTAACAAAATGTAGCATGACCTTTTCTCATAATAGGTTTTAAATACGTTGTAATAGAACTCAATGTTTAAGCTGTCACAATTTCCTCTAAACAATACACCTATCACGTTAAACCACTTTCATTACTAAATCTAAATTAAGTTTGTAGTCGTTATATTCACTCCAGCTGTCAGCTTGATGCGAGGCTCGTCTCGCATCATTCTCCATAATTGATTTCGTTACCTCCCGAACTTTAGGTATTTGCATGCCTAACTAAAATATAACTTGGCGAACGTCTTTACTACGTACTGTTCGTGGGGGGAGAGCTGGTGGTTAGTGAGAGTAAGATGCGTTTTGTGATACAAAACCATGAATAGTACTAAGCAATCCAAAATAATGTTACCTATCCTTTAATTTTTTTTTATCAGTTATTACATTTTACTAAAGTTTTTTTTAAATAATTGTGAGACGTAGTAGACGAAAATTGACGACGCACAGCCCATTATGGATGGCCCATTATGAATTCGTATAGATAATTAACACACTAGAGGATAACATTTATTTATACCTACGCTAAAATTTAAAATAAATATTTACTAAAAAATCGAAACAGTTAATCGCCGAAATTCTGTACGTGGCTTTTTTTAAACATAATAAATGATTCAGATTGAGAAAGTGAATTAAGAGCTTTTTGTCACTGCACTCTACCAAGTGACCGCTTCTGATACGTCAGTGGGTTAGCAAATCTGTCAATTTTATTCATTCTATTTTACGAGGAGCAGTTGCCATACATCAGAGGTACCCAAATTATTTTGCCTCGTAGACCGCACATGCCATGCTTTTCGATTTCAATTAATGAAAATAAAATCGAGACGTATTTACATGAAATTGACTATCGTGGACTCCCGTTTATAACCCATAGACCTCTAATTTTTTTTTCGCGCACATAGACCCGACCGACGAGGTCGACTACCTACAAGGGGTCGATTTAGACCACTTTGGGAATTACTGCTCTACATTTAACAGGTTGCTCCCACACTATAATAATTCGACCGACTAGCACAGTTTAAGTTTTAATTTAAGTAGGGTCGCTCCTCGAGACAAACGCTATATACTCGTGTCTTGTAGAAACTTTGAAGGCATTATAGTTAAATAGGTATGTCATCTATTTGGACTAAAATTATGTTTCTTAATTATAGATGATTTTAAACGACCACTTTTAGGCGTTAATAGTTTGAAAAAGGTTTTTGTTATAAATAAAGCAACAATCTATTTATATAACAAACCGGAACGGCCGCCATGACAAATAATGACCTGATAGATCATTATTCATTTCCGAGACCTTGAGCCTATGTGAAATTATTACTCACATACATTACAACTGTATGGTACATTGATAATGATTTTGAGTCTACGTCACGAACTAACGTAGCGATCAACGCAATCAGAGGCGCTAGTGTACAGTCAGCAAAAAATCCCATTTCCACTCTTCGCACTTAGCATCAATCTGTTGCACCTTCAGCTGAAAACTGTACACAGTGAGAATTCCCAGTAGTAAATTAATAACGATGCTAACAAGGTGTTCGAGAAACTTGCTCATTATTTATACCCTTTTAGTTCACAGCTCGCCTTTGTTATCAAATTAACGCGTCATACACTTATTCGACGCTAATATTCCCTTCGGTGAAATATGACCTCTACTACCTTACTATAAGGTTCTTGTAAAGCTCTCACGGCCTTGCGACGTCATAAGTTTGTGACCGATATTCCTAACCAACTGTTGAACGCATGTTACGTATACATAGTAGTACTAATTGTTCACTGAGTCAATGATTTATGGCAGTGGAATCACTCGTTAAGATTTTCCACGCGAGTTGATTAGTTGTACTCGTAAATGTATGGGGGGCGTCTTGATGTCTATCACTTAACCCTTAATTAGTCTCTTGGGATATCTCACAGCACTTACTCTAATTCTGTAAGTTTTCTGTCATTTATACAGTCAATTGCAATTGTTCTGAGACTTGTCTTCTGATATTTCTTTCTTTATTTTAGCCTAGTTGGGAGAAGGTCCTCCTCTCAAGCCGGAGGGAGCGGGTTCGAACCCAGCCGACGGCATGCACCAATTTGTTCATTGTGTGATTATATGTGCGTATTGTATGTCATCTGCTACATGACTGGAGCCCGGTGTATGGCGACAGGCTCGCCCCCTGTCACATTTGGGACTGAATATCTTCCGGCGAAGTGTTGGTGTTGTATTACACCTCTGCCAGCCCCCTCGAGGGAAAGGCGTGACGATATGTTTTGTTATTTTTTTCTGATCTTTTTACTTGTCTGTTTTTGATTATTTTAACTTTCTGCTGCTTTTTTGGTACATTTATATACCAGTTGTAAGCGCTTACGTCCGCTTATATGGCACAAGCAATTAAGTGTTAAGTAACCATGTAGGTACCTACACAAATCTTATCTCGACGTCGTAATCTAAAGTCGTGTTTATTCCGGTAGCGTGGAAATACATTAAAAAAA
Organism: Peribatodes rhomboidaria; assembly: GCA_911728515.1. Classification (NCBI taxonomy): domain Eukaryota; kingdom Metazoa; phylum Arthropoda; class Insecta; order Lepidoptera; family Geometridae; genus Peribatodes; species Peribatodes rhomboidaria. The sequence continues at coordinate 13,896,339 of OU452172.1, forward strand.
CGGTCATGGGGACTTCCGTTGGTTTAAAAATATACACGTAGATAGATTGAAGATAGACAATGGTTGCGTTGTTAACTTCGTGCGGTTATAGGATAACCCAGAGGTTATAGTAGAAAATAATGACTTATGCAGAACAGGTTTTTTGATTGGGGTCAAAACCTCCAATTTAGGGCAGCTCTGTAGCACCTGTCCTAATAATAACTACGTACTAATATTATAAACGCGATAGTTTGTAAGAATGGATGGATGGATGAATGTTTGTTACTCTTTCACGCCAGAACGGCTGAACATATCTGGATGAAATTTGGCTCAGAGATAGATTATAGTCTAGTATAGCACATAGGATACTTATTAACCGCAGGTGAAACCGCGGGGTGCAGCTAGTTTTGTCTATTTTCTTCCAACAAACAGGACTTCCAAAACTCTGTCCCATTTTTTTTCTATTTTACATGGACCTAAGTTTAAATTAAACATGTATGAGTTATGGAAAAAGAGTAATTCATGATTATGGCGAAGTTTTTATTTATTTACTAGCTGTCACCCCGCGACTTCGTTCGCGTTTATTATTTATATATATATATATATATATATATATATATATGTGTGAGCTATCCTATCTCTCAAGTTGGATCGAACTGCACATGGTGTGCGAATTTTATTATAATCGGTTAAGTGGTTTAGGAGTTCATTGAGGACAAACATTGTGACACGAGATTTATATATATTAAGATTAACCTTGATAATGATATAAGCTTATTGTTATTAACTTAATTATATACTTACTGGAATGTGAATAATGAATTGATTATAGCCAATGTTAATTTGTAACTGGTTTTTGTAACGGTATTGAGTAATAATAAAGAAAATAATAAATTTAAAAAAAACATGAGCAGATTACCAAATTTAAAATATAAACCGATCAGATGTACCCCTTACTAAATAACGAATAGCCTCGGAATTGTTTTCATGTTTTTAGTCACTTTCGCAAGAAGAAGGGTTATGTTTTTCGTGTGTACGAGTATCTGTGTAGGTACGTATGTATGAGGTTTCTTTGGCACGCCCTACAGCCTAAACAGCTTGATAGATTTTGAAATGTGAGGTGTCATTTGAATCGTCTTGATAGTGGTCTGAATAGTTATACAACATTTTGCAGACGGGTTTTTTGTTTATCTTTTAATGTTACTTGTTCTGTCTTTTACATTTTTAACTCAATCTAAAAAAAAATACACGTAGTAACTATTTCGCGACTATACAACGTTTTTTAATAAGGGGTCTACTATAAATAATCCTTGTAAAAGACTTTAACGCGCTTCAATAAACACAGTCTCAAATATTCAGCGACACATTTATTCCGACGACAAAATAAATAAAGCATAATTAACCACAGTTAAATTACGATTTAAATGAAGTGTGGACTGAATCTGTTGAATATTAATGCGAGACACACGTTCTCAAACTTTAAAAGTTCACACATTTACCAGCACATTTTTGAGCTACCTACTACTGGGATAGCAAACTTTTATTAGGCGGAGAAGTTCTGTATATCTTATTCTATTTTACGTCGTTTATTGCTTCTCTTTCCTTTTTTCGATATTTTTGTGTTTCCTTTCCCGCCCGGTCATTATAATTAGTTATGTTGTAATGTCATTGCAACATGTAAAAAGTCGTTTAATAGCTTTTTTGCACTCATTCACGCTCAGTGATACGCTGATATTGAGATTTGCTGCGGACACTGTGAAGAAAAATAATTATGATGATATGCCAATATGTTCGTTATAGCATAGTCCGAAGTGATCTTAAAATATAATTTTAGGGTTACCCAGAAAGAAAACAAACTGTTTCATAGAAATGTGACATAATATTTACATTCAACGAAATGAAGGAGCAGATGATATTTTTCTCGTGATTTCAGGGTTGGTCCCGTTGCAAATTATGAGGAGTAACAAAATCTATTTTTGATTTAGAATACCGAATCAAAGTCACATAAAATCAAATATCTTCGTGAGTTCGTGAGATTTAAAAAATGACTCTCACTCTATACCCATCCTAGAACAAGACTTATTTTCGTGAAAACACATATACAGTGTTTACTCATACAAGCCGCGAAGAAAGTGGTCCATTTCCGATAGTTTGAGGTCCACTGTCACATGCTATTGTTCTACCTACGTACCGAAACCGTATCTTAACTGTAATCTCTACGATTGCTTCCTAATTGCCTTTCTACTGCTGACAGTTGAGTTATTTAGATCTCCCTTTGTCAATGCCGCTAATGTTGATCGCTAGAATAAATTTTACAATCACTCGTAGCGTACGTTGTTGTACTTGAAAACAGACCAATGATTAGTGGTTTGCGATGCTTTTACCTGCAATTCATTCAGTAGTTACTCGTTTTTCGAAAAAAATAATCTAATTATGTTTTTCTTCAACAGCTGTATAATAGCGACAGAGTAAATTTGGCATTTTCAATATTAGTATATACTGTGTAAAGTAAATGATACGATGAATAATTATCATAAGCTTAAGAGGGCCGCGACGCTCTGAAATTTCCATACAAACGCGCTTCTCAAATTTCTTGAAAACCATTTGTCAGATTATGATGAAATTTAGCATGTACAATTAAATGAACTATATCTCCGCCCCTATGTTCTTGTTTTTTTAAACGTTCTCAAGCGAAAATAGAGCTATGAAAAATATCCGCATTTTTAAGGGCTCACTTTTGACTGATTTATTCAATAGGTAGACAAAGCAAATCAAAAATTCCTATACATAAAGAGCTTGTGTACATCATTAGCTTTTAAATGAATGCATAATACAGGGGAAATTCTTAGTTGTTTAAAAATGATTAAAGAAGTGAAAATGTCATAAAAAAAACTGAAATTGGACTTTGTTACTCTGTAGGTAACTTTAAAGGCGTCAGTATCATTACTTGCTTTCTTCGCTCGTAGTCTTGTTCTAGACGAAACGGCTATATAGAATACCTTAAAGTGGTCGCCGGACTCTTAATATATGTACTCGTATATCCACTGCTAGAAGTAGGCTCTTTATGAAGAATAGCACATAGCAGAAGCTACTTTACAAGTTCAGTTGTACGTAGAAATAAAACGAATCTTTGTACATACGAGTATAACTTTATTTCGATTTGAGATTTTAAAAGAAAACTAAAGTAACAATACAAACAGCAAGAGTAACTCTGACATCAGGCCTATACGAACTTACTTGTTTTTACTTAATCTTACTTTACTTCAGGGTTGATACCGCATCAAAAATTACTAGTAGGTACTTTTTTCATATTACTTGTTTCCTAAGAGTGTCAGCCCTATCCTACCCGAGTGCTCACAAGACATCGATCTCGTCCCTTCACTTCGAGAGCTAGAGACACGCGTGAGACGTCACTCTGCGCTTGACATATGATAACGAGAAATGATATGAACTCGTTTCGATATTAATTATATCGATTCGTAGACACGCGACGCTATGATACACGTGACATTGAAACGGATAGTACGCTAGCGCAGAGAGTTTCTTGTGGAATTTGGAATTAGAACAGGATTTGTCTGTTGTTTGGTATATTGTAAGTAAAATAGCATTGTTGAACCTATATTAATGACTATTATTACCAGGACAACTGAAATTTAGGAGAAATCTTTTCGCATGTATAAAATTATATACGAGTACATACTCGTATATTAGTGAGATAGTGAGATGAGATAGTAAGTTAAAAACTTGGAAGTGCAACTGAACTTGTTTATTATTAATGATAGTTGAAATAATACAACCTCCATTATATCACATTACTAATCACAAGCTAGTCTGTGCATTGGGTTTTTTAGCAACTATTGGGACGGGCGGTAAAAATGAGTTGGATGGAGCCATCGAAATAATATAAGGAAGAAGCGGCACGAGACTAGTTTCTAGTACACTGCGCGTGGACCCAATATAACGGATTTAATAAGCAGAGGAACAATAAACAGCTCCGTTGACAGTATTATGTTACGTGTATCAATAACAAAGATAGATAGACGTACACGAGACTATAGCGAGAACGAGACAACAATAATTATCACTGTTGCGACTGGTTGCGTTTGTTTGTGCCTTCGGTGAATTGTGTGCAGCACCTAATTTCTGCGGTTCATTTTTAGGTTCTAATACCGGATCTCAAGGGAGATTTTTTTTAACTCATTCGGAAATAGTGTTGTCTCGTTAGGTATTCCTAGAAATAAGACTTATCTAGTCACGAACTATGGAGTAGTTACCACTTGCTTTATTAAGATAAGGAACACATGATTTAGATAAGGAACAATTTAAAATCATTTTAAGATCTATTTGTTTGAGATTGAGACCTACACATTGTAGTAATAATTGAATTCTGATTCTGAAGCAAATCGAAAATGTATTGAGAATCATTTTGATGTTTATGGTAACTACATGAATTATATTCGATTTAGATAAGAAACAATTTAAAATCATTTTAAGATATATTTGTACCTACACATTGTAGTAATAATTGAATTCTGATTTTGAAGCAAATCGAAAAGGTATTGAGAATCATTCTGATGTTTATGGTAACTACATGAATTATATTCGATTTAGTTCCTAGAGAAGAAACAGAGATTGGCGGAGCATGGAGGCTTCTTAATTGCAGCATGAATTTTTAGATTAATTCGAACTACAATTTTGAAAAGATTAGTAGGTACTTAGATAGTTTACAAGTTAAACATATTCCGTCTTAATAAGCGTTATGTAGGCTCGAAATAGTTTTTCCGTGTTTTGTCTTCTTCGTACTAGTAAAAATTTTAGAAGAAAGATAAAGACAAAACACGAAAATTAACTTCGAAGCTATTCGACGTTTATTTGTAGGGCGTAAAAAGGTAAGAATTACAAAGGAATGACTGTTTTTTTCTTTCTTTGAAATTGTTTTCTAGGTCATAAAAGACAAAAACACTGTACAAGTGCTCATAACTATTCAGAGGCTTTACAGCGTTTTATTAGTCAAGAGGTAAATCTCTTCCTCTTGTTTAAAAGACAATCTTTGTGTGTTTAGGCAAATTTCCTTTTAACCCACTAATCTTAGAAATCGTAAATCTACAACAGGCCTTATCGGTACAAGTACGTTGATACTGACGCTACCAAAGATATACCTATCATGAATGATAATGTCATAAAATTGTCCGGAGGCGTGACTAACGCGTTATTGTGTTGAAATAGCGGTGATTGTGAACATTAAAATTATAATATATAAAATAAAACTATGTTTACGGTACCTAATGGGTGGATTTTCGTGGTTTTTCATATCCGCTATTATTATAGTGAAATACCCGCACATTGTAGGTTTATGGAAAATTGTGTAAGCCTACGCAATGAGATGCTTTTGTTGAGTCATTTTGTTCGGCTATACTTAATACAATATAAGATTCGACCGACTGACCGATGGCGAGCGAAGCGTCTATGCTTAAGCTTCGGCAAGAATGTATATGCTTTCGTATGTCCAGGGTCTGTCCGGTGTCTGTCCGGCTGTCTTTTTCAACACTGGTGGCATTTCTCCACTGATAATTTACAAATTAAATTACTATTGTTAATGGTATTGTAAATAATGTTTGAACTGCTTCCTGAAGTAGCTAAATTGCTTACCACGTATTACTTTAACTGAAATAAACAAGCTTCTTGCTAGCAATGATTGTGTAATGGAAAAAGTATTTTTTTTTCTAAATCTCCTACATCGATTTTTATCAACACCAATTCTCATCAAACAGCTCGAAATCAAAATCGATTCAGCCGTTCGAAAGATGCCACAGACAGACACACACACATACACACGTCAAACTCATAACACCCCGTTATTTATTTTTTGCGTCGAAGGTTAAAAATAAACAAATCCAGATTCGACTTTCCTTTGTCTTAGTTAGTAAGCGGCTGCAATGTTCTATCTCAGCCTCTATACTTATATTAATTCATTGACAAATATTATTAAATAAATTTCAGAACTAAAACTACATCTTGTAATCTGCCGTCAACCAATTGTTTTTAAATTGTTAATGAATTGCCGCAAATTGGCACTGCCTCCGCCTGCCTGCCTCATTAACAATTTAAAAACCATTGCTTAGTAGAATCGAGACCCTGAAATGATGTTAAATATTATACCTACCAGTTAAAACACTATAATTTGATCTTTAAAGTAATAAAAAAAACGAATTTAGATTGAACCCTGGGAAGTCCCAGGGTTCAATCTAAATTCGTTTTTTTTTTCAATTTTTCCTGCGATGCATCAATACGGTACTAATTTGCTTATACTCTGCAAACTGGAAATCAAGACACCAACGGCACTTTATAATGAAGCCGTTCTTTAGGGGGCTGAGCTACCCACGTCCGTAGGAGTGTACTCTATTCTGGTCACGTTCACGTGGTCCCCGGGTAGTGCTAACCGGGTAGCAAACTTTGGTGGGAGGCTTCGGCCGTGGCTAGTTACCACACACCGGACCAAGCCATGCCGTGAAATGACCTAGTCCGGTGTAACCGTTCCGAAGACGGGTCTGAGCAGGAGCGCACTTGTAGCTCCTCACTCAACTGCCGTCTTTGTACTTCTTCACTCTACAAAACTAGAGTGAATAAGTACCTAATAGGTCGTCGTGCTCCATCTTAGACCACAACGTTGCTTAACATCAGGCGAGTTGGTGGTCAAACGACGACCACATTTTTTTATTCTACATAAAAAAAGCATACTTTCGAATTGAGAACCTCCTCGTTTTTTTATTATTGATAAAAACATTCTTGCAAACACCCAAAAACATTACCCTCCTGTTGCGTAACAATACATTCACCCAAAACTACAGAAACATCGAAGTCACCTAAAAATCAGCTACAAATGACCACGTTACGTATTATATAAACATACACACGTAATCACAACACCCGTACAACCGTACACTGAAAAAACAGATCGGTTAATTTTACCAAAATTATTTCGGTTGAATTTTTTTTGTTTAAATTTACAAGGAAATTGTTTATTTAACAAAGCTTACTAAAACATACGTGTTCAAACTAACAAATCTCATTTTGTTATTCTTACTATTCCCTAGTGGTTACAATGAAAAAAATTACATGTTGAAGTAACAAAACTAAATTGTTTAATTTTCCTTTTGTTAATAAAACTATTTTTCTTAGTAAAGATTATCAAAATTCTTTTTAGTTTAACCAAACAAATAGATTTAGTTAAAATAACTAAAAACATAGTTAGAGTAACTATAGAGTAGAGTCAAAATCAAGAAATAATTTTGATAAAATCAACTATACAACTTTCATAGACCGAAGCGAACATATTTGTTAGTAGTAACAAAACGTTACAGTTTGAAACAACAATGTTTTTGGTTACTAATATCTAGGTTAAATTTACCGGATATAAGCTGAATTCAACATTTTTTCCTTCATTAAAGTAACAAAAACTTTTTTGTTCCATTAAACATGTAACCTTAGTAAAAGAAACCAAAAACACCGTTTAGATCAACCATAGAATATACTCAAAATTAAGAAATATTTGTGGAGAAATCAACTATACAACTTTATTAAACTGAACCTAACATATTTTTTAGCAGGAACAAAACGTCACAGTTTGAAACAACACTAATTTTGTTTGCCAATATCCTTGTTAAATTTGCCAAGTAGAGACTAAATTCAACAGTTATTTGTTATTAAAATAACAAAGAAACTTTGGTTCAATTAAACATACAATGTAAGTATAAGAAACTAAACAAATTGTTTAGATCAACTATAGAGTATAGTCGAAGTTAAGAAATCACTTTTCTGAAATCAACATTACACTAGTAATAAACCGAAGCGAACACATTTGTTAGAAGGAACAAAACGTTACAGTTTAAAACAACAATATTTCTGGTTACTAATATCTAGCTTAAATTTACCGAATACAGGTTACATTCAACATTTTTTTCTTCTTTAAAATAACAAAGACTTATTAGTTCAATCAAACACATAAATTTAGGAAAAGGAACAAAGAACATCGTTTAATTCAACCTTAGAATAAAATCGAAATTCAGAAATCGTTTTGATGAATTCAACTGTACAACTTTATTAAACTGAACCTAACATATTTACTAGAAGGAACAAAACGTTACAGTTTGAAAGAATAATATTTTTGGGTCTAGATCTAGATTGAATTTACCAGATGCCGGCTAAATTCAATTTTTTCTTCTTCTATAAAATAACATTTTAGTCAATTATACAGGTAAACTAAGTTATAAAAAACCAAAAACATCGTTTAGATCAACCATAGAATATAATCAAATCAAGAAATCTTTTTGATGAAACCTACAATGCAACTTTATTAAACTGAACCTAACATATTTGTTATATGGAACGAAACGTTACAGTTTGAAACAACATTTATTTTGGTTGTCAATATCTCGGTTAAATTTGCCGGATTCAGACTAAATTCAACAGTATAAAACTTCTTTTAACTTCTTTAAAATCACAAAGACACTTTAGTTCAAATAATCATTCAAACTTGGTAAGAAAAACCAAACAAATCGATTAGATCAACAATAGTCAACGTTAAGAAATCACTTTGATGAAAACAACAATACAACTTTATTAAACTGAACCTAACATATTTGTTAGAATGATCGAAACGTTACAGTTTAAAGCAACACTTATTTTGGTTGCCAATATCTTGGTTAAATTTGCCGGATGCAGACTAAATTCAACAGTTATTTCTTCTTTAAAATAACAAAGACATTTTAGTTAACATTAACATACAAACTTAGTAAAAGAAACCAAACATATCGTTTTGATCAACTATAGAATATAGTCGAAGTTAAGAAATCAACTGGATAAAATCAACAATGCAACTTTAATAAATTGAAGCAAACATATATGTTAGAAGTGACAAAACGTTACAGTTTGAAACAACAGTAATCTTGGTTTCTAATATCCTTGTAAAATTTGCCAGGTACAGACTAAATTCAACAGTTATTTCTAGTTTTAATGTAATAAAGACACTTTAGTTCAATTAAACATACAAACTTAAAGAAATTAAAAGAAACCAAACACGTCGTTAAGATCAAATATAGAGTATAGTCAAAGTAGTCATATAAGTTAATGTAACGTTACATACTTAGTTAAAATATAACCAGTGGACAATTAAGACGCTCGCAACGATGTCTCATTTGTCAAATTATGATGAGTAGTTTAAAAGTTACGAGGTAATAGATGAACGTTCTTTACATACTTAGACTTTTGGTTAGGGGTCTAAGAAAACATACATATCGATCAAAAATATAACCACATATATTACTTTGCCATATTCGGGTAATAATAAGGCCAACTTTTAACGTGATGGATAGCTAAGTTCATTGGTTACATAATTGTTACATCTAACTCTTATGGTGGTGGTGGTAGTATGGTTCATTTATCGATGGCGTCAGAATTGCGCGAGGAATTTTCCGTTCTGTCTCAGTCGAACCTAATATTATAGGTGCAAAAGTTAAGATGCATAGATGTTTATTACTCAAGCCAAAACGGCTGAACGGATCTGAATGAAATTTGTCACGAAGGTAGATTTTAGTCTGGAATAGCACATTGGCTACTTTTTTGACCACAGGTAGCACCACGGAACGCAGCTAGTGGATACAAAGTTTTTCAGTCGATCACTATAGTTATACGTAAAGGTAAACGTATATCAAAATTTGAAATATTTAAATAAAAATAATAATGTACTTTTCACGAATTACTTTTGATTCAAACATAATAAGAAATAATAACTACTTCCCTACACACAAAAATCTTTTAAATGAGGTTAAAAAATTTAAAGCCATATTGAATTGCCTACAAGTAAAAAAATATCATTAAAATTATGTTCATTACTCAGGTAAGTAGGTAAGAAGTATTTCAAAAATATAGAAGTTAATACGCGTTAACTTGTAATTTTTATTATATTTCGGCTTTCGACTACCTCGGTGGCTCAGTTGGCTTCACTTGCCTTCTGAGCTTAGGGGCATGGGTTCGATTCCCACCTAGGGCAAACATTAATGTGACAAACATTTGTGTTTGTTCCATGTCTGGGTGTTAATATTTATTTAAATATATAAATATATGTATATCAGTCTCTAGAAGCCATAGTACAAGCTTTGCTTAGTTCAGGGTCAGGCGACCGCTCGTAAAAAAAGTTAAATAGGTATACCTATACCTAAGTTTACACAATTTATTAAAAGTATCCGTTGACGTTAGTGCATTTTATCACTAAGTATTTAGAAGGAAATAAAATGTTTGAAGGCTTAGTACTGGTGCAGGTCTGATCATAGTGTATTAACCTACTAAGAAATACCATAATCATATGTAGGTATATTATTATGATATTGCTATGCTATGCTATGTTACTACAAAATATTAATAACATTACAAATTACATTCAGATCCTAAATAAATAGGTACGCATCGTACGCATAATACAATTATGTTGGTTAACTACTAGGGAAATTTTGTTAAAATAACAAAATAATTTTGTACGCTATGGACAGGTTGAAACCTGTTTACGCCGCGGCCGTCACGCGCCGAGAGTTTTGTTTAGTCAGTTGCTCGCTTATGTGCCGGTGTTGCCAATTTCATAGTGTTGCTTAAAACGTCGGGTAAATTTATTAAGGCTTGAAAACTTAATTTCTCGATTGTAAAATTGTTGATAAATCACGATTATTGTAAAATTGTTGATAAATCACGATTAAACAGTGATTTTGTATGTTGCACCCTCAGATCAAATAAAGAGTAAACACAGAGCTCTGCTCTCTCTGGAGTGAGGCCATTAAGCATGGGTGCGTGGGCCAGTGCAGCCATAATAATTGAAATTAAACCAAAATAACAAATATAACGTTACCAATTTAAATAAATTTATAACGTAAGATATCGATCTGTCGATGAAAAGTAGTGGTGCAAGTGGAAAAGAAAGAAAAATGTCGAGCCATGGTATCGTTATAATTATGTGTGTGCTAAATTGTGCACGTTACGCGGAAAGGCAAAGTTTTTAAACGACCTCGACATCGTCTTTCCTTTTTTAAATTTAAATTTCAGGTTTTAACCCGTTGAGCTTTTGATTAGTTAAATAAGTAAGTAGGTTGATAACTTAATTGACCGACTGGCGTGAACTAATTCATGCCGATCTGGTCAACGGTATTCGAACAAACATACAAACACACACACAACGCCGATTTGTCCCAGTGGGCTCGTGGACCGTTGCTTCGCTCGTTCAATGATCGGTGTTGTTGGGTGTGAGCTCTAACTGGTTTAATACCACTAATGTATTAAAATTAATTAGAATACTAACATCAGAATATTGCATATTGGCTAAAAAAATATGAAAATACAAGGTTAACTAGTAAAATTATTGCAATATCAGCTACATTTGTTACAAGATCTAATTTACTAATCAAAACTAGCAGTTAAGCGTTTTAGCGGTTTTTTTTTTATCTAAAAGGTAAATAAAAATAGTTCAAGCTGCAACTTTCCAGTCCAGTTTTCTTTTTTATATCAATTTATAATTTACTATTAATCAACTTAAAAATGATTTATTTGCTCAGGTAATTTCTTGTAATTTCTGATTTAGTTTCGGACTTTATCTTCTTTGACTACTGCTGGTAACACTAGTTCAGCAACTATCGTCGCGTGCGCTGCGGTCGTTTGGTTTACCGATTGCCATCCACATCCGCCCGCTTCCTCATTTCGTGAAAAACCGCACTAAGGCAACAACGTGTCCGCACTTATATTTCGAATATTAAAGTTTGTGTTCAATTGAACTATTTTGTACGTGAAGTGAAGTAAAAAATTGCTATTAGAGGCAACGATCGCGTCCACACTTCGATTTCATATGATTTAATATGTTTTAAGTGAAGTACTATAACAGCCGTTAACAAAGTCAAAAAATTGAAGATCTACAATCTACCTGGGCGTTTACACGCATTAAAAATATTCTGCGGTAAGTAGTTTTGAATTGAGTTTTTTTTAGTAGCAGTTTATTAATAGATTACTTTAAAATAATTCAAAACTTACATAATTGCACCTATCATTTATCAATAGTAGAAAGTTTTTCCAAAGTTGATAGTGGTAAGCTGAGATTGTGACCTAAAGTGAGACTTCGTTGTCCGTTTTGGCTGAGCGTCAGTTGGTTTCTTGTATGATTTTAAATTAATTAATCTTCAAATTTTTCAGAAAACACTACAAAAACATCGTGGATGGACGGCCTGAGTGATGTAGTACTTAAAATCTGAGGGGCCGAATAAAAATAAAATTAGGACATAAAAAATAACATCGAAAAAATAAAGACGATGCATTCAGTAAGTACCTAATTTGTAATAACCTTTTTTAACAGACTTCATAAGAGGAGGAAGTTCTCAATTCGTCGTTATCTTTTTTTGTAGGTATGTTCCGATTCCTCGAAGACGCTTGAACAGATTTAGAAAATTCTTTTTTTATTTCAAAGTTTCGAGGTGGTCCCAATAAAATTTTATCAAAATCGGTTGAGAAGTTAATAAAAAAATAATAAAAATTAAAATTCGATATTTTTCCATGTCACATATTCGCACTTAAAATTGTATTCGCATGAACTACTTAATTATATTGTAGATTTCATCAAAAATACTTCTTAGGCTGTGCGCTAAACCTCGCAAGGGGCACGACAAGCTTTGTTTTGAAAAATATTATGAGAAGCGCTATACTGCATGGGTGCGTGAGGCAGCGGTACTCATAAAATTTTTCAAAATAGACAAGTGAACGTGAACCCACGCGATGTTTACTTTGACTGTATTCATCTAAACGATATTTTTTGTTTCTTTTATGAAGATAAGGACTAAAGTGTTTTAGTATTTTTAAAGAAGAAATAATGTTAAACTAATCCAATATGTAATTAGTAAATTTTATCAAAAAATTGGAAGCCATTGAGACGTGTTGGCCTGGTGGGATGGACCGCTCCTTCCGATCCGGAGGTCGTGGGTTCAATCCTGGTCGTGCACCAATGAACTTTTCATTCGTGGAAAAGTTTATGTGCATATAAATTTGACACGTGCTCTTACTGTCAAGGATAACATCGTGCGAAAACCGACATGTCCTAGACGAATAATTCGTAAGACATGTGTCATCCACCAACTCGCACTGAGCAAGCGTGGTGGATAGCCCTGCAATGTCCCTGCAGTGGGCGTAAAAGACTATAATGATGATGATTGATAACCAAAACGATTGTTTTTTGAAATTATAACATTTTGTTATTGTAACAAATACTTTAGGTTTAGTTTACTAAAATTGTGTTGTAACTTTAAATAATACGAAACTGTGATGCAAGTAATAGCCTCTTTTAATGTTTTTTTTACTTCCAGATTGAAATTGACTTTTGTAATATAAATGAAGACAAAAATTTGAAGTTGTTTGAAAAGTGAGATACTGGATGATGGGACTACAAATGAAGACAATTTTAAGTTGCAGTTCAAATAACATAGTGAGAGTAAGTACTCATTTGAACTAAGAACATTTTTCGCATAAGGCCAATTGATAATGTGATATGGTCCGAATGTCTGTACCTACTTAACTAACCATGAAATGAAAATATAAAATTCTATTGTTAACTAGTGGGCAATTTATATATTGAAGGTTGACAACCTAACTTCAACCGATACCTCTGCTAATTTCACATTGATTATTTTATTAAACTTAAATAGGTAGAAAAGAATTTTGATGTATTTCTATTGTACCTACTATTTTTAGTGAGCCCTTGCAGTCTATTTGAAGGCGGTACAACAGCAAGAGAAATATAACCAAAAGCGCAATATCGTTTTATAATCACCATCATCATCAGCCCGTAATCGCCTACTGCTGAGCATAGACCTCTTATCTCGTATGCCACTCATCCTGGTCCTGTACCAATTATTTATAATATTGTTTGTAATTTGTTGCAGATATTCGAGACTTTGATGTTTGCAGTACTTTAGCATGCAAAATGAACATCACAAATATTGACTGCTGACGAGAAAAAATACAATAAAGTACCTATTGCCGTCTCGACAAGCTTTTATAACACATGTCGAAGTAAGTTGATATTTGAATATTTGTGTACTTGTTGTATGTAATATAGGCATTCAATTATGTAGTTTATTGGTCTGAAATTCTTGAAATATTGGTTAAAAGTGTAATATTGATGTTGAAGTATGACTGTCTCGATAGCTCAGTTGGTGGTAAACCTGTATTTTGCGCTTAGGCAATTCTAAAAAGGAAAAGATTCCCCCTAGGACAAACATTCATGTAATAAACATTTTTGTTTGTTTTATATCTGGTTGTTAGGTATCTGTTTAAGTATGTTTCCCAAAATATATGAAGAATAATGTATGTAATGTATGTTCATTAGTCTCTAGCAGCCACAATGCAAGCTTTTCTTAATTTGGGGTCGGACGACCGCGACCGTGTGTGTTATAATGTCTCAAATATTTATTTATTGGTATTATTATTTATTAAAGTTTTATTTTTTTTAGAATTATGCTGACATAGAAGAAGAATAATAATTAAAGAATAGACATACGAGTAAGTCGTACAACAAAAAAGGATTGACTTGCCAGCCTATGAGTTAGTTTGGGGTCAGGCGACCGTGTGTGACAATGTCCAAAAAAAAAAAAAACATGTACACTTACAGAGCTTGAAGCAATCCATATGGTGGTCGACATGAAGTACTTCATCAACAAAAGTAATTGACATTTGCTTTAAATGTTTTATGGTTTTGAATGTTGCGTACCCGAAAGAATGATGGTATCCTAGAATACGTCCGTCGTTCAAAAATACACTCTATGCAGTTGAAATGTATGAAGTTCTGCAAAAGGTGCACGAAAGTGACGTCTTTCTTAGAATTCCATACATTATGATTTAGGCCAGATATAAATAAATGGGGTTCACTAAATATGATTTGTATAATTATGTGATTTTCATTAATACCTATTTAGTTTTTTTTAGAAAATAAAATTACTTATTTGTGAATTCATTCTATCATTTTATACTCATTAATTTTAAAATAGTCAAAATACTACCTAGTTAGTATACTTTGTCTCCTGATACCACAACTATACATGATTAATAATAATAAATTGGTTTTTATTTGTTCGTTTATTGGTAAAATCAGCTTGCTGGGTAGTCTTATAACGATATTTGTTGGATTTATTAACTATTATTATTTATTAACGTTACTATTGTCACTTTTAAAACAGAGATCATTGTATTATCAACATAAATAGTTAAATGGAAATATTTAACAATAAGTTCTTTTTTGTTATGTATTCGTACCTACCTAGTTTTTGTAGAAACTATTTTGCCTAACTAATATTGTCTATTGAAGTGACAACGCTTTAGACGTGTTGTGCTGGAGATATGTGTTCGGTTTATGACGGGGTTTCTGTTAAAACCACTTGTAAAACGGTTAAATTACTGCTTAAAATACTAGGGAACTGTTATAATAAACAGTTTCCCTAGTATTTTTAAACCAGTAATTTAACCGTTTCACAAGTGGTTTTAACAGAAATCTCGTTATAAATCCAACAAATATTCCAAGTACACCTTACTTTTAGCGTTGTTACTTCAACATACAATAGTGGTTATAATAAATAGCTTTCCTAGTATTTCTAACCAGTAATATAACCGATTTATGAGTTATTTCAACAGAAACGACATAATAAATCCAACAAATATTATTAGTACACCTTACCTTTAGCGTTGTTACTTCTACATACAATAATAGTAACAACAAACAGTTTTCCTAGTATTCTTAACCAGCAATTTAACCGATTTATGAGTGGTTTTAACAGAAACCCCGTAATAAATCCAACAAATATTATTAGTAGACCTAACGTTTAGCGTTGCTACTTCTACATACAATAATAGTAACAACAAACAGCTTTCCTAGTATTTGTAACCAGAAATTTAACTGATTTATGAGTGGTATTAACAGAAACCCCCTCATAAATACAACAAATATTACAAGTACAACTTACTTTTAGCGTTGTTACTTCAACATACAATAGTGGTTATAATAAATAGCTTTTCTAGTATTTCTAACCAGTAATATAACCGATTGATGGGTTATTTCAACAGAAACGACATAATAAATCCAACAAATATTATTAGTACACCTTACCTTTAGCGTTGCTACTTCTACATACAATAATAGTAACAACAAACAGCTTTCCTAGTATTTCTAACCAGCAATTTAACCGATTTATGAGTGGTTTTAACAGAAACCCCGTAATAAATCCAACAAATATTATTAGTAGACCTAACCTTTAGCGTTGATACTTCAACATACAATAATAGTAATAACAAACAGCTTTCCTGGTACTTCTAACCAGTAATTTAACCGATTTATGAGTGGTTTTAACAGAAACCCCGTCATAAATCCAATAAATATTACTAGTACACATCACCTTTAGCGTTGCTACTTCAACATACAAAAATAGTAATTACAAACAACTTTCCTAGTATTTCTAACGAGTAATTTAACCGATTTATGAGTGGTTTTAACAGAAATCCGTAATAAATCCAACATATATTATTAGTACACCTTAACTTTAGCGTTACTACTTCAACACACAATAATGGTTATAACAAACAGCTATCCCAGTATTTCTAACCAGTAATTTAACCGATTATTCATTGTAAAATAAAACAAATAGGAAACATTTAATATAACAAGAAACGATTTTGTTACAGTAACCAAAGCCATTTCTACAAAATAAGAATAGGTCATCGGAACTAATCTGAATTTGTTGTTCTCCGCAAAAAAAATTGTGATTACAACGATAAAACTGTTTATTTCATCAATTTATTGGTTGCTGTAACAATTTTTAAATGATGCATTAACAAATTGAAGTCTGTCGCTATAACAAAATTCTCAGTTATCCCTATTTCGACATGTAATATTTGTTAGAGTTTTGTTGACCCAACAATTAATTTCTCTCAGTGTACGTTTTACAAACGGCGTATAAACAAAACGCATGTAAAAATACACGTCAGTGGAAACAACCACTATTTCACAGTCCAGCTGAAAACGATCACCGTTCTTCATTATTATTCTAATATTTTAACCAAGATGTCATCTCGTATAATATTTGTCGTCGAACACATTAGCGTGTTTACTTAAATAATAAGTTTGCCCGCGTTCTGTGGATATATTGTACGTGCAGGAAATACTTCGAGCAAGGCCAAATCCTTAACCTGTGTAGCTGATTGTGACTCGCATTATTAGATAATTTTGTGTGACGAGACGCCTACATGTAACACTGAGGTCCATGTTCACCTAAATTTTGTGAAATTGTTAACCGTCTATTTTTGTCTCAATTTTAACTCATTTAATAGTTGTCAAAAACAGTTATTAAAAATGTAATCGATTGGCCAAGTTATGGTAAACTTTTGTCTTAGGCCAAAGTTCACTAAAACTTGAACGATTTTAACCAACTGTATTGACAGTTCTTCAATAAGTCAAATGTCAACAAGGGACAGTTAAATAAATAATGACATAGTTAATGTTCGTTGTACATGTGCCTTATGGTCTTAATAATTGAGTAACTATTAGCTACTTCACAAGATAAGAAAAAAAAAGCTAAGAAGGGACAACCTTTTTTATTGACTGTTCAAAATAGAAACTCGCTTGATTGCTCCTTTAAAAAAAACCTTTTTACTAAAAATAAACTAAATTTTGGTGACTTGTTTGAGTAGTTTTGAGTTTATAATTATAAGTAGGTAGGTACAATTAGTATACGTACCAACTTTAAATTAATTTAAATATTTAGTCTCCTAAAAACGATCTATCATAATCATAATAAATTATTCTTTAATTACATTTCTAGTGAAAAGTAAACAGTTGTTATAAAATGATATCATGTTTATGAAAATGTAATTTATTGAATCCCTATCATCGTCATCATTTTACGCCAGTATACCACTACTGTGCACAAGTATCTCTTCTCACATGTAGACATCTTACCTAATAAATATAAATAAATTAGCACATAGGATTTTTATTTCTCCACGAGTACACCCTGGCGAGCAGCTAGTGCTCAAATAAACCATTCTTTTATTCAACAATTATTTTAGTTTCTGTTCAAGGGCCATATATGTATTTATTTATTTATCTACTGAAAGGAAAACAAACAGCTGCTTAACTAAGCAAACAAAAGAAATAAACAGATAAGCCTAAATAGTTTTCACGAATAAAATATAATAAATACGAGTAAATTGAAAAATGTAATGTGTAATCTAGTCTTCTGAAAACTAGCCGATTCAATCATAATCATATTTAAGCTGAACGCGTACATTCCAGTGGATCCAGTCACCTCAAATTGACGGAGTGTGGGTACAGGCTTAGATTGATCGATTGACATGTTTATGACGGAATGGACAGACGAAAATTCGGATAAACAAATAGGATAATAGCTTCGAGATATTAACCTATCTCATACTTAGAAAGCTTTTAGGGCTATTAATAGTACTTAGTTTGCTGTATTTATCTATTTTTGAGAATGTGGTTGGTACAGTTATGATTATTACTCTCTAGCTGCCTCCTGCGGTGTCTAAAATATTCCTAGTCCTCTGTACCCCCCTGACAACGTGTCTGCAAAATTGCATTCTCATCGGTTGACTAGTTAAGGCGTGAAACTCAAATCGTAATAAACAAACAAACTACTAAACAAAATCAATCTCACTTTCGAATTTATAATGTTAGTTAGAACCTACTAGAACTTTCAAAGCACTTTAAAAATGCCCCTATCAAACTTTGTACTAAGAATTATGAATAAGAAAGTTTTTGAGGATGTGTCTTTTCGTGTTTTCTGAACGCCGTAACAACTGAGTAGGTATAAATGTGGTGCGATAGGTTTTACCTAAATCAATGTACATATTTTTCTAATCGATTCCAGTGGGATAGATGAAAGCCTCGAGAGGCAGCCCGTAAAGTTATGTTATAATCTTTTAATGAAACATGGCTTTGCCATTTCAGTTGATTTAAAAATTAAATAACACTACGCAAGTTAATTGATTCAGGTGTATAGACCAAATAAAAAGACGTGTTCTTGACAAATAACATTTTTTTTTTTTAATTCGGGACACTTCCACACACGGTCGCCTGACCCCAAACTAAGCAAAGCTTGTACTATGGCTGCCAGATACTGATATACATACTTAAATATTTTTAAATACATACTTAAATAGATATTAACACCCAGACATAGAACAAACACAAATGTTCATCACATGAATGTTTGCCCTAGGTGGGAATCGAACCCACGCCCCCTAGATCGGAAGGCAGTTAACTGTTGCTTGATGCAGATGTGCTAAAATTAACGACGCTTCGCAGGTGTTTTGTTTTCATAAAAGCATTTAGCATAATTGTGAAGATCTTGCTCTAGACTGATTCTGTCCGATTTCATTTTAATAAATTAAGTTTTATGTACGTTGTTTATGAATATGTTTATAATATCACTAATTAACAAACTGTTGATGACACGGTTGTATTTACGTATTTGTATCGCATAGCGGATACTGTGGTCGTTTTATAGTTCCAACTTTTGTTAGTCAACTCTATAAAAATACGCATCGGTCTATGACCAAAAGTCGGTGTGTGACAAAAATTTTCACGTAGGTGACAAGTCATAAATAAGAATTTGTGTGGTCTCACGTTTTAAAAATTAAAATGTAGCAAGTTCGTAGTAAAAACATAAAAATCGGACGTCATTTGAAAGTTAACATTATCATTAAGTTCTTGAGTTGAACGCATTTTTTAACGTTAGGTTCCCATTTTTATATTGACTGCCTTCTTCTACTGTATATATTTTAAAGGCGAAAATTTGTGTTCAAACTGCACGTTCAAACGGATGGACAGATTTTGATTAAATTTAGCATAGATAGCTTAGACTCTGGATTAACATATAGGCTATTTTTAAAACGTGCGTTACACCGCGGGGCACATCTAGTATTATCATAATTGGAATAGTTGAGGGCTATAATATGTATGAAGAAAATGTGTTAATGTTTCTGTATTATCTTCTTGATATATATATAAATCTCGTGTCACAATGTTTGTCCTCAATGAACTCCTAAGCCACTTAACCGATTATAATAAAATTCGCACACCATGTGCAGTTCGATCCAACTTGAGAGATAGGATAGTTTAAATATATAGTACCTGGGTGGCTATTCCTAGGCGTGAGATGAGATGAGATTTTATCTTGGTCACTCTTACACCTATGACGTTTCAAACGAGAGCAACAAGGACGAAAAAAAGTGAGATGAAAATCTCAAATCTCCGAATAGGGCCCCTGGATGACTGAGCTTTGCTCGGTATTTTTTTTTTTTAATTGTGGTTTTTGGAAAATAAACAATTGATTTTAGTCTAACCTCAAAGCAAACACTCATTGACTTCGTGTTACTTAATAACGCCATCTGCCGTTGTATCGTTAAAGCAATTAGTTGCTCACAAAAAATAGTATTATTATTCGCCAATAGATGTCAGGAAGAGTCAACGCCTCCTTTTTGTTATTTTTCTTACAAGTTTATGTTTAAGTTGATTATCGATAAAACACGAATAAAATGACATTTTCTAAAAATGATTCCTAGCTAGATCGATTTATCGCCCCCGAAACCCCCTATATACTAAATTGTATGAAAATCGTTGGAGTCGATTCCGAGATTCCAATTATATATATACAAGAATTGCTCATTTAAAGATATAAGATATATATATATATATACAAATAATAAACGCGAACGAAGTCGCGGGGTGACAGCTAGTATTCTTATAATTTGCTATTGATACAGCGTTATTGTTCGACACTTATACCCAATGACGTAATACCTGTCCTACTTAGAACTTTTTGAGATGTTACTTAAAAGCCTTAGAAACTAAAATAAATTGCTAATAGACATGACTTAGCACTTCATAACAATATAAAGATCCTCCCTCACTGAGAGCGTTCGCGTGTAATGTAACAGTATAGATTCGAGTATCACAGCAGTGAGAGAGGAAAACCGAGCATTAAAGTTTGGGACGTGTAATGAAACAATGTGTTATATTACAGTGGTGAGAGAGGAGAGCCAAAAATTCAAATGTCTTGGACACTAAAAATGAATGAAGCATTACTACGTATTATTACATAACATCACCTTCTCCTAGCCGTAACGTAATATTAAATAACGAATTTCGTACAGTTACATTACAGCCGAATGCTCAAGGTGAAGGAGCACCTTAACATGACAATCGAAAATGACCAGCTATAAACACGCTGTTTAATACTGTCTTCTCTGATTTATTTATTTTACAATTATGATCTGCGTGTTATATTCCGCGGTAAACTCTACAGCAAATATTTACGTTCGTGTCTTACATATTAGCACTTGCATATTAGACATATTCTAAAATAGGAAGCTGAGAATTAACATAAATTATTCAAGAGTCGTTCTTCACAGAACTGATTAGCTATGCCTTCTTTGTGTACGTTCAACTTGTGTGGTTTTTTTTGGGCATATAAGTTGACATCGGTTTTTTTTTTGTCTCTATTTTTAATAATGACCAAGTGAAGTATTATAATTGTCTGGTTCTTACTAAAAGATTTGTTTATTAGAGAGAAAACATTTGTTGTGTCTCTACTTTCCTTAAGCCTGAATACCTGAATATTTTAGTTACTTACTTACCTTGTTGTTGATTTTCTATCAATATAAAGTTGCTTAGGTTTAAAGTAGGTATCTACTAAAACTGAATAAGTTACTGAATTTATAATGATTTAAGGGTCAGTCAAAGTAACAATTAATAATTTAAGGGTCAAAAGCTAAAGTTACTTACAAAGCCAGTAACTTCTTCAATCCGAGAGTATAATGAATCGAAGTTCTCTAGCTGCTCCAGGTGGTTCTTCAATCTGATCGGCTGAGGAACCTTAATACGAAGGTTCGGTTTCACTGACTTCCCGTTTCCATTGTTATTGTCAACTTTCAATTCACTTTCACCATTAAAAGGGCACTTGGCCTGCACATGCCCGTTGGCTTGCTCCATATTGTCCTCCTTCACTGATCCTTCAGGATCCTTTGGACAGCAAATTTTAAACATTGGACGCGTTAGGAACGCTACGTGTTTCGCGATGTGACTGAGCCGGCGGTCGACCGCTGCATGTATATATGCATACCGTTGGAGATCCGGAGGAGAACTGAAGTGAGCCGATCGAGCCGGGCATTCTAAGGACCGCAAAAAATATCAACATCGAAGAGAATGCGTCACGCAGCGCCTGCGCCGGTCGCAAGCCGCGACTGAACGTCGTGTCGCGGATGTTATCACAGATCAAGGTGATACACAGGTTTTATCAGTACTTGACCAAAACGGCGCGATGACGGCAAGTGCTGTAATCCAAATTGTGGAAGTACTTAAGGTTGACAGCAAAATTACTGTTGGCTAATCGTCTTTCCATCTGTCATACTTATTCTTTGACTTATCAATATCACACGAGTGTTTTGATAACATAATTTTTTTGTTAATTGATCGTCAGTTTATGAGGAAATGATAAGGACTGGGCTAATCTATCAACAAGGCAGGATAGACCTCTTTTTATTGGCTTCATTGATCGAATTGTTAATACTGATGAATACAAAGTCTGCTGCTGGCATTAGGTCCAATTTTTCATTAAATTATGCATTACGTTTAAAAATTTAAGGTGATTGGGTAGGTACCTGATATGACATTCAATATTTAACTAAATGAGCATATCAGCATCATAATCTCCAATGACGTGATGTAATTTTTGCGGTAATTCCTTCGGATAAATCTATCAAGCGTTTCAACTGAAATGTGTCAAATATTTACCTTTATTTTCCAGTAACATTATATAGTTTATGAACATAAATTATACAACAATTGAAAGGGTCTTGGTCAACTCTAATTGTTTACTTATTTGCTTGTACATAAGACAAGTAGGTACTTACGTAGTATTTTTTGCTCTTTATAACTCTTATGCGCACTTGCACTGAATTTAAAAATTACCTAAGTTGTTCCTTAATCATTTTAAGCTACTCTTAGCGAAATATTGGCATATCGAGCACATTAAGTGCACATTAAGTTAAGAGTCTCCTATGGGAATAGCTAAAGGTTCTGCAAGAAAATGCAGGAACGAACTAGATAGGACTAGTTTAAACTACTTAAGTAAGGATTTAGGTAATTCCTATATTCAGTGGAAGTGGGCCTAAGTCTCGTTAATTATTTTTACGCGTAAAATATAGACAAACCTAACCTCTATTAGATAAAAAAAAAACTAATAAAATAATATTACTATAAAAACTAATAAAATCGGAGTCGGATAATATAGGAGTCGGGTATTTTTGGATTCAAAACCCCTATATGTACGATGGTACATCTCCTCTGCTTGAGAGAGTCATAGCTCATCCAATCATGGGTCAGAACTCATACCTCTTTCTTGTCCTTTACTACTTTAAGCGTTAATTTAACGCTTTTAGTAGGTACCTAGTATTTACAACCGACTCTAATAGCGTTCAGCGTGCCATATAAGCTTTTAAATCTTCGTAGCGCTATGTTAGTAAGTACCTATGTACATAAATGAAGCAAACTAAACATCTGCAAAAATACCTACTCTGATGTAGCACCTCCGTTGGCAACGTGTGTTTTCCGTGGTATAATTAGAATGTACCATAATTAATGTCCTTCGCATTTTTGGTAACTTCTATTTTCCGTGGTATCATTGGAATGTACCATGAATGGTTTTGTTATAAATGCCTGGATTAATGAAATTAATGGAAAACCGATAATTTAACACCTACAATAATAATCGACCGAGCGAGCGTTAGTGAGCGAAGCGTCTCTGCTTCAGCTACGACAAAAATGATTTCGTATGTCCGAATTCTGTTTGAATTTCTGTCGGGATCTTTGACTTCCTCCACAGGTTGCATTTTTCAAACCCATTCTCTTGAAATTTTGTGAGTAGATTGGTTAATTATAATCTTAATATATATAAATCTCGTGTCACAATGTTTGTCCTCAATGAACTCCTAAACCACTTAACCGATTATAATAAAATTCGAACACCATGTGCAGTTCGATCCAACTTGAGAGATAGGATAGTTTAAATCTCAAATTATAGTCGCAATTTTAATATATATAATATATATAAATAATAAACGCGAACGAAGTCGCGGGGTGACAGCTAGTAATTTGTAATTTTTATAACGGGTCATTAAATTTTCAAAATTTCGTAAATATTATGTTTTTTTTTTAACTATTTAACTCGTCCAATTACGATTTTATTTAATTTAAAAAAAAAACGCATATTTCCTCCATTTTGAAATATTTCCAACAACTGACTCGACAATAAAAATATCTTTAGAATTATCGAACCTGCACCTAAAATGGACCTGCGGACGTCCAGGAATGCGACCTGTAGCTAGGGACAAACGTCTATAGTTAACAGTAAAATATTCCAGCATCACGCCATGCCCATAAATTAATCGATTTCACAGGACCACTATAACAGCTATAATGTCAATTTTCAAAGAACTAACACAGTGATGTACTCAAGTGCATTTACCTTTTCCGAGACGTTGATCCCAATTCAGTGGAACGTTCAGGCGGGTAAGAGACAGGTAAGTCCCGTAAACCGATGTAAATAATGACGCGCCAGACGCTGATCTACTCACGTAGGTACGCTAGTGTTCTGACTAATCCACACTTAGGTACTAGTGCATTAAGTTGAGTAAATAATTAAGTACTTGAACTAGTCATTTTTATTTAAATAAATAAATCAGAAATCCGAAATCAGAATTTATTGATAACTCCAATAGTTACACGTCACAGTTCAATAAATGTCAAACAATACAAGGGATTATTAATGTCAAAACAGTAATTACATAATTATGTCAAATAAGAAATAAATAATTTCAACAAAATACATTGCACACTGAACAATATAACTATCATGATATAAAATAATAATAATTTAAATAAATTCGGGACATTTTTTCACGCACGGTCGCCTGACCTCAAACTAAGCAAAGCTTGTACTATGGCTACCAGAAACATAGATGTTAACACCCAGACATAAAACAAATACAAATGTTCATCACATCAATGTTTGCCCTAGGTGGGAATCGAACCCACACCCCCAAGCTCAGAAGGCAGGTTCACTACCAACTGAGCCACCGAGGCAGTCATATGTATAATGCTTTGGTTTTTGAGTAAGTACCTAGTAGCTATCGCTGAATTTAAACTCAAACCCCCTTAGCAATAAACGTTTAATAGTCTTTCTTTTAATTTTTGATTTCTATTCCTTTCTAATGCCAAAAACGAATACAATGGTATTTGTTAATTGCCGTAAGAACTCCATGAAAAAAGACAAAAGACTGTGTCACTATTCCGAGGCTATACAACGTTTATCTAAAGGAGTTAATGTTTAAGTTTTATAATTGATAAAAAGTTACGTGAATATCTTCTTACAGCTTTGATGTAATATTTATACGTTAGTGCATCCTGCGGGTACGGATGATATTTTTAACCTGGAATTACGAAAAAAGAACAGCTTGAGTGATTTGAGACAAGGAGGTTGTTGAGACGGGCAACAACCATGAAATGTTGTAGCGTCAAAGAGAAAGCAGTAAGTAAAAAGCACGAGTACAGTAACATGGCACAGTTAGTATAGTTATACGTGATTTAAAATATCTTATCTGATTAAAGCTCCTAGCAGTATTACCATTCTGCTAACAGAAATCTGTGTTACTGATAACGATAACTCTCTAAGAAATATTGTAGCGTCGAAGAGAAGGCAGTAGTTAAGAAGTACGAGCACAGTAACATGGCACAGTTAGTATTGTAATACGTCATTTAAAATATTTTATCCAGTAAAAGCTTCTAGCAGTATTACCATTCTGCTAACAGAAATCTATGTTACTGATAACGATAACTCTCTAAGAAATATTGTAGCGTCGAAGAGAAGGCAGTAATTAAGAAGTACGAGCACAGTAACACAGCACAGTTAGTGTTGTTATACTTCATTTAAAATATCTTATCCGGTAAAAGCTCCTAGCAGTATTACCATTCTGCTAACATAAATCTGTGTTACTGATAACGATAACTCTCGATGAAATGTTGTAGCGTCGAAGAGAAGGCAGTAAGTAAGAAGTACGAGCACAGTAACACAGCACAGTTAGTGTTGTTATACGTCATTTGAACAATATCTTATCCGGTAAAAGCTCCTAGCAGTATTACCATTCTGCTAACAGAAATATGTGTTACTGATAACGATAACTCTCGATGAAATGTTGTAGCGTCGAAGAGAAGGCAGTAAGTAAGAGGTACGAGTATAGTAACGCAGCACAGTTAGTGTTGTTATACGTCATTTGAACAATATCTTATCCGGTAAAAGCTCCTAGCAGTATTTCCATTCAGCTAACAGAAATCTGTGTTACTAGTAACACAGATAACACTCATAATACACCTGTGTTTAAGTGATGGTCAACAATATATTCCCAGATTTATCTACTTATCTGCTCACCAACTCACATGATTGCAGAACCATGTTAGTGCTATCATATCTGTGCGTTATTTGTTTCCTGTCCCATACAGGGCTAGTCGGATACGATATACTGAAACGAAAATAGGTAATTTTCTATTGAAGTTCCGAAAAAGTGATATTCACTTTAATTTTATTTTGAAAAGATAATGTTATTGACACGCGTCAATAACATTTTTTTTGTCGTCAATAGGTTTCCGTTTGGCTACGATCACGCTTAAACAGCTGATTATAGTAAAACGCTTCCTTTCCTTTGAGCTTGGCATGCTATCATCAACTAACCCTGTATATGTGTATACTCACATAACATACAATTAAAAAAACCAATGGTATTAGATACATACATACTTAAAGCATGCTAATACGTTCATACTTAAAAGCAATTTAATGACAGTGAAGTGAATCAATGCAATAACAGTTTTTGTTGGCGGTAAAGGATTCCGTTGAAGCTTATTCGAACATTATTAAGAGTTAAAAAATAAATCCTGATCAGAATCCGCTAAGGATTTGTGCGAAAAATTTATTGGAAACGCGATAAAATGTTTAGCATTAACTCAGTGAATAGGGTGAAATAGAATGTAGAGTCGACGGTGGATAGACAGAGAGAGAGAAAATAGAAATAATTCGAGCACCATAATTATTATGCGTAATGGCAGGAAAATAATGGTGATTGAAAGTACCTATACTTTTTCAAGAAACGGTCAATTAAAGTGCCCCATTGCTCAATTAAAAGTTAAGCAGTTGAGCAATAGGACATACTTAGTTAAAAACCTATTATTTAACAAAAATATTCAATCGATCTGAAAAACGTAAACTAAATAATTTACTCAATTATAAACATATCGTCACGCCTTTCCCCCAAAGGGGGCTGGCAGAGGTGTAATACAATACCCACACTTCGCCGGACGATATTCAGTGCCAAATGTGACAGGGGGCGAGCCTGTCGCCATACACCAGGCTCAATTATGAAAACGTATAAATGACACAACAGAAAACTAGTCATTGAACACAAAAATTCTAATTCATAAATAATTAGAAATTGCTTTACAATTTATCCTCCTTCAGTTCTTTGAAAAGGCGCGATAATGTCACATTGCCACATTGTTAGTCAGTGATTTTGTTGTGATAAGCGATGGCTATGATAAGTTCACGAACTATGCTTCCGTCTTTCATTCGCTTGGGTTAATCCACGTTATTATTATGAGTAATTTCTTAGACTACTGATAGTAGATACTGGAATTGGTTGCAGGAATTCTGGTAAATGAAATGTAAGGTTAGTACTTATAATCTCTTAAGTTTATTGACTTTTCTTACGGCCGGGACTTCGTACTAAGTACGGTGCTGTTTTGTTTTAGCGCTGGCTTGGACCTAAGTACCAAGGCCTCGACCCCTGGCCTCGCTTATATACTCGTACATAGATAAGTCAGATAGATAGCTTTCGCTAAATCCGTGCACTCGTTCTCAGATAATGCGTTTTCCACCCGATACCTATAATTTAATTTTTAAGATTTCTGAAATACAAACTATGAAATTCTATATTCAAATGTAAACTTTAGATGACATGATGATAGAGACATACGAGTTTGTACTGATATTCACTGCAATTATGTCCTAGCTCTAACGTCAATTACTTTACTTGCAGCACTATTTTTACCAGTTGAGGTATTTTTGGTCATTGTCTTTCTCGTTTGAAAAGGAAACATGGCTCTGGTGTTTAAAAATGATCGTTAACCGCCAGCCGGCCTGTTAGCTAGTTTTTTTTTTTTTTGCTTAGCAAGACTAAGTAAGAGTATTTTGCTATCTTAACCCATTTGTTAGATAGATAAGTATAGGAACATGCCTCATGTCACGTAGGTTAGGTTTGATTACACAAGTTAGGTATTACAGTGACGCTGTAGGGACTTCCCTCTTCTTAAAATATTAGGTAAATACCTACCCTACCTTGTACATTGATTAAGCTTTCTTGCTGCTAACTTGGTGACCGCAATTTGCTAAGTCATTTTGTTATTACATAGAAATTTTACTTGATTCACTGGACAATAATTTAGTGTTGTCCTTCTCAGGACCAAATTTATAAGTACCAACCAGCTTACTCTACTACCTAAGTCTTTGTTGTTCCGTTAGTTATATGCTAGTGACTCTGTGAGCTGTAGAGCTCGCGGCCGACGCTTGTCTCCACTACAGGTCGCATTTCTCAACCGATTCTCGTTTCGATTTTTTTTTACAAAGGCTGAGAAATAATCTGTTTTTCCTCATAAAAAAATGTATGTAATTACCAAAACTACTCACAAAATATCAAGAAAATCGGTTAAGAAATGCGACTTGTAGAGAATGACAAAGATCCGGACAGAGATCTGGGGGGCTATTCCTGCGCGTGAGATGAGATGAGATTTTATCTTGGTCACTCTCACACCTATGACGTTTCAAACGAGAGCAAAAAGGACGAGAAAAAGTGAGATGAAAATCTCAAATCTCCGAATAGGGTCCCTGGACAGAGATCCGGACAGAGATCTGGACAGAGATCTGAACAGAGATCCGGAAAGAAATTGGACATAGGAAAGCATTTTTGCCAAAACAGAAGCAGAGACGCTTCGCTCGCTAACGGTCGATCGGCCGATGAGACTATCACTAATTGTTTTATTATCATTCATGATAATAAAACAATTAAGTCAATTCATTTAGAAAGCAAGAGTTTCATTTTTCATTAAACATACACCTGGAATATATTTCGCTCTTTTTGGGCAGTCGAATAAAACCACAGGCGCATTTTTTAAGAGTTAGTTATCCTGAAACTACGTTACACACATTACATTACATACTCGTACGTAGGTACATACGTGACCCGCAGTTTAATCTAGTTCTTTCAACATTCCAATTCTGTTCTTTTATACAATGGCTACATAACTTCCTTCGAACAGCTGACAAAAATAACGGAAAGCAAATAAGGAACGAGATAAGGAAATGTTATGTCCTAAAAATAAACTGCGTGATCGAACTATAACTCAATTTTAGAGCTCCTGAGTAGCCTTGATATTTTTTTCGTTTCAAAACATTTGTTACCCGACTGCGCAAGAAGGAGAGTCACGTTTTTCGAGTGTATTTATCAAAGTCAAAGTCAAAATTATTTATTCAATTTGGGTATCAAAGATACACTTATGAACGTCAAAGTTTTTTTTTGAATAGACCACCGTGTTCGCATATAAATCCTCTACTCAGAAGAACAGGCAAGAAACTGAGGGGCATTATTTTTTTAAAGAATAAATAAATTACTGTAATATCTATACATACTAGTGGCTACTTGGCGGAAATGGAGGGCTCCATACATATTTGTCTTCTAAATAAGCCTTAACCTTATATTTTATTATTTAAATATGTAGTATGTATGTATTCATGAGGTATGTTTGGCACGCTCTACAGCCTAAACAGCTTGATGGATTTCGACATGTGAAGTGTCATTTGAATTGTCTTCACAGTGGAAGTGACAGAGGGTACAACATTTTAATTATAATAATAAATAATAATAATAATAAAATTCTTTATTTCAGGCTACAATAACCCAGTTATCCCCTAGTTATTATAATTATCCAGAGCGTCAGACTACATTTTGCAGTCGGGTTTTTTTGTTTACCTTCTAATAATGTTACTGTGTGTAATTCGTTGGGAGAGTCGATAAACTTAATGAAGGAGGTAAGGGCGAGAAGTTTTAAAAAAATGCACCGTGAATAAGAAGGAACTTTATTTAACCAATAACAGACAAATATTTTCATTTTATAATCCATTTCTCAAATCGCTTTGTAGATTAAACATTTTCGAACAGCATTCATTATTAGATGAAATAGTGCATTACAATAATACTTGGCGTGATATGAATTCGATAATAATTTTATTATTATGATATATTATAATATTTTATAAGTAAATCGCAATGCTGCCTTCGATAGAGTTCAAAAGATATATGAATGTTATAATTTGCTATTACTTGGTAAAGACAGTTATTACATGTTACGATATAATGTATTTTAATAAGTATAGAAATATTAAGTAACATCAGAAAAGAGTTTTGTATATTAAATTCTCATAATAATAGAAAATATGAATACAATTCTTATGAATAGTTAAAGGATCACAAATTCAACACTCACACCTATCAAATAGTAAAAGTTAAGAATATATCGATTAAAATACTTAATTACTTTATATGCCTAAGATAATCGATGAATTTAATGCAAAAAGAAAATAATATTAGTATCTTAGTAAATCTTATAAAATCATACATATGCTAAATAAGTCAATAAAGCTTAAAATAATAATATTTATTTACAAGGCCAAAAAGAAAAAAAATACCTAATATAAAATATAGTAAAGGTAAATGGTATGTAATATTTTGACAATCATTTGTTACCACAAAACATCGTTGTTTCGCAACTAATTATATAATGCAATGCAATTTATAAATAGAATAATTTTGATAAGTTAGCTATCTAATCTACAACAATATTCTTAATAAATAAAAAGTAGTTACTGTTTTATCATAATTCGATAAAAAATATTACAGTTAGCAATAAATGGACATTGATCGAGATGAGTAAGAAAATTATTATTTTATATCAATAATTAGCTGGAAATATAGTTAAAGCTATCTACTAA
This sequence comes from Peribatodes rhomboidaria, assembly GCA_911728515.1. Classification (NCBI taxonomy): domain Eukaryota; kingdom Metazoa; phylum Arthropoda; class Insecta; order Lepidoptera; family Geometridae; genus Peribatodes; species Peribatodes rhomboidaria. The sequence continues at coordinate 13,927,550 of OU452172.1, forward strand.
TTAACTATGATGACTAATTAATTGGTAAGTATATTTGGAAATACATTGGAAATCGATTACGATATATTTATTAAACTCGATATAAAGCTGCCCGAAGAAAAGGACGCGTCTTTGCGTTACTAAATCACCCTGCTTAAAAATCCATAGAAAATAACGCGTTGAAATTCATTCGTATTGTTAGCAGCCTCTCTTATATGAGCGAATAAAATTATAATACTGGAATGGAATGTGTTTAAAAGTTAGCGAAACTATGTACAATAAGTTTGTAGACTCATTATCATGCACAACCTCAGTAGCGCCCTTCTCGGACCCCAAACTTAATAAATTCATATACATTTTGCTGAAAGCATTAATAGAGACAAGGGAATATAATTGACTCGTTTAATTCGAAACTTAAAGCCATATGCGAATTGAAACATAATCGTGTGTAGCCAAAAAGCTGTGAGGTATTCTATGGGATTTAATCCATCGTTATTTTTAAAGACGTCAAAATTTTAATGTTCTGACGCCTATGCAAAAAAGAACCGCTGGCACTGGCATCAACGTATGTGAGCTAGGACTGGAGACTCAATAAAAATTGTTGACCAAACATGTCAAGAAAAGCATCGTGTTGCTTTGAAAAGTCAATTATGCTTGTGTATGTCGGGTGCATGGTATAATAATATACTTCGCCAGGTATAGCATTCATAAACACGTAGTGACGTCAATCGATGCTCAAGCAAGACCGAAATAAGTCATTTACAACAAGCTCGAAAGAGATGGGTGACGATGACGTCATTATGTGTTTGCTGAATGCTAGACCTTGTTTTTTTTATCATGGTCGGGTGGTTGTTAAGTGAGCGCCTGGTTGTGGAACCTGGAGGACCGGCGTCATGGCGCGGCCGCGCGGTTCCGACGCGCGGACTCTCGCGATGCGCTGTGCACCTCCGCAGTGCGCAGCGTGATGCCGAATATGTCTTCGTGGTACCGATTCTCTTCCTATAGCAAAAATGGATAAGCTTGTTCACAACAGACATGACAAACATAGGAAGCGAGATCTAAAACTAGTACAGGGGCCGAAGCTGCGCGGCCGCAAACCGTATCCCCGCGCAATAAGGTTCATGGTTGCGCAACGTCGAAAACAATACGTAACCATCATGGTAATAAGATATCAGTGTAGGCCCCCAGTTGTCATTTTGAGAGACCCGCGACGCTCTGAAATTTCCACACAAACGAGCTTCTCAAATTTCTTGAAAACCATTTGTCAGATTATGATGAAATTTAGCATGTACAATTAAATGTACTATATCTTTGCCCCTATGTTCTAGGTTTTTTTTAAAAAACGTCCTCAAGAAATATAGAGCTATGAAAAATATCCGCATTTTTAAGGGGTCACTTTTGACTGATTCATTCAATAGGTAGACAAAGCAAATTAAAAATCCCTTTACATAGGGTGGTTGTCTACATCATTAGCTGTTAAATGAATCCAAAATACAAGGGAAATTCTTAGTTATTTAAGAATGATTACAGAAGTGCAAAAGTCATAAAAAAAATTGAAATTGCACTTTGTCACTCTGTAGGTAACTTTAAAGGCTCGTCAGTATCTTAACTTGCTCTTTTCGCTCGTCATCTTCATCTAGACGAAATGGTTATGGAAAACTTTAAGCCAATGCGAAGTTAGTGTAAAGTGGTCGCCGGACTCTTAAGCAATTTCTTGCAGGTAACTTTTTGGCAGGTGTGTTGTCGTCAAAGTCACAGTCGCAGAGGATTATGTATTGATATGTTGTAGGTTTATCAATCGTAAACAAACGTACTATTATTTTGCAGTTCCTAACAATTTAATTGTAGTAAGAATGTTCTTAATTTCTTTGGATATGAAAAAGAAGAGTAGGTAGGTTGTATTCAATAGAGACATTGTGGATTTGGGGGAAAATACCTAAATTTTAAATCTTTGTTACATTTTTGAATGCTAAATTAGTAATAACGTACCTTCAACATGAACATGAAGTTTTGAACTTCGTCGTCACTCATATTCCCGTGTTTCTTCACAATGCCTTTTAGCTTTTGGTGAACATCTTCAGCCATCTTACAATCACCACACACATAGAAATGCGCTCCCCTGTTTATCAATAAATCGTAAATTTCTAGACCTTCCGTTTCAGCCTGTTCTTGTACGTACATCTGTAACAATAACAAGTCATTTTAATGGATGCTAAACAGTTTGAAGTTTCACAAAGTTTTTCAGAAATCTGCATAAGTTTACTATTGCAATTTTTTAGACAATTACCAAAGGTCTTAAAGCAAACTTTTGAAAAAGTAAGTACCTTTTTAACATTTTTATCTCTCGACAATGCGAGGAACACTTTTGAAAGAACGCCATCTTTTAGCGCTTGCTGTTTCTCTTCTCGATACAAATCCATGGTCTTAGTTCGGCAGCCGAAGAACAGCCAGACTGGCCCAGAAGTGGCGCGGTTGCGAGAAGTGAGCTGTGATCTACGATGGTGCCAGAATCCGCGAAAAGGCGCTATTCCTGTTCCAGGACCAATGAGTATAAGAGGGACTGTAAGATCTTGAGGCAAGTGGAAGTTCGGAGCGCTGAAAGTATAAATGTTGAGCTTGTTATTTTTGTACCAGTAAAAGTAAGCTTTTTTGTAGTCCACTATGAAGATGTGTTACCTTCTAATGAAGAGATAAACTTCATCGCCAGGCTTGCGGTCCATGAGATAATTTGAGCAAACTCCATAGTGCAGTGGCCCTTCCCCATCTATACAGATATGACATCACGTTTATTTTAAATAGGAACTGATTAACTTTCTGTCTTGTATGCCGCTATAATTAACTAACCTGCCATTGTTTGGAGCGGAAGGATAAAATTAAAAATAGTTTCAGCCCGATTCCAGTGAAAACGTTTAACGTAAATCGTACGTGTGGGAATGGGAAATAATAAACCCTGAGACATTAATGCATTACACTGTTTATAAATGGAGTAAAGTTATATGGGAACTAGCTTTAGCTGTGTTTATGGAATCGTGTGGAATTAGATGAATCATCAGTTATTTCAGTTTATGATTTTTGTCTACTTATACAAACGTAGCCTAACAATGAATACGGTGAAGGTCGTGTTCATGGCAGACGCGCGATAAATTGACAAGGTATTCTTCGACGTAATGTTAGTCATCGAGCGATTTCAATTGGTGAGATCATAAGAGAAATTATGAATGATAGTGAAGAAGTTTCGATTGTTTTGCTTGATCTGTCTCATATTGTTTTTAAATAATTTTAGAAATATTTTGAAACAAATTGAGATGTGATAGCACAAGTTTATGGAAATGAGGTAGAAGAATAAAATCATATTCATTAAGAGAGCTTAGCAGAGTCGAAAGAAGAAAGAGAACAGAAAATCACAAGCATTTTGTTTTATCTATAATATTAGAATCAAGTGTAACTGACCCTGGGTTCTGTAAGTAACAACTGCAACTGTAAGGTGCAGTTTTTTAGGATGCGCCAAAGGTGAAGACGAAATTGAGTAGAATCTCGGCTGCAAGGGAGACAACAACGCTGCCAGTAACGACGCGCTCGGTCTTGCCGATGAAAACTGTTCTAACACTTCAGCTAGAGTCGGGAAGTGGAAGTGTCGCCAATCTTCGTATGCTCCTGGATCCTGTGTAAAATGAAAGTAAAATTGTATCGTTACCATTAGTTAGACAATATAAAAGCTAATATTTTGTGGCTTGATGAAGATTTGATTAAGATTATCCGGAGTATTAGTATCATTTACAAAACCACGAAAATCTAAATCGATCTAATCGATCTAGGAAAGTTAATCTTGGATAACGATTATGTTCTTCTGCAGGATTTACCACAGATATTACCTACAACATATATGAGCTATTTTAAAATACAATCAATTTAGTAAAAAAAGGTTTTGAAGCAGCAACTTACAGTAGCAAGATTGTTGAGCTGTTTCTGTTGTTCTTCATTTTCACAAACTGTGGCCAAGTATTGAAGGAGAATCGTCGTTGGTGGGGTGGTTATGTCTAAGAATCTTGTGAAAAGCTCGCGGATACTGACTACTGGAAGTCTCTCGTGCGGCTCCCAAGATTTTACTGGTCCTGAATTCCAAAAACATCAATTAAGTACGGTGTCTTGAATTCGTTTATCTGCAAGATTTCTTACACACAGTCATTTAACGTCCAAAAGGTGTCATTCTTACCACTTGATGTGTGAGTTTCTTTCATAAGTTGCAGTTGTAGAGGCTCGTCATAATTTTCCACGTCTCTCATTTTGGATAGTATGCTGTCTACCAGCTCTATTCTGTTGCATGCCATTATTCCAACGTGATCACCTGGGTCGTATTTAATTTCTTCCTACAAGCGAACATTATTCTTTAACCATAAAATATTGTTTAATATTTTTGTCTAGAGAATTGTTTTACTTTTAAAATCAATAATCTATTGTTTTACTGATTCATTGTTTTTTATAGCAACAGCATAAGATACAGCACTGATTAATTTTGAATTCCTTAAATTGTAACTTTTAAGGTGTTTACTTTTATATTTACCTTTGGTTCCATATCAATAAAGATTGTGGATCTTTCAGCAGAAGCGTCTCCTAGATCTTTGTTAGCTTTTACAATGCATGAAATGAACTTTTTGTTCATGGCAGATTTATATGCCACCTGCAGAGGAGGTGATTTGGTACTGACGGTAGCGAACTGCACTGTTTCCTCGCTCAGAGCTACCGTGCCGAGAGCGCGCTTGGCTTCTTGAAGAGTCTCGTCGTCATCCAAGCAGAAAGTCTCGCAGGCTACCTACAATTAAATAAAGTTTTGATTTCATATCTGATTAGTACGGTAACGTTCTGTTACGACAGGCAAAACAGGTATTTTAAAATAATTAATAAATTAAGTTTAGCTTGATTAGCAATTACAAAATGCATAGTGACTCTATCAATGCCTAATTACATTACTTTTGTCGAACGTAGCATAGACATTTTTGAAAAGACTACAATAAAAACTCACTATTATCTACCTAGAGTTTAAAATAAATATCTTTTACAATCCGAGTACATTCAATTTTTGTGGTACCGGTACCTACAAGTACCGTAACGCTTAATTTTTTTATACATTCAGAGAATGATGAAGCTAAGATGACTTCCTATGGGAGCTACACGAGCAGAACCAAGACCGGTCGTGACGAATCGCCTAGCCAGCGGATCCATTGTTAGGTGTGACACAATTCCAAGAAACTAACGTCGCTGAGACCCACTTCCTGAAGGTTCGAAGTTGGCTTTATCTTGTCTCTAGAGGCAAGGTTAACAATCTGTTCCGAGATAGTTATCAAAGTAAATTTAAAATGGGTATATAAATTCTTTATTGGTTCCTTGTTTGGGTATAAAAAACAACAATAGTAGATGAGTCGCGTGTTCGAGTATAAAATAGGCGTTATTTACATCAAATTTTAACACTAGTACTATTGGAGACAGCAAGATTGATAATATTTATGCAAGGGGTGATTTAAAGTTATCCTGTTGCACATGAAAAACAAATTAAAGAATCAGATACAACAAACGCAGCAGTGACAAACAGAATCAAATACAAACAAACATAGCAGTGAAGTGTATTCAAAACAGCACTTACATTAAAAACACTGGATGCCCATTTCCTAAACGCTTGGTCCTGTCCACACATCTCGTCACCAGTCGCCAGATCGTGGATCCTTTCTCCTCCCAAGTCCATCAGCAGTTTGTCCACATATTTGCCAAAGTTGCAGAAGTTCGGATAAGCGCTGGATCCGAGAGCGAACACAGCAAAGCGAACATTGCTTAGCGGACCGAAACTGTCTATCGATGTGGCGTCGGTTGTGCTTCCTGTTATAACAAAGGATTAGATGATTTTATTAGAAATAAGAGCTGTGACATCAACTTTTAGACCTATATATTTGTAGTATTTGACTCGACAATGCAATTTTATTTCTGAACTCTTGCAATTTCGGTCATACTACTTGTATATGAATAAATATCTATAAAATGATGTGTGTATATATATATTTCGTTCCTAATGGACTCCAAAACAGCTGGAGCGATTGTAATGACAATTTCAGGCAATTTTCATTTTATACCAGCGGGTGATACTGTAAAGTTTGCTAACGATGAGGTCAACAGAAATTGGGGTGGGTCGTTAATATTTAATATTAGTCTTTTGATTGTTTACCTTTCAAAGATTCCAACCGGTTCAACTTCTTTTGGGTTCCTGCGGCGTATCTTTGCAACTCAATCTGGTTGTTGGCTTTCATTACCGATTTTGGCGTTTGCGTTTGGTTCCTGAAATTAACGTCCTTGCTAGCTTTATAACGTACTTGGTGAATAGTCGATAATTTTATCAAGTTGGATATTATTATTCTTACCCCGAAGAATCTTCAATTTCATCTGCATACAAAAGCTCGCAAAGTTGTTCACCAAAAGCCTAAAATCATACAAATACTTGCAACTTTTACAGAAATTAAAAACGTTTTAGCAAAAAAAACTAGGTTGTTTACGAAAATTAATCATACAATAAATTGCAAGTCAAACTAAATTTCGAGTAAGTTCAAGTCGAACGATAATACTGCATTTGAATTTCCCTAGATCCCCTAAATATGTGTCTGTACTTACAACGCCATTTTCCGGTGGGTCTCCATTTCCGAATGTAGATGTCACCACTAGAAGCAATGCTTCGTGCTCAATAGACGTTATGTCATAGTCCGCCATGCAATGAACCTGCAGCAACCATTTCAGATATTAGTTAGGTTAATAACCAGCATTTGTTGAGTTTGATCGTAGCATCTGTATTTTTTTAAACACAGCTGATTATTTCATAAAACGCACCTGTGCATTGAAAGCGTGTCCGAATATCAGTCCCAACTCCTTTGCATACTGTTCAGATTTGCCCGTCTCCGTCGCATACAGTACTGTCGCCTTAATTCTCTTCGATAGAGCCCTTCCGAACAGTTTTGATGTGAATTTGACTGCGCGAGCAATTTGCTTGAAGTGGAACTTCCTGTTTATGGGTCTTTTGCCGGTTATAGGCTTTGATTTCTGCCACTGATGAGTTTTCCATGCTGGTTCCTAAATATAAATATGGTGATATATTTTAAATTGGCACGTAGTGGTTGAAACGGTAAATATATGTTTTAGGAAAATATTGGATAAGTTAATTATGAACAATAATAAACAGGGGCCCTATTCTGAAGCGTGAGATATTAACTTAGTCATTGTTTCTCTCGTTTGAAAAGTCATAAAAGTAAGAGTTAGCAAAGTATCTCACGCGTCAGAATAGAGTAAAAGTACAGAAGAGTTAAACCAAATGTCGGAAAATTGTACTGTACTTCAATTTTGATCAATGTTTATTTGCTGCTGTATCTGGTTTCCGGTATTGGTAAACGATATAAAGAATTGAGGAATAATCTGTGAAATGTTATAAAATACCTGATATTCATAAGATGGTTTCAGATAATATAACGCCATCTCTTGGTGAAAAACTGGAGTAATAGAGGACGACATTGGTGGCACGATCCAAATCCAGTCAGCTGGGCAACCGGATCTGTGTACAATTAGTGATTATTATTTAAGTAAACATTCCTTTTCACCTAGTCGTTTCGATAAATTGTATATAACATTTTTCGCACCCTTCGAGTTTGAAAAAAAATATCAACAATATTTAGTTCTACGAGTAAGCTAAGAAGATTAACGATGTTCTTAGCGCCACGCCAGACAGAAAAGACGAGACACGGACGGGACGCCAACGCATACAAAAACTCTGTGAGTATTGAGGACCTAAATGTCTAGAGAGATAGTTCCGTACTGTTTCTGAACAAAAGTGACAGACTAACTTTTTTATACTAGGGTGTGTGACAGGTACGTCTTTTACTAAGGTTGCGTCATACATTTTGTTAATTTAGAACCTAACAGTAGGCTGTTATTTTTTTGGCTTATGCCATGTTTTTTCAGTATATCTGTACATATCATTTATCAAAAAAAGCTAAAAATATAGAAGAGTCGACGCAACACATATGTAGGTACACAGAAGATGGGGCGCGGATGTGACTTCTCGTATTGTATCAAAGTGACAAAGTGAATCGCCGTTCCGTCCGTGTTTCGTCCACGTCTTACGTCTTTTCTGTCTGGCCAGAGCTTAATTACTAATTACCTGTTTTCCCATTACATATAGGAAAAGTTCAAGTTTACGGAAGCTTTACACACTAATTTATATTTTCAAACATGGAATAAATGTTTTTCACAAATTAATTTATGAACGATAAAAATAAGGAAAACGCTGCAATTGCTGGTTTATTTTCCCGTTTCATTAATTTAAACTCATTTGATTTGAGTTGAACTGAGTCGTGATATTAAGTAAATACGCGTTTAATTTATTTGTATTTGGAAATAAATATAGATAAATGAAAAAGATACAATTAACAAGTAAGACAAATAACAATGAAGCAGGGTAAACATGCATTTTTAAGTATTTAAAACCCGGCCAAGTGCGACTTGGACTTGCGCACGAAGGGTTCCACACTATTATCTACTAGCTGCGCCCCGCGGTTTCACCCGCGGTTAAAAAGTAGCATATGTGTTATTCTAGACTATAATCTATCTCTGTGCCAAATTTCATCCAGATCTGTTCAGTCGTTCTGGCGTGAAAGAGTAACAAACATCCATCCATCCATCCATTCTTATAAGCTTTCTCGTTAATAATATTAGCAGGATACAAACGGGAAAAAAACATATCTGTTGTATGGGAGACCCCTAAATCTTTATTATATCACGATTTGAGTTCTTATTGTTATAGCGACAACAGAAATACATCATCTGTAAAAAAACAACTGTTTAACTATCGCTGTTCATGAGATACAGCCTGGTGACAGACGGACATACAGACAGACGGACAGACGGACAGCGGAGTCTTAGTAATAGGGTCCCGTATTACCCTTTGGATACGGAACCCTAAAAGTATACAATATAGTCTAGATAGTAACATAGCTTTATTTTTTGGGTTTTTTTCTAACCACAATTTCCAAAAGAAAGAATTACTTACTCATTTAAAGTATTCAAGTTCGGATTTAATCATGTTAGATGGTCCATATTACAACAGTTGATTAAGACAAACCGACAAGTCTACAAAGCCTGAGGTAAACATTGAAATAACAATACAAATTAAATGGCAGCTGTTTTCATTTAAACGCCGTGATTAGTAGAGCTAATCACTTCGCCACTCGCCAAAAGTACTCAAGCTTTATAGAATGCCGACAAAATTAGGAACATGTGTGAAATAGTTATGGAATTGTACCACTTTGTGTTTATTGCAGCTTTTTAATGCTCGTTTTATGTTTGGCGTAAAACTGTGGTTTGAAATAATAACTAATCGTGTCCAAGTCTGTTGTTTTTTATTTATAATCAGTGATCGTATTTTTGGCCTGTTATGAATCAATAAACTAGAAATAGAAGCACAATTAAAAGTATTAAAGCATCGAGTGAGTGTATTAGCTTTTCTGAGAATGTAAATTAAATTAAGAAAAGACTTCAATATGAATCAGTATTTCACTCATGCCAACTACAAAATGATTTACTGGTACAGATGTCACTGATTTTTGGAGTACGTAATACGAGTATTGTTGGTTCGTCATCATTGCTCGCTCATTGGCTTTAAATAGCTCATTTTACATGATCACAAATACGTGATGGCAATACTAAAAAAAGTATTACGGGGAATTTAAATTTCTGTTCTACGGTTTGGATATAAGGTTAACTGGGGCAAATTCGTCTGTGGGGGAATTGCGTCTTTCGAGAATTACTGACACACCCTTCACAAATTAGGCAACGAACGCCATCTTGTACAGTGCTTTGCGATATTTATTGCACATCGACCTTTGGAAAGAGACTTCACCTTCGTAGAGCGTTATCTCTGTCGCACAATAACGAAACTGTCGTGCGAAATAGATAACGCTCAACGAAATCAAGTCTCTTTCCAAAAGTCGATGTGCAATAATTTTTTTTTTTTTTTTTTTTTTTAAATTCGGGACTTTTCCACCCCAAACTAAGCAAAGCTTGTACTATGGCTGCCAGAGACTGATATACATACTTAGATATTTTTAAATACATACTTAAATACATATCAACACCCAGACATAGAACAAACACAAATGTTCATCACATAAATGTTTGCCCTAGGTGGGAATCGAACCCACGCCCCCACGCTCAGAAGGCAGGTTCACTACCAACTGAGCCACCGAGACATTTATCGCCGGGTACTGCACTGATCATTGCAACTGAAGATACGGACTCAAGTCTCGAGTGAATCGGTTTCTTCTCGGCAAGCGTGCTCCATGGTAGGCCGCATCACTGCTTATCATCAGGCATGTTGGCGGCCAAACGCAAGCCTATTAAGTATTAAAAAAAAAGATAGAAAAACATGTAAGTGGCGCCTTATTTGCTAAGGGTTTGTCAGTTATTCTCGAAAAACGGAATTGCCCACAGACGCATTTGCCCCAGTTCGCTCTACGTGCTAATTTGTACGTCAAAAGACAGCCTGACGTAATATCGGGTACAGTATGCCAGCAAAGCGTAGCGACAAATCAAAACAATCACACGGTGTACAATGTTTACGTCCCGTGTCCTTCCGAACACATGTCCGCTGTAATCCTACAAGCTGCAGGGACGCCGATGACAGGTTAATTACCAAACTCCGCATGGTTGTAATTAATTTTCGGGTTTCTCATCCGCTGTATGTTTGCAAACGTGCTATTGACAAACATTGGCAACATCATCGGCAACGGGCGCCTAATTGAATCGCATGTGCTTGCGGTCCCACAAATTATTATGTTCGATGAACGATCAATTGACCGAATAGACCGGTTAATATATATATTACGGTTTATTCTGAAACTGTAGCATGGAACGGGTTTAACAAAATCGTTTCAATGAACTCTGTTCGTATATTCGTAATACCGATAATAAATATCGTCACGCCTTTCTCCCGAGGGGGCTGGCAGAGAGGTAATACAACACCCACACTTCGCCGAACGATATTCGGTCCCAAAATGTGACAGAGGGCGAGCTTGTCGCCATACACTGGGCTCCAGCTATGTAGCAGATGACAAACATTACGCACATATGTTCACACAATGAACAAATTGGTGCGTGCCGTCGGCTGGGTTCGATCCCACTCTCTCTGACTTGACAGGCGGGCCTTCTCTAACTAGGCTATCATCGCTTCTCCTACCTATAATACCTTTTTTTATTAATTTATGATTATTATGTCATTATTGCGGTAGAGATTAAGTTATACGCGTTGAATGTTTACGGATCTTCGCTAGAATCTTAATTTGATTTTAACAGTAAATGACGATTTAAATTTTAATTGATCGAACAACTGTTATAATTAGGATGCTAACCGCGTTGCTAATTAGATGTTTCGGAACCGGATATCTGGGCAGTAATGTTATTCTGTGTACGTGATTAATTCAGTTCATAAGCACGGAGGATGTTATGAAGTTTTTTGGAGTGGGCCGTGAGAACGGGCGTCAACTTGTTCTGAAGTGGACAAAGCGAATGATAAAGTCGTGATAAAACTCGTGGAGATTTTCCTGCCCCTTTGTCGGAACACGTAGCAGTTTGCAGACGATTTCAGTTTTTATATAACACAGTTTTCGTGTCCTCATTCACCTTGATTCATTTACGAGTGGGAAAGTTTGAATAAACTGGTTTCGTGATAAATTTTCTATCATATTACCAAAGTGTAACTAGTAATGTATAATTTCTTTTGGTAACAGGATTCCTCGACACAGGCTTTGCCTAGTGAGGAAACTGTTGTTAATTTACTTCTTATTCAAAAACTCCTCTGCATGTTATATTTCTACTAAGATTTATAATTTATGTGTATTTTTCTTATATGTGTCGTATGTTTATTGCAGCTAATAAACATTTTAATTTTTTTTTTTAAACATTTCATTTCATCTTCCCCTTTGACTTGTCCGTATCTGTCAAAGGTCAACCTGGCTAATGACGGTTGTGAGCACGTAATGTATAGCTCGCAAACCCAAATTTGATTTTGAAGGTTAAACTACAGCTAATTAAATAACATTTTGATGATCACATAATACATAGGTATACCTATTATCCTTAAATATGCATAAATGTATGTACCTAGACAAGTTATTAAAGTTTCATAAATTCATTTTTCACACACACACACACGCACTTAACAAACTTAGGTTTATTATAATGGGTGTAGCCAGCCGAAACACAGTTTTCACTAGTTCGGAGTCAGTGGATTCATATCATATGCCAAATGAAAATATTTGATTTGATTTGAAATTTTGAAAAATATATGATTTGATTTTTGGACATTATATTATAGAACTGTATGTATGTACCTAACCTATTTATGTCAATAAATATTTTGACTTTGGATACATTTTGGGTTGCCAATCCAAAAACTAGTTTTGTTACTTGCTGTAACACTTGCTTACCTAAGCCGGTTCTCGTTATCCAGGTGCTTGATGAAGCTCTCGGAAGCGGTGTGGTGGTCGACGATGGTAGCGTTCTGCTGCTGGAAGCTGTGCAGGACTGCCACGTTCAGCTCCACTAGCGCCTTGTCCTTCCATAGGTTCACGGGCGTCCGGGTGTCCAGACCCATTCGTTGGGCTACTTTCTGCAACAATCACACTAATATTATAAACGCGAAAGTTCAGATGGGTGTTTGGGTGGATGGATGTTTGTTACTCAATCACGCCCGAACGGCTAAACGGATCTGGGTCGGATTTGACACGGAGATAGATAATAGTCTGAAATAGCGCATAATACGCTTTATCCGCAGATGACAACGCAGGGTACAGCGAGTATTTTATATTAGTCTACCTATAACGTACCTGAAGCCTTATTGTATAAGTGTAATGGCAATAGTCTTAGCGTGCCATCCCGCTCGCGCCTACTTCCTTGCATTATACTAAGAGCCAGCGCGAGTGCATACGATTGCGATTGTCATGATGCTCTTACAGAATAAGACCCCTGAACACAATTGACACAGGGCCGACGCAAATGGCATTGTAAGAGAGGCATTGAGATATTGCATAGTAGTAGTAGTGAAAAGAGGCCTATTCCCAGCAATAAGATTAAGAAAAATGGATGATGACGATCAGTGTACCTGATATTTCAGAGACATGTCTGTCAATTGTAAAATGTGCGATTTATGTAGATCTATCCAGATTGATTATGAAACAAGTTTGGTTACACTCAGGGGAAATTAAAAGCTCGATTTGTGATTGACGATGGATGGGTTGATGAATAAATGTTTTTAATGCCATTGTAAAACAATAACATAGCTAGATAGATGATTCTTTAATTTAAAAAAAACAACAATGTCAAACAGAGCGGTTACATAGTAGGTAAGTAAGTATTATGAGGTAAATGTGTAGGAGGAGTAAGTCAGTAGGAGGGACTACCTAGGATTTAAAAGACGGCTTTGGCACTCGAGACGAAGAACTGCAGAGGTGTGGAACTCTATGCCTGCGTCTATTTTCCCACCCAATTACAATCCTGAGATGTTCAAGAGAAAATTGAGTAGGTATCTCCTAGGCAAACGTTACACCGATCACGTCGTCGCTTCCTATCAGGCGAGTCTGTGGTCAAACGTATGCCTAGTCCGATGTAAAAAATAAGTTTTATGAAAGATTAGTAAATGCATGACAATATTTAAGTATCTACATTGACATAGGTCTATGTATGTACATTAAAAATTATACACAGCTACTATTTTTTTTAAATTGCAAGTTCCATAATTATGCCTCTAAAATAAACGCACATCATCGAGCAAGTAGTTTTAACGTCTCCAACACAAATCTATTTAAAAGACACAACTGACCTCAAGCATGTTAAGTCGGTTGACGTCGCAGAAGTTGCGGCATCCGATCTCAGTGCTCATGTACCAGCCGTTGAAAGCGTTGGCGGTGAACTCGATGCCGCCGCAGTCGAACCGCATGCTGGACACAGCCGGGAGCGCGTACCAGCGCAGGTTCATCTCTTTGAACCATTCGAACCTGTAGGGCGAAAGAAGGTTAAAACAAGTAACATTATTAAAAGAAAAACAAAAATTCGACTGCAAAAACTTGTACCCTAAATCACTATTCCTTGTTCACTGTCTATGTTCACGATTCGAATGACACCTCACATGTCGAAGTATATCGAACTGTTGAGGCTGTAGGTCGTGCCAAAGAAACCTCATACATTCACACATACATACACTCGAAAAACATTAACCTTCTTCCTACGCAGTCGGGTAAAACCAAATTTGTAGATGATTCCACCTGCGCCGCCGACGACTAGACGATATTGTTCGTCTTATGCAGCAAAGATCTTTGAGAGATAAAATGTCTCAGGCGGTTAAAGATTTTCACTCATTAGAGCCACCCGGGACCCGACACGCACCACCTCGCCTCGTGTGGGAAGGTATTATTTATATAAACTTCTATGGATGTGCACTCACTAAATCAAATCCTTATCTCTTCAGCGTAAGCTATCTACGCACGAACGGCGGGTGGCCCACTCGGTGACCAGGACCACCCGCCACCCGCGAGTGGTTCACGCGAGGAAAAGTGACAATCGCTAACAGACTTGGAAATTCGTTGACCATGACGGGTTTACTGATTGACCACACGGCATCTGCCCGTGGCCCACCAGTTGACCATCAGTCGAGGCGGTCCCGAGTCACTCCAATAAGTGACCTTAACGGTTAACCCTACACAAAAATCTGAATAATGTAAACAAGATACAAACTTCGCATTTCAAAATATTGTTTATTACAATTACAATAAGGCGCGGCGTCTTGCGTTCATTCATCATTATTAGATACAGCAGCCAATTAGTTCAACACCATTAAAAAAAATTGGAATGTCTACATCTGTGGGCCTTCTATGACATCTTAATGCAATGATTGTTACGTTTTGTTTTCGACGCTGTGCGACCATGGACCATATTGCACGGCAATAAGATTCGCGGTCGCGCAGCGTTGACAACAAAACATATTCATCATGGTAGGCCCCCTGAAGTCTCAATCATAACCGCGTCCATGCTTTTACAGCTCACGCCTATAACATCTACATAATTGTAGCTACGAAGCTATGTCTGTCGTCTTTATATGAAGCAAGTTTCCAAAGTATTTCTGTAGCCACTTCATATTTCTAAAACTTTTTTTTTTTAATGGAGAATAGTTCGACGTTTGACCACCAACTCGCCTGATGTTAAGCGACGTTGTAGTCTAAGATGGAGCACGACGACCTATTAGGTACTTATTCACTCTAGCCTTGAAGTTTTGTAGAGTAAAGAAGTACAAAGACAGCAGTTGAGTGAGGGGCTACAAGTGCGCTACTGCTCAGACCCGTCTTTGGAACGGTTACACCGGACTACATCCCGTAACACGACTAGGTCATTTCACGGCATGGATTGGTACGGTGGGTGGTAACTAGCCACGGCCGAAGCCTCCCACCAGAGACCTTAATAAGAAAACTTCTAAGGGCTATGCTTAATCTGATGAATCCATCACAATATTTCGAACTATCTGTTTGGCTTAACAACTTCATCAAATTAACAGAAAAAGTTTCGATGTTCATGCGTGAAGAAAATCACTGAACATTTTTTTAAAAGGTTACTTCATTAAAAATATATACATATGTCATCCATGAATGTATCTAATTAACTAGCAAGTAAGCCTGTCAACATAATAAAGGCTTTGAAATCTGGTCTATCCTAATTATGAAATTTAATATCAAACCTTATGTAATCTGTATATTATTCGAGAAAACTATTGTTTGCTTTGTTTACGAACGAAATGATTTTGATAGCTATTTTTAGATCAAAATTTATAAACATTTGATGTTATAAGTAGGTTTAATAAAAGTTGATTGAATCTGGCATTACAACTTAGTTACTACTGCAGCACAAAAACACAGGAGATTCATTTTCAACAAAAATATAACAACAAAAAAATAAAGGTTTAATGATTAAGAATTAGTTGTCTCATGATTTGTACTGCGATTACTACATTTTTTATAATTCTCTAACCCTATACAAAGAAAGTATTCTGCGCACTCACTTAGAACTTCCCAATATTTTGCTCATCTAAAGAATAAATAAAAATAACAATAAAGAAATGTTTATATACCAAATCTATCCCCAAAATAAACGTTTGTCCAACAAGAGAGCATACGTACTTAGATGCGTCGCATTAACGCCTGTTAGCATTATCAATACAGACACGACATTGAATAGTCCGTGTTATGGTCAATAAACACAGATTGGAGATCACCGGACCACGCTTTTACGATAGGCAATCTGCTCGGGTGGACGCGTGCTCGGCTATTCGTCGTTTACCTCCCTCGGCATAATATGCAGCATTCTCGAGCTTTTTATGTGGACGTAAATCGAGGAGAGAAACTGTAGCGACATGTTGCACGTACGGAAGTTGGATAAGACAGTAAAGGAACTCAGTGAAAAAGTACGCAAATCGAGAAAAAAATATAGAGAAGGTCTGACGAGATGCAAGGTTGAAAAGTAAGTTTTATTGGGCTGGCAAGACTTGAATAGTTAACAAGTACTTATCTGATAAAAGACTAGAATGTTAATGATTCTTTTTGAAAATTTTAAGGTCAATTAAGTTCCTGTATTTGAGGTATTTACTCAAAAAGATAAAGAACAAACAGACGACCAAAAGCTCACTTAAATTGTTGTTTATGTATTTACGAGCCTAGCGAACGATGATAGCCTAGTTGGAGAAGGCTCACCTCTCAAGCCAGAGAGAGCGGGTTCGATTTTAGCCAAAGGCTGAACAAATTTATTCATTGTGTGTTCATACTCGTATGTGCGTGTTTAATGTCATCTGCTACATCACTGAACCCGATGTATGGCAACAGGCTCGCCCCCTGTCACATTTGGGACCGATTGCGAAGTGTGGGTGTTGCTCGGCCAGCCCCTTCGGGGAAAAGGCGTAATGATATGCGTTCTGAGCTAATGCTCTGAAAACGAATCTAGTTTTTGTAAGAATTTTCACGAACTGTCCAACAATTCTTGGCTTCAAGTACAGAATGTAGCTAAAAGTAAAAGTATTCTGAAAAAAGTTTGGTGTCGTAAATTTGGGACTTTGTTGTGGCACAATCTGTGAATTTATCGAAGATCGTGGATCATGAGCGCTTCGTCTATTGTGAAGAGTTGATTGTATCGGTAAAGAACATTGGCTCGCCTGTCTCAATGAAGGGGAAACCCAGAGATTGAAATTTTAGATTAGGAAATTTGGTAGCTATAATATTATATATTAAGAATGATACACAATACGCCCTGCCTGAACCGAGATTAAAATGTGAGCCTTATATCGTACGGCATTTAGTAGGATTTTCAATAGAATTTTAAAAATGCATTCAGCTTTTGTTGTTTTTTTACACGGGCCCCGACGCAGTTTGTCATTGAAAAGTCTGATTTATAGTGACACTAGCTGTCACCCCGCGACTTCGTTCGCGTTTATATGTGTTATATGTGTGAGCTATCCTATCTGTTAAGTTAGATCGAACTGCACACGGTGTGCAAATTTGATTGAAATCGGTTAAGTAGTTTAGGAGTCTATAGCGGACAAACAACGTGACACGTAATTTATATATTTAGTGATGATGATATAGAGCTCACGCCGTCCCAATGTCAGGAGCATCCCTAATGGTACACAGTTTATTAAGGTTTTTTTTACTTATAGTTAGGTACTCGTACCATCCCTGTCCTGAACAAAGTTTTTTCTTAACTCTTACCAAACTGTGCGATCACACGCTAATTCACCATAATTCGATTAAAACTCTTTTTATGAAATGTTTAGTGTAATTGTTATGTCTAATTTGACATCGTCACACCTTTCCCCCGAGGGGGCTGGCAGAGGTGTAATCAACACCCATACTTCGCCGGACAATATTCAGTCCCAAATGTGACAGGGGGCGAGCCTGTCACCATGCTCCGGCAATTTTAACCTAGGCAATTTGCCTCGTTATTCTGTCAGATAAACTAGCAAACGAATTATCAATGCAATATAATTTAATTTTATACCTAACCTTATTTGAGGTAGTAAAATAATTGTGAAAACGATTGCTACTTTTTCAAAATCTAATATCCCAATTGGCTTAAAAAGAAAAGTTGGTTTGAAAACTTACGTGGGATGCGTCATATGGATCTCCATGATCAGCTCTCGCGGGATATCGAAGTAGTCGGGGTCTTTCCCGTTGGCGGACAGCACCAGGGGCAGGATGTCCCAGGCCGACCGAGCCGGCTTCCAACCCAGCTTCAGACACAACTAAAGAAAAATACAAGTAACAACAACCTCAACGTAATATAACGTACGTAACTGTAACTTAATGCAAAAAACTACATAATTGTTCGCTTTTTGATCTGAACGAGCAGACGTCTGTAAACGGCCGCTGGTCTGGCGACGTCTGTCTGGTGGTCAGTGGCATAGTGGCCTAGTCACGGATACCGGAATCGGTTACTAAAATATTAATTTGTTTCTTCGTTGGAAACTGATCCCGGGATCCGTAGAGACAACGCGCCGGGATCTACGAGTATGTCTAATTCAATCTGATCCCGGGATCAGTGTAGACAATTTATTCTATTTATTTATTTCTCATTACACCTATTCTTACAGGATTAACCTAATACAAATAGAGTAGTCAACATCACATTAGGTACTACCAAAACATTACACACAAACCAGTAGTTTCTGTTACATAGGAGATAGGGAAGTATCTACTATCTGCTGGCAATCAGTTTACTTACTTTGAGCTGTCACATTTCGTTAAGATCTACAATCTTTAAAACTACCAAGTAGTACTTCCTTGTTCAACTTACTATAGCTTCTCGATTTCGCAGCTTTTATTTCTACGTCAAGCGATTTGCTTCAACGAGTGTGCGCGTCATAAATATTATTTCGTCTACCGTACAACGCTAGTAATTCTTTATCAGTTTCGCCCATACATTCGGCTCGAACAGGTGGCGGGGTACTCAAAACCGTCAATATAGATTGATTTATTTGTAGTGTTTGCGAACCGATTGTTTTTGCAACCACCATCAATTCTCAATGACAGAATAAGTGAGTTTTTCGCGTAAACAAATAGCACGTGGTTAATGAACTACGTAGAATGTGGGTACTACTTTTGGTAGTGACCGTATTCTCCAAGTTTTTTTTTTCTCCAGGCAATAATTTACATGAGTTCTGAGAGCAATTAGGAAATCAAGAATGCAACAACTGTGACATGTGTTCAAGATTTAGCATATAATTTTATTACATAGCAGTGCCTGCAGTTTCACCCACGAGTTTCTAAATGGCCCGCTCTGTACCAAATTTCATCACTTTTAGTTTATTTGATCACCACCGAACATCACAGGATCACCCGCTGCATGGGCTTATCTGAAGATTGCCTGACAATTTCATCAACATAGCTCCAGCCATTTAGGAGTATATAGGAAACATACAAACACACACATCATTTTTATAGACAGACATATATATGTTTTTCTTTTTTTACATTATGTAAGGCTTATTATAAAAAATAACTAACCTCAGTAAACTCGACGTGCATAGGGTCTCCTATGATAGAGCCGTCGGGCTGTCTGTAGCCGGCGTAGCTGATAAGCTGGCTGTTCCATATCCTGTAGTCGTGCTTGCCGTCCGTTCGTTGAGGGAACACCGTTATTGCTGACCTGTCAATAAATTACGATTCTATTATCAATTTTATCTATGACTGTGACATGTACTTAATGGTATGTAATATTTTCTTTGCTCCATTTAATCAGACGTCATTTCTAAATTTTCTATTTCCTGCCATTTTTTCGGGACCAAAAGTATCAGATCCATTACACATTCTAACTATACATACAAATTCTTATCCGAATTTTATCGATGTTCCACTTTAACGGTGTAACGTTGTGACGAGAATAATATGACGACGCCATTGTTTAAAAATACTTATGTATGAAACTTTACCTGATGTTTCCTTTATTTGTGCTGTATTTGATGTGATTGCAGAGAGCTTCAAACATTCCGCTCGTGGTCGTCACTTGCCGACAGTCGAATACCTGTCAACAAATTGTTTGAAAACTTTTGGAAAATTGTTTACATTTTTGTAGTTGGTGACAAATTTGATTCACTGGAAGAGACTTGGCTCGGAGCTTGCCAACGAACCAAACGTCTCCCTTCATGCATCGTTAAAAGAAGCCTAGATTTTTATTCATGACTATGTCAGAAGTAGCTAAGATCACAGTAGGTAAGGTCATTCGAACAGCTGAATACGCCAAATTGTAAAGAGATGGTGGCTAAAGCCGTTGTATTTAAAAATAGGTACTTAGTATATTTTTTGAGCAGTAACATAAAAAAATAGTGTGTAGAGTCCCTCCGCGCGGAAGAAGTGAAACTTCTGTGTATCTTTCTTACTACGCGCATGCGTTCGAGTGCCACGCATTCACTCTCGCTCTGTCTCTTTCTATCCCCCCTTCCAGGAGCGTTAAACGCTTAACGCAACCTTGTTGGAAATCGCATTAGAAGTTTCAGTTCAAAAACTGCACTGGTTTCTCGAGTTTCCTCACGGATGGTCAAACGCTTCAGCTTTAACAAGGAAAAAATTATATTAAACCAGCGCTAGCAGGTTATCTTCTCAAAGCATTTTAAACCAAGATATTTCAGTTTACCTGAACCAAACAATTTCACTATTCCTCAGAACATTTTCTTGCATTCATGTTGCAAATCTTACCGAAGTTTTGCTAGAGTATTTAAATTTTAAATTCAAAATGCTATTACAGAATTTCGAAAGCTCTCATTTTAATTTTAAGAGTTTAGTGCTTACAAACAACTTGTGAAGCTTTGATAACTTTTCTAAAAATTATATAACTTTTGCTAGATAAAGATTTTTTTTTTACACACTAGTATGGAAAAACTGCTTCCGGCATTATTAACAATATACTACAAATCATTAATTACACAAAATTTAGATTAAGCTCTCTACTAGTAGAGGTAAAACCTCAACATTTTTAAACGGCTGGACCAAGATTCATCGACCAAGCTATGAATCATGACAATAAAATCTGATGTAAAAAATCACGTAACATCAAAATTGGTCGAAACATCAAAATTGATCTAGCGGTGTTGGAAAAAAATAGTAAGAAACAAACAATACCTACAATTTTAATTCAAACACATTTTGTTACGATGCCGCGATGGTTCCGTGACGTCGAGGGTAAAAAATTATAGATACCTAACATAGTTCACCTACCTTTTTTTAAAAATAATAATATGTTTTATATTTCGTGATTACAATCATCATGTTGGTAACATTTTTCTAACATACAATACTTGTTAAAAGCTATTGTAAGTAGGTACCTTTATGTCACTATACCTTCTAGGTCCTGTATTACAGGATACCGTTTTTCAGGCCCTCTGGCCACTTAATAATATATTAAATATATTATCTCTCACACCCGATGTAACAATACAATTTAAAAGTAACTTTATGTTTAAAATTGAATGTATAGAATCTATAGTAGGTAGTAGTAGGTATACCTACACAACATTTGTTTAACTTTTTTATTTTTACAACATTTCTAATATGTCTATGATGATATGTAACTTGACTGTGCCTAGTTATGAGTACACACTAGCACGCTACACTTATACGCCCTATCCACAGGGTATATTACATAATGTAACTTACTAGTTTAAAGCACGCCACACTTGCAACGCCCTATGCACAGGGTATATTACATAATGTAACTTACTAGTTTAAGTGAAGAATATGTAATATCAGCAATGAATAATAATAAATAAATAATATAGTAACATTGAATAATAAAAATAAACAGGGAGACGCTTTATGAGTTAAATTAAAAAATTGTACAAATTTAAAGTAAAACACCTGTCTATATCTACATCGCAACACGAGTCACGATGCGATGCTCTATTTTGTTCCTGCGATAGCTAATGGAAGTCTGGCTTGACTTTACGAATCAATTTTTAATTAATTGAATCCGTGCACTCCGAGCAAACTGTTGAATGACTTTTACAGGAGCAAAAAGTGTGTTTGACTCAAATTTTAACTGTTTTCTGTTGCAGACGAGAATTACTTACCCTAAAAGTCAATTCAGTAATAGTCATTTAATAGCCCTGCGGAGTCAACCACGGTAATAAAGGTAGCTTATGTGCTATTTCAGACTATAATCTATCTCTGTGCCTAATTTCGTCCAAATCCGTTCAGCCGTTCTGGCGTGATTGAGTTACGAACATCCTCAATACTCAATACTCATGTATTGCTTCCACTATGGTACATGCAGTTCTTCAAGGTAAATTACATAAAATTGTATCACATAATGACCCTGACAGGGTATGGCAACATTGTTCGGACTGGATTTATTCTAATAAGTACATATTTTTGTCAGTTAAGAATTCGTTTAGAGTATAAAAACATTTTTTGATCAATATATCTTTTAACGTTTTAATAAATTTGACCTCATCTTCTATGTTTTTTAACTGTATAGGTAATCCATCCATCCATACATTCAACCAAACTTTCGCATTTATAATATTAGTGGGCTTGTAAAATGAGATGTAAAGTTTTAGTATACGGGCCTAAGAGACGATCAATAGACACACACACCCACCACACACTATGCGAGCCTATCCGACGGATTTGTAGTCGACGACAGCTCTGCGGAAATATCTGCGTGTGAATGTTCGTGGTTCATTCGTTAACATTCCCAAGCAAATATTTCCGTGGATTTGTCACCAACGATAAATCCGACGGACATGGTCGCATGTGAATGGTAAGCTTAAGACCTAGTGACTAGGTTATCATAAAACGTATCGATTTTGCACATGTCCCTTCGCGTAACTATAAAAGTTGACACAGCTCTTTGTTTCCACCTACTTACATACTCATTTTAATAAATTTACACAACATATAGTCACGCCTTTCCCCCGGGGGGGCCGGCAGAGGTGTAATACAACACCCACACTTCGCCGGACGATATTCAGTCCCAAATGTGACAGGGGGCAAGCCTGTCGCCATACGTTGGGCTCCAGTCATGTAGCAGATGACATATGTATAATCCTACTAATATTATAAACGCGAAAGTTTTCAAGAATGGATGGATGGATGGATGGATGGATTGATGTTTGTTACTCTTCACGCCAGAACGGCTGAACAGATCTCGATGAAATTTGGCACAGAGATAGATTATAATTATTATGTGTCTGTCTTTCCACCTAAATACAATCCGGGGGTGTTTAAGAGTAAAGTGAATAGGTATCTCCTAGGCAAGCGTGTTACACCTTCGATCACGTCGACGCTTGCCATCAGGCGAGTCAGTGGTCAAACGCATGCCTAGTCTGTTGTAAAAAAAAAAAATCTAGAATAGCACATAGGATACTTTTAACCGCGAGTGAAACCGCAGGTCGCAGCTAGTATGCACATACATATGTTCACGCAATGAACAAATTGGTGCGTGCCGTCGGCTGGGTTTGAACCCGCTCCCTCGGGCTTGAGAGGCGGGCCTTCTCCAACTAAGCTATCATCGCTTTTTTTCAGTTTCAGTTAATTTATAATATCAGTATACCTATAGTTTTAATATTGTCGCTCATCAAACATCTGTGAGAAAGATGGTAGTTTTTACATACAAACATATTGTGATCACGCCTGTTTCCCATAGGGATAGGCAGAGAACTCTTCTCTCCACTTGGGGCGATCCTGGCACACATCTTTCGCTTCTTCTACTTCCATGAGCCTTCACTCCCGAACTATGCTCTTTGTTTTTTTTTTTTTTTTGATGACTCTATGTTGTTGGCCACTGAGGCCTCGACAGCGTACCGGGCATTAGGCAAGCGCAGATGGCGCAGGGCCTCAAAAATGCTTACAAACTATGGGCGACGAGCGCAAGGGCACCTCTGAGGTACGGCCTCGGCTTGGGCTGTCGCCGAGGGAGGGGCGTCGAATTGCCCTGGCAGCCCAGAAGGGGCTTGCTCTAGGGCCCTAACGGGGACGGTTGAAGTTAAGACTATGCTCTTTGTTTAAAACGTCTTCGATTTGGTCGAGATACGTTCGCCTAGGTCGACCCTTACCAACGTGGCCATTCACACTCGCCTTGTAGATCTGTTTCGTCAACATTTTTCATCCATTATTAGTATTAGTATAGTATTACTCGTATTCTTAAAAGCTCTGACCGTCTGAACCACTGGGATACCTTATCGTTTTCAAATCAAAATAACAGTAAATCTACTTCCACTGTCAAATATTTATTCCATCAGACAGCTCTATAATTTACCTGCCTGCCTGAATTTATAAAACCTTTAATTGCTGGGAATCGAGCAAACGAATCTAAAAGCAGGAAAGTGGTAGGCAATCGTCACGAGGCGAGTGACGTCACATCACTCACTGTCGAATTGGAAACCGAGTGGCTGCTAACGAGGCGCTATACTTCCAGCCTTATTCAGGAAATTTAGTTTACAATAATATAGGGGTGATTCAAAATTAGGTAATTTTTGTCAAAAATGAAATAATCAGCTGAGTACAAAAAATATTGCTAGGTTAGAAATTAAGTAAGCTATATGACTGCCTACCTTAAAATTGTTAAATATGTACTTAATAATTTAAATACCCGAACTCTACCCAAAGGTAAAGAAAGTGTAAGAATTTTATTTTTAAAATAAATATTGCATTAGTTAAGTTAACATGTTTTTATAAAATTTTTGATAAAATCAAGACAAAAAGAAATACGCATTAATATAGAAAAAATTAGTAGAAGACAAATACATAATACAAAGTAGAAAAACTACCTACAAATCATATGCCAAACCTCTACTGAACTTAATAAAACCCCAAATAATTTCATTTCAAATTCAGTCTCGACACTAAATCCGCTAACAACATCTGTGCTCCAGAATAAGTCCCCTGAACCGCGAGTCTATAAGCAAATCGTACCGATTAGCTCTCGCGATCTATTTGAGCTGCGTAATTACAAAGTGCGGTCGCAGAAATACATCGCGAGAGCTTCGAGACCGCAGCTCGAGCTCGTAATTCCATTAGGGTGTCCGTCGACTTACAAACTCAGCGCCCGATCGCCAATAGTACAATCAAAATAAACTTCCTAATAAAAGGGTCCGGTGACCACTTTAGACTAACTTCGCATGGACTAAAGTTTTCTTAGTAAAATTTCGTCTAGAAAAAGACGACGAGCGAAGAGTACATGTGAAGATACTGACGAACCTCTAAAGTTATCTACAGAGTGACAAAGTGCATTTTCAATCTTTTTTTATGTGCTTTGCACTTCTTTAATCATTCGTATATAACTAAAAATGTCACTCGTATCATACATTAATTTATATTACATAATGTAACTTACTAGTTTAAGTGAAGAATATATATGTAATATCAGCAATGAATAAATAAATAAAGCTAATGATGTAGACAATCTCTTTATGTAAAGAGATTTTTGATATGCTTTGTCTATCTATTAAACAATTCAGTCAAAAGAAGATAGAGCTATGAAAAATACCGCATTTGTAAGGGGCCACTTACAAATGCGGTATTTTTCATAGCTCTATTTTCTCTTAAGGACGCTTTTCTTTTAAACCAAGTACATATTATTGTAAATGCCAAATTTCATCATAATCCGACAAGCTTGGTAGCGAGTAACTTGGCGACTCAATCTAAACAGGACTTTATGTTGCAAAGAATTAAGTTAATTTTTCATTTATACCATCGCGAGGCGGCCGGGAGCTGAGCTTGTAAGTCAACGGAGACCTTTAAGTGAATGGAAGTAAATGAATGTAAACGCCATCTGTGAGATGACTCAATCTTAATCTTTACATTGGTTGTTTCGTTTTTTTTTTTTTTTTTTTCTGGTATTTGAGAAGGTAATGTTTTAGTTTTTATCATCTGTCAAAACAACGAATGTGTCCTCAATATAACATTTAAATAATTTAAACTGGGCCGCTGTGTCCCATTGTTGGGCAAAAGCCTCGTTTTCTTTATGCCTAGTCTCCCATGTTCTTTGCTTTGGTAAATACAACTTAACTACATTGAACCTAAGTCTGAATTTTAAATAATAAAATCTTTCCATCAATTTCTTAAATTAGCGTCATAAACTATTGAATTGAAAATTACCGCTTGTAACTTGTACTTTTAAAAACAAAAAGATTATTTAAATAGTTCTGCTAACTTTGCAGTAGTTTATTAAGTACTTTAATTTTATCCAACATTTTTAATTCATTCAGTTGTTCTTCCTGCTTCTCTACAAATTGAATAAGGGGTAGTCTCGAAGAAAATGCAAGGAACCTCGAACCTAAGTGTTAATTGCCCGTTTTTTTACCATCGTAGAGCGAAGTGGGAGTTTTCTCATTAGAGTCGGCAAATTCATTTAGACCCCGTTTTGCTAGAGAAGTCTTCACTGCCCAAGACCTGGTATAATTGATTTTGTTGCTCTTTTTCTTAAGGAAAGGTAATTTCCTTTACGATTAACGGTTTTCATTCGCTTCGCGCTTTTCTGGTTTTGGAAGAAATATTGTAATGATTTTTTACTTAACATTTATACGAGTATGTTTTATTTTAATTACCTAGGTCATTACTTTTTGCTAATGCTTAATGCTTACAACATTAATTTCTTTCAATCTGTCCTAAATATTGATAGTTACGTAAATACAGGGTGGCTTGTTAGGAACTCGAAATATTTAAGAAGTTATTAATTCATGATCATGTTTATGGTATTAAAAAAAAATATAAATAAACTACAAAGCAAACCTTATGTAACATAATGTATGAACATGACATGTACAATGACTCGGAAGGTATAGACAGACATAGTAAGTAAGGTAGAAATGTGACGACGCATGACGATTCGAGCAAACGTCACCGACTCGTTCGTTTGGAAATTAGAAGTTAAAGTTTGAATTTTGCAATTTTCTGCAATCAGAGCACCTCGCGAGCTGCATGAGAACGCGGTTCGCGTACTCACTCAAAATACTAATGACATTCTACAATTCTATCTCACCTGTAATTTAGACCACTGTATCCTGCCGATGCACCTGCTAGCGTTCCTCCAGGCGAGCTTGGCGCCGAACACCAGCTCGGTGGTCGTGAACTGGTAGGTCCCTGTCTTGGCCACCTCTTCCTGAACTGATTTCCAGCGAGCTTCGTGTGCTGGCGTGTTGGCTCTACGCGGACAAATAAAACACTCAGATGATGATTAAACAAACATGAATTTAAAAAATAAATAGTAGATTGTTATCCGAGGGTCGAAAGAATCAATGCCCGAGGTATTAAGACGCACGTGCGCAGCGAGGATGGCTATAGTCCGAGTAGGAATTGATTCATTTACCCGTGTTAAACACTCTACTTTTCATTTCTAATATGAGGAAAATAACACTAGTTATTTATCTAAACTATTTGTTGATAATATAAATAATAATATTAGTAGTACCTATTTAGAGATTATTACCTATTTTTAATTCCGTCACTGATACATAACAGATTAGTATCCCGCCAATTTATGTCGACTTTTTAAATTTTAAATATGGAACTCACCGTATTGTTGCGGCTTATTCCGCTCAAAGAAGTTGCGCTAAGTTCACACTGGCTGTTTATAAAGCCACGTGGCCGCAGCATTTTTTTTCATTATTTTTTTTGTACATAAAACTCTTTACAGCTGACAGCAGTTCTATTTTTAAAGTTTATTAGTAAAAGTAATTTGTATGAGTTTTTCCCTCTCGAAGCAGCATTTTCCACCCAATAATCAGATCAAAACAACACTACTTTCCGAGTAAGAGAAATGAAAATAGTTTTTTTTTATAAGTACTGGAAAGGAAACCTTATGAGTACTTATTTTAATGAGCCAAAAGGGAGTTTTTTTTTCTTTCTCTCCCATTCAGGGGAATTTGGCGTCGCACGTCATGTGCATTTGCCAGTGTCAAGTACTAATAATTCGTTTTCACTTAAGAAGGGATGATTATGATGAGGTGATGATGAAGATGATGAATCCCTCCCCTTTCCCCATTCCAGTAAAGTTATGAATACTTTACTGAAACTTTAAGTGAAGTTTTGCAGAGAACACAAAAAGTCGCGTTTCGCAATGTTTGTATCATTTGCCCACACTCGTGCACGTTGACGAACCGATAAACGTTAATAATCCACCATTATTAGACTTTAACACTCGAAGAATCACAAGTTTTAGAAAATAATACAAAATCACGACACCATCTTTACGGTTCCCGCCAAAACCCCTAAAGGGAGTTTCGTACTGCTTTTGAATGAAAAGTGAAAGAACAATTTTATTATACTAGTGTGCGTGACCGGTACGTCTTACACTAGCGTTGCATCATACTTTTTGTTCATTTAGGGGCTGACAATTTGCCGCCATTTTTTTCGACGTGTGCAATGTTTTTTTCAGTCCATCTAGATATACTCGTATCATTTATCAAAGGGTATGGTGTGGTAGGATATGGTAGGGCATGGTCAAATAATATACTTCGCCAGGTATAGCATTCGGAGTCAAAAATGGTCACGTGGGCAATACGTAGTGACGTCAATCGATGCTTAAGCAAGACCAAAATATGTCATTTACAAATAGATCGAGTCGATGACAATGACAAGAATGACGTCATTACGTGTTTGTTCCTTGAATGCTAGACCTTGTTTTTTTTTAGATCATGGGGTAAATATTTCAGACCCGAATTAAGTGATACGTCAATCAAACTTTTAACCTAAAAGAATTTACTCACAACAAGAAGTATAATAGCTAACATAGAATTAGAATAAGCTATTTACTAGCAACATAACCTACTTTCATAGAGTCAACAACTGTGTATTATAGTGAATGAAACAATAACATAGACGAGTCAAAACTATAGGTACACACCGCGGACCTGTTGAATTTCATTGTATTACTTCTCTCTTCGTGAGAGAAAACGATTTGATTTTCTCACTCTTTAGGTTTTTAAACCAGAAAATGACGCAGTTTCTAGTTTCCAGAATATTTTTTTATTAGTCTGCTAAAAGTACAACTTGGGAAGTTGAAGAAAGTTTCACAAAAGGAGTGCTGTAAAATGAAAATGTTTTCCTTTAAATCCACCAAAGATGGAAATGCTACCTTCAGTGGAACATAAAACTTTCTACCCAAGAAGTATTAGCATATTATTCTTGTAAAACAAAACTTATTTTTTATGATTATTGCTGCGCTTTATTTTTTTCGACTTGGAAGGTTTTATTGGTAGGTTTGATCATACCAACTCAGAGTCAGGAGAGTATGAAATTGTTTTAGTAATAAAACGCGAGCGCAGATGTAAGTATAATATAAAGTTTTGGAATAATATAATTAATAATTTAACTGCTGAAAGTTATCTGTCCTTCAACAAAATGTATGCTCAGGAGCAATTTTTTTTTAATAATTTAGGGTCAGCTAAGGCAAAATCGTCTGTGGGGCAATTGCGTCTTTTGAGAATTACTGACAAACCCTTCACAAATTAGGCACCACCTACCTACATCTTTTTTCTATCTTTAGTTGCAATAATAAACTGTACAAGATAGCGTTAGTTACATGTAAATAAGAAAATTAACTAACCACAAACCAATCATTATTTATCATGGATGTCCAGCGCCATCTAAAACTTATCAAAAATACTTGAATTTCTAATTGGTAACAAGATTGATTTATCCATATAGGTACTGCAAAATTGTGTACTTTTGAACTGGCGTACTTCGAACTTGCGTACTTTCCAACTGGCGCATATCGAGATTTTGTACTTCGAACAAGCGCAATACAGTCAGGCCTTGAACAGAGAAGCCGCCAGTAATAACGAAGTATTGTTCACCTGCCTGCACTCGAAGGAGAATTTTAACTAAGAGAAAGATTTTTATTTTGGTAAAAATACTGCCGCCTCACCTTCGTATAGAAGCGAAATACTGTCCAAGAAAGTCCTTGGCGTCCTTGAGTACCTCCTCGGGCTCCCGAGGGACGTCGCCTCGCCCCGGGAGGCCCATGATGCTGCCAAGACACGTATTCTCGTTGCATAGCGTCGGCTGCAACAAGGGAAACAAGGTTAGCTATTTTTATTTAATAATCGAGGGGGCTGGCAGAGGTGTAATACAACACCCACACTACGCCGGATGATATTCAGTCTCAAATGTGTCAGGGGGTGAGTCTGTCGCCATACACCAGGCTCCAGTCATGTAGCAAATGACACACAATACGCACATATTTGTTTTGTTCACACAATACCAATTTGTTCACACAATGAACAAATTGGTGCGTGCCGTTGGCTGGTTTCAAACCCGCTCGCTCTGGCTTGAGAGGCGGACCTTCTTCCAACAATGGTAGCCTATACCATCGCTCTTATAACATGATATAGAATGACATCATTATGCAACCTGAGCTAATAAATAATTTCACTCCGCATCTTCTGCAAGCGGACCTTAATGTCTTAAGTTTTCAATCAACTTTCAACTAGCTCGAATCATTGTGAGTCATATCTGCATGTATAAAAAGTATATCGTTTTGTGTGTGTGTGAGGTCTGTTTCAACTTCACACCACTTTCAGCGGAAGCAACCTTCGCACCAGAATTCAAACCTACGGTCTCGCATAAGGCGTTCTTGAGCTCTCCCGCAACGACTACGTTATAAAATAGACTACCAGCCCAAATAGAATGTGCGCGCGACAAAATTCTTCACGTCCTTTTTTCTTGTGCGATAACGTGACAAAGCGATGGGTAGACCATGGTTTCATAAAATACTCCGCCAGGTCTATATCTAGTCATTCTGAGTCAAAAATGGTCACGTGAGCAACACGTAGTGACGTCAACCGATGCTTAAGCAAGACCAAAATATGTCATTTACACATAGTTCGAAAGAGACGATGACGAATGACGTCATCAGGTGTTTGCTCTCCTATCTCGATAAAAAGAGTCGACATACCGTTGTCACGTTGCGTAAGCTAGGCCTGCAGGTAAGTGGGTAGAGTGATCATAAACCTAGCAGCGGATTAATAAAAACTACAAATGGCTTCTACCTAAACATCACTCACCTAAGAGCTAACATCAAATACTCTTTTTAACCATAAAAGGAAAGGTCCATAAAACACGATGGGGTTTTTATGTCTAACATAACATTTCAATGATTCGGTGATACAAACTCCCATTCCACGTTATCATGGGAATAAAAGGGATCCTGTATTATTATCGTATGTTCTTGATTTCACTTTACTGATTTCCAGGTAGGCAGAAAAGGTGCTAATAAAAACAATTTTTGCGTAAAATTATTGTTTTGAATTTGTTTGTGGGAACTGAGAAGTTATGAACTGGTTTTCGTAAGTATTTCTTACAAGGAATTGTAGCTGCACTAAATTATCTATATAGCTAAAACCAAAAACGTTGAAAAAAAAGTGCTATAACATGGCTAAATATTGGAAATTAATTAGTACTTGTCACTTAGATTTGTCACCATTTTTTTGTTTTTGTTCTGAAGTAAATAAAGGCCTATGTCAAATATCGGTTATTTTTACTCTTTAGGGCAACGTGATGTTTACGTGTTTGCATAAAATTAGTTAATATTTTTTTAAACTTCTAATTTGCATTACTAGCTGCGCCCAGCGGCTTTACCCGCGGTTAAAAAGAAGCCTATGTATTATAATCCAGAGCAAAAGTTATCTTATTTCGAATTTCATCTAAATCTGTCAATCCGTGTCAACTGTCAAAAAGTAACAAACAAACACTCACACAAACTTTCGCCTTTATAATAAAAGTGGTAAGTAGAAGTTTTGCAAACTCCGAATCATTAAACTCTTGAGTTGTGATGTAATGCTTACACATAAAATGGAGTTATCTTGAAAAACCAAGGAGTATATAACTCACACAAAGTTCCGGAGGAAGTATAACTTTGAAGCGGGGAACCCCTACGGCGGTATTACTATACTGAGTTAAGAAAAGTACGCCTTTTCAAGGATATGGCGCGCGATATAAATATTGTATCATTTTTGTGAAACTCGGCTGAAAAGTTTTGTAAGATGGCGTAAATATTTAATTTCAGTTTAATCCTTTCGTTACTCTCCAAAAAATCCTGTAGGTTTATTTCTGTCACGAGAAGCTTAGAACGAAATGAAGCAGGATTAAAAGGTTTTAATTTATCCGAAAATAAAATTGGGAAAATGAATGGCTATCAATTCTAAGCCGCCAATATTCTGGTTGTAATGAGAAAATTGTTTTATAATCCCAAATTAAAAAGGTTACAGAATGTTTAAATCGGTATTGGAATTTCATTTATGTTTTTGATCAAATGGACATCGATTTGTTGGTGGGTTTGGATTGAAAAGCTAAGTTTCCGCTAAAATTACATGCATATAATACGACGCTGCAAGCTACTTCCTCGTCTTGCTTTCACTTAAGTACTTACCTAAATAAAACATTTTAGTACAAAAAAATAATTCATAACCTTACACTCAAAACCTTACCGTCCTCGAGTAATTATTTTATGCTTTTTTAACTTATAAGTACTCTAGATTACTTCCGTCTTTTTATTGCTTTATATAAAAACTAGCTGCGCCCCGCGGTTTCACCCGCGGTCCCACAGGAACCGTTCATTTTTTCGGGATAAAAAGTACCCTATGTCCTTTTATGTACCCCAGACAACATGTATGCAAAATTTCAAGACGATTGGTTGAGTAGCTGAGACGTGAAAGCGTTACAAACAAACAAACGAACAAACTCACTTTCATTTATAATATTAGTTAGGATAGAGTAGGTAGAGATAAAACAAAACCATTTTAGTACGTACTTACAAGCTACATAAATACTACAACAGTCTACAGGTACTTGTCACACCATTTTCGTGCAAAGATAGCCTTAACAAAATTATACTCTTGCTACTCATAAAAGTAACCAACAAGTATATAGCTAACATAGCTACGTAGGTATAGCGTGAAAAATCTAACTGCGGCTTATTTGTTTTCCACACATTTTCCACTTATGTATTGATTTTTAATGGTCAAAACGTTCGAAATGAGTGGGCAATAAAATCAGAATTCCGACATGGCGGTGTTATCGGTCTGCGCAAATGTTAAAAACAAGTCAGTCGGTAGTTTTGTTATGCATACTGATGCGCAATGACGTTGGTCCA
This sequence comes from Peribatodes rhomboidaria, assembly GCA_911728515.1. Taxonomy (NCBI): domain Eukaryota; kingdom Metazoa; phylum Arthropoda; class Insecta; order Lepidoptera; family Geometridae; genus Peribatodes; species Peribatodes rhomboidaria. The sequence continues at coordinate 13,960,724 of OU452172.1, forward strand.
CTTCATTGTATAGTTTAGTAAGTAAATATGAACTACAGAAATTACACACATGGCACAAAAAGTTAGAGTTCCTTTTTTCTTGAAGGGCGAAAGTGTGCCGCCTAAGAAATTAAACTCGTATTTAGGATATACTCCCGCCCCGGCTTGCGCACTATACCTATCTATAAACTTTCCATGAAAATATCTAACTGGGTGGTAAGAACCACATTAAAATCCGTTGCGTGGTTAAGAAGGAGTTAGCTGATATACAGACAGAAAGAGGGACAGAAGCGGAAGTAGACTAGGTTTCATACTTACGTATCAGTAAGTTATATATGTATGTATATTGACATGATTGGTAACATTCTAGTTTTAGGGCCTATGTACTTAGCTCTGTAAAAAAACTAAAAACCTAACTTATTACCGAGATCCCCAACTAGGTATTGTGTATGTTTATGACTGGGTAGTTTTTTTATTTGTATATTTAGTAATTATTTACGTAGGTGTTAGTATGTAAGTTAATTATAACTCTCAAATTTTTAAGTAGGTCCATTTAATAATAAAACATAACTTTAATTTTTTTTCTTTAGCACATACCACCGTCCGTGCTTAATCGTAATGTTTTTATTTCATACAAAGGTTGTCTGGAAGAGATCGCTCTTAAGTGATCCGAGCGCCCATTGCGCCTATATTTTTAAGTGTTTAGTTTAGATTTATATTGCATTTGGTGTCATTAAAGAGTTTTTGAATTGTATTGTATTGTAGATATGCCATTGACTTAAGGTGCATTCGAAGAGGATTTAGCTGCAAGTCTGCATTCATAATAGAGATACACAGTAAGCGGAGATAGAGATAGCAAATATAGAAATACATAACACAACTTACTGATTGACTTTATCTTTGGTTTGTCTCTTGTTTGTTTCTGGCGCGTGTTCAAATATGAGCATACGTAATCTGTGCTCATTTGCATTCGCTAATATTTAGTTTGTAGGTAATAAACGGAATTATAATTGTGATTATAAGCTTTAACCGCCCTTTGTTCTCTAAGTCTCGGTAAGCTTTGGGTATCTTAACCTAGTATATAATAGCAATATGATTAATTATAAAAAATACTAGTTAAGGTAACTTTAATAAAATTAAAGTTACACAAATAAAAATATGCTGAGTACTTAAGTGCTTAATATAAACTTAAAAAAATAAGTAAATATTAATCTTAAGACACTCCTGTCCATAACCAATTAAGAAGGTTCATAATCGGAACCGGAAAGTTTTATACTAGGAAAACTAAAGTTAGGCAATATAGAATAGATTTGTACTACAGTTACATTGACTAAAACGTAATTAGGGACCTTAATGATTAACTACTTATTTGTGACACTACATTTGAAAAATAAGAATTTACACAACATATGTTAATACTTAATTCCTTAATAAGAATTTAATAACAAGATGTTGAATATAAGAGAACTTGAGGAATTTAACCCTTTTACGGGCTCATGGCTTTAATGTTTAGCCCCATTTTCATTAGTCAGTATTCAAAGTAAATTCTTAATATTCTAATATCTTACACCTAATACGTTTTAATAATGTAAAAAACGACTTACAGCCATAGGACAAGTAGATCCATAAAGGCGATCGTACAAGTATTCGTGGGACTCATGGTTCTTCAACACTTTAGGGCGTACAACCTTCCTTATCGGCTTCTTCACTACCACATCCTCTACTTTGTCCACACCATTTTCACCCGAACCATTACTGAAATGCTCTATTGGACACGCCTTCAGAGGCCCTACTTCAGTCAATTCATTGATCAAGTCCCCGTTGTGTACCGTCACAATTTTCTCTAAAGAATCGCTAATGATCGCATCTGCGTTCTGTATAACACCGGGTGCCATTGTGTCTATTTGACAACACTGGCCTGTGTTTTGATTTTGTGAATTTAAATTGTTAATTTAATAAATGAGGCACTCGCGACCGCGGGCGCACTAAACTCGAGTAAGTGTCCCCAGAGTATTTATAAGAGTAGAGTTGACATGTCAGACGAACTGTCAGGTCACGTACGCATCCGGTGGTTGGGTGAGCTTTGAGGTGACGTTGCCTACTGTCGCAGGCGCATGGTGATTCTTGCTTGACAGTGACAATATTAGAGTAAGTAAGCAGATCAGAATTTGTTATCTTTTTGTTCATATTTAAAATGTTTTGTAACGTTTGTCACACTCATATACAAATTTTAGACTTTTATATACATATACTAGCTGCGCTCCGCGGTTTCACACGCGGTTAAAAAGTATCCTATCTTTCAAGTTGGATCGAACTGCACATGGTGAACGAATTTTATTATAATCGGTTAAGTGGTTTAGGAGTTCATTGAGGACAAACATTGTGACACGAGATTTATATATCTATACTAGCTGCGCTCCGCGGTTTCACACGCGGTTAAAAAGTATCCTATCTCTCAAGTTGGATCGAACTGCACATGGTGTGCGAATTTTATTATAATCGGTTAAGTGGTTTAGGAATTAATTGAGGACAAACATTGTGACACAAGATTTATATAGGTAAGATTAAGATATGTTTTATAACTTAAGAACGTGTGTCATGATTATAATATTTAAGTAGTGTTTAATCCTATCCATGTGTTCTTGTTTTATGTTGGCCATTTGTAGAAGCTCGGGTTATCTTTGAACTCGGAGTTAACTGCTCATCAGAGGTTTCACTGATGCCTTTTCTTGCACTACCAAGAGTTTGAAGCCAACCTTTTGAGTTAACACAATATAATTAAAGAGACATTGCATTTATAACATTTTAACTTTGAGTTCATTAACCCTGCGTTAAAGAAATTAACTCCTTATCGTCTGGAAGTGGCCTCGAGTGAAGTAACTTTTAGCTTTTTCAGATAGGTAGATACCTCAATGCGAGTTTTTCAAGAAAAATATCGATGAATTTATAACTAAAAACTTCCTCGACTACATAACTGAATGAACTACATAGAAAAGCCACATTATCGATGCAAATATGTAAGCCGATGTATGTTGCTTTGAAGTCGTGCACCCAAGAAGCTGTATAAAGTTTTTATTGGTACAAATAGGATTTATCGGAGAGCTTTAAACGTCGGGAGGCTAAAAGCCTCAGGACACGACGTGAAGGCATAGTCGCGTTTTCTTGAACGACGTGAGTTCAAAAGCCTTTATAAAACCAACACGTATAATAGACCTTCAACTTATTTTCTATTAAGTACCTACTAAATTAAAATTTGCACTTTTTTTTTCTTGAAATGATTAGGTCAGAAATAAGTACTTCCCTCAGTTGGTGCATTACTTAATTACGCCATTAGGTAATCAGATTAACAGATCTAAGAGACGGTACCCTACTATTGTCGAGAAATGTCGCATTTACAGGATAAACGTAGATATCACGACGCTCAACAATAAGTGGACGAATCGAGATTGGGGGAATGATAAAGCAAAAAAGGTCAAGAAAATCAACTCAAGAGATGATTAAATCTGAGTAAACTTCGGATGTTTCGGATGTTTGTGATAGGTATATGAGTACTTATGTAATGTTAATAGTGACCATTTTATCTTGACCAGTCTATGTAATACTTACCTAACGTCACGCTTTCCCCCGAGGGGACTGGCAGTAGTGTAGCACAACACCCACATTTCGCCGGACGATATTCAATGTGTCAGGGGGCGAGCCTGTCGCCATACACCGGGTTCCAATCATGTAGCAGATCATACAATACGCACATACATAATTATGTTCACAGAATGAACAAATTGGTACGTGCCGTCGACTGGGTTTGACCCGCTCCCTCTTGCTTGAGAAGCGGGCTTTCTCCAATAGGCTATCATACTTACTCGTATGTGACCATTTTAACTTGGCCAGTCAATTGTTAAGAGTTCTTAGGGTTATAATTTGTATTTTAATTCGAGAAAATATTTTAAAAGGCGCAAACGCGAACAAAAACTGTTCAACACTCCGATGTTATGAGATGGGAGCTCAGGGCGGGAAGAATACCTAACTCCTAAAGCCTAAGTTATACTAGGAGAGTTTATCAGATGCGAGCGTCTGTTTCTTGCATTGTAATAATCTATCGCTTAGCGTAAACAAATGGTGTGACTTTCACCTCTGTAAAGCAATGATGGCAGAAATTCTTATAGACCTCTTGATTGTAGATTTGTCTAGTTAGATTTGACTGTTGCGAGTTTTTGCCATAATGTAAACAACCATAGACAAGAATTGCATAATTGCATGGAGTCTTATGAGGTTCCCGCATAAGATACTCGCTTAAGAATTCTCTCAGCTGGCGTTCAAGAAACTCATCTTGTGTAACCTAGACTTTAGAGCAAAGGCAGTTAAGCTTAGTGGCATAATTAGCGAATTTTAATGTGCTAGCTAGTTCAACATGTCGCATATGTTTTTACTAATATAATTGTTAGACCTAAATTTGAAGGATTAAGTTGACAAAAAGTTAAAAGTTAAAAAAAGTTAAGTAAAAGTTTAAGTTTTATTTTGTTAATATTATTGTATTACTAATTGGAATTTGATTATTGTGACTTGACTAATGACATGACAAATTGAATTATTAATTCGATAATTTTAACTATTTTACTTTAACTACTTAATTTTGTGACTTTTTAATTATGTATCTACTTGCGGGTTTAATTTCCTGAATAAATGAATTTTATAATTATTATTATTATTAATGCTCTGCTCTGCTCCTGCCTATTAGACAAGGGCATCAACATTTTAGCAACTTTAGACAGTTCACTGAGCCTTCCTATTTTTACCCGACTGCCAAAGGAAAGGCTATGTTTTTTCGAGTATCTTGTATGTATGTAAATTTCTTTATTACCTCATGTCTTCCAAACGGCTGGATGGATTTCGACAGTTAAGGTCGTCGTTATATTCGTCTTAAAAACCCCAGTGTTCTTAAATATGTGTTCGCATAACTGCATTCGGGTTTATGATTTTTTTTATCAGACCCACTCGTTATGGTTTCCACATTCATATTTTGCAAATGTAGAGGAACATGATGCGTTTTTGCGACATGCACAATTTAACTGCATTCAACTTTACTGAATTGAAAAGAGGGCATGTTTATATCAAAATGACATTAGCTAAACATTTGTTTTAGTATACCAAACATGGCATGAAGGATTTATCATTCCAAACAAGGAGTGATGGTATTATCTAAGACTCCAAACATGGTAATTGTTATCTGGGTGCAAACAACTCCGCGTGGTTGCTAGTCATGTGCTGTTTAACAATATTTGATCAAAGTCATGCATTTCAGACCCACATGGATCATTATATTTGCTGGTGATTGGGTCTATAGCGAAGGTTTTCTCCTGTCAGAATGACGGGTCCCGAGTTATGTTGTTCAAAGGAAATGTTTGTTTTTTCGTTTTAAGTGAAGGTGTTTCACATAATTTGCTCTTCCGCATCTGTTGCTGGGGTGGTGCGTGATACAAGTTCATTGGCTTATACGTGTTACGCGTTTCCTCAGACTTTTTCAGTGATAACTGATAACATCTAACTTCTGGCAGTTAGTGTCCGTGTTAGGTTTTCTTAGTGAAATTAGACATGTTTGAGAATTCAAATCAGCAATTTTGAAATAGTTATACTCAGAAGACTTGCCTTTTTAGTCTGTCGACAGAACAATGTTTTGATAACCAATTACATTTTAACCAAGTTCATTTACATTTTTACATCATATTTAGTAACTTTAGTTACTATCTGTATTTATTTAACAACTTTACCTAACTAACGAGAGGTTCAACCCAGTTTCTTCTCTTATTTTCAAACATTCTGTACATTTGACCTAAATTTGTTATATTCTAATTATAACCTTCTATTTCCGCTATTATAAAGGTCTTGTAGCATTTAAACAATCGTTTCGGGACCGGAGACCCAAAGTAGTTTGGCAAAGTCTGTACAAATAATTTGTAGAGGCTTTGAGACGTTTTAATCGTTTACTATAATACTTTCTAGTAGTTAACAATAAACATTTCCAAATTAACTATATTAACTTCACAACAAAAACAATAGCATCCTTCCTTACTTATTATTAAATCGAAAGTAACTCTATTTAATAATAATAAAATAATAAAGTCATTTATTTCAGGTATAAAAACCCATATGCAAACAATTGAATTAGCTTATAGTTAGATTAAATTTAAGTGTAAAAGAGAAAAAAAAACCCTTAAAATAGTTACACCTGTAAAAGGGGTGCAACCACGTCCATAAAAAATCGCCATACAATTTATGTTGTCACTTTTTGTTCTTGTCCATGTGGACAGATATCCAATGCCTGAACATGGGACTCCGTATATCGTCAGAGACAGCCTCAAGTATTTGTCTGTTTTTATTTATCTATTACATTTTTTATTATATTTATTAAATTTTTTATTTTATCATATTATATTTTTTATTTGTCTTTTCACGTCTAAACGGCTGATCGGATTTTGATGAAATTCGATAATTATAGTTACAGTATATCACGAGGAAGGATTTTGGATACTATTTTCTGAATAAACGCGAACGAAGTCGCGGGTAACAGCTAGTAAGTAATAATTAATACATGTTTAAAATAATAATCAGTCCAAAGTTTAACCTACGGTCTAATTACATTGTTTAACAAAATAACAAATAACAACTGAAACAAACGTAAAACAAATGCAAGTTGAAAACAACACGAAAGTTTAGCAAAACAATGGCAAAGTTCCGAGCATAAATAACTCGAAATAAAAACACATGAAACACCGTGCGTATGGGCACATGATATTCAAAATAATTCCTCGCACTCGCGTTTTGCGTCAGGTGTTTTAGTTTTATCTCAAAAACGCGTTGCGTAAAAAACACTCGCGCATTGTGAAAATAATGTAGCTAACATTTTGAGCTGAAAACTAAACGAGAATCCTTGTTATCCATACAGTGGACGAGCAAAAACACCCGGGACCAAACAGCACAGTCATTTGCAACTTGCCACCCGCGGCTTTTGTAATACGGTTAACAAAACAAGAACTTGAAGATACAAATTGAGGCGAAAAACATGAGTTTATCAGCTAGAGAGAGCCAGCTTTTTGCAATAAGAAAGGTGCAGGACTAACTCTGTAACTTTTTATTCGTCCGTTTCAAATTGGTTGTATTTCCGCTAATAAAACCAGATGTCTTTGAGTACAGTAAATTTCTGTTTAAACTAGCCATTCTAACATACATACCATATCGTCACGCCTTTCGCCCGAGGGGGCTGGCAGAGATGTAATTCAACACCCACATTTCGCCGGACGATATTCAGTCCCAAATGTGACAGGAGGCGAGCCTGTCTCCATACACCGGGCTCCAGTATTTTTTTTATTTTTTTATGTAGAATAGTCGGCGTTTGACTACCAACTCGCCTGATGTTAAGCGACGTTGTGGTCTAAGATGGAGCACGACGACCTATAAGGTACTTATTCACTCTAGCCTTGAAGTTTTGTAGAGTGAAGAAGTACAAAGACGGTAGTTGAGTGAGACGTTACAAGAGCGCTACTGCTCAGACCCGTCTTCGGAACAGTTACACCGGACTACATCCTGAAACACGACTAGGTCATTTCCCGGCATGGCTTGGTCATGCAGCGGATGACATACAATACGCACATATGTTCACACTATGAACAAATTGGTGCATGCCGTCGACTGGGTTCGAACCCGCGTCCTCTGGCTTGAGAGGCGGACCTTCTCCCAACTAGGCTGACATCGTTTACAGTTAGCCATTCTATGACAAAAATAAGCAATCAGATTAGCGGGATCGGTGGAGACAAACTCAGGTCTCGATTCTAATAAGCAATTGTTTTTAAATTGTTAATGAATTGCACACTTCTGGCATACAAAAAGTGTCAATTCATTTTACACTCCAAGATAACTGGTAAGTAGAATCGAGGGCTTACATTACCTACACTCCTACACCCTCTTATGGTGGAAATTCCGCTAAAACGCACTAAGCGTTTCAAGTCAACTTTTCTTGTAAGAACTGCAGAGGTGTGGAACTCGTTACCTGTGTCTGTCTTTCCACCTAAATACAATCCGGGGGTGTTTAAGAGTAAAGTGAATAGGTATCTCCTAGGCAAGCGTGTTACACCTTCGATCACGTCGACGCTTCCCATCAGGCGAGTCAGTGGTCAAACGCATGCCTAGTCTGTTGTAAAAAAAAAAACGGTTTTATCTTGTATAATGTGATGTAAAGCTTTCATAATGTTTACAATATGATTTATTTTGATATTTTTTTCTAAATCGGTACTTTATGTCTTTTTTACTGACTCGTAACAAGTAAGAATAATGTTTTATCTCAGTTGAAAAGTGCCAGTCATACCCACGCCAAAAGAGTACAAATCTTTTTAAGAAAACATTCTGTTATTCCAGAAAACTAGTTTAATTTACGCAAGAAATCTTATTCATAAACTTGGTCTTATTTTCCTTTCTTGTGAATGAAGTCTAAATACAAGACGGTAGCATTGGAAGGCACTGAACTAATTTATATTCTAGCAGAGTGCCAGGCAGAAACTTTTAACATAACATCTTGTTCTAGTTACAAACAAGCTTATTCACTGCTCCATTGATCCTCTTTACAAATGTTATAATTTTTATTTTATACAATACTAGCTGCGCCCCGCGGTTGCACCCGCGGTTAAAAAGTATCCTATGTATTATTCTAGACTATAATCTATCTCTGTGCCAAATTTCATCCAGATCTGTTCAGCCGTTCTGGCGTGAAAGAGTAACAAACATCCATACATCCATTCTTACAAACTTTCGCGTTTATAATATTAGTAGGATAGTAGGACTAGCTGCGCCCCGTGGTTCCATCCGCGGTTTTACAGTAAGCGATATTTTTGCAAAGTAATCCTATGCCCTTTTTGGTACATCTGACAACGTGTATGCAAAATTTCGTGATGATCGGTTGAGTTGTTAAGGCGCGAAAGCATTAAACAAACGAAGCAAGTAAATCCTGACTAATATTATAAATGCAAAAGTGAGTTTGACAAATGCAAAAGTGAGTTTGTTTGTTTGTTTGTAACGCTTTCACATCTCATCTACTCAACCAATCGTCTTGAAATTTTGCATACATGTTGTCTAGGGTACATAAAAGGACATAGGGTACTTTTTATCCCGAAAAAATAAAAGGTTCCTGTGGTACCGCGGGTGAAACCGCGGGGTGCAGCTAGCAAGTAATATTTTAATAAATTAAGTGTAAGTGTGATTAAGTGTAAGTAGGTTCATAAAAAGATTAAAAACAAAAGAAGCTTAAGTATAAAACACATATTTGAATATTTATATGTTGCTGTGTACTGTGATCCTTTAAAAATGAATTAGTTACCAGCATTGGCACTTTTAAGCTAAAATAAAAATAGAGCTTTTGTGGTGATTACTGTCATTTTATAAGATAAACATTGTTCGGAAGAAAGTTTTAATTTGTTTTTGGATCAGCGTAAAATCCTCTTGTATTGCTTTAAATGGATTTACTTATCGCTTTGTTTTTAACCCCTGACGCAAAAAACGACGGGGTGTTATAAGTTTTGACGTGTCCTAGTGTGTGTGTGTGTGTGTGTGTGTGTGTGTGTGTGTGAGTGTGTGTGTGTGTGTGTGTGTCAGTCTGTAGCATCGTAGCTCCCGAACGGATGAACCGATTTTGTTTTTTTTTTTTCGTTTTTAAGGTGAATTAGTCGGGAGTGATGGAAAACGGTGTCGGGGGTTTTAATTTTTTTAATTTAAACTTGTCAGTAATACAAATAGCAAATCAAGTACCTACTACCTACTTGCAGAATTAGTTTTGCGTTGCGGTTTCAAGGGATTTTTTTTAATTACTAGCTGTACCCTGCGGTGTTACTCGCGGTTATAAAGGAGCCTATGTGTTAATCCAGTGTATAAGCTACCTCCATACCAAATTTCATTAAAATCCGTCCATCAGTTAGAGCGTGAAGAACTAACAAACACACACACTTACACACTAACACACACACTCACAAACTTTCGCCTTTATAATATTAGTTTGATTAGGAGTTGTAGTCGCTATTCGACTATGTCAGCTCCATGTATAATGTCATAACATTACATTCGGCTACTCCATAGAGTAGCGACTAGCGTAGTAGTAGCGAGTAGGCGACTAAGAATGTAAACATACATTTTCAATCGCCTATACCTCTTAACGGTATACAACAGTTTAAAACTGTTCCACCTGCTTCGTTCAGTGGAGCGGACAGGTTCAAGGGTAGCAGTAGGATTCAAGGTTTCAAGTTTGTATAAAGACTACAGTGGATAAAAACAGTCACAAAAAGATGAGTTGACGAGCGTATTTGTAGCACAACGTATGATTTAAAAGTTCTGAGTGACACTACATCTGTCACAGAACGTTGACTTAGTTATTTCGCTACAGAGGGTTTTTTTTACTTAGGCACTTATGTCAATTTGTTTTTTTTATTACACTAATATTCTAAAAGCCAAAGTTTGTGTTAGTGTGTAAGAGTGTGTGTTTGTTAGTTCTTCACGCTCAAACGGTTGGAACAATTTGAATGAAATTTGATATGGAGGTATTGGAGGTAGCTCACACCCTGGATTAACACATAGGCTACTTTTTATCCATTAAAAATGTAATTATACACCAGGAATGTATACTTTTTACCCGCGGATAGCACCGCGGGGCGCAGCTGGCTTAAAATATAATTTAACTTCATGCCAATACTCTTTTTACCTATCAATAAACTTATCACATACAATTGTTAAAACATAACTAAAGTAGAGTTTGACAAAATAATATGATGAATTATTACTATACCTCTAATTAAAACTGTCTTCTAAAGTAATTTAATCTCACATATATTAAATTAATAAAGTACCCAAAGTAAAGTCCTACTACTAGAAAGTTGGCAAAATACCCAAAACCTGTCGTCATTACCACTTCAAAAGGCCAAAATTTGATGCTCCTATTTCTAGCCAATAAAAACCAAAAAACAACCAATCAAAATAGTTTACCAGTTCGGCGATACGCCAGAGAGTATCGAGTTCCAAAAGTGGATTACCGCAGCCTCAAAGTGATATCTCGTCAAAGGCTTCGCGATGGGTATTAATAAAAAAGTTAATCGTGCGAGGAACGACGCGCTGACCGCGAACAAAAATGGAACACTCCGAGGAGAATTGGATGTTTCTATTAAAATAGTAAAACAAGATGGTTTGTGTCACCATCATCACCATCACCATCATGGCAGCCCGAGAGACTTCCAGAGCTGGACAAAAGCCTATCCCAAAGATCTCCACAAAGACTGCATGCGCGACCCGCATCCAGCGGCTTCCCGCGACCTTCACCAGATCGTCAGTTCACATAGTGGGAGGCCTTCCCACGCTCCGTCTTCCGGTTTGATGGTTTAGGTAATATCTTTAATCCAAAGTATAGAGTAGCCCGCAATTGCAGGCTGTGTCTATATCAATCGACATTTTGCAGACGATCGTTTTGCTGTGGTTGTTGCTCCCACGATCATCATAGTGAAGTAAGTAAGTGGTCCCCGAAATAATACTGCCTCCATATACGAAGTATGTATTCGATTAATGTTTCGCTACCTAAAAATAAGCTCACCATACAAGTGGCTATGTTTTAAAGCAATTCAGATGTTTCCACTAATAAATTATCTCCAAATTCAAACTTTTCTGTCCAAAATAACTAGAACTTGCTGCAATTTAGAATGTGCGAGTTAAAGCAAATATTAAAATTGAGTGTAGAAATTGCCAGTGCAAAACTTGCTGTGAATGTTTTATGTATGAAATTACTCAGATCCAGGCCAACTCCTTTATACATGTCTACATATAAAACTTGTTTAAAAACTTTTTCTCTATATTTTCCCAGAAAACTAGAATTTATCTGTCAAAGTATTTTTTAATCCGTTGTAGTGGTGAAATGTGTCCGTACAAAGAATTTGAGTAAAACTGATTCACAAAGAGTTTCTGAGTGCTACGCCGTAGCACTTTTTGTGTTTAGTTGTAGTGTTTTCATTTCGATTCAGATGGATCCGTTATTCTTTTTCAGTGCCTATTTAGGCTACAGGTACAGCCTAGCTCTAGCTCTAGACTATTGGGTATAGGTAAGTTTGGTGTATTAGACAAGTCACTAAGATAATTTCTTGCAAAGTGGTGGCTTTGATTATTTCTTAGGTAAAATTTTACATTAATTTGATAAAGTTGATTGAATCACGCGGTAGTTCATCTTCAAAACTGGTACTTTAACCAAACGTTAAACGTGTTTATGTTGTTAGAGCGGAAATACACTAGATATTGGTTAAAGTAACAGTATTTGAAAAATTTTACCTCCGATGTAATTTTAATCAAATTTTGAAAGTCTTAATTATTATTTCAATTCCACATTTTTAAACGGTTTTAATTCATATGTTTGTTTGTTTATTTTTTGCCTCAAATCCACAGTTAAGAAATAACCCGCTCAAACCTTATGACAGTTTACATACGACTGGCTCTCTTATATCGTAAGTGGTTGCCTCGTCTTATGATCACAACAGCGACATCAAGCGACTCTTCAAGGTAAGATTAATTCCAAATGGTAAAATACTTGATTGAATCAAGCATTTCTTAGCGGAAGCTCATATTTAAAACTGTTTCCTATACAAATATCTAGTGTATGTGGTGCTGTGTGTGTTGAGTTTATTTGTTTAATGCTGCGTACAGGCCAAAGCAAAGGAAGGCCAACGATATGCTGCGTCTCGTTGTATTTTATTGAAACGAAACGAAACGCAGCGCATTCTTTGGCATTCGTTTGTTTTAGTGTGTGTGTATATATAATAGGCTTGCACTTTGCACTCTAGGGAAATTTAATATAAGCACTTACCTAGCCGGAGCAGTTTGGTTTAGTAAAATGTTATGAATGTACCCGTAGATCGGCTAGATAGTCTTCATTGATGAACAGGGTGCTGAGTAGTTTAGACGTTAAGTCGGCTCCAGCAACAGACCGCCAAAACAAAAGCAAATAAAACAACGAAATTATATCGTAACGCCTTTTCCACAAAGGAACTGTCAGAGGTTGATACAACACCCACAATTTGCCGGATGTTTTTTTTTATTACTTAATAGACTTGCGTTTGTCCGCCAACATGCCTGATGACAAGCAGTGATGCGGCCTACGATGGAGCACGCTTGCCTAGAAGAAACCGATTCACTCGAGACTTGACGACACCCAGATTATAAGTGTCAAGGAACACATACTCTGGCAGAGTATTCCACACTCTAGCGGTCCGTATGAGAAATGAGGAACCAAAGTATGTACTCAAAGAAACAGTTTTAGTAAAATTCTTCTTATTTTCAAAATTATATAAATTTATTTATTATATTTACTCAAATACACAAATCTGTAATAAGTTTAAGTTAAATTAAGCATGTTTACTGTACTATGTTGATTTGATTCAATAAACATTATATTATATTATATGTGCTGTTCTAAATATAAAAATAATTCATTAAAATAATTCATTAATGAGAAAAAAGTTTACTATTATTCAAAATTCTATTTCAGTAAATATAGCTCTGGTGGATTCTTCAAATTGACATCCGTCAATGTGTAAAAGATTGATCGACATTCAGGATAAAAATTAACCTCATAATAAATGAATGAAAATTATTTCTGTCATAATTATAGGGGTACGTAGACAATAATTAGTTTATTATATGCTTTCTATATCTTACTATATTATTAAAAAACATTTGTTGCTACCGTAGCTTGGATAACACGTCGAACTCTGAGCTCATTAAAAGCTTGTTTTTTATTTATTTAATAAAAAAAGATTTAGTAGATTGTCTGAAACGTGATAAAGCAAATTTGTTTAATTTACTTTTTTTTTACCAGCAGGTAACCGACACGCTATAACTGTGTGATGATTCGTACTTTAGAATCAATGTCGAGACCATAATCAACGCTGTGACTCAGAGAACATAAGATCCAAAATAAACAATACAAGAATTAAACAGCACAAAACTATGCTGTGTGCTCTCCAGTCACATGACTAACTCTGCAGACTGCGTAAGAAAATGTTTAAACAACGTTTCGCGTTAAGCATATTTTAGACAATTTGCTATGAATTTGTAATTTTGTCGTCATCCGTATCTGCATAATCGTGATTTTTAATTCAATATTTTGATTGAGTTATCATGAGTTTGTTTTGTATCCTTTTAAATTACGTGGTGTACAAACTGAGTCAGTTGATGGTTACAGATGCATTATGCATGTAATAATATATTTATCGCTCATAAACATCTTGTTAAGCAGATCTAGATACGAGTATGTCATAAATATGTTCTTCAAAAACTCAATAAATCTAATCTAACCTAAGACCACCAGCCAAAATATACATATATACGAACTAGCTGTCACCCCGCGACTTCGTTCGCGTTTAATTAGCAATAAATTAAAATTGCGACTATAATTTGAGATTTAAACTATCCTATCTCTCAAGTCGGATCGAACTGCACATGGTGAATTTTATTATAATCGGTTAAGTGGTTTAGGAGTTCATTGAGGACAAACATTGTGACACGAGATTTATATATATTAAGATAGAAAAGCCACATTAGTCTTCACACGGTATTTTCTGCAATTGGACAGTTTCTTTACGATTTTCCACTAATACTGCAATTTTCTGGAATTTAGACTAGGGCAATGATTCAAAAAAAAAGCTCAACATTAATAAAATTCAATGAAACCGTTTAGTAGTAATTATACTTATTCCTAATTCCTAAGTCTTTCATTTACCTCATTACCCTTATTTTTATTTATTACCTTCATGTTTCAAAACATGAGCAAAAAACACCAAACAAATTGTGGATTCGGTCCAAAATCACAAATGTTTTCACTTATTCAATGCACATAGAAGTACAGTTGAAGTATGTTAGACGCAAATATTTGTTTTACAATAAACCCTTACAAATTTTGAAACAAACTCAAAACAAAGCTTTCGATTTTCTTCTAATCTCCCAAAAAGCTAGCGGCTTCATCATGCCGTGAGTACAGACTATTAACTAAGCACCGAGGTATCGTCGAGGTAAGTTTAATTTGGCGCAAATATTACGTCATATCTCGAGCTTGAGACGCTGGAAAAACTCCTGAAAAGGCAAACGGTGACACACCCCCACATTTAGCTAATGAGCTACGGATTCAAGGATTAGCCCTTAATATTCCTGTTGAAGATATTTCGAGAGAAAGCTTTTATATTTCTCTTTCTTTCCAAAACTTGAAGATAAGACCTTTTCATCAGAAGTAACTTGTGATTAAACCTTCGCATTGATGCTGTGCTTTTGTTCGATAAAACTTATGAGTTTTTCTTTCCATAGAAAAATGTTTCCACACAAACATTTCCATTGTTGGCCGTTAAGCTGGTAGATACTTACTGAAATGTATCTTGATATTTATTTTGAAAATTATAGCCTAAATATTTCGTAAAAACTCAGAACAGATGTCTTATCGGTAGGATGAGAGTAGAGCGTGGGTATAAGTTTGATTGACAGATAAATCTTTTTTTGAAAACGTTAATCATATTTTTATTAGGATATTTGTAAATACGTCGTAATCGACAAGATATTTTCTTGTCGATTACGACGTATTTACAAATATCCAAACTTCAACCCATTTCAAAATTAAGGAAGAAAAAGTGGCGTTTATTTGAAATTTATTTAAACCAACCTACAACAAGACAATGTAAAACAGACGAGTTGGAGTATTCCCAATATTCTTTATATCGTCTGTTTTAATGGTCAAGAAAAGCAAAAACTCGTGAAGAATGGAAACAGCCTATGTGTCACAGGACACGCTGACGACTAAACCAGAAAATTTTAATGTTAGAAATTAAAAATGAGATGCGATACTTTTAGTATCAACAATAAAGGCTTAATAATAATTTAAAAAACAAGTAAGTAAAAAAAAAACAGTTCTGCTATGTGTACAAACCGGAAAACACTTTTATCTACATCCTGTATCTCGAACACTGAATCTTATCTTATCTTATATCTTTAAATGAGCAATTCTTGTATATATATATATATATAATTGGAATCTCGGAATCGGCTCCAACTATTTTCATACAATTTAGTATATAGGGGGTTTCGGGGGCGATAAATCGATCTAGCTAGGAATCATTTTTAGAAAATGTCATTTTATTCGTGTTTTATCGATAATAATCAATCTCAACTGAAAAATATGACTCTTCCTGACATCTATTGGCGAATAATAATACTATTTTTTGTGAGCAACTAATTGCTTTAACGACACAACAGCAGATGGCGTTGTTAAGTAACACGAAATCAATGAGTGTTTGCTTTGAGGTTAGACTAAAATCAATTGTTTATTATCCAAAAAACACAATTAAAAAAAATACCGAGCAAAGCTCGGCCATCCAGGTACTAGTAATATATATACGCCCAAACAAGCCGAAGTTGTTGTTATTCAACATGTTACGTCGCGATATCTAGTAAAACGCATTGCAGCAAAAAATTGAGTATTACAAAAAAAAACATAACCCATAGATTATCTGGTTTGAAAAAGCTCCAACTATCCATGTCTTACATAGGTATAAGTTTTGAATATCTATTAAAATTACACCTATCTTAATCTTACTTGCAGATACTACTTTATCTAACAGGAGCTGGAAAGAATATTTTTAGATAGAAGTTAAAGTATTTTGTGCTCTATGCACCTTTACTCTAGCTACCCAATTCTATTACCAATTGTCAATAAATTGTATTGTTGATTAATTGCCTTGATTTGACCCTTTTTGAATGCCGCAAGTGTCAAAAGTACACATAGTGCAAGTCATTAACAATCTAAAAACAATTGCTTGCAAATCGAGGTCCTGATATTATCCAAGTTCTTCAAGCTATATTCTTACAACATAGTTTGGCTTGTATAATATTTGAAATAAACATTGTATCTTGCCAGTCAAATATCACCATATCGTACAGTCCACAATAATCCACATTTGCATATGAAGTAATGAGCTGAACGGTGGTGGATGTCTGATGGAAGTCACGTCTGCCCTTAATAATTACCTACAATAGGGCCTTAATTCAGACTAACGCAATGCTGTACTGCCCTCGACGCTGCACTCGTCACACCATGACACTAGCCTTTTCCAAGATATTCAGTGTAACTTCTCTGATCACTTTGAATACCTAGAATTCTCATGCGGTAACTCAGATGCAGGAAAGAAGTGGTGCGAAATAGACCGGAATAAGTGGAGGATACTGACAAATCGCTGGGTGAAGCAAAATGGTGGTCGCGATCTCCAGCCATGAAGGATCGACCCACAGATCTAGGATGTAAGCAAAAAAAAAATCTTAGGTCTGTGGATCGACCAGAGAGAGAGAGAACTCAGATGCAAAAGCTAACGCCTCCGCGGAATTCCTGCCAAGTAAGTAAGTAATCTAGATTTACGGGAACATCGTGCTAATAAGCAATTTCGCTAAACGCAAGGCGAGATATGCGATAAGACACGCGTGCGCTCTTTCCGACTCTTACGAGCGAAAATCACCGTTTAATAACAAAAGGTTTGATCGGTAGGTTAACCCGTAAAGGATATTACGCTTTAACATTTTTTTTTCTTAGCTGGACGTTGGTTTCGTTAAGGAATGCCACTTCACACGATCTTCTGGTTTACGCGTCTATGCTTCAAGCGATCTTTCGCAGGTCGTTGCTCTACCTGGCCGGAAGGCTTGCTTTACCTTTACTGATATCGTGATACGTGGTCTCTATTGAAGACTCGGTCCCTCGTTTACCCCGAAGGATGTTTACTATTATCCAAATATGAACAGCCCATTGTCACTTTAGGCTGTAGAGTTCATAGAGATTAATATGGTTGAATTGACAAAATCAATCATGTAGAAATTGTTTACGTGTCGAAATCGACAAAAGATCCGAAAACCAACTGAGTGATCATAGGTATGTAATCAGTAAAGAGATTGTTTAACACAAAGCACTAAAACTATCTAATCTTCTTATATGAACGAAAAAAATAGGTCCAAAGATAGTTCAAATACAGTTAGAAACATGCTGCGTGGTGTCTAGCGTGTAGGTGGCATTGCAATACTAGCCTGATCACGACAATTTAACTTGTACTGTGACATGGGTTGGCCAAAACTATGTCTAAAAATTCGTTGCTGAGCTACTTTACAACTACAACTATATAACGACAAGTGTTTGTAAGTATTTTGTTAGTAAATAATTATATTGTACTATGGCCATGTCAAAAAATTATCTGCGAGCTGGTAACCCTGTAGGATCCTGCATCATTGTTCTTCCATTTCATGTATCTACTCCTCGAAGAAAAACTAATCTTGTCAGATAAAAGCCAGAACATCTGCGTCTCTCATAAGACAAAGCAAACAATCGACAAAATGAGAAAGTTTTGTTTGACCTTCAGCACTCTCTTAATCAAGGAAGTCTTTTGTAGCAGATGACAATACAATGAAAACTTGACGATACAGTGTATATTCACGTCATAAATACTCGGAATTTTCATCTGCATTTATTAGAATCTAAATAATGGTAGCCATTTTTTACAAATCCTTTCTTCTTTCAGAAGTTCACCCTTAGATCGCTGGTATGTTCAATATGTTCTTGAAGCGAAGAATCAAAATCATGTTCATAAAAATCTAATCTTCAAAAATACATGGAAAAAAAAACGATTTTCATACATATATGAACAAAACAGTGAGGTCTTACCAGCACCTTTACATACTATACATAACATACCTTTACAATTTTTTTTATACGGTTTACCTTTTAGATTGACTAACAATCCAAAAGGTAAGTAAAACCGTTTTCATGAGAAAATGAAACCAATATCGATACCCATGTATTTAGTACCCAACATTGGTATCAACATTGGTACCCATTATCTGCACCCTACACTGCCCTGATTGGTGGAATTAATTGTTTATTGTGTAACACAATAGCCTATTGTATTTGTGTTAATGTACATATCAGTAGTATCGTAATGTCACAAATAAATTTAAAGGTGCGGGCTTACTGATCAACTCTGTATTACTTACTCTGATTTTCACCGTGGACTAGCTGCTGTTTTCGACAGTTTTACCTACAATTTTCCTATCATCCTTATGATGAAAACTAGTTACTTAGAAATGTTTGTGAGAATTTATTCAGACTTGTAGAGAAAGCCGTGAGAAGGTAACAAACAGACGCATAGTGACAAATTATTTTTGTTTAGGTAATTAATTTTTGTTATGAGTGTGTTATATACAGTGCCTTATAATGTGAGTATGGTTTCAAATTCAAATATCGATATCAGGTAGACACGCTGATTGGAACAACATTAGTCTGTACCTAGCCTGTTCAACCGACAAGTTAGGGATTACCCATCTCTCTGTTGACAGTTTGTTGGTATGTTATAAATTGTTTTCGCTTCTCTGCTCCTTTGAAACCCGGATCAAGGTTTGAAGTATCAAAGTTCAGCTCGAATTTATAGATAATATAAGTCAAGATAACTCCTGTTGTTATATTTTGTTTTAATTGAAAGAAGCAGTCTTGTTAGAAGATCTCTCAATTCAGAGAGTGCGGGTTCAAACCTAGCCAAAGAGTGTGAACCTTCCGTGTGAAAAATCCTTTGTGGACATAATGTACGTATTAATTAATGTCGTCTGCTACATATCTTGAGCCCAGTGTATCACATGGCGATAAGCTCGCCTCCTATCACATTTGGGACAGAATATCATCATCATTTATGTGCAATACTCTGCCAGAGTGTGTGTTCCCTGACACTTATAATCTGAGTGTCTTCAAGTCTCGAGTGAATTGGTTTCTTCTAGGCAAGCGTGTTCCATCGTAGGCCGCATTACTGCTTATCATCAGGCATGTTGGCGGACAAACGCAAATCTATTAAGTAATAAAAAAAAACATCCGGCAAATTGTGGGTGTTGTATCAACCTCTGCCAGTTCCTTTGTGGAAAAGTTGTTACGATATAATTTCGTTGTTTTATTTGCTTTTGTTTTGGCGGTCTGTTGCTGGAGCCGACTTAACGTCTAAACTACTCAGCAACCTGTTCATAAATTAAGACTATCTAGCCGATCTACGGGTACATTCATAACATTTTACTAAACCAAACTGCTCCGACTAGGTAAGTGATAATATTAAATTTCCCTAGAGTGCATTCCTATAAGCAGAGACACCTACTCTGAGGGCGCAAAATGAATGTAACTTAACCGTGTACGCCAAAATTATCGAAATACAAATGTATCGCTAAAACTTGTCCCTAGTTATTTTCAACAGCAACAACTGCTGACTGCGATTTAACAAGTATCACGCCAAATATTACCCTGAAGAGCCCTATTCTGAACGTGACTCATACTGAAATCGAAACTGCTGCGTCGTCGAGTCGACGCCAGCGCGCGGTAATGAGCTTCGAATAATTATTACAACACACGTCTCATGTGCATTACTCAGCGAGTCCTGTGACGTGCTGGCATGTGCCTGAATAGCGAAGCAACTTAATCGTTTGAGGTGGAATCAGAAGGGACACTAACAGATTGTTTTTGCTTTTGTTTATTGTATAAATAATTAATTAGGCATCGAGACGGTGCATCATTACCATAGCAGTCTTGCGACTCATGTTTAACACTCGATCAGCTTCTTATTTGATAGCTAGCAATGATATGACTAAAAATTAATTACACAATACACATGCAGTACCTAGTGATCAAGAGAGATAGAAAGAGTACCAAGTATTTGAATTTAATTTAATTCTGCCACAATGTAGTTTGCAAGAAAATCGGCAAGGATTTTTTAAAGTTAAATGGCACAGGTGTATCCGAAAGAAAATAACAAAACATGGTAATTACCATAAGAAAATAATCCAATATTGATTTAGACGCCGTAGTATAAACAT
The DNA here is from genome assembly GCA_911728515.1 of Peribatodes rhomboidaria. NCBI lineage: Eukaryota > Metazoa > Arthropoda > Insecta > Lepidoptera > Geometridae > Peribatodes > Peribatodes rhomboidaria. The sequence goes on from OU452172.1 coordinate 13,981,625, forward strand.
AAAACTCGATTTTTCCCTGCAAACAAGCATTATCAGAGCATTACAATGCCATTTTCATTTATACAAGAATTAGTTCCGTGTACCCAAGGCGTTTGCACAAGGCGCTAAGGAAATTGATACCCGGTGTTGCCACAAGAAAATAATTAGCCAATTACTTTCTTATACCTATGGCAACACCAATTATTGGCTGAAAATATTTGTCCAGCCGGAACCAATTTTGTGGACGAGCAATCTGCTGGCTCTAGGTTGGAACAAAATTACTTTTACACATTATTTTGTGTCGGCAAATCTCAATCACTTTAGGGGCTAGAGTGTTTTAAAAGAACATTTTGATAGATTTTGAAATGAAGTAAATTAATTATAAGGTATTATTATTTAAGTATTAAGGTCCACCTCTCAAGCCAAAGGGAGCGGGTTCGCCCAGCCGACGGCACGCACCAATTTGTTCATTGTGTGATCATATGTGCGTATTGTATGTCGTCTGCTACATGACTGGAGCCCGGTGTATGGCGACAGACTCGCCCCCTGTCACATTTGGGGCTGAATATCGTCCGGCGAAGTGTGGGTGTTGTATTACACCTCTGCCAGCCCCCTCGGGGGAAAGGCGTGACGATATGAAATGTTATTTAAGTATACTTCAAAATGATCCCACTTCGAAAAATATTTCAAAAATCGAATCGATCTACCATTTTATTGCCAGTTATATCACACAGATTTATCAAGTAAAAAAAAATAAACCTCTTTGATATATAAAACAGAACCATTGTTGGGTATCCCCAGACTGTATTATCATATTTATCATTCAAGACGCTCGTCTGAAGGGAGCCGAGAAAGTTTCTGAAACTTTTAAATTTATAAACTGCCATTTGCAAGCTAAACGTGGCAAAAATTAGATTGGTTTTGCAAATAAATGTTCATTATGGTTTGTAAGTATCTCTTCTACTTTTCCACTTCTTGGAAGCTTGTAAGTGCACTTTTTTTTGCGTAAAATAAAATTGTGCACTACTGTGTGCACAATTTTATTTTACGGTGTGCACTATTGTGTATACCTGCTGTAATGTAACTACATATTTTAATATAATTTTGAAGATGCATAGATACTCACCTTAAAAAAACATTTGGAGCTCATGTCATACTATAACTAAATATTTACGCTAGCTATGTTTTTACTTTTAATTTTATCGCTACATTCAGATAAGTATTATATTTTTATTGCTTTAGTAGTACCTAATGTAATGTTGACTACTCTATTTGTATTAGATTAATCCTGTAGGAATAGATGTAATGAGAAATAAATAAATAAATTAACGGCCTGCGCAAAAAACAGTTTCACCCATACGGACCTACTCAACGAAAAAGCAGTAGTTAAATTTCCACGATCCAAACAACTCAAAATGTAGTAGAAACTGCAAAAACATGTTGAGCCAAAAAAGTGCCGAAAACTCCTCCCCAACAGTCTCGTACAGGCAGGTTTTCCATAATAACAATAATCAGACTTATGCGCTTTGCTTGTCAGCGAAATGACATTAGGGGTGCGCAGTACGCACACACGGAAGCGGCGGGCGGCTCCATTTGCAGCCCATTAACACGAGAGTGCAATTCCACCGCACGTTGCCATCTAAGCTGGGAAACATTGCCGTGAGCTGTAACACATTGACGTGTCAGATCATCGCACTTTGAGCAAGAAAAGGACAGTTTTACGAAGTCTCAGAGTCAAAATCCTGTGTGGCTTTGGCATTTTTGCTTACAGCTAACAATTTAAATCACAGCATTTATTACCACACAATGTACCAACTTTTTTTTTTTCGTAAAGTCAAAGTTATCTTACACCTCTATCTGAATTCAATAGCTGTTGTGTTTAAAAAGAGTTTTAAAAGACTTTATAAAAACATTACCTGCGCCTCGCGGTTTCACCCGCGGCCCCAGGGGAATAGTTTTTTTGTTGTTTTTTAATGTACCCTATGTCCTTTATCATGTCCATAAGCATTGTCAGGGGTGTAGACACCCCTGACAATGCTTATGCAGAATTTCAAGATGATTGATTGAGTAGTTAAGGCGTGAAAGCGTAACAAACATACGACCAACTCACTTTCGCATTTATAATATTAATTAGGAAGTTAGAATTAGGGTAGGATAACTACACACACACACATTTCATCAAAGCCAGCCTTCGTGAGGCCACACTGGACTAATAAATGCCCATTCAGAACTCTAGGACGCATTGACTAGGCCATACAGTTACAAATAAAGTCAGCTGACAAAACCCAATGAATCATAAAGAACAAAATGTAGATAGAAAAAATAAGATGTTCTCATCTTATTTTTTCTATCCATTTCATAAAAACTAACTGCTAATTTTCCTGAATTGCCCTGCCAGAGTAAAACATCTGCATTATGCAAATAACGTGCAGATATGGTATTATTTTGTGCGAAATGAAATGATCTCTACCCTGGCCTCAGACTTATAATGATGGTATTTCGCGTTGATTACGTCTCATTTTCTTTAAAAAGTTTGGTGATCTACGAAATAGGTTCATTGCGAAGTGCGGTTGAGAGTTTTTTCCTCAATTATTCTGACTATTACACAGATTTGAAGATTAAATAAAAAATTTCGAAATGTAACAGACACTTTCATCACTACATTATATAACGTCGGTAGGTAGCCCTTTTATGCTAGGTTTTCTAACAACACTTATACACCGTGTATCTGAATTAAACTGCGGACATTTTCTAGGATATCATTGTCCTCGTCATTATGACGACTGCTATTGGACCAACTCTGAAATCGAGAAGAAACAGCTGGTCCATACATTTTGACAACGATCAATGAACTTTTTATATGGAACAGCAGATTTTGATTCCGCGAAACCAAGGTTGGCCCTGTAGTAAAAACTGGACTTAATAAAGAGTTCAATGATATTCTAGAATATATCCGTCGTTTTAAGATACACCCTATAGGCTATATTACTTTACGAGAGAGATAACTTATAGGTTTTAATTAGGGCTGATCAAAGACTGGTATTACCAAAACACGATATTTAGTTGATTTCTAACGCACGCTACCACGCAGCGGGCCTGTAGCATTTTTTTTTAAAATGTAGAATAGGTCGGCGTTTGACCACCAACTCGCCTGATGTTAAGCGACGTTGTGGTCGAAGATGGAGCACGACGACCTATAAGGTACTTATTCACTCTAGCAATAAACTTGTGAATAAGTACAAAGACGGCAGTTGAGTGCGGCGCTATAAGTGCGCTACTGCTCAGACCCGTCTTCGGAACGGTTACACCGGACTACATCCCGAAACACGACTAGGTCATTTCACGGCATGGCTTGGTCCGGTGGGTGGTAACTAGCCACGGCCGAAGCCTCCCACCAGAGTTTGCTACCCGGTTAGCACTAAACGGGGACCACGTGTAGGTGTAGGGAATCAGAATAGAGTACACTCCTACGGACGTGGGTAGCTCAGCCCCAAGCGTGCATGAAGGATTTATCATAATGCATTAAGAAAACAAACATAAGAAGAGCAGTTATTGAACTATCTGTTTTTATTTCCACATTATGTACATGTTTTACACAGCTCAATGTGTATTAATGTCCCTCATCGATGGTCATAGTTGTGGTGTCGGGTTCGTAGCTCCAATCTAAAGTGCGCGTGCGCAAGATCTCCTTGTAGACGAAAGCAGACTGGCGTGGCGTGCGGGTACGGTCTGGACTCTCGTAATCCACTTCGTAGAGACCAAACCGTTCTCTGTAAAACACGAGGCAGAATAAGACAGATTAATGTTGCGAAGTACTGAAAATTATTAATACTCAAGGATTAATAATAATCAATGTATACATTAGTATATAAATATTAGTATATTTATTTATGTAGGTACTTGTGTATGTTAATGACTGAGTAGTTTATTTGTATACCTATTTTTTAATTATTTATGTAGGTATTAGTATGTAGTTTATTATAATTCTCTATTTATTAATTATTTATTTAATATTTATTTACCCTAATTATTATTTTTTTTCTTTAGCACACACCACCGTCAATGCTAAATCATGATGTTTTTATTCCATCCAAAGGTTGTCTGGAAGAGATCGCTCTTAAGCGATAAGACCGCCCATTGCGCCTTTATTTTTGGGTGTTTAGTTTAGATTTATTTGTATTTGGTGTCAATAAAGAGTTTTTGTATTGTATTGTATTGTAATAATTTTCTATAATAAAACATATTTAGCAAAGACTTTACATGAGTGTTATTTGCGCCACCTACATCGATTCGTGGGGCAAATCACCTAAAAAAACTCCGACATACATACCTGAAACTATGAGTTGGACTTCGAACAGTTTTGACGTTATACTTACGTGAATCCTTCCATCCATTCAAAATTGTCCATGAGACTCCAGTAAAAGTAGCCTCTGACGTCAGCACCATCGACCATCGCATCCAACATGGCATCCAAGTACTTTCTCAAGTACGAGATTCTTTTGTCGTCCTCCAAACCTCCATAGGTGGAGTATCCGTTCTCAGTGATGTAGACTGGGGGGTTGTTATAGTCTTCTTTGATTTTTGTCAGGAGATTGTAGAATCCCCAAGGAACGACCTATAAAATAATAGTAATTTAAGTAGATCTGCAGTTCTCGACATTATTATGTACTAGCAGCTCTCCTCGGTGCTACCCACGATTTAAATTCCCGCGGGAATACTCCACTTTTCAGAGTAAAAGCCTATGTGTTATTCCAGGGTGTCAGCTACCTCCATATCAAATTTCATCATGGTCTAGCCGTTTGAGCGTGCAGAAGTAACAAACATAGTCTTACACACAAACTTTCGACTTTAAAATCTTAGTTTGATATATTTGAAATAGTCGATTGTGATGTGATGTGATTTCAAAGTAAAAGTTAAGTCCTAACTGTACCTTAAGAAATCCGGATACGCCATGATCCCAGTCGGGTGATTGGTAAGTAATAACTTCCAAATCATCATAATACGAAGGAGACACATGATAGCCCACAGTGGATGCGTTTCTGTACACCAAGTATGTGGTGTAGTGATTTAGTCCGAAGAAATCGGAGGAACCCTTCACGTATTCAACCTCTTCCGGCGTAAACGCTGGCAACCTGGATCTGAAGTAGCCCTGTTCTGCACTCTTTGCTGCAATCCTCTCCTTCATCACCGGAGGAAAGTCGCCAGTTTCGGAGAAAATGGGATGGGCGTATTGTCCCCACTGAAATAAATGTTACTTGTAAAGATATGTAGTTCTAGCTCAATATGACAGCTAAGAAGATTTGTCACACCTCAAATTGTAGTGTTTCTTCAGCAGCTTCAGCATCGTCCTTGGTTTCGGGTGTGTACCACGAAGTGCTTAGCGTAATAAAAATGTGCCCACCCTGGGTCGGTCTGAATTCATCGTCATAAATATGATACGCTTTTGCATGAGCTACAAGCAAGTTCTTAGCACACATGTATTCACCCACGCCTGTCATATTTAATCGTGGAGCCTTCGTGTCTACCCCGTAACCTTGATAGCACACTTCTCTAGGCTCGTTGATAGTGATCCAGTACTTCACCCTGTCTGCAAACAACTCGAATGCTACGCGAGCATAATCAGCGTACCAGTCTACAATATGCGGGTTCGTCCATCCTCCCAACTCCTGCAGTTTCTGAGGCAGGTCCCAGTGGTAAAGAGTAACCATCGGCTGTATATTGTACTTGAGCATTTCATTGATCAAATTGTTGTAATAAGCCACTCCCGCTTCATTGATCTTATCAGGGAAGCTGTTAGGCAGGATGCGTGACCATGAAAGAGAGAATCTGTAGAAATCAAGACCCAGTTCTCTCATCATTTCTACGTCTCTCTCGTACTTGTGGTAGGAGTCACCGGCAATGTCGCCGTTGAGGCAATCGGTGATCAGGCATGGGTCGGCGTGAGTCATGTGATCCCAAATATTTTCTGCTTTACCTGTGAATTGCAAAAAAAAACATAATCTCTTCATGTTGGCTATTGAGAACTGAGAAACTACTGCGTCCAATTTTTGAAATTTGGAATTGTTTGCGTAAAAGTTGAAAAGTATGTATATAATATTTTACTATTGATAAGAAACTGTACTTACCATCAGCATCCCAGCCACCTTCCACCTGGTATGAAGCTGTGGCTGTTCCAAATACGAAGCCTTCTGGAAACTTTCTTACTCTATGCCCTTCGGTTGCCTTCGATTCGGCTAAACTTGAAGAGAGCAATATAAATCTGAAAATTAATAATAATTATAATTAATAATTAAAAGTAATTTTTTTTTCTTAATATAGATTTCAAGAATGAGTAGTAATGAGTATTTTATAAAAATACTTACAACCCTAAATGCAATAACATTTTGATGTGATGATCTGAAATAAATCAATAGAATTGTAGTAAAACTTGAAAATTTGGAACAATGGCTACATTTTTAAACATATTCTAAATTTCTAAAAGATTCTTACCCCAACCGCTTCTTTACTAGAACACCAGCATTTTTGCACATTCAAGATGTTTCACTTTTATAAAGTCTTGTTATCAACTTCTATCAGACTCTAAAGGATATTTCACACTGTCTCTAAAACTATTTTAGTACGGTAAATTACAATGGATTGTCTCTATTGCTGGAGTGTTTTACAAGTTCTCTTATTTTTAAAACCTGTAAGTGAGAAGTAGGTTTTATTTTATAGAGCCGTGTGTTTATCTGCAAAGTTATTGATTAACAATGTACTGCAATATTTTGAAACCAATCACAATACAGGTGGTCCACTTCAGCTCATACAAACACTCGAGATTTTTGACGTTAGTAGATATTCATAATCGTGCCTGTCTCAAGAGATTGGCTTAATCTAATCTAATATACTTTGTATTTGTTTGTCTTCCTGTACAGACCGCATTCTTAAACTGATTCGCGTGAAATTTTGTGAGCAGGTTTGATAATTGTACAGAATATTTTTTGCTGAGTCACTATTTGGATTTTTTTTTTTAATAGAGAAGAATGTTATTTAAAAAAAATTATGCGTGGAGTCCCTCCGCGCGGAGGAAATGAAACTTTGTAATGTCGAAATGAAAATAGGAAGGGGTCACGCTTGGTCTCGCTCTGTCTCTTCCTTATTCCCCCTCCATGGTAGCGTTAAACGTTTAACGCAACCTTGTTGGAAGTCACATTAGAAGTTTCACTTCAAGAAACATATCTGCTATCCATAGCCTCGCAACAGGCTCGCTCCTACGTACTTACTTGAAAAAGTATCTGCTACATTGCGTTCTACACGGCTCAGGTAACATGTAACAAGCTAACATGACATATCGTCACGCCTTTCCCCCGAGGAGGCTGGCAGAGGTGTAATCCAACACCCAAACTTCGCCGGACGATATTCAGTACCAAATGTGACAGGGGGCGAGCCTGTCGCCATACACCAGGCTCCAGTCATGTAGCAGATGACAAACAATACGCACAAATGTTCACACAATAAACAAATCGGTGCGTGCCGTCGGCTGGGTTCCAACCCGCTCCCTCTGGCTTGAGAAACAGGTCTTCTACAACTCGGCTGTCATCGCTTGTCACTCATGTTCGAGTACCCCGCTATATAAAGTCCCTTTCCGCGTCTGTCTGTCTCTCTGTTTATGACATTCGCTAAACCCTGTAATGAAATGTGATGCGGTTTTCACCATCCGTTAGATAATTTTTCAAGAAAGGTTTATAGGTACCGTGCGAAGCCGAGGCAGGTCGTTAATAGAACATAATCTAAATTAACATTAAAACCTTCCCTAAAACTTCATTTACTGTAAATGCATCATGTTGTTTATGCATGTAACTTCAAGCTTACATAATATATTTTATCAACCACATTCATATTACAACTTATCTTAATCTAAAGATTCTTCTTGAAAATGATAAGCTCAAAATATCATTGACATGTTTGGCCCAACAAATCATTACTTATCATGACTGTGTTGCCAAAACACTTGTTTTCAAAACTTGTAAGGAAACCTTCTCTCATAATGAAATGCATTTTATATTGCCTATACGTATTTTCGGAATATAGAAAGCCTTAAATTTGCTTTCTATAAGCCCACTTGCAGAAGATACAGAGTTAAATTCGTTAACACAAGGTTTCTTAACTCAGAGTAAAAATGATTTAAGTAAGTAAATGTCACCCTAATATTGTGTAAACTCAATGATGGCTTCTAACTTTTGGTAACGCAAGACGATTTATCAGTTTAACCTCTAATGCGCAGTTAACTTCGAGTCAATGACATAATCCGAGCTTATGCAAGTGGCCTTTAGGGTTTAATTTTGGTTGCCATGTTTACTATGCATAAATACCTACTGATCGCAGAAGTAGAACAATGTTTACTTTTCAAGCAGTCGCATAAAAATAGGTAAATCAGAGATTCTATTGCTTTCCACTGAATCATCATCTCAAGCCTCTCAATCCTTCTCCAAGTTGAGCAGCCCTTTGAATAAACCTTTTGACTTTGACTTTTTTTACTTTGCCTATCGGGATGAATAGCACTCGGTTCGTTATGCCACCACACTTGGACTGTGAAAAGGTTGACCAAATCTGCATAAGTCCATGTATTCTTTTTTACATCATTATCAAAATTATACTATCATAATTTTCGAATTAAACAAAATATAAACATATTCTATTTTTGAACACAGTCAATTCATGACTACTCAAAGTGATAAAAATGGAGTAAGCAATCAACAACAGTCATATGCACTGAAATCAATTAAGATAACATTGTTAACAATGCAAACGTTATGTTATAATAGTGATGCAAATATCTATACGAGACAACCAAATTATCTCTAGAGCTGATACAGAGAGCCACTATAGCATTTTCTAAAACAAACCGAAAGTGCCCCGTTAAAAATGTTTAGTTCTTTGATTAGGCCAGCTTTACTACGTTAGTCACTTTGCAGATGTAATTACGGTCAGGCTCAAGCAGGTGTTACAACAATATTAAAATAGTCGTTTTCGGTATAAAACAGATTATCCGGTTTTAAATGGGCCATTTATTGCACAAATATTTGAATCTAAACTGATTTTGTCATACACGGAAAAAAATGGTTTAGTTGTGGCAACTAAATCTGTTTTGCTGCCTATGTCTTAGCTGCTGCACCAAATATCTTCGAAACACTGGCAAAGTTTTGTTGACTACGACGAAGACTGCTTAGCTACTATTCAAAATAAAATTTTGCTAGGAGAATCACACTCAAGTTGCAGTTACTGCAAATTACTTAACTGAGTTTACTAAATTTGTTATCTATATAAACAAAACAAATTCGAATGTTTCAATTAGCTATATTCGAATGTTTATATTAGCTATTAGCAGGTAAATATATATAAAATATTTACCTGCTATTGCTAATTGTTAAGATTGTTAGCAACTACTGCTAAGTAGTGTTAAGATTGTTAGCTGCAACAGCTAAATTCGTTCAGCTAAAAACAATTTGCTACGCTAACAAAAAACTTAGCTGTCCCTATAGTTTGAAAGGACTTTTGCTACTACAACTAAAATTTAGTAACAGCAGCTAATTTTTTTTTTCCGTGTAATTATGAGTAGGTATTGCAGAACCGTAGATACTCGATATAAGATAACAATATTTGTGTTTCCAAAGACGTATCAATCAATTCCATAAATTTATTCTTCTATGTTAGAGGTTCCGCGACGCTCTAAATATTCCACACAAACGCGCTTGTCTAGTTTCTTGGAAACCATTCCAAAATTAAATTTGAAAATTTAATTTGGCAGTTACCAATAAATTAACTATATCTCCGCCCCTATGTTCTTGGTTTTTTCAAAAAACGTCCTCAAAAGAAAATAGAGCTATGAAAAATATTCGCATCACAGGGGTCACTTTTGACTGATTTATTTAATACTAGCTGCGCTTCGCGGTTTCACCCGCGGTTAAAAAGTATCCTATGTGTTATTCTAGACTATAATCTATCTCTGTGCCAAATTTCATCCAGATCTGTTCAGTGCTTTTCTGGCGTGAAAGAGTAACAAACATCCATCCATCCATCCATCCATTCATTCTTACAAACTTTCGCGTTTATAATATTAGTATAATATTAGACAAAGCAAATCTAAAATCCCTTTACATAGGAAGAGTGTCTACATCATTCGCTTTTAAATTGATTCATAATACAAGGAAATTTTAAGTTATTTAAGAATGATTAGAAAAGTGATAAAAATATATTGAAATTGCACTTTGAAAATCTGTAGATAACTTTAGAGGCTCGTCAGTATCTTTACTTGCTCTCTTCTCTCGTCTTCTTCTAGACGAAATGGCAATAGAAAACCTTTAGCCAATGCGAAGTTAGTCTAAAGTAGTCGCCGGGCACTGCACTAAGTAATTAAACATTTACTCGTAGATCGTCATCAAGTAAAACGAACAATAGTGTCGAGCTCCGAATGTTTGTTACTCAGCTAATACTTAGTATTGGCGCTCGATACTTTCAGATACTCCGCAAAATTACTCGGACCCTAATTACGAGCACAAACATCTGTCCATTACGTTTAACGCGACCACACGGATGTACTCTAAGCATTTGGCGAGATCCTATCTCCCTGAGCGGACCCAGGCGACTCGTAACCGCGATACTCGTATATACCTGCCATTTGGCTTATTTACCCCGCTTTCATAAATAATGCATGGCAATCGACGGAAATGGGAACGTATAGATTGGTAAAGAAATCAATTGCAGCGGTAATGGCCCAGTTTGTGGGGATGTTTCTTGTGTATTACGTTGTAGGGGTTTGTGCAAATCTGTGTCGCTCGCACGCTTAAGAGTAAGATTGTATTAGGAAAGCTATATAGCTATTAAAGGTACACAGTGTTGTGAACCTTTTTTTACCAACAAGAGTAATGGCGAGCGTGAAGCTGCGCAAAAACTGCGGATGCAGAGGGCTCAATGGTGTACATTAAGACAGGCTTACGTCCAGCAATGGTCAAACATTAGGCTGATGATAATGATAAAATGTATGGGGATTAGGACACGTTTCAAGCAAGTGAGTCTTTTAGTCGAAATAATTTTATCACACAGGTGAGCAATAGTCATGTTTTATTCAAAGATGTAACGACAAACTAAATCCGAGTACAATATACCTTAATAAATGTTTTCCGGGTTGCCAGTGCATCAACAGCTCTGCCATGCAGTGTTGCAGGCGCAGCAGTTGTTTGCAGATGTTGCAGGGTTTTTAGTGGCGGTTACCGTTTACTATCAGACGGAAAGTCTGCTTGTTTGCCACTCTTCAAATAAAAAAATAAGGCATGACCGACACCAAATTGTACGTAAGTAATAGCTAGATTATAATAGAACAAAACAAAACGTTGAAGATCATTGTCCTATACCTCGTGTTAACCTCGTGAAAACTCCAGTCATTATAGGCTCCTATGATATATAACAGTGACTGTACAGTCATAACAATAACCATATACATCCCGCTGCTCCGAATTGTACCATTTCGATGGTCATAGTTGCATTACTATATCTTTACTACCTTTGATATCAGTTGGTAACAATTTCTGAATTTGCGTGAAACTTAGGCTGTTTATACACAAGGCGATGTAAATATCAGATACTCTGCAGACTGACTTCAATACGCTCAGAACTCTCGTAGTGCGCTTAATAGCATTCCTCGCTGTTGTCAATTTCTGTGCGAAGTTTCACTCAAACGGATTCCGAGTCGTGACACACTAGTCGCCGAGTACCCAACACTTTAGTTGCCTTCGTGTGTGAACGCTGTTTAGAACAAAGTTTGAACAGAACCCAGTCGGTTCAGACACGTACGGACTAAGTTACACTCAACTAATGATAGACGCTAAATGCGTTCGAGTTTCATAACTAAGTAATTACAGTTTCACGATCGTTGCTTAGCACTTACCTATTGAATTAAGGAAAGTTTTTGAAAACTTCGAATTGCAAATGAAGACAAGGACCTGGCTAAGTCTCGAAAGATAGTTAAAAGATATTTAATTAGAAATTAAATCAGAGAAAATGAATGAAATACGTTATTATACAACCGCAAAAACGACTCAACGGAGTATAGAGATACATATTACTGTTTTTCTTTACTTTGTGGCAACACCATACCAGAAACAAGACACCGGCCTCTCCGGATCTCTCTTCTCTATGGTGTTGTCACTACAGGCTCACTGCATTTTTTACTGTTGATTCTACGAGCAGAATTTATTGGACCTCAATTGTATAAATAATGTCGGCACTAAGTTAAAAAAAAAGTCAAAATTACAAAAAAGCAAAAATTAAACTTACTTTTGTCACACGAATAAATTGTTGTAAAAAATATTCACCCCTAATTTCCACAACTCAAATAAGAATAATCTCACTTCCGTCCTTACATTGGAAACGTTATTTATTTACCGCTGAGTTTGCCTCAAAAGAAAACATCAACCGTCGTGTAACAACGTTGCGTTTGTAAATAAAACCAGGGATTGGTTTACAGGTTTATAGGTTTCCTTGAATCCCGAGGGAGCTACGCGACTTGTGTCCCGCCGACCAACAAACGACAAACAGTATTGACCCTTACGTGCAGGGAATTGGTTAGATATTCCTGAGAACGTGTTCTGATTCCAACGTGCCCCTAATTCTGTGTACTCGATTAGTACTAATCCCGCATTCGACCAATTAGTGATTGCCTGCACTCTTATTCCGCACTCGTACGGTCGGCTACAAAAGTTAAAAAGATCGAAAAAGGTTCTATACCAAATTGTGTTGCTACGATAAAAACTAAGAAAGATTATAACCCGTAACAAGTATTCATTAAACAAAAAACCCGGTGCAAAATATTGTACCCCTTGTCATTTCCACTATATCACTCAAGACTACGAAGAACTATCAAGACGATTCAAATGACACGTCACGTGTCGAAATCCATCAAGCTGTTTAGGCTGTAGGACGTGCCAAAGAAACCTCATACACACATAACTCAAATACATACAAATATACATACACTCGAAAAACATAACCCTCCTTTTTGCGCAGTCGGGTCAAAATCGGTTTTTAACCTATAATGTATTGTAGTATGTATTGTCATAGGAACTAAGTACTGTGTCCAGACATAAGAATCGGTTCAATAGAGCACCTAATTAAAAAAAACTGTTGCATGGCTTGAATCAATAAATAAATAAATATGTATAAGAATGAAGCTAAATAAAAGCGTTTAAAAACTTTTTATACTTAATTTTTTGGAATGAGCTCTTCCTATGAGCACCATATATGACGTAGTTCGTTTTTTCAGTCTTTCTCAATTTTACTCAATCAATTCATTTCTGTTAGTTTTTTTTGTAGTGAGTCAACTGCGATCAATCTAATTCGTTAACTATTTATTAAAGTTAGTAATTACTTCTTCGAAAAAGTTCACCTGGCCCTGTCTGGAAGCTATGAATAATAACGCCTTGTACAGGTGAAAGAATACAACTAATCAAAGCGTAAGTAGGGGATGATAAACGAGAATTAATGCCCGAACTTACTTCTTGTTGTTACTCATACTCGACCACTAATGAATGATCCCAGAATAACAAGTAAATTCAATCAATATTATTCAGGACGCGTGACCGAAAAGGAAGATTCTTTTCACAAGTTTCTGTCCGAGAAATTTTCTCGACCTTTAGAAAAATGGTGTAAGCTTTTTATGATTTTATTTTATTGTGTAATAAAATAAGGTATAGAGTGTAATAAGAAATTGAATGATTGAGCAGATGTAGATAGTAGACAAGGCCGTGGTATCGTAAAATAGAAATGTAGCTATCGTTGTATCAATCATAATAACTGAAATAGAGATGGATTATAAATTTACGATCGGTCCTTAATAAAATAATACGAAACGAAACTGGTTTATTCTATGTTCTATGATCGCATCGGGCTCAGGGGTGTGTACTTTATTTTTTTTCATTCACTAAGCCATATTCTTAACTCTATAATAGTAAGAAGTTAAGTGGAAATAAACCTTGATAAACTCACATGTATCGTAGTCCCATATTGGTTGTTATTACTTATTAGTTGCGCCCCGCGATTTCACCCGCGGTTAAAAAGCATCTTTAAATCGCGGTTAAATAGCAAACTATTCCAGACGATCCTTCTAAATACTATCTAACCCTGCGCTAAATTTCGCCCAGATCCGTTCAGCCGCTCTAGCGCGATTGAGTAACAAACAACTATTCTCACATCTATCCAAACATTCGCATTTATAATATTAGTGTGATATATTTCAATACTCGTTACGAGAGTTAGCCGTAACGAGTATTGAAGTAAAAGCGATGGCAGCCTAAAAGTCAAAGTCAAAATGTTTTTATTCAATTTGGGTATCAAAGATACACTTATGAACGTCAAAGTTATTTAAATAGACTCGACCACCTTGTTCGGATAAAGAGCCTCTACTCAGAAGAACAGGCAAGAAACTGAGGGGCATTAGGGCCTAGTTAGGAGAAGGCCCGCTTCTCAAGCCAGCGGGTTGAAAACCAGCTGACGGCACGCACCAATTTGTTCATTGTGCGAACATATGTGCGTATTGTGTGTAATCTGCTACATGACTGGAGCCCGGTGTATGGCGACAGGCTCGCCCCCTGTCACATTTGTGACTGAATATCGTCCGGCGAAATGAAGGTGTTGTATTACACCTCTGCCAGCCCCCTCGGGGAAAGGCGTGACGATATGATATATGAGTTAGCCGCAAGAGTTATAACTGAGTTGAGTTGTAGTTGTAATAACTACAATTGTAAACAAAACCAAAACTTAAATAAAAAAACAAAACAGTGCCAATTAATGCAAGCCAATAAGGGAGTAACCCTAGTTTGTGAGCAGTCGTGGATGTTAGCTCAAGCAACAATACAATCCACTTCCCTCGGTCGCTCCCGCTGCCTGGGAACCAGATGGAAACATACATAGTATGTACGCAGATATACAAACACGTTGAGGAAAACACCTGACAATAGTTTTCGACTGGCTTCAAAATGTTTCGCGGCAAAGTTTGTGATTTTGAGGTGATTTTGAGTATAGCAGTAGGTGTGTGCTATTTATTTCATTAACTAGTTATTTACAAAGGCAAAATAAGAAGTCACTCTTATTAAAATGTGATGAAAAACTGACAAATATTTCACACTGAAATATTAAAAATATCTTTTTTTTTACGGCTTCGGTGACTCAGTTTAACCGGTAAACCTGCCTTCTGATCTTGGGGGCGTGGGTTCGATTCCTACCTAGACCAAACATTTATGTAATGAACATTTATGTTTCTTCTATATCTGGGTGTTAATATTTATTTAAGTATGTATTTAATGTTTATCAGTCTCTGGCAGCCATAGTACAAGCTTTGCTTAGTTCGGGGTCAGACGACCGTGTGTTCATTTTTATTTATTTTTTGAATAATATTTTTTATTTTTTTGTTCTATTACAAGGTTTTGGATTAGTAAAACTGAACATTTTTAACCAAAAAAAAACGTAAAACAGTTGTCTACATTCGTCACAGATTAGATAACAGTTACTACGTGATCTTCGTCTTAATTCTGGCTGTTATTCTAACTTCGCGCGATGGATGGCAAAAATGAGCGAAAGTTCATCTCTGGCCTAAAATGATTGCACGCCACCTATCGCCGTGGCCCGCATACTAAACAGCACTCTACGCCGATACACTACTTCTAAATCAATCAACTACGCTTTCATCTAAGCAATCCATTCTGGGAGAGAAGTACCTGTAAGTGCCGTAATTTACTAGCAAATAAACGTTAAAACTAGTGATTTTTTAATTTGAATAGGCTTACCTTTGACTACAAACTTATTTGATATTAAACGATGGTGCAGTCTATGTTGTCTATAAAGCACGTAGATAAATTGTTTCTATCGGGAAAACACAGTCTAGCGGGCATTTGTAATTTATGTGAGTGTGGTCAAGTTGCGCAAACACAGAATGACGTCATCGTCATCCATCTCTTTCGAACTTGTTGTAAATGACTTACTTCGGTCTTGCTTAAGCATCAAATGACGTCACTGCATGTTGCCGAATGCTCTACCTGGCGGAGTATATTATTATACTATGAGTGTGGTTTTGTATGCCTACTTATTATACCCTTATACCCTTATTTTCAAATAAGAGACTTTTAAATGATTATTATTTTATATACTGATAGTTATATTATTAATAATGCAATTTATATTGTTGATATAAATTATTTATTTCATTTGACATGTGTAACTACTGTTTTGACATTAAAAAACTCTTGTATTTTTGACATTTATTGAACTGGGACGTGTAACTATTGGAGTTATCAATAAATTCTGATTTCTGATTTCTATTTGCAGTGTCAGGGTCAACAGGACGACGGTACTATCGAACCATATATTGTATTTTTTATAAGTTTGAAATTCACGAATGATTCTTAAGTTATACATTCCGGGTAATACATCTCTATAAAACATGTCTATATCTCTAATATATGTGGTCTGATAGCTCAAAGAAACTTACTAAAAAAATACTTTTCTAAACAAAGCAACATTCCAGAAATTGCGCCTTAACGATAGCGATACTTCTCATACAACAAAAACACAATCATACTCACAGTTCTATTACTCTCCGAATCGTATTGTATTTTTCAGAAAAAAGTCTAGACCGTTCGATGTTCGGCGTAAAACTAAGTCTATCGCAAACTCATTGCTGTAAATGACTCAATTTATAAAACAAATCACATTTCGTAGTTTTGATCTGAAAAAATGGGGTCACAGAAAGGAGAAGTATAGTCATAACTTGTATCTTACTTGAAAACCGAGGGATGAAGGAACAACATTTAAAAAACGAGTCGATAAAAGTTTTTTCTATAGAGATACGAGTAACATAATATATGTGCGTATTTAATGTACTTGAACATGGTGTATGGCGACAGGCTCGCCCCCTATCACATTTGGGTGTACTGGACTGAATATCATCCGGCGAAGTGTGGGTGATGTACACCCCTGCCTGCCCTTTCGATAGAAAGGCGTAATTATATTTATGTTATGAGAAGGTTTTTTTAGCTTAAAAACCTACAAGACCTAGCAAATTAGACTAAAAACATGAGCGCATTTACAGGAACCTACCTAAGGTACGAGTAAGTATAACTTTATTTCACTTTTTGTTGCACGTAACTAATATCTATTGCAGATAGTAGAAAGTATTATGTCTTTTCAATACCTCTTTGATAAGACTCAATACCTACTACCGTAAATACTACAGAATAAGAGCGCTCTTTATGGCCAGTACAGGCTAATTCAAACTTATGGCCAGTACAGGCTAATTCAAACTTTCTTTATGGCCAGTACAGGCTAATTCAAACTTTCTTTATGGCCAGTACAGGCTAATTCAAACTTTATTTATGGCCAGTACAGGCTAATTCAAACTTTCTTCATGGCCAGTACAGGCTAATTCAAACTTTCTTTATGGCCAGTACAGGCTAATTCAAACTTTATTTATGGCCAGTACAGGCTAATTCAAACTTAACGGTGGCTGTGCGCGTGCGCCGCAAGCGAGACTTTGCGACATCTTGCCTCTCTGACGCCCGCGCATACCTTCGTTTTCGCTACTGCGCAGCGTTTCGCGCCTATCTTCACAGCCGTCATTTTTTTTTTATGGACAATAGGTCGGTGTTTGACCACCAACTTGCCTGATGTTAAGCGACGTTGTGGTCTAAGATGAAGCACGACGACCTATAAGGTACTTATTCACTCTAGCTTTAAAGTTTTGTAGAGTGAAGATGTACAAAGACGGCAGTTGACTGAGGCGCGACAAGTGCGCTACTGCTCAGACCTGTCTTTGGAACGGTTACACCGGACTACATCCCGAAACACGACTAGGTCATTTCACGGCATGGCTTGGTCCGGTGGGTGGTAACTAGCCACGGCCGAAGCCTCCCACCAGAGTTTGCTACCCGGTTAGCACTACCCGGGGACCACGTGTAGCCTGTAGGGAATCAGAATAGAGCACACTCCTACGGACGTGGGTAGTTCAGCCCCCAAAATTAAATTTGAATCGGCCTGTACAACAGTCGTAACTTAATTTTCATATAGGACAATACTCGTAACCAACTCATCAACAGATAAGGCGATAGAAAGTTGTCACGTTGTTTTTCTGTAAAGTAAATGGCCGAGAAAAGCTAAAGTCCCTTACTAATAGAAAATGTATGGCATTGGAATAGGTACGAGTACATAATGTTTTGTCTTTTTTGATCGGGTATTCAAGAATTTAAAAAAAGACAATTACGAGTATGTGAAACTATTCTGAGGCTATACAACGCTTATTAGCGAGATGGTAAGAGTCAAAGACAAAGTCGAAGTCAAAATGTTTATATTCAATTTAGGTATCAAAGATACACTTATGAACGTCAAAGTTTTTAATAGACTTTGTTTTTTGTTGACCTTGTTCGGATAAAGAGCCTCTACTCAGAAGAACAGGCAAGAAACTGAGGGGCGCTATTTTTTCAAATAATAAATAAATTACAGTCTCACAAATTTTGGCTTACAACTAGGTAATATCTATAAATACTAGTGGCTACTTGACGGAAGTGCAAGGCTCCAGACATCTTTGTCTTCTAAATAATTCTTAACCTTATAATACCCTCTTTCTACGGGAACACACCGATGATGTTTGATAAATGATAACTCGCGTACCGTTTATCTAATGTCATACGTGTCTAATGTCCATTAACATAAACACGTCGACAGCAGGAATAATAACCACCTTTAGAATAAAGGTGTATGCTCTATAGCCAGAACTAACAGTTTACCGAACGTTTCTTGTCGATCCCCTGATATTATCGATATGTTTACACGAAACAAATTACCGTGAAAGATGTTAATGACGTGAACACACGTTACACGGTTCGATGAGCATAAACAACGAAATATTACTGTGTAATATGTTATACGATAATGTTTTTATATGTTTCGATCATTCAATGTATAGCCGTTAGTATGTGTCGAGTGTATAGGTAGTGCTTTTGACAAACCCCGGTTCCAAGACAATATTATTTTACGAAGGTTTGTTTTTATGCCACTGCTGATAAAACAGATGTGTTAAATAATGTTTGTTAATTCAATAGCTCATAGGGTGTTACGACACCGATCGATCGACAGTCGATCGATTTCATATTATATGGATGGTAGAATGTTTTAGTCGAATGTATTAGGTCCTTACGTATGAAATTGGCGTTTTGTCGTACTGATCAATTTGATCTGAAATATCTCCTCTTTGGTTAAGAATTTGAAATTCAAATTAATAAATTCATTTAGCTGGTTTTTTTTTCTTTGGAATACAGTCATTCATTTGTTATTTTCCTCATTATTTTTTCTTTGGCGTCGCTTATTACCGCGCAATGGAAAACATGAAATATCGGTATATTTACGAGTACGAGTTCTACCGTGGCACCAGTGCTGCAGAAACAGCTCGAAGAATTAATGATGTGTACGGCGCTGGTGTCGCTAAAGATAGCATGGTACGTTTTTGGTTTCAACGTTATCGTTCTGGAAATTTCGACCTTAAGAACCAACCCCGTGGACGGCCGGAGATCAAAGTGAAAAACGAAGAATTAAAGGCTATTGTGGAAGCGGATCCATCACAAAGCACTTCAGAGATAGCAGCAGGCTTCGGGGTAAGTGACAAAACTGTATTAATCCACTTGAAGCAAATCGGGAAAGTAAAAAAACTCGAAAGATGGGTACCTCATGAATTGAGTGAATCGAACTTGCAAACACGGGTCGCCTGTTGTGTTACTTTGCTCAACCGACACAATAATGAAGGGATTTTAAATCGAATCATTACTTGTGATGAAAAGTGGATATTGTACGATAATCGAAAGCGCTCATCGCAATGGCTGAACCCTGGAGACCCAGCCAAATCCTGCCCTAAACGAAAATTGACTCAGAAAAAGTTACTTGTAAGTGTTTGGTGGACTAGCGCCGGTGTCGTTCACTACAGCTTTCTTAAATCTGGCCAAACGATTACGGCAGATATCTATTGTCAGCAACTGCAAACCATGAAGGAAGAACTAGCTGTTAAACAACCGAGATTGGTCAATCGCTCTAGGCCACACAAGACCACACACTGCATAACAAACAACCACTAAGTTAGCTGAGCTACAATTGGAATGTCTGCGACATCCACCGTACTCCCCGGACCTTGCTCCAACAGATTACCATTTCTTCCGGAATTTGGACAACTTCTTACAAGGAAAAAAATTCCACTCCGATGCAGCAGTCCAAACCGCCTTCAAAGAGTTTATTGATTCTCGCCCCCATGGTTTTTATAGTAATGGGATCAATGAACTACCCATAAGATGGCAAAAGTGCATAGATTACAACGGTGCATACTTTGATTAATTAAATATATTTTACAAAAAAAAACGACTTTTTATTCCTCCCGTACAAAACGCCAATTTCATACGTAAGGACCTAATATTAGTGTGATAACACTCTTAAAGATAAAATAACAGGAAAATGTCGCCGTTAGAATCATTTTCATGTCTGAAATTTCAAAATAATCCTTCCTAACTAATATCATAAATGCGAAAGTGAGTTTGTTTGTTTATAACGTTTTCACGTCTCAACTATTCAACCGATCGTCTTGAAATTTTGCATACACGTTTTCTGGAGTACAGAAATGGCCATGGGTTATATCCCGATAAATGGATATGGCCTTTATATCCCGAAAACATTAACCGTTCCTGTGGGACCGCGGGTTAAACCGCGGGACGTAGCTAGTAAGTTATATTTTTACCGGGTTTTTTTGTGTTTCTTCTAAACAATGTTTTCCGCTTGATGTTGAAATTGCGAGTTAACCCACGGGGCGCAGTAAGTAAAAGATACCTACATATAAGTACATAGGTACCTACATTAACGAGTGTTGCCATGTCAAGGAGCCGTTCGGTTGACTGCTCCAGACATTTTAACGCTCATTTCTTAATTCTTCATAATTAAAACGGCACACCTGTATCCGAAAGACTGCGGAACGGAAACGAGTTTCGTTCGCAAAGGATTTGATTTAAATTAGCTTTAAGCCGTCCAAAATTGTCTCGTCCCTTTCAACCTTTGGCAGATTATTATTGTTTACGAACCTAATCCGTAAGTACCTATGAGTAAACGAATTGTAAAAAATGTGATAGAACCAGAAGGGAAATAAAATGCAAGGAATCGCCAACGCCAAATCCAGAGCCGGATCTACGAAGGAAAATAAAACCAGCGTAGGGGGTAAGTCACCAACTCAAAAACTCACCTATTAGGTGAGTCGACCACTCCGCGAAAGTAGAGTTCGATTCAGTGTCGATGTGTGTGTCAGTGTAAATACTGTTGGTGAGTCGGCCACACCACAAATCAGATGGGGGTTGATTTTCCCAGTTTTTTTAGCTGTTTCCACGAAATCGCTTTGAAGTTCATAAGAGTATCTTTGATACCCAAATTGAATAAAAACATTTTGACTTTGACTTAATTCGGCTACGTTTAGGTATGTATTTAAATACAAATATTTTATTTATTTGTGATTTAATTGTAATTTGTGGTAAGGAGACCGAATCACACTAATATTACAAAGTTTGATTAATGTATGGATGTTTGTTCTCAAGTTCTCACGCCAGGGGGGCTATTCCTGCGCGTGAGATGAGATGAGATTTTATCTTGGTCACTCTCACACCTATAACGTTTCAAACGAGAGCAACAAGGACGAAAAAAGTGAGATGAAAATCTCAAATCTCCGAATAGGGT
The DNA here is from genome assembly GCA_911728515.1 of Peribatodes rhomboidaria. NCBI lineage: Eukaryota > Metazoa > Arthropoda > Insecta > Lepidoptera > Geometridae > Peribatodes > Peribatodes rhomboidaria. The sequence goes on from OU452172.1 coordinate 14,003,378, forward strand.
CCCATAATGGCGGAACGGATCTGGACAAAATTTGGCACGAAGATAGATTCTAGTCTGAAATAGCAAATAGGATAATTTCAACTGTAGGCGAAACCGCGAGTACAGCTCGTAAGCTATTCAATTTTCATGTGTACAAAGTCATCAAAAGACAAAAAAACTAAGAATTTCTTACACACACAAATACGGATGTGCGTGGCCCTTATACTACGAGTATCAAGCGAGCAACTTATTCGTTTCGTCACTGAGTACTATAAATAGTTTCCATAGTCGTAGATTGGCTTAATTAAAGGTAACGGTATAACTTCTCTTTTGTGTATTATCGCAGTTGAGCTGTTCTTTTGTTTTGTCGTTTTGTCCACGTAAACAGATTGCCAGGTTATTAGTGAGCTTTGTTTATCAAACCAAAATAGACCTCATCTAACCTTGTAATTTACTTGTAGCTATTTGCAAGATTCTGATTCTGAAGTTATTTGCTTAAAAATTTGTATCAAGCAAATACATTTTTCAAATTTTAAACGAAGTCCTTGTAAAACATCCCAAGTAATACCTATATTAAAAATGCGAAAATGAGTCAGAATATTTGTTACGCTATCACGCCTTAACTACTTAACTGACAACGGAATTTTGCATACACGTCGAAGGTACACAAAAAGACATAATACAGTACTTTTTATCCCGAAAAAAATTACGGTTCCTGTGTGACGCGGGTGAAACCGCGGGCGGAGTTGGTACTTAATATATTAATACTATGTCATCATGATTATTATTTTTTAAATACTTATGTGAAGTAAATTATAAAACAATTTAACTAAACCAAGAAGTTTTTTACCCGACTGCGCAAGAAGGAGGGTTATGTTTTTAGAATGTGTGTAAATATTCATGTTTATGGGTATACATTCATACCCACATGTATGAATGTACATACATGTTTGTATGAAACCACATACATACATACATGTATAAGTGGAAGTGACGTATGACAAACAAAATTTTGCAGCCGGTTTTTTTTTTCTTCTAATAATGTTACTCGTTTAAAGTTTATATAAATGAATTGATAACATCATAAAAAGATAAACTCTTAACCGTATACAGCGAAATATACACCTATATTTAAAAAAATAGGTAAGTTTTGATTAACCTAGCTTGTAAATACAAAATATTCAAAGGCCAGAAATTCTATATTGACATTAAAATAGAGATAGGAAATAAGGCGGATACTAATCTAGACGCTTTCTGCTCATTCAATGAGCAGGTAGCGTCTAGATGCAAGCAAAGGCAGCACGTTGTACCTTTGGCTGATTAGAGTAGCTTTGCCTTTGAGCACGCTCGGAACGAGAAACTTTACACATTTCGGAGAATTTTAGAGTTTACGTCGCCAAATAAAGCGATGATAGCCTAGTTGGAGAAGGCCCGCCTCTCAAGCCAGAGGGAGCGTGTTCAAACCCAGTCGACTGCACGCACCAATTTGTACATTGTGTGAACATATGTACGTATTGTTTGTCATCTGCTACATGACTGGAGCCCGGTGTATGGCGACAGGCTCGCCTCCTGCCACATTTGGGACTGAATATCGTCCGGCGAAGTGTAGGTGTTGTATCTTACACCTCTGCCAGCCCATTCGGAGACATGACGATATTTTGTCGCCAAATAGTGTAGTATTTAATTATTATCCTAATGCAAATCCTAACTAATATTATACATGCGAAAGTGGTTTTGTTTATTCGTTTCCTAATTAGGATAGTTAAAACAAAATGATAAAATAAAACTAGTATATTAATTAGGAATAAAATACATAGGCAAGTAGTACAAACTTAGTCATTATTTGTTTACGATCTGATGAACAGAAATCCAGGCCCGGTAGATAGGACTTCACAAGCCCTCGGACAGGCACTGCAGTATAACATTATTCGATCCCCGTAATAGACGTAATACGAGATCGAATAACCGCAAAGAAATCGTCATGAAATTTTGGTCACACGAGGGATACAGAAAAGTACATAGGTTACTTTTTAGCCGCGGGTAATACTGCGGGCCGCAGCTTTTTCTGATAAACAACCTTTGCGTTCAAGAAATTAAGTACTTTTTTGCTAACGTGTTTGCAAAATTAACCTGAACTAGTAGGTCCTGACTATTGCAAAAGTAATTAACTGAGAGTTGAGGTTTAGGGTAACGTGATATTCAGGTATTTAGAATAGGTAAGAAAGATATTTACAATAGGTATTTACAATAGCTAAGTAATAGAACAGAACAGTAAGCTATCTAGCTTACTGTTCTTTTCAACACAAGATATTTACGCCGAGTGCAATTTTCAACCCCAGACACAAAAACGACGGGGTGTTAACGTATGTGTGTGGGTGTGTGTGTGTGTGTGTGTGTGTGTGTGTGTGTGTGTGTGTGTGGCATCGTAGATCCCGAATGGATGAACCGATTTTAATTTTGTTTGAAATGAATAATGTTCTTAGCTACGTATGTTTGATGAAAACCGGTGTCAAGGGATTATTTTAATGTTTAATGGTCAGCTGGGGCAAATGCGTCTATGAGCCAATTACTGACAAACCCTTCACAAATTAGGCGCCACCTACATGTTTTTTCTATCTTAAGTTGAAATAATCTGTACAAGATAACGATAGCGTTAGTTGCCTAATTTTTGAACGGTTTGTCAGTAATTTTTGAGAGATGCAATTACCCGACAGACGCATTTGCCCCAGTTGACCCTATACTTATATTTTTTATACAACCATTGTTAAAGCAATGCGGATACTTCCAGATAAATATGGCTAAAATTTGAATAAAAAAGATGATCTAAGTACCAAACTTTTCTTCATGTTAGATCCTTCTCGGATCCGTTTTAAAAATTGTTCTTATTAATTCAAAATGTTTGATAACTTTTACGGAAATCAGGAACAAAGTTTAGGAGGGATATCGTTTAAGGGCTCTTATATTCATGAATAATAAGGAGGGGTAAGTGCTCTGCATTTAAACCTGCGGTTGATAGTCTTTCTTGGATTTGTGTTTGTAAAGTTTAACTTCTTGAGTATACCTAATTTTGTTCTTAGGAGCAATCTTTTTTGTGCTGTATGAAACTTATTCGATGATAGCCTAGTTGGAGAAGGCCCGCCTCGTAAGCCAGAGGGAGCAGATTCAAACCCAGCCGACGGCACGCATCAATTTGTTAATTGTGTGAACATATGTGCGTATTGTATGTCTGCTGCTACATGACTGGAGCCCGATGTATGGAGATAGGCTCGCCCCCTGTCACATTTTGGGCTGAATATCGTCCGGCGAAGTGTGGGTGTTTTATCACACCTCTGCCAGCCCCTCGGGGAAAAGGAGTGACGATATGTTAAATGAAACTTATTCGTGGTATGGCAATAAGTAGATAGGTATATTATCTTTAAGTAAATTTAAGTACTTGTGTTTTTTTTTGGCAGACAGACTAGATATGATGTGGTCAAATATTTTTTTATTTTTTTTGTTATCTGATTTCTTTTGATTTCTTACTCTTGAGGGAAGAGTTTAGTGGCATAGATGGAATAGCAATTTTAGCCCCTGCAAATTAAAAGGGTGAGTGAGCTTAACGTGCATTTCTGTGTGTTACTCTGTGGCATCATAACTCCAGAACGGTGTTGTCTGGAAAGTGATATGATCGAGAATGTCTCGATCAAATCACTTTCCATGATGACTTGCTATGATTGTCGGAGTTTTTTTTTTATGCCATAAGTGGCAACAAGCTATGGTAAGTGTTCACCGTTGCCTATGGATACCTATAATACCAGGTGCATCACAGATACGTTGCCAACCTTTAAGGACTCTATTGACAGCCCTATTGAAGAACCCCATGTTGTCGTTACTCGGAAACACTTCAGGAGGGAGTTCATTCCACGGATTGCAGGTGTGGTGGAAAACGCACAGTGTGCGATTTCTACCGAGCGATAATATGTGGATGAAGTTTCAGGCGGTGGTTTGCTGGTGCAGGTTATTTTTTTATTTAGTCATTTAAACTTGTTGTTTGAAACTTTTTTTGTAGTTTTGCCACAGCATCTATGGCTACTTACTTGTTGTACGATACTTTTCAGATATTTTTTTCATTGTTTCCACAGTATCTGTGGCTAAACTGGCATTTGAATGGTCGATTCAGCTATGAAGGAATATTTATTTCAAGTGTTACGGAACTACCTCTACAAGTAGCTATTAATAGTTGGCCCAAACGCTTGCTCCTGACAAGCAGGTGACATGTGAGGGTGTTACTGTCAGAAAAGCTAGAAATATGTTTATTTTTCGGAAATGAAACAACAAAACAAGGTTCAGATTATGCAGTCACTTAAATAAATATGGAGTTGCGTCTATGATGTTATGCGGTAGTTAACCTTATTTATGGTACCATCAATACATATATATCGGCACGCCTTTCCCCCAAGGGGGCTGACAGAGGTGACGGTGACGGACAGAGGTGACGGACAACAACCACACTTCACCGGACGATATTCAGTCCCAAATGTGACAGGGAGCGAGCCTGTCGCTATACAACGGGCCCCAGTCATGTAGCAGATGGCATACAATACGCACAATTTTTTTTTTTTTTATGATTGAATAGGCCCGCGTTTGACCACAACACACCTGATCGAAAGTGAGGATGCGGTCTAAGATGGAGCACGCTTGCCCATGAGGTGCCTATTCACTCTTGTCTTGAAGAGACCCAGGTTATATCCATTGCTGGGGAACACCGAGGCAGGAAGATAGTTCCACTCCTTGGCAGTTCTGATTAGGAAGGAGTTTTGAAAGCGCTTCGTGCGGGTTTTATTAAAGCTGACGACATATCGATGGAATGTTCACACAATTAACAAATTGGTGCGTGCCGTCGGCTGGATTCAAACCCACTCCCTCTGGCTTGAGAGGCGGGCCTACTCCGCTCGCCTTCTCCATCGCTTTTACGTACCTATAAGTACGTAATGTTTTAGATTTTCTATACTTATTAGAAAAAATATTTTTATGGCATTGCAGTCCAGTTTTTATTTTTGTACTCGTATCTACACAAAAAAAAACTGCTAAAATACCTAAATTCTGCTACAAAATTATATTTTGGACTAAGGACGATGACGTACGCTGGTTCAATTTACCAATTTTTGGAACCAGAAAAATAGTAAAATTATTGATGTACTTATACGAGTAATAAATTAAAACAAATACAGATCAATGAATTTCCCAAAATTAATTACAAGCGGAACTGTACGGCAACTGCCAGTAGTTAACAGTAAAGCGATAAAAACACCGAAAATTAACTAAGGCACAAATTAATTTCTCCAGTAATCATCACTTCCTAATATTTAATTAAAATAATAACATTTTATTGCTCCATTATGTCACTTTATTGCCTTCAAGTTCAGTTCAAGTTCAACCCGGTCCAGTAGATTTTACACCAACTGACAAACTGGCGAATAAAACCGTTCAAATATAAAACTTTATCCCATAAAACACGTGTACTTACCCAAAGCGGCTCAGTATTGCGCCGTGAGTACAGAGTAGCAGTCGTCACAGAGAGAGAGGTCTAAAAGCTCTGATTAATTATGACGTTCTAACGTCGAATTAGATGGATCATGGATGTAGTTCACCGGTGAGTTTGGCGTAAATGACATTGTATGAGATGAATCAAAGCAAAGAAACAAGAGCTTTTAACACTTTCACCTCATCCGATCTATGACTTATTCGCAAACCTGTTGCTCACGCACACGCACGTCAGTAAAATACAAGCAAGTGTATGTTACAGTTTTTAAGAGTTATCGTTTTGATTTCATTACCGCGCCGTGGCGCTATACCGCCGCGCCGCGCCCCGCGCCACACTTTTGTGACCACGATGTCAAAAGCTATCTCTCTGCAAAGATTTTTCACGCCACACGTACAACACATTTGTGACCTCGGATCTCAATAGCTATCTCTCTGCAAAGACTTTTCGCGCCCCAAGCGTCACACATTTGTGACTTCGATGTCAACAGCTATTTCTCTGCAAAGATTTTTACTCATCACTGCAAGACCACAACGTGTTTACGGCAAAGAGCAATTGGCCGAAGAAGTAAGTCGAGCACGAACTCGCCGACACCCTTAATTGAAGGCTCCGAAGGGCACCGCTTATCCCGCGCTAAATATACAACCGCCTGGCATTGACGAAATTCGCCCCCTCGGCTTTGAGGTTTTATTAAATGTGTTACATCGAAGCTTTATGAGCGTGTTGTGATTTTATTGTGAGGATAGACGGCCAATGTTCAACGTTCCGTTCGAAATGATGCCTAGCATGGTTTTTGGAAAGAAATGGTTTAATATTTACGATGGATTGGGCAAACACGAACACTATATTGCATAGTTATTTCATGTCTAGGTGGGGGATGCGTGTTTGGCTGTAGAACTATTTACGTAAATTTACATCCTAACCTATGAGTATTACCTATTTATGTCTAGAGAGAGTTCCGTACTGTTTATGAACGAAAAGTGTATGTACTCGTATGTGTAAGTACGTAGTCTGTAGGTACGTCTTTTACTAGGGTTGTGTCATACATTTTGTTAATTTAGAACCTAAAAGCTAGCTGTTATTATTATTGGCCCGTGTAATGTTTTTTCAGTCCATCTGGACATATCATTTATCAAAGATACCAACATACTGAGGGCCGATTTCACCAGTGAATATAAACGCGACTGGCTCATTTTAAACTTGGTTTACGTGAAAAACTGAGGTTAAACAGTCATTTTGCTTTCACTAAACTTAGTTTAATAAATCTCGATTAGTAGCATAAATGGTGAATTCGACCCTAAGGCAACGGTGTCTGTGACTTTGACATTATACCAACAGCCTTACCTACTATTGCAATAGCAACCAACTGCTAGCTATTCTGTGGTTACTGGGTTTTTCACATTATCTAGAAAGCCTAGATACATTGAAATCTAAACAGACATTTCTAAATTAAAATCAAATATTGGTGTAAACCTCGAAAAAATACATTTCGCCCGAGGTCCGATGTAGGTGTATCCAAACAACGGTAAAATAAAATAACATTTTGAATTGTTGTTAGAAAATAAAATAATAACAATAATTTTGGGTAATATTTGAATACGTAGTCACGTTACGGCTACACTCTCTGAATTTCCCCGAGGAGTTAGGTTTAGAATTCGGCGTGTAAAAGATCCTCACAATGATAAATGACTGAAAATAATCAAGTCTTGTTCTGAAACACTCAAGAAATACTCATGGGTCAATTGGTTTTCACTGTAAAATAATTTAAATCTTACTTTTTTGGTGGTACTTAATCTAGTTAAATTGTCATAATATTGAATGCCTGCTTTCTTCAGAGCATCACGAATTCGAGAATGCAACAATCGTAATAATTTACATAACATATTGTCACGCCAACCCCTTCGGGGAATAACTAAGGGGCTGTCAGAGGGTACAACACCCACACTTCGTCGAAAGATATTCCATCTCAAATGTAATCAGATACATGTGATACACAGCTATACACCGAGGGGTTCCAGTTGTGTAGCAGGTAACATTATACATAATAATTTATTCTCTACAATATTATTATTGAAGTAGATGTGCAAATCTATATTATACTAATAACTACTAAGTATAGTAATACATCCCCTTTATCATTATGTCTATATATTCTATCCTAACTAATATTATAAAATATACGAAAGTGAGTTTGTTCGTTTGTTTGTTTGTTACGCTTTCACACCCCAATGACTAAACCAACCTTGATGAAATTACGCATACACGTTGTCTAGGCTATAAAAAAGGGTACCTTTCATCCCGAAAAAATAACGGTTCCCAAAGGATTGTGGGAGAAACTTTTTAGTCTAATTTTAGTTTTAAAGTTTTTTTTTACAATCGCCTGATGGGAAGCGTCGACGTGATCGAAGGTGTAACACGCTTGCCTAGGAGATACCTATTCACTTTACTCTTAAACACCCCCGGATTGTATTTAGATGGAAAGACAGACGCAGGAAACGAGTTCCACACCTCTGCAGTCCTTAGAAGAAAAGTTGACTTGAAACGCTTAGTGCGATTTGACGGAATTTCCACCATAAGCGGGTGTCTCTTGCTGGTGCGCCTGGTACAATTATAAAAGAACGGTGATGAATGGATCAAGTCGTGCAATTCTTGTGCACACTCGCCGTAGTGTATTCTAAGTAAAATAAATAAAATATACTCTAACAATGTTAGCAAATTTATTTTTCAAGATAACGATGATCAAAAACGTCCATATGTTTACACTAAAATTAACGATAAAAAGTGTTCTTATTTCACTAATAAGAAACACATTACAAATTGGCAATATGCTAAAAGTGTTTAAACCCATTATCAAACAGTCAACAACCAGCTAACACGCACTAAATCGACAAACCATTGCCTAAAGAATAATGGATGCTCCGTATCTCAAACGCATAAATTCTTCACACACACACACACACACGTAATTCAGGATTTCTTACAGTGAACTTTAGCAGTAATGAGCGAGCTTTATGCAAAATTTTCAACTAGTACTGAAAAGTGATTGAGATCATAGTTAAAGTTTACCAAGTAAAAGTAATACGAATCATATGGATTTTCATTCGAGTTCTACAAGAACTTCGTTGATCGTTTAGTTTTTTTGGATTGGATTGTTTGCGATTTTACGCAATTCAGTGTTTTAGGCACTGTCATCATACAAAGTATCTAGGACATACCGTTATGATAAATGCTAACTAGGTTCGTGCTAAATTTTGTAAATGCAAGTTTAATCAAACCCAATCGAATTAGCAGTTCAGCTCTAAATAAAATCAACCGATAGAAATATGAGGTCCTAATTGTCAAGGGTGTGATTCGTAGCTGCTTTTACACAGTTTACGAATCAACTTCTAAACAACTACTCTGCAATTTTTTTTATTTCCTTACATTCCCCGATTTAACGATCAAAATCTAAATTTAGATAGCTTTGTAGAATTGAAAAAGGTGCTACGGCGTAGGCCTATCTTCTACGCCGTAGCGACGTGTAGCAAATAGCCTCCGGTATAGGCCGCATTGTGGCGCTAAACGATTCTTAATCTGTTACGGAAATATCTTTTACCTGTTTTTCCTAAAAGCTAAAACCATTTTTAAAATAAAAACGAAACTTTCAATCCTATTTTGATGTTTTTATATGCATATTTTTTATTTGTCCTGAACATATTATAAGCGCTTCAACGCACTATACGTAGGGCATACAGCCAACGAGTGCTGAATTGTAGTGAACGTTTTATTATTATAAAAGTTGAACCACGAAGTTTCAACTAAACCGTAGATTCCAGTTGTTTATGCTTGAACTAATGATTGTATGCTAAACGATATTGTTTGGAAGCCTACAAATCTAAAGGAGTTTAAGGGTGCTTTTCCACCAAAGGATGCGCAGTGCGAGGATGTGTTTCAACGAAAAATTAATCAATGAAGTCAAATAAATAATTGAAGATGTTAAATCAAGTAAAACTGTTGGCAGATTAATTGGCATTCTCTCAACCATTCACTTTTGGTGGAAAAACGCCCTTATCCCAAAATACTCAAAATATGGGTGACGACTCACCACTTCGCGAAAATTCACACAAAATATGAAAGGTGGAAATGCAAAATAGCCCTATTTGTCAAAGTAGGTTAAAAAGGGTATGCATAACAAACGCCGATGTCCATGCCAGCTCCAACGTTGCAAATGTACGTCAAAATGTTTTTTTTTCTCAACAGTCTGTTGCAGATTGTTTGAAATGAACAAAAAATACGAGAGTCCAGTGGTTTATCCTACGACAAGCAGTGCTTCGCAGTGTTTTCCTGTTTCCTCAATTTTCGAGAATATGAAATACTTTTTCTTTTGTTATCTATTAATGGTGCATTTTGTTTTTGTAAGTGCCATTAAAATGGTTTCAGTTGTTTTGTGGAAAAACAAACAAACAGAGAGACAGAGACTCAAAATGCAGTGGCACAGAAATAAATGAACGCCAAGTTACATTTTCATTGATATGTATTTATAATAGGTTGTTTCTCTAAACGACGGTTTCTTTATTATTGTACTCTTCATTAAAACCAACTTTTATTACAGGACCAACTGTGAAATCGTAAAACAAAAATAGTTGTTCCATAGAAAAATATTATTCAACCTTGAAGAAATGTGTGGAACGGTTGATGTTTCAGATTGACATTTCATTCATTTGACATTTGACATTCATTGACAGTCATGATTGCAGTGTTGAAGGACCAACACTGAAGTCAAGAAAAATATTTCGTGGAGTCCCTCCGCGCGGAAGAAGTGAAACTTCTGTATATCTTTCACGCATTCACTCTCGCTCTGTCTCTTTCTATTCCCCCTCCCCAGGAGCGTTAAACGTTTAACGCAACCTTGTTGGAAGTCGCATTAGAAGTTTCACTTAAAAAAAAATCAGCATCAAAGTTTGGTCATGATGATGAGTACAATGAGAACGTACAACATGTCCGTCGTTTTAAGAAGCAACAATGTACTCGTATATTGGTCTGAAAATTGATGGAGATTAATAAAAAAATTTAAAGCTAGACCTAACGTCCCTAGATTTACATAATCATCGGCAATTGATGTTGATTTTTGAGAACAACAGTTAATTACATTAGAGTACGACCAAATCTTAAATGTAAACATCAACTTTAGTCTTCGTGTGCTTACTTTAGACTAAGCTTGCGTTTTAGAATTAGTTTTAGTTCAGCTTTGATTTAGTTCTACAAACAATTGAATTAATTTGATATAGTCTAGCCATTGTTAACTTTATCCAATCTATATATATATATATATTTTGAATCGGACAGTAATGAATATTAATAAGTTAAAAGATATGACAGCCTAATTGGAGAAGGATCGCCTCTCAAGCCAGAGGGAGCGGGTTTGATCCCAGCTGAAGACACGCACCAAATTGTTCATCGTGTAAACAATTATGTGCGTTTTATTGTGATCTGCTAGATAACTGGAGCCCGGTGTAAGGCTCCAGGCTCACCCTCTGTCATATTTGGGACCGAATATCGTCCGAGGAAGTGTGAATGTTGTAATACACCTCCGCCAGCCCCTTCAAGGGAAAGGGGTGACAATATGTGATGTTATCTTATACTAATAGCTGTACACTAGTTTATACAGTGACCAGGGACCCTATTCGGAGATTTGAGATTTTCATCTCACTTTTTTTCGTCCTTGTTGCTCTCGTTTGAAACGTCATAGGTGTGAGACTAACCAAGATAAAATCTCATCTCATCTCACGCGCAGGAATAGCCCCCCAGTATTAATACTTTTCTATGGATCATTGGAATCGAGTGCTTGCTGAAAAGTGTATGCTGAAAGGTTTCATGCGTCTTTTCTTTCTCAATATTTATCAATTTAACAAAGACGCGTCACTGTTTTGCCCTTAGCCTCATCCACATTATCGCTGCGAATGCCCGCGATAGCTATTTTCAGCCAATAGGAACAGTGAATAGCGCTTTCACGGGCGTTCACGGCAATCTTGCAGAGCCGGTGTTACACATGGTTATTTGTAACTTACCAGAAACCTCTTAAGGGGTCATTGTACTCATCAATATGAACAACTTTTACTATGGGGCGAACTCCGAAATCAGCTGTTCCATACGTTTTGTCAAAGGTGATTGAACTTTTTGTATGGAACAGCTGTTTTTTTTTCGCGATTACAGGATTGGCTTCATAGTAAAAGTTGTTCGTACTGATGAGTACAATGAACCCTTAAGAGGTTTTTGATTAGGTACAAATAACCCTGTATGTTATAATCATAGATTCAACAGTGATATTTCTAGCATTTGGCTCAGCCCATGAATCTGGATTTTAATATTGCATCATCAATACAGGTACACCAATACAAAAAATCGAAAACACGGTCTCTGAAATATTCGGAATTTATCTCTATTTATATAAAGTTCTAGTTCTGTTCTAGTTAAGTTCCGTCACAATGTTAGTTACCATACTCCTCCGAAACGGCTTGACAGAATTTGTCAAATTTTATATGCTAACTAGCTGTCACCCCGCGACTTCGTTCGCGTTTTGAGCTATCCTATCTCTCAAGTTGGATCGAACTGCACATGGTGTGCGAATTTTATTATAATCGGTTAAGTGGTTTAGGAGTTCCTTGAGGACAAACATTGTGACACGAGATTTATATATATTAAGATTCAATAGTTTGAGATTTTTATAGAAATGTCTTGTATTTCCTTAATGCACTTTAAGATACATCTTAAAGTGCATTGTGCAACGTGCAAGTATCAATTGAAACAAAGCTCTTCACACTGAACTAAACAAATGCATTTCACAAATAATGTACAAGAAGTTGCAGAGAATGTGGAAAACGCTTTTCTTGTTCAATGAAAGTTTTGTGTCTAACCTTGAGTGTTTTACTGAAGAATATGCTCTCTTTCCTATCCTAACTAATATTATAAAAAATACATACAGACGAACATAGAACCTCCTCGTCGGTTAAAAAGCGAAAGTGTGTTTGTTCGTTTGTATGATAATTATGAAATTGGACATAAATGTGGCCAGGAGTGTTGCAAGTAATTAATAATACAAGTGATAAAAATGCACTATAGTTAAAGGCTTTTAAGAATCGTCAATTTTCTTACACTTTTTTAAATTATAAATCTTAAATATTTTTTAATAATTGGGACATATGTGCGTATTGTATGTTATCTGCTACATGACTGGAGCCTAGTGTATGGCGACAGGCTCACCCTTTGTCGCATTTGGGACTGAATATCGTCCGGCGAAGTGTGAGCGTTATATTACACCTCTGCCAGCCCCCTCAGAGAAAGGGAGTGACGAAATGGATGTATGTATTTCAATAATGAGAATGTATAACCTTCTCTGAAGTATTAGAGGGAGCGGGTTCGAACCCAGCCGACGGGCACGCACCAATTTGTTCATTCTGTGAGCAAATTTGCGTATTGTATGTCATCTGCTACATGACTGGAGCCCGGTGTATGGTGACAGGCTCGCCCCCTATCACATTTGGGACTGAATATCGTCCGGCGAAGTGTGGGTGTTGTATTACCTCTGCCAGCCCTCTCGGGGGAAAAGCGTGACGGTATGTTACATTATGTTTATATTTCAATTTAAAAAAAGCATAGATCCTTTTAGAGCTGTCAGAGTAAAAATCAACATCTACACTGTTGCCGACAAAAAATAAGTCATTCTTATAATCCAAAATATTTTGTTCCCTAATCTTCGCAGTTATCAAAGCAGAAACATTTCCGAAAAAACCCGCCGCGCATTTAAATCTCAGAAAAAGATAAATACCTAATTCTTTCGACGCTCAAAATTTATTCTTGAGAGAATTTCTCTCGGTACCTGAGATTAATTTGCGAGAAACATCGGACGCGCCGCAAAAATTCTCTCGTGAATAATAAGAATCGGTCAAAAATATTTTCCGTGCTGGTCCAATTGAAAAATAGCTCTCTGAACTTTCACGTCAAGTTACTTGATAGTTTTCAGACAGAGATTACCCTTATAGGCATCGCATTTTGAGACAACATTTTGTTTCGTTCTGCTTTGCTTAACAAAAACGTATTCACACCTGGACCACAGCCACAGCTGGAGTGGATTCTTTCTCCGCTCTAATTTAAGTCTATACTTGAATCAGAGCGGAGAGGGAATTTACTCCATGTTTATCCATATCCATTATTATACATTTGAAAGTCTGACCTATCATATAATTTAATTTGTCGTATATTTGTAGTCTCCTATTTCGTATTTTGTACGTCATCATGTATTATATTGTATCATATTGTTTTATATTGTATCATATTTTTTTATATTGTATTATATTGTAATTCAATGATGTATGTACCTAAGTACTTAAAGTGTGTCATGTAAACTTAAGACTTTACTGAAGCTGTATTGCACACATGTTTTGATTTACAATCCAGATCTTATTTGTGTTTCTGGCGATCCATTAGGATCTATTACTAAGTTTATTTGATTGTAACTTGTTTTGTGTGTTAAATAAATAAATAAAATAAATAAAAATTCATGAATCTTGAAGAAAACTGCGATTTGCGGAATTGAGACCAAACTTTACGAGTATCGTTAGCTCCTTCAACTTTACGCCTAGCATTGAACATATAAGTGAATTTATAGACTTAAGTGTATTAAAACTTTAACTAACACTAATACGGAAAACGTAGTTCAATTATTTTGAGTGTAGAATCTATACACGGTAATCTGTGTTTAAATAGGTGGAAAGCTATTCAATGGCATACCTTAGTACACTGAAACTTCTGTAAGCATACCTAAAGACGCTTAATTGGTTGTTTTTTTTTTACATCGAACTTTACTGATCTTGTTACGTCTACAGTATACAAAATTACACGGAAAATATGCTAAGCCAAAAGAATTTAATATTGGTACTCTTCATTATTAAATCAGTCTTACTATGAACCAACCCACAAAATGCTAGAAATCTGCTCCAAAACATATCAATCTAAAAAGGTCGCTTAACTAAATTTTTGATTCATTTATCACTATTTATGTACTTTTTTTGTATGACTCTATGCTGTTGGCCACTGAGGCCTCGACAGCGTACCGGACATTAGGCAAGCGTAGATGGCGCAGGGCCTCAAAAATGCTTACGGCTATGGGCGACGAGCGCAAGGGCACCTCTACGGTACGGCCTCGGCATGGGCTGTCGCCGAGGGAGGGTCGTTGAATTGCGTTTATCTGAGTACGTACGTACGTAGTAGATACACAGCGCCCAGATTGAATATAATTAATTAATTATTGAATTAAGCGTGAATTGGGATTTACGTCTGTAAATCCCAACTTACGCTATACTTTCGCTTTACGTAATACCTCTAGCCCTAATCTACATAAACTCTAATCACTGCCTTTCCAAAACACGCTGTCCCAAGTTACTCCAAACTCTGTTCTCGACATCTGCTAACATCGAATTATTAGTTGCGTTTATTACAAAACCCATTAAAAGCTACTTGCAGAAGCTCGTATTATCTTTTTAAATCAGAGTTAACTAGTCATCAGAGATTCAAAGTCAAAGTCAAAGTCAATATGTTTTTATTCAATTTGGGCATCAAAGATACACATTTATGAGCGTCATCTTTTTTTAAATAGACTCAACCGCCTTGTTCGTATAAAGAGCCTCTACTCAGAAGAACAGGCAAGAAACTGAGGGGTATTATTTTTTAAAGAATTAATAAATTATTGTCTCACAAATTTTGGCTTATAACTAGGTAATACACCTATACTAGTGATTACTTGGCGGAAGTAACGGATTAAACTGAAAAATCGGCTTGCGCTTGCTAATACAATGACATTAATAACATTTAAGCTCTGATCGCCACTTGCACTTAATATAAGAATTGCCTAAGTCCTTGCTTAACTAGTTTAATCTTAGTCTAGCTTTTACCAAACAACTTTTTTAACACGAACCTTAAGCCATTTCTTAGGATTTTATTACTTTATGTGCCTGATAAGCAAATATTTCGCTACGAGTAGTTTAAGACTAGGTAAGCTAGGACTTAGGCTATTTAGTGCACTTGCACTAAATAAGAAAAAATAAGAACTCATAAATAAATATAAGATACTCATAGCTACTCGTACTTAGCTTTGAATGAATTAACCCTGCTTCTAAAAATTCAACTCCCTATCTTCTGCATTGGGCCTTAGCCATGTAAAGCAGATGTCCTCAAATTCAGGATATTTTGTCCACAGACCCATCATAACTCCATCTCTGCCTAGGCTAGTTCCAAACTCCGGACTAGAACACCGACAAACACGGCGCAGAATTTACAAGTTTCATTCAGTCCCTAAAGTTCACTAACAACCTGCGACGCCGCTGTAAATCCTCGCAGGTAACTACTTCGACCGTAAAATCGTATTGTGTAAGTAAACAAGACGCTATAAATACGGTTAAGGGATTTTCACACTACAGTATCGTGGGAAAGCTTTGTTGGTCTCAAAGCCGTGGAGCCGACATTTCTGATGTACTTGTCTCGGGTGGACCCGACTATGTCAGGAGCCGACGTGCACAAGTTTGTGCAGAACCGACTGGGAGTAGAGGCGCCGGTGGTAGCGATGCAGCGCCTGGAGTCAACTGTACGTGAGACTTATTTCAAGTCTTACTTACTACGGGTTCCAGCGAAACACAAGGCAGCACTACTCTCGCCTGAGTTCTGGCCAAAAGGGCTAGTGTTCCGGCGCTACTGGGAGGCCGCACAGGGAGCAAAAGCCCAGAAGATTTAGTTAATTTTATTGATGTTATTTATATGTATGTTAGTCTGTAAGGTATTTATTTTCTATGGGCCTCTGTAACTTGCATTGTATGCAAGTTATATTGCCTGAAATAAATGGATTATTATATTATTATTATTATTTGTAGCTCTCCTGTCTAGTTTTCTGCCGCTACCGTCGACTACGAATGCCCTACATTCGTACGTGCCGTGTAGGGTTTGATTCCTACTGGGGATGCTGCTGCTGACCGATAAAGGAAAGACGCTTGTCTCCTTAAACAGTATTTGGTTAGATAATAGCTGATGGTAGGATGAGTCGAATGTCGCGGCGATCGCTGATGCACTGACTCAAGTAAATCGCTCGAACCACTGATGTCGGCACGTACGACCTACTCGTACTTAAGTCAAAACGCTGTGTTCGATGATTAACCGAACAGCGTCCGCAATGTTCTTCGCGATGATAAATAAAAATAATATTCGGGACACTTGCACACACGGTCGTCTAATTGTTTTTTAAACTTGTTTTTTAATTTTAATTTACATCATTTAATTAGATATATTCTATTTTTATATTTATTTTTATTGTGCTTTTTTTATATAACATTATTTTATTTTCGATTAATTTTGGCAAAAAAAAAAAAATTTTGGCAATTTTTGTTTTCTGACATACTCGTATCATAAGACAAGTGTACTCTGATGTACCTACTTGAAATAAATATTTGAATTTGAATTTGAATTTGTCTGACCCCAAGTTGGTGGTCAAACGCCGACCTATTCTACATAAAAAAAAATTAAAAAAAACTAAGCAAAGCTTGTACAATGGCAGCCAGAAACTGATATACATACATACATATTTTACATACATACATACATTACATACATACATAGATATTTAACAGTATCAATACTAGCTGCGCCCCGCGGTATCACCCGCGGTTAAAAAGTGTCGGCGAAGTGAGGGTGTAACACCTCTGCCAGTGAAAAAACGTGACAATGAGTATGTATTTTTTTAATTTATTTTTTACAACAGACTAGGCATGCGTTTGACCACTGACTCGCCTGATGGGAAGCGTCGACGTGATCGAAGGTGTAAAACGCTTGCCTAGGAGATACCTATACACCTATTTGTGTGTATTATTTTGTTCTGTGCCCAATCGCGGGGTGGTGCGACAATGCGATTATCGCGTAGTCTAAACGCCCCATAAGGAACGCGCGAATGTAAATATAGTTGATACAATTCATATTCGGTTACTTCGCGGAGGGATTAATTGTGTATTATTCTAAACAATGGCGCGTTCCACGGATGTTATTTACAAAGGCAGACTCGTTGGAAATATTACATACATCATGCAACAGCGGCGCCACGTGTGGCGTGAGCGTGAACACGTATTTTACATTTCCGCTAAAAGAATATACCTGGACGAAAACGACTGCTTGCGTTTTGAATAAAGTGACGAAAAAAATATAGGTAGGTATATCATATGTTGGTAGTAGGTAATTCTAATCTTATGAATAAATAAATACATAAAATAAATATTCGAGACACTTGCACACACTGTCGTTTGACCCCAAACTAAGCAAAGCCTGTACCATGGCGGTCAGAGACTGATATAATATTTTTAAATACATATTATATTTACAATACAATTATATTTTATTGATGGATGTACCTATAGTTGTTTATTACTCAATCACGCCAGAACGGCTGATTGGGTCTGGATTAAATTAGATTATATTAATTAGCATAGAGATAGGTTACAGTCTAGAATAGCATATAGGCTACTTTTCAACCGCGGGTAACACCGTGAAGCAGAGCTAGTTCATGAATAAATAAGTTTCGACTTTTTTGACTCTCTCGCAACACCCCCTAACCATGAGAGCAGATGGAAAAAATAGGCAGATGGCAGATGAAACAAAACCATGGTACTCGAGTGAAAAACTAGTGCGTTTGACGCATTATGTATGGAGGGCCTCACTCACATTTATTTGCTTTGTTTTCCTTGACAACACAAGGGAGGAGACAAAATTGCACACATAAACTTAAAAGCTTCCAAACAAGATGCCAAACAATGCTCCGATCCCTTCTTCCTGTTGCTACTGTTTTTGTCAAAAAAACATAGTTTAACAGTGGTATATCAAACTTCATATCAGATCAAAATATAAAACATACTTTTACAAAATATTTCATCTCATAATAATGATTACAAAATTACAACCCTTATTTTAATTATAACCTAAGTCCTACCTTTAAAAAAAATGTGAAAGTGAGTTTGTTTATTTGTTACGATTTTACGCCTTAAGGGTAAGGCGCGGCAGCTCGCTCGCTCGTGACACTAGATTCGATTTAAATTAAATAATGTATTTTTGATAAGTTTGCATCCATCAATGCATTGAAAACAGTATTACATAGTATTCAGAATAACTTTCATGCTAATATTTAGTTTTTACTTAGAAAAACGTAACCACGTAAAAATACATGTTTACGTTTGGCTCAGCACTCATTATAAATACCGATCGTCATAAAATTGCATACACGTTGTCAGATGCACAGAAAAGGACATAGTATAGCCGTGGGTTAACGATGCTCGGAACACGTATCTAAGCAGCTTGACACCAAAATTTGTAATGCCATTCATGAGGCCGCTGATGGTGACATAGCGACATGGCGATGGCGAAATGGCGACAAATTGCCCGGAAAATTATCGGTCGGGATCATCACGACGCTCAGTAGCGAGCAGTACGACTCGAAGAGGAGGCGGAGGAGGAGCATAGCCGCGGGTAACACCGAAGTGATGTGCAGCTACTTTAGCTTTAAGCTTTAAGCTTAATAAGCACATGTTCAGTTTACTCTCGTAGTAGTAGCAGACTAGTAGATCATAAAAGAGCAACTCGTTTGGGATTCAGCAGAGGAGATGAAACACTTCAGATCAAATACGTTTCATGTAATAATACTACTTTATACTGAGCGAAAGAGTAGTTTCCCAAACACATTTGACCTCTACGATACTTTGTTTAATGCAAAAAATTGTTACATTGTTTCGTTTGCTTTTTTGGTTCACTACATTATTCTGGGTTAATAGGTACTAAAAATCAAAGGTAAAAAAGGTAAGAAGCTTTTTTAATCCGTTGAATTATTATTTCACTTCCGATAATAATAAATAAATCAATTTATTTTTTATTATGGAAACTGACGTGGTTTTCACACATAATGATTTATGAAAACGGGAATTACTCACGTATGCGTTATGCGAAACGCAGCCGCGCGCGCGCACTCGCCTTGATAAAGACCGCCGAATGCGGTTGAAACTATAGTCGGAATAATCGACTAAATCGTACGTGAGTAATTTCCGTTTTTAAAAATCACCAGCTGCGCCCCACGGTTTCACCCACGGTTAAAAAGTTTCCTATGTGCTATTCTAGACTATAATCTATCCCTGTGCCAAATTTCATCCTGATCTGTTTAGTCATCCATCCATGCATCCATCCATCCATCCATCCATCCATCCATTCTTACAAACTTTCGCGTTTATAATATTAGTAGGATAAATCCATTTATTTCAGGCAATATTACTTGCATACAATGCAAGTTATAGTTACGTTGAGTAGTCGACGCGTAATGATAATTAATAAAAAAGCAAAGGTTAAAGAGGTAAAAAGCTTTTAGTTAGTTTTAATATCATTATCTCACATCTGATAATGATATTAAAAAAAAACCCGACTGCAAAATGTATCTCTGCGCCACTATTCCAATAAAGATCAATGTAACGACTAATCATGCATCAAAATCGGTTCATATTTACGAGAAAACATAGAACGGACCTTCCTTTTTTTGGCTTCGCCGCACTCACGTTTTCATGGGGCCTTTTTCATTTCTGTCAAAAATAATTAACTTGAAATTATTGCGAATGGTACTTACTAAACTTCAATCATACAGTGAAATATTAAAATTAAAACTCAACTGAAAGCTGTATTCTCCCATAGAAAAGGAAACGCAACAAGTGAACTTTCCCCGTTCAGTTGAAAGAGAAAACTAACGCTTTAAAGCCAAAGTTGACTCTGTGCCAAACAAACTGCTGTTTGAGCTTGTTTTACTGAATTACTGCTTTTATATGGCAAAAGTGTTTTATATTAATATCAGTAATACGAATACAGAATTTCAGTGGTCAAAGTTTTCCGCTATGTTTGATAATAATGGGTCCACGAGGATGTATCGTAATTTTGTGAATATTTTTGGAAGCAGAACAAATTGGAGTTGAATAAAGGTTGAATCATATTAATATTGTACTCATAAAATAAATGTTAATATGTAGAAATGAAAGTCGTATAGAGATAAGATATACCTACAAAAATTAACTTCAACAAAAAGCAGCTTTTTGAAACTTTTAGAAGTCAAAAACAATTCCTGAATAGATGCTTATTGTCAATAGGAGAAACAGCGACTAGAAAACTCGTTACTAAAACATTTGTGTAAAATAACATATTTAACTAAACACACGTTCTCTTCACTAACAGAAGCAAAAGTTGTAAAATAATTCACGAGCGGAAAATTCGACTCTACTAATCTTCGTATTAACATTCTCTGGCGAAGTATCACATGAAGTCGAAAACTAGCAGTTGGAAACTAAAACCACGCGAAACTTCGCCATCCATCAAAGAAAGCAGACTTCCTTTTCGAGCCGTAATGAAGCACACGAGGAATCTTATTCCTAAAAGTTTTAGTGACTCGAAATGCCTTTCACAAGGCGCCAGAGACGTAACAACCTACTGCCTTCAAAGAATGTAGGTAAAGAATGCTTCTGAGAAATGCCCTCGACTCCGCACAATTGGCGAACATTTCAAATCTCTTGTGCAACTTTGAACTGCATTCATTACGGGTACAAAAGTTCGCTAGAATGGTGGAAACTGACCCTTAGCTTGGCGAATAAAAGTGGAATTTATGCGAACATTTTTTGCAAGGACAGAGGCAAATTGCTAAATAGCTCAGTATGATAAGAATCCTAATTTAAGAAGCTTACTCGGAATTTTGCTGTAACTCGTCCCTGCAGCGTAATTGTTTCAAAAATTGTGTGTAATTAAAGAAAAAAAAAAATTAAGAAACTGCTGGAAATAACTATGGTTTTTGTTAACTAAACAAAATCCATGCAAACCAAACTAAAACAACTTATCTAAAACAAACAGTTTGGTTACATACAGTCCATGTTATAGAAACGTTGTATCGTATAAACCTCGAAATAGCTAATACAGTGTTTTGTCTTTTTTATTCTTTTTGAATTTTTTTCTCGATGCAAAAATACAAACACTGTTAAACTATTCCGAGGATAAAACATTTATTAATAAGAAGATAAGATTAAAACTCGCTCGTAGAACCAACGGCCGATAGGGCAGACAGATCTCGAGTGGCGACCACGAAACGGAAGACGCGATAGAAAGCGTGGAAGGCCTCCACAAAATGGACCGACAATCTGGTGAAGGTAGCAAGAAACCGCTGGATGCAGCGCAAGACCAGTCGTTGTAGAGATCATTGGGGGAGGCATTTGTCCAGCAGTGAACGTCTTCCGGGCTGACATGACAATGATGAAGATAACAAGTAAAAAATTAAAATTTGAAAAACACACGACACCTATTTTCATCAACACCGATTTTCATCAAACATAGGTTTCTTCTAGGCAAGCGTGTTCCATCGTAGGCCGCATCACTGCTTATCATCAGGCATGTTGGCGGCCAAACGCAAGCCTATTACGTAATAAAAAAAAAAAGCTGAAAACACTCCCTACTAATTCACCTATCAAAGAAAAAGAACAAAAACAGAATCGGTTCATCCGCAGACAGACACACACACACACACACACTTGTCGTGTGTGTTATTTTTGTATGTCTAACTTCTTGTACGTCAAAATCACAACACCCCGTCGTTTTTAAATCGGAATTTAAAAACTATTTTTTTTAAATTCTCGGGACATCAGGCTTTGTTTCATTCACATTAAACCCATTCTATACCAAGCCGTAAAAGCTTAGGTACTCTCTATCATTACATCACTAATTCTCCAGCTCGCAAGTCAAACATACTACACAATTATTGTCAACGTGTTATCACAATGTTGGATAGAATTAATTGGAAGTTAATAATGAAATTCGTCGAACCTAATCCTGAAGCTATCAAGTTGTAAGCCGTTTTGATCGCACCGTGATGAGAGATTTGCCCTTTGGTCCAAGCTTATTTTTTGGCAAAGGGATGTTTTTGCGGACGATATGGGCGTCAAATCTGTTATTTCAATTGCTAAAATTTGACAAATAACAATTTCCCGTGGGACGAACGGTCCGTGAAAATCGGTTTTCCAAAAACGACCAATGCTTACCCACAGCGTTGCTTATAACTTAAGTCCCAAAAATTTAACCTGGAATTTCAAAAATTAAAAATGGTTGGCCTTGTGTATGCAGCATAGAGTTGCTTTTCGTATGTCGTTTCTTAAACAGTATTGTGGTGCGTAAGGCGCTAGGCGCGTTAAACCATTGAAATAGCAGACTTGAGGCCCTGGGCCAGCACCATGACGTCTTTTTGCCATGATGGTTACGTTTTATTTCCCACGCTGCGCGACCATGAACCTTATTGCGCGGCGATACGATTAGCGGTCGTACAGCGTCGGAAACAAAACGTACCTAACCATCATGGATATAACATGCCCTGCCACTCATGGGCAAAGGTCTTTTCAATCCGATTCTAGACCGTGCGCTCGCTCACGCGTCAGATTGCACCAGTCTCCGAGAACGCGTCAAAGTCATAGCGCACTTCTTCTAATACACATTGACATAATTTAGTTGGTAAAGTTAAAGCCACATATAAAATTATAGGTTTGGGTTTAAAGAAATTTATTTTATTTTCACTAAAGATTATTACATCACTTACATGAGAATACATCGTATTAAGTAAATTAGGTAGTTCGTCGTCGCACTAAATGTTAAATATAGGTAAAAATTATTGAGTAAACAAAACAAAACAATACAATTCTTAACAATAACAAAAACAGTGTATGAACACCAAACAAGCATCACTTATAGTTCAAAATACGAAAAACTACGAAATACGCTTTTAATTTCCTGGCTACCATCATCAAGTCAGCTCTCAAATACGAACTACTAACATTCATTAAACAAGCACACAAAGTTTCATTTCGATACGACAATTAAAAGTAGAAAATTATAAATTGAATTATTTGACAAATCCTAAGTAATTCAGTCAAACTGTGAAGTTGAACTGTGAAGGTTTATTTGTTAAGCACTTTAATAACTTTCCAAGCTTTATCCAAAACATAATTCCCGTGTTAAGTAAACATGTCAAGTTTTAAGTAATCCCTAAGTTACATGAAATCTGTAATGTGATTGTTACAATAACTCGAATACAGGCTCGTTCGGATTCGTGTACACAACAAATTTACAACTGTTCACAAAAGGAGAAGCATTTAACTTAATTATGTTTCAAAGCAAAGTTACTGCTTATCTTAATAAGGGTTCATTTTGTAAGAAACGTTTTGTTATAGAATTGAACAATGGGACAAGTTTTCTGTAAAATAATGAACCTATTGGATTTTGTATTAACTAGAAGGTTACTTGTTCAAATCTAAAGGCTAATAGCTATTTGAGCCACTTTAGTACTCAGTTGTACCACTCAAAGTTAATCAATCAATGTTTTATTTATTATGATTTATGAATAACTCACGTACAATTCGGCGATCTTTATCAAGGCGAGTGTGAGCGCGCGGCTGCGTCTCGCATAGCACTTGATAAAGACTAAAGACCGCCGAATGCGGTTGAAACTATAGTCAGAGTAATCGACTAAATCGCATGTGAGTAATGCCCGTAAAATCATAATGTGTGAAAACCACGTCAGTTTCCAATGTTTTAACTAGAGTTTAACTAGAGTTTTGAACACTGTTGCTGGAAACTTATTGCAGAAGATACAAAGTTAAATTCTTAAACAAAGGTTTTACTAACTCAAATTCATAGCATGTAGTGGTCACCTTCAATGAAGCATTACATTTTATAAACTTTTGGTTGTGTTTTAAAAATAAGTTTAAGTGTAAGTGTTCTCTGGTGGTCCATATATAATTATATATATTATATATATACCTTTAAATGAGCAATTCTTGTATATATATATATATATATAGAATTGGAATCTCGGAATCGGCTCTAACGATTTTCATACAAATTAGTATATAGGGGGTTTCGGGGGCGATAAATCGATCTAGCTAGGAATCATTTTTAGAAAATATCATTTTATTCGTGTTTTATCGATAATCAATCTCAACTGAAAAATATGACTCTTCCTGACATCTATTGGCGAATAATAATACTACTATTTTTTGTGAGCAACTAATTGCTTTAACGACACAACAGCAGATGGCATTGTTAAGTAACACGAAGTCAATGAGTGTTTGCTTTGAGGTTAGACTAAAATCAATTGTTTATTATCCAAAAAATACAATTAAAAAATAAAAAAAAATACCGAGCAAAGCTCGGCCATCCAGGTACTATAATTATATAAATAGCTAAAATGTGTTAAATGTCACTCAAGGTTAACTTCTAACTCTTAAGGCGCAAACAATTTTATCTGACAGTCAACTCCTATAGTTAAAAATATAAACCAAGCTTCTACAAGTGGCTCTACACAGTCACCTATTAAATCAGTACGACTACTGTAAATAAACCTACAGTCAAATTATTTTAATAATTAAACTAGGATGACAATCACAGTCAAAACTTTGAACGTTGGTAGAATCTAGAACATTGCAGCTAATATTCAAGTCAAAGTTACCACCTGTCTGGCAATCGGTACTGCACCCACATAGTCTGGAGTTTGGTAATTTGCACTTCACAGCTATGTTCTCATTGCCAACAACTTCGCTCAAAAAGATTATGAAAATATTTTTATTTTCATATTTCTTAGCTTATTTCCATAGCTATGGAACCCTACCATAACCATGAGCGACTCGACTCTCTCTTAACCTGTTTTTACATAAATAATAAATAATTATGTCAAAACGAAAATGTTGTGAATTTCATAAACTAAGCTTTGTTAAATATAATCTAAATATAAAGGCAGGGAATAGATTGAATTTGTGACTTTCGTTAATTTATCTCAAACTTAAAATTTCATTAATAATTTTATTCTATAAAATTCTTGCCTTTCGCGCAAAAAATCCACAATAGAAATGTTTCAAAAATGTAAGCGAGCTAAAAATACAGAATTAAAAATTCAAATTAATTCTGAACGGAAACACGAAACCCTTACACATACTTTAGACTTTTTATTTAAAGCACTCCAAAAAATTGCGAACAATGTACTTACTTTCATTTTAATTCAAATAAAAATCTGAATAATACTTGGAAAGAGAACAAATACAATGGTTTTTATTTAAATATGCGACGGGTAAGGCTTCGCGGGTATCAGGTGGGCAACACTGATATCATTTCAGTGTTGCCAGACATTAGTCCCTTCCGACTGTTTCGCGAAAATGTGAGCTAGCAGAAGATTTGGGTCCGGCAATGATTTAATAATACGCAGGTCTTCGTCAAAATCTAGCAAATAGACGAGTGTAAAATAGCCGTGCGACAGTATACTAGGCGTTATCTACCACCACATAGCTTGCATCCACTTTTAGTATTGCTATAGCTTATTAATCATGTGATCGCACTATGTTCTCATTAGAATCCTAAACGTCGTCATAAAGAATTTAGCTTGACAGTTCTGGAGTCCTCTTTATAACATACTCGTACATATCGTCACGCCTTTCTCCCAAAGAGGCTGACAGAGGTGTCTTACAACACACACATTTTACCAGATGCTATACAGTAAGCGATGGCAGCCTAGTTGGGAGAAGGCCTGCCTCTCAAGCCAGAGGGAGCGGATTCGAAACCAGCCGACGGCACACACCAATTTGTTCATTGTGTGAGCATATGTGCGTATTGTATGTCATCTGCTACATGACTGGAGCCCGGTGTATGGCGACAGGCTCGCCCCCTGTCACATTTGGGACTGAATATCGTCCGGCGAAGTGTGGGTGTTGTGTTACACCTCTGCCAGCCCCTTCGGGGGAAAGGCGTGACGATATGTATGTATGTACGAGTATGATATACAGTCCCAAATGTGACAAGGGGCGACCCTGACGACACACACTGGGCTCCAGTGATCTTGTTTGGATCTTCAAACATCTATTTTATTTGTAAAAGCTCAAATAGCTGCATTCACGCTTTAATGAACTACACAAAGCTGTTAACGTATTGTTTATCTCGCAAGGAATTCCCTAAAGACAGCAGAAGTATCAAACTTAACCCAGAACAGGGGCGCGTCGACGCTTAACGCACATAAACCAAAATAATAAAATCCGGACACCCAAAATACAAGACGTTAAACCGTATTTTATGTACTAAGGACGCTGAAAGTGAGCCTTAGGATAAATACGCACTGGAGCTGTTAGACTAGCACCTAAGTTTTAGGCAGTACTGACTTCACTGTAGGCCATAAGTAATCGAAGTTGACTGGCTACGCGATTTTGTAATCGGTAATCGAAAACAGAAATGCACCACTAGCGACTGGAGGAACGCTAAACACACAGTCCACTTTGAAGTGTTTTGTAACATTTATTCTATATTCTAGCCAAGCCATATAGGATTAAGCACTATTTTCTTCTTACATTTAATTTTATAACATAAATCGACATAATTTATTTGCACACCTAATGTGAAGTAGTCGTTTATTTATTTGTAAATACCTTAAATGTAACTATTACTAGATATATATACCCTGTAAGGCTGTATTGGCTGTTCAAACTTAAATTAACTATCAAATAAATAAACTAAAAATAAGAATACTATAATAATTTTGGAATTCAATTTTTTATACATATGTTTATCATTTATTTACACACGTAAGTACAAACAAAAGATACAATTTTTTTTTATACAAACCTATATACAATTAAATAAATAAATTCGGGACACTTCCACACACGGTCGCCTGACCCCAAACTAAGCAAAGCTTGTACTATGGCTGCCAGGGACTGATATACATACTTAGATATTTTTAAATACATACTTAAATACATATTAAGGCGAGCCTGGCCAGAAAACGTCTAGCAAGAATCAACTTTCCTCTAAGATAAACCATGGTTTTTACTGTGTAAAAAAAAATATGTTATTCTTAAGCATGTTTTTAAGTGGAATCATAAATCTGATACATGTAATGAATAACTTCACTCGATAGAAAAAAAATCCAAAGTCACCTCTATTTGGTATTTTAAACACGATTTGCGACTTAATTTTTACAAATCATATTGCTTTTTTATTTTTTTTACGAATTACAATGCAATAAAAAAATGGAATCATAAATAAAAATGTTAAAAAGTTAACATGGTAATTTTATATGATTTTTTTATCACGAATTCATGGTAAAAAGGCACGTTTGCGTGACCGCCAGTCCGCCCGCAGAGCCCGTCGACGCCGGACGTGTGCCAAATTTTTGTGATCTCCGCAGTGCCGCACACACCAACACCAACCAAGCATTTAGTTTTGCCATAATGGGTAACAAACATAATAAACGAAAAAAATGCTCAAGTCTGGCTTTTAGAAAATCGTACGAGTCAAGGAGCAAACGTCGGTAAGTAGATAAACTTCTACTAGATTAAATTGGTAATCATTGTTTTTATTTACTAGAATCGACATTTCTTGCATTGCTTTTTGTAGTCAGATGATGTATCAACAAATCTATTAGTACCTACTTATATTCGTTTTAGTGTTTTCAAATATCATACTCATCATCATAGATACTTTTTTGTCTCGTTACGTGTATTCACGATGTAAATACCCGGCCTAGTGGTATACCTACTAGTGATATTTATGTAGTTATACCTACCTACAGTTACAGTTTTTTTTTGCAGAAGACTACTACGTAACAAACTCCAATGACTTTGGAATTGACGAAACGTAAGTACCTACCTACCTTTTGTACCACGCAGGGAGGCGGGTGTTCTGCGAAGTTTTGACTATGTCGGTCACCATTTATTATTTCACCCAGACAACTTGTGAGATACGGATACGGAGCGACGTTCATACTTTCATTTTTCCTGAACATTCTAAACTGCACAACGAGTAAATACCCGCCCTAGTGGCATACCAGTGATATTTATATTTATATAGTTATACCTAGGTACTTACACGAATACCTATCTTACACTTTTGTTTTTTTTTTTTCAGAAGAGTACTACAACCAAATTTAATAAACTCCGATGACATTGGAATTGACGAAACGTAAGTACCTACCTACCTTTTGTAACATGCAGGGCTGCGGATCTTCGCTAAGTTTTGACTATATAGGTATGTAGGATGTTAGGTGAGATACGGGACGACGTTCATACTTTCATTTTTACTGAGCAATCTGAACTGCACAACGAGTAAATACCCGTCCTAGTGGCATACCAGTGATATTTATATTTATATAGTTATACCTACTTACACGAATACCTATCTTACAGTTTTGTTTTTTTTTTTCAGAAGAGTACTACAACTAAATGTAATAAACTCCGATGACATTGGAATTGACGAAACGTAAGTACCTACCTACCTTTTGTAACATGCAGGGCGGCGGATCTTCGCTAAGTTTTAACTATACAGGATGTTAGGTAAGATACGGGACGACGTTCATACTTTCATTTTTACTGAGCAATCTGAACTGCACAACGAGTAAATACCCGGCCTAGTGGTATATCTAGTAGTGATATTTACGTAGTTATACTTACCTACATGAATACTTATCTTCGTTTTTTTTTTGCAGAAGAGTACTTCAAGAGAATGTAATAAACTCTGATGACATTGCAATTGACGAAACGTAAGTACCTACCTTCTTTTTGTAACATGCAAGGTGGCGGATCTTCGCTAAGTTTTGACTGTACTGTATGTATGTAAATTATATAGGGTGTTAGGTGAGATAGGGGACGTCGTTCATACTTTCATTTTTGACTGAACAATCTGTACTACACGAGTGTTTGGTAGCGTTTGAGTTATAGCCGTATGATTTGAACACATCTAGGCCTGATTAGTACTGCAACGTGATTTTGGCTGTTTTGAAGAAAACTCGTAAAGTTGTATATTCGTTTTTAACGATTAGCGAAAATCGAGCATTTCGGTAAATCTTGTAAGTACGGCTTTTATAAACCTACGACTGGTATGGATGTGTTCGTCGTTGCCTTTGAAATTCGAAACTGCCGGTTGTAAGAAGCGATAGCGGGGTCAGGCGAAGCTATGTATATACGTCACAAAGATGGCCGCCGACCGTTGTAGATTATTGCTTATATCTCGAGTTCTATCTCATGAAATCAGTTGTTTGAGGTGTCATTTGAAAGCTCATTTATTTATAATGTAGTTGTTATATAATTATGTACATACATATCAACAAGCTTGAACGACAGCTTCCGTGCGCGAGTCCGACTCGAACTTGGTCGGTTTTTTAGAATTTTTATATTTTGAACGTTTGGACATCATACTTATAAATATTTATTTTTATTTTGTTTTAGGCACGTGGATGACATTGACCCTGTTTCACTCAGCGTGGTCATCATCCTGCGTCAGTCATGGTTTGGTGGGGGGTATCCTATCACGGCGTCACAAAGCTTAGTTTTTGTGAAAAGGGGGTTAAAACTTCTGCCAAAGTGTATCAAGAGACCGTCTTATATGGTGTTGTACAACCCCTTAGCAATACACTTTTTAAAAATCTACCGTGGAGTTTCCAACTAGACTCTGCACATGGTCACAAGGCGCGAACTACCCAAGCCTGGCTGGAAGCCAATGTTCCGGACTTTATAAGGGCTGAAGACTGGCTCTCTGGCCCAGATCAAAACCCCCTGGACTACAAATTATGGTCAGGTTTAGAGGGCATGGCCTGCTCTAAAGGACACGCCGACATAGAGTCACTTAAGAAATCTTTGAAGCAAGCAGTGGCTAAATTTCCCATGGAAACAGTCCGTAAATCCATAGATTCTTGGCCAGACCGACTAAAAGCCTCTATCAAGGCCAAATGTGGTAATTTTGAATAAAATAATAGTTATATTTTTGTTAAGACTTCAATACATATGTAAATATAACTTTTATTAACATTACATTACTGTAAAAAAAAAAAATGCATTATCATTTGTAACAGAACTTATGGCTAGACATGCATACATATCGTCACGCTTTTCCCCGAGGGGGCTGGCAGAGGTGTAATACAACACCCACATTTCGCCGGGCGATATTCAGTCCCAAATGTGACAGGGGGCGAGCCTGTCGCCATACACCGGGCTCCAGTTATGTAGCAGATGACACACAATACGCACATATGTTCACACAATGAACCAATTGGTGCGTGCCGTCGGCTGGGTTCGAACCCAGCAGAGCAAAATTGCCACTCCCAACTAAGCTGCCATCGATTCTACAACTATATCACAGAACAAATAATAATACCACGTACCTATAGCTCAATTGTATATATAAATGTAAATATTGTGAATGTATATTTTTGTATTGGATGTTTTGTTAGTACTAGCAGAATGTCCGCCACTTCGTACCCAGGGTATGTATACCTATACAGGGAGTTAGTGGACCCCTCTCGAAAACGAAAACTGGGAATAGTGGTGGGGATTACTAATACAAAGCGACTAAAAAAAAACGCCAAAAAAAGGTTTTTTTTTAAAACTTAAAATCTGATATTTTAACATCGACACAAGTTATACAAGCTTTAAAGAGCTAGTTTAAACACCAATTACCAAAAAAAAAAAAATGTACCTTAACGGCAATCTAATACAAATGTCTACAGCTGACGCTAGAGGTGAACGCCCGCACACAGCTGCGCGCGGTCGCGACCTTGCAAGCCCGCCGCCCGCCGCTGTCTCGGCGCGCGCGCCGGCCGCGGCGGCGCGGTACGAGACGTCCTCCCGCCATTCGTACAGATTTAACTACCTACGTGGCTATTGCATTCTCTTCGGTAATTGCCTAAATCACGTTCGGTTCAAACTGTCCTACGGCTGGAGATGGGCCATGAGATATGAGCCATCTTCTCATTGTGAGAAGCTTAAGGCACACAAGTCGTAAGTGTCCACAACGCTGGTCCAATGAGTTGTTCGTTGGTAAACTTCACAAAGAACTCTCAGGCATCCCATTTTCGCACAATGTTTTTCTTCAGCGTTTACAGCTGTCAGCAATCAACAATACCGCTTCCGAAATCCGACTTCCGACCCAGCAGGGCTATTCACAACCATTCGGAAGCGTTTCCGTTTGGATTTCAAAAATTGTAAACCTAAATTATTCGAATTTCAGTCTATATTCATAAGTTTTTAGACGTGATTAATTCTTCAGATCGGATTGATACTTGATTTCCTATTCCAAAATGTATATAAGGAGACTGGGATTCGAACAATTTGAGTTTGAAATTTGTGAAGGAAGAATGAAAACACAGACTAGGTAAGTGATTTTGTAAGATCGGGAGTGCGAGTTTGAGCCCTATCTCACACATCTGCGATTAGGTAAAGCATTTTAAACCGATTGATTGAATTCAACCTACCTATTACCTACCTACCTAGTAGATAATAACTTCTACCGATTTGAATCACGCGTCGCACACCGCGCGCCGCGCGGTGCGTCGTCGCACTTTCGGTAGGTACTGGCGCCGACCATTGACCCCCGCGATATAAACGCGTTACATTGCTGGTTTGCAAATTTCTAAAAGTTTAAAATAACAGTTATATGGCTAATAGTTAGTGGTTTCGGGTTGTGTATAGATAGTATAATAACGGCGTTTCGGCTTCGAGAACGGTCTCCTTACACCCTGTATATCCGGTATAAGTTTACTCGATTCTTTCATAATTATTGTTCAAAATTATATCTGAATCGTGTAGTTTTTTAACTTTGTAAAATTTAACAAACCATACAATATTAAATAAATAAATAAATTCGGGACACTTCCACACACGGTCGCCTGACCCCAAACTAAGCAAAGCTTGTACTATGGCGGCCAGAGACTGATATAGATACTTAGATATTTTTAAATACATACTTAAATAGATATTAACACCCAGACATAGAACAAACACAAATGTTCATCACATAAATGTTTGCCCTAGGTGGGAATCGAACCCACGCCCCCAAGCTCAGAAGCCAGGTTCACTACCAACTGAGCCACCGAGGCAGTCATATTATTAGTACGCACCTAATGGTAAAGTAAGGTAATTAAAATTGTTATTACCATTGTTATACAATATACCCAAAAATAATGAAATTTACTATGTTGTATTATTATTTAATGAATACCGGTAGTTACACAATCATTCCAACACCCTGTATAAATATTTGTCCTAATAAGGATAACAAGTAGCCTATGTGTCAATCCGGGGCATAAGCTAACTCCGTTCCAAATATGATCCTCATCCGTCTAGCCGTTTAGGTGTGAATAAGTGAAATACGAGTAACTACCTAACTTCCACACACAATCGCAATCTTTTGTATTTATGAGTGTGAAGTGTGATAAAATGGAAATATGACACTACCGGTAAAATGAAACTAATGCCACGACTGCTCACACATCAAAAATACAACAACTCGTGGACATGAGATTGGTTGTACCTATATTGGCTTGAACGGCATTTTTTAGATTTTTTTTTTGTTTGGCATCAAATGAAAAATGGTCATAAAATGGATGAGTACAATGACGGACGGATTATTTTATCGATTTCCTAAAAATGGGTGTTTAGGTACTCGATACCATAACGTGACTGACGGGTGAAAGACGTGCGCGCGGCGCATCGCACACAACTTTTGTGTCGCGTGAATGAATACGTCGCGCTCCCAAAAAGTGCGGCCTGAGGTAGAGTAAAATACCTAAAGTTCTGGGAAAGCCTCGCCTTAACACCCAGACATAGAACAAACACAAATGTTCATCACATTAATGTTTGCCCTAGGTGGGAATCGAACCCACGCCCCCAAGATCAGAAGGCAGGTTCACTACCAACTGAGCCATCGAGGCAGTCAATTCAATTCAGTGCGACCAAGGTGTGTTCAAATAAAATCGCTAGCAAATCGCCAAATTCAAGACGCTAACTCTCGAGCGTAGTGCGTCCATACCCTAGGATAGGGTTAACTCCGCGCAAATATCAAAGTTAACAACGGAGTGAGGGAATCGACAACACGTTTGACTTTTATTAGACGTTACGTTTCGCGTCTTTTAATCCCGAACTCAACGTTTATTGCCTACAAGCTTTATGTAAGGCAACAGGCAGTGTACTTGGCTGGCATAAACCTACTAAAATGTATTTTGTAGAAAGTCACATAACATTATTGCTAGTGGTTCTGTGAGCTATAGAGACCACGGCCGACGTTTATTATCCTCCATAGGTAGCATTCCTCGAACGATTCTCGTGAAATTTTATGAGCATGGGGGCTATTCCTGCGCGTGAGATGAGATGAGATTTTATCTTGGTCACTCTCACACCTATGACGTTTCAAACGAGAGCAACAAGGGCGAAAAAGGTGAGATGAAAATCTTAAATCTCCGAATAGGGCCACATATTCGAGAAACAAAAATGCTTTCGTATGTCCGAATTCCGTCAGATCTTTGTCTTTCTCTACAGATCGCATTTTTAAATGATTCTCTTGAAATTTTGTGAGCAGGTACGATAATTATACATTTTTTTTTGCCGAGTCAGTTTCTGAGTTTTTTCAAAATTGCGATATGACCTCCATTTTGAAAAAAATACAAAAATGACTCGACATAATAAAATCTTAAGTGAAATTTTGAAATATAGTTTCTTATCATCTTAAATTAAATTTTAAAATCTAAGTGCATGCTGTGGCCATCTGAAATGGGATACTACTTTAGGTTAATGATAATCACCTAACATATGATCCATAACATATGATCCTAACATATGGTCTCTAAGTCCCACTTCCCAGATGAAGGGTAATGGTTTTATTTAACATATTCATTTATTTATTTAAAGGTAAAGGTTTAACATATTCGTTTATTTTATTTATTTATTTAAAAGTAAAGTGGGATTTAGAGACTATAATATGTAATAATTACCTAACATATGATAGTCTCTAAGTCCCACTTCCCAGGTGAAGGGTAATGGTTTTATTTAACATATTCATTTATTTTATTTATTTATTTAAAGGTAAAGGTTTAACATATTCGTTTATTTTATTTATTTATTTAAAAGTAAAGTGGGACTTAGAGACTATAATATGTAATAATTACCTAACATATTATAGTCTCTAAGGCCCACTTACGTAAAATTATTTCCCTAAAATGCTTTACAAAAATACTTTGAAAATTGTGTTTACACTGGTTAGTGCTTCAGAAAATATTTAAATGAAATCCGAAAGAAGATGACTTGCCTATACTTCATTGCTTAACAAAACATAAACAGATTGTAAAGCTATCCATAAATATTTAGAAATACAAAAGTAAGTTGCTACCTATATTTTATACGCAACACACACCTACCAATATGTATGCTAGTATAAATAGACTTGCAATATAAACGATGCCGTCTGATTGATCAAACATCGAATCAAACTGCATACACATCGGATCGAAGAGTCGAACGGACAGATTGACGGCTGTGATTGATAACCCATGTAATAGGCGGACGTAACGCTTCAATGGTTACAGCTCAAGCCAATCTCCAATAATTTAGAAGCAGTGATTTTCAGTAGCGGTTGTCAAATTTTGATTGTCATTGTATTTTGAGCAAGGGAGATATTAGGAAAAATAAATTACAATTACTTACAAAGTACTAGAATACTCGTACTTACTCTCATTCTAATTCTACTTCTCTCTTCCTACTATTATTATAAACGCGAAAGTTTGTATGTATGGATGGATGGATATTTGTTGCTCTTTCACGCCAGAACGGCTGAACAGATCTGGATGAAATTTGGCACAGAGATAGATTATAGTCTAGAATAGCACATAGGATACTTTTTAACCGCAGGTGAAACCGTGGGGTGCAGCTAGTATATCATAAAGGCGAAAGTTTGGGTCTTAGTCTGTTACATATTTTAGCTCGAACGAATGGACAGATTTTGATGAAAATTGTAATGGAGATAGCTCATGCCCTAGATTAACGCACATAGGTTTTTATCCGCGGGTAACACCGCATGATGCAGCTAGTTTATTATTTATCTCATGGTAAGTATTTACTAAGACGAGTAAAAGAAGCCGAGGGAGACCTCTCGAGTCTCGAGTGAATCAGTTTCGTCTAGGCAAGCGTGCTCCATCGTAGGCCGCATCACCGCTATCATCAGGCACGTTGGCAGCCAAACGCGAGCCTATTAAGTAATAAGAAATAAAAAAGACCACTAACAAGATGGGAAGATGACCTCAGACGGACAGCTGGCCCAAACTGGAGAGACGCAGCACAAGATAGAGATGCATGAGCATCTTTGGAGGAGGCCTTTACTCAATCAGGGGTTCTTGCTTGTTGACAAAATCTACTTTTATGCAATAACTTTTTTAAATTATTAACATTTAACTACCTTACCATTACTACATACATACATTTATATTTATTTTGTTTTCTTAAATAGATACTTTAACAATGTACTTTAACTTTGTTAAAGCAAGAAATGAATGACTTATTTATTTAATTTATTAATTATAATAATAATAATAATAAATTCGGGACACTTCCACACACGGTCGCCTGACCCCAAACTAAGCAAGGCTTGTACTATGGGTGCCAGAGACTGATATACATACTTAGATATTTTTAAATACATACATAAATAGATATTTACACCCAGACATAGAACAAACACTAATGTTAATCACATAAATGTTTGCCCTAGGTGGGAATCGAACCCACGCCCCCAAGTATTAATTTATTATTAATTATTATTAATTAAGTAAATACTTATAAAATTAGTAAGTTAAAATTAAAAAGTTAAAGTTAAAATTATTAATTATTATTAATTAAGTAGATACTTATAAAATTAGTAAGTTATAATAGCATCCCAGTAGGTATGTTATAAATCTTATACCTTTAAATGAGCAATTCTTGTATATATATATATATATATATATATATAATTGGAATCTCGGAATCGGCTCCAACGATTTTCATACAATTTAGTATATAGGGGGTTTCGGGGGCGATAAATCGATCTAGCTAGGAATCATTTTTAGAAAATATCATTTTATTCGTGTTTTATCGATAATCAATCTCAACTGAAAAATATGACTCTTCCTGACATCTATTGGCGAATAATAATACTACTATTTTTTGTGAGCAACTAATTGCTTTAACGACACAACAGCAGATGGCGTTGTTAAGTAACACGAAGTCAATGAGTGTTTGCTTTGAGGTTAGACTAAAATCAATTGTTTATTATACAAAAAAAACAATTAAAAAATAAAAAAAATACCGAGCAAAGCTCGGCCATCCAGGTACTATGATGATTATAGAAACGAACGATTACCAGAGAAAACTATTTCATTGAGTTATAACAGAAGTTTACCGAGTAGGAAACTAAGCCAATTTTAAAAACATTGCGTTCTAGAAAAATCCAAATAGGATTCAAACGATTTCCAATATTTCATGCGAAATATATTTAAAGGAAATGAATCCAAGACGCAAAGCTGACGTCTTTGATGCAGAGTTTTGTTGTTGACTGCGATCTGCGTCTCTCCTTCTCCTTATTTATTTCAGAAAAGTTGGTTGGAAAATTATCTTTTATAAAACGTTGAAAATAATAATAAATAAATTCGGAACATGGTCACACACGGTCGCCTGACCCCAAACTAAGCAAAGCTTGTACTATGGCTACCAGAGACTCAGATATTTTTAAATACATATTAACACCCAGGCATAGAACAAACACAAATGCTCATCACATAAATGTTTGCCCTAGGTGGGAATCGAACCCACGCCCCCAAGTTCAGAAGGCAGGTTCACTACCAACTGAGCCACCGAGGCAATCAAAATCAAACATATACCTGCCTCTTATTAATAAACGTTGCATAGCCTAGAAATAGTTACACACTGTCTTGTCTTTTCTGATCAAGTAAAAAAAATTGGTTGTCTGTAAAGTCGGTTTACGGACGATAGTTTAACGTGACAACGTTCATAACAAAACATTGATGAAATCTTCTCCTCGGACGCATAGGCCAATCGAGTGGAAGAGAGATAGATGCGGCGCAAGCCGAACGCTCAAGCTGATCGTGGCTTTCGCTCGTTCGTGTAGCGCTCTTGCTCCGATCAACCGAGCGTAACGGGACAATGAGTCATCGTTTACCGTGCGTGCAGCCGTCGTTCATCGATTTGTTAGACGTTGTCACGTCAAAAATGTTAAAGAAAGAAAAAAGATAAAGCTCTGTATAACTATTCCGAGGGTAAACAACGTTTATTAGTAAGGAAGTAAATGTTTATCAAGTCTGAAGCGTTAATTAGAATGATAATTATTTATTATAATAAAACATAACGATAATAATATCCGGGACACTTGCACACACGGGCGTCTGACCCCAAACTAAACAAAGCTTGAACTATGGCGGCCAAAAACTGATATACATACATTTACATTTTGTAATACATACTTAAATACATAGATATAATTAACACCCGACATAGAATAAACACAAATGTTCATCACATTAATGTTTGCCCTAGGTGGGAATCAAACTCACACCCCCTAGCTACAGCAATTGTTCCATTATTGAACTAAATGAATAAATTTTTTTAGTATTAAAAGATTGATTCGAAAAAAGAAACATATTATTTTACTAAAATTGGGAAAAAAAGAGAGTCAAATAGAGTTTCCAAATTTTTTTAAGAGTGTTTGCCTGACTGGCCATTGTTTGCCCGCCACAGGTGAACAAACTAGCCTCTGAAATATAAATACAGTGTATTTGTGTCCAGTAATCCAAACTTGTGTCGTTTATTTAGGACTCTGGACGAATGTAAGCAATCAGCCGCTCGCTCGCGATGAAAATTAACTGTTGCTTATATAATCACCTTTATTATGTTAGTGAAAGTGTTTCGTTTCGTTTTTCATAAAGATGTAACTTAATTAATTCCGGACTTTTGCACAGTCATCGGGCCCCAAACTAAGCTAACCACACTAAGATACATAGATAAATAACACCCAGACATAGAACAAGCACTAATGTTCATGACATGCATGTTTGCCCTAGGCGGGAATCGAACCCACACCCCCTACCCTAGTAGCAGGTTCACTACCAACTAAACTACCGGGGCAGTTAAACAAGCAAGTGTCTACAAAAAATACCGTTAAATGATTAGTGAGTAGATAAGTTTAGTAGTAAGTAGTTTCTAGAAATTATCATAATTATTTACAAACTTGCTGCGCCCCGCGGTTTCACTCGCGGTCCCACAAGAACCCTTAATTTTTTCGGGATAAAAAGTACCCTATGTACTTTTCTATACCCCAGACAATATGTATGCAACATTTCAAGACGATTAGTTCAGTAGTTGAGACGTGAAAGCATTACAAACAAACAAACGAACAAAATCACTTTCGCATTTATAATATTCATCAATATTCATCATAATCAAGATAAAAACATGGAAAAGTACGATTTTAGCATTAAGAAAGTTTCTTTTAAAATTATCCGATTGCTACAAAATGCTAAGAGGAAGCACAGGAACCCGATTATTCTAGCTATGATTTTATTTTATTTTTAACCGACGAATAAACGGAGGCGATTCTTTAGTCGACGCGTATATTTACTTTTGTACGACTACACATAACTTTTTAATTTAATTGTTCTTTATTAACTCGCCATAAATCAATTCAATTTATACGTGAACCAAATCAAAGAATGAAGTACGTGATTGTATTTTTTAATACTAGTGTATCATAATAGTATTGATTATTGATTAGCATTTAGACGTATAAGTGGGTAAATGGTCTAAGAAAAGATAATTTCCTCCAAGCAATTATTACATTACATTAAACTTTCAAGCTAATGGTATAAAAATAACCGTAGTTTGCTATAAAATGCATTATAGCATGTTTTTACATTTGCAATGCATGACTTGGGTCTCGAGCCGGCGGCGACGGACCGCAGCGACTTTTATTACAATTTAGCTGTTATTGCATCACTGGAGTTTAGAATAACAATACATAGGATAAACGTATAATGTACAAGGTTTTGCCCGCAATTTCGCCCGCATAGTAACATTACATGGCTTTTTTACTCCACGTAATGTAGCTTTTATAAAACTGACCAACTTAAACAATTAAAATCTGATCAATCGTCGATCAAATCGCGTCTAACATTGAGAAGTCTATACACCAAAGTCGCCGGCACGCCAACATAGCCCGTCGACATGTTGTGTGCAGCTTGCTTTATAATATGGCCACCGATGTCAAGAAATATACGACGTGATTTCGGTGGGACGGTTGAACTCCTTATACAAACAAACTTTACCACATTATAGATAGTAGATGTAAGTATATTATATCATCCTTTATATTAAAAAAGTATCAGAAAAACTAATTTATTTCTTGAAATAGAACTGTATTGAATTGAATTGTTCTACATATCTGGCGCCCTCGTCGTAGCGTGCACAAAAATTCAATTATGCTGTTTGAATAAGATAATTTGCAAAAACGAACCTTATCGAATGATAAAGCCTTGGAAAATATTTACTTCCAGGATGTCGAGATTTAACACTCGTGTAGATAAAATATGTTTAGTACAAAATGTTAAGTAAGAACTTGTTTTAGTAAAAAAGTTGTATTTGTATTATAACCTAATACGTATAGGTACTAATAGGTACTACATTCACTGAAGGAATGGTGCAGGTGACATTAGACAAACAGTTCCTTTTCACCCTTAAAAGTTGCCGTGATCTACAAATCATGACGTAAAACATACTTCGTCAGTTCCCTAAATATCACTAAATTAAATAGAATACCGAACCATGAATAATTTTATTGGTAAATTAAGCAATAAACAAAATAAATACGACTGTGACCCTCACCACGCTGCAATAAATGGAGTAATAAGATAACTATAATACTAATTAGTACTTTATGAGTAGACTCCATGAAGATTAAACGTTTTAATTTATTATAAGTTAGACCAAGCTTATTTCCAATGAGGTGCGTCTCTGAAATCACTCTTTCTTCGTCTTTGTCAATATTTGAACAGAAATTAAACCACAAATTATTCAATAGAGATTAAGACTTACGAAACCTTTAAATATTCAAATACTATCAAAGAGAGCGGAAGACAATACAGCGGAATCCAGAAAAATGTTTTCTATATTTCTACAAGTTTTCTTTGAGTGCCTCCTCGATACCTGGATCTTTATTTACTCTGAACTTTGTTCCCAATCGAACAAACTGAGAAATATTTTCACATTTCCACGTTTTGTACGTGATGTCAACAAAACCTTGGGTTCGATGGGGTTTCGCTGCTTTTGCGGATTCACTATTTTTTTCATCAGAAATAAAGTTTTATTTTGATTCATTTTTTTTCACAGGGTTTTAGTAAAATGACACCCTTATAAACTTAAAAAACCAAAAATACCAAACAATCAAGTAACTTAATATTTTTTTATTTCTCTTACTTTGAGCTGCACGATATACTCGTAGTTAAGTCACAAAGCGCTTCGTCCTAAAGTTTACAAATATTTTTGTCTATCCAACTAGTGTGTGAATTTTCAAAATAATATTTTTTGATGAATTTGTACATAGCACGTTTCTATGGTCAAAAATGGCATTGATAAATAGATGATGATAAAACGTTTTTTTTTTTTGTCGTTGTAATTTGTCTTTTGTCTAATTGTAATATTAGTATTGCCTATATTATCTTAAAATAAACACAAATAAAATAGTGAATTTAAATATGTTTGTCTCAAATAGATTTTTTCCTTCATTAAAGCATGTAAGCACTGGGGTTCTCATCTAGGACAAGGTTTTATTATACAATTTCAATTTTATTCAGTACACGAGTTTATTTCTACAGCCTTCGGATTCGATCCCTTATTTGACTAATAAGAAGGGTTCAATATCATTATGGGGTATAAAGTAGTAGGGTCGGGAAAATCCCATACAACTTAGGCGTTTCGCTTTTCCATTTTAGTTTATTGCATATTACTTACAAGCCGTAGAAATGTATGAAGATTAGATAGGAACAAAGAATATTTTGAGGTTAGGTATTTATTCCTAAAGAAACACAATGTAATATGTATCTATCTTAATATAGTAAAAATAACTAATATTATCGCAACCGTCTGTTTGTTTTTCTGTGAAAATCCTACACTGACGTCAATGAGTTATACTTATCTTTTTGTGTAAATTCACAAAAACAGAACCATTTTATTTTAGTTATGTCAGATTAGTTTGGCTTAGAGAGTAGCTCACCAGAATCAGAACCAGAAGAAGGTGTAGAAGTAGTACACCAATGTCAACTTTTGCTAACGAGTCACGAATCTCTCGCACAAATACAAAACAAAGCCTTATTTGATCCACATTTTTTTCCAATTTTTTTTTGGAGTGAAACTTCTAATGCGTCTTTCAACAAGGTTGCGTTAAACGTTTAACTCTCCTGGGGAGGGGGAATAGAAAGAGACAGAGCGAGAGTGAATGCGTGGCTCTCGAACGCATGCGCGTAGTAAGAAAGATACACAGAAGTTTCACTTCTTCCGCGCGGAGGGACTCCACGCAGTATTGTTTTTTAATATGGGCTTACAACTTATTGCATAGCTTACCAAGTTTTTATTTTACATACAGTTTAGCTTAGTACAGCTCAAACAGATTAGGCTTCTTAAATCTTATCCGTATCTGTATAAGATTTAAGATAATACTTATAATTACTTAAGAGACAATTATAAGTTTTCTCAGCAATTTGTAAATACATTCTTAAAATCCTTGAGACCAGTTAATACTATTATGTCTATTATCGAACTTTGTCTTTGACTGTGACTACCGAAAATGTTTCTGCTGCTAGTTATGACGTCTTTGCGATGCTTGAAGGTCTATTATATCATTTTGATAGTTAAGGTTGACTTTATTGCATCTGTGCGTGAGAAATATCGCTTGAACGTGCGTTTTGTGGACATGTTTTATTTTTATTATTGGTTTTTATGTTACTTGTGCAGTAAAATACAATATGTTGCCGAATTTATTACAGAATCTTTTTGAATTACTTTTTTGAGTAAAAGTTATTGGCTTCGATTGTAGGATAGCATTGTCTAAAATAAACTCAACGAATCTAAATTAGTGATATGTTGGTTTCTTTGGATTCTGATAATTATGAAAGATACGAGTATGCCAACAATTTCAGAGCTTTTAAATTAAAATTAGTTTACGTGATGGTTGATAGCCTAGTTGGAGAAGGCTCGCCTCTCAAGCCAGAGGGAGCGGGTTCAAACCCAGCTGACGGCACGCACCAATTAGTTCAATGCGGGAACGTATGTTATGTTCCCACATTGAACTAATTGGTGCTAACTAACTGGTGGTGTTATGTATTGTACGCCATCTGCTATATGATTGGAGTCCGATGTATGGAGAGAATATTGCCCCCTGTCTCATTTGGGACTGAATATCTTCCGGTGAAGTGTGGGTGGTGCATTTCCAAAGCCAGCCCCTTCAAGGGAAAGGCGTGACGATATGAAAGTTGAGCTGCATCAACGGGAATAAATAACAATAAAAATTATAAACAATAAGAATAAATATATGAATTATAACAATTTTTATTCGCAGTTAAAGTTTGTTTTGTTTCACAGCTAACCAATTTTATAAATTGAGTTATATCTTTAAAGTAGAAAACCTTAAATAGAACTATTTCCAGCTAGTGTTCGTTATTGTCGCAGTAAACAATGACTTTCTTCACTTTATTTTATTAGTTTTGAGATAGCAAAATGTCTTCTCGTATGTTCAAATCAAAAGCCACAGAATTTAGCAAATAGTTCAGCTGTACAAAGAAAGGTAAACGACAACTTTTCCAAATAAAAATTCTTACAACAATCACGCTAGTAATATTAAAAACACTGTTTGCCCTCACGTACCTATAACCGTAACGTATGCTCTACCTTACCTACCTTAGGCTAGTTTGACTGTTATTTGAACGTGTGAAAGAATTGCATGCAGAAAGCATATGCAGAAAGCATTGCGATGGCAGCCTAGTTGGAAGAAGGTCCGCCTCTCAAGCCAGAGGGAGCGGGTTCGAACCCAGCCGACGGCACGCACCAATTTGTTCATTGTGTGAACTTATGTGCGTATTGTATGTCATCTGCTACATGACTGGAGCCCGGTGTATGGCGACAGGCTCGCCCCCTGTCACATTTGGGACTGAATATCGTCCGGCGAAATGTGGGTGTTGTATTACACCTCTGCCAGGCCCCTCGGGGGAAAGGCGTGACGGTAAGCAAATGTAAACGATATATGAATTTACTAAAAATGAAAAAAAAAACGGTTAGTAGAATTGGCTCGGTTTTACCTGCATTGTATAATTAC
Organism: Peribatodes rhomboidaria; assembly: GCA_911728515.1. Lineage (NCBI taxonomy): Eukaryota > Metazoa > Arthropoda > Insecta > Lepidoptera > Geometridae > Peribatodes > Peribatodes rhomboidaria. The sequence continues at coordinate 14,047,137 of OU452172.1, forward strand.
ATTATACAATGCAGGTAAAACCGCAAGATGCTGCCATCTACCGTAAAATATTACCTGCCTCTCGAATTTATTAAAAAATCATAACTATCAATCTGAACTGCGAAGCTGAAAAGCGAAGCGTCTCTGCTTCAGCTTTGACAAAAATGCTTTCGTATGTCCGATTTCTGTCTGGATCTCTGTCCTCATCTTTGTCTTTCTCTACAGCTTGCATTTCTCAACCGATTCTCTGGAAATTTTGTGAGTAGGTTCGATAATTATTTTTTTTTTTTTTATCATGGCTATTTTAAGAAAATTTTCAATAAATCGAAGATTTTTTTTATCATTATAGATCACCATCAATTTCACGAGAATCGGTTAAGGAATGCGACCTGTGGAGAAGGACAATCGCCAGCCTACAGTTCAGCTGCAAGGTCTACAGCTCAAAAAGCGTTTATGGTCTTAAACATTAGAGATTAAACATTATTTTTTTTTTTTTAATGTAGAATAGGTCGTCCTTTGACTACCAACTCCCCTGATGTTAAGCGACGTTGTGGTCTAAGATGGAGCACGACGACCTATAAGGTACTTATTCACTCTAGCCTTGAAGTTTTGTAGAGTGTAGAAGTACAAAGACGGCAGTTGAGTGAGGCGCTACAAGTGCGCTACTGCTCAGACCCGTTTTCGGAACGGTTACACCGGACTACATCCCGAAACACGACTAGGTCATAACACTATATACATACCACTTTGATGTATTTTGGTTCGTTCTAAGTAAACCACTTCAGCGTAAATTGGACCACGTTCCAACCAGTGTATTTGAGTAGTTGAAGCGAGCATAACCGCAGCGCTAGCACGACATAACTACAAACACCACTTTTCTTACAGATCACGTAGAACGACACAGATACAGATGCTGCGGGTAAGTATGTTCAAAAGAATGTTAAAAACATGGAAGCAAAGCTATCTAAGCTGTTTACATTGTTTTTTGATGCGACCCAATGATGTAGGTAGTAGGTACTGTTTTGTGTGATAAACATTAATTGAAAAAAACTAACACTCTCATACTTATTTAAAAGCACTACATAATAAAATTCAACACTACCAGCTCTAGCAAGGTAGAGTCACATCGTCACGCCCTGAAGGGGCTAGCAGAGGTGTACAACACCCATACTTGACCTGATGATATTCAGCCCCAAATGTGAAAGGGGGCCAGCCTGTCGCCATACACCTGACTCCATTTGTGTAGAAGATAAAATTAAATACGCACATATGTTCACACAATGAACAAATTGGTGCGTACCTTGGGCTGGGTCCGAACCCGCTTCCTCTGGCTTGAGAGGTGAGCCTTCTCTGAATAGGCTGTCACGTACAATTTGTACGGAGTAAAAATAAAATGGAGAAATATATTTTTTTTAACTCGCTAAAAGTATTAGAAACGAAACTATAAATATTTCGAGTAAGGAGCGAAACACAGCGTTTATTACTAAGAGGGTTACCCTTATTAATAAACGCTGTGGTTTTTTTTCAACAGACTAGGCATGCGTTTGACCACTGACTCGCCTGATAGGCGTCGACGTGATCGAAGGTGTAACACGCTTGCCTAGGAGATACCTATTCACTTTACTTTTAAATAGCCTCAGAACAATTAAACAATGTTACACATTATGTCTCCAGCAAGTATGTTTGAAGTTTACAGAGCTATATTTACTCGTACCTATAATTTCATGAATGCCAAATTGCTTGGTAATGCTTTCAATTCTGGATTACTTATTCAAGCCCATCAAGTCTCCATTCCCAATCCACACTACACTCACGATGCTAAAAGCTATCAATGTCAGAGAATCACAACTCTCTCGATACATCACATCACACTTTAACAGGCGTTTCAGTGAGCAATATCCCCAGAGATCGTAGAGGAAATACGAAGTGGAGGTGTAATAGTTACTGTGTGCCGTAATTGTTGTCTGACTACCTTTAGAAATACTCGTAGAATAAACTATTCTTATGATTTTATAGCACGGGAATTACTCACCTACGATTTGAATCGGTCAGTTACTCTAACTTTCAACCGTATTCGGCGGCCTTTATCATGGATAGTGCGCGCGCGCTTGCGTCTGGCTTTTAACCCCACTGCGCAAGAAGTAGGAGTTATGTTTTTCGAGTGTATGTATATACGAGTACATATGAGGTTTCTTGGTTTCTTTGGCACGCCCTACTGCCTAAATCCATGAATCTGTAATGGATTTCGACATGTGAGGTGTCATTTAGTGGAAGTGACATGGGATACAACATTTTGCATCTGGGTATTTTGTTTTACTTTTATATTACTTGTTGTTTTTCTTTGTGTAAAGTGAGAAGCAGCCTCTCGCGTCCACTCTTTTTCGTAAAGACCACCGAATGTGGTTAAAATTATAGTCGGAGTTACTGACTCAAATCGTATGCGAGTAATTCCCATTTAGTAAAATCATAATAATAGAATAAACCCCTCTGGTCAGTGCAGTGGTCAGTTTGGTCCAGTTCCTAACTTAGTCCATTTAAAACATGCCCAACTTTATAAATTGGGCATCATGTTTTAGTTTATGTTTTAGACATAGTCCAGTCATTTAAGCTTAAATAGGTAAGAATCTCGGATTTCGAGATACCCAGCTGTACGTCTGTAAATACTTGTATATTGACACAATAAGTAATACAAGTAATACAAATGATAGTAATTATAGTAATTAATATAAATAAGACAAATGATAGTCGTCACATTGGTTTTATTAAAACCAAAGAGCCAGTTTCATTACCTTTGAAGAAAAAAAAGATTGCTCTTAATTGTTTGATATAATATAAGCAATTGTATTTGATATCATGAAATCTATTGTAGAGTAGAAAGATAAATAGATAAACCCTTTAATGTTCACGTCAAAAGCAACAAAAAAGTGTAAAAGTTGGAGTGAAACAACTTCGTTACTCCGCGCAGTGTCATGCACTATAAAGACAAATTATGGCATGCCCTCTCTTCTTTATATCTACTCCGTGCCACAGACAAAACAAGAACAAGGCGTAACAAAGCGGAACTGAAGACAGTCGCAGAGCAACCGTCGAGGCTCCGTCACGTTCAGGAGAGAGGTATTAAGACGAGCTTGTCAGTCTGTCAGTCTGCGAGCTTCGGATCGGCTTATTGGATATCAATTGCTGAAGCGTTTTAGGAATTTCAACGTCAACATTCTACTTAAATCAGAATAATGTATGTACGTTCTAAGATTGACGTCAAGTCGAAATAAAGTGCCTGGCTTGGTATGTACTTGATGACTAAAGATACATACAATTTTTTTGCTATCCTTACTTTGTTACGATTTTTTTTTGCCACGGTTTTTCGATAAGCAGACCTTATTATACAGAAACTAGCTGCGCCCCGCGGTTTCACCCGCGGTTAAAAAGTATCCTATATGCTATTCTAGACTGTAATCTATCTCTGTGCCAAATTTCATCCAGATCTGTTCAGCCGTTCTTGCGTGAAAGAGTAACAAACATCCATTCTTACAAACTTTCGCCTTTATAATATTAGTAGGATAGGAAGTAGGATAATAAGTAAATATAAATAAACATAACATATAGTTATACAACACCCACACTTCGACGGACGTTAATCAGTCCCAAATGTGACAGGGGGCGAGCCTGTCGCCATACACCGGGCTTCAATCATGTAGCAGATGACATAAATACGCACTTACATACTCGTATGCTCACACAATAAAGAAATTGGTGCGTACCGTCGGCTGGGTTCGAACCCGCTCCCTCTGGCTTGAGAGGTGGGCCTTCTCCCAATTAGGCTGCTATCGCTTAAATAAACAACCCAGTTTTAAATTTGAAACCTCAAATCTTTTAGTTATTCGTTTCACTAGTGCCCACTTCAGTGAGTTCAGCAACTGAAAAGCCCCAAACATTTCGTGTTTTGAGCAAGCACAAAATTGTTTCATTTAAAACCCGTTCGTTTATATTAAACTTTGGAGCCATTTGCAGTATGGGAGTTAGTCGAGTTACTTTAGTCGAGCTCCCCAGTCAGCCCATCTAAACCATGGAATATATTAATTTCCGCATCTGGAAAAGCGCTTGGCATAAATATTGTCACACCACACTTATGTTATGGAAATATATGACAGCGCCATGTGCCACAGAATTGTAGATAGTTTTTTTTTTATATAGAATAGGTCGGCGTTTGACTACCAACTCGCCTGATGTTAAGCGACGTTGTGGTCTAAGATGGAGCACGACGACCTATAAGGTACTCATTCACTCTAGCCTTGAAGTTTTGTAGAGTGAAAAAGTACAAAGACGGCAGTTGAGTGAGGCGCTACAAGTGCGCTACTGCTCAGACCCGTCTTCGGAACGGTTACACCGGACTACATCCCAAAACACGACTAGGTCATTTCACGGCATGGCTTGGTCCGGTGGGTGGTAACTAGCCACGGCCGAAGCCTCCCACCAGAGTTTGCTACCCGATTAGCACTACCCGGGGACCACGTGTAGGGAATGAAAATAGAGTACACTCCTACGGACATGGGTAGCTCAGCCCCCAAAGCCTTACTAATAATGGTGCCCTGCGCCATAGATTACTTGATTGTTAGTATATGGTAGTTATTATAAACAAATCAAATGTTTCATGGGCAGTCCGCCCTACGCTTTTGATGCAAACAGACGCTGTGAAATCATGGTTGTTAAAAGATTTTAAAGGTTTAAAAGGTTATTAAATTTGATTTTAATTTTAATTTTGATTATTTATGATAAAATATGATTATGTGCACGACTATGGACTGGTTCCGAAATAAATGATTTTTAATTTTTTTTTTTTTAATTTAAAAGTCCGGCGACCAGTTTAAACTAACTTCGCATTGGCTTAAGGTTTTCTAAAGCCATTTCGTCTAGAAGAAGACTACGAGCGAAGAGAGCAAGTAATGATATTGACGAGCCTCTAAAGTTACTTACAGAGTGACCAAGTGCAATTTCCATTTTTTTAATAACTTTTGCACTTCCGTAATAATTCTTAAATAACTAAGAATTTCCCTTGTATTATGGACTCATTTAAAAGCTAATGATGTAGACAACCTCCCTATGTAAAGGTATTTTTGATTTGCTTTGTCTATCTATTGAATTAATCAGTCAAAAGTGGCCCCTTACAAATGCGGATATTTTTCATAGCTCTAGTTTCTCATGAGGACGTTTTTAAAAAAACTAAGAACATAGGGTCGGAGATATACTCGTAGTTCATTTAATTGTACATGCTAAATTTCATCATAATCTGACAAATGGTTTCCAAGAAATTTGACAAGACCGTTTGTATGGAAATTTTAGAGCGTCACTGGACTCTTAAATTATTTTCCTACCCTTCTGTCATCAGATATAAATCGTTCTATACAAATTGCTGCCATACCTTAACATAGGTCATATGATTATATTTACTTACATATTACATGTATATAAGACTTGCATGACTACATAATTAATATGAGCAATAAATTTTTGAGTATTGAATACCTATACGTACTCGTATGTTCGTTAATTCATTCACGCTAAAACGACTCGACTGATTTGAGCAAAATTTGGAATGGGTTGGAATGGAAAAAGATGACTTATACGCTGGATTATATGGGCTACTTTTTCGTGTGTATTCAGAGGTGATCAGTATTTTGTTATTACTCTAAAATAGTATCGAACTTGTCATAAACCACATGTGACAACTTGACTTCCCTCTGCGCGGAAGAAGTGAAACTTCTGTGTATCTTTCTTACTATGCGCATGCGTTAGAATGCCTCGCATTCACTCTCGCTCTCTCTCTATCTATTCGCCCTCCCCAGGAGCGTTAAGCATTTAACGCAACCTTGTTGGAAGTCGCATTAGTAGTTTCACTGTAACAAGCTTTTATCGCGCTAAAAAGAATAAGCGAGCTAGTCTCAGCAAGCCCTTTCATTTGAAATCCATATTGAGTAATAACAGTAAAAATAACTCATCCGCCATTTTGGGTGTTCCGCCATGTTGGATTTAGAATGACATAACACAGCTAACCATGCATTATCATTCAAACTAAACGTGTATTCAAAATTTAAGCTCAATCGGTTGAAGATATCTGCTTCAAAATTGAGTTGAAGATTCCACCCGAAGAAACATTGTTACATTGCACACATATATACATACGAGTACATACATTGCAAGTTAGTTAAAAGCTTGTAAAGGGACTCTAGTACGTAAAAATAAACTTACTTGAATCATCGTCATAACTGACAAAGAAGCTTAAATTCTGGTGCTAACTTTACTGAATTTTTAGAAGAAAGTTTGTCAGTATCGTTGGCTTTTCCAGTCACTTCTAATACTGTGGCCTAAACCAATGGCCGTAAATTACACATCGTTTGTTCGTACTTCGCGCCCACCTGATTTAACTCGAAGTGAGAATCAATACAAAGTTTCCTGATACATTAATCAAACAGAAGTAGGCTGTTGTTCTTAGTTCGCCATTTAAGAGTGTTTGTACGGGTGTTCGCTCTCTCACGGTCGCAAATCGAATATTTTTGAAAATACTTTTACAGTTTTGCTATTGTAAGTAAGGTGGTTGAAAAATGAAGGCTCGAAAGAAAAAACGAAATGTTTGAGAACATTTTACTAACACTAAAAATGTTTTACCAAAGTTCTGTTTGGCTAGATGGTTTGTTGCTCTTAAATAATGAAACTAGAAGCGAAAGTTTTGATTTATTATGACCAGACTTTTTTTTAAGTTTTCTTTTTATGAAATAAAATAAATTTCATTAAAATAAAACTTAATTTAGAATAAGTTTTTTTTTTCTATTGTAAAATAGGCTTGCGTTTGGCCGCCGACATGCCTGGATGATAAGCAGTGATGCGGCCTACGATGGAACACGCTTGCCTAGAAGAAACTGATTTACTCGAGACTTGAAGACACCCAGATTAAAAGTGTCAGGGAACACACACTCTGGCAGAGTATTCCACACTCTAGCGGTCCGTATAAGATATGAGGAACCAAAGTGTTTCGTACGTCGTGTTGTAGGTATGTCGACCATAAAACGAAATTGAAATTATTACATCCTTTTAATACAATAAATGTTCTAAACCACAATATTTTTTGTGGCATTAAAAATTCAAAATTTTCAACCACATAACTGTAAAACTTATCAACATCCTCTTAACAGGATGTGTGGTCTTATTTGATTCTGTAATCTGAGTTGATGGCATAGCAACAAAATATTGTTGTTTTCTTACCTGTGACAGCTTTTCCCAAAAAATACGCTTCAATTTCCCCTTGCACAAACAAGGTGAACGGTAAATTACTAACACAGTTACACTGTTCCCTTCATTACATTTCCGTTAGCGGCGTATAAATCTACGTGTTTCTACGTATACGGCGTACCAGCTTATCTGTGCACTTGAGAGGAGGAGCCTTTATCGTGTTTTGTAAGAAACAGCCTTGCTTATCGTTCGAAATTGTTAGTTCCCTCATTTGCTCACCAGCACGTACAAGTTTGTGACACTGTACAATGTGGTAAGCCGCCTTTACCTTCGCCTAACCACGTAACTACGTGGTTGTCCTACGGTTTTCCATTTGCCAAATGTATCTTCTTTAATGGTTAATTTAAAACCAATCTTCAGAATTAACTACTTATCTGGACTAATATGCACTGATATACTGATGGCAGCCTAGTTGGGAGAAGGCCTGTCTCTCAAGCCAGAGGTAGCGGGTTCGAACCCAGCCGACGGTACGCACCAATTTGTTAATTGTGTGAGCATATGTGCGTATTGTATGTCATCTGCTACATGACTGGAGCCCGGTGTATGGCGACAGGCTCGCCCCCTGTCACATTTGGGACTGAATATCGTGAGGCGAAGTGTGGGTGTTGTATGACACCTCTGCCAGACCCTTCGAGGGAAAGGCGTGACGATTTGTATGTAATTTGCGCTATATTATTGATCTTAATAAAAAGTTTTTACGACTATTTTATGAGATCAATCTTTTATATTACATGTCCTAATGAGATACCTAGACAGAAAAAATACATCTTACTCCGAAATTTTTATGTATATTTTAATTCAAATCAATATTAAATCTTGTAAGTAACTTGGACATAGTTTGATGCTTAGTAATGTTAATCGTTGTTGTATGTATAAATACATACTTTTTTCAAACTAGAAAAAGAAGTGTATATTCAGAAAAAAACATGTTATTTTACGAACATGATTGTGTAAAGGATTGAATGATAATAAATCGTCATGATTTTCAGTAAAAATACAAAACAAATCATCGTGACGAGAGTAATAGCAGAATTAATGCACAGTAATTTTAAAAACTAACCATTAAAATTTAGTACAACTAATTACACTTAAGAGTCCGGCGACCACTTTAGACTAACTTCGCATTGGCTTAAGGTTTTCCATAGCCATTTCATCTAGAAGAAGATGACGAGCAAAGAGAGCAAGTAAAGATACTGACGAGCCTTTAAAGTTTCCTACAGAGTGACAAAGTGAAATTATATTTTTTAATGACTTTTGCATTTCTCTAATCATTCTTAAATAACTAAGAATGTCCCTTGTATAATGGATTCATTTAAAAGCTAATGATGTAGACAACCTCCCTATGTAAAGGGATTTTTGATTTGCTTTGTCTATCTATTGAATTAATCAGTCAAAATTGACCCCTTACAAATGCGGATATTTTTCATAGCTCTATTTTCACTTGAGAACCTTTTTTTTTTTAAACCAAGAACATAATGGTATTTAATTGTCCATGCTAAATTTTATCATAATCTGATCAATGGTTTTCAAGAAATTTGAGAAGCGCGTTTGTATGGAAATTTCAGAGCGCAGCGGGACTCTTAAATGAATATGTGAACGGTAGTGAGTTAGTCTGTTACTTCTTCACGCTTAAACGATATAATTTTAAACGAATTTAAAGATGGCATTTGAACTGGATTAACAAATAGACTACATTTTAACCGTTGATAACACCGCGAGGCGCAACTAGTCATACCATAATGACCTTTATGTTCTAGACAGACTAAAACCTACATTTCAAGTCTATTCATCTTCTCTGATCCATCTGAAGATTCTGAAGCTATTCAAATGCGTTACAAGATACGTAATACTCCGTCTTAGTACGACAAGTCTAACAAAATACTCTAAAGCTTAATTCGCTATTTCAATAAAGTCTTAACCTAGTAGCTTAGGAATTAGGTTTAAATTAGAGGTGTTTATTAAATTTAATTACTAATGCAAAGTATTATTTGCATTACTCATTTTGAATGTTTTTTAATGACTTAATAATTGAGTAGATTTAACTATATTGACGAAGATTTGAGATCGAAAAAAAATTGTTTATTTGTAAGTCACATAAGTACAAAGATTTTTTTTTTCTACCGAGCGAGTGTTAGCAAGCGAAGCGTCTCTGCTTTAGCTTCGGTAAACATGCTTTCGTATGTCGTTAATATTAGTACCTGTAAAGTGTTTTTACGTTAAAAAAACCATACCTCAGCCTTCTTGAAAAAAAAATCCTGAAACTTACTCTATGAAAAAATCAATAGAATTAATCTACTAACAAAATTGACTGCCTTCGGTGGCTCAGCTGGTAGTGAACCTGCCTTATTTATGTAGTTAAGTTAAGTTAAGTATGTATTTAAAAATATCTAAGCATGCCATAGTACAAACTTTGCTTGGTTTGGTGTCAGGCGACCGTGTGTGGAAGTGCCCCGAATTCATTAAAAAAAAACCAAGAGAATTGGTTGAGAAATGCGACCTCTTGATAAAGAGAGCTGGGCAGACGCCGCAAGGTCTTTAGCTCACAGAGCGACTAGTTCAAATTGCTCCACTATTGATGAAAATTTCAAAAAACACACATAAAAAAACATAACACTTACAGATGAAAGAACCTTATCTTTTTTGGAAGTCAGTTAAAAATTATGTAGTACTAGCTGCGGTCCGCTTTTTCACCCCCGGTTAAAAAGTATCCTATGTGCTATTCTAGACTATAATCTGTCTCTGTGCCAAATTTCATCCAGATCTGTTCAGCCGTTCTGGCGTGAAAGAGTAACAAACATCCATCCATCCACCCATCCATCCATTCTTACAAACTTCCGCGTTTATAAAGTAGATGAAGTAGGATGTATTATTTGTAAGTATAAAACAAAAGGTAATCACGCGATATCTAAGTAAAACAAATTAAAAGTTGTTCCAGTTGTTATCATAGGATAGCTGATAACAGCCGGAAAGGCGCTACAAGCTTTTGAAACCTTCAACTTTGACTAAACAAAGTATGGATGTTCAATGTGATTTTAAATTTACTTTTATAATGAGGGAAATAAGAAGTCAAGTCAATTTATAAAAATATAAAACGACTAGCTGCGCCCCGCGGTTTCACCCGCGGTCCCATAGGAACCGTAATTTTTTTTTTATTATTATTTTCTTTGCTATAAACCTCACGGAGCCCGAGACCTTTCCAACGAATGGACCGTACAAAACCGTGAAAATCGGTTCGTGCGTTCTGGAGTTACAGCGTTAGGAAGGAAAACCCGACTTATTTTTATATAGATGTAGCGGTTTAGTAGGATAATTAAACCGTTGTAGATTAATGAAGAATACTGAATTTTAGTATACCAGATTGGCAACTAAAGTAACTTTACTTTGCACAAAAGTACATATAAGATCCACTTGTAGAAGCTCTGGTTTTATTTTTATAGGAGTTAACTGTTCATCAGAAGTTAAACTGATAACCGTCCAAAAGATAGAAGCTAACCTTGAGTTAACACAATATTAGAGTGTCATTTTTTGTAACATTTGAACACTGAGTCAATGAACGCTGCGTTAAAGAATTTAGCTCCGTAACTTCTAACTTAACTATTCTGTAAGTGGGTCCTAAATAATAAAATCTATTTATTTAAAAAGGCTTCACATTGACAGCTACATTCATAATTACTCTATTTTCTTACAAACAAATTAAGCTAAATGTGCTGTCTGTTCAAGGAAGCACAGCATGCATAAGTTATTTTATGAATTTTCATATTAAAAAAAAATTTAATTTGTAAACCTCCACAATTTAGGTAAACATATTTAAATTTAAATTAATTTTGAATTTACAAAACGAGTCTCAAAAAATATCTAAGTGGTTATTAAGATAAACATGATTCTACTTATTCTAGGAACAGGCAAGTTGGCCCCTAAGATAGTCCTTCGATAGATATATAGGAGCAAATGGAGTTATGGGATTGCATGATATTTAACTGGAACTTTATATCGCTCTTCTAATTCTTACTTCGAGCTAATTTCAAATTTCCATCTGTAAGTACATTGAAAAGGCAATTTTAAAAACGCTTTGCTAAATCTGAATATTTGAAACGATTTGCCAGTTACGCCTCCCTGGTGCACGGTTCACTGCAGCGAATGCAAACACACTTTTAACTGAGCTACTCGAATGCTGGTTATTTGTCGTCACTGCGTCCGAGTGTTTGCATTAAGTATATTTAGTGCACGTGGGTATACCCACGGTGGGGCAAGGTGGGGGAATCTGCCCCACCCTGGTCCGTGGATCGAAACACAATAGGTTTTTCAAATAAAAACGTTGATGATTGCGGTCAACAATGACAGAAAATCGGCTTGTCGGACTATGCATGATGAGAATGCATTTAGGAAGAAGGTTCTGGAAGCACAAAATAAATTGAAAAATACTTTTTTGCTACATTAAGACGCACCCCGCAGCTTATTATTGAAATATCAAGCCCGCCTCTCAAGCCAGAGGGAGCGGGTTCAAACCCAGCCAACGGCACGCACCAATTTGTTCATTGTATAAACATATGTGCGAATTGTACTTATGTCATCTGCTACATGACTGGAGCCCGGTGTATGGTGACAGGCTCACCCCCTGTCACATTAGGGACTGAATATCATCCGGCGAAGTGTGGGTTTTGTATTACACCTCTGCCAGCCCCTTCGGGGGAAAGGCGTGACGATATGTTTTATGATTAGTAAGTAAATAAAAAAAAAGCATTTTTTAACTTCTATTATGTACTATAGAGTAAGTTTATTTCTGTCCCAACAATAAAACATTCTAAGTACGCCCATGTAATAGTGCACTAGAAATTTCACGTTTAAGACTTGTCGCGAGAAATGAAATGCTGCTCGAGGGTGACTTTTAAAAGGGTGAGAGACGTGTCAGATGGAAGCAGGTATGATTTATAGGGGTTCCGCGACATTGAATATGATATTTTTATTTAGGTGATACTTTTTAATCATAGTCGGATGAAATGTTATATTTTGCAAGGTTTTTACGATACTTATATGTGTAAATCTAGTCAAGTTTTTCGGTAATTAACTTAGTAAGAAAGTTTTTTTACTTCTAAGTACGAGTAGTAATTTTTCTTAATATTATAATTACTCTACATTTACATCTAAGTATAAATAATGAAATATGATTATGATAGATAAATATTTATGATTTCGTCTCACGCTTCCCAAAAGTAGGTAAGTATCTAAATAAAAAAGTAGATTACTCGCCTGTCCACTAGTAATAATAGTAGTAGTCTAGTAGAAGTAGAAAGTAGAAGTCTAGTTGTAAATTATTGACATTTTGAAATGTAACATTTTGTTATTAATAAATGACTATGACTATGACTATGACTATGACTATGACTATGACTATGACTATGACTATGACTATGACTATGACTATGACTATGACTATGACTATGACTATGACTATGACTATGCCTATGATATGACTATGAAGTAGTAATGGGTTAACGTAATCAGGAAAAAACAAGGAAAACTTTCAAAACTGCTTCAAAACTCAACAAGTATCAACAAACAATCTGTAAGCTCAAAACTTCTGCCAAAAAATCAACAAGTCCCCCGACACCTTCCCAGTATTGCCCGTATTGAAAACCGAAACCCTGAATGGAAAATTGGTTTCAATAGAAAGACTATAAACCACTTTGCAGAAAAGTTTCTTTACGGTACAAGTTTGAACCGCCCTATTCGGAGATTTGAGATTCTCTTCTCACCTTTTTTCGACCTTGTTGCTCTCGTTTGAAACGTCATAGGTGTGAGAGTGACCAAGATAAAATCTCATCTCATCTCAGGCGCAAGAATAGCCCTCCAGGTTGACTTCCCGGTCCCGGGGCCTCGAATTGAAAACTGACAGTCAGTTGAATGGTAATAGAGCGCCTTCTCGTAGATTGCCGGAGTCAAACGACTATAAAATGGATATTTTCTGAGTCGGTGACGGCAATCAGATCCGTGGATCGGGCCGCTGCAATTTTACGCATTGATTGACGCGAACAGTTCGTTTCACGCTTTTATGCGACACACTGAACTGAAATGTAAATAAATTGTGGACTGATGAAAAAATGCTTTGTGTTCGAAATTGGCAATAACGTCCGATCTGAAACTGTAACATTTTTATACGATTAACAAAGCTATTTCAATAAAAGCTTTTAAGTCGAGAAATAACTTTATACACAACATCAAGCTTGTTACTTAATCGCTTTTTTACGTCATTGATTTTCACAATAAGGAACTGTCTGAGAACTCATGGGTTACCCTTTGTTTACGCCTACACTGCTCTTCATAGCAACGCACGCGTTTTCGTCGTCTCATTCAGTATATATAGATAGGCGTAACTATCAAAGTGATTGTTTTTATGAGGCACCCTCAGTGCACATTCGACCATGACTTGATCAACATCTATTGCTCAACCCGCATCCAAGAAATTTGTACAAGGCAAATAAATGCTGTAAAAGTACCTACTGGGAATTTCATTGATGGCATATTCACCCTTACAGTAAGAAAAGAAAAGGTTTTAATAAAAATAATACCAAAATAATTTTGGGTTGAACCTACTTCATGGCGTTCTCAAAGTACTCGTACTACACGCTACTGATTTCATAAAATATATTTCATTCAAAACCTAACCTAACCCTGATCGAAAGCTCTTCACTTGTCCATTAACCAGAGTAAACTCTTCAATATATATAAAAGAAAAAGGAAACTGGGTATAAATTGTTTGCAGTTTATGAACTCCAGTAATGAGCTTCCGTTATTGCATCGAACGCCGGCGATCGGAAGCTGCAACGGATCGCGCCGTGTAACGACATAAGCCGTTATTAAACGCCGTTACCGTGTGAAAAAAGAATTGATGTTTATTTTGTGACAAGCGTTTCATAATGAGAAAAAGTGATGAAACACCTGCTGAAGTATTATTTTTTCAGGATTAAAGATTTTAAGTAAATAAGTATTCTAGTGCGAACAGCATAAAGCCAAAAAAAATTAGTTAATCAAACTCTAAAAAAAAAAATTAACACTATAAATTATTCTTTACTTAAAAAACAACACTAACTTTAAAAAAAAAACTAGTGGCAGTGCTGCAATTAGCAGCAAGTGCTATTTTATTCGTTCCCAACCGCGTAATTGCATAGTTAAGATTAGAAACCTAATTATATTATCGCACTAATAGATGTTGGTGGTAATAGCCTAGTTGAAGAAGGCCCGCCTCTCAAAGTCAGAGCGAGTCGATTCAAACCCAGCCAACAGCACGCCTCAATTTGTTCATTGTGTGACCATATGTGCGTACTAATGTGTGTCATCTGTTACATGACTGTAAACCGGTGTACAGGCTCGCCCCCTGTTACATTTGGGACTGAATATCGGCCGGCGAAGTGTGTGTGTTATGTTACATCTCTACCAATCTCTTTGGGGGAAAGGTGTGACGATACTAATCATACTAATATTTTATAAATACAAAAGTTTGGATGGGTGTTTGTTACTCAATGACGACAGAACGGCTGAACGAATCTGAATGGAATTTGGCACAGAGACAGTTTATAGTCCCGAATAGCACATAGGCTACTTTTTGACCACGGGTAGCACCATCGGCAACTACTAGTTACTATAATTTTTTTTTTCTGGTTTGGGAGGAAAAAAAGACCAAACATGTTGATAGTTGAAAATGTTAAAAAAGAAATATTACGTATTTTTGGTCCACAATTAAGATTTATCGTATTGGATTTGTAAAGTTGTTAGGTATGATGTAAAGAAACTGATTTTAAGGTATTTTTTATCTAATTATTTATCAGCAACAAGTAGTAGTATATCAGTTAACATCTTCAACCGATAAATCATTTAACCCGAGCGACTTGACGAGAGCCCAACTTTATTAATTCGTCTTACTTAAACGGATTAGTAAGTTTATTAATAATTTTGAGTAACTACGTTAGACAGTTCGTTGCAAAATGTTAATTTGAGCGGCGGTGTCGAGTAATCAACAGCAAGTGTAGCTCGGATTAGGGTTTGTACCCATTAGTATACACTCTAAGACAAATTCAACACAAAAAATGATGAAAACTCGATGAATGTACAACTAACTCACGGGTTTTTTTTTTTGCGAGTGAGAGTTTGAAGCTAAAGTCTTATCCGTTAAAATAGACATAGAACTGCATATAGGGGACCGCCTGGGAACAAGGATTTATGACCACTTGCACTAAACATAAGAATTGCCTAAGTCCTTCCTTAAGAGTACGGCGACTTTAGACTAACTTCGCGTTGGCTTAAGGTCTTCTAAGACGACGAGCGAAGAGATCAAGTAATGATACTGACGAGCCTCTATAGTTACCTACAGTGTGACAAAGTACTTTATTTTTTTTTATGACTTTTCATTTCTGTAATCATTCTTAAGTAACTAAGAATTTCCCTTGTGTTATGGATTCATTTAACAGCTAATAATGTAGACAACCTCCCTATGTAAAGCTATTTTTGATTTGCTTTGTCTACCTATTGAATAAATCAGTCAAAAGTGACCCCTTAAAAATGCGGATATTTTTCATAGCTCTATTTTCTCTTGACTACGTTTTTAAATAAACCAAGAACATAAGGGCGGAGATATAATTCATTTAATTGTATATGCTAAATTTCATCATAATCTGGCATATGGTTTCCAAGAAATTTAACAAGCACGTTTGTATGGAAATTTCAGAGCGTCGCGGGACTCTTAACTACTTTTACTCCTACTCGTACTCGTACTCCTAGCGAAATGTTAGCTTATCAGGCACCTAAAGCTAATATTCTCCTATGGAAATGCTTAAGATTCATGTAAAAAAATTAAGGTTGCTAGGACTTTTAGGCAATTCTTATATTTCGTGCTAGTGGCCATTAGTTAGTCCATATTCCTAGGGGACCGCTTACGACAGACAAAAAGTTTTTTTCTTTCTTTTATTATTTTTACTATTCATTACACTTTACTTATAGATACTTTAGGTGATAAGGTCGCCCTTGTACTGCCGAAAAATGTATTATAGTTTTTAAGATTTTCATGTAGTTTTTTGGTGTGCAATAAAGTTGTATTGTATTGTAAACTTTAAATATCGCACTAAAAACCATAAGTTCGAGTAGTTCAACACATCAAAGCGCGCTATAGTCCAAAATCTTGATTCTTTGAACTAAACCTAATACTTACCTAATAGATTGAAATAAAATATTAACCGGTGCGTTGGCTTTTAAAATAATGTAAATCTACAAGCAGTACATAGATCCATTACGCCTACATGTATCACAATCAACTTAGAAAAAAACTACAAAGTCACAAGGCCAAGCTCCGCCTTTCTTCCTAGTTCGACTCCAAAGCATTTTCTCGTCTTCCTATTCCCACATCGCATTATTTCATACAAGAATGTTCAATATTTAGTACCTCAGTGCGATCGCAGCCTCAGAGGCGAGCCGATCAGTTTGTTGTGTAAGCTCCCAGATGATGGCTTATTGGGAAGCTCGAGTCTTCGATAAGCTGTCTCTACTCGCCGAAACCAATTAACGATCTAAAAATATTTTCATTTAAAAACTACAGCTGACAGCAGCTTGGATTAGCTACGATGGTAGCTACTCGATTGGTTCGTCCGCTATGCGAAAAGTAAAGTAATATCGCTCACATTTAATCTTACAAATGAAAATTGCTCTGTAAGTGTTTCTCCTAAACGTCTGAGCTGTTCTTGATTAAATTCCAAGTAAAAAATGTCGCGCAATAGCGCTGCTACTTTTCGATATTTTCACTAAGTTACGTTTATATGTTCTTTTAGCATGTATTTTTACGGCCTAAGTACTTGTTTCATAGTTGGTGACTACTCGTGTGTAGTTACGATTACGTCGGCATAGACAAGATAATATTTAGGTACTCCACGTCGGTTAATTTTGTAAACTTTGAGTGATCGGAAAATATTTTTTCCATACTTTTGAGCTGGCCTTATATATCTACTTGATACTACTTGTTATAGGTTTTTTTTATTGATCAAACTGGCCGTTACATAAACACACATCCGTTAAATTAATTATTATTGTAGAAATATAACTAACTCCTTAACAATAAACGCTTTAGATGTATTACATATTATTGTAACGCCTATCCTCAGAAGAGGCTGGCAGAGGTGTATCACAACACCCACACTTCGCTGAACGATATTAAAGTTAAAAACCTAGAAAAGGTGAAATAGTCCAAAACAGGTTTAAATTATTTTTTCACTTCTCTTGCTCAAAAAGAATGAGATAAAATACGAGTAGCATACTCGTATTACGCTCTATGCGATTTATTTTTCCGAAAATGGAACTTAAAGACTTCGGTAGAACGCGCGTATTGTGTTTCTACTACAGAAGAAATAAAAAAAGACATTGGCGCGAAATCTTTAGACTTTTTTTCCACCTAGGTATGTAAAAAAATCCACAAATGGAATTGGTGCCCGTAATTTATTTTAAATATTTTAATGTGTAACACATAACATAACATAACACATATCGTCACGCCTTTCACCCGCGGGGGCTGGCAGAGGTCTAATACAACATCCACACTTCGCCGGACGATATTCAGTCCCAAATGTGACAGGGGGCCAGCCTGTCGCCATATACCGGACTCCAGTCATTTAGCAGATGACATACAATACACACATATATTCACACAGTAAGCAAATTGGTGCGTGCCGTCTCGGCTGGGTTTGAACCCGCTCCCTCTGGCTTGAGAGGCGGGCCTTCTCTAACTAGGCTATCATCGCTTACTAGGCTATCATAACACACGGGGCTAAAACCCATAACACAGTTTCAATTTACTATCTCGCTAAAACTCGAAAGCAAAACTACCTCGTATATAATGTGTCGTTTTAGCCCCTCGTACAACAATCCACGATTACATGCCGTGTCATTTCTTTTCCTTCTAGGTACGTGACGAGTCCTAATTACACTGCGCCACAAGACGTACGGCTAACCTGACGGTAAACATTTCCAGTTAACATTAGAGATATTGTTTTGCGGTCGGCATTGCAGCTGGAGCTCGTACACTGAAAAAAATGGTTTAGTTGTGGCAACTAAATCTGTTTTGCTGCCTATGTCTTAGCTGCTGCACCAAATATCTTCGAAACACTGGCAAAGTTTTGTTGACTACGACGAAGACTGCTTAGCTACTATTCAAAATAAAATTTTGCTAGGAGAATCACACTCAAGTTGCAGTTACTGCAAATTACTTAACTGAGTTTACTAAATTTGTTATCTTTATAAACAAAACAAATTCGAACGTTTCAATTAGCTATCAGAGCAAAATATTTTAACTACTTTAGGATAAAATATTTACCTGCTATTGCTAATTATTAAGATTGTTAGCAACTACTGCTAAGTATTGTTAAGATTGTTAGCTGCAACAGCTAAATTCGTTCAGCTAAAAACAATTTGCTACGCTAACAAAAAACTTAGCTGTCCCTATAGTTTGAAAGGATATTTGCTACTACAACTAAAATGTAGTAACAGCAGCTAATTTTTTTTTTCCGTGTAGATTAAGCTCGGATCAATCTGCGGTGATCGTTTGTCTTGAATTTCAGATGAGCCGGATTAACTTTAGGAAATATGGCTTGAATTTCAACGATCTCTAGTGGGCAGGCGATTCAACGGTTTATTTATTAATACTTAAGCTGTTGTAGCTGAAATTTCGTTGTGTTTCTTGGTGAGAAATCTAAAAGCATTTTTCATCCCCATTTCTATTCTAACTCAAGATTATTTAAATTCGTTTTACGCAATACGGAACAATTTCAATATGAAATAAAATAAATATTCAATTTTTATGTGAAGATAGTGTAGAGACCAAACAAACATCAAATATAACACAGTTCCTGTAAAAAAATATTAAGCTTAAGAAAATATACACAAGAAAAAAATATACACAAGCTAAATTATACCTATCTTTGTTACCATTGTACGTATTGGACAAGGACATCAATAGTTTTAGTTAGTTTAAATTTAGAAATTGAGCCATTTAAATAGGGCCTTCAATCTGTGTATATTTTACAAGCAAATAAGTTTCCATTCCTTCATATTCATCATTATTATTCTATTATTATTTACGTAACTATTGTATTTCTCGAAATATTTAAGATGTATCGTTATAATGAAGCTCACGGGCCTAAACCAAGTCAGCTTCATGTTGTACTTGTTCCGGCTTATTTAGGTCTTCCTGTAAGAATTTTCGGACAATAGGGACGGCATGTGTTAAGAATTGCTGCTTTTTGCATAGTCATGTAAGTGTTCTCGGATATATCTGGTATTTTTAAAGATTGAAGTAGTTAGGTGTTTGGGTATTACGCCTGTACTAGATAGCACCAGGGGCACAATGTAGACTTTGTTCATTTTCCTAATTCTCAATTTTTTACCTTTAGTTCTGTGTATTTATTTATTTTTTCTGTGATGGTTCTGTGGAGGTTACGTGCAACCACAGATCTAGGATGTAAAAGATCGACAGTAACAATTCGATAGTGATACAAAAAAACATTTGCGCATGCGTGAGTAAATTAGTGTTGTGAAAAGTAATTATTAATTTATCGATTGACCAAAAATGGTCCTCCGGCTGCTTGTCGATAAATATAATCTTTCGCATACCAATTGAGTTGTTTTTTGTTCCAAGTAACACCGCTGCTGAGCTAAAATGAATATTAATCACTAAACGGGTGTTAAGCTAGGCGAAAGAGTTAGATATCAGTGTCACCATGTATCTAAATTAACATTAGAAAAGTAAATAATAAGATCAATATAATACTATCCTAGTAATTCGCTTCGAATTGTGACCCTTGACCAATTTTACTCGTTTATTATGATAAGTAATGATACTTATCTCATTGGTTTTGTACATTTATTTATAATTTACATATAAGTATATTATTTAATAAAATTAAATATAATTAAATTATACTTGGATGTAAGACACCCAAAATGTGTAAATTGAATTAAAAATTATGATCAGGAATTGAAGGTACATACTTATATTTAATACAAAAATGTTTTACGCCTCATCATTCAGTACAAACTCGGAAGAATGTCAATTTACTTTTGGTGGCATTGATTCAAAAACGTATGCTTTGTTTATGTATTGCACCCATCGCCTATCTAATGAACTTTGATAAAAACTATCGATAATAATGACGTCATCTTTTTATCCATCTCTAGTGAAATTCGAGCATAAACTAACTAATATTTTAATGCTGAATTTCATCACCAATTCTGCTTTAATCTAGGAAATATAGATGTTACGAAGAAACGACAACAACATACCGCTGGTAAATCGGTTTTTGGAACCAATTTATGTTATCTTTTAGACAAAATTTAGACAAAAACATCACAATGGAATTTTCATATTTACCCATGAAACGACAAATTTTGTGGGTTACATCTTGGATTCACATCACAATTGCTAAACTCACAAGATGACATAACTGCATTTAGTTACAATTGCTCTCTTTTGAGTCTATTTATAATTATTTTAGTAAAAATATAAATCATAGGAATTTTCGCGTGCTCCCAGGTGGCTCGCTGTCATTAATGACAAAATAATTATTGACTAACATTTTATTTGTAGGCGACCTCTTTCTCTCTTGTGGAGTTTACATTTCGATGGAGACTTCTCTGTCCCACGCTTCGTTGGTCTTTTGCGAAGCAAAAAAAAATCTTAGGTCTGTGCGTGCAACTACCAATAATAATGTGGGCACTGCAATATCGATTAGAACTACTATTTCTCCTGTTTATCAATCAATGTGATGTCCGGTCTATTATTATGGATGGTTTTGTCTGTTAAAATGGCTCTTACGATTATAATAATTAAATTAAACACACGATCGCCTGACCCCAAACTAAGCAAAGCTTGTACTATGGCTGCCAGGAACTGATATACATACTTAGATATTTTTAAATACATACTTAAATAGATATTAACACCCAGACATAGAACAAACACAAATGTTCATCACATAAATGTTTGCCCTAGGTGGGAATCGAACCCACGCCCCCAAACTCAGAAGGCAGGTTCACTACCAACTGATCCACCGAGGCAGTCAAATAAACTATTATATTATTAACTAATCTTTTATTTCTATGATTACTATCCATTCCTATCCGTTCTCTAATTATCAACAGAGCGATAGCGAAGTGTCTCTGGTTTAGATTCAACACAAAACTGCCTCGACAAAATAAATCTGTTCACAAAGTTTTACGAGAATCGGTTCAGGAATGCGAGCTGTAGAGGACAGACATCGGTCGCGAGGTCTCCAGCTCACAAAGCCACTAGCAATATAGAAAGAAAGAAAGAAAGAAAAATATTTGTGACCTTTTGAAATTAAAAACATTATGGGAATTTTACAATTTACAAGGTCACAAAACGGCCCGAACTCAGCATAATGCCGGCTGTTAACCGGCGCTGGTCTTCCGTTGAAACCGCTTGGTGTTGTCACGGTACAAGCACATACACAGTACACACCACAAAATGATAATAAATATAAGTATAAGTATATAAGTCTGAAATAAAAGATAGACGAAAGATTTCATCGTACTGAAGGGTCCTCTGAAATTTCCATACAAACGCGCTTGTCAAATTTCTTACAAACCATTTGTCAGATTATATGATGAAATTTAGCATGTACAGTTAAATGAACTACATCTCCGCCCCTATGTTCTTGGTTTTTTTAAAGAACGTCCTCAAGAGAAAATAGAGCTATGAAAAATATCCGCATTTTTAAGGGGTCACTTTTGACTAATTTATTCAATAGGTAGACAAAGCAAATCAAAAATTCCATTACACAGGAAGGTTGTCTACATCATTAGCTGTTAAATGAATCCGTAATACAAGGGAAATTCTTAGTTATTTAAGAATGATTACAAAAGTGCAAAAGTCATAGAAAAAAATGAAATTGTACTTTGTCACTCTGTAGGTAACTATAAAGGCTCGTCAGTATCATTACTCTCTTCGCTCGTCGTCTTCTTCTAGACAAAATCTATAGAATACCTTAAGTTAGTCTAAAGTGGTCGCCGGACTCTTAACTGCAACAGATACTGATACTGAAGGCTACTTTCATTTGAGACAACAGTTCGGTCTTACAAATAGCCTCCTTGTACCAAAGAGCTTAGAGTTATCTAACAATCACTAATCCATTGGAGAGACAATGCATCGGAAAACACAATAGCTGCAGACTCAAAGTAAGCTTGAACCTATTTCGAAAAACTAAAGAGCTTGGAGAAAAACTAAATGTAATTGGAAGATGTAATAATATTTTAATATAAGTATGTTTTTTTTAAAATTTTGTTTTGTACCAAAAACTGCTTTTATATGCGACTAGCTGCGCCCCGCGGTTTCACCCGCGGTTAAAAAGTATCCTATGTGCTATTCTAGACTATAATCTATCTCTGTGCCAAATTTCATCCAGATCTGTTCAGCCGTTCTGGCGTGAAAGAGTAACAAACATCCATCCATCCATCCATCCATCCATACATACAAACTTTCGCGTTTATAATATTAGTAGGATTAGTTCATATCATGAGTTTTTCTAATCGAAAGTGTCTCAAAATAGCTGTTGTAGTATAAAAATATGTTTACTATCTGCGCGCCGCGGTTTCACCCGCGGTTCTTTTCTGTACCCCAGACAACGTGTACTTATGCAAAACTTCATGATGATTGATCGAGTATCATGAAAGCGCAACAAACAAACAAACTAACCTAACAAGCAAACTCACATTCGCTTTTATAATGTTGAATAATCTAGCATATGGCCTAGTGTCGGAGTTTTAGGCTGCTTATAGGCCTTTGACATAACATATCGTCACGCCTTTCTCCCGAAGGGGCTGGCAGATGTGTAATACAATACCCACACTTCACCGGACGATATTCAGTCCCAAATGTGACAGGGGCGAGCCTGTCGCCATACGCCGGGCTCCAGTCATGTAGCAGATGACATACAATACGCACATTTGACATGACTTTTGTTATTTACTTGAATCCATTCGTTTAAGTAAACCAAATATTTAACAACTTTTTCGACGAAACGTTTTCATAGGCACTTCTAAATTTTAGAAAATCCCTCTTATTAATAAACGTTGAATAGCCTCTGAATAGTCATACAATATTTTGTCTTTTTCTTTCTTTTAAATTTTTTAATCGATAAAAAACGTTAAACACTGTATAACTATTCCGAGACTATACAACGTTTATTATTAAGGCTAGACATTAAACTACCCAGTATACTAGTTTCTTTCTATCGTTGGAAACTTGTAATTGGCCTTGTAACCTAGCTATACTAAGTCTGTTACTAATAAAAGTAAGTTTTCCTACAAATCATTATCACATCACCCTAATGTTATTAATATATGACGGAGAAAGTAGAGTAGGAGCCGAGCCGTCACATCTCACTTCTGATGACGGGGAAAAGACGGGTAGGCCGCGGTGTTGTGTCTGTTTCCTGATCCGTGAACTCGCTATCACGGGCATCTATAGTCGGCGTCAAACTTCAGGAACGTTGAAATAAGGGGACAGCAGGCTTTTCACTATTTTAATTATACAGTCACTTAGACTACTTAGTTAGTGAATGATCACAAAGATAATTGGCGATTTAGAGTAATGGGTTTGCGAATGACCATTGCGTGCGACTGCCTTCAGAGAAATTAAATCAACCACCGACTGACAGACATGACGTTCGCCCGAAATCCCAAACGCAACTCCATTCAGTACTAAGCGCTCTAAATTACTGTACACAAATCGATTAGAATAACAGAATAATACTATCGATTAACAACTCTCAAACTGATTTTCATTGTTTAATGATGTCACGCGCCGTCATCCTACTAATATTATAAACGCGAAAGTTTGTATGTATGGATGGATGGATGGATGGATGGATGGATGTTTGTTACTCTTTCACGCCAGAACGGCTGAACAGATCTGGATGAAATTTGGCACAGAGATAGACTATAGTCTAGAATAGCATATAGGATACTTTTTAACCGCGGGTGAAACCGCGGGGCGCAGCTAGTCCTACTAATATTATAAACGCGAAAGTTTGTATGTATGGATGGATGGATGGATGGATGGATGGATGTTTGTTACTCTTTCACGCCAGAACGGCTGAACAGATCTGGATGAAATTTGGTACAGAGATAGACTATAGTCTAGAATAGCACATAGGATACTTTTTAACCGCGGGTGAAACCGCGGGGCGCAGCTAGTATATAATTATAGCTAGTATATAAATGTAACATACAACCATCAATATATAGATGGATGGATGGATGGATGGACGGATGTATGTCTGGCGTGATTGGGTACGCCAGAATTGCAGAACGGATCTGAATGAAATTAGGCACAGAGATATATCATAGTCTGAAATAGCACATAATACTTTTCAACCGCTGGTGAAACCGTGGATCTCAAATAACTGGTGTCACACACCAAAACACAATTCACCTTTTTGTAAAGCGTTTTATATAGCTGGTTATAAATTCAGCTCCGTTATCAAGGCCCAGATGCGCACGTCCCAAAGCTTGGCAATAACTATTCGAAGACATCCGATTTACAATATTTTATTCCAATAAATAGGTCTATTTACACTGGTTCTACAGATTTTCTCGGAACGATGTATATGTAACAGTCTAGATTTGAAACTGAGGATGTTTGAATGTTTGACTCTATAAGAATAATACTTATATTATAATTTTAGAAATACGAGTGCAAAAAACATGGTTTTAGTGGATTTTATGACTGGTGTGATGGTAAGTCAATCACAAATTATATCTTACCTGCTGTTAAGGGATCATAATTATCATCATTACATACTTCTTACGTCCCACTGCAGAGACACCGACCTACCCTACATCCAAAGTGATTGAACTGTTATCCACCACGCTGGCTCACTGGCTGGTTGGTGAATGTCACATGTCTTTCGAATCAAGGCGGTTTTCCCACTATGTTTTTGTTTACCGTAAGAGCAAGTGTCAAATTCATATAGACATAAATACTAGATAAAAGTTTATCAGGGTGCACTGTACGACCAGGATCGAACCCACACTCTCCGGATCGGAGGGCGCGGTTCGTCCCAATCGGCGGACACGGCTTCCGGCTGTTAAGGTATGGTGTAGCCGATTCCTAGATTGATAACTGGTTCTCAAATAGGGCTGCTAAAATTCATCACACGACAGATTTTCAAGTAATTTTACCATCTATAGCATTAAATGATAATGAGTGCAATATTTTATTTTATTTACGTGATCATCAGCAATACATGGATTTTTTTTAAAAAAATTTCATAGGAGAATCCGGATATTTGTTTTCGAGTCGTCATCAACTCGTGTATTTTTATAACATCGATTATTTAGACAAAAAAGTACAATATCTTTCATTGTAACTACATTTTTTCATGTGAGTGAGTAAACTGAAAAATCTTATAAAAACACAGATTGCTACCAAGCTTGTTGCAGGATATTTGTAGTCAGTACCTTGTTACCATAATTTGAATCCATCCAGACAGTTTCTAAAAGACTACTTTGTGTTTATTTTCTTTATGTGCCCTAAGCTCTAACCTCTGTACGTGAGAGACCGCTCGTATTCACCTCAACACATTTCTTCAGTTCAGTAGCGCTCCCGTATTTTCCTCTTACATATTTTATGAAAGAAAAAAGATTTACTGCGCCATAAAAATATTGCTTTTCTATTATTGTTGCGATGTATGATTTACACTTATCCGTTGTTATTTATGATCTTCTAATGACCTTTATAAAGGAACCGTTTCGATTGTATTCAATATTAATTAACTGTGACTAGCAAAGAGTCTTCAGATGGTTTACTTCTTTCCGGTTGAACACATTTTTCCCATTTTATCCAGACCTTTTTCCGTTTTCACCATCCGTATTACATTTGGATCACTTGATAATAGGATAGGAATGGGTGTCAATAACCTTTTTTACAGGGACGGCACTAAAATTTGTATCGAACTAGTCTGAATACATTTTACGATGTCGGAATACAATTTTCAGGCGTTATCGACACGGTCCAGTTAGTTCAAAAGAGCCGGCCTACCAGGAGTACATACATTATAAAGGGTAAATAGACACTTATTAGCCTATTGTTGTGTCGTATCCGTCAAATTTTTGCTATAGAAATTTAAATAAAGAAGGACGAAATATGATCTAAGCAAATGTTAGTCTATACTGCAAATATTTGCTGAGATATTGCTCGCTAACCACCACCAGCTTGCTAGTCGAGATGTCATTACCAGAGTTGCAGGTGAAGTGCTGAACATGGTCGAGTATTCTGCCTGTCTGTCTGTTAAGTCTCCTCTTCAGCCCTTTGATAAGTAGAGGATACTTCTGAGTATATGGTGTGTGGAGAAAAATGAATCATGAAAATGATATTGGGTTAGCTTAACTTTTGACGTGACAACGTCTTATAAATTGGTTTGCCGGGTGACACTTCAAGAAACTGCGTTACGCTCCGCTCACGTTATGCGCTCACAATGAGAGCGAGTGAGAGGCACGCCCGCGAGGTTAGCCCGCCTAAGAGCGAGAGATACAGACATAAAAAGTCGTTGTCACGTAAAACTTTCGCCCGTATACCGACTTTACAGGCAACCAATTTTTTTTATGCCACTACAAACAAGCTACCGGGCCGCCTGATGGTAAGCGATCACCGTTGCTATGAATACCTTTAATACCAAGGGCATCTCAGATACGATACGATAGATACTTCTAAATAAAATTAAAAGAAGCTTGTATATTTATGATTATATTGTAGGTAACGTTAAAATATTAGCTTATTTGTTACCCACGGCACTAAAAAGTCATTTAATTTAAAACTTTATAAAAGCTTTTTATCTGTGTTTGTAAAACCTGCTAACTTTATATGACTTTATCACTTATTTTCACAGGTAATTCTCATCTCGTCGGAACAGAGTTCACGTGCTCCGAGTCTCACAAAAGCCGGGCTGCATTATACATCCGTGTCGACCCTCCCTAACAATACTCTTTTATATGAGAACTTCGTTCACAGCGGCCGATCCGTACCGCCGCTGATGTGATCGTAGGAGTCGTATCACAACTGATAAAGGTGTTTTTTTAAATTTAAGCGTTACATTGATTTTTTTTATTTATAAATTAAATTAAATAAATAAATATTTACTCTTTTTTTTTCTCTGTACTCTAAATGATCTCTGCTGCACGCTCGACGGATCTTACCCAGACAGCAACTAACGCTTCCATGACGGAGTGCATTGCGGACTCTCTCTCTCTTAAGAGTGCCTAATTAAGAAGAAGACTTTCAATGTAGCAAGAAAAAAGCTACGAAGTCTGTTATGGGAATGTTCCAAACCCGCCGGACCAACGCGCGTGCGACACGCGCGTGAGTCCGGCCGTGCTCTTCAAGTTAGTAGAGAGTGTCGGGGGTGAGAAAGTGACGGGCAAGGAGTGACAGGTGACAGGTTGGTGGGTGAAAGAGTGACCGGGAAAGGATAACAGGGAAGTAGAAGGTGACGGGTGAGAAGGTTTGTGTTGTGTACAAAGTAAATATGTTTACATTTTAATAAATGCATGCACATTTTCCCGTAACGACA
The DNA here is from genome assembly GCA_911728515.1 of Peribatodes rhomboidaria. Classification (NCBI taxonomy): domain Eukaryota; kingdom Metazoa; phylum Arthropoda; class Insecta; order Lepidoptera; family Geometridae; genus Peribatodes; species Peribatodes rhomboidaria. The sequence continues at coordinate 14,075,015 of OU452172.1, forward strand.
TTGTTGTGTGTGACTTTATACAATGTGTGTGGTGATAGTGTGGATTCGTGACATGACTCACAACGTGAGCTATTTATTTTTTGTCGGTGGCCAAGGTTGAGATTTTCGAATTTAGTTTGGATGTAGAGAATAATTTCCAGAACTACAGGTCCGATTATAAAAATTATTTCACAAATAGAAAGCTACGCAATCACTGAGTGGCATACACGGCGGCTTTACACGTTTTATTCATTTAAATATATTTATATCGGGACATTTTCACTCACTGTCGCCTGACCCCAAACTAAGCAAAGCTTGCACTATGGCTGCCAAAGACTGATATACTGATGATAGACTGATTATACATACCTACATGTTTTTAAATACATAGTTGAATATATTTTAACCCCCAGACGTAAAACAAACATAAATGTTCATCGCATGAATGTTTGTTCTAGGTGGGAATCGAACCCACCACGCCCCCAAGCTCAGAAGGCAGGTTGACTACCAACTGAGCCACCGAGGCAGTCATGTTTATGCCCATGGCTCAGGCATAAAAAAACAAGTAAAGCCGCTGACAAATAGCTAATAGGTTGCATGATATATAGGTATATATTCTCCGCCAGGTATAGCATTCAGAAACACATAGTGATGTCAAGCGATGCTTAAGCAAGACAGAAATAAGTCATTTACAACAAGTTCGAAAGAGACGGATGACGACGACGTTATTATGTGAATGCTAGACCTTGTTTGTTTAGATCATGGCAGGTCGTAAAGAACGCAGCGTACGTAACATGCATCGGCATCTCTAGATCAAATTGAAACGGGTCGGACGCTGTAAAAGACACCCTTTAACGATATAACGAGATATAACGACACACTCGCAGCTGAGGTGTTGCGTCAACATCGTTATCGATAAATACTAAATCAGAACCGATGTAGTCAATATTAACTCGATGATAAGCCGATTACCAGTATTCTGTAGGGAAAACCATGGCTGACAAGTGGAGTCCAATAGGTCGAATTAATAACGAAAAAGCCTGCTTTATTGCATACTGATGAACAATCGTGTTTGGTTAATTTCCTTGTACTACGACGATGTGTTTGGTGTTCGGCACATCGTCATCGAGAGGGAGAGAGCGCAAGCTCGAGGAGGTGCTCGAAGGGGCTGGCGCTGTCGGGGCTGCGGAAGAGTACGACAGCGGCCCCGTAGCCCCGACATTTTGCGCGAGGTGGAACACCCTTGGGTTTTTAGTGGGTAGGCCGTCAGTGGCGGGATTCCCACATAACCACTCTGTGCCCGCATCCGGGCTGTTGGTGGTATCCATAAAGGATTTTCCCAAGGTGAAAAAAAAAAAGGTCATTAACGTAGTTACGATATAGGTTTTGTTGCAAACGTAATTCAAATTTGTATATAGAGTAGTTCAATGTAAACAGAATCAGATGCTGTGTAGAGCTAGGCTGAAATATAGATGTGTAATTTAAACAAAGAAATTATATTTCTGTTGATTGAATCAGGCGTTACTTTTCGGAAGTTCATTTTCAAAATTGTTACTTGAACTAATATCTAGTGTAATTCCGCTTTAACGTCGCATTAAGTACATCAAGGAATATGAATTTTCTATTCTATTCTTAATTTAGAATTTGAAAAAAAAAAAATTAATCACATTTACTAGAAAACTTCGTGCAAATTGATATTTGAATCTAATTTAAACGTTATACAATATGATATTTCAACTAACGAATTTAACAGACCTAATTTAATGAAATCTCCTAGAAAAAAAAAAACTTTATACAATTTGATATACGAAGCTAATCCAATAAGGAAATTAACAGAAATAATGTTATGAAATTTACAACAAAATTTTCATCGAAAAATTAATACAATAAAAAAGCAATTAAAAATAAAATACATTACATACATTTCTACAAAAATACATTACATACAAAATGCATTTCTGTGTTTCGTTCCAGTTTCGTTCAATCATATTTTTCTTGAAAAAGTTGTGCATGTTTGCTATTCCTCACCGTTGAAACTGCTTCGGGTTTAAATGAAATTTGCAGTGGAAGTAGCTTACAACTTGGATTACCACAGAATTTATTTTTATCTCCGTAAAAATAGCATGTCCTGTAATACAGTGAATGCAACCGCGCGACGCAGCTAGTTAATATATACAACCATAACGACGTTTGGCTGGATGCTTGTATTTTCTTGTACTAGGGTAACATACATGAAAGGTAATTGACTTCCGTCAGTGTGTTTGCTTATAATTCGAAATTGGTGTCGTCAGAGTGGTCAAGAACATGAAAGGGGCACTGATAAGCACTTAGCGGTAACATCAAAGGACTTGTACGTGGATTGCAATTTTGGCAGATAATGAAATGTCGTATCGCCGTGATGTAGGTATTCATAGATGAGTCATGGTAACGACTACACTCTCATAGTATGCTAAATGTTGTAGGATTAGAGTGAACTAGGCATCTACATTCGTAGCTTTTCACTCTGTAGGTTTTTCCGTGTCGTGAGTTTCGTAGAACATGTTAAATGGCACCTCCAGATCCACAATAATAGTTAAGTCACAGGATTAAAAATCATAGAGTTTCGATTCGTGGATAAAGTACAACGTATTTAGGCCCCTCAGAAGTCGTTTCTTCACTTACATTTTAACTTGAAATGCATAGAAAAAGATTGTTGTCCATTTACCTAACTCCTTTCGTTTTTAGAACTATGCTAAATGAGATAAGTCCACAAGCTTAAGATTTAAATGTTGTAAATTTAAATCCAGCAAGAACTTTAGAGATAAGAAAGCCAAGTCTGTATAGTAAACACAGTTTAGCATTTTGTAGTATTTTACTGACTTAGCCATCCAAATGCTAAAGGCATCTTTAAATGTAAGATTTTGTGTTCATGTTTAACGCGTACTTAAGCCTAACGTGCCATGTAGAATAGTAGTTGGCACGTTTCGCAAACTAAGTAGCTGAAAAAACACTCTCTGGAAAAATCAACATAATTTACATACAGAAAAGTATGAATTCTAGCCTGAGTTGCGCTATATCAGCCATTTTATGTCAAACTATAAGTAGTTACCGGCGACTATGGAATTATAACTTTTTTGACACATAACTACACATAAGGCAAACTTAAAGGCGTTTATAGACAAATCGCAACTCAGCCTGAATATCATTTACAAACGATCACTTACCAAGGAGTTCTTCGCGTACAGCGTGTCATAAGATTCCGCTTTCGAGCACACATTCCTCAGCTTGCAGGGCTTCTTCAGCGGCTGCAGCTGTGGCTTGTGTGAGGGAGACGCCGGCTTATCTCCCCCAACACACACCACATGGTTAGCGTTCGCTTTATTCTCCTTCTCTTTCACAAGTTTGGAGTTATGAGTGAGGTTGTTCTTGGTGAAGTTGCCGATCTGCTCGAACATGCTCGTGAGGTGCTGAGACATCATTGTGGTGGTTTCGCTGTCGGTGGCTCAGCCGAGACCAGTTCGGTGCATTGTTGGGTCACATGCTATGCTGCTGTTGAATGAAAATTCGTCACTTTAGTTTTCCACTTGCTTCAAAATACATGAACCAAAAATTCAAGCTAGATTTTATTAAAGGCTTGTGAGATAAAAATTATAAAAAGTAGTTCTTTTCGGTTGTAATGATGTATGCTATTGCATTTTCATATGCATATATGGACCTAAAATAATCTTTTTTCTTATATTCTGCTCATTTTAGGAAAGAAAATAAAAATAATTTTATTAATAAATCATTTATTCGTCAAGTACCAACGACTCGTACAAGTTTAAACTAAATAATTAGAGTAGCAGTTACATTATTATCGTCATAAATTGCACTATATTAATAATTAATAGATATAGATATAATAAAGCATTTTTTGGTATAGTTTGGTTTTATTTTTTATGTTTTGGTAATTCTATTACAAAAAAACCTATCTATGACTAAAATAACATCATACCTAGTTTTCCTTTCTTTTCAACTGGCTATATACGTAGTTTGACCACTGACTCGCCTGACGGGAAGTGTCGACGTGATTGGATACCTATTTTTTTTTTTTAAACGTCCCTGAATTATATTTAGGTGGCAAAATAGAATACAAAGATGTATTCCAAGCTTGCAATACCACCACACTGGCCTTACCTATAATCACCCTGTATTTTATAAATATTGTCCTATCTCCAAATTTTGTTTAGCATCGAAACCTCAAGTGAGCTTGCTTGTACGTTCACCTACTTAAAGATCAGGCTCTTGAACTCCGGTTCCAGACCTTGCGAGATAAAATGTACGCGAGAGGAACGCAATGCGGTAAAACTGTTTAGGCATTATTTGAGCTCGTCTTCTTCAGTTTTGTTTTACGTAACTTGTAGTGGCTATAAACAGCGTGCGGTGACGGAATTTGTGAAATTGACTGATGAAAAAATCTTTCAAACTCTATCTTTCATAAGTGTTCATAAGTGTATCTTTGATACCTAAATTGAATATAAACATTTTGACTTTAACTTTGGCTCTTTTTCTTAAAACTGTTATTTTCTGAAGTTCTGCCACAGGACAGTTTTGTTAATGAATTATAAGTCAGATGTTTTAAAACCCAGACATGGTAAGAACCAGATGTTTATAAAAGTTGTGGTATTGTATTATTTTGATACGGCATAATTTAATAGATTGTCGTGAAAAGTTTGGCGAAGTAACTGAAAAGAAAGTAACTTTTTAAAGTAACTTTCTAAGTCAGATTAACGCAAACATAAATGACATCATTCCTTACATCTCTGCTCACAACTAAACTACATGTACTTCAACCGTACATACTCGTATACTACAGTTCGTGTACCTACCGAATGCCACGTAATAAACTGAAATTGCGTGATCGTACACCGAAATCTGTCGCGCACAGGCCCATTGTATTTGTAATTACGGTGTCGACAGACGTAGGCTGTGGCTTTAGAAATTTCTAGTAATTTCACCGTTCTCATAACTTTCTGGAGAAAGTTTTATGAGTATTATTGCTCAAGTGGAGTAGGTCTAGACTCTTATTATACATACATCACACACCACTAAATACGGTTTATTGGTATAGAACTTCAGAGTGGCATACGAGGTTGAACTAAAACTAAGTTTTGAAGAATGTAATCTAATTAATATTATAAGTTGATTTAAACAATATTTTGACTAGATTTAGGTACAAAAGACGGTTTTTAAGAAAATCAAATTGACATTTGACGTTGATATTTGACATTGAATTTGTAAGTAGATGTTTTTGATTAGAATCCGTTACGAATAATTTTTGAAAAAGGTCCAACTTCTACTTCAGAATATTTAACAATAACTAAGTCCTATCGTAAAGGCAATTCACTCACACATACTTTAACCCTCGGTTAAGGTAGTCGCCGTAAGAACTCCCCCGCGGGTTCCCGCCTTGTCGTGGCGGGGGGGGCTCAGTAGCCGTGGCCTCGGCAACCACGGTGAAGCCAAGAGGAATCCGAGGTGGGGCCGCTTCTTGGGGCTTTTAGCCCAAAGCGCATTTGGAAGCGGCCCAAAGTAGGGTGTGGGTCTGCATGACTTGTCTGCAGACCCACAACTGAGGCGGGGTGCAGTGCCCCCCTACCCTCCCTCCCTACCTTCCGCGGCCCAAACGGGGTCGCTACCGTTCGATGGCGGACGCGGTGGAGCCGCAGAGGAAGAGGCGTGTCGGTGTATCGTTGCCGCTCTCCCTATCCTCTGCGGCCGAAGTGGCAGGCGGCGGGGCCACTCATCTGACCTGTCGCATGGGGATCATGGGCACCTAGACATGGGTGCTGTCTAGCGCCCACGGGCAAATTGGTCCCCGAGGGAGGAGGTAGGTGCTCGAAGGAGCTGGCGCTGTCGGGGCTGCGGAGGAGTCCGAAAGCGTACCCGTTGCTCCGACATTTTGCGCCGAGGTGGAACACCCTTGGGTTTTTAGTGGGTAGGCCGTCAGTGGCGGGATTCCCACATAACCACTCTGTGCCCGCACCCGGGGCTGTTGGTGGTATCCATAAAGGATTTTCCCAAGGTGAAAAAAAAAAAAAATCGCCGTAAGAAAGATATGAGACGAATGTATTTTAAGCAAAAAAAACATTTTGCTTTTAGCATTTTTTCGACAATCACAACTATGAACAAGAAGATCAAGTCAAGTTTCAGATAAAACAGACAGTTATAGAGAGTTGGGAGAGTTATAATGCCACATACCACATACTTGATACACAGGTTAAAATCATGCACGCGTTGAGCCAGTAGTGGATTTACCAGCAAGCTGAGTAAACTAAAGTCATGCGCGTGGAATTTCCGAAAGGCTGACTTTTTATCTTTGTACATTGAATTACAGTCCGTCAATTGGAGCGACATTACCTTAATCTCTGATGTGAATGAAGCTGTTAACTTGTTTTATAATAAATTAAGCGAGTGTTTTGATCGCAATGTTCCTTTTAAAAAACTTAGACGACAAAATGCGAAATACCACTATCCGATTTGGTTTACGCCTGAAATAATTGGTACGTTAAAAAATAAACATTTTCATTTAAAAAGGTTTAAACAATTGAATCTTGATTTTAACCGCGAATTATTCAAATTCTATAGGCAACGTGCAAAGCAGCTGATTGATCTAGCCTACGGTAGTTACATTCGACGTACGGAGGAAAATATAAAGATGGATCCAAAAAGCTTTTGGACATTTGTTAAAGACCAGCAAGGTTCTAGGCAATCATGTAGTGAATTTGAGTACAATGGAGTAAAGTTATCTGGGGTAGATGCAGCAAATGCGTTTGCAACCTATTTTTGCTCAGTATTTCTGCCTCAAGGCTCATCATTGTCTGCTGCTGATGCCGAAGCCACGGCGGTGAGTTTATTTATTTATTTATTTATTTAATAAGGCTTCACATTTACAGCTACATTCATAAATACTTTGTTTTCTTACAATCTTATTAAACTAAATGTGCTGTCTGTTGAAGGAAGCACAGCATGCAAAAGTTATTCTAAATGAATTTTTAATATTAAAAGAAATATTATTCTAATTAAGCATAAATATTAACATAACATCGACAATTTAGGTATTCATATTTAAAATTAAATTTAAAGTAAATTAAATTTAAAAAACTAAAAAATTAAAAAAACTAATTTAATTAAATTTAATTTAGTTCGATGTGCTCATCACGGATTGCATTAGATGCCATAGATCCGGTCGACATTTCAGTAGCTATTCGTCGCCTGAAAACTCATTCTTCTGCTGGACCAGACGGGATCCCACCATTTATTTTAAAAGATTGTATTTCGACTCTTATGGTGCCTCTTCTTTACATTTATAATCTGTCTCTTTCTACAGCTACGTATCCGACCATATGGAAAACCTCCCGAGTCATACCTATACCCAAGTGTGGCTCCAGATCTAAGGTCGAAAATTATAGACCTATGGCTGTGCTGTCGGGCCCCGGCAAGGTGTTTGAATCGATACTGAATCGCCATATTACTAGGCAGGTCCAATCACAGCTGAGTGACAGGCAGCATGGTTTTAGAGCCGGTAAGTCTACTGCAACTAATCAAATAAACTTTGTTGACTACGCGGTCACAGAGATGGATCGATGGAAGCAGGTAGACGCAGCATACTTCGACTTCAAAAAAGCCTTTGACCGCGTCGACAACAATGTCCTATTAAAAAAAATTGCCTGTATTGGGTTTACGCCGAAGCTATTGCAGCTTTTTGCAAATTACGTTTCTAATCGTACGCAGTATGTTGAGCTCGCGGGGTTTCATTCTATCTCTTATTTGACCGGTTCTGGTGTGAGTCAAGGCAGCACGCTGGGTCCTACCCAGTTTGCGATAATGATAAACGACCTGCCGGAGGTCGTAGGGACGGCTGAATGTCTCATGTTCGCCGACGATCTGAAGCTATACTTGGGTGTAGGTAGTGTAGATGACTGTGAGGCGTTGCAAAGGGACATCGACATTGTGGTGGAGTGGGCAGAGGCTAATCGCATGGAATTTAACAGTTCCAAATGTAAGGTCATCTCATTTACCCGATCGCGGTGTCCCATCCACTACGATTATAGTATGTCTGATGTCGGTTTGGAGCGCGTCACAGAAATCCGAGATTTGGGAGTGATATTGGACGTAGAACTTACCTTCAATCGGCACATCGTAGATATCTGTGACAAGGCGTTCAAATCTCTCGGTTTTGTGATAAGACAGACTGCTAGATTTCAAGACAGGAATGCTATTGTAACATTATTTTATTCTTTTGTACGTAGTAAGCTCGAATATAATTCTATTGTCTGGGACCCGCATGAAAAGATCTATAGACTTATGTTAGAACGGGTCCAAAAAAAGTTTGGTCGCTACTTATATAAAAAACTATACGGATATTATCCTTTTTTGTATCCTTCTCTGTTTGTTGCTGGCATGGTGGGCATCAACACGCTGGAACTAAGGCGGAAGTACGGGGTGTTGATGCACTACTATCGGCTGCTCAATGGGCAGATTGATAACCCTTCCGCTTTAGCTCGCTGTTCGCTGGCCGTGCCGGACCGGGTGCGGCCGGTGCGTGCGTGCTGCGGCCGGAGACTGTTCCAAACCCCGCGCGTGCGCACACATACCGCTCGGACTGCTCCTACGACTCGTGCCATTAATCTGCTGAACGATCTCATTGCTCAGGGACCAGATTTCGATATTTTTTTTCTAAAATACAATGCAATGACTTGCGCCTGTTTTAGTTTTTTAAGTAATAATATTAACAAATTCTAATTTTAATTAATTTAATAATTTATAGTTAGTATATAATTAATGAATTGTATTAATTTATATTGTATTGGCTTGCTGTGCGCGTTGGCTTCGCTGTAAGCACAGTAAGCATTTAAAAATAAAATAAATAAATAAAGCTAGGGCGGCAGCTTTTAGGGGTGCCAAAATTGGGCCAAAATATGACAAAAGAACCGGCCAAGTGCGAGTCGGACTTGCGCATCAAGGGTTCCGTACAAACATGTTGATGAGGAAAGTGGAAGTTTCAAATTATGTAAAATATTTTTATTAAAAAATGATGTTACTATAAATGTATGCTTCTCGTAATTTTTCCTTTATCTGTGCTATAAGACGTTGCTTCGTACCAAATTTCAAGATTCTGAATTCACGAGGAGTAAGTACCCTGTAGGTTTTGATTCCCTTGCGAGTGTCAAAAATTTGCTGTATATACGGCTGTATCTTTTGATTACGTTGGCTTAGAAGTTCGATTTTTTCACAGCTCTAAGGGACAGAGTATTTCAGCTTGAGTATGAGTTTTAGCTTAATACCTCCACGCGTTCCTGAAAAAACAGGTCTTGACAGACGGACAACAAAGTGATTCTATAAGGATTCCTTTTTTTCCTTTTGAGGTACGGAATCCTAAATACACACGAAAAATTTACACCTCTCTGTATGCGTCGGGGGCTATAATGTAAGCTGGAACATTTCTGTTTCCAGCACAGCTCTATCATTATCGTACTGAATGTAACATCATTAATGTAGGCTGAAACAGGGTCGCGAACAATGACGCCGCGATACTGTCAGGGACGTCCGGTAACTCTCTTGGAAGTTGCAAGCGCATCTACGTAGGCAAGATTCTAATACAATTCCGTTTGTAGAGTTTTCACTTGGTGGTTTCGAATAATTTGTTGGCAACATTTTTTTAACATACACTTAGCTGATAATGAATACAAATATAAATTATTTATTTGGGTATAAATACATGTGACAATTTCAAATTTGATTCTAGAGGCTCCATAAAAACATTTGACAATTTCAAATTTGATTCCAGAGCCAGTGGCTTCTCCAAATTGAACAAAATAATAAATTCAGCACTTATTACTAAAACATATTATAAATTATATTTTTACATATATATTTTTTTAATAATGTATCTACTTGCGGGTTTAATTTCCTGAATAAATGAATTTTATTATTATTTTATTATTATAAATACACTAGATGAAATACTAAACTTGAATACTTAGCTGATAAGATAACAAGATAGTATAAATTACTCGTAAATAGATATGGGCGTTACTATGCCCATTGCCCATTTTACTTTGATTTTTGTTTGGATAAGAACAAATGGCGTTAATGAAACAATTTGTCAGATTTTCTTTGCAAAACTATTCTTTAAAGTTTATTGTCGTAATAAAACTATTCTGAGATGAAAAAATAACTAAAGATAACATAACAAATCGTCACGCTTTCCCCCGAGGGGGCTGGCAGAGGTGTAATACACACGCTTCGCCGGACGATATTCAGTCCCAAATGTGACAGAGGGCGAGCCTGTCGCCATACACCGGGCTCCAGTCATGTAGCAGATGACATACAATACGCACATATGCTCACACAATGAACAAATTAATGCGTGCCTGGGTTCGAACCCGCTCCCTCTGGCTTGAGAGGCGCGCCTTCTCCCAACTAGGCTGCCAACGCTTTAAGAAAAATCTATTGTTAGGTATATCCGGTAGAAATGCTAAGCAAGCCGTTTCCTCACCTTCACTCAACTTCAAAATCGTTTTTAAGCTGTTGTAAAAACGCGGTACCAGTTAAATAAGAATCGAGCTCGAGTTGAGGTGAAATATCCAGGTTACATCTAACAAGGGCGGTTATTCAAGTCAATCGGAGAATCTTCAGTTCAACAACGAGCTGAACACTATTCATTGTAAGCACTCTATTCAGCATCCAGCTAAATGGCGTTCGACAACCGAGTTGAGAATCGATAATTGTTGTTTTGCCAATACCTATTATCGACATCCAAACCAATATTGAGTTACACGATCCATCTGGCGCCGGTAAACACTCTCGAACTGATTCGACACGTTGTAACTGTGGTTAGTTCAAGTTAGGGTTTACATTCGAGACATTGGCTCTGAGGTGGTAGTGTAGGGAAATAGATTCTGACCGAGATGTGTTCTTAGAGTGATTGCACATTTCTATTTCCTGTATTATCTTAACTTCCTAATCCTAAATTTTATTTTAATCCTATAATCCAGCTAAATTTAAAAAAGCAAAACTATGTTTGTTAATTACGCATTCACGCTTGAACATAGATTCTGACCGAGATGTGTTCTTAGAGTGATTGCACATGTCTATTTTCTGTATCCTAACTTCCTAATCCTAAATTTTATTTTAATCCTAATCCAGCGAAATTTAAAAAAGCAAAACTATGTTTGTTAATTACGCATTCACGCTTGAACTACTCAACCGACCATTATGAAATTTTGCATAAGCGTTGTCAGGAGTAGATGCAGAAAAGGATACATGGTACCTTTTATACCGAAAAAATAACGCTTCCTGTGGGACCGCAGATAAACCCGCGAGGGCAATTAGTGGTTTAAATAAATAAAATAAATAAATTCGGGACACTTCCACACACGGTCGCCTGACCCCAAACTAAGCAAAGCTTGTACTATGGCGGCCAGAGACTGAAATACATACTTAGATATTTTTAAATACATACTTAAATACATATTAACACCCAGACATAGAACAAACACAAATATTCATCACAATAATGTTTGCCCTAGGTGGGAATCGAACCCACGCCCCCAAGCTCAGAAGGCAGGTTTACTACCAACTGAGCCACCGAGGCAGTCAAATATGATTAGAGATCGGATATTCGGGATACTATTCACATAAACCTCGTGGTTTGCATAGTAAGAAAAGCATTTTGTTCGTCCAAACACCCTGCGCTACAAAAATCATGGATATGTTTAGAATTTAGCATACCACCTTTGAAAGTCGGATTTACCTTAAGTTAGTAACATGTTTTTTTTTAACCCTGGGAAAATTAGAAGCCGCTTCCACACCATCTTAATTGTTGGCAGGAAAATGTTGGTTGAAATGAACCTTAGGTCTTAATTAGAAAAGAAAGAAAGAAAAAAAGTTTATTTGTGACCTTTTGAAATTAAAAACATTAAGGGAATTTCACAATTTACAAGGTCACAAAACGGCCCCAACTCAGCATAATGCCGGCTGTTAACCGGCGCTGGTCTTCCGTTGGAACCGCTTGGTGATGTCACGGTACAAGCACATACACAGTACACACTACAAAATAATAATAATTAAAATACATAAAGATAATAACAAAAACTATCAATAAACTACAACCATAATACTAATAACACAAAATAAACTACAAAAATTCAATGGACACTAAAGGTAAGTATGTATAATTTGTAAAAATTATTGCAATTAGATTGCCACTTAGTGGACAGTATTGCTTATATAGCACTCGTGTCGTGTTTAAGAGACTCCTGCCGTTGCTGATGTGCAGTCATAATTTTTTTAAGTTTTAAATTAAAACTTTTAACATTTTGCAGGTTCCTTACCGGCGGTGGGATATTGTTCCAGTATTTACTAGCAGCGTATCGGAAACTGCCTCTGAAAGCGGCTGAGCTATGGCGCTGCGTGGAGAGCACCGGTGCACAGAGTCGGGACTTTTGGGATTTTTGACTGGGCATCCAAGTCAATTTATCGTAGAGATAGGAATTATGTTATTATGTCTCCAAATATCAGATCTATATAAGGTAAATCGATAAGTTACTTAATAGCATCAAAATGCCACCTTGGGAAGCATTAGATATAACTGCCATGAAACATTTCAGCCATTCAAACGTACGCCAAATGTTTCGTAATACGTGTTTAGATATTATCTCAGCAAAACAAACTTACATTGAACATCAGTCACAATACTAGAGCTGCTATCTGTCTACATTACATCAGTCGCATCAATCATAAACTTTCCTATCAGGCTCGTATTTTCCTGTTAGGTATCTCTACAACTTTCCCATTGGGTTAACTTAAAAGCGGTCGATAGGGTCATTAAATCTTTCAGGAATTTTACAATAAAACAACAGCTAGATTTATTATTTTACTAAGTGCACCCGCAGTGTTACCCGCGGCTATAGAGGGACTATTGGCAACTTGCACTAAATATAAGAGTTACCTAAGTAATGGCTTGACTAGTTCAATCTTATTCTAGCTAGCTCCTACCTACATTTTTTTACACGAACCTTAAGTCATTCCTTAGGAGAATCTTAACTTTATGTACCCGATAAGCGAATATTTTGCTAGGAGTAGTTTAAAACTAATTAAGTAAGGACTAAAGCAATTCTAATGTTTAGTGGAAGTGGCCATATATGCTATTACAGTCTATAATCTATTTCTGGGCCATATTTCATCCAGATTTGTGCAACCGTGGCGAGATGGAAAGAAGAGCTTGACACCCATGAAAAGGATTGGCCCACCAAAGCCAAAAACAGGGATAACTGGAAAGAAGGAAAAGAGGCCTTTGCCCCACAATGGGACATACCGGGCCGATCTATCTATCTAGGTTTAACTTGCACCCACGGTCGTCTGACCTCAAACTAAGCAAAGCTTAGTTTTAGTCATGGCTGCCAGAGACTGATATACATACATGTATATGTTTAAATACACACTTAGGTAGATATTAACATCCACACATAGAACAAACACAAATGATCATCACATAAATGTTTGCCCTAGGTGGGAATTGAACCCACGCCCCGATGCTCAGCAGGCAGGTTAACTACCAACCACCGAGGCAGTCCGAGTAATGTAAAAAATTATTTCGATTTTTTATGAATAATAATAAGAATAAGAATAATTTATTGCAGAACTGTGTACAAAGGTCTTAATTTAAATATAGTGTCAACAGTAGACCCAAGTCGGGTGTACAATGTGATGTACATAGGTACTTATAAATGTAGTTATTTATAATTATTTTAAACAATTTATATTAAACAATATAAAATAATATCACTATCAAAATAACAACAAATAACCGCTATTTTTATCATTATAAAACTCTTTCATATCGTAAAACCTTTTTGTCAATAGCCATTTCTTAAAATTTACCTCAAATTTACTGTTTTATACCTATGTTTTGAAAATACTTTCTCACAATAGACAGAACCCTATATTTAGAACATATATACTCGTAGGTACAATACGTATATGTACCGTTCCTAGTACAATGCCACCGGTAAACGTACTCACACCATATCGTAAAACTAAATGCGCCGTTCCATAGTCACACGTCTCGAAGACTACTATCGCAACTCATTGAACTTAGTTCAAGAAACGTGTTGTATAGTAAACTGTGGTAACGCAGTTGCGATATTTTGACATTAAACTCTGCTTAGTTACTTAGTTAGGGTTGGTAGATACAGGTTGTTTAGGGCCTTACAAGACTTTAGAACTTAAGAGTCCGGCAAACTAACTAATTTCGACCTAGGCGATCTAGACTAACTTCGCATTGGCTTAAGGTATTCTATCGCCATTTCGTCTAGAAGAAGAAGACGAGTGAAGAGAGCAGTAATGATACTGACGAGCCGCTAAACTTACCTACAGAGTGACAAAGTGCAATTTCAATTTTTTTTATTACTTTTGCACTACTGTAATCATTCTTAAGTATCTAAGAATTTCCTTTGTATTACTGATTCATTTAACAGCTAATGATGTAGACAACCTCCCTATGTAATGGAATTTTTGATTTGCTTTGTCTACCTATTGAATAAAACAGTCAAAAGTGACCCCTTACAAATGCGGATATTTTTCATAGCTCTATTTTCGCTTGAGAACGTTTTTAAAAAAAACCAAGAACATAGGGGCGAAGGTATTGTTAATTTAATTGTACATGCTAAATTTCATCATCATAATCTGACAAACGGTTTTCAAGAAATTTGAGTAGTGCGTTTGTATGGAAATTTCAGAACGTCGCGGCTCTCTTAATAACTATGTGCTTATATGCTGAATTGCCAGCTCTAGAGCTTTTAGATTGGCGTCCTAAATTAAAACAATGACGTGTTTTAAAATGGTAAAATAATAATTATTAATTTTAATGCTTTTGTTAATTGATATCGCTGTTTAATCTATCGACGGTTTATTGACGTCACCATACTACAATAAAATTAATATTAGGTCCTTACGTATGAAATTGGCGTTTTGTACGGGAGGAATAAAAAGTCGATTTTTTTTTGTAAAATATATTTAATTAATCAAAGTATGCACTGTTGTTATCTATGCACTTTTGCCATCTTATGGGTAGTTCATTGATCCCTTTACTATAAAAACCATGGGGGCGAGAATCAATAAACTCTTTGAAGGCGGTTTGGACTGCTGCATCGGAGTGGATTTTTTTTCCTTGTAAGAAGTTGTCCAAATTCCGGAAGAAATGGTAATCTGTTGGAGCAAGGTCCGGGGAGTACGGTGAATGTTGCAGACATTCCAATTGTAGCTCAGCTAACTTAGTGGTTGTTTGTTGTTCAGTGTGTGGTCTTGCGTTGTCATGAAGCAGCAGTGGCCTAGAGCGATTGACCAATCTCGGTTGCTTAACAGCTAGTTCTTCCTTCATGGTTTGCAGTTGCTGACAATAGATATCTGCCGTAATCGTTTGGCCAGATTTAAGAAAGCTGTAGTGAACGCCACCGGCGCTAGTCCACCAAACACTTACAAGTAACTTTTTCTGAGTCAATTTTCGTTTAGGGCAGGTTTTGGCTGGGTCTCGAGGGTTCAGCCATTGCGATGAGCGCTTTCGATTATCGTACAATATCCACTTTTCATCACAAGTAATGATTCGATTTAAAATCCCTTCATTATTGTGTCGGTTGAGCAAAGTAACACAGCAGGCGACCCGTGTTTGCAAGTTCGATTCACTCAATTCATGAGGTACCCATAGTTCGAGTTTTTTTACTTTTCCGATTTGCTTCAAGTGGATTAATACAGTTTTGTCACTTACCCCGAAGCCTGCTGCTATCTCTGAAGTGCTTTGTGATGGATCCGCTTCCACAATAGCCTTTAATTCTTCGTTTTTCACTTTGATCTCCGGCCGTCCACGGGGTTGGTTCTTAAGGTCGAAATTTCCAAAACGAAAACGTTGAAACCAAAAACGTACCGTGCTGTCTTTAGCGACACCAGCGCCGTACACATAATTAATTCTTCGAGCTGTTTCTGCAGCACTGGTGCCACGGTAGAACTCGTACTCGTAAATATACCGATATTTCATGTTTTCCATTGCGCGGTAATAAGCGACGCCAGAGAAAAAATAATGAGGAAAATAACAAATGAATGACTGTATTCCAAAGAAAAAAAAACCAGCTAAATGAATTTATTAATTTGAATTTCGAATTCTTAACCAAAGAGGAGATATTTCAGATCAAATTGATCAGTACGACAAAACGCTAATTTCATACGTAAGGACCTAATAAATATCAGGACACTTGCACACACGGTCGTCTGCCCCCAAACTAAGCAAAGCTTTACTATGGCTGCCAGAGACTGATAGAAATACATATTTATTTTTAAATACATACTTTAATAGATATTTACACCTAGACATAGAGCAAAATGTTTGCCCTAGGTGGGAATCGAACCCACGCCCCCAAGCTCAGAAGGCAGGTTCATTACCAACTGAGCCACCGAGGCAGTCAAAGCTGAACTTGGATTTGGAGCTGATCTGAAAAATTGGTTATTATCGTATGTTTCGTAAGTTTTAAGTTATAATTACGACAGTCGCAACCCTAAACTTCACTAGTACAAGCTAGTGAACCAACAAGTTAAACGTACGGTCACCTCGTTTCATAACTGTGTTAATACTAAAAAATAACCAGCCCTTTTCCTATCTACTTATTTAAGTAGAAAAAAATTATAGATTCAAAATTATTTATCCTTTTTTTTTCATTTATACAAATGAATAACCAACAAAATCAATCACGCAAATCACAATATGAATTACTCATCTGTAACGC